>JAQPPZ010016900.1:3871003-5161338 GCA_028583015.1 Wollemia nobilis | reverse complement strand
CATCAAAATAAATCAGCATGCATACATCCATATTCATCAACCATCATGCACAAAAATCCAAGAAAATCAAAACAACAAAAACAACAAATAAATGCAACACAAAAACAAAAAGCAATAAACATTGCCAGACACAAGTGCTCTTGCACTTAACCTCTTGGCATATCAAAACTGATGTCGGGGTTTACATTGTCACTATCCCACTCCCTAAGAAGGCTACCATAGCCGGACCGCTCCATGGGAGGTCGGATTTTTGCCAATTTTAATCCCCAATGGCGTCACAAAAACAACAAAACAACAAGAACATCACAAAAATGCAACACAAAAACACAACAATAAACATTGCCAGACACAAGTGCTCTTGCACTTAACCTCTTGGCATAGCAAAAACGACATCGGGGTCACAAATTATCACTATCCTACTCCCGAAGAAGGCTACCATAGCCGGACCGCTCCACGGGAAGACAGATTTTTGACAATTTAATCCCAAAATGGTGTCACAAAAACAACAAAAAAAAAAAAACACTGTACAAAAAAAATGCAACACAAAACAAACAATAAACATTGCCAGACACAAGTGCTCTTGCACTTAACCTCCTGGCATAGCAAAATTGATGACGGGGTTTGCATCGTCACTATCCTACTCCCGAAGAAGGCTACCATAGCCGGACCGCTCCACGGGAGGACGGATTGCCGACAATTCAATCACCAAATGGTGTCACAAAAACAACAAAAATAGTACAAAATTCGACAAAAACACAACAAAAACAAGGCCGGACACAAGTGCTCTCACACTTAGCCTCTAGGCAAAGAAAATCGATGTCGAGGTCCAAATTATCGCTCTCCTAATTCCCCAAGAATGCTATCATAGTCAGACCGCTCCATGGGAAATAGGTTTTCGATGATTTCACCTCATTATGACATCACCAAAAGGGTTAACACCCACCAAAAATAGGTCCATATGTTGGAAAAATTGCACACGCTTAACGGTAAACCCTCTAAAGGCAACCTTGCACAAGTCATATTGGGTCAAGCGACTCGTCGCTTCTCTCACAAAGGTCATTCCCTCATCGATTCGTCGCTTGAGGGGGTAGTCACACTTAGTCACCAACCAACAATCACACACCCAATTAAGGAAAACGACATGCATTCAAAGAATCATTGACAAAGACAATCACGCTCCTGCTTGGGGCAGTAAACAAGCAACAATCAAATCAATCAAACACTTGGCATTTCGTGAATCATGAACACAAGGTTCCCCCTGAGGATAAAAATGCCCTTCACTTGTTCATGACTGATCAATGTCTAAGTTCAAGATTTCATGAATCATGAACACAAGGTTCCCCCTGAGGATAAAAACGCCCTTCACTTGTTCATGACTGATCGATGTCTGAGTTCAAGTCACACCTCACCAAAACAGGTTAATACTTGAAATCAAATTCCTTAGCTCGTCAGAAGCAAGGATTCAAGAATGCATGCCCTTTCCATACTTGGGGCATCAAAAGTTGGTTAGGTTACCAAGAAACCCTAATCATTAGTGCTTTGGTTATCTATTTTTGCTCAGCATTGCGTCACCCGTAGCGCTTCCCAAAAAGGGGCATCTGTAGACACCAAAACAGCACCAATCCGATTATGTGACTGCAAACACTGATCGCTTTGGCAAACACAACCCCCAGGGCAGCCCTCAGAGGTTAAATAGTGGTCCTAACCACTTTCATAGAAATTTTGTAAGGTCAAGAAGCAATTTGGAACACTTGGACACTTTGCCCAGTACTCGTCTCACCCCGGGACGAATTCAAAATAGAATCTATCCCACCCCAGGACCTGATTCTGAATCCGTCCCCGGGTGGGACGAATTCTAAGCTTAACGGGCAAAAGGGCAAATGGTGCCAAGTGGCAGCCCAGAATAGTCAGTTAAGGGCTCCTACCTTGCACGCATGTGTAAGTGGAGAGAGGGGCCGTTAGAGGACTATTACAAAAAGCATTTATCAAAGTTCAAGTCAATGGAAGACTCCCCTCCCTCATGGGAAGACAAGACTGCCACATGGCGCCCATGGCCAACACTTGGCTTTTGTGCTTCCCTCCCAAAAGAGACCCCTTGGGTCTATAAAAGGTGGGACTTTTCTCACCCAAAACATGCAGGTGGAAGGAGTGTTCAAGCAACGAAGTGTTTCCGAATTGAAGACTCACTTGCATCCCCCTTTGTTCACCTTCCTACATCCACCAATCTCTTTTGCAAGGGAGGTTGTTGGGTGGCCTTTGGAAGCTCGAACCTTACTCAAATCTGACGCACGGACATCTGAACCTACCAATTCGCCGACCCCCCAATCCTAAAAGGTTTTGGGCCCATCCTCGGTGGATTGGCTCCAAAATCGAGGGCCAACATTGGGAGGCCCACTCGGGCACCCCCGCACCTCCTAAGTCATAATTTTAGTTTTTGAGCACTTTAGATTAACTTTTAGATTGCATTCTGTGTTACTAGGTCTGATTAGTCTATAATTGCAATTTTGTAGCTTTTGGTCAGAGTTTAGGGTGTTTTGTATTGCTTTGTCGTTTCGCTAACTTGCAGGTGTCAAGGCCAAATTCCTGAGGGAGGAGGCCAAATTGGGAAAATCCGACCATCTGGGTCGTCCCAAAATGGCCCCAATTACCTAACCCCCCTGTTTGCAAGAGTTTTGCAGGTCCCGAGATCCAACATTGGAGCAGTAGCAGGTCGATTTCTCCTATTCAGAAGAATTCGTCCCACCCAGGGACGAATTACAGTCAGAATTCATCCTGCCCAGGGACGAATTCTAGTTTAAGGTGAATTGGCCAGCTCGCCTGCGTGAGTGGCCTTCTCAGTGACCGTTCTTACCTTCCGTCAGATTTTGAAGCAATTTGGATTCATTGTTTTCATGGTTTCAGGCAAATATTCGTAGGCATATTTTGTTAGTTTTAGAGAGAGAATGCTTTTCATTTACAGCGAGTGCTACTAACGTCTTGATCATTTCTTTGTTTGTAGGAGAAGCAGCAGAGGCGAAGAACCCATCAACATCAGCGAGCGGCATCATCTTAGCCCGCCCAGTGCAATCGTGGGCACGCGAAAGGAGGAACCATTCAGCAATTGTAATCAAACCTTATTTGCGCTCCTAGCCCCTGAAAAGGGAGGAGGCACTATTGTAACAGAGATCGAAAGAAATTAATGAAAGGGCTATTTTTCTTTATCTGATTGCGTCTCTTACAACATGTCTCTTTTCCGTTTCATGTAATTCATATTTCTAGGACTTAGGCATGCTTAACTTTGAATGCAATTGCACTTGGTGTTTCCTTTGATCGGAATCTCGTGCATTCAATATCATGCAGTTAATCAAAAATAATAATGTCATCCATTTTTAGAATAAGTCCATCCATAAGAGTTGGATCACAATACCTCTAGCTCAGAAACCAAAAATAATAGCTAAAAATTTCCATCTATGATATATTTCTTTATCTATTTAACCACGTTTAATTGTAGGTGCATCATCAAGGAGGCATATATAAATATTACCATGAATAATGAGTGTATATCCAGACCTAGAGTAATAGCTAAGTGAACTACTATAATACATTTTCTAGCTCACTTCACCTACATGTCAAATGGACACGAGTCACTAGATACCTAGGTACTATGTGATTCAAATAGATAACAATAATGCTCCTTGATGTTAGATCTAATTTGCAAAAGGATAACACTTTTTGAATAAGACTTTACTTATGACATTACTAAATTACTATCAATACCAGATAGATGGTGACTAAAGTATATGTTAATATATACAAATAAAGAAAAGTATATTTACTTATGATAATAATATTTCTCATTATATTAACTCATTGAGAAAAACACTTCTCATGATACCATTCTAAAAGTTGAAATAAATAATATGGCATTTAGAAATATTTGTACTATAGAGGGTTAGCATCATATTTCAACTCACATTTGTTCCAATAAAATTAATGATATTTAATAGAATTGAATTGATATACTGTACACCCTTATTGTTATATGTTGTCTTATTCATTAATCTTCTTTGCTTCAAATATAAAAGTCATATTGGTAATAGTATATCCTTTTCATTATTCAGATTCATTATTATGATAACGATAATATCTTCCTTCTACTAGGATTGCAATGATAAATAAAAATATATGATCAAATATGATGCACCTTGCCAGGGCCATAACTTTTGCTCTGAGTATCCGTTTTACCCCGTTCTTTTTTCATAATGTGCTGAATGGCATGGAGAACCTACGAAAAGTGGCCCATATGTTTCTTGGAGTGAAAATACCTCTAGGAGACCCAAAATTTGCTTTTAATGTAATTTTCATTTTTCACAACTAAAAAGTTATCATAACTATTGGTGTAGAACCAGAGTGGGATTGTTATATTGGGGTAGTGGGTTTTATTGAATAACGAGTTCATGATTCTATTTTGAATGTCATCCAAGTTTTTTTAGGCTTACTAAAAATAGAAAATGAGTTGCTAAAAATAGAAATTTACTAAAAATAGTAAGGGGGTAGCCTAGGCTAGGGTTTTTCTTTTTGGGAGTATAAGAAGTGGGAGACTCTATTGTAAGGGGGATGGAAATTCAGTTAATGAAATGAAGCATTTGTAGGTTTCTCTTATTGGTGTATTTTTTATGATGTCTTATCTTATACTTTTACCCTTGGAGTCTATTGATGGTCTCCTGCAGTGAATTCTTATCAATTGGTATCAAAGTGGGTGAGGTATCGCTAGTGGAAAGAAGATGAATATAAGAGGGAGAGGGTGAGGAATATATACCCAAATGAATAAGCATATGGAGGATCTGCATGCAGAAATAACATGACTAACTGGTGAAATTAATCGCATGGTGGAGGCCTGCACTAATGTGAACCCAAATCTAGAATTTGATAATGAGATCATCGTTGAGGAAGGTGAATCTGAGGATCATGCGAAAGAAGAACCATACAATTCTGAAAGTAGGCTGATCAAAGCCTTGGAAGGACTTAAAGGAAGTCGATATGAAGTCAAGATCGATGTTTTAGAGTATGTTGGTGAGTTAAAACCAGAGAAGCTAATTCATTAGGTAAATAGTATGGAGAATTATTTTGAATGGAGTAATCTGGTTGAGGAAAAGAATGTGGAACTCGCGTGCACGAATTTGAAAGGGTATGCTTTTAATTTGGTGGGATTATCTATAGATGGAATGACGAGAGGAAAGAAAAAGCAAAGGTCAAGGCTTGGGATAATATGAAGAAGAAGATACAATAAAAGTTTGTGCATGTGGATTATCTTTTCGTGTGAAGCATAATGAGACCGAAGAGCAGATGGTAGTGAGGAATGTAAATATCCTAAGTTATGCTATTCAAGATAAGTTGAGTATGCATCGTACCCTTACTATAGAAGATGCATATTAGATGGTCTTGAGGCCCGAAGAAAAGTATAAGAGGAGTAATTATAGAAGAGGGAAAAAGGGATCGGTATCTTCTCCAAATCGAGGGCATGGAGGATCTAGCTCATCAAAGGGAGAATCCTCAAATACAAAGAAGCATGAAGAGACACAGTAAGGTTGTGGTACCTACCAAAGGGGAAGAGGAAATAGAGGAGGTTGAGGTAATGGGAGAGGTCAAGCTGGGAATGGATCATGAAAGTCGTACACTAGTTTTATATATGATGAGGAAGTCCACTAAGCATTTGAGTGCATCCACTATGACGCTTAAGATAGGAATCGGGGAGGATAGGCTAGAGTCAACCTCGTTGAGGAAGAAGATGAAATGAAAATAGAAGTTTTTGTATATGTGGGTGAGAATCTCATGATAAAGAAAACATTGATTGCTCCAAAGAAGGTGAAAATGCAAGTGGATGAGGGTGATGAGTCCTGGCTACAAATAAATATCTTTCGTACAAGATTCACATCAGGAGGAAAGGTATGAAAAGTAATCATTGATGGTGGTAGTTGTGAGAATATGATCTCTAATGTAATGGTAGAGAAAATAAATCTAAAATTTGAGAAGCACCCACATCCCTATCACATTTTATGGATCAAGAAAGGGAATGAGGTGACTATTGATAAGATATTTTTGGTAAAATTCTCAATCGAAAATACTTATAAAGATGAATTTTGGTGTGACGTGATTCTTATGGACGCCTGTCACATACTATTGGTAAGGCTTTGGTGGTATCATAGGAAGACCATCCATGATGGGTGTCGAAATACATACATCTTTTGGAAGTATGGTGCCAAGGTAGTATTGTTGCCTCTTAAGGAAGTAGGATAGAGCAAGAGTTTTTTGACTACGAAGATGTTTATCATAGAGGCACAAGAATCTGGTTGATGCTATGCATTGACAACGAAGAAGATAGAGGTAGAAAAGCATTGTAAAAACATATTGATAAAGCTTTGTCATATGATAATTTATAGAACAAGCAATCATATTATATTAAAGGATAATAAATTTATTACCTCCATATGAAAGTGGTACTTGAAAAAATCCTAAGGTGAATTAGTAACCACCCCATTGTCATCTACTTTGATCTATGGATTTGATTCCATAATGGTGCACATATGGATCTCGTATGTTATTGATAAATAATCGATATGACATAGAATATTCAATCCCAAGGGAATTGAATTTATGACATGCTCTAGGAAATACTCACCTAACATTTATTAGCCTAAACCATAGATATTTTTACTTACATGTATATAACAAAGTGGATACCATTGATTCAATTTAATCACAATAAGAAATATCTTTTACATATGAATTTGAAAGAGAATTTTATTATGTTTAGATGAATCAAGTGCTTTAATATTGAAGTTAGTCTGATTATATTTATTACAATTACTCATAATATTGCTATGTTGATGATATAACTAAAATTAACTCATAAAAAGGATTATTTTTCAAAAATTAACCTCATAGTAAATTCTATCGAATATATTATAACTATGAAATATTATGATAATGAAACATAATAATCAAGCAATTAATTAGATGATTCTTATCTAAAAATTAAGATCATTTTCTAATGAAAATGACTTGATCTATTAAAGTGTTGTAGGATGTTACTTAGCTATAGCAAATTCAATTTTTGAACATAAATTTATGAATCAAAATATTGTTTACGCATATAATATTTAATGCACATTTCTTCAAATATAACCTAAAAATCAACCAGGATTTTTCTCTACTTTTTGAGATATTGGTAGGATGTGGATATCTTCTATGAAAAGTAAATCGTTGAATAAAATATCCTTTCATCTATTCTTAAATATTTTTACATGTATTGAAATGTTAGATGAAGTAATTAAATTTTCGTTTCAACATTAAAATTATTTTTTGAATCTTCTTCTCTGGTAAATATAAATAAATTTGACAAAAAAATCATGATATGCATTTCAATTTTGAATGTAAAATGAAGAGCATAATGAGAAGTTATAGAATATCAAGAAACTAAATTAAAAATATACAATTCAAGAGGAATTAGGCATACAATTGCTGAAAAATATAGACTTTGTAGGTTTATTATTTAACATGTGTGATTTTATACATAAAATCATATAATTAAAATAATTCTTTGGCCACACAACTAATGAAATTACCTTTTAGTTATACATGATTGTCAATTTCAAGCATAAAATCACTAGCATCAATATTGTGCAACTAACAGACTTGTTGTATCTATTTAAAAGATAATTTTAGAGAAAATATTATCATGAAAAGCAATAAAATAGTTCAAAAAATATATATTCTTATAAAATAAATATTTATATGTTCAAGTAGACGAGTCAATATATGTTCAACAAACTTATGTCATACTATACTTGAAGGATATGTTTTGGTATATGGATCCATTAAGATGAATTGGATATTTTCAAATGTATATGATTGTATAAGAAACACAAGGCTTGGATTGGTATAACATAAATATAAGTTAAATGATTATATAAAGAGAAGGAGGCAATGGTAACTAATTCATTTATTGATTATTCCATTGGTAAGTGTAATTCATCTTACATGATTCTATGGTTAAAAATTAGTTAAAATGCATATTAATATTTGAGTATGTTAAATATTCTTATATTGCACTATAATAACATTAAACCTAGAAGAAGGATACATGCATTAAAATATTATCAATGCTTTGATCTTTTACAAAAACAATTCTTCGTTAAACACAACAAATTACACTTTTTAAAGACTTGTGATTATATAAAAAAATAAAATAAAAATAAATAAATAGCTAAATAATTTAAAACAAATCCTCATTCTTAAATTAGTATTTTATACTATCCACTAAATATGACATATAAGATATGACATAACGTAAAATTTAAAAACTTTATCCATAATGAAAGCTAACACCCCTAAAAAAAATTAAGACATCTTTTGCACCGCTTACATTGCAAAAATTAAAATAAATAAATTGGCATTAAGAAATCTTTGTCCCTAAACTACTACGTGTAATATTATTTTTCTCTTTAAAAATTCCAGAAGGCTCAACGACGCTCATTTTGTTTTTTTTTCATTTTGAATAGTTTTTCAACCATATTTTCACTCACTTAATCTTTGAATTTTATCTTGATCCACCTCTCCACATACTTTTTTTCAATGAAAATTAAATAATTTTGTTCAAAGCTTTCTTCAAACAACCCTACTGTCACGTTGGAAGTTGCACTATGCTTCCTTAACAATTTTTTCAACACGCAAAACGTGATCATTGGCAAGTCAAATATCAAAGCAAAGCTTTATTTCAAGGGAGACAGACATAAATTTTCTTTTCTCTAGGGCGCTTCGAGACCGTTAATAATACGCCATCTGACTTTTTATGGTCTCTTTTGTTCTATAAATACTTGGGATTGGAAATGGCACTTGCAACAACAATAGCACTATATCATCTCTCGTATGCTTGCTAGCGACGGCAAAATATACAGATAACACATTCTATTGAAATTCAGATAGTTCTCCTTGCGGTTGAGGTGAGCAAAGCTATCTATCGTTCCCACACTCCGCTGAAGATATGACGCCATCAATCGTTATGAAAATCAGCACATTGCTCGTTGCGCTCAACCTTATTTTTACTGTCCATGTCTCCGCTCAACATGACAACATTAATAGGCCGAATTATATGCTTCCAAGTACATTGCAGAGGTTACAATACCGCTGCGGAAATTCAGGCCCAGCCCCACACCCTCCTTGCCCTCCTGCCCCTAAAGGAAATACGAAGTTGATATGGGAAAATGCAAAGGTTGCAACTGGCCAGCATGTGCTTAATCCGTGATCGTATGATTCCCACAATAACACTCAGTAGGACTTCCTAATTTACTCCAATCCAATCTACACGAAACTCATGAGATCTTAGTACCATAGCAACCTTATTTACAATTTCATTCATCCCCGCTATGTTGTGTTATTGCAGTGAATAAATATATCTATTTGTTGCTATTAGATGTGCTAAAACATGTGCGATAAAACTACCGCCATGCCCTGACTTCTATCGTCTCAAATTTTTGAGTTGCTATGTTGTCTTTCTCTTTTTAATTTAAGGAACGCTGCATAAAGGAGTTAAACACCCATGCACATTAAATTAGGCTGGTATTTGCGGAATTCTAATACAACAAAGTCTCACCATGTCACCAACCAATTATATAATAACGATTAGATTTTTTTAGTATGGCCATCACATGTTAAATGATCTACTAAGATTTGAAAAACAAGTTATTTTATTTTATAAACCTTATAGTATGTTAAAATAAAATATTGCGTTAAATGATATTAAAAGATTTTTTGAAAGACAAGTTTTACTTTATAAGCCATATATCATGTTAAAATAAAGTATTACTTTATAATTGAAAAGTAATTTCAATATGAAAAATGGTATGTATAGACAAGAGACCTAAATGCACAAGATGCCCAAGTTCTCTTTATATATATTTTTAAAAAAATATCTTTATCCTTTTTAATATCTAGATAATCAATAAACAAGCTAAAGATTCAATATTTTAAATTATTTGTTTATGTTTCATATCAATATTTTTCATCATTGGACATTGAGATGGGATCATCCTTACTATATCATCATTACCATGTCACCAGCTATTCAAATAATGGTATTATATGATTTGAACATGAATTTTCTATAACATTCACGTAAATTATAGATTATATTATCTAATAGGGTTTGAACTTTAATGATTTTTTAGTAGCATATAATATTTATTTTATGAGTTAAAAAAAGTTTTCAATTATAAATTATAGAGTAAGTATTATGATTTTTAAAAAGATTTTTCATTCTTAAAATATTTTATTTTAAAATAAAGTAAAATACGTAAGACCATATGTCGTATGGGATGATCCTCATTGAGAATGTTGTCTACCCAATATATGTTTATCCAATAGAAGCCTAGTTAAAAATTATATATTGAACTTGGTTTCAATATTTTTAGTTTCGAAGGAGATAATGTGGTATTGGTTTCAACTAACTTAGTACCAAGGTAGATATTATACACTTCTTTTAAATTTTATTAGAAGCAAAGGAGATACTAATATTCACAAAATAACATTCTATGGGATTGGGTTATTCTACAACCAAGTATAATATGAAAGATTCTTAATGGAAAAGTCTTCTATGAGATTGGGTTATTCTGCAACCAAGTATAATATGAAAGATTCTGAATAGAAAAGGATTTAACGAAATCCTCTTATATATACTCTAGAATAATTTAAAATCCTAGTTTAGAGGTACTATTGTGTCTAATCAACATATCATGCAGTTAATCAAAAATAATAATGTCATCCATTTTTAGAATAAGTCCATCCATAAGAGTTGGATCACAATACCTCTAGCTCAGAAACCAAAAATAATAGCTAAAAATTTCCATCTATGATATATTTCTTTATCTATTTAACCACGTTTAATTGTAGGTGCATCATCAAGGAGGCATATATAAATATTACCATGAATAATGAGTGTATATCCAGACCTAGAGTAATAGCTAAGTGAACTACTATAATACATTTTCTAGCTCACTTCACCTACATGTCAAATGGACACGAGTCACTAGATACCTAGGTACTATGTGATTCAAATAGATAACAATAATGCTCCTTGATGTTAGATCTAATTTGCAAAAGGATAACACTTTTTGAAGAAGACTTTACTTATGACATTACTAAATTACTATCAATACCAGATAGATGGTGACTAAAGTATATGTTAATATATACAAATAAAGAAAAGTATATTTACTTATGATAATAATATTTCTCATTATATTAACTCATTGAGAAAAACACTTCTCATGATACCATTCTAAAAGTTGAAATAAATAATATGGCATTTAGAAATATTTGTACTATAGAGGGTTAGCATCATATTTCAACTCACATTTGTTCCAATAAAATTAATGATATTTAATAGAATTGAATTGATATACTGTACACCCTTATTGTTATATGTTGTCTTATTCATTAATCTTCTTTGCTTCAAATATAAAAGTCATATTGGTAATAGTATATCCTTTTCATTATTCAGATTCATTATTATGATAACGATAATATCTTCCTTCTACTAGGATTGCAATGATAAATAAAAATATATGATCAAATATGATGCACCTTGCCAGGGCCATAACTTTTGCTCTGAGTATCCGTTTTACCCCGTTCTTTTTTTAGAATGTGCTGAATGGCATGGAGAACCTACGAAAAGTGGCCCATATGTTTCTTGGAGTGAAAATACCTCTAGGAGACCCAAAATTTGCTTTTAATGTAATTTTCATTTTTCACAACTAAAAAGTTATCATAACTATTGGTGTAGAACCAGAGTGGGATTGTTATATTGGGGTAGTGGGTTTTATTGAATAACGAGTTCATGATTCTATTTTGAATGTCATCCAAGTTTTTTTAGGCTTACTAAAAATAGAAAATGAGTTGCTAAAAATAGAAATTTACTAAAAATAGTAAGGGGGTAGCCTAGGCTAGGGTTTTTCTTTTTGGGAGTATAAGAAGTGGGAGACTCTATTGTAAGGGGGATGGAAATTCAGTTAATGAAATGAAGCATTTGTAGGTTTCTCTTATTGGTGTATTTTTTATGATGTCTTATCTTATACTTTTACCCTTGGAGTCTATTGATGGTCTCCTGCAGTGAATTCTTATCAATTGGTATCAAAGTGGGTGAGGTATCGCTAGTGGAAAGAAGATGAATATAAGAGGGAGAGGGTGAGGAATATATACCCAAATGAATAAGCATATGGAGGATCTGCATGCAGAAATAACATGACTAACTGGTGAAATTAATCGCATGGTGGAGGCCTGCACTAATGTGAACCCAAATCTAGAATTTGATAATGAGATCATCGTTGAGGAAGGTGAATCTGAGGATCATGCGAAAGAAGAACCATACAATTCTGAAAGTAGGCTGATCAAAGCCTTGGAAGGACTTAAAGGAAGTCGATATGAAGTCAAGATCGATGTTTTAGAGTATGTTGGTGAGTTAAAACCAGAGAAGCTAATTCATTAGGTAAATAGTATGGAGAATTATTTTGAATGGAGTAATCTGGCTGAGGAAAAGAATGTGGAACTCGCGTGCACGAATTTGAAAGGGTATGCTTTTAATTTGGTGGGATTATCTATAGATGGAATGACAGAGGAAAGGAAAAGCAAAGATCAAGGCTTGGGATAATATGAAGAAGAAGATACAATAAAAGTTTGTGCATGTGGATTATCTTTTCGTGTGAAGCATAATGAGACCGAAGAGCAGATGGTAGTGAGGAATGTAAATATCCTAAGTTATGCTATTCAAGATAAGTTGAGTATGCATCGTACCCTTACTATAGAAGATGCATATTAGATGGTCTTGAGGCCCGAAGAAAAGTATAAGAGGAGTAATTATAGAAGAGGGAAAAAGGGATCGGTATCTTCTCCAAATCGAGGGCATGGAGGATCTAGCTCATCAAAGGGAGAATCCTCAAATACAAAGAATCATGAAGAGACACAATAAGGTTGTGGTACCTACCAAAGGGGAAGAGGAAATAGAGGAGGTTGAGGTAATGGGAGAGGTCAAGCTGGGAATGGATCATGAAAGTCGTACACTGGTTTTATATATGATGAGGAAGTCCACTAAGCATTTGAGTGCATCCACTATGACGCTTAAGATAGGAATCGGGGAGGATAGGCTAGAGTCAACCTCGTTGAGGAAGAAGATGAAATGAAAATAGAAGTTTTTGTATATGTGGGTGAGAATCTCATGATAAAGAAAACATTGATTGCTCCAAAGAAGGTGAAAATGCAAGTGGATGAGGGTGATGAGTCCTGGCTACAAATAAATATCTTTCGTACAAGATTCACATCAGGAGGAAAGGTATGAAAAGTAATCATTGATGGTGGTAGTTGTGAGAATATGATCTCTAATGTAATGGTAGAGAAAATAAATCTAAAATTTGAGAAGCACCCACATCCCTATCACATTTTATGGATCAAGAAAGGGAATGAGGTGACTATTGATAAGATATTTTTGGTAAAATTCTCAATCGAAAATACTTATAAAGATGAATTTTGGTGTGACGTGATTCTTATGGATGCCTGTCACATACTATTGGTAAGGCTTTGGTGGTATCATAGGAAGACCATCCATGATGGGTGTCGAAATACATACATCTTTTGGAAGTATGGTGCCAAGGTAGTATTGTTGCCTCTTAAGGAAGTAGGATAGAGCAAGAGTTTTTTGACTACGAAGATGTTTATCATAGAGGCACAAGAATCTGGTTGATGCTATGCATTGACAACGAAGAAGATAGAGGTAGAAAAGCATTGTAAAAACATATTGATAAAGCTTTGTCATATGATAATTTATAGAACAAGCAATCATATTATATTAAAGGATAATAAATTTATTACCTCCATATGAAAGTGGTACTTGAAAAAATCCTAAGGTGAATTAGTAACCACCCCATTGTCATCTACTTTGATCTATGGATTTGATTCCATAATGGTGCACATATGGATCTCGTATGTTATTGATAAATAATCGATATGACATAGAATATTCAATCCCAAGGGAATTGAATTTATGACATGCTCTAGGAAATACTCACCTAACATTTATTAGCCTAAACCATAGATATTTTTACTTACATGTATATAACAAAGTGGATACCATTGATTCAATTTAATCACAATAAGAAATATCTTTTACATATGAATTTGAAAGAGAATTTTATTATGTTTAGATGAATCAAGTGCTTTAATATTGAAGTTAGTCTGATTATATTTATTACAATTACTCATAATATTGCTATGTTGATGATATAACTAAAATTAACTCATAAAAAGGATTATTTTTCAAAAATTAACCTCATAGTAAATTCTATCGAATATATTATAACTATGAAATATTATGATAATGAAACATAATAATCAAGCAATTAATTAGATGATTCTTATCTAAAAATTAAGATCATTTTCTAATGAAAATGACTTGATCTATTAAAGTGTTGTAGGATGTTACTTAGCTATAGCAAATTCAATTTTTGAACATAAATTTATGAATCAAAATATTGTTTACGCATATAATATTTAATGCACATTTCTTCAAATATAACCTAAAAATCAACCAGGATTTTTCTCTACTTTTTGAGATATTGGTAGGATGTGGATATCTTCTATGAAAAGTAAATCGTTGAATAAAATATCCTTTCATCTATTCTTAAATATTTTTACATGTATTGAAATGTTAGATGAAGTAATTAAATTTTCGTTTCAACATTAAAATTATTTTTTGAATCTTCTTCTCTGGTAAATATAAATAAATTTGACAAAAAAATCATGATATGCATTTCAATTTTGAATGTAAAATGAAGAGCATAATGAGAAGTTATAGAATATCAAGAAACTAAATTAAAAATATACAATTCAAGAGGAATTAGGCATACAATTGCTGAAAAATATAGACTTTGTAGGTTTATTATTTAACATGTGTGATTTTATACATAAAATCATATAATTAAAATAATTCTTTGGCCACACAACTAATGAAATTACCTTTTAGTTATACATGATTGTCAATTTCAAGCATAAAATCACTAGCATCAATATTGTGCAACTAACAGACTTGTTGTATCTATTTAAAAGATAATTTTAGAGAAAATATTATCATGAAAAGCAATAAAATAGTTCAAAAAATATATATTCTTATAAAATAAATATTTATATGTTCAAGTAGACGAGTCAATATATGTTCAACAAACTTATGTCATACTATACTTGAAGGATATGTTTTGGTATATGGATCCATTAAGATGAATTGGATATTTTCAAATGTATATGATTGTATAAGAAACACAAGGCTTGGATTGGTATAACATAAATATAAGTTAAATGATTATATAAAGAGAAGGAGGCAATGGTAACTAATTCATTTATTGATTATTCCATTGGTAAGTGTAATTCATCTTACATGATTCTATGGTTAAAAATTAGTTAAAATGCATATTAATATTTGAGTATGTTAAATATTCTTATATTGCACTATAATAACATTAAACCTAGAAGAAGGATACATGCATTAAAATATTATCAATGCTTTGATCTTTTACAAAAACAATTCTTCGTTAAACACAACAAATTACACTTTTTAAAGACTTGTGATTATATAAAAAAATAAAATAAAAATAAATAAATAGCTAAATAATTTAAAACAAATCCTCATTCTTAAATTAGTATTTTATACTATCCACTAAATATGACATATAAGATATGACATAACGTAAAATTTAAAAACTTTATCCATAATGAAAGCTAACACCCCTAAAAAAAAATTAAGACATCTTTTGCACCGCTTACATTGCAAAAATTAAAATAAATAAATTGGCATTAAGAAATCTTTGTCCCTAAACTACTACGTGTAATATTATTTTTCTCTTTAAAAATTCCAGAAGGCTCAACGACGCTCATTTTGTTTTTTTTTCATTTTGAATAGTTTTTCAACCATATTTTCACTCACTTAATCTTTGAATTTTATCTTGATCCACCTCTCCACATACTTTTTTTCAATGAAAATTAAATAATTTTGTTCAAAGCTTTCTTCAAACAACCCTACTGTCACGTTGGAAGTTGCACTATGCTTCCTTAACAATTTTTTCAACACGCAAAACGTGATCATTGGCAAGTCAAATATCAAAGCAAAGCTTTATTTCAAGGGAGACAGACATAAATTTTCTTTTCTCTAGGGCGCTTCGAGACCGTTAATAATACGCCATCTGACTTTTTATGGTCTCTTTTGTTCTATAAATACTTGGGATTGGAAATGGCACTTGCAACAACAATAGCACTATATCATCTCTCGTATGCTTGCTAGCGACGGCAAAATATACAGATAACACATTCTATTGAAATTCAGATAGTTCTCCTTGCGGTTGAGGTGAGCAAAGCTATCTATCGTTCCCACACTCCGCTGAAGATATGACGCCATCAATCGTTATGAAAATCAGCACATTGCTCGTTGCGCTCAACCTTATTTTTACTGTCCATGTCTCCGCTCAACATGACAACATTAATAGGCCGAATTATATGCTTCCAAGTACATTGCAGAGGTTACAATACCGCTGCGGAAATTCAGGCCCAGCCCCACACCCTCCTTGCCCTCCTGCCCCTAAAGGAAATACGAAGTTGATATGGGAAAATGCAAAGGTTGCAACTGGCCAGCATGTGCTTAATCCGTGATCGTATGATTCCCACAATAACACTCAGTAGGACTTCCTAATTTACTCCAATCCAATCTACACGAAACTCATGAGATCTTAGTACCATAGCAACCTTATTTACAATTTCATTCATCCCCGCTATGTTGTGTTATTGCAGTGAATAAATATATCTATTTGTTGCTATTAGATGTGCTAAAACATGTGCGATAAAACTACCGCCATGCCCTGACTTCTATCGTCTCAAATTTTTGAGTTGCTATGTTGTCTTTCTCTTTTTAATTTAAGGAACGCTGCATAAAGGAGTTAAACACCCATGCACATTAAATTAGGCTGGTATTTGCGGAATTCTAATACAACAAAGTCTCACCATGTCACCAACCAATTATATAATAACGATTAGATTTTTTTAGTATGGCCATCACATGTTAAATGATCTACTAAGATTTGAAAAACAAGTTATTTTATTTTATAAACCTTATAGTATGTTAAAATAAAATATTGCGTTAAATGATATTAAAAGATTTTTTGAAAGACAAGTTTTACTTTATAAGCCATATATCATGTTAAAATAAAGTATTACTTTATAATTGAAAAGTAATTTCAATATGAAAAATGGTATGTATAGACAAGAGACCTAAATGCACAAGATGCCCAAGTTCTCTTTATATATATTTTTAAAAAAATATCTTTATCCTTTTTAATATCTAGATAATCAATAAACAAGCTAAAGATTCAATATTTTAAATTATTTGTTTATGTTTCATATCAATATTTTTCATCATTGGACATTGAGATGGGATCATCCTTACTATATCATCATTACCATGTCACCAACTATTCAAATAATGGTATTATATGATTTGAACATGAATTTTCTATAACATTCACGTAAATTATAGATTATATTATCTAATAGGGTTTGAACTTTAATGATTTTGTAGACTTGGAGGTCTCTTGTGATTGAGCATGCAGAGGCGCCACTTGGAAATCATGTCTTACTAGGAGGGAGAAGATTCCTCCCTGATTAGGGGCTTCATGAATACCCCTATAACTGCCTCTGGTGCTCAAAAATTCTCACTCACACTCCCATGCAAGGAAGGAATATTTAAGTGGTGGATCTGAGTTGCCATTTGTCAAGATTTGAATTTTTGCCCATCAAACTTGCTATTCGCCCCACCCTGAAGCTAATACTGCTAATCATCCCTGGGTGGGGTGAATAGAAGTTTGTAATCGTCCCTGGGTGGAATGAGCATGAAGTAGAGTGTCTGAAGGTGCCAAATTGACTCTTGACCTTCCAAAACTACTATGAGAGTGGTTAGGACCACTATTTAACCTCTGGGGGCTACCCTGGGGGCTGTGTGTGTCAATGCAATCAGTGTTTGCAATCACATCATTGGATTGGTGCTATTTTGGTGTCTACACTATCCATAAGAGTTGGATCACAATACCTCTAGCTCAGGAACCAAGGTGCTACCTCATATTCTGACTTGTTTTCTGAAGATCCTTCTTGACCTTGTCTATACCTCTCTTGTAGGTGAGCTCTCGAGCTTTCTCCTCTCTCGAGCGAAGGGAAAGGGTTGTTGAGGTCAAAAAGGTTGGTCGTCAACAATGGGATATAATCCCCTAGTGTATATGTAGTGTTAGGGTTGGCATATGGATTTAATGCCAATCCCCCCTTGTTGCCTATCCCTAGGACTTGCATGTTCTCTATCAAGATGTCCAAGGGTAGGGGGTGGTTGAACCCTACTCTTGACTTGTCGTATGGCATTTGGTATCTTGGTTGGAAAATAACACGCACTCCTTGCTCATATCTACCTAACCCATATCCATGCCAATTGCATTGGCCAAGGTATCTCAAAGTGAAGTCTGGGTTGGACAAATAGTTGACATATTTTGCAAAGGGCTCTTCATCTTCGTCCTCTTGCATGTCTGGTTCAATACCATGATCAAGGCCCCCATACACAAATTTTGTTTGATTTGGTAGGTAGCCTAGAGTAACAATGGTACCGATGGGGAGGCGAGGTCTCCCCATGTCTTGCATGGACTCCAGTATGGGTGTTGCTACAATATTCCATACTAGATACTCCCCCAGGCCTGTATTTGCCATTTCAACGGTGATTGTTGGTGATTTAGGGGGAGGGAACGAAAGTTCTTCCTAAGTCCACTCCATGTCAGGTGAACTAGGAGCCTCGACTTCCATTTCGCTAGGCATCTCCTCAGTAGAGATGGTTGATACTGATGGTGGTGCTTCTTCCAAAGGTTGTGCCTCTTCCAGAGGTTTCTTCCCCTTGTCCTTCTCTGTGGCCACCATAGGTGGCATCGTTGTTGAAAGACCAGACGATGAAGATGGACCCGACTGGGCTTTTGATGGACTTGTCAATGGGGATGCCTATGGAATCGAACCTTATTTAGATGGATTCAATTGAAAATCCAAATGCATTGAGGGAAGGGTCGATTGTGGCATCAGCTACACTACATTGCAATACTTGAAGGATTCCAAGTTCACCGGGACTACATGCACCTGCCCTTCGAAAGGATACTTTAAGCACTGATGAGCTATCGAAGGGACACACTTCATGTCCCTGATCCATGGCCGACCCAACAAGATGTTATAGGCCATATCACCCTCCAAGATGTGGCACAATGTAGGTATAGTCTTTTGTCCCACTTGGATGGATAGGACAATTGTGCCAACTATCGAGCATATTGCATCATTGAATGCTCGTAGTGTATAGGTGGAGGCCACTATGTGAGATGCAAGCAATTTTAGGTGCTTCAAGGCCATTATTGTAATGATATTACTGGATGAGCCAGTGTCCACCAATACCCTTTTGTATGGAATCCTGTTGACCCACATGATGACATGCAGGGGTGGATCCGCCATGTCACCAGCCACTGATTTCAATTCATCCTCTCAAAAGGTGATGACTGGCTCAGTGCATCGTTTGACATGTCCCATGAAGTTATTGAAGGATTTTGCTTTTTGGGGCTACAACTCGATGGCTTTTAGTATCTCCATTAGAGCCTCCCAATGGGGTGTTGATTGTTGTATGAGATCGTAGATGGAGAGCCTAGCCGACATGGTCCTCAAACTATGGGTGAGTTTGGTCTGAATTATGGCCACTGGTCTAGGCAGAGGAGGTGGTGCAAGGTGTTGTTGTGGTTGTGACGTTGTTGGCACCTCTCCTATAGCTACCGTGAGAGCAGTTATGCTTGGGTACCTCCTGTTCTGAGTCATTATACTGATCATCCCTACATACCCCTGCATGGGGCAATTCTGTGTGACCTCATTGACTTGTAGGGTCTTTGCCTGTACATCATGGGCAGGAAAGGGGTCTTTGAAGACCTCCATTTGTTGATTGCTTGGTGCCACGAGATTATCTACCGCTAATGTCTTGTTATCTATTAAGTCTTGCACCAAGCCCTTAAACTTCCAACATGCATTAAGGTCATGTCCTTTCCATCTATGGAACCTGTAGTACAAGTCTTCCCTGTAGCCCTTAGGTTTTGGAACATTAGGGTCTATGGGTTGAATCTCGGGTAGGTTAATCAAGTTTTCCCCTGACAAGCGGTCAAACAGGGAGTCTCTATACTCTGTGTAAGGTGTGAATTATTGCCTAGGGTGACGCTACTGATTTTTTTCTTACCTCTGATTTTATATGTCATAACTATTAAGAGGCACCGCCTAATAGTTAGCCTTTTGGGGCTATGTTGCTTGTGTAGGCTTAGGGACATTTATAGCAACCTGATTGACCATAGCGGGTTTCTGTTGTGTGGTCCCTATTTTGGTGTTCTTAAACCATTCTTTCTTCTTTGGCTTGGCTATCTCGCCATCCTGAATCTTGATCTCCTCAATGATTCTGGCTGGCACCAGAGCTTCCTCTAAAGTGGCATATTGCTGTAGCTGCAATAGCATGGAGATCAATCTCAAACAGCTCTTTAAGAACATTTGGGTGAGGTCAGACATAGGAGGGAGGTAGGGTAGCTTTGAAAGCAAAGTCCTCCACCGGTTCCCATAGGCCACCATGGTCTCTTCCTCATACTGCCTGATGCTGGCTAGGTTGCTTAGTGACACCCTCTTCTTGGTGTTGAAGGTGAAGCGTTCGAGGAACACATTCACTAGCTGATCTAAGTTACTAATATTGTGCTTTGGAAATTGAGTGAACCAATTCAAGGTAGGGCCTACGAACATGGTGATGAATGTTCTTAACAACAAAGCATCATTGTCCTAAATTCCAAAGCATTGGCTCAAGAATCTAGTCACATGCTCTTGGGCATCTTCCTCCCCTCTAAATATTTCCAACTAAGGTAGTTTAAAGTGTTCAGGGTAAGGGGGTGCCAGCACTGACGGATGCACAGGATGGCTGCGGAGTTGGCATAAAGTGGGCTTTTGGGGCCCAGAAGTCTTGGTCTCCACAGACTCCAAGCACTCTAGCAACGCTCTATACGCATCGAAAGATTTAATTTTTTCCTCCTTAGTTTGCTCCCGTTGAAGGTTGTGGGAAACTTGAGGCCTATGGAGGGGTGGCCAGATAGCGGCCCCTCCACCTTGGTAGGGCGTTTTGGCCCGCTCTTCTTCTTGCTCATACTCCTCATAGGCTTCTTGAGGAGTTTTTGGATGAGACCTATGACCATGGGTGGGTCCCCGCGAAGGGTGCCCATCGTTGTTCCTAGGAGTGGCCTCCCACTCAGGTCTAGGAGGTCTCGGAGGCACCACTTGGTAAGGTCACGGGGACCTATCTCGCACCAAGGGGTTGCGCCTCTCATATGGTTCTGCTCTTTGGGTACGAGGGGTTGGGACCCTCTTAGGCATAGTGTTATGGAGCAGCTCATTTTTTTGGCACTGAATGCACTCTTTGCTAAGGTGATACAGATGCTCTAGCTGTTGTTGGTCTTTCTCAAGTTACGTGATCTGCACTTGGTGGATGGCATGTCTGGAGACTGCCAGGTCAATTTTTTCTACCATATTGAGCCTAGGAGGCCTAGATGCCTCTCCTATGCATTTATCTCAGTTGTGATGATCCGAGATCTCTATAGGTCACTTCCCTCTATCAAGGTTGGTGGCTGAAAGCACGAGGATACGGAAACAAAAAAGAATATGCCACAAGAAAGAACAAGAAAGAACATATACGAATTGACACAAGATAAAAGCAATATGAAATATGGTAATCTCTTTATTGATATGCTTTTTAAGTTGTGTTACAATACGTATCCTTCCTTTTTAGGGGATAGGAGCATCAAATATGTTTCTTGTCACAACATCCATGAATAACAATCCTTCTTTCGCGTGCCCACATGTAAGATGGGCGGACCAAAATGTCATCACTGCTTTGTGTATGTGATTCTTTGTTCCTTACTACTACTCTAATGTTAGAAACCTACGTTCAAAGAAGCAAAAAATATTAGTACCACCTGCAGATAGAATAAAACATGTATTTCTCAAGACCTACTGTTAGGGTATGCATGAAAATAGTAAAACGATAATCAAATGACCTAGGATCAACCTGAAAATTTAACAGTAGCATAAATATGTTACCATAAGACCACTACAAAAAGAAAAGTCTAGAAATTCTTCACATATTTGTATTTGCTCTAGGGTGGGATGAATAGACCTACAATAACTTGTCAGAAAGAACCCTCTTCAATGTCCTACTTAGGAAGCTCCAAATGACCTACAAAGTTGGGGTTAGCTAATTTAGGGTGTTTTGGAAAGACTCAGATGGTCATATTTCTCCAATTTTGCCTCTAGAACCCATATTTTGATGATGCATCTGCAAGTTAGTAAATGCGGGAAATGACAAAAACCTGGTCAAAATTGCTCAGAATGAAATGAAATTTAAACTAAAGCCTATTTAATAGTCCTAGAATAATATGCAAATGAAAAATCAAAGAAATATATCACATATTTCTATTCGTCCAGGGGTGGGGCGAATTGGACTATGATAGTTTGGGAAGTGCCCGGGGGCAGAACGCCCACCGTTTGGGACTCTGTTCCAGCACAAATCCACTTGGGATGGGTCCAAAACTTCTTATGGGGTTTTTTTGACAAATTTTGGGGATTTTTGTGGCTAAAAATCAGGTGTTGGGTCCGGATTCACACTCCCAATACTCACCCAATAACCTCCCTTTCAAATGAGATATTAAGGATGTGAAAGCACAAATCACAAGTAGGTATGTAAATTGGCAGCACTTCATTGCTCAAATTCTCCTTCTATGTATATATTTTGGGTGAGAAAACTCACCAATTTATAGACCTTAGGGTCTCTCTGTTTGAATTGCGCATGCGAGGGTGCCACTTGAGTTGTTTGTCCTATTTTTAGAGAAAAGCTAATTCCCTGATTTAGAATCTCCTTATATGAGGTCTCTAAAATAAAGACATGCATGATTGAAGTCTCTCTTCTTGAATAAAAGCTATTCCTTGCAATTGCATGGCCTGAAGCTTCAGTTAACTGGCGGACTTGTCGAGGTTTGACTTTTTGCCAGTCAAACTTGCTATTCAACTCACCCTAGGGCGAATGATGATATTCGTCCCTGGGTGGGATGAATGCCAGTTTGTATTCATCTCTGGGTGGGACGAGCAGAGAGAAAGGTGCAAAAAAGGTGCCAAATTGACCTATGACCTCCAAAACTGCATTTGGGAGTGGTTAGGACCACTATTTAACCTCTGGGGGCTGCCCTAGGGGTTGTGTGTGTCAATGCGATCAGCGCTTGTTGTCACATAATTGGATTGGTGCTATTTTGGTGTTTATCATAGCATTCACTCAAGGATCTAGCCTTAGTGGGTGATTATTATAGATAGTAGGTTCGAAGGTGCATTGCTCCCATGATGTGATTGCTCTTGAGGAATTTAATGGTCTTCCTCGTGGTCCCTTTCGTATATGTGAAAGGGGTGGGCAGAGTTGGTTCACCCTATTTGAAGAGCCTTGTGCTCTGGATTTTGCCTATTGTTTCTAATAGTGATGGGGGGTAAAGGAGGGATGACATAATCATGTGGCCTCTCCTCATGGACCCTATGCTATTCTAGTGCTTCATCATGTGGTGGCCACTCATACCAAGCTTCTAAGGGAGCCTTCCCATTTATATTGAGGGCCACGTGTAAGGACTCCTCTTGAAAGGGTCTATGTTGGATGGGAGTGCCCCTCGAAGGGGTGCCCCTATAGTCCCATTCTGAAATGGCACGATGAGGACTCTCTTGTGGGTCGGGCCGCCAAGGTGGTATGACCAAGTCCTTGGGGCTATAGCGGAGGTGACTTGTGCCCCCTTGTACACTCTTCGCAGCTCCTGCCCATGATTGGGCTTGGCTACGGGTGTACACCACGGTGGTATTTTCCTAAAAGATGCGTAGATTTTTATTTCCTTTTATGATTTTTATGCTACACTAAATAGAAGATATCACACACACAAAGTAATGATTATCTTGTTTAATGATTAAAGGTGTGCTCTAAACTTGGTTTAGTGTGTTTTAATTTTTGTTTTGATAGCTTTTGTAAAGAACATTTAAATGCAATATGATGGCTCTTATGGCTCCCAAAAATGATCACCCCTTTGATATACCATTGCTAGGCCAATATACCAACCTCTCTATATACCCACCCTTACATGAGGGAAACTATTGGTACATGAGAGTAGATGGTACGTGGAACGTAGGTGGTACGGAAGGGGAATCACCCTATTTTTGACACCTACCATAGAAAACTTATCCTCATGCACTGGGAATTACCTCAGCTACACTCGGTCAGCTTTCGTTAGGATTTATGTCTAGTAATAGTAGAAATTGGGGTTGTGAATGCAAAATTTCAAGCCAAGGTGGTGATGAAATCCACCGTTGGTCTTGATCAAGGGCTGGGGTTTTATGACCAGCTCCTTGGTGTTTAAATTGCCACGTGATGTGTGGGGTTATTTTTATTTTGCATAAAAGAAAGCAACATGCAGTAAAAAGAACTTTCCCTAAGCAAGCAAGTAACCAAAAAATAGAAAACTAAAAGCAAAAAATGATAGAAAGAGTTTAGGACCTCTACCTCTTCTCTGCCCAAATCTACTGGTTCTGAGTTTCTATCCTGAAACTGCATAGAGAGCTATTCATCCCTGAGTGGGATGAATAACATAACTGCATTCATCATAGGGTGGGATGAATGCCCATTCATCCCTGGGTAAGATAAATTCTAGCTCTGTATTTGTCACAGATTGGAACAAACAACAGTCCTGTGTTTGAAAATATGGTACCTGCAAGCAAAAACAATCAATTTTTAATTAGATTTTTTATCTAAAGAAAAAAACAAAGGACAAGGGTCCCATAGTTATTGCCATTGAAAGCATGAGGATATGGAAACAAAAATAAAAGGCCGATATGTGATGCAAAACAAACAAAAGATAATGCTAAATCCTATGAATTGAAAGTGCATGAAAAGAAAGAGGCATAAACAAATCAAAACCAAATAAAAAGCCAATATGGAAGACATCCCTTTTTATTAATATGCTTCAAAACTTGGTTACAATCCATCTCCTCCATTTTCATGGGCTAGGAGCATTAAATGTGTTCTTGTCACACCCATGGATGCGATTCCTTCTTCCGCGTGCCCACATGTAAAATGGGTGGACCAAAAATCGCCGTCACTTGTATTGATGAATCTGGAATCCTTTATACTCCTATAATATCTATATCCTACGTTCAAGGAAACAAAAAATAGTCAATAGCACCTATAGATGAAATAAAACATGCAATCCCCAAGCCTATGATTAGTGAGTGTGAAAAATGAATAAAACGGTAACTAAAATAGATCCAAATGAACTAAAAACTTTATAGGGGCATGAGGACATTACCAGGAGGGCACTAAAAATGGAATAGTCAGAAAATTCATCACAGATTCGTATTTGCTCCTGGGTGGGACGAATAGACCTGCAACAAAATGCCAAAAAGAACTGTCCCAAATGTCACATTTGGGAAAATCCAAATCACCTACAAAGTTGGGGTTAGCTAATTTGGGGTGTTTTGGGAAGACCCAGAAGGTCATATTTTCCCAATTTGGCCTCTATCACCAAGAATTTGATGATGCTACCTACATGTTAGTAAAGGCGGGAAATGATAGAAACATGATCAAAAATGCTCAAAACGATGTGAAATTTAAATGACAACCTATCTAAGAAGTATATAATCAGATGCAAAAATAATAGAAAGGAAATTTTCCACATATTTCTAATCACTCTAGGATGGGGCGATTAGAACTACAGCAGTGTGGGGGACGGCTGGGGGTAGGACGCCCACCGTTTGGGGCCTGATTTTGGCACAAATCCACTTGGGATGGGTCCAAAATCTTGTGTGGGGTGTTTTCAAAAAAAATTGTAGGATGTTGTGGCCAAATGTTAGGTTTTGGTTCCAAATTTGCGCTTCCAATAACCACCCTATGACCTCTCTTCCAAAAGAGATCAAGGATGCGAAAGGCACAAATCAAAAGGTGTGTGTGGAAGTAAAATGGAAGAACTTCATTGCTCAAAATGCTCCTTCTCTGTATCCTTTGTGGTGAGAAAACTCACCAATTTATAGACCTGGAGGTCTCTTGTGATTGAGCATGCAGAGGCGCCACTTGGCAATCATGCCTTCCTAGGAGGGAGAAGATTCCTCCCTGATTAGGGGCTTCATGACTGCCCCTGTAACTACCTCTAGTGCTCAAAAATGCTCACTCACACTCCCATGCAAGGAAGGAAGGGTTAAGTGGTGGATCTGAGCTGCCATTTGTCAAGATTTGACTGTTTGCCCGTCAAACCTGCTATTCACCCCACCCTAAAGCGAATACTACTAATCATCCCTGGGTGGGGTGAATAGAAGTTTGTAATCATCCCTGGGTGGAATGAGTATGAAGCAGAGTGCTTGAAGGTGCCAAATTGACTCTTGACCTTCCAAAACTACTGTGAGAGTGGTTAGGACCACTGCTTAACCTCTAGGGGCTGCCCTGGGGGCTATGTGTGTCAATGCGATCAATGTTTGCAGTCACATAATTGGATTGGTGTTGTTTTGGTGTCTACACCATCCATAAGAGTTGTATCATCAGAAACCAAAAATAATAGCTAGAAATTTCCATCTATGATATATTTCTTTATATATTTAACCATGTTTAATTGTAGGTGCATCATCAAGGATGCATATATAAATATTACCATGAATAATGAGTGTATATCTAGACCTAGAGTAATAGCTAAGTGAACTACTATAATACATTTTCTAGCTCACTTCACCTACATGTCAAATGGAAACAAGTCACTAGATACCTAGGTACTATGTGATTCAAATAGATAAAAATAATGCTCCTTGATGTTACATCTCATTTGCAAAAGGATAACACTTTTTGAAGAAGACTTTACTTATGACATTACTAAATTACTATCAATACCAGATAGATGATGACTAAAGTATATGTTAATATATACAAATAACGAAAAGCTTATTTACTTATGATAATAATATTTCTCATTATATTAACTCATTGAGAAAAACACTTCTCATGATACCATTCTAAAAGTTGAAATAAATAATATGGCATTTAGAAATATTTGTACTATAGAGGGTTAGCATCATATTTCAACTCACATTTGTTTCAATAAAATTAATGATATTTAATAGAATTGAATTGATATACTTTCATAATTGTACACCCTTATTGTTATATGTTGTCTTATTCATTAATATTCTTTGCTTCAAATATAAAATTCATATTGGTAATAGTATATCATTTTCATTATTCAGATTCATTATTATGATAAAAATAATATCTTCCTTCTACTAGGATTGCATTGATAAATAAAAATATATGATCAAATATGATGCACCTTTCCAGGGCCATAAATTTTGCTCCGAGTATCCGTTTTACCCCGTTCTTTTTTTAGAATGTGTTGAATGGCATGGAGAACCTACGAAAAGTGGCCCATATGTTTCTTGGAGTGAAAATACCTCTAGGAGACCCAAAATTTGCTTTTAATGTAATTTTCATTTTTCACAACTAAAAAGTTATCATAACTATTGGTGTAGATCCAAAGTGGGATTGTTATATTGGGGTAGTGGGTTTTATTGAATAACGAGTTCATGATTCTATTTTGAATGTCATCCAAGTTTTTTTAGGCTTACTAAAATTAGAAAATGAGTTGCTAAAAATAGAAAGTTACTAAAAATAGTAAGGGGGTAGCATAGGCTAGGGTTTTTCTTTTTGGGAGTATAAGAAGTGGGAGACTCTATTGTAAGGGGGATGAAAATTCAGTTAATGAAATGAAGCATTTGTAGGTTTCTTTTATTGGTGTATTTTTTATGATGTCTTATCTTATACTTTTACCCTTGGAGTCTATTGATGGTCTCCTGTAGTGAATTCTTATCAATTGGTATCAGAGCGGGTGAGGTATCGCTAGTGGAAAGAAGATGAATATAAGAGGGAGAGGGTGAGGAATATATACCCAAATGAATAAGTAGATGGAGGATCTGCATGCAAAAATAACATGACTAACTGGTGAAATTAATCACATGGTGGAGGCCTACACTAATGTGAACCCAAATCTAGAATTTGATAATGAGATCATCATTGAGGAAGGTGAATCTGAGGATCATGCGAAAGAAGAACCATAAAATTTTGAAAGTAGGTTGATCAAAGCCTTTGAAGGACTTAAAGGAAGTCAATATGAAGTCAATATCAAGGTTTTAGAGTATGTTGGTGAAACTAGAGAAGCTAATTCATTAGGTGAATAGTATGGAGAATTATTTTGAATGGATTAATATGGCTGAGTAAAAGAATGTGGAACTCGCGTGCACAAATTTGAAATGGTATGCTTTTAATTTGGTGGGATTATCTATAGATGGAATGACAGAGGAAAGGAAAAGAAAAGATCAAGGCTTGGGATAATATGAAGAAGAAGATGCAATAAAAGTTTGTGCATGTGGATTATCTTTTTGTGTGAAGCATAATGAGACCGAAGAGCAGATGGTAGTGAGGAATGTAAATATCCTAAGTTATGCTATTCAATATAAGTTGAGTATGCATCATACCCTTACTATAGAAGATGCATATTAGATGGTCTTGAGGCCCGAAGAAAAGTATAAGAGGAGTAATTATAGAAGAGGGAAAAAGGGATCGGTATCTTCTCCAAATCGAGGGAATGGAGGATCTAGCTCATCAAAGGGAGAATCCTCAAATACAAAGAAGCATGAAGAGACAGAGTAAGGTTGTGGTACCTACCAAAGGGGAAGAGGAAATAGAGGAGGTTGAGGTAATGGGAGAGGTCAAGCTGGGAATGGATCATGAAAGTCGTACACTGGTTTTATATATGATGAGGAAGTCCACTAAGCATTTGAGTGCATCCACTATGATGCTTAAGATAGGAATCGTGGAGGATAGGCTAGAGTCAACCTCATTGAGGAAGAAGATGAAATGAAAATAGAAGTTTTTGTATATGTGGGTGAGAATCTCATGATAAAGAAAACATTGATTGCTCCAAAGAAGGTGAAAATGCAAGTGGATGAGGGTGATGAGTCCTAGATACAAATAAATATCTTTCGTACAAGATTCACATAAGGAGGAAAGGTATGAAAAGTAATCATTGATGGTGGTAGTTGTGAGAATATGATCTCTAATGTAATGGTAGAGAAAATAAATCTAAAATTTTAGAAGCACCCACATCCCTATCACATTTTATGGATCAAGAAAGGGAATGAGGTGACTATTGATAAGATATTTTTGGTAAAATTCTCAATCGGAAATACTTATAAAGATGAATTTTGGTGTGACGTGATTCTTATGGATGCCTGTCACATACTATTGGTAAGGCTTTGGTGGTATCATAGGAAGACCATCCATGATGGGTGTCGAAATACATACATCTTTTGGAAGTATGGTGCCAAGGTAGTATTGTTGCCTCTTAAGGAAGTAGGATAGAGCAAGAGTTTTTTGACTACGAAGATGTTTATCATAGAGGCACAAGAATCTGGTTGATGCTATGCATTGACAACGAAGAAGATAGAGGTAGAAAAGCATTATAAAAACATATTGATAAAGCTTTGTCATATGATAATTTATAGAACAAGCAATCATATTATATTAAAGGATAATAAATTTATTACCTCCATATGAAAGTGGTACTTGAAAAAATCCTAAGGTGAATTAGTAACCACCCCATTGTCATCTACTTTGATCTATGGATTTGATTCCATAATGGTGCACATATGGATCTCGAATGTTATTGATAAATAATCGATATGACATAGAATATTCAATCCCAAGGGAATTGAATTTATGACATGCTCTAGGAAATACTCACCTAACATTTATTAGCCTAAACCATAGATATTTTTACTTACATGTATATAACAAAGTGGATACCATTGATTCAATTTAATCACAATAAGAAATATCTTTTACATATGAATTTCAAAGAGAATTTTATTATGTTTAGATGAATCAAGTGCTTTAATATTGAAGTTAGTCTGATTATATTTATTACAATTACTCATAATATTGCTATGTTGATGATATAACTAAAATTAACTCATAAAAAGGATTATTTTTCAAAAATTAACCTCATAGTAAATTCTATCGAATATATTATAACTATGAAATATTATGATAATGAAACATAACAATCAAGCAATTAATTAGATGATTCTTATCTAAAAATTAAGATCATTTTCTAATGAAAAATGACTTGATCTATTAAAGTGTTGTAGGATGTTACTTAGCTATAGCAAATTTAATTTTTGAACATAAATTTATGAATCAAAATATTGTTTAAGCATATAATATTTAATGCATATTTCTTCAAATATAACCTAAAAATAAACCAAGATTTTCCTCTACTTTTTGAGATATTGGTAGGATGTGGATACCTTCTATAAAAAATAAATCGTTGAATAAAATATCCTTTCATCTATTCTTAAATATTTTTACATGTATTGAAATGTTAGATGAAGTAATTAAATTTTCGTTTAAACATTAAAATTATTTTTTGAATCTTCTTCTCTGGTAAATATAAATAAATTTGACAAAAAAATCATGATATGCATTTCAATTTTGAATGTAAAATGAAGAGCATAATGAGAAGTGATAGAATATCAAGAAACTAAATTAAAAATATACAATTCAAGAGGAATTAGGCATACAATTGCTGAAAAATATAGACTTTGTAGGTTTATTCTTTAACATGTGTGATTTTATACATAAAATCATATAATTAAAACAGTTCTTTGGCCACACAACTAATGAAATTACCTTTTAGTTATACATGGTTGTCAATTTCAAGCATAAAATCACTAGCATCAATATTGTGCAACTAACGGACTTGTTGTATCTATTTAAAAGATAATTTTATAGAAAATATTATCATAAAAAGCAATAAAATATTTCAAAAAAATATATTCTTATAAAATAAATATTTATATGTTCATGTAGACGAGTCAATATATGTTCAACAAACTTATGTCATACTATACTTGAATAATATGTTTTAGTATATGGATCCATTAAGATGAATTGGATTTTTTGAAATGTATATGATTGTATAAGAAACACAAGGCTTGGATTGCTATAACATAAATATAAGTTAAATGATTATATAAAAAGGAGGCAACAGTAACTAATTTATTTACTGATTATTCCATTGGTAAGTGTAATTCATCTTATATGATTCTATGCTTAAAAATTAGTTAAAATGCATATTAATATTTGAGTATGTTGAATATTCTTATATTGCACTATAATAACATTAAACCTAGAAGAAGGATACATGCATTAAAATATTTTCAATGCTTTGATCTTTTACAAAAACAATTCTTCGTTAAACACAACAAATTACACTTTTTAAAGACATGATTATATAAAAAAAAATAAAAATAAATAAATAAATAAATAATTTTAAAAAAATCCTCATTCTTAAATTAGTATTTTATACTATCCATAAATATGACATATAAGATATGACATAACCTAAAATTTAAAAACTTTATCATAATGAAAGCTAACACCACTAAAAAAAATTAAGACATCTTTTCCACCGCTTACATTGCAAAAATTAAAATAAATAAATTGGCATTAAGAAATCTTTGTCCCTAAACTACTACGTGTAATATTATTTTTCTCGAAGGCTCAACGACGCTCATTTTTTTTTTTTTTTTCATTTTGAGTAGTTTTTCAACCATATTCTCACTCACTTAATCTTTGAATTTTATCTTGATCCACCTCTCCACATACTTTTTTTCAATGAAAATTAAATAATTTTGTTCAAAGCTTTCTTCAAACAACCCTACTGTCACGTTGGAAGTTGCACTATGCATCCTTACCAATTTTTTCAACACGCAAAACGTGATCATTGGCAAGTCAAATATCAAAGCAAAGCTTTATTTCAAGGGAGACAAACATAAATTTTCTTTTCTCTAGGGCGCTTCGAGACCGTTAATAATACGCCATCTTACTTTTTATGGTCTCTTTTGTTCTATAAATACTTGGGATTGGAAATGGCACTTGCAACAACAATAGCACTATATCATCTCTCGTATGCTTTCTAGCGACGGCAAAAAATTCAGATAACACATTCTATTGAAATTCAGATAGTTCTCCTTGCGGTTGAGGTGAGCAAAGCTATCTATCGTTCCCACACTCCGCTGAAGATATGACGCCATCAATCGTTATGAAAATCAGCACATTGCTCGTTGCGCTCAACCTTATTTTTACTGTCCATGTCTCCGCTCAACATGACAACATTAATAGGCAGAATTATATGTTTCCAAGTACATTGCAGAGGTTACAATACCGCTGCGGAAATTCAGGCCCAGCCCCACACCCTCCTTGCCCTCCTGCCCCTAAAGGAAATACGAAGTTGATATGGGAAAATGCAAAGGTTGCAACTGGCCAGCATGTGCGTAATCCATGATCGTATGATTCCCACAATAACACTCAGTGGGACTTCCTAATTTACTCCAATCCAATCTACACGAAACTCATGAGATCTTAGTACCATAGCAACCTTATTTACAATTTCCGTTTTGTTTGTTTTTTGAATTAATTAATTTTTTTTTTTTTTTTGATTTGTGTAAAAGGAAAAAAACCGATACTGTGTTTTGTGTCTTCTATTTTTTGTTTGTTTTTTGTTTTTTTTTTTTTTATTTGAGGAAGGAAAGGGGAAAACCGAAAAAAAAGGGGATTGGGGGAAATAAAAAAAACACATGCCCAACAAAATAAAACGATAAGACAAGTGGCCATCACATGTTATATGATCTACTAAGATTAGAAATTCAATTTTTTTTTTATTTAAAATAATTAATTTTAAATCATTTAAACTATGAGTTTTTCATGATATTTTTAATTTATATTAAAAGATTTTTTCAAGTTATAAGACAAGTTATTTTATTTTATAAACCTTATACTATGTTAAAATAAAATATTGCGTTAAATGATATTAAAAGATTTTTTGATAGACAAGTTTTACTTTATAAGCCATATATCATGTTAAAATAAAGTATTACTTTATAATTGAAAAGTAATTTCAATATGAAAAATGGTATGTATAAACAAGAGACCCAAATGCACAAGATGCCCAAGTTCTCTTTATATATCTTATTTAAAAAATATTTTTATCCTTTTTAATATCTAGATAATCAATAAACAAGCTAAAGATTCAATATTTTAAATTATTTGTTCATGTTTTATATGAATATTTTTCATCATTTATATTGGACATTGAGATGGGATCATCCTTACTATATCATCATTACCATGTCACCGAGTTGTAGACACCAAAATAGCACCAATCCGATTATGTGACTGCAAACACTGATCGCATTGACACACACAACCCCCAGGGCAGCCCCCAGAGGTTAAACAGTGGTCCTAACCACTCTCACAATAGTTTTGGAAGGTCAGAGGTCAATTTGGCACCTTCAGGCACTCTGCTCCTTATTCGTTCCACCCAGGGATGATTACAAACTGGTATTCGCCCCACCCAGGGACGATTAGCAGTATTCGCTCCAGGGTGGGGCGAATAGCAGGTTTGACGGGAAAAAAGTCAAATCTTGACAAATGGCAGCTCAGATCCACCACTTAACTCTTCCTTCATTGCATGGGAGTGTGAGTGAGCATTTTTGAGCGTTAGAGGCAGTTACAGGGGCAGTCATGGAGCCCCTAATCAGGGAGGAATCTTCTCCCCCTGGGAAGGCATGATTGCCAAGTGGCGCCTCTGCATGCTCAATCACAAGAGACCTCCAGGTCTATAAATTGGTGAGTTTTCTCACCCCAAAGAGATAGAGAGAAGGAGCATTTTGAGCAATGAAGTGCTACCATTTTACATCCACACACCTTCTTTGATTTGTGCCTTTCACATCCTTGATCTCTTTTGGAGAGGAGGTCATTGGGTGATTATTGGAAGCGCAAATCCGGAACCAAAACCCGACATTTGGCCACAACATCCTACCAAATTTTCCGAAAACACCCCACAAGAGGTTTTGGACCCATCCCAAGTGGATTGGTGCCAAAATCGGGCCCTAAACGGTGGGCGTCCTGCCCCTGGGCGCCCCCGCACTACTGCAGTTCTAATCGCCCCGCCCCGGAGTGATTAGAAATCTATAGTAGATTTCCTTTCTATTATTTTTGCATCTGATTCTATGCTACTTAGATAGGTTTTCATTCAAATTTCACATCGTTTTGAGCATTTTTTATCATGTTTTTATCATTTCCCGCCTTTACTAACATGCAGGTAGCATCATCAAATTCCTGGTGATAGAGGCCAAATTGGGAAAATATGACCTTCTGGTCTTCCCAAAATACCCCCTTTTAGCTAACCCCCAACTTTGTAGGTGATTTGGAGCTTCCCGGATGTGACATTTGGGACTGTGCTTTTTGACACTTTGTTGTAGGTCTAATCGTCCCGCCCCGGAGCGAATACGAATCTGTGGTGAATTTTTTGATTGTTCCATTTGTAGTGCCTTCCTGGTGATGTTTTTATGCCCCTATCAAGTTTTTAGTTCATTTGGATCTATTTTAGTTATCATTTTATTTATATTTTGCATGTACTAATTGAAGGCATGGGGATTGCATGTTTCATTTTATCTACAGGTGCTACTGACTATTTCTTATTTCCTTGAACATAGGGTCTCAACATTAGAGGAGCAGCAAGGATTCAAGACTCATCAATGCAAGTGGCGGTGACGTTTGGTCCGCCCACTTTACATGTGGGCATGCGGAAGAAGGAATAACATCCATTGATGTGACAAGAACACATTTAACGCTCCTAGCCCCTAAAAATGGAGGAGGAGAATTGTAACTGAGTTCTGAAGCATATTAATAAAAAGGGTTGTCTTCCATATTGGCTTTCTATTTGGTTTCGATTCGTTTATGCTTCTCTCCTTTCATGCACTTTCAATTCATAGGATTTAGCGTTATCTTTTGTTTCGTTTACATCGCATCTTGGCTTTTCCTTTTTGTTTTTGTATCCTCATGCTTTCAGTGGTGATCATGGTGGGACCTTGTCCTCTATTTTTGAGATCAGAAATCTGATTAAAACTTGATTGTTTTTGCTTGTAGGTACCAAGTTTTCAAACGTTGGACTGCTGTTCGTTCTAGTCTGTGATGAATACAGAGCTGGAATTCATCTTACCTAGGGATGAATGGGCATTCACCCCACCCTATGATGAATATAGTTCTGTTATTCATCCCACCTAGGGATGAATAGCTCTCTATGTAGTTTCAGGATAGAAACTCAGAACCAACCGATTTGGGCAGAGAAGAGGTAGGGGTCCTAAACACCTTCTGTCATTTTCTGCTTTCTGTTTTCTATTTTCTGGTTATTTGCTTGCTTAGGGAAAGTTTTACTGCATGTTTACTTTCTTTTATGCAAAATAAAAATAATCCCACACATCACGTGGCAATTTAAAACACCAAGGAGCTGGTCGTAAAACCCCAGCCCTTGATCAAGACCAATGGTGGATTTCATCACCACCTTGGCTTGAATTTTTGCATCCATAACCCCGATCGCTACTATTGCTAGACGTAAATCCTGATGAAAGCTGACCAAGTGTAGTTGGGGTGATTCCCAGTGCATGAGGATAAGTCTTCTATGGTAGGTGTCAAAAATAGGGTGATTCCCCTTTCGTACCGCCTACGTTCCACGTACCATCTGCTCTCACGTACCAATAGTTTCCCTCACGTAAGGGCGGGTATATAGAGAGGTTGGTATATCGGCCTGGCAATGGTATATCGAAGGGGCGACCATTTTTGGGAGTCATAAGAGCCATCATATTGCATTTAAACATTCTTTACAAAAGCTTTCAAAACAAAAATCAAAACACACTAAACCAGGTTTAGGGCACACCTTTAATATTTAAACGAGATAATCATTGCTTTGTGTGTGTGATATTTTCTATTTAGTGTAGCATAAAAATCATAAAAAGAAATAAAAATCTATGCATCTTGTAGGAAAACACCACCATGGTGTACACCCGTAGCCAAGCCCAATCACGGGCAGGAGCTACGGAGAGTGTACAAGGGGGCACAAGTCACCTCCGCTATAGCCCCAAGGACTTGGTCATACCACCTTGGCGGCCCGACCCACAAGAGAGTCCACATCATGCCATTTTAGAATGGGACTATAGAGGCACCCCTTCGAGGGGCACTCCCATCCAACATAGACCCTTTCAGGAGGAGTCCTTACATGTGGCACTCAATATAAATGGGAAGGCTCCCTTAGAAGCTCGGTATGAGTGGCCACCATGTGATGAAGTGCTAGAACAACATAGGGTCCATGAGGAGAGGCCACATGATTATGTCATCCCTCCTTTACCCCCCATCACTATTAGAAATAATAAGCAAAATCCAGAGCACAAGGCTCTTCAAACAGGGTGAGCCAACTCTGCCCGCCCCTTTCACATATACGAAAGGGAGCATGAGGAAGACCATTACATTCCTCAAGAGCAATACACAGCATGGGAGCAATGCACCTCCACACCTGCTATCTACCAGAATCACCTACTAAGGCCAGAGCCTCGAGTGAATGCCACCAACCTCGATAGAGGGAAGCGACCTATAGAGATCTCGGATCATCATGATCAAGATAAATGCATAGGAGAGGCATCTAGGCCTCCTAGACTCAAGATGGTAGAACAAATTGACCTGGCAGTCACCAGACATGCCACCCACCAAGCGTAGATCACGCAGCTTGAGCAAGACCAACAATAGCTAGAGCATCTATATCACCTTAGCAAAGAGCGCATTCGATGCCAAATAGATGAGCTGCTCCATAACACTGTGCCTGAGAGGGTTCCAACCCCTCACACCCAAAGAGCAGAACCATATGAGAGGCGCAACCCCTTGGTACGAGATAGGTCTCCATGACCTTACCAAGTGCTACCTTCGAGACCTCCTAGACCTGAGCGGGAGGCCACTCCCAGGAACAATGATGGGCACCCCCTACGGGGACCCACCCATGGTTATAGGTCTCATCCAGAAACTCCTCAAGAAGCCTATGAGGAGTATGAGCAAGAAGAAGAGCGGGCCGAAATGCCCTACCAAGGTGGAGGGGCTGCTATCCGGCCACCCCTCCATAGGCCTCAAGTTTCCCACAACCCACAATGGGAGCAAACTAAGGAGGAAGAAATTAAATCTTTCGATGCATATAAAGCGCTGCTAGAGCGCTTGGAGTCTATGGAGACCAAGACTTCTGGGCCCCAAAAGCCCACTTTACGCCAACTCCGTAGTCATCCTGTGCATCCGTCAGTGTCGGCACCCCCTTACCCTGAACACTTTAAACTGCCTCAGTTGGCAATATTTAGAGGTGAGGAAGATGCCCAAGAGCATGTGACTAGATTCTTGAGCCAATGCTTTGGCATTCAGGACAATGATGCTTTGCTGTTAAGAACATTCATCACCACGTTCGTAGGCCCTACCTCGGATTGGTTCACTCAATTGCCAAAGCACAACATTAGTAACTTAGATCAGCTAGTGGATGCGTTCCTCGAATGCTTCACCTTCAACACCAAGAAGAAGGCATCACTAAGTGACCTAGCCAGCCTCGAGCAGTATGAGGAAGAAACCATGGCGGCCTATGGGAACCGGTGGAGGACTTTGCTTTCAAAGCTACCCTACCTCCCTCCTATGTCCGACCTCACCCAAATGTTCTCAAAGAGCTGTTTGAGATCGATCTCTATGCTATTGTAGCTACAAATATGCCACTTTAGAGGAAGCTCTGGCGCAAGCCAGAATCATTGAGGAGATCAAGATTCAGGATGGCGAGATAGCCAAGCCAAAGAAGAAAGAATGGTCTAAGAACACCAAAATAGGGACCACACAACAGAAACCCGCTACGGTCAATCAGGTTGCTATAAACGTCCCTAAGCCTACACAAGCAACACAGCCCCAAAAGGCTAACTATCAGGTAGTGCCTCTTAACAGTTATGATCAAGAAAATTAGAGGCAAGAACAAAATCAGTAGCGTCACCCTAGGCAACAATTCACACCTTACACAGAGTCCAGAGACTCCCTGTTTGACCGCTTGTCAATGGCAAACTTGATCAACCTACCCGAGATTCAACCCATAGACCCCAATGCACCAAAACCTAAGGGCTATAAGGAAGACTTGTACTATAGGTTCCACAGATGGAAGGGACATGACCTTAATGCATGTTGGAAGTTTAAAGGCTTGGTGCAAGACTTAATAGATAACAAGACATTAGCGGTGGATAATCTCGTGGCACCAAGCAATCAACAAATGGAGGTCTTTAAAGACCCCTTGCCTACCCATGATGCATAGGCAAAGACCCTACAAGTCAATGAGGTCACACAGAACTGCCCCATGCAGGGGTATGTAGGGATGATCAGTATAGTGACTCGAAACAAGAGGTACCCAAGCACAACTGCCCCCATGGTAGCTATAGGAGAGGTGCCAACAATGTCACAACCACAACAACACCTTGCACAACCTCCTCCACCTAGACCAGTGGCCATGATTCGAACCAAACTCACCCAGAGTTTGAGGACCACATCGGCTAGGCTCTCCATCTACGAGCTCATACAACAATCAACGCCCCATCGGGAGGCTCTAATGGAGATACTAAAAGCCATCGAGTTGCAGCCCCATGAAGCAAACTCCTTCAACAACTTCGTGGGACATGTCAAATGATGCACTGAGCCAGTCATCACCTTTCGAGAGGATGAATTGAAATCAGTGGCTGGTGACATGGCGGATCCACCCCTGCACGTCATCGCGTGGGTCAACGGGATTCCATACAAGAGGGTATTGGTGGACACTGGCTCATCCAGTAATATCATTACAACAATGGCCTTGAAGCACCTAAAGTTGCCCGCATCTCACATAGTGGCCTCCACCTATACACTACGAGCATTCAATGATGCAATATGCTCGACAGTTGGCACAATTGTCCTACCCATCCAAGTGGGACAAAAGACTATACCTACATTGTGCCACATCTTGGAGGGTGAGATGGCCTATAACATCTTGCTGGGTCGGCCATGGATCAGGGACATGAAGTGTGTCCCTTCGATAGCTCATCAGTGCTTAAAGTATACATTCGAAGGGCAGGTGCATGTAGTCCCGACGGACTTGGAACCCTTCAAGTATTGCAATGCGGTGCAGCTGATGCCACAATCGACCCTTCCATCAATGCATTTGGATTTTTAGTTGAATCCATCTAAACAGGGTCCGATTCCGTAGGCATCCCCATTGACAAGTCCATCAAAACCCTAGTCGGGTCCATCTTCATCGTCTGGTCCTTCACCAACGATGCCACCTATGGTGGCCACATCGAAGGACAAAGGGAAGAAACCCTTGGAAGAGGCACCACCATCAGTCTCAACCATCTCTACTGAGGAGATGCCTAGCAGAATGGAAGTCGAGGCTCCTAGTTCACCCGACATGGAGTGGACTCAGGAAGAACTTTCGTTCCCTCCCCCTCAATCACCAACAATCACCATTGAAATGGCCAATACGGGCCTGGGGAGTATCTGGTGTGGAATATTGTAGCAACACCCACACTGGAGTCCATGCAGGACATGGGGAGACCTCGCCTCCCCATCGGTACTATTGTTCCTCTAGGCTACCCACCGAATCAGACAAACTTTGTGTATGGGGGCCTTGATCATGGTATTGAACCATACATGCAAGAGGACGAAGATGAAGAGCCTTTTACTGAAGATGTCAACTATTTTTCCAACCCAGACTTCGCTTTGAGATACCTTGGCCAATGCAATTGGCATGGATATGGGTTAGGCAAGATATGAGCAAGGAGTGCGTGTTCTTTGCCAACCAAGATACCAAATGCCATACGACAAGTCAGGAGTAGGGTTCAACCACCCCCTACCCTTGGACATCTTGGTAGAGAACATGCAAGGCCTAGGGATAGGCAACAAGGGGGGATTGGCATTAGATCCATATGCCAACCCTAACATGACATATACACTAGGGGATTATCTCCCATTGTTGACAACCAACCTTGTTGACCTCAACAACCCTTTCCCTTCGCTCGAGAGAGGAGAAAGTTTGAGAGCTCACCTACAAGAGAGGTATAGACAAGGTCAAGAAGGATCTTCAGAAGATGAGTCAGAATATGAGGTAGCACCATGGGACCCCTTCGAATCAGATAGCAATCACTCACAAGTGACCCCCATGGATGATTATCAAGAAAGCCTCTTGGCAATGTTCCCTTTGGATGCTCCAATCGAGCAAGTGCCACCTCAAGAAAATTAGGTCCCCCCATAGAGAGCGAAACAACCCCAATGGGGCTAGATCAATTTTCTCGAGCAAGACGAGCCTCTAATGTCGCAAATAGTTGTTGGAACCAACGAAGGCCTTTGGATCTCCGACAGTGATTATGAAGATGAAACTAAGATGGCATATCTCAATCACATGCGGCAGATGCAGCAACAATACCCCTTGGATATTGATGACATATTTGAACAACTAAACATAAGGCCAGGGCATGAGTGGCACCTAAACCCAGTGCAGTGGGACCAAGTGTTGAATCCGCCACTTTGGGCATACGGAGAGCACCTTCCGCCCAGAGACCCTATAGAGATATCAGTGTCGAGGGCAGACCCTATCCTCCTATCCGCACATAGGGCCGATCCATTCATGCCAATACCTCTAGAGCCAGATCCGGAGCACAAAGATCATCCAGAATGTTCGAGTCACCACACCCATGGTAATGGAGACCAAAATCATTTCATCAACATGATCTCCATTGACTTAACCGCCCCCATCCACAATCCGCCGATCCAACACAGTCATTGTATCTAGACATAGATGCCATAGACTGGGATCGCGTCAATTCACCACCATCCCCATCAGAGTACTGGCCTTTCGGTGAGATGCTTCATTTCACCCCAGGGCCAACTCAGGATATCTTCCATGCTGAAGAGGAACCCGAGGTTCCTAACGATGATCTAAACTCAGCAAATGATATCCACTTGATCCCAACTCCACACCAGTTGGAGGACGGATCCCACATGTCGATCGAGGAGACGACTGACGTAGACATCGGCTCGGATCCAATGAATCCATAGATTATCAAGCTAGGGGTAAGTCTATCCCCCGAAGAGCAAGCCGACTACATTGCCCTTCTCAAAGAGAAGAAGGAGGTTTTTGCATGGTCCTACAAAGACATGTCGGGGCTAGATCCATAGCTAGTCATGCATAATCTAACGCTTGATCCGACAGTCAAGCCAGTTAAGCAAAAACTATGTAAGATGCACCCAATAGTGGCCTTAATGGTCAAAGATGAATTACAAAAGTTGTTGGATGCACAGTTTGTCATCTGCATGGATTACCCACCATGGTTGTCCAACATGGTGCCCATCAAAAACCTGATGGGAGGATTCACATATGCACTAATTTTTGAGATCTAAACAAAGCGAGTCCTAAGGATGATTTCCCCTTGCCGAGCATCGACGCATTGGTAGATGCTACAGCGGGCCATGAAATGCTTTCCCTCATGGATGGTTTCTCGGGATACAATCAGATTCGTATCAATCTCGAGGACCAACTAAAAATGGCGTTCACAATGCCTTGGGGGACATTTTGCTATAAGGTCATGCCCTTTGGCCTTAAAAATGTTGGCGCCACCTACCAACGTGCCATGACGTACATCTTCCATGATCACATGCATAAAACTTTGGAAGATTACATGGATGATTTGTTGGCCAAATCTCTTTTGCGCCCAGATCATCTCGATGACTTAAGCAAGATCCTCGATCGCCTCATGGAACATAAAGTCAGACTGAATCCCAAGAAGTGCGTATTTGGCATCACATCTGGAAAACTCTTGGGTTTCATAGTCTCAAAATGAGGCATCGAGGTGGACCCAAACAAATTCAAGGCAATCCTTGAAATGCTTCCCCCAACTACCATCAAGCAGCTCAGAAGCCTGTAGGGAAAGGTCACATCAATCAAGCGCTTCATAGCGTAGCTATCTGACAAGTGCCGACCCATGAATAAATTATTGCACAAGGGGGTCGCATTTCATTGGGATGACGAGTGCCAGTCAGCCTTTGATGACATTAAACAATACTTGGCTTCACCGCTAGTATTGGCACCACCTAGACCAGGAGTGTCATTCTACTTATACATCTCAGCTACTGAGGTGGCACTGGGCGCCATGCTAGCCCAGAAAAATGAACTACACAAAGAACAGGCTACTTACTATCTTAGCCGCACCCTGGTCAGTTATGAACTTAACTATGCATACGTCGAGAAGCTCTGCTTGGCAGTGGTGTTTGCTACCAAAAAGCTATGCCATTACATGCTGAGCAACAAGACGTATGTTGTGTCTAAGGAGAATCCATTGCGGTACATGATGAGTCATACTTATCATAGTAGCCACACGGCGAAATGGATCATGTTGTTGATGGAGTTTGACATAGAGTTTATTGGACAGAAATCCATCAAAGGTCAAGTCATAGCCGATCAACTAGCAGAGGCTCCTCTCGAAGATGATCAACCTCTGATCATAGAACTACCCAATGATGGGGTCTTCCATGTCTCAGAATCACCAGATTCTGATGAGCCTGAGTCACAAGCCGACATAACCCTATTTTTTGATGGTTCTAAATGTGAGCAAGGGGTGGCAGGAATTGTATTCTTCACACCGCAAGGGGCTCCAATGCCTCTGTCATTTAAATTAGATTTCTCATGCACCAACAACAATGCAGAATATGAAGCCTTGCTCATAGGTCTTCAGACAACAATCACCATGAACATCAAATGATTGAACATCTTTGGTGATTCATTGTTAATTGTCAACCAAGTCAAAGGGGTATTCCAATGTAAATGCCTAGTTTTGTAGGCCTACAAAGCCCTTGTGGACAAATTCTTGGCAAATCTTGAATGGTACGACATCGAGGCACTCCCTCGATCATCGAATCATTTTGTGGACACTATGGCCTCCTTGGGGTCACTAATCCCACAAGACATTTCTGGTGATATGACAACCATTCAAGTCAAAACACTATCGCAATCAGTGATGGAGCATGCAAGCTCTGACTTAACGCCAGGAATCCACTTGATCCAGATTGAACCATCCCCGGACAAGTTCTCTCGAATCCATGATTGTCTGAATCATGCCAACTAGGGGTCCTTGTTCTCCCCTACTCCCCTTAATAGCAACACAACGCTATTCTTACAAGTTCTTTCCCGCTCAACTTTTTCTAGGGATGAACTTCAAGAGGGATTGGCTATTCAGACTGTCGAGGTTTTCGATCAGCAGGATTGGTATACACCCATAAGGGACTACCTCAAGTTAGGTAACCTCCCACTTGGATTGACGCATGCCGCAAAATGATCATTCAAATAGAAAGCGGCAAAGCATGTCTTGTTAGGAGACATTTTGTACCATCGTAGCTATGAAGGAATCCTCCTTCATTGCTTGGACCAGTAGGAGTCCACTTGGGCGATCACCCAAGCGCACGATGGTACATGCGGTGGCCACTTCAGTGGTATGGCCATCGCAAAGCGCATTCTCTGCATGGGCTATTATTGGCCATATTTAGAGAGAGATTGTTGCGCATATGTAAGGAAGTGCGTGAAGTGTCAACACCATGCCAATTTGACACACGTACCTTCTCAGGCCTTGCAGCCGATCCAATCGGCTTGGCCATTTTTGTAGTGGGGCTTAGATCTAATCGAAAAGATCTCCCCTACATCGTCAGGCCATCACACGTTTATCATAATGGCCATAGAGTACTTCACCAAATGGGTGGAAGCAATTCCGCTTACCTCTACGATTGGAACCCGCATTTCGGAGTTCATTTTACATAATATCATATGTCATTTTGGTATTCCATCCAAGATAATCTCGGATAATGGGACGTCATTCAAGAACAAAGACGTGCGTGCTTTGACCACAAAGTACAAAATTCAGCATAGTTTTTTGACACCCTATTATCCATAGGCAAATGGGCAAGCAGAGGCGTCAAACAAAATGCTAGTTGCCATCCTCAAAAATATAGTCGTAGATAGTCATAAGGATTGGCACATTCAGATCCCACTTGCCCTGTGGGCTTATCGCACTAGCATTCGGACGCCCACTAGGGCAACTCCATTTTTGCTCGTGTATGGCTCCGAGGCTGTCATGCCTCTCGAGTTGGAAATTCCTTCCCTACGCATATCAATGCAAGAGTTCATCGATGATGACACTGCATAGAAGGCCCGATTAGACCAGCTTACGTTGCTCGATGAACGACGCGTTAATGCTCTCGAGCATTTACGTATCTATCAAGAGCGACTTAAGAAAGCATACAACATGAAGGTTCACCTGAGGGACTTTCGAGGTTGGTGACTTGGTCTTAAAAGAGAACCAACAAAATTCTAACTTGCCGCCCCATCTAAGGGACAAGTTCACGGCAAACTGGTTAGGTCCTTATGTCATCGATAGTAAAATAGGACCTGGAACATACCGGCTCGCCTCTCTTGATGGAATCAAGGAACTAGAACCCTTGAACATCAGTCATTTGAGGCCATTCCATATTTAAAAGAGCCATAGCCCAAACCAAAAGCTCCAAGGATTCTCATAATCGCTTGGTCAAACCAAAAGCTCCAAGGATTCTCATAATCGCTTGGTCAACCCCAAATGCCCCAAAGGTTCCCATAATCCCTTTGGTCAAACCAAAAAGCTCCAAGGATTCTCATAATCGCTTGGTCAATCCCAAATGCCCCAAAGGTACCCATCATCCCTTTGGTCAAACCAAAAGCTCCAAGGGTTCCCACAATCGCTTGGTCAAAAATAAGAAAATTCAAAAACAATAAAATCATCAAAAATAACAAAAATTTGCATCTCATTTCCATGCATGCTCAAAATCATCACAACAATAAAGAGCTCTTTTTGCATCTCATCTTCATACTCACAAAAATCAATCCATCAAAAACACAAAAATATATAGCTGCATTAAGCATCACATCCATACATTACATATTTGTGGTCATACAGGTCAAAGGCACCATAGACTGTAATTACTTGGCAAAACCATCATTTTCCACATTTCTCCATTCTATAAATAGTCCATCAAAAATAAATGCCATTCACATCTTTTTCACCATATCATAGTCGGTTGTCTTCTAATGTATCAAGAGTTTTTGTCATTCAACTGTCATTAGCTTTCTAGCCACATACTGTACAAATTCAGATAGATTTTACAAAGGTAGAGTTCTACTTGGATCACACCTTGTTACGTAGCATCCCAACACAAGTTAAAACACATAAAAAAATTCCCAAGTTGTGTGAATGAAAGATGAAACCTGCAAAGCAATCCAGGTCACCATAAGCGAAATGGTTATCTTGCTCATCCCCCTGTGCGAATGACCCCAAGAATGTTGAGAGTTGGCAAAAGGACAAGCATCTTCCCTACCCAATTCCCCAAGAATCCCAAGTTCTAAAAAAAGTGCAAAACATCAAAATTTTGCAAAAGTCAAAACTCCAAAAATTTGACATCACCACCAAAGTGCATACATCAAAAGGCACATACAATAGTGATTCTCATCACTCAATATTCAAATCCCTTGCTCAAAAGAGAAAACAAAAATAAACAATGATTTTTATCACTACAAAAGAGCAAGTATCCCAATACAATTGAAGAAAAGAAGGGAGTCAAACTTGAATCCTTGGAACTCTCAGCATTCAGAAGGTCATGAGGTAAACCTCAGTATCGGTTTGGTGGATAACCTATCGATCACTGGTGGCAAACCTCTCGCATGATGATATATCTATCACATTAACTTGTGTGTAGATCAATGTTTGCATGTGGATGAGCTAGCTTATGGTATCCTAGATAGCACCATAGATTAATCTTACTAAATACAACAAAGGAGTTAGTGGAGCTAATTAGGTGATCCTCAGTACAGGTTTGGTTGACAGCCTATCTGCACTGGCGGTATCCTGACGAATACCACATAAACGAACTCAATTGCACACACAGGGATGTGAAATAACTTGGTCAAAGACAAGTCCGATTCATACCTTGTTCAAAAGTCTTGTAAGATAAAAGTACAGTCATGGCTAGTTAGTTAAAACATCTGAGTCTCAGAAAACCTTAACTACATTCTAAACCAACTGTGATATCTTTCATCCTTGCATCGCCATCAGAAAATACAAAAAAATAACATGTATACATAAAAAGTCATTTACCACAACAATCGCCTAGGACAAAAAGCCATAAGTTCTAAACAGTCTATGGTGCCACCACCAAAAATCACAAATTCAATTCATCCATTCCATTTGCATATCATAAAAATTAGAAACATTTGCATTCATCATAACATATGCATCCATCAATATAAATTAACATGCATACATACACATTCATCAATCATTGTGCATAACATCAAATCATGACACATGTATAAATAAAATAAAGTCATCTATATATATATCATCAAAAATGCTCATAGGCTACAATAATCGGTCCTCTGACCTCACAAAAAAAAAAAAAACTCAAAAACCCCAAGCCTAGGGCATCGGCCACCATGATCACGTAGGATCGGTGCGACGGGAACTACCCCTCATGGTGTGGGTCCTATGGGACCCCTCAGGGTGGCTACTGCTAGCCCCCGCATCATGCCTACTAGAGCCTCCCTCATCCAATCGCCTACGTCGAGAGGATGTTGACTACTCAGTATCACTCCCTCTCGAGCGGTGCAATGATCCACCTCCACTAAATGTAGGGATCCACCCATCGAGGTGGCTAATCTCTACCTCTAGCTCCAATCGATGCCAACCAAGTCCATCTCCCATTGGTGATACATAGCCAAATTCTCATTGCACTATGCTAGCTACGTCCGTAGGAGATCCCTCTCCCGCATAGCATCTGTATCCCCCTCCCATCGATGATACATAGCAAATGCGTTCTCCCTCTCTGCTAGCTACGTTCGTAGGAGATCCCTCTCCTGTAGTGCATCCCCGAGCTCCTCATCCCACCTCTGGAGTAGCCCCTCCAATCATGCATTCTCAGCATGCAACCCTACCTCCGTGTCCTTCGAGACTGCTTGAGGCATTGGCATCTCCAAAACAGCACTGCTCGGCTCCCATTACTTCGGGACGTCCTGCATCTTCGGCTGATCCGGAACCCCAAAATCCTCACCCACATCATCCACCTCCACCATGTCTGCATCCTCCAACGGAGCTCCCCAATCATCTCCTGGTGCCTCTCCACCCTCCCCACCTGTTCTGCCTCTATGCCTCCCAGTGGTCCCTCTCCCTACCATCATCGTAGTGTCCACCACTGCTCATACTCAGTCGTCACCCCGACGTCATCCATGTTAGGTGCATCAATAACTATATCTGCCTCCTCCCCCAGTGGCTCGATGATCGGCCAGGCCAAGGTCCTCTCGTCCCCCCGATGATGATAGATCAAGGGCTCACCAGGTAACCCCTAGTGCACCCCAAACTATCATGTCACTCGGACGTATGGGAAGTACTCCTACTCGGTCCCGTGCCACTCGATCAGCCATCTCCCCTCGCACCCATCAGAGCCACTCTCTAGCCTTAAGCCAGGCTGGACAGTCCCGATATGGGCGCTATAACACCTCCCCTGGAGTAAGTCGAGCGAAGGCATCGACATAGTGCCCTACGACACCTACCCATCATCGACTCTGCCCTTGCTCCTCCAACCATTACCATAGAGCCACATATCCTATATCTCTGTCCACCATCTCTGATCGAGTAGTCCATGACAACCCCATCGGCCTCTCCATCGCTATGTGCTGCCAAGCCCAGCTCTACAATAGATAGCTATAGCCAATCCCCTTTCACCTCCGATAATGGACCTCATACAACTCATCATAGAGTTGTGCCAGCAGTGTCTACCCCCACCTCATAATCAAGGGCTCATGCATCGGACAATCCACCAATCGAAAGACCACCTCCAATAGGTTCCATGGGAACCTCACACCCGAAGAGTCGGGTAGCAGCATGTTGGAAATGAGGCCCATCAATACTGCGTGCCTCACTCCCAACATGCCCCTCTCTAGCCACCATCGTACAAGAATGCCACCAATCTGGTAGTCACCCTCTGCCCTCTCCACTGGGCTATCCACACCCATCTCCTCCCCATGCCCAAAGTAGCGTGTCAGCACTATTGTTCGCTGATCCCATGACGTCGTCCTGATCGATAGTCCGTCTATCGAAATCCATAGAATCCGATAGACGTCCTCCAAGGTCATTATCATCTCCCCTATTGGGAGATGGAAAGTGTTGGTCCGGGGATCCCACAAGTTGATCAGGGCCATCAGATAGGCCCGATCCCCGACCACAGGCTCCAGCCGAGTCACATGCTTGAGCCCAAGGGCATCAAGCCACTCCCAGTCAGCCAAAGTCAGTGCCTCCCATGCTTCTGAGAAAATCGTAGGCACACGGTACCGGCTCTTCACAACCTGCAAAGAAAACAAGACAAAAACATTAAAAAACATGATAAACTGTACAACAATAACATGAATATACAACAATGCATAAAACAATGTACAACTAAAAATAGACAAATAACAAACAACAAAATTCAAAAAATTAAAAAAAATAGTTGTAGGTACCTAGGGTTTTTAACTCTATGTTTAAACTGATAATAAAAATAAAATTAAAAAATCAAAAATATTTTCGGTTAACCTAGGGTTTTAACTCTACGTTTAAATAGATAAACAAATTAAAAAAAAAAAATTAAAAGTTAACCTAGGGTTGTTTATTAAATATAAAAAAAAGTTAACCTAGGGTTTTAGTAACTATTTACAAATAAAAGTTTTAAAACCTAGGGTTTTAGCTAAGTTTTAAACTAAAATTAACCTAAAACTCTTTTAAGCTAGGGTTTTGAGTTTATCCTAGGTTTTAATTTAACAAAAACATAAAAAATAAAATTGTTTCTTTTTACCTAGGGTTTCACCTTAGTTCTAAAAGGAAAACAAATTTCAGAATTTAATTACGTTTTTCAAAATAAATTTAAACTAGGGTTTCATTTTTAAAATCATGAAACAAACTACAAAAGAAAAACAAATTGCGATTTTAAATTGTAAAATAAAACAAAAACACAAAGAGGAGGAGCACTCACCGGTCTCGCATCGGCTCCGCCACTTGATGACCCGGTCCATGAACTCATGATGTCTGGAAAAATTTGACAGTGCTTCACTTCGCAGAATCGACCTCCTCCTCCTCAGAGCTCCAAATCGCTAAAAAATTGAATGCAAATGAGCCCAAACCCTAGTTTTGGCCCTTAAATAGGCTATTAGGCCTGTAATCGTTCCTCCCTGGGATGAGCACTCTAGTTAGCACTCGTCCCACCCTAGGGACGATTACTAACCTGGTATTCGCCCCACCTAGGGACGATTACAAAGCAAAAATTTCAAAAATAGCAAAAACGCACAAAAATGCACAAAAAATAGCAATAAAATTGTCCAATAAGAGTGCTTTTGCACTTGACATTTGGGCATGCAAAATAGATGTCGGGGTCACAAATCCTCACTATCCTACTCCCTAAGAAGGCTACCATAGCCGGACCACTCCACGGGAGGACGGATTGCCGAGAATTTCATCCCAAAGCGACGTCCCAAAAAGGGTCAAAATCCACCCAAAAATAGCAATAAAATTGCCGAACAAAGGCGCCTTTGCCCGCCATTCACTGGCATACAAAACCAATATTGGGGTCACAAATTGTCACTATCCTACTCCCTAAGAAGGCTACCATAGCCGGACCGCTCCACGGGAGGATGGATTTTTGACAATTTCAACCCCAAGGGCGTCACAAAAAGGGTTAACACCCACCAAAAATAGGTCTAAATGTCGAAAACTGCACACACATTCAAAGATAAACATCTGAAGGCACCCTTACACAAGTCATCTTGGGTCAAGTGACTCATCACTTTTCTCATGTAGGTCATTCCCTCATCGATTCGTCGCTTGAGGGGGTAGTCACACTTAGTCACCAATCAACAAATACACACCCAATCATGGAAATGGCATGCATTCAAAGAATCATTGACAAAGACAATCACGCCCATGCTTGGGGCAGCAAACAAGCAATAATCACAAGCTGATCAAACACTTGGCATTCGTGAATCATGAACTCAAGGTTCCCATAGACAAAAGGTTGCGCCCTTTGCCTATTCATGACTGATCAATGTCCAAGATCAAGTAACACCTCACCGAAAAAGGTTAACACTTGAATTGAGTTCCTTCGCTCGTCGGAAGCAAGGATTCAAGAATGCATGCCCTTTCCATACTTGGGGCATCAAAATTTGGTTAGGTTACTGAGAAACCCTAATCATTAGTGCTTTGGTTATCTATTTTTGCTCAGCACTTTGCGCCACGCACAACGCATCCCAAAAAGGGGCATCTGTAGACACCAAAACAGCACCAATCCGATTATGTGACTGCAAACACTGATCGCATTGACACACACAACCCCAGGGCAGCCCCCAGAGGTTAAACAGTGGTCCTAACCACTCTCACAGCAGTTTTGGAAGGTCAGAGGTCAATTTGGCACCTTCAGGCACTCTGCTCCTTACTCGTTCCACCCAGGGACGATTACAAACTGGTATTCGCCCCACCCAGGGACGATTAGCAGTATTCGCTCCAGGGTGGGGCGAATAGCAGGTTTGACGAGAAAAAAGTCAAATCTTGACAAATGGCAGCTCAGATCCACCACTTAACTCTTCCTTCATTGCATGGGAGTGTGAGTGAGCATTTTTGAGCGTTAGAGGCAATTACACGAGGGCAGTCATGGAGCCCCTAATCAGGGAGGAATCTTCTCCCCCCTGGGAAGGCATGATTGCCAAGTGGCGCCTCTGCATGCTCAATCACAAGAGACCTCCAGGTCTATAAAATGGTGAGTCTTCTCACCCCAAAAATATACAGAGAAGGAGCATTTTGAGCAATGAAGTGCTGCCATTTTACATCCACACACCTTTTTGATTTGTGCCTTTCACATCCTTGATCTCTTTTGGAGAGGAGGTCATAGGGTGGTTATTGGAAGCGCAAATCCGGAACCAAAACCCGACATTTGGCCACAACATCCTACCAAATTTTCCGACAACACCCCACAAGAGGTTTTGGACCCATCCCAAGTGGATTGGTGCCGAAATCGGGCCCCAAACGCGGGCGTCCTGCCCTCGGGCGCCCCCACTTCTTGCCAGTTCTAATCGCCCCGCCCCGGAGTGATTAGAAATCTATAGCAGATTTCCTTTCTATTATTTTTGCATCTGATTCTATGCTGCTTAGATAGGTTGTCATTCAAATTTCACATCGTTTTGAGCATTTTTTATCATGTTTTTATCATTTCCCGCCTTTACTAACATGCAGGTAGCATCATCAAATTCCCGGTGATAGAGGCCAAATTGGGAAAATCTGACCTTCTGGGTCTTCCCAAAATACCCCCTTTTAGCTAACCCCCAACTTTGTAGGTGATTTGGAGCTTCCCAGATGTGACATTTGGGACAGTGCTTTTTGACACTTTGTTGCAGGTCTAATCGTCCCGCCCCGAAGCGAATACGAATCTGTGGTGAATTTTTTGACTGTTCCATTTGCAGTGCCTTCCCGGTGATGTTTTTATGCCCCTGTCAAGTTTTTAGTTCATTTGGATCTATTTCAGTTATCGTTTTATTTATATTTTGCATGTACTAATTGAAGGCGTGGGGATTGCATGTTTCATTTTATCTACAGGTGCTACTAACTGTTTCCTGTTTCCTTGAACGTAGGGTCTCAACATTAGAGGAGCAGCAAGGAGTCAAGACTCATCAACGCAAGCGGCGGCGACGTTTGGTCCGCCCACTTTACATGTGGGCACGCGGAAGAAGGAATAGCATCCATTGATGTGACAAGAACACATTTAACGCTCCTAGCCCCTAAAAATGGAGGAGGCAAATTGTAACCGAGTTCTGAAGCATATTAATAAAAAGGGTTGTCTTCCATATTGGCTTTCTATTTGGTTTCGATTCGTTTATGCTTCTCTCCTTTCATGCACTTTCAATTCATAGGATTTAGCGTTATCTTTTGTTTCGTTTGCATCGCATCTTGGCTTTTCCTTTTTGTTTTCGTATCCTCGTGCTTTCACCAGCTATTCAAATAATGGTATTATATGATTTGAACATGAATTTTCTATAATATTCACGTAAATTATAGATTATATTATCTAATAGGGTTTGAAATTTAATGATTTTTTAGTAGCATATAATATTTATTTTATGAGTTAAAAAAAGTTTTCAATTATAAATTATAGAGTAAGTATTATGATTTTTAAAAATATTTTTCATTCTTAAAATATTTTATTTTAAAATAAAGTAAAGTATATTTCAAAATACGTAAGACCATATGTCATATGGGATGATCCTCATTGAGAATGTTGTCTACCCAATATATGTTTATCCAATAGAAGCCTAGTTAAAAATTATATATTGAACTTGGTTTCAATATTTTTAGTTTGAAAGGAGATAATGTGGTATTGGTTTCAACTAACTTAGTACCAAGGTAGATATTATACACTTCTTTTAAATTTTATTAGAAGCAAAGGAGATACTAATCTTCACAAAAAAACCTTCTATGGGATTGGGTTATTCTACAACCAAGTATAATATGAAAGATTCTTATGGAAAAATCTTCTATGGGATTGGGTTATTCTCGAACCAAGTATAATATGAAAGATTTTGAATAGAAAATGATTTAAAGAAATCCTCTTATATATACTCTAGAATAATTTAAACTCCTAGTTTAGAGGTACTATTGTGTCTAATAAACATATCATTTAGTTAATCAAAAATAATAATGTCATCCATTTTTAGAATAAGTCCATCCATAAGAGTTGGATCACAATACCTCTAGCTCAGAAACCAAAAATAATAGCTAAAAATTTCCATCTATGATATATTTCTTTATCTATTTAACCACGTTTAATTGTAGGTGCATCATCAAGGATGCATATATAAATATTACCATGCATAATGACTGTATATCTAGACCTAGAGTAATAGCTAAGTGAACTACTATAATACATTTTCAAGCTCACTTCACCTATATGTCAAATGGATACGAGTCACTAGATACCTAGGTACTATGTGATTCAAATAGATAACAATAATGCTCCTTGATGTTAGATATCATTTGCAAAAGGATAACACTTTCTGAAGAAGACTTTACTTATGATATTACTAAATTACTATCAATACCAGATAGATGATGACTAAAGTATACGTTAATATATACAAATAAAGAAAAGTTTATTTACTTATGATAATAATATTTCTCATTATATTAACTCATTGAGAAAAACACTTCTCATGATACCATTCTAAAATTTGAAATAAATAATATGGTATTTAGAAATATTTGTACTATAGAGGGTTAGCATCATATTTCAACTCACATTTGTTTAAATAAAATTAATGATATTTAATAGAATTGAATTGATATACTTGCATAATTGTACACCCTTATTGTTATATGTTGTCTTATTCATTAATATTCTTTTCTTCAAATATAAAATTCATATTGGTAATAGTATATACTTTTCATTATTCAGATTCATTATTATGATAACAATAATATCTTTCTTCTACTAGGATTGCACTGATAAATAAAAAGATATGATCAAATATGATGCACCTTGCCAGGGCCATAACTTTTGCTCTGAGTGTCCGTTTTACCCCGTTATTTTTTTAGAATGTGTTGAATGGCATGGAGAACCTAAGGAAAGTGGCCCATATGTTTTTTGATGTGAAAATACCTCTAGGAGACCCAAAATTTGCTTTTAATGTAATTTTCAGTTTTCACAACTAAAAAGTTATCATAACTATTGGTATAGAACCAGAGTGGGATTGCTATATTGGGGTAGTGGGTTTTATTGAATAATGGGTTCATGATTCTGTTTTGAATGTCATCCATGTTTTTTTAGGCTTACTAAAAATATAAAATGAGTTGCTAAAAATAGAAATTTACTAAAAACAGCAAGGGGGTAGCGTAGTCTAGGGTTTTTCTTTTTGGGATTTTAAGAAGTGGGAGACTCTATTGTAAGGGGGATGGAAATTCAGTTAATGAAAAGAAGCATTTGTAGGTTTATTTTATTGGTGTATTTTTTATGATGTCTTATCTTATACTTTTACCCTTGCAGTCTATTGATGGTCTCTTGTAGTGAATTCTTATCAATTGGTATCAGAGCGGGTGAGGTATCGCTAGTGGAAAGAAGATGAATATAAGAGAGAGTGGGTGAGGAATATATACCCAAATGAATAAGTAGATGGAGGATCTGCATGTAGAAATAACATGACTAACTAGTGAAATTAATCGCATGGTGGAGGCCTACACTAATGTGAACCCAAATCTAGAATTTGATAATGAGATTGTCATTGAGGAAGGTGAATCTGAGGATCATGCGAAAGAAGAACCATAAAATTTTGAAAGTAGGCTGATCAAAGTCTTGTAAGGACTTAAAGGAAGCCAATATGAAGTCAAGATCGAGGTTTTTGAGTATGTTGGTGAGTTAAAACCAGAGAAGCTAATTCATTAGGTAAATAGTATGGAGGAGTAATTTGAATGGAGTAATCTGGCTGAGGAAAAGAAGGTGGAACTCGCGTGCACGAATTTGAAAGGGTATGCTTTTAATTTGGTGGGATTATCTATAGATGGAATGACAGAGGAAAGGAAAAGCAAAGATCAAGGCTTGGGATAATATGAAGAAGAAGATACAAGAAAAGTTTGTGCATGTAGACTATTTCCAAATTTTATTTCATAGATTTCAAAACCTTCGATAGAAGGACCAAAGCATCGAGGACTACATAAATGAGTTCTACAAGCTATATTTCCATGTGAAGCATAATGAGACTGAAGAGCAGAGGGCTGCGAGGTATGTAAATAGCCTAAGTTATGCTATTCAAGATAAGTTGAGTATGCATCGTACCCTTACTATAGAATATGCATATCACATGGCCTTGAGGGCCGAAGAAAAGTATAAGAAGAGTAATTATAGATGAGGGAAGAAGGGATCAATATCTTCTCTAAATCGAGGGCATGGAGGATGTAGCTCATGAAAGGGAGAATCCTCAAATACAAAGAAGCATGAAGAGACACAGTAAGGTTGTGGTACCTACCAAAGGGGAAGAGGAAATAGAGGAGGTCAAGGTAATGGGAGAGGTCAAGCTGGGAATGGATCATGAAAGTCATACACTGGTTTTATATATTATGAGGAATTTCACTAAGCATTTGAGTACATACACTATGATGCTTAAGATAGGAATCAGGTAGGATAGGCTAGATTCAACCTCGTTGAGGAAGAGGATGAAATGAAAACAAAATTTTTTGTAGATGAGGGTGAGAATCTCATGATAAATAGAACATTGATTGCTCCAAAGAAGGCTAAAATGCAAGTGGATGAGGGTGATGAGTCTTTGCTACAAACAAATATATTTCGTACAAGATTCACATCAGGAGAAAAGGTATGAAAAGTAATCATTGATGGTGGTAGTTGTGAGAATATGGTCTCTAATGTAATGGTAGAGAAAATAAATCTAAAATTTGAGAAGCACCCACATCCCTATCACATTTTATGGATCAAGAAAGGGAATGAGGTGACTATTGATAAGATATTTTTGGTAAAATTCTCAATCGGAAATACTTATAAAGATGAAGTTTGGTGTGACGTGATTCTTATGGATGCCTGTCACATACTATTGGTAAGGCTTTGGTGGTATCATAGGAAGACAATCCATGATGGGGGTCGAAATACATACATATTTTGGAAGGATGATGCCAAGGTAGTATTGTTGCCTCTTCAAGAAGAAGGATAGAGCAAGAGTTTGTTGACTACGAAGATGTTTATCATAGAGGCACAAGAATCTGGTTGATGCTATGCATTGACAATGAAGAAGATAGAGGTAGAAAAGCATTGTAAAAACATATTGATAAAGATTTGTCATATGATAATTTATAGAACAAGCAATGATATTATATTAAAGGATAATAAATTTATTACCTCCATATGAAAGTGGTACTTGAAAAAATCCTAAGGTGAATTAGTAACCATCCCATTGTCATCTACTTTGAGCTATGGATTTGATTCCATAATGGTGCACATATGGATCTCATATGTTATTGATAAATAATCAATATGATAGAATATTCAATCCCAAGGGAATTGAATTTATGACATGCTCTAGCAAATACTCACCTAACATTTATTAGCCTAAACCGTAGATATTTTTACTTACTTGTATATAACAAAGTGGATACCATTGATTCAATTTAATCATAATAAGAAATATCTTTTACATATGAATTTGAAAGAGAATTTTATTATGTTTGGATGAATCAAGTGCTTTAATATTGAAGTTAGTCTGATTATATTTATTACAATTACTCATAATATTGCTATGTTGATGATATAACTAAAATTAACTCATAAAAAGGATTATTTTTCAAAAATTAACCTCATAGTAAATTTTATCGAATATATTATAACTATGAAATATTATGATAATGAAACATAACTGAAGGGACGAGGATACGGAAACAAAAAGGAAAAGCCAAGATGCAATGTAAACGAAACAAAAGATAATGCTAAATCCTATGAATTGAAAGTGCATGAAAGGAGAGAAGCATAAACGAATCGAAACCAAATAGAAATCCAATGTGGAAGATAGCCCTTTTTATTAATAAACTTCATAACTTGGTTACAATTCACCTCCTCCATTTTTAGGGGCTAGGAGCATTAAATGTGTTCTTGTCACATCAATGGATGCTATTCCTTCTTCCGCGTTCCCACATGTAAAGTGGGTAGACCAAACGTTGCCACCACTTACGTTGATGAGTCTTGAATCCTTGCTGCTCCTCTAATGTTGAGACCCTACGTTCAAGGAAATAGGAAACAGTTAGTAGCACCTGTAGATAAAATGAAACATGCAATCCCCATGCCTTCAATTAGTACATGCAAAATATAAATAAAACGATAACTAAAATAGATCCAAATGAACTGAAAACTTGATAGGGGCATAAAAAAATCACCAGGAAGGCACTGCAAATGGAACAGTAAAAAATTTGTCACATATTCGTATTCGCTTCGGGGCAGGACGATTAGACCTAAAACAAAGCCTCACATAGCACTGTCCCAAATTTCACATCTGGGAAGCTCCAAATCACATGCCAAGTTGGGGGTTAGCTAAAAGGGGGTATTTTGGGAAGACCCAGAAGGTCAGGTTTTCCCAATTTGGCCTCTATCACTAGGAATTTTATGATGCTATTTGCATGTTAGTAAAGGTGGGAAATGATAAAAACATGATCGAAAATGCTCAAAACGATGTGAAATTTGAATGACAACCTATCTAAGAAGCATAGAATTAGATGCAAAAATAACAAAAAGGAAATATGCTATAGATTTCTAATCACTCTAGGGCGGGGCGATTAGAACTACAGCAGTGCGGGGGGCGCCCGAGGGCAGGACGCCCATCGTTTAGGGCCCGATTTCAGCACCAATCCACTTGGGATGGGTCCAAAACCTCTTGTGGGGTGTTGTCAAAAAATTTGGTAGGATGTTATGGCAAAATGTCGGGTTTTGGTTCCGGATTTGCACTTCCAATAACCACCCTATGACCTCCTTTCCAAAAGAGATCAAGGATGTGAAAGGCACAAATCAAAAGGTGTGAGGATATAAAACGATAGCACTTTGTTTCTCAAAATGCTCCTTCTCTGTATATTTTTGGGGTGAGAAGACTCATCATTTTATAGACCTGACGGTCTCTTTGGATGAGCATGCAGAGGCACCACTTGGCAATCATGCCTTCCCAGGGGGGGATTCCTATTTGATTAGGGGCTCCATGACTGCCCCTGTAACTGCTTATAATGCTCAAAAATGCTCACTCATACTCCCATGCAATGAAGTAAGAGTTAAGTGGTAGATCTGAGCTGTCATTTGTCAAGATTTGAATTTTTTCCTGTCAAACCTGCTATTCGCCCCACCCTAGAGTGAATACTGCTAATCATCCCTGGGTGGAATGAATACCAGTTTGTAATCATCCCTAGGTGGAACGAGTAGAGAGTAGAGTTCTTTAAAGGTGCCCAATTGACCTCTGACCTTCAAAAACTATTGTGTGAGTGGTTAAGACCACTATTTAACCTCTGGGGGCTACCCTGGGGGCTGTGTGTGTCAATGCGATCAATATTTGTAGTCACATAATCGGATTGGTGTTGTTTTGGTGTCTACAGATGCCCCTTTTTGGGATGCACTATGCGTGGCGCAGTGCTGAGCAGAAATAGATAACCAAAGCACTAATGATTAGGGTTTCTTAGTAACCTAACCAACTTTTGATGCCCCAAGTATGGAAATGGCATGCATTCTTGAATCCTTGCTTCTGACGAGTGAAGGAACTTAATTCAAGTGTTAACCTTTTTCGGTGAGGTGTTACTTGATCTTGGACATTTGATCAGTCATGAATAGGCAAATGGCACAACCTTTTGTCTATGGGAACCTTGAGTTTATGATTCACAAATGCCAAGTGTTTTATTAGCTTGTGATTATTTCTTGTTTGCTGCCCCAAGCAGGGGCGTGATTGTCTTTGTCAATGATTCTTTGGATGCATGCCATTTCCCTGATTGGGTGTGTATTTGTTAATTGGTGACTAAGAGTGACTACCCCCCCAAGCGAAGAATTGATGAGGAAATGACCTACATGAGAAAATTTACGAGTCACTTGACCCAATATGACTTGTGTAAGTGTGGCTTCAGATGTTTATCTTTGAATGTGTGTGCAGTTTTCTGACATTTAGACCAGTTTTTGGTGGGTGTTAACCCTTTTTGCGATGCCCCTTGGGGTTGAAATGTCAAAAATCCATCCTCCCATGGAGTGCTCCAGCTATGGTAGCCTTCTTTGGGAGTAGGATAATGACAATTTATGACCCTGACATTGGTTTTGTATGCACAGAATGTCAGGTGCAAAAGCACTCTCATTGGACAATTTTATGGCTTGTTTTTGGTGCATTTTGGTGCAATTTTTGTTGTTTTTGAAATTGTTGCTCTATAATCATCCCTGGGTGGGGCAAATACCATTTTAGTAATTGTCCCAGGGTGGTACGAGCACTAACTAGAGCGCTCATCCTAGGGAGGAACGATTACAAGCCTAAAATCCTATTTAAAGGCCAAAACTAGGGTTTGGGCTCATTTGCATTCTATTTTTTTGGCGATTTGGAGCTCTGAGGAGGAGGAGGTCGATTCTACGAAGCGAAGCACTGTCAAATTTTTCCTGCCACCATGATTGCACTAATTGGATCGAGCGGTGGAGCCAAAGCGAGACCGGTGAGTGCTCTTCCTCTTTATTTTGTTGTTTTATTTTACAGTTTAAAGCCGCAATGTGTCTCTTTTGTATTTGGTTTTTCGATTTTTTTTTTAAATGAAACCCTAAAAAGAATTTGTTTTGTTTTGTATGTGTGAATTTGTGTTTTGTATGGCTTCATTAGAACTTAGGTTGAAACCCTAGTGGAAACCATGTTTATTATTTTGCATTTGTAAATGAAAAGAAACCCTAGTTTAACAAAGATCAAAACGTAGCTTAAAAACTTAGTTTAAAACTTAGCTTTAAATCTAGTTTAACAAAGATCAAAACTTAACTTAAAAACTTAGTTTAAAACTTAGCTTAAAAACTTAGTTTAAAACTTAGCTTAAAAACTTAGCTTAACCCTAGGTTAACTAAAAAATGTTTTTGTTTTGTTTGTTTTTTTTTGTAGTTATTTGTTAGTGTAGACTAAGGGTAAACCCTAGGTTAACTGAAAAATGTTTTTGGTTGTTTTTTTTTTTTTTTTTTATCAGTTTAGACTTAAATTTAAAAACCCTAGGAGTGAAAAATTGTATTTGACTATTTTTGTTTTTTTAATTTATCAGTTTAAACGTAGAGTTAGAAACCCTAGGTACTGACAAACTATTGTTTTTGAATTTTTTGAATTTTGTTTATCAGTTTAAACGTAGAGTTAGAAACCCTAGGTACTGACAAACAGTATTTGAGTTTTTTGAATTTTTTTATCAGTTTAAATGTAGAGTTAGAAACCCTAGGTACTGACAAATAGTTTTTGAGTTTTTTTTTAATATTTTGTTTTGTTGTTTGTTATTTGTTTGTTTTTAGTTGTACATTGTTTTATGCATTGTTGTATATTCATGTTATTGTTGTACAGTTTATCATTTTTTTTTAATTTTTTGTCTTGTTTTCTTTGCAGGTTGTGAAGAGCCGGTACAATGTGCCTACGGTTTTCTCAAAAGCACGGGAGGCACTGACTTTGGCTGACTGGGAGTGGCTTGATGCCCTTGGTCTCAAGCATGTGACTCGACTAGAGCCTGTGGTCGGGGATTGGGCCTATCTAACGACCCTGATCAACTTGTGGGATCCTTGGACCAATACCTTCCATATCCCAACAAGGAAGATGACAGTGACTTTGGAGGACGTTTATCGGATTCTACAGATTCTGATAGACGGACTACCGATCAGGATGACGCTGCGGGATCAACAGATAGCAGTGTTGACATGTTGCTTTAGGCATGGGGAGGAGGTGGGTATGGATAGCCCAGTGGAGAGGGCAAAGGGTGACTACTAGATTGGTGGTATTATGGTATGGTGGTGGCTAGAGAGGGGCATGTTGGGAGTGAGGCACACAGTATTGATGGGCCTCATTTCCAACATGCTGCTACCCGACTCTTCGGGTGTGAGGTTCCCATGGAACCTGTTGGAGGTGGTCTTTCGGTTGGTGGATTATTCTATGGATGATCCCTTGATTATGAGGTGGGGGTAGAAATTGATGGCACATCTCTATGGTGAGTTGTATGAGGTCCATTGCCAGAGGAGCCCTTGATCTATCGACACCAGAGGGATGAGAGGACCTTGGACTAGTCGATCATCAAGCCACTAGGGGAGGAGGCAGATACAGTTATTGATGCGCTTGACATGGATGACATTAGGGTGATGGTTGAGTATGAGAAATGGTGGATACTACGGTGATGGCAGGGAGAGGGGCCACTAGGAGGTGTAGAGGCAACAACAACAGGTGGGGAGGGTGGAGAGGCACCAGGAGAGGGTTTGGGAGCTCTGTTGGAGGATGTAGACATGGTGGAGGTGGATGATGTGGGTGTGGATTTTGGGGTTCTGGATCAGTCAAATATGCAAGACGTCCTGGAGCAGTGGGAGCCAGAGCAGGCTACTATTCTGGAGATGCCAATGCCTCAGGAAGTCTCGAAGTACACGAAGGCAGGGTTGCACACTGAGAATGCATGATTGGAGGGGCTACTCTAGAGGCAGGATGAGGAGCTCAAGGATGCATTGCGGGAGAGGGATCTCCTACGAATGCAGCTAGCAGAGTAGGAGAATGCATTTTCTATGTATCATCGATAGGAGGGGGATACTGATGCTACGCGGGAGATGGATCTCTTAAATATGTAGCTGGCATAGTGTGATGATAATTTGGTGATGTACCATCAATAGGATATGGACTTGGTATGACATCAATTGGAGCTAGAGGCAAATATTATCCGCCTTGGTGGGTGGGTACCTATGCTTAGTGGAGGCAGATCATCATGCTGCTTGAGAGGGAGCGATACTGAGTAGTCAGCATCCTCTCAATGTAGGTGATTGGATGAGGGAGGCGCTAGTAGGCGTGATGTGGGGGCTAGCAGTAGCTGCCTTGAGGGATCCCATAGGACCCACACCACGGGGAGTAGTTCCCGTCGCACCGATCCTACGTGATCATGGTGGCTGACACCCTAGGCTTGGGGTTTTTGAGTTTTTCTTTTTTTTGTGGGGTTAGAGGACCTTTTATTGTAGCCTGCAATCATTTTTGATGATATATATACAAATGACTTTATTTTATTTATACACGTGTCATGATTTGATGTTATGCACAATGATTGTTGAATGTGTATGTATGCATGTTAATTTATATTAATGGATGCATATTTTATGATGAATGCAAATGTTTCTAATGTTTATGATATGCAAATGGAATGGATGAATTGAATTTGTGATTTTTGGCAGTAGCACCATAGACTATTTATAACGTATGGCTTTTTGTCCTAGGCGATTGCTGTGGTAAATGAATTTTTATGTATACGTGTTATTTTTTGTATTTTCTGATGGCAATATGAGGATGGAAGATAACACAATTGGTTTAGAATGTAGTTAAGGTTTTCTGAGACTCAGATGTTTTAACTAACTAGCCATGACTGTATTTTTATCTTACAAGACTTTTGAACAATGTATGAATCAGACTTGTCTTTGACCATGTTATTTCACATCCCTATGTGTGCAATTGAGTTTGTTTACGTGGTATTTGTTAGGATACCTCTAGTGCCAGATAGGCTGTCAACCAAACCTGTACTGAGGATCACCTAATTAGCTCCACTAACTCCTTTTTTGTATTTAGTTAGATTAATCTATGGTGCTATCTAGGATACCATAAGCTAGCTCATCCACATTCAAACATTGATCTGCACACAAGTTAATGTGACAGATATATCGTCATGCGGGAGGTTTGCCACCAGTGACTGATAGGTTAGACACCAAACCGATACTGAGGTTTATCTCATGACCTTCTAAATGTTGAGAGTTCTAGGGACTCAAGTTCGACTCCCTTATTTTCTTCAATTGTATTTGGGATACTTGCTTTTTTGTAGTGATAAAAATTACTGTTTAATTTTGTTTTTCTTTTGAGCAAGGGATTTGAATATGGAGTGATGAGAATCACTATTGTATGTGTCTTTTGATGTATGTACTTTGGTGGCGATGTCAAAATTTTGGAGTTTTTAGTTTTGCAAAATTTTGATGTTTTGCAACTTTTTGAGAACTTGGGATTCTTGGGGAATTGGGTAGGGAAGATTCTTGGGGTCATTCACACAGGGGGATGAGTAAGATAACCGTTTCGCTTAAGGTGACCTGGATTGCTTTGCAGGTTTCATATTTCATTCACACAACTTGGGAAATTTTTTTTAATGTGTTTTAACTTGTGTTGGGATGCTACGTAACAAGGTGTGATCCAAGTAAAACTCTTCCTTTGTAAAATCTATCTGACTTTGTACAATATTTGGCTAGAAAGCTAATGACAATTGAATGACAAAAACTCTAGATACATTAGAAGACAACTGACTATGATATGGTGAAAATATGTAAATGGCATTTTTTTTTTTTTGATGGACTGTTTATAGAGTGGAGAAATGTGGAAAATGATGGTTTTGCCAAGTAATTACAGTCTATGGTGCCTTGACCTGTATGACCACAAATATGCAATGTATGGATGTGATGCCTAATGCAGCTCTTATTTTTGTGTTTTTATGGATTGATTTTTGTGAGTATGAATATGAGATGCAAAAAGAGTTCTTTATTGTTGTGATGATTTTGAATATGCATGTGAATGAGATGCAACAATTTTTTTGTTATTTTGGATGATTTTATTGTTTTTGAATTTTCTTATTTTTGACCAAGCGATTGTGGGAACCCTTGGAGCTTTTGGTTTGACCAAAGGGATTATGGGTACCTTTGGGGTGTTTGGGGATTGACCAAGTGATTATGAGAATCCTTGGAGCTTTTGGTTTGACCAAGTGATTATGAGAATCCTTGGAGCTTTTGGTTTGACCAAGCGATTATGAGAATCCTTGGAGATTTTGGTTTGACCAAGCGATTATGAGAATCCTTGGAGATTTTGGTTTGGGATATGTCTCTTTTAAATATGGAATGGCCTCAAATGAATGATGTTCAAGGGTTCTAGTTCCTTGATTCTATCAAGAGAGGCGAGCCGATATGTTCCAGGTCCTATTTTACTATGGATGACATAAGGACCTAACCAGTTTGCCACAAACTTGTCCCTTAGATGGGGCAAAAAGTTAGAATTTTGTTGGTTCTCTTTTAAGACCAAGTCACCGACCTAAAATCCCCTCAGGTGAACCTTCATGTTGTATGCTTTCTTAAGTAGCTCTTAATAAATATGTAAATTCTCGAGAGCATTAACGCATCATTCATCGAGCAACATAATCTAGTCTAATCGGGCCTACCGCACAGTGTCATCATCGATGAACTCTTGCATTGATATGCACAGGGAAGGAATTTCCAACTCAAGAGGCATGATAGCCTTGAAGCCATACATGAGCAAAAATGAAGTTGCCCCAGTGGGTGTCTGAATGCTAGTGCTATAAGCCCATAGGGCAAGTGGGATCTGAATGTGCTAATCCTTATGACTATCTACGACTATCTTTTTGAGGATGGCAACTAGCATTTTGTTTGACGCCTCTGCTTGCCCATTTGCTTGCGAATAATAGGGTGTCAAAAAACTATGCTAAATTTTGTACTTTGTGGTCAAAGCACACACATCTTTGTTCTTGAATGATGTCTCATTATCCGAGATTATCTTGGATGGAATACCAAAATGACATATGATATTAAATTAAAATGAACTTCGAAATACGGGTTCCAGTCGTAGAGGTAAACAGAATTGCTTCCACCCACTTGGTGAAGTACTATGTTGCTGTTATGATAAATGTGTGATAACCTGACGATGTAGGGGAGATATTTTTGATTAGATCTAAGCCCCACTACAAAAATGGCTAAGCCAATTGGATCGACTGCAAGGCCTGAGAAGGTACGTGTGTCAAATTTGCATAGTGTTGACACTTCACACACTTCCTTACATAGGCACAACAATCTCACTCTAAATATGGCCAATAATAGCCCATGCAATGAATGCGCTTTGCGATGGCCATACCGCTGAAGTGGCCATTGCATGTACCATCGTGCGCTTAGGATATCACCCAAGCGGACTCCTACTAGTCCAAGCAATGGAGGAGGATCCCTTCGTAGCTCCGATGATACAAAATGTCTCCTAACAAGACATGCTTTGCCGCTTTTTGTTTGAATGATCATTTTGCGGCATGCGTCAATCCAAGTGGGAGGCTACCTAACTTGAGGTAGTCCATTATGGGTGTATACCAATCCTGCTAATAGGAAACCTTGATAATCTAAATAGCCAATCCCTCTTGAAGTTCATACCTATAAAAAGCTAAGCGGAAAAGAACTTGTAAGAATAGCGTTGTGTTGCTATTAAGGGGAGTAGGGGAGAACAAGGACCCCCAGTTGGCATGATTTAGACAATCATGGATTCGAGAGAACTTGTCCGAGGACGGTTCAATCTAGATCAGGTGGATTCCTGGCATTAAGTCAGAGCTTGCATTCTCCATCACGGATTGCGATAGTGTTTTGACTTGAATGGTTGTCATATCACCAAAAATTTCTTGTGGGATTAGTGACCCCAAGGAGGCCATAGTGTCCGCAAAACAATTCGATGACCGAGGGAGTGCCTCGATGTCGTACCATTCAAGATTTTCCAAGAATTTGTCCACAAGGGCTTTGTAGGCCTACAGAACTAGGCATTTACATTGGAATACCCCTTTGACTTGGTTGACAATTAACAACAAATCACCAAAGATGTTCAATAATTTGATGTTCATGGTGATTTTTGTCTGAAGACCGAGGGAGTGCCTCGATGTCATACCAATCAAGATTTGCCAAGAATTTGTCCATAAGGGCTTTGTAGGCCTGTAGAATTAGGCATTTACATTGGAATACCCCTTTGACTTGGTTGACAATTAACAACGAATCACCAAAGATGTTTAATCATTTTATGTTCATGGTGATTGTTGTCTGAAGACCTATGAGCAAGGCTTCGTATTCTGCATTATTGTTGGTGCATAGGAAATCTAATTTAAATGACAAAGGCATTGGAGCCCCTTGTGTTGTGAAGAATACAATTCTCATGCCACCCCCTTGTTCACATTTAGAACCATCGAAAAATAGGTTTATGTCAGCCTGTGACTCAGGCTCATTAGAATCTGGCGATTTTGAGACATGGAAGACCCCATCATTGGGTAGTTCTATGATCAGAGGCTGATCGTATTTGAGAGGAGCCTCTGCTACTAGTTGATCGACTATGACTTGAAATTTGATGGATTTTTGTCCAATGAACTCGATGTCAAATTTCATCAACAACATGATCCATTTTGCCATGCGGCTACTATGATAAGTACGACTCATCATGTACTACAATGGATTCTTCTTAGACACAACATACGTCATGTTGCTCAGCATGTAATGGCATAGCTTTTTGGTAGTAAACACCACTACCAAGCAGAGTTTCTTAACGTATGCATAGTTAAGTTCATAACTAACCAGAGTGCGGCTAAGATAGTAAGTAACATGTTCTTTGTGTAGTTCATTTTTCTAGGCTAGAATGGCACCCAATGCCACCTCAGTAGTTGAGATGTATAAGTAGAATGGCACTCCTGGTCTAGGTGGTGCCAATACTGGTGGTGAAGCCAAGTATTGTTTAATGTCATCAAAGGCTGACTGGCACTCGTCGTCCCAATGAAATGAAACCCCCTAATGCAATAATTTATTCATGGGTCGACACTTATCAGATAGCTATGCTATGAAGCACTTGATTGACTCGACCTTTCCCTGCAGGCTTCTGAGCTGCTTGATGGTAGTTGGGGGAAGCATTTCAAGGATTGCCTTGAATTTTTTGGGTCCACCTTGATGCCTCGCTTTGAAACTATGAAACCCAAGATTTTTATCGATGTGATGCCAAATACGCACTTCTTGGGATTCATTCTAACTTTATGTTCCATGAGGTGATCGAGGATATTTCTTAAGTCATCAAGATGATCTGGGCACAAAAGAGATTTGGCCAACAAATTATCCATGTAATATTCCAAAGTTTTATGTATGTGATCATGGAAGATGTACGTCATGGCACGTTGGTAGGTGGCACCAACATTTTTAATGCCAAAGGGCATGACCTTATAACAAAATGTCCCCCAAGGCATTATGAACGCTATTTTTAGTTGGTCCTCGGGATTGATATGAATCTGATTGTATCCCAAGAAACCATCCATGAGGGAAAGCATTTCATGGCCCGTTGTAGCGTCTACCAATGTGTCAATTCTCAAAAAGGGAAATCATCCTTAGGACTCGCTTTGTTTAGATCTCGAAAATCAGTGCATATGCAAATCCATGGTGGGTAATCCATGCAGATGACAAACTGTGCATCCAACAGCTTTTGTAATTCATCTTTGACCATTAAGGCCACTGTTGGGTGCATCTTACATAGTTTTTGCTTAACTGGCTTGACTGTTGGATCAAGCGTTAGGTTATGCGTGACTAGCTACGGATCTAGCCCTGAAATGTCTTTGTAGGACCATGCAAAAACCTCCTTCTTCTATTTGAGAAGGTCAATGTAGTCGGCTTGCTCTTCATGGGATAAACTTACCCCTAGCTTGATAATCTATGGATTCATTGGATTAGAGCCGATGTCTACGTCAGTCGTCTCCTCGACCGATATGTGGGATCCGTCCTCCAACTGGTGTGGAGTTGGAATCAAGTGGATATCATCTGCTAAATTAAGATCATCATTAGGAACCTCGGGTCCCTCTTCAGCATGGTAGATATCCTAAGTTGGCCCTGGGGTGAAATGAAGCATTTCATCGAAAGGCCAGTACTCTGATGGGGATGGAGGTGAATTGATGCGATCCTAGTCTATGGCATCTATGTCTAGATACAATGACTATGTTGGATTGGCTAGATTGTAGATGGGGGTGGTTAAGTCAATGGATATCATGTTGATGAAATGATTTTGGTCTCCATTACCGCGGGTGTGGTGACTAGGACATTCTGGATGTTCTTTGTGCTCCGGATCTAGCTTTGGAGGTATTGGCATGAATGGATCGGCCCTATGTGCGGGTAGGAAGACAGGGTCTACCGTCGGCATTAATATCGCTATAGGGTCTCTGGGTAGAAGGTGTTCTCCATATGCCCAAAGTGGCAGATTCAAAACTTGGTCCCACTACGCTGGGTTTAGGTGCCATTCATGCCCTGGCCTTATGTTTAGTTGTTCAAATATGTTGTCAATATCCATGGGGTATTTTTACTTCATTTGTCGTAGGTGATTGAAATATGCCATCTCAATTTCATCTTCATAATCATTTTTGGAGATCCAAAGGCCTTCGTTGGTTCCAACAACTTTTTGCGACATTAAAGGCTCATCTTGCTCAAGAAAATTGATCTGGCCCCATTGGGGTTATTTCGCTCTCTACGGGGAACCTGATTTCCTTGAGGTGGCACTTGCTCGATTGGAGCATCCAAAGGGAACATTTCCAAGAGGCTTTCTTGGTAGTCATCCATGGGGTCCACTTATGAGTGATTGCTATTTGATTCGAATGGGTCCCATGTTGCTACTTCATACTCTGACTCGTCTTTCAAAGATCCTTCCTGACCTTGTATATACCCTCCTTGTAGGTGAGCTCTCAAGATTTCTCCTATCTCAAGCGAAGGGAAAGGGTTGTTGAGGTCAACAAGGTTGGTTGTCAACAATGGGAGATAATCCCCTAATGTATACATCATGTTAGAATTGGCATATGGATCTAATGCCAATCCTCCCTTATTGCCTATCCCTAGGCCTTACATGTTATCTACCAAGATATCCAAGGGTAGAGGGTGGTTGAACCCTACCCATTATTTTTTATATGGCATCTGATACCTTGGTTGACAGAGAATGCACACTCCTTGCTCATATCTGCCTAACCCATATCCATGCCAATTGCATTGGCCAAGATATCTCAAAGTGAAATTTGGGTTGGAAAAATAATTGACGTCTTCAGTAAAAGGCTCTTCATCTTCGTCCTCTTGCATGTAAGGTTCAATACCATGATCAAGGCCCCCATACACAAAGTTTGTCTGATTCAGTAGGTATCCTAGAGGAACAATAGTACCGATGGGGAGGCGAGGTCTCCCCATGTCCTGCATGGACTCCAGTGCGGGCATTGCTACAATTTTCTACACCAGGTACTCCCCCATGCCTATATTGGCCATCTCAATGGTGATTATTAGTGGTTGAGGGGGAGGGAACGAAAGTTCTTCCTGAGTCCACTCCATGTCGGGTGAACTAGGAGCCTCAAATTCCATTATGCTAGGCATATCCTTAGTAGATATGGTTGAAACTGATGGCGATGCCTCTTCCAGGGGTTTCTTCCCTTTGTCCTTTAGTGTGGCTATCATAGGTGGTGTCATTAGTGAAGGATCATACGATGAAGATGGACCGAGTTGGGGATTTGATGGACTTTTCAATGGGTATGCCTGTGGAATCGAACCCTATTTAGATGGATTCAACTAAAAATCAAAATGCATTGATGGAAGGGTCGATTGCGGCATTAGCTACATCGTATTGCAATACTTGAAGGGCTCCAAGTCTACTGGGACTACATGCACTTGCCCTTCGAATGTATACTTTAAGCACTGATGAGCTATCGAAGGGACACACTTCATGTCCCTGATCCATGGCCAACCTAGCAAGATGTTATAGGCCATCTCACCCTCTAAGATGTGGCACAATGTAGGTATAGTCTTTTTTCCAACTTGGATGGGTAGGACAATTGTGCCAACTGTCGAGCATATTGCATCATTGAATGCTCGTAGTGTATAGGTGGAGGCCACTATGTGAGATACAGGCAACTTTAGGTGCTTCAAGGCCATTTTTGTAATGATATTACTAGACGAGCTAGTGTCCACCAATACCCTCTTATACGAAATCCCGTTGACCCGTGCGATGACGTGTGGGGGTGGATCCTCCATGTCACCAACCACTGATTTCAATTTATCCTCTCAAAAGGTGATGATAGGCTCAATGCATAGTTTGACATGTCCCGCAAAGTTGTTGAAGGATTTTGCTTCGTGGGGCTACAACTCGATGGATTTTAGTATCTCCATTAGAGCCTCCTAATGGGGCGTTGATTGTTGTATGAGCTCATAGATGGAGAGCCTAGCCGACGTGGTCATCAAACTCTGGGTGAGTTTGGTCTGAATTGTGGCCACTGGTCTAGGTGCAGGAGGTGGTACAAGGTGTTTTTGTGGTTGTGATGTTGTTGGAACCTCTCCTATAACTGCCACGAGGGAAGCTGTACTCAGGTACCTCTTGTTCTGAGTAACTATATTGATCATCCCTACATACCCTTGCATGGGGCAGTTCTATGTGACCTCATTGACTTGTAGGGTCTTTGCCTGTGCATCATGGGCAGGCAAGGGGTCTTTAAAGACCTCCATTTTTTGATTTCTTGGTGCCACGGGGTTATCCACCACTAATGTCTTGTTATCTATTAGGTCTTGCACCAATACTTTAAACTTCCAACATGCATTAAGGTCATGTCCCTTCCGTATGTGGAACCTACAATACAAGTATTCCCTATAGCCCTTATGTTTTTGTGCATTGGGGTCTATGGGTTGAATCTCGGGTAGGTTGATCAAGTTTTCCATTGAAAAATGGTCAAACAGGGAATCTCTGGACTCTATGTAAGGTGTGAATTGTCGCCTAGGGCGACACTACTAATTTTGTTCTTAACTCTGTTTTTCTCTATTATAACTGTTAAGAGGCATCGCCTGATAGTTGGCATTTTGGGGTTGTGTTGCTTGTGCAAGCTTAGGTATGTTTATAGCAACCTGATTGACCACAGTGGGTTTCCATTACGTGGTCCCTGTTTTGGTGTTCTTAGACCATTCTTTATTCTTTGGCTTGGCTATCTTGCCATCCTAAATTTTGATCTCTTCAATGATTCTGGCTTGCACCAGAGCTTCTTCTAAAGTGGCATATTGTTGTAGCTATAACCACATGGAGATCGATCTCAAACAGATCTTTGAGAAAATTTGGGTAAGGCCGTCCATAGGAGGGCAGCTTTGAAAGCAAGGTCCTCCACCGATTCCCATAGGCCGCCATGGTTTATTCCTCATACTACCTAAGGCTAGCTAGGTCACTTAGTGACACCTTCTTCTTGGTGTTGAAGGTGAAGCATTTGAGGAACGCATCCACTAGATGATCTAAGTTACTAATGTTGTGCTTTGGAAATTGAGCGAACCAATCCGAGGCAGGGCCTATGAACGTGGTTATAAAAGTTCTTAACAAAAAAGCATCATTGTCCTAAATTCCAAAGCATTGGCCTAAGAATCTAGTAACATGCTCTTGGGCATATTCCTCCCCTCTAAATATTGCCAACTAAGGTAGTTTAAAGTGTTCAGCGTAAGGGGGTGCTGACACTAACGGATGTACAGGATGACTGCGAAGTTAGCATAAAGTGGGATTTTGGGGCCCAAAATTCTTGGTCTCCATAGACTCCAAGCGCTCTAGTAGCGCTTTATATGCATCGAAAGATTTAATTTCTTCCTCCTTAGTTTGCTCCCATTGTGGGTTGTGGGAAACTTGAGGCCTATGGAGGGGTGGCCGGATAGTAGCCCCTCCGCCTTGGTAGGGCATTTAGGCCCGCTCTTCTTCTTGCTCATACTCCTCATAGGCTTCTTGAGGAGTTTTTGGACGAGACCTATAACCATGGGTGGGTCCCCACGGAGGGTGCCCATCGTTGTTCCTAGGAGTGGCCTCTTACTCAGGTCTAGGAGGTCTCAGAGGGAGCACTTGGTAAGGTCACGGGGACCTGTCTTGCACTAAGGGGTTGTGCCTCTCATACAGTTATGCTCTTTAGGTGAGATGGGTTGGAACCCTCTTAGGCACAGTGTTATGGAGCAGCTCATCTATTTGGAATCGAATGTGCTCTTTGCTAAGGCGATATAGATGCTCTAGCTGCTGTTGGTCTTGCTCAAGTTGCGTGATTTGCACTTGGCGGGCAGCATGTCTAGCGACTTCCAGGTCAATTTGTTCCACCATATTGAGTCTAGGAGGCCTAGATGTCTCTCCTATGCATTTATCTCAGTCACGATGATCCGAGATCTCTATATTTTTCTTCCCTCTGTCGAGGTTGGCGATATTCACTCGAGGCTCTGGCCTCAATAGGTGATTCTAGTAGATAGCAGGTGCGAAGGTGCATTGCTCCTGCACTGCGTATTGCTCTTGAGGAATGTAATGGTCTTCCTCATTCTCCCTTTCATATATGTAAAAGGGGCAGGCAGAGTTGGCTCGCCCTGTTTGAAGAGCCTTATGCTCTAGATTTTGCATATTATTTCTAACAATGATGGGGGGTAAATGAGGGATGACATAATCATGTGGCCTCTCCTCATGGACCCTATGCTGTTCTAGTGCTTCATCACACGGTGGCCACCCATACCGAGCTTTTAAGAGAGCCTTCCCATTTATATTGAGTGCCACATGTAAGGATTCCTCTTGAAAGGGTCTATGTTGGACGAGAGTGCCCCTTGAAGGGGTGCCTCTATAGTCCCATTCTAAAATGGCATGATGTGGACTCTCTTGTGGGTCGGGACACCAAGGTGGTATGACCAAGTCCTTGGGGCTATAGTGGAGGTGACTTGTACCCCCTCGTACACTCTCTACAACTCCTACCCATGATTGGGCTTGGCTACGGGTGTACACCATGGTGGCATTTTCCTACAAGATGTGTATATTTTTATTTCTTTTTATGATTTTTATGCTACACTAAATAGAAAATATCACACACATACAAAGCAATGATTATTCGTTTAAATATTAAATGTGTGCCCTAAACATGGTTTAATGTGTTTTGATTTTTGTTTTGACAGCTTTTGTAAAGAATGTTTAAATGCAATATGATGTCTCTTATGACTCCCAAAAATGGTTTCCCCTTCGATATACCATTGTCAGGCCGATATACCAACCTCTCTATATACCCACCCTTACAGGAAAGTGTTTAGGACCCCTACCTCTTCTCTGCCCAAATTGGTTGGTTTTGAGTTTCTGTCCTGAAAATGCATAGAGAGATATTTGTCCCTGGGTGGGATGAATAAAAAAAATATATTCGTCATAGGATGGGGCAAATTCCCATTCGTCCCTGGGTAAGATGAATTCCAGCTCTGTATTCGCCATAAGCTGGAACGAACAACAGTCCAACATTTGAAAACTTGGTACCTGCAAGCAAAAACAAGCAATTTTTAATCAAATTTTTGATATTAAAAATAGAGGACAAGGTCCCACTATGATAACCACTAAAAGCATGAGGATACAGAAACAAAAAGGAAAATCCAAGATGCGATGTAAACGAAACAAAAGATAACGCTAAATCCTATGAATTGAAAGTGCATGAAAGGAGAGAAGCATAAATGAATCGAAACCAAATAGAAAGCCAATATGGAAGATAGCCATTTTTATTAATATGCTTTAGAACTCGGTTACAATTCACCTCCTCCATTTTTAGGGGCTAGGAGCGTTAAATGTGTTCTTGTCACATCAATGGATGCTATTCCTTCTTTTGCGTGCCCACATGTAAAGTGGGCGGACCAAAAATTGCTACCACTTGCGTTGATGAGTCATGACTCCTTTTTGCTCCTATAATTTTGTCACCCTAAATTTAAGGAAATAGGAAACAATCAGTAGCACCTGTAGATAAAATGAAATATGCAATCCCCACGCCTTCAATTAGTACATGCAACATATAAATAAAATGATAACTAAAATAGATCCAAATGAATTGAAAACTTGACAGGGGCATAAAACATCAACGGGAAGGCACTGCAAATGGAAAAGTCAAAAAATTTGTCACAGATTCGTATTCACTTCGGGGCAAGATGATTAGACCTACAACAAAGCGTCAGATAGCACTGTCCCAAATGTCACATCTAGGAAGCTCCAAATAACTTACCAAGTTAGGGGTTAGCTAAAAGGGGGTATTTTGGGAAGACCCAGAAGGTCAGATTTTCCTAATTTGGCCTCTATCACTAAGAATTTGATGATGCTATTTGCATGTTAGTAAAGGTGGGAAATGATAAAAATATGATCAAAAATGCTCAAAACGATGTGAAAATTGAGTGAAGACCTATCTAAGTAGCATATAATTAGATGCAAAAATAACAAAAAGAAAATATGCTACAGATTTCTAATCACTCTAGGGCAGGGCGATTAGAACTGTAGCAGTATGGGGGGCGTCCGATGGTAGGACGCCCACAATTTAAGGCCTGATTTAGCCACCAATACACTTGGGATGGGTCCAAAACCTCTTGTGGGGTGTTTTCAGAAAATTTGGTAGGATGTTATGGCCAAATGTTGGGTTTTGGCTCTAGATTTGCACTTCCAATAACCACCCTATGACCTCCTTTCCAAAATATATCAAGGATGTGAAAGGCACAAATCAAAATATGTGAGGATATAAAATGGTAGCACTTCATTGCTCAAAATTCTCCTTCTCTGTATCTTTTTGGGGTGAGAAGACTCACCATTTTATAGACCTAATGGTCTCTTTGGATGAGCATGCAGAGGCACCACTTGGCAATCATGCCTTCCCAAGGGGGGAGAAGATTCCTCCCTGATTAGGGGATCCATGACTACCCCTGTAACTACTTCTAATGCTCAAAAATGCTCACTCGCACTCCCATGCAATGAAGGAAGAGTTAAGTGGCGGATCTGAGCTGCCATTTGTCAATATTTGACTTTTTTCCCGTCAAACCTTTTATTCGCCCCACCTTGGATTGAATACTGCTAATCGTCCCTGGGTGGAATGAATAACAGTTTGTAATCGTCCCTGGGTGGAACGAGTAGAGAGTAGAGTGTCTGAAAGGTGCCCAATTGACCTCTGATCTTCCAAAACTACTTTGTGAGTGGTTAAGAACACTGTTTAACCTCTGGGGGGCTGCCCTAGGGGCTGTGTGTGTCAATGCGATCAATTTTTGCAGTCACATAATCATATTGGTGGTGTTTTGGTGTCTACAATAACAATCAAGAAATTAAATGGATGATCCTTATCTAAAAATTAAGATAATTTTCTAATGAAAAATGACTTGATCTATTAAAGTGTTGTAGGATGTTCCTTAGCTATAGCAAATTCAAATTTTGAACATAAATTTATGAATCAAAATATTTTTTATGCATATAATATTTAATGCACATTTCTTCAAATATAACCTAAAAATCAACCAAGATTTTTCTCTACTTTTTGATATATTGGTAGGATGTGGATACCTTCTATGAAAAATAAATCGTTGAATAAAATATCCTTTCATCTATTCTTAAATATTTTTACATGTATTGAAATGTTAGATGAAGTAATTAAATTTTCATTTAAACATTCAAATTATTTTTTGAATCTTCTTCTCTAGTAAATGTAAATAAATTTGACAAAAAAATCATGATATGCATTTCAATTTTGAATGTAAAATGAAGAGCATAATGAGAAGTTATAGAATATCAAGAAACTAAATTAAAAATATACATTTCAAGAGGAATTAGGCATACAATTGCTGAAAAATATAGACTTTGTAGGTTTATTATTTAACATGTGTGATTTTATACATAAAATCATATAATTAAAATAATTCTTTGGCCACACAACTAATGAAATTACCTTTTAGTTATACATGATTGTCAATTTCAAGCATAAAATCACTAGCATCAATATTGTGCAACTAACAGACTTGTTGTATCTATTTAAAAGATAATTTTATAGAAAATATTATCATGAAAAGCAATAAAATATTTCAAAAAAATATATTCTTATAAAATAAATATTTATATGTTCATGTAGACGAGTCAATATATGTTCAACAAACTTATGTCATACTATACTTGAAGGATATGTTTTAGTATATGGATCCATTAAGATGAATTGGATTTTTTCAAATGTATATGATTGTATAAGATACACAAGGCTTGGATTGCTATAACATAAATATAAGTTAAATGATTATATAAAAATAAGGAGGCAATGGTAACTAATTTATTTATTGATTATTCCATTGGTAAGTGTAATTCATCTTACATGATTCTATGCTTAAAAATTAGTTAAAATGCATATTAATATTTAAGTATGTTAAATATTCTTATATTGCACTATAATAACATTAAACCTAGAAGAAGGATACATGCATTAAAATATTATGAATGCTTTGATCTTTTACAAAAACAATTTTTCGTTAAACACAACAAATTACACTTTTTAAAGACTTGTGATTATATAAAAAAAATAAAATAAAAATAAATAAATAAATAAATAATTTAAAAAAAATCCTCATTCTTAAATTAGTATTTTATATTATCCACTAAATATGACATAACCTAAAATTTAAAAACTTTATCCATAATGAAAGCTAACACCTCTAAAAAAAAATTAAGACATCTTTTGCACCATTGCAAAAATTAATATAAATAAATTGGCATTAAGAAATCTTTGTCCCTAAACTACTACGTGTAATATTATTTTTCTCTTTAAAAATTCCAAAAGGCTCAACACGCTCATTTTGTCCTTTTTTTTTTATTTTGAATAGTTTTTCAACCATATTCTCACTCACTTAATCTTTAAATCTTATCTTGATCCACGTCTCCACATACTTTTTTTCAATGAAAATTAAATAATTTTGTTCAAAGCTTTCTTCAAACAACCCTACTGTCACGTTGGAAGTTGCACTATGCTTCCTTTGCCAAATTTTTCAACACGCAAAACGTGATCATTGGCAAGTCAAATATCAAAGCAAAGCTTTATTTCAAGGGAGACAAACATAAATTTTCTTTTCTCTAGGGCGCTTCGAGACCGTTAATAATACGCCATCTGACTTTTTATGGTCTCTTTTGTTCTATAAATACTTGGGATAGGAAATGGCACTTGCAACAACAATAGCACTATATCATCTCTCGTATGCTTTCTAGCGACGGCAAAAGATACAGATAACACATTCTATTGAAATTCAGATAGTTCTCCTTGCGGTTGAGGTGAGCAAAGCTATCTATCGTTCCCACCGCTGAAGATATGACGCCATCAATCGTTATGAAAATCAGCACATTGCTCATTGCGCTCAACCTTACTTTTACTGTCCATGTCTCCGCTCAACATGACAACATTAATAGGCAGAATTATATGTTTCCAAGTACATTGCAGAGGTTACAATACCGCTGCGGAAATTCAGGCCCAGCCCCACACCCTCCTTGCCCTCCTGCCCCTAAAGGAAATACGAAGTTGATATGGGAAAATGCAAAGGTTGCAACTGGCCAGCATGTGCGTAATCCGTGATCGTATGATTCCCACAATAACACTCAGTAGGACTTCCTAATTTACTCCAATCCAATCTACACGAAACTCATGAGATCTTAGTACCATAGCAACCTTATTTACAATTTCATTCATCTCCGCTATGTTGTGTTATTGAAGTGCATAAATATATCTATTTATTGCTATTAGATGTGCTAAAAAATGTGCGATAAAACTACCGCCATGCCGTGAAAGCATGAGGATACGGAAGCAAAATATAAGGGGAAATGTAACGCTACGTCCTACGAACGAGAATGCATGAAAAGAAGGAAAACAAACGAACTGAAATGAGATTAAAAGCAAGTGTAAAAGTGTGGCCCTTTATTTTATTGATTTGCTCAAAATCGGGTTACAATACGTCTCCTCCATTTTTAGGGGCTAGGAGCATCGGACATATTTTGATTACACCATGAATGATATATTCCCCTTTGAGATCTTCCACGTGCCCACATTGAAAATGGGCAGACCAAACGTCGTCGCCGCTTGCGTGAATGTGTCTATGGTTCCTTGCTGCCCCTCTGGTGTCGAGATCCTACATTCAGGGAAACAGTAAACGGTTAGTAGCACCTACGGATGGAGAGAAACGTGCGATCCCCAAGGCCTGCGGTCAGTGCATGCATAAAATGATTAAAACAATAACTGAAACATATCAGAAGGAGCTGAAAATTTTATAGAAGCAATAAAACATTACCAGGAACCCACTGCAAAAGGAACAGTTGAGAAATCTACCACAAATTTGTAATCACTCCGGGGTGGAACGATTAGGATTATCATAAGCTATTAGAAGGCGACCTCCTAAATGTCTAGTCCAGAGGCCTCCAAAACGTCTACAAAGTTTGGGTTAGACAAAAAGGGGCATTTTGGGACGACCCAGGAGGATAGATTCTGCAAATTCGGCCTTGATTTCCTTGTATCCGATGATGCTCCCTGTATGTTAGCAAAAGTGAGAAATGGTAAAATCATAGCCAAAACTTGTCAGAATCACATAAAACTTGAATAGCAGTATATGTAAATAACCTAGAATCAAATACAAAAGAAAAATCAAGGAAATCTACCACATATTTCTAATCGCTCCGGGGTGGGGTGATTAGAACTACAACAGTGGGGGGCACCCGGGGGCGGGACGCCCACCGTTTGGGATTGGTTTCAGCACCAATCCACTTGGGATGGGTCCAAAACCTCTTATGGGGTTGTATCAGCAAATTTGGTGGGGTATTGTGGCCAAATGTTCAGGTTTGGGTCCAGATTACACTTCCAATAATCACCCAATAACCTCCCTTCCGAAAGAGAGATCAAGGATGTAAAAGGATGTAATTTGGCAGCACTCCGTTGCTCCAAATGCTCCTCCCTATTATTTTTTTGGGGTGAGAAGACTCACCAATTTATAGACCTAGGGTCTCTCTCTTTGAATGCGCATGTGAGGGCACCACTTGACTTGTTTGCCCTATTTTGGGAGAAAAGATTATTCCCTAATTTAGAGTCTCTTTGCATGAGGCCTCCATGATCAAGGCATGCTTTACTGAAGTCCCTCTCCTTGATTTGAAGCCATTCCTTGCAATTGCATTCCCTGAAGGTGCAGTTAAGAGGTGGACCTGTCGAGGTTTGACTTTTTGCTAGTCAAACCTGTTAATTGTCCCACCTTGGGATGAATGCTGATAATCGTCCCGGGGTGGGACAAATACCAGTTTGTAATCATCCCAGGGTGGGACGAGTAGGGAGCAAAGTGCTAAAAAGGTGCCAAATTGACCTTTGACCTTCCAAACTACTGTGGGAGTGGTTAGGACCACTGTTTAACCTTTGGGGGCTGCCCTAGGGGCTTTGTATGTCAATTCGATCAGTTCTTGTCATCCCATAATTAGATTGGTGTTGTTTTGGTGTCTACAGATGCCCCTTTTTGGGATGCATTATGTGTGGCGTAGTGCTGAGCAAAAATAGATAACCAAAACACTAATGATTATGGTTTCTTAGTAACCTAACTAACTCTTGATGCCCTAAGTATGGAAAGGGCACGCATTCTTGAATTCTTGCTTCTGATGAGCTAAGGATATTAATTCCACTGTTAACCTTTTTCGGTGAGGTGTTACTTGATCTTTGACATTGTTCAGTCATGAATAGGCAAAGGGCGCAACATTTTTTCTGTGGGAACCTTGAGTTCATGATTCTAGAATACCAAGTGTTTGATCAGCTTGTGATTATTGCTTGTTTGCTGCCCCAAGCAGGAGCATGATTGTCTTTGTCAATGATCCTTTGAATGCGTGCCATTTCCTTGATTGGGTGTGTTTTTGTTGATTGGTGACTAAGTGTGACTACCCCCTCAAGCGACGAATCGATGAGGGAATGACCAACATGAGAAAAGTGATGAGTCACTTGACCCAAGATTACTTGTGTAAGGGTGCCTTCAATTGTTTTTCGTTGAATGCCTATGCAATTTCTGAACATTTTGACCTGTTTTTGGTGGGTTTGAACCCTTTTGGTGACGTATTTTGGAGCTAAAATTATCAAAAATTCATCCTCCCGGGGAGCGGTCCGGCTATGGTAGCCTTCTTAGGGAGTAGGATAATGACAATTTGTGACCCCAACATTTGTTTTGGATTCCAAGAAGGTCAGGCACAAAGGTGCCTTCGTTCGGCAATGTTATTGCTATTTTTGGGTGGGTTGTGACCCTTTTTGTGATGCCATGTGGGGATGAATTTCTTGAAAATTTGTCCTCCTGTGGAGTAGTCCGGCTATGATAGCATTCTTATGGAGTAGGATAGTAAGGATTTGTGACCCCAACATCAGTTTTGCATGCCAAGAATTGCAGGCGCAAAGGCCCCTTTGTTTGGCAGGTTTATTGCTATTTTTGGGTGGGTTGTGACCCTTTTTGTGACGCCATGTGGGGATGAATTTCTCAAAAATATTTCCTCCTGTGGAGCGGTCCGGATATGATAGAATTATTAGGGAGTATGATAGTGAGGATTTGTGACCCCAACGTCGATTTTGCATGCCAAGAATCACAGGCGCAAAGGCCCCTTTTTTTGGCAGGTTTATTGTTATTTTTTTGTGCATTTTGGTGTAGTTTTTGCTATTTTTGAATTTCTTGCTTTGTAATCATCCCTGGGTGGGATGAATACTAGTTTAGTAATCATCCCAGGGTGGAACAAGCGCTAACTAGAGTGCTCATCCCAGGGGGAACGATTACAGGACTAAAAGCCTATTTAAGGGCCAAAACTAGGTTTTGGGCTCATTTGTGTTTGTTTTTCCTAGCGTTTGGGAGCTGTGAGGAGGAGGTGGTTGAGTTTGCGTAGCGGAGCGCTATAAAATTTCTTAGATACCATGAGTTCACGGACTGAATCATCAAGTGGCGGAGTCGAAGCGAGACCGGTATGTGATCCTCCTCTATATTTTGCTTGGTTTGCGTTACAGTTTAAAACCGTAATTTGTTTTCTTTTGTATTTTGTTTTTCAATTTAAAAATGAAAACCCTAGTTAAATGTTTGTGGTGTGTGTGAATTTGTGTTTTGTTGTAAGCTAAAAAAGAAACCCTAGTTTAAACTAAGATTGAAAACTTAACTTAAAAAAATGTTTTGATGTTGTTTTCTGTTTTTGAGCAGTTTTAGACTAAGGTTAAACCCTAGGAACTAAAAATTTTTGTTATTGTGTGTTGTATTTTTCAGTTTGATAGTAAAATGAAAACCCTAGGTTAAAGTGTTATTTTTGTTTAACTAGAGTTAGAAACCCTAGTTGTGATTTTGTTTGATTTTTTTGTAGGTTAAACCCTAGGTTAAAATTTGATTTTTGTAAACTAAGGTAAAAAACCCGAGAGTTGTTTGTAATGATTTTTTTGTTTTAAACTAGAGTTAAAAACCCTAGGTTAGATTTGATTTTGTGTAAACTAAGGTAAAAAACCCTAGTTTGAACGAAGGTCAAAAACTTCGCTTTGTTTTTATTTTGTTTTCTTTTGTTCATCAGTTTAGACTAAGGTCAAACCCTAGGTTAACTGTTTAATTTTGTTTTTTTATTTTTGTCAGTTTAGACTAGGATGAAAACCCTAGGTTAACTGTTTAATTTTGTTTTTGTTTTTTTGTTAGTTTAGACTAGGATGAAAACCCTAGGTTAACTGTTTATTTTTGTATTTTGTTTTTTTGTTAGTTTAGACTAGGATGAAAACCCTAGGTTAACTGTTTATTTTTGTATTTTGGATTTTGTCAGTTTAGACTAGGATGAAAACCCTAGGTTAACTGTTTAATTTTGTTTTTGTATTTTTGTCAGTTTAGACTAGGATGAAAACCCTAGGTTAACTATTTATTTTTGTTTTTGTATTTTGTCAGTTTAGACTAGGATGAAAACCCTAGGAACTGACAAATTGGTTTTTGATTTTTTTTGTTTTTGTAGTTATTTATCAGTTTGATTTTAGAGTTAAAAACCCTAGGAACTAACAAATGTGTTTGTGAATTTTTTTGTTTGTCAGTTATTTATCAGTTTGAACTTAGAGTTAAAAACCCTAGGAACTGACAAAGTGTTATTTGATTTTTTTTGTTTTGTTTTTATTTATCAGTGTGATACTAGAGTTAAAAACCCTAGGAACTGACAAAGTGTTATTTGAATTTTTTATTTTTTTATTAATGTATATACTTGCATTTTGCTAATGTGTATGTTGTACATTTATTAAATGTTTTTGTGTTTAGACATTGTGTATGTTTGTTTTAGTGTTGTACAATTTTTTTGTTTTGTTTTTTTTGTTTTGTTTTGTCATGTTTTAATGTTTTTGTTTTGTTTTATTTTGTAGGTTGTGAATAGCCGGTATCGTGTGTCGATGGTGTTCTCTAAAGTGCAGGAGGCGTTGACTGTGGCTGACTGGGAGTGGCTTGATGCCCTTGGGCTTAAGAAGGTGACTCGATTAGAGCCTATGGTGGGGGATCGGGCCTATCTGACGACCCTGATCAACTTGTGGGATCCTCAAACTAATACCTTTCATCTCCCAACAAGGGAGATGACGGTCACTCTTGAGGATGTCTATCAGATTTTGTGGATTCTAATAGACGGGCTTCTTATTCAGACTACTCCATGTGATCAGGGGACAATAGTGCTGATACAGTGCTTCGGGCATGGGGTGGATATGGGGGTGGATAGTCTAGTGGAGAGGGCAGAGGGGGATTGCCTGATTGGTGGTATATTGGTGCGATGGTGGCTAGAGAGGGGAATTTTGGGGGTGAGGCATGCATTACTGATGATCCTCATCTCCAAAATGTTGTTTCTCAACTCCTCGGGTGCGAGGTTCCCTTGGAACCTACTAGAGGTTCCCTTGGAACCTACTAGAGGTAGTGTTCATATTGGTCAAGTGTCTGATGGAGGCACCCGTGATTATGAGGTGGGGATAGATGCTTCTAGTACATCTTTAGGATGAGTTATACGAGGTCCACTTCCAGAGGCGAAATGGGATTGGGTGTAACTACCTGTTGCAATGCTGGGGGTGGCAGCACATAGCTGTGGAGCGGCCATAGGGTTTTCCATGGACTACTCGAGCAAAGATGGTGGCCAGAGAGATAGGATATGCGGCTCTGTGGTGGTGGTCTAAGGAGCAGGTGCAAAGTCGGTAGTGGGTAGGTGCCATAGGGCACTATGTCGATGCCTTCGATTGGCTTGCTCTAGGGGAGGTGTTCTAGCATCCATATCAAGACTGTCCAGCCTAGCATGAGGTTGGAGAGTGGATTTGGCAGGTGCACAGGGGGAGATGGCTGATCGGGAATTATAGAACCGAGTAGGAGTACTTCCCGTAAGTTTGAGTGACATGATAGTTTGGGGTGCGCCAAGGGTTTCCTGGTGAGCCCTTGATCTATCAACGTCAGGGTGACGAGAGGAATTTGTCCTGGTTGATCATCGAGCCGCTGGGTGAGGAGTCGGATCCTGTGATCGATGTCCCTAACATGGACAACGTCGGGGTGACCACTAAGTATGACTAGTGGTGGATGTTGTGGTGGTGGTGAGGCGAGGGGACTCTAGGGGGTCCATAGGTGGTAGCAGCAGGTGGTGAGGGTGTAGAGGCATTGAAAGAGGGTTGGGGGGCTCTGCTCGAGGATGCAGACATGGTCGAGGTTGACAGATTTGGGGGGCATGATTTTGGGGTTTTAGAGTAGCCAAATACGTAGGACATCACAGAGCAGTGGGAGCCAGAGTAGCCTATCGTCCTAGATATGCCTATGCCTCAGGTAGTCCCAGAGGGTGTGGAGGTGAGGCATCATGCTGAGATAGCATGATTGGAGGATCTACTTCAAAGACGGGATGAGGAGCTTGGGGATGCTTTGTAGGAGAGGGATCTCTTACGGACTCAGTTGGTGGATCGGGAGAACATATTGGATGCGTACTGTCGATGGGATGGGGATATAGATGTTGCACGGGAGAGGGATCTCCTACGAACTCAGTTGGTGTAGAGTGATGATGTAGTGCCTATGTACCATTAGTGGGAGATGGATCTATTTCATCATTAGATGGAGTTGGAGGCAAATATTATCCACCTCGATGGGCAGTTACCTGAGCTCCCTAGATGTGGGTGAAAGCACGAGATTCCGGGAAAAGGAAACACTAATTGCGATGCATTCAAAATCAAATACGCTTAAGTCCTAAAAAATGTAGAATGCATGAAATGAAAGAGACGCATTGAAATGAGATACAAGCAAATGGAGAAAACATAGCCCTTTCATTAAATTCTCTTGATCTCTGTTACAAATACACCTCCTCCCTTTTCAGGGGCTAGGAGCGTTAAAAGAATTTGATTACAATCAAGACTTAAGGTTCCTCTTTCCACGTGCCCACACTTGAAATGGGCGGGCCAAGATGATGCCACCACTGATGTTGATGAGTCCTTAACCTCTGCTGCTCCTCCTACGAACAAAGAAACAACAAAGATGTTAGTAGCACCTATTGCAAATAGTAAGCGTTTGTTCTCTAAAATTTCCAAAAGATGCATGTAAATAATTAGCCAAATCGATAGACAAATTGACTCTAAATGACCTGAAAACATGACAGAGGACAGAAGACATCACCAGAGGGCCACTGCCATTGAATCAGTCGGCCAATCTGCCTTCACCTAGAATTCGTCCCTGGGCAGGACAAATTCTTATTGCTATTCGTCCCTGGGTGAGACGAATTCTGCTGTGTTGGAAAAGCCGAAGTGGTACTGCTCCAATGTTGAATCTCGAGACCTCCAAAACACCTGCAAACAAAGGGGTTATGTAATTGGGGCCATTTTGGGATGACCCAGATGGTCGGATTCTCCCAATTTGGCCTCTATCCTCAAGAATTCGATGTCGCCACCTGCAAGTTAGTAGGACAACAAAGTGACAAAAGGCATGATAAAATCTGATCAAAATGTTATGAAATTGAAGCTATGAGTTAACCAAACAGAATAACATGAGATGCAACCTAAAACAATAATCTAGAATGCTTTTGGAATAAAACTTAGAAAGTGCGGGGGTTCCCAAGTGGGCCTCCCAACGTTGGCACTTGATCTTGGCGCCAATCCACTAGGGATGGGCCCAAAACCTCTTAGGATTGGGATGTCTGCAAATTGGTGGTGTAAGGTGGTCAAATGTTGGATTTGGGTTGGATCCACGCTTCCAAAAGCCACCCAATAACCTCTCTTGCAAAAGATATTAGTGGATGTGAGAAGGTGAATCAAAAGGATGCAAGTGGGTATTCAATCGGACAGCACTTCGTTGCTTAGAATCGCCTCCAATCTATTTTTTTTTGGGTGAGAAAAGTCCCACATTTTATAGACCCATGGGGTCTCTTTTGAGAGGGAAGCATAAGCGCCATGTGTTGGTCATAGGTGCCATGTGGCAGTCATGTCTTCCCATGAGGGAGGGGAGTCCTCCATGACTTGGGCTTTCATAACTGCCCTTGTGATAGTCCTCTAACGGCCTATTTGTCCACCCACACACGTGTGCAAGGTAGGAGTCATCAACTGACTGTCCTTGGCTGCCACTTGGCACTATTCTTCTTTTTTCCTGTTAAACCTAGAATTCCTCCTACCCAGGGACAAATTTAGAATTCGTCCCTTGGTGAGACGGATTCCAATTTGAATTCATCCTAGGGTGGGACAGATTTGGAGCAGGTTGTCCGAAGGTGCCAAATTGCCTTTTGACCTTCCAAAATTGCTGTAAAAGTGGTTAGGACCACTGTTTAACCTATAAGGGCTGCCCTGGGGGCTATGTGTGTCAAAGCGATCAGTGTTTGTAGTCACATAATCGGATTGGTGTTGTTTTGGTGTCTATAGTGGGTCTTCATGCAAGATGAGAGACAATGATACTAAGTAGTCAACATCTTCTCATCACAGGCAGCTGGATGAGGGGGGCGCTAGTGGGTGTGATGTGGGGGCTAGCAGCAGCCACCCTGAGAGGTCCCATAGGACCCACACCATGGGGGGTAGTTCCTATCGCATCGATCCTGCATGATCATGGTGGCCAACGCCCTAGGCTTGGGGGTTTTTAAGGTTTTTATTTGTTTTGCGAGGTCAGAGGACTGACTTATTGTAGCCTGCGGGCATTTGGATGATATATATATACATGACTTTTCTTTTTGGTTATACACTTGTCATGATTTTTTGTTTATTTTTATGCACATTTATTTACGATGATGTATGCATGTGTTATTATGAATGCGATGTTTCTAATTATATGATGTATGCATATGGAATGAATGAAATGAGTTGTTGATAACTTGTCGATGGCACCATAGACTGTACAAGATTTACTGGCTTTCTGTACTTATGTGATGGCTTTGTGGAATGACTTCACATGTGTGAATTTTGTTTTGGTATTTTTTCGTATTTTCTGATGTTGATGTAAGTAATGAAATGTACCAGTTGTTTTAAAATGTAGTTAAGGTTTTCTAAGATTCAGATGTTTTAACTAACTAGCCAAGACTCTACATTTATCTCACAAGATTTTTTGAACAAGGTACGAATCAAAATTGAGTTTGACCAAGTTATTTCACATCCTTGTGTGTGCAATTGAGTTCGTTTATGTGGTATTTGTCAGGATACCGCCAGTGCCATATAGGCTGTCAACCAAACCTGTACTGAGGATCACCTAAGTAGCTCCACTAACTTCGTTGTTGTATTTAGCAAGATTAATCCACGGGACAATCTAAGGTACCATAAGCTAGCTCATCCACATGCAAACATTGGTCTACTCACACGCAAAGCTAATGTGATAGACATATCATCATACGTTTAGGATACCGCCATTGTCAGGTAGGTTGTCCACCAAACCCGTAATGAGGATCACCTAGATGGTTATTTGAAAGATGAGAATTCCAGGGATTCAATATTAGGTGTATTTTGGTTGCTCAACTTATTGGGATACTTGCTTGCATATATAGTGATGAAAATCACTATTTATTTTTTGCTTTTGTTTTTCTTTTTGAGCAAGGATCTTGAATAGTGGTGATAACCACTATTATTTGATTTTGCATTTTAGGTTGTAAAGTTGAGCTCGTAGGTTTGTGCCTTGTGAATGACAATGATCCTTTTGTCCTTGGGGATGACTACCCATCCTATTCAGGGACGTGTAGTATGAATCCTTACGACTTTTGGGAATCAAAGGTGATTGGGGATGTTATTATGTAAGGGCATTTATCTTTTAGGCCTTGGGGATGACTACCCATCCTTGTCAGGGGCGAATAGTACAAATCCTCATGACTTTGGGGACCAAAGTGGTTTGGGGATATGATTATGTAATGGCATTGATCTCTTAGGCCTTGGGGATGACTACCCATCCTTGTCAGGGGCATGTAGTACGAATCCTTATGACTTTGGGGACCAACAGTGATTGGGATTTTTGCTAGTGGTGAAAACCACTGTTTATTTGCAAGAATTTATGGGGAAGAGCTTGTCCTTTTGTCAATTCTCAGCATTATTGAACCATTCACACAGGGGGATGAACAGGCTAACCTTTCGCCTATGGTACCCTAGATTGCTTTGTAGGTTTCTCTTGCATTCACACAACTTGGGAATTATTTTATGTGTGTTAACTTGTGTAGGGATATTATGTAACGAAGTATGATCCAAGTAAAATTCTCCCTTTGTAAAATTCGTCTGACTTTGTATAGTTTTTGGCTAGAAATTTAAATACAGCTGAATGGCAAAAACCCTAAATACGTTAGGAGACAACTGACTATGCTAAAATGTGGATGGTGTTATTCTAGATGGATGTGTTTATAAAATGGAAAAATGTGGAAAATGATGGAATTGCCTAGCAATTACAGTCTATGGTGCTTGTGACATGTATGACCAACAAATATGCAATGTATGTATGTGATGCCTAATGCAGTTTATTATTTTTTTTGTATTTTGATTTTTATGAGTATGCATGAAATTGAGATGCAATTTTTTTGCTATCTTTGATTATTTTATTGTTTTTTTTTATTTTTGAATATTTTTTTTTGACCAAGCAATTGTGGGAACCCTTGGAGCTTTTGGTTTGACCAAAGAGTTTATGGATACCTTTGGGGCATTTTAGGTGGACCAAGTGATTGTGGAAATCCTTGGAGCTTTTGGTTTGACCAAAGGGATTATTGATACCCTTGGGGCATTTTGGGGTTGACCAAGCGATTGTGGGAATCCTTGGAGCTTTTGGTTTGACCAAAGAGATTATTGATACCTTTGGGACATTTTGGGGTTGACCAAGCGATTGTGGAAATCCTTGGAGATTTTGGTTTGACCAAAGGGATTATTGATACATTTGGGGTGTTTTGGGGTTGACCAAGCTATTGTGGGAATCCTTGGAGCTTTTGGTTTGACCAAAGGTATTATTGATACCTTTGGGGCATTTTGGGGTTGACCAAGTGATTGTGGGATCCTTGGAGCTTTTGGGGTTGACCAAGCAATGATGGGAATCCTTGGAGCATTTGGTTTGACCAAAGGGATTATGTGCACCTTTGGGGCGTTTGGGTTTGACCAAAGGTTTTATTGATACCTTTGGGGCATTTTAGGGTTGACCAAGCGATTGTGGAAATCCTTGGAGCTTTTAGTTTGACCAAAGGTTTTATTGATACCTTTGGGGCATTTTAGGTTGACCAAGTGATTGCAGAAATCCTTGGAGCTTTTGGGGTGGGCTATGGCTCTCTAAATGTGGAATGGCCTCAAATGAATTATGTTCAAGGGTTTTGGTTCCTTTATTCCTTCAAGAGAGGTGAGTCGGTATGTTCCAAGTCTTATTTTACTATGAATTACATAAGGACCTAACCAATTTGCCATGAATTTGTCCCTGATATGGGTCAGCAAGTTAAATTTTTGTTGGTTCTCTTTTAAGACCAAGTCACCAATCTGAAAGTCCCTAAGGTGAAATTTCATGTTGTATGCTCTCCTAAGTCATTCTTGATAGATACGTAAATGCTCGAGAGCATTGACGTGTCGTTAATTGAGCAATGTAAGTTGGTCTAATCGGGCCTATCGTGTAGTTTCATCATCGATGAAATATTGCATTGAGATGTGCAAGGAAGGTAGAGGTATGACTGCCTCGGAGCCATACACCAGCAAAAATGGAGTTTCCCCAATGGGCATCGGAATGCTAGTGCGATAAGCCCACAAGGCAAGCAAGATTTGAATGTGCCAATATTTATGACTATCTATGACCGTCTTTTTAGGATTGCAACTAGAATTTTGTTCAATGCCTCTACTTGCCCATTTGCCTGTGGATAATAGGGTGTTGAAAAACTGTGCAAAATTTTGTACTTTGTGGTCAACGCACAAACATCTTTATTATTGAATGACGTTGCATTATCCGATATGATCTTGGATGGAATACCAAAATGACATATGATGTTATGCAAAATAAACTCCGCAATGTAGGGTCCAGTCGTAGAGGTTAGAGGAATTGCTTCCACCCACTTGGTGAAGTACTCTATGGCCGTTATGATGAACATGTGATGACTCGATGATGCAGGGGAGATATTTTCGATTAGATCTAAGCCCCACTGCAAAAATGGCCAAGCTGATTGGATCGGTTGCAAAGCCTGAGAAGGTACGTGTGTCAAATTGGCATGGTGTTGACACTTTATGCACTTCTTTACATATGCACAATAATATCACTCTAAATATGGTCAATAATAGCCCATGCAAAGAATGCACTTTGCGATGGCCATACCGCTGAAGTGGCCACCGCATGTACCATCATGCGCTTGGGTGATCGCCCAAGTGGACTCCTACTGGTCTAAGAAACGGAGGAGGATTCCTTCATAGCTCCGACGATACAAAATGTCTCCTAACAAGACATGTTTTATCACTTTCTATTTAAATGATCTTTTTGCAGCATGTGTCAATACAAGTGGGAGGTTACCTAGCTTGAGGTAGTCTCTTATGGGTGTGTACCAATCCTGCTGATCAGAAACCTCGATTGTATGAATGGCCAATCCCTCTTGTAGTTCATCCCTAGAAAAATCTGAGCAGGAAAGAACTTGTAATATAGTGTTGTGTTGCTATTAAGAGGGGTCGGGGAGAACAAGGACCCCTAGTCAGCACGATTCAGACAATCACGAATTAGAGAGAACTTATCCTGAGATGGTTCAATCTGGATCAGGTGGATTCCTGGTGTTAGGTCAGAGCTTGCATGCTCCATTGCAAATTGTGATAATGTTTTAACTTGAATGGTTTTCATTTCACCAGAAGGGTTTACGGGATTAGTGACCCCAAGGAGGCTATAGTATCCATAAAATGATTCGATGATCGATGGAGTGCCTCGATGTCATACCATTCAAGCTTTGCTAGGTATTTTTCCTTAAGGGATTTGTAGGCATGTAGAACTAGGCATTTACATTGGAATAGCCCTTTTACTTGGTTGACAATTAACAACGAATCACCAAATATGTTCAAGCATTTGATGTTCATGGTGATTGTTATCTGAAGACCTATGAGCAAGGCTTCGTATTCTGCATTGTTGTTGGTGCATGGGAAATCTAATTTAAATTATAGAGGCATTGGAGCCCTTTGCGGTGTGAAGAATACAATTCTCGCACCACCCCCTTGCTCACATTTAGAACCGTCAAAGAATAGGGTTATGTCGACCTGTGACTTAGGCTCATCAGAATCTTGCGATTCTAAGACATGGAAGACCCCATCATCGAGTAGCTCTATGATCAGAGGATGATCGTCTTCAAGAGGAGCCTCTTCTAGTTGATCGGTGATGACTTGACCTTTGATGGACTTCTATCCAATGAATTCGATGTCAAAATTTGTCAACAAAATGATCCATTTCATCGTGCGGCTACTATGATAAGTATGACTCATCATGTATCATAATGGATTTTCCTTAGACACAACATACATCGTATTACTCAACATGTAGTGGCATAAATTTTTGGTAGCAAATACCACTACCAAGCATAGCTTTTCGATGTATGCATAGTTAAGTTCATAACTAACCAGGGTGCGGCTCAGATAGTAATTAGCGTGTTCTTTGTGTAGTTCATTTTTCAGGGATAGCATGGCACCCAGTGCCACCTCAGTAGCTGAGATATATAAGTAGAATGACACTCCTGGTCTAGGTGGTGCCAATACTGGCGGTGAAGCCAAGTATTGTTTGATGTTGTCAATGGTTGACTGGCACTCTTCATCCCAATGAAATGCTCCCCCCTTGTACAATAATTTATTCCTGGGTCGACACTTGTTAGATAGCTGCACTATGAAGTGCTTGATTGATGCAACCTTTCCCTGTAGGCTTCTGAGCTACTTGATGGTAGTTGGGGGAAGAATTTCAAGGATTGCCTTGAATTTTTGTGGATCTACCTTGATTCCTCATTTTGAGACTATGAAACCTAATATTTTTCTAGATGTGATGCCAAATACACACTTCTTGGGGTTTAGTCTGACTTTATGTTCAATGAGGTGATCGAGGATCTTGCTTAAGTCATCAAGATGATATGGGCATAAAAGAGATTTGGCAAAAAAATCATCCATGTAATATTCCAAATTTTTATGCATGTGATCGTGGAAGATGTATGTCATGGCACATTGGTAGGTGGCGCCAGCATTTTTAAGGCCAAAGGGCATGACCTTATAACAAAATTTCCCCTAAGGTGTTGTGAACGCCATTTTTAGTTGGTCCTCGGGATTGATATGAATCTGATTGTATCCCGAGAAACCATCCATGAGGGAAAGCATTTCGTGGCCCGCTATAGCGTCTACCAATGTTTCAATGCTAGGCAAGGGGAAATTATCCTTAGGAATCGCTTTGTTTAGGTCTCAAAAATCGGTGCATATGTGAATCCTACCATCTAGATTTTTGACAGGAACCTTGTTAGACAACCATGGTGGGTAATCCACGCAGATGACAAACTATGCATCCAACATCTTTTGTAACTCATGTTTGACCATTAAAGCTACTGTTGGGTGCATCTTACATAGTTTTTGCTTGACTGGCTTGACTGTCGGATCAAGCATTAGATTATGCATGACTAGCTGCAGGTCTAGCCCTGACATGTCTTTGTAGGACCATGCAAAAACTTCCTTCTTATATATGAGAAGTGCAATGTAATCGGCTTGCTCTTCAGGGGATAGAATTACCCCCAGCTTGATGATTTTCAAATTCATTGGATCAGAGATGATGTCTACGTCAGTTGTCTCCTCAACTGACATGTGGGACTCGTCCTCCAACTGGTGTGGATTTGGGATCAGGTGGATATAATTTATTGAATTTAGATCTATGTTGGGAACATCAAGTTCCTCTTCAGCATGGAAGACATCCTGAGTCTGTCCTGGGGTGAAATGGAACATCCCATCGCAAGGCCAGTACTCTGATGGAGATGGTGGTGTGTCAGCACGATATTAGTCTATAGCATCTAGGTCTAGATTCAATGACCATGTTGGATCAGTTGGGTTATGTATGGGGGCAGTTAAGTCAATGGAGATCATGTTGATGAAATGATTCTGGTATCCATTACCGCGGGTGAGGTGACTCGGATATCCTAGGTGATCTTTGTGCTTTGGATCTGGCTCTGTGGGTACTAGCACAAATAGATCGGCCCTATGTGCATATAAAAGGACAGGATCTACCCTTGGCACTAATGGCTCTATAGGGTCTCTAGGAAGAAGGCGCTCTCTGTATTCCTAACGTTGCGGGTGCAGTAATTGGTCCAACTACGCCTGGTTGAGGTGCCACCTATGCCTTGGCCCCATGTGTAGCTATTCAAACATGTCATCAATGTCCATGGGGTATTGTTGCTACCGCATATGATTGAGATATGCCATCTCAGTATCATCTTCATAATCGTTATCAGAGATCCATAGGCCTTCATTGGATATGATAGTTGTTTATGACATGTGAGGCTCGTCTTGCTCGAGCAAATTGATCTGGTCCCATCAGGGTTGTTTCACTCTCAGCAGGAGGACCTGATTCTCTTAAGGTGGCATATGCTCTATTGGAGAATTCAGGGGGAAAATTGTCATGAACCTCTCTTGATAATCATCTATGGGGGTCACTTGCGAATTATTTCTATCAGATTCGAAAGGGTCCCAAGCTGCTACCTCATACTCTAACTCATTTTCTAAAGACCCTTCTTGGCCTTGTCTATATCCCTATTGTAGGTGAGTCCTCAAAATTTCTCCTTTCTCGATCGAAGGGAAAGGGTTGTTAAGGTCAACAAGGTTGGTTGTTAGCAATGGGAGGTAATCCCCCAATGTATATGTTGTGTTAGGATTGGCATATGGATCTTGTGCCAACCCATCCTTGTTGCCTATCCCTAGGTCTTGCATGTTCTCTACCAAGATGTCAAGGGGCAGGGGGTGGTTGAACCCTACTCTTGACTTGTCATATGGCATCTGATATCTTGGTTGGCAAAGAACACGCACTCCTTGCTCATACCTGCCCAATCCATATCCATGCCAATTACATTGGCCAAGATATCTCAAAGCGAATTCTAGTTTGGAAAAATAGTTAATGTCCTTAGCAAAGGGCTCTTCATCTTCTTCTTCTTGCATGTAAGGTTCAATGCCATTATCGAGGCCCCCATAAACAAAGTTTGTTTGATTTTGTGGGTAGCCTAGAGGAACCACAATGTCGATGGGGAGGCGAGGTCTCCCCATGTCCTGCATGGACTCAAGTGCGGGTGTTGCTACAATGTTCCACACTAGATACTTCCCCAGGCCCATATTAGCCATCTCAATGATGATCATTTGCGGTGGAGGGGGGGGAATGGGAGTTCTTCCTGGGTCTACTCTATGTAGGGTAAACTAGGCATCTCGACTTCCATTTGGCTAGGCATCTATTCGGTAGAGATGGTTGAGACTAGTGGCGGTGCCTCTTCTAGGGGTTTCTTCCCCTTGTCCTTTGGTGTGGCCACCATAGGTGGAATTTTTGGTGAAGGACCAAATGATAAAGATGGACCCGATTGGTGATTTGATGGACTTAACAGTGGGGATGCATGCAGAATCGGACCCTGTTTATATGGATTCAACTAAAAATCCAAATGTGTCGATGGAAGGGTCGATTGCGGTATCAGTTGCACCATATTGCAATACTTGAAGGGCTCTAAGTCTACCAAGACTACATGCACCTACCCTTCTAATGTGTACTTTAGGCATTGATGAGCTATCGAAGGGACACACTTCATGTCCTTGATCCAAGTCCAGCCCAAAAAGATATTATAGGCCATCTCACCTTCCAAAATGTGGCACAACATAGGAATAGTCTTTTGTCCAACTTGGATGGGCAAGATAATTGTGCCAATCGTCGAGCATATCGCATCATTGAATGCTTGAAGGGTATAGGTGGAGGCTATGATGTGAGATGCTAGCAACTTGAGGTGTTTCAATGCCGCTGTTGTAATTATATTACTGGACGATCCAGTTTCCACCAACACCCTCTTGTACGGAATCCCATTTACCCGTGCAATGACGTGCAGGGGTGGATCCACCATATCATCAGTCAGCGATTTTAGTTCATATTCTCTAAAGGTGATGACTGGTTCTGTACATTGTTTTACATGTCCCACAAAGTTTTTGAAAGATTTTTCTTCGTGGGGCTGCAGCTCGATGGCTTTTAATATCTCCATTAGAACCTCTCGATGGGGCGATTATTGTTGAATGAGCTCGTAAATTGAGAGCCTAGCCGAGGTGTCCTTAAACTTTGGGTAAGTCTAGTCCAAATCGTTGCCATTGGTCTAGGCGAGGGAGGTTGCGTAGGGTGTTGTTGAGGTTGTGACATTGATGGAACCTCTCCTGTGGCCACCACAGGGGCAGCTCTTGGGTACCTTTTGTTCCTAGTCACTATGCTTATCATCCCTACATACCCCTGCATGGGGCAGTTCTGTGTCACCTCATTGACTTGAAGGGTTTTTTCCTGCGTATCATGGGCAGGCAAGGGGTATTTGAAGACTCCCATCTGTTGGTTGTTTTGTGCTATGGGGTTGTCCACTGCCAGTGTCTTGTTGTCTATTAGGTCTTGCATGAAGCTCTTGAACTTCCAACATGCATAAAGGTCATGTCATTTCTACCTATGAAATATATAATAAAAGTCTTCCCTATAGCCCTTAGGTTTTGGTGCGTTGGGGTCTATGGGTCGAATTTTTGGTAGGTGTATCAAGTTTTCTGCAAACAAACGGTCAAACAAGGAGTCTTTGGACTCTGTGAAGGGTGTGAACTACCGCCTAGGGTGACGCTACTGATTTTGCTCTTGCGGATGATTCTCCTTCTCATAGCTATCAAGAGGAACTACCTGATAGTTAGCCTATGATGGATGTGTTTCTTGTGTAGGCTTCGACATATTTATAGTAACCTGATTAACCGCAGTAGGTTTTTGTTGTGTGGTCCCTATATTGGAATTTTTAGGCCACTATTTCTTCTTTGGTTTGGCAATCTCGCCATCCTGTATCTTGATCTCCTCAATAATTCTAGCTTGTGCCAGGGCTTCCTCAAGAGTGGCATATTGTTGCAGCTACAATAGCACAAAGATCTATCTCAAACAACTTTTTCAGAACATTTGGGTCAGGTCGGCCATAGGAAGGAGGTAAGGCAACTTTGAAAGCAACGTCCTCCAATGATTTCCATAGGCCGCCATGGTTTATTCCTCATACTTCCTGAGGCTAGCTATGTCGCTTAATGACTCCTTCTTCTTGGTGTTGAAGGCAAAGTGTTCGAGGAACACGTCCACTAGCTAATCCAAGTTACTGATGCTATGCTTTGGCAACTGGGTGAACCAATCCGAGGCAGGGCCTACGAACGTGGTTATAAATGTTCTTAGCAGCAAAGCATCATTGTATTGAATGCCAAAGCATTGGCTTAGGAATATAGTCACGTGCTCTTGGGCATCCTCCTCCCCTCTAAATATTGCCAACTAAGGCAGTTTAAAGTGTTCAGGGTATGGGGGTGCTGACACTGACGAATGAACACTGCAGAGCTGGCGTAAAGTGGGATTTTGGGGCCCAGAAGTCTTGGTCTCCATAGAATCTAAGCGCTCTAGTAGTGCTTTGTATGCATTGAAGTATTTGATCTCTTCCTCCTTGGTTTGTTCCCGTTGTGGGTTGCGGGGAACTTGAGGCCTATGGAGGGGTAACCGGACAACATCCCCCCTGCCTTGGTAGGGTGTTTTAGCCTGCTCTTCTTCTTGCTCATACTCCTCATAGGCTTCTTGAGGAGTTCCTGGGAAAGACCTATAAACATGGTTGGGTGCCCACGAAGGGTGCCCATTATTGTTTCTGGCAGTGGCCTCCCGCTCAGGTCTAGGAGGTCTTGGAGGTAATATTTGATAAGGTCGCGAAGACCTATCTCGCACCAAGGGGTTGTTCCTCTCATATAACTCTATCTTATGCACGTGAGGGGTTGGGACCCTCTTAGGCACAATATTCTAGAGCAATTCATTTGTTTGATGTCGAATGCGCTCTTTGCTAAGGTGGTACAAGTGCTCTAACTATTGTTGGTCTTGCCTGACCTGCATGATTTGTGCTTGGCGGGTGACATTTTTGGCAAAGGCCAAGTCAATTTGTTTTTGTTGTTTTGTTTTTAGGAATCCTAGATGCCTCTCCTACATTTATATCTCATTCATGGTGATATGAGATCTCTATGGGTCACTTTCCTCTGTCAAGGTTAGCGGCATTCACCCGAGGATCTGGCCTCAGTGGGTGATCCTAATACATAGCAGGTGTGGAGGCACATGGCTCCCATGCTGTGTATTGTTCTTGAGGAATGTAGTGGTCTTCCTCATGCTCCCTTTCATACAAGTGAAAGGGGAAGGTAGAATTGGCTTACCTTGTTTGAAGAGCCTTGTGCTTTGGATTTGGCCTATTTTTTTTTATAGTAATAAGGGGTAGATGAGGGATGACATAATCATGTAGCCGGTCCTTATGGAACCTATGTTGTTCTAGTGCTTCATCACGTAGTGGCCACTCATAGCGAGTGTCTAAGGGAGCCCTCCCATCTATGTTGAGTTCCACGTGTATGGCATCCTCCTGAAAGGGCCTATGCTGAGTGGGAGTGTCCCTCAAAGGGGTGCCTCTATAGTCCCATTCTGTAATGGCATGATGTGGACTATCTTGTGGGTCAGGCCACCAAGGCGGTATGACCAAGTCCTCAGGACTATATCGAAGGTGAATTGTACCCCTTTGTACACTTTTTGCAGCTTCTTCCCGTGATTTGGCTTGACTACAGGTGTACACCATGGTGATGTTTCTCTAAATATGTGTACATTTATATCTTCTTTACAATTTTTTATGCTACACTAAATAAAATGGAAACACACAATCAAAGCAATGATTATCTTGTTTATCGATTATAAGTGTGCCCAAAATCTGGTTCAGTGTGTTTTGATTTTTGTTTTGAAAACCTTGTAAAGAAAATTTTGTTGTATATGGAATATGAGGGCTCTTATATCTCCCAAAATGGTTGCCCCTTCAATATACCACTGCCAGGCAATTATACCGAACCTCTCTATATACCCACCCTTACGTGAGGGAGACTATTGGTATGTGAGAGCAGAACAATACGTGGAACATAGGCGGTACGAAAGGGGAATCACCTTGTTTTGACACCTACCATAGAAGACTTATCCTCATGCACTGGGAATCACCCCTGCTACACTTGGTCAACTTTCGTTAGGATTTACGTCTAGCAATAGTAGCGATCAGGGTTATGTATGCAAAAATTCAAGCCAAGGTGGTGATGAAATCCACCGTTGGTCTTGATCAAGGGTTGGGGTCTTAAGACCAATGCCTTGATGTTCAAATTATCTCATGGTATATGGGGTTCTTTTTATTTGTGCAAAGAAAGAAAAACATGCAGTAAAACTCTCCTATGCAAGCAAAGAAACAAGAAATGATAGAGACGAAAAATAGAAAATGACAGAGGATGCTCAGAACCCCTACCTCTTCTCTGCCCAAATCGAATGCCTCTGAGTTTCCACTTTGAAACTATACAGAGAGCTAATAGTCCTGGGGTGGGATGAATAAAAAATTTGTATTTGTCATAGGGTGAGACGAATTCCTATTCGTCCCAGGATGACATGAATTCCAGCTCTGTATTCACCACAGGGTGAAACGAGTAGCAGTCAAGTGCTTTAAAGATTAACACCTGCAAGCAAAAACACACAACTTTTGATCAAAAAATTGATCTCAAAATAAATGGATAGGGTTCCCACCATGATCACCACTGGTGCGGTGAGTGTGGATATGGAAACAAAACAGACGGGGAAATGTAACGCTACGTCCTACGAATGAGAATGCATGAAAAGAAGGAAAACAAACGAACTAAAATGAGATTAAAAGCAAGTGTAAAAGTGTGGCCCTTTATTTTATTGATTTGATAAAAATTGGGTTACAATACATCTCCTCCCTTTTCAGGGGCTAGGAGCGTCGGACATATTTTGATTACACCATGAATGATATATTCCCCTTTGAGATCTTCCGCGTGGCCACATTAAAAATGAGTAGACCAAACGTCATCGTCGCTTGAATGAATGTGTCTATGGTTCCTTGCTACCCCTCTAGTGTTGATATCCTACATTCAGAGAAATAGTAAAAGGTTAGCAGCACCTACAGATGGAGAGAAATATGCAATCCCCAGGGCCTGCGGTCAGTGCATGCATAAAATGATTAAAACGATAACGAAAACATATCAGAATGAGCTAAAAATTTTACAGAAGCAATAAAAAATTATTAGGAACCCACTGCAAAAGGAATAGTTGAGAAATATACCACATATTTCTAATCGCTCCGGGGTGGGACGATTAGGACTATCATAAGCTGTCATAATGCAACCTCCTAAATTTCTAGTCCAGAGGCCTCCAAAATATCTGCAAAGTTGGATTCAGACAAAAAGGTGCATTTTGGGATGACCCATAAGTTTATATTCTATAAATTTGGCCTTTATTGCCCTATATTTGATGATGTTCCCTATATGTTAGCGAAAGCGAGAAATGATAAAATCATAGCCAAAACTTGTCAGAATCACATGAAACATGAATAGCAGCATATGTAAGTAACCTAGAATAAAATGCAAAAGAAAAATCAAGGAAATATATCACATATTTCTAATCACTCTGGGGTGGGGCGATTAGAACTGCAGCAGTGCGGGGGGCGCCAGGGGGCAGGACGCCCACCGTTTGGGAACTAGTTTTAGCACCAATACACTTGGGATGGGTCCAAAACCTCTTATGGGGTCATGTCAAAAAATTTTGTGGGGTATTGTGGCCAAATGTTTGGGTTTGGGTCCGGATTGCGTTTCCAATAATCACCCAATAACCTCCCTTTCGAAAGAGAGATCAAGGATGTAAAAGCACAAACGATGGGTGAGGATGTAATTCGATAGCACTCTGTTGCTCCAAATGCTACCCCATGTTATTTTTTGGGGTGAGAAGACTCACCAATTTATAGATCTAGGGTCTCTCTCCTTAAATGCGCATGCAAGGGTGCCACTTGACTTGTTTGCCCTATTTTGGGAGAAAATATTATTCCCTGATTTAGAGTCTCTTTGCATAAGGATTCCATGATCAAGGTATGCTTGACTAAAGTCCCTCTCCTTGATTTGAAGTCGTTCCCCACAATTGAATGCCCTAAAGGTGCAGTTAAGTGGCGGACCTATCAAGGTTTGACTTTTTTCCAGTCAAACCTGCTAATCTTCCCACCCTGGGATGAATGCTGATAATCATCCTGGGGTGGGATGAATACCAGTTTGTAATCGTCCCAGGGTGAGACGAGTAGGGAGAAAGTGCTAAAAAGGTTCCAAATTGACCTTTGACCTTCCAAACTACTGTGGGAGTGGTTAGGACCACTTTTTAACCTCTAGGGGCTACCCTAGGGGCTATGTATGTCAATTCGATCAGTGCTTGTCATCCCATAATTGAATTGGTGTTGTTTTGGTGTCTACATGCCCTGACTTCTATCGTCTAAAATTTTTGAGTTGCTATGTTGTCTTTCTCTTTTTAATTTAAGGAACGCTACATAAAGGAGTTAAACACCCGTGCACATTAAATTAGGCTGGTATTTGTGGAAATCTAATACAACAAAGTCTCACCATGTCACAAACCAATTATATAATAACGATTAGATTTTTTTAGTATGGCCATCACATGTTAGATGATCTACTAAGATTTGAAATTCAATTTTTTTTATTTAAAATAATTAATTTTAAATCATTTAAACTATGAGTTTTTCATGATATTTTTAATTTATATTAAAAGATTTTTTGAAGTTATAAGACAAGTTATTTTATTTTATAAACCTTATACTATGTTAAAATAAAATATTACGTTAAATGATATTAAAAGATTTTTTGAAAGACAAGTTTTATTTTATAAACCATATATCATGTTAAAATAAAGTATTACTTTATAATTGAAAAGTAATTTCAATATGAAAAATGGTATGTATAAACAAGAGACCTAAATGCACAAGATGCCCAAGTTCTCTTTATATATCTTTTAAAAAAAATATCTTTATCCTTTTTAACATCTAGATAATCAATAAACAAGCTAAATATTTAATATTTTAAATTATTTGTTTATGTTTCAGATGAATATTTTTCATCATTTATATTGGACATTGATTGGGATCATCCTTACTATATCATCATTACCATGTCACCAACTATTCAAATAATGGTATTATATGATTTGAACATGAATTTTCTATAACATTCACGTAAATTATAGATTATATTATCTAATAGGGTTTGAACTTTAATGATTTTTTAGTAGCCTATAATATTTATTTTATGAGTTAAAAAAAGTTTTCAATTATAAATTATAGAGTAAGTATTACGATTTTTAAAAAGATTTTTCATTCTTAAAATATTTTATTTTTAAATAAAGTAAAGTATATTTCAACATACATAAGACCATATGTCATATGGGATGATCCTCATTGAGAATGTTGTCTACCCAATATATGTTTATCCAATAGGAGCCTAGTTAAAAATTATATATTGAACTTGGTTTCAATATTTTTGGTTTCAAAGGAGATAATGTGGTATTGGTTTCAACTAACTTAGTACCAAGGTATATATTATACAGTTATTTTAAATTTTATTAGAAGCAAATGAGATACTAATCTTTACAAAATAACTTTCTATGGGATTGGGTTATTCTACAACCAAGTATAATATGAAAGATTATTAATGGAAAAATCTTCTATGGGATTGGGTTATTCTGCAACCAAGTATAATATGAAAGATTATGAATAGAAAAGTATTTAAAGAAATCCTTTTATATATACTCTAGAATAATTTAAACTCCTAGTTTAGAGGTACTATTGTGTCTAACCAACATATCATGTAGTTAATAAAAAATAATAATGTCATCCATTTTTAGAATAAGTCCATCCATAAGAATTAGATCACAATACCTCTAGCATAGAAACCAAAAATAATAGCTAAAAATTTCCATCTATGGTATATTTCTTTATATATTTAACCACGTTTAATTGTAGGTAAATCATAAAGGATGCATAAATAAATATTACCATGCATAATAAGTGTATATCCAGATGTAGAGTAATAGCTAAGTGAACTACTATAATACATTTTATAGCTCACTTCACCTACATGTCAAATGGATACGAGTCACTAGATACCTAGGTACTATGTGATTCAAATAGATAACAATAGTGCTCCTTGATGTTAGATCTCATTTGCAAAAGGATAACACTTTCTGAAGAAAAAATTACTTATGACATTACTAAATTATTATCAATAACAGATAGATGATGACTAAAGTATACATTAATATATACAAATAAAGAAAATTTTATTTACTTATGATAATAATATTTCTCATTATATTAACTCATTGAGAAAAACACTTCTCATGATACCATTCTAAAATTTGAAATAAATAATATGGTATTTAGAAATATTTGTACTATAGAGGGTTAGCATCATATTTCAACTCACATTTGTTTCAATAAAATTAATGATATTTAATAGAATTGAATTGATATACTTGCATAATTGTACACCCTTATTGTTATATGTTGTCTTATTCATTAATATTCTTTGCTTCAAATCTAAAATTCATATTGGTAATCGTATATCCTTTTCATTATTCAGATTCATTATTATGATAACGATAATATCTTCCTTCTACTAGGATTACACTGATAAATAAAAAGATATGATCAAATATGATGCACCTTGCCAGGGCCATAACTTTTTCTCTGAGTGTCCTTTTTACCTCGTTCTTTTTTTAGAATGTGCTGAATGGCATGGAGAATATACGAAAAGTGGACCATATGTTTCTTGGAGTGAAAATGCCTCTAGAAGACCCAAAATTTGCTTTTAATGTAATTTTTCAGTTTTCACAACTAAAAAGTTATCATAACTATTGGTGTAGAACCAGAGTGGGATTGCTATATTGAGGTAGTGGGTTTTATTGAATAACAGGTTCATGATTCTGTTTTGAAAGTCATCCAAGTTTTTTTAGGCTTACTAAAAATAGAAAATGAGTTGCTAAAAATAGAAATTTACTAAAAATAGTAAGGGGGTAGCGTAGGCTAGGGTTTTTCTTTTTGGGAGTATAAGAAGTGGGAGACTCTATTGTAAGGGGGATGGAAATTCAGTTAATGAAAAGAAGCATTTGTAGGTTTCTTTTATTGGTGTATTTTGTATGATGTCTTATCTTATACTTTTACCCTTACAGTCTATTTATGGTCTCCTACAGTGAATTCTTATCAATTGGTATCAGAGCGGGTGAGGTGTCGCTAGTGGAAAGAAGATGAATATAAGAGGGAGAGGGTGAGGAATATATACCCAAATGAATAAGTAGATGGAGGGTATGTATGTAGAAATAACATGACTAATATAGAATTTGATAATGATATCATCGTTGAGGAAGGTGAATCTAAGGATCATGCGAAAGAAGAACCATAAAATTTTGAAATTAGGCTGATCAGAGCATTGGAAGGACTTAAAGGGAGCCCATATGAATTCAAGATCGAGTTTTTTGAGTATTTTGGTGAGTTAAAACGAGAGAAGCTAATTCATTAGGTAAATAGTATGAAGTATTTTGAATGGAGTAATCTGGCTAAGGAAAATAAGGTGGAACTTGCGTGCACGAATTTGAAAGGGTATGCTTTTAATTTGGTGGGATTATCTATAGATGGAATGACAGAGGAAAGGAAAAGAAAAGATCAAGGCTTGGGATAATATGAAGAAGAAGATACAAGAAAAGTTTGTGCATGTGGATTATCTTTCTGGGTGGAGAATAATGAGACCGAAGAGCAGAGGGCTGTGAGGTATGTAAATAGCCTATGTTATGCTATTCAAGATAAGTTGAGTATGCATCGTACCCTTACTATAGAAGATGCATATCAGATGGCCTTGAGGGCCGAAGAAAAGTATAAGAGGAGTATGTTAGTATCATAATGACATTGATAGGGGGGGTGAATTAGTGTATCTCTTGTTATTTTAAATCTTCAACTCTTAAAGCCAAAACAATGAAAACTTAAAACCAAATAAAGCAAATATAACAAGATAACATCACACAACATAAGATGTATCGAGGTTCACCGATTTGGCTACTCCTAAAAATGACTGTTTGGACTCCCATCCAAATCCAACCTTTGCAAAGCACCAACTTTACAATCAATTTACCAGAGATACCAGGCTTGGGGTGCCTGTTTTAAGCCATATAATGCTTTCTTCAACTTGCAAACCAAGATGGGATCATCACCAAGTTGGAAACCATCTGGTTGCTCAATATAAACCTCTTCTTCAAGTTTCCCATTCAAAAATGTTGATTTCACATCCATTTGATAAACTTTGAAATTCTTGTAGACTGCTAAAGCCAAAAACATTCTAATTGCCTCTAGTCTAGCTACTGGAGCAAAAGTTTCCTCAAATTCAATGCCTTCAACTTGTGCATAACCCTTACATACCAATCTTGCTTTATTCCTGACTACCTGTCCGTCTTCATTCAATTTGTTTCGAAAGATCCATTTAGTACCGATTATATTTTTATTTGTAGGTCATGGTACTAACTCCCAAGTTTTGTTTTTCTCGATCTGATCTAATTCTTCATTTAATGCCTTCATCTAACTTTCATATATGCTTGCATCAGCAATATTTTTGGGCTCAATGCTGGATAATAGAGAGTAGTTAATTACTACTCTTCTTCTTGTCTAAACACCAACTGTGGGGTCTCCAATTATTTTCTCTCTAGAATGATCTTTTTTCCAGCTGTCTGTTTTGAATTTATTATTTTCTTCCACTTTCGAATCACTATTTGAATCATCTGAGTAAATTTTTTGTTTCTTTTCCATTTCCTTTTCCTCATATCCTTCAATAACCTCTTCATAAATTGGGTAGTTCTCTTCATAGCTAATTACTCATTCCCTACCTTCATCAAATTTAACATCGACACTATCCATAATTTTCCTTAGCCTCTTGTTGTAGCATTTGTAAGATTTTCTTTTTGATGAATAGCCAAGAAAATAACCTTCATCCACTCTATCCTCAAACTTACTAGGGTTTTCTTCAGTTCTTTTGATGTAACACTTGCTGCCAAAATTTTTAAAGTATCTTACTGTTGCCTTTTTATCGAACAACTCATAAGGAGTTTTTCTTTCATGCGTCCTCAACATGCACATATTTTGGATGTATACCGCAGTATGGACTGCCCCTTTCCAAAATATGTATGCTACTTTGCTCTTAGTCAACATAGTCTGTGTCATTTCCTGCACTTTCCTATTCTTTATTTCTACCACACCATTCTACTGAGGTGTCCTGGATGCTGAAAACTGTCTCCTAATACCATATTTTTCACAGTACTCTGTAAGATCCTCTGAAATGAACTCTCCTCCTCTATCTGATCTTAAAAAATTAATCATTTTTCTTGTTTTATTCTCAACTTGGTTTTTGAAAACCTTGAACATCTCAAAAGCTTCTAATTTATGCTTTAAAAATAGTACCTGTTGTGGCTATTCCACAACGTACCCCAAAATTGGGGACCCACCCTTCTTGTTTTTGATATTTAGCTGTGTTCGTCTTGTTGGCATTCTACCACATCATTTTTATTGTTGCTGCTCACGCAAAATCTTGCATGATGGGTTGAAATAATTACCCCTCTATGTTTCCCTATGAGTTTCTGTGCCAGAACGAGTAAGTTCAAAGGTGTCATGAAATCGCGAAACGTCACGAAATTGCGACACATCGTGAAATCGTGACACATCGAGAAATCGCGACACATCGCAAAATCGTGACCCAAAAGGCAATAGAAGGTACGAAAATAAAACGTGTCGTGAAATTGTGACATGTCACAAAATCATGACATGTCACGAAATCACGACCCAAAGTGCAACAGAAGGTATGGAAGCAAAACGCGTCGTGAAATCACGACACGTCGCGAAATCGTGACATGTCACGAAATCGCGACCCAAAGCGCAACGGAAGGTACAGAAGCAAAAATAGTCACGAAATCATGACACGTCGTGAAATCGTGACACATCACGAAATCACAACCCAAAATGCAATGAAAGATAAACAAGGCAAAATAGGTCACGAAATCGTGACATGTCGTGAAATCGTGACACGTCGTGAAATCGTGACCCAAAATGCAACAGAAGGTGCGGAAGCAAAACGCATCGCAAAATCACGACATGTTGTGAAATCATGACCTAAAGCGCAACAGAAGATATAGGTCACGAAATCGTGACACGTCGTGTAATCGCGACCCAAAATGCAACAGAAGGTGCGGAAGCAAAACGCGTCACTAAATCACGACACATCATGAAATCACGACATGTCACGAAATCGTGACCCAAAGCACAACAAAAGGTACGAAAGCAAAACACGTCGTGAAATCATGACACGTCACGAAATCATGACATGTCATGAAATCGCGACCCAAAGTGCAATAGAAGGTATGGAAGCAAAACGTGTCACAAAATCATGACACGTCGCAAAATCGTGACATGTCGTGAAATCGCGACCCAAAGCGCAACGGAAGGTACAAAAGCAAAACATGTCGCGAAATCATGACACGTCGCGAAATCGCGACCCAAAGTGCAATGGAAGGTACGGAAACAAAATGCGTCGCGAAATCGTGACATGTCACGAAATCGCGACTCAAAATGCCATGGAGGGTACGAAAGTAAAATCGTCGCAAAATCGCGACAGGTTTCAAAAGAACAAGAGCCGGGAAGGAGAAAATCAAGCTGACATGTAATGAACATTAAGATTTGAATTGATAATAGGAAAATTCTAACTTTTGCCTTTATCTTTTGCAGGAAGACAGAAAGATGTCACGAAATCGTGACCTGTCGCATTTTCGCGACTTGTCGCATTTTTGCGACTAATGGAGACAGAAGAACGGAGCAAGGGGAAAGTGTCGTGATTTCGTGGCACGTCGCGTTTTCGCGACCAAGTGCAGCCAAAGAAGACGAAAGGGCCAACATGTCGCGATATCGTGACATGTTGTATTTTCGTGGCTACCAGCAAGAGAAAGGACAAGAGAAGGAATGTTGTCGCGATATCGCGACTTGTCATGAAATCGTGGTCAAAGCAACAAAAGGAACAGTCAGCGCAAAGTTGTAGCGATATCGTGACTTGTCATGAAATCGCGGTCAAAGCAACAAGAGGAAGAGTCAGCGCAAAGTTGTAGCGATATCGTGACTTGTCATGAAATCGCAGTCAAAGCAACAAGAGGAACAGTTAGTGCAAAGTTGTAGCGATATCGTGACACTTTCCAGTGCTTATGTTGTGGGTCCTAGGAAAGTCCGTTTTATGTTTTTAATATTGCAGGAAGGCAGATTTCGATGGATTGTCCCTCTTCTCCAGTACTGTTTATGGGTTTATATTTTAATACTAAGAGAGAGTTTTGGTGGATTGTTCCTTTTCTCCAGTTCCCTTTATGGGCCTTATATTTTAAATACTACAGAGAGACAGATTTTGATGGATGGTCCCTTTTCTCCAGTACCTGTTTTATGGGCGTTATATTTTAAATACTACAGAGAGACAGAAAGTGGATTTATATTTTAAAAACACTGCAGAGAGGCAACCTCTATAAATATCAAGATATATCTCAAACAAAGAGGGGGGAAACTGCTGGAGCAGAGTTGCAGTGACAAAGGCGAGAGGCCATTCTGGACCTGATTCTTTGGGGTTTTTCTCCCACTTGTTCTGTTTTTTGGGAAAGATTAGAAATCTCTGTTAGAGTAAATGACAAATCTTTAATACAGAGTTGTTTTCAGAAATTTGTATCTTGTGGGCAAGAAAGAAGGAGATTCATCTTTGCATGCTACGGATTTAATGTCTATTTCTTTTCTTTTTCAGATTTCGAGTTTGTAGATGAAGTTAAATGCAAGTTCACTTGGTTGCTTCATATGAATGCCCGAATCTGAAATTTATCTTAAACCCTAGGAGCTAGCACTTAGTCTATGGGGATTGTGCTGGTTTTGGCAGGTCCAGTAGGTTAGGTTGCATGCATGGAAACCTCGCATCTTCGGTTTTGTCGAAACAGGATAGCATCATATTGAACGCACTTTATTTTCAATTTCTTGCATTTGTTTTCGATTACTTTCTGCATTTTATTGATTCCAGAAATTCTGCATTTTTATTTTCACAGACATTAAAATAAAAACAAAAAATAAAAAAACTTCAAAGTCAAAAAAACAATTTTATCATTGCAGGCTGAAATTTCATTTCCTCTGTTTCATGTTTCATTCACAAGCCTATGATGACATTCCCTTCATGAAAATCCCGATTTCATCGAAGGAGTTATGTTTTACGGCCTTTTCACAAAGTTCCATTTGAAGCTACATCGTGGTCACATGAGGGCCAACTCACATTTGCTTTATTTTGGTTCAGTGAACAATCACTAAAGCTTCACGGTAAAATAAACCAACATTGCCCCTTGTTTACGAGTTACTTGCAAGCACTAAGGTGTTCCAAGCATTTATATTGAGTATCTTTATCCAAAGATTATTAATACATATACGCGAAATGCTAATATAGCGGAGACCTTGGAGAAGTTGTGTGTTTAACTTCTTTGCAAGAGGGGATTTGGAAACCCAAATCCTAAAGGAGAGTGTACTTTCACAACTGGGTGAAAATACCACTCAACAGATTGGCGCTAGAAGGAGGGCCTGAACTGGTTTATTACAGTATGATTTAAATGCTATAGGGATTTACATTTTGAATATTTCATGCCCTATTAATTATTATCTTCAGCCCTCTTTTAACAATACAACCCTGTAATGTTAAAAGGAAGGCCTGAATTGCTATGCGGTATGCTAATGCCTTTGATTGTTCATACAGGAATAATGTGTTTCGAGTTTATTTTGAAAAAAATACCTTTGGTCGTGACTAACGAGGTTGTCTCCATGCAATTACTTTCATTTGATTTTAATGGACACATCTCTTGGTTGATGCTAACATGATTATTCATGCTTCACATGTCCGATATTTGCTAGTCATTTTGTGCTCATTTATAAGGAGTTATCCTGTCTTAAAAGTATTGTTGTCGGTATTATGCTCTTCACTTGCGTGTAATGCGATCTTGTGAATCAGAAAGCCTACAACACTAGGAGTATGCTCTTCACTTGCGCGTATGCGACCTGGTGAATCAGAAACTACCTTACTTTTGTTTAGAATATGGCTTTATCATGATTCCTTCTTCTATTCATGACTAACAGACTTGGTTCTAAAAATATATTCTGAGTTTACTAATGGCAACTTTTGAAGAGCAAATGGTATCCCTAAGAGCTGAAATCGCAGCTCTAAGAGAACAAATGGTATCTACGATAGGGGATCATTATAAGGGTTTGTCTCTACAGGTGATACCCTATCAAACTCCTAATTTATTATTAGAGTTTCTACGATGCTTTAATCAAGAGGTGCCACTAGGATACTTGCAAAAACTGCATATCTACAAGAATACACTATGTCAATTCCAGATTTTCTATGAGGAGGTGGCTTGTAGGTTATTTGCATACATTTTGGACGGTAAATCACTCTCGTGGTATCATCATTTACCCATGGAGGTTAAGATTTCTTGGAACCAATTAGAAGCAGCCTATCTTTATCACTTTGGTAACCAAGTTGACTTAAATGGGCTGCAAAATCAATTCACCGCTATGCGTAAAGAACCTAGTGAGTCCACAGGTCGATTCAATATGAGGTTTCATGAATTATATTCTCAAATGTGGGAAAGTTTGGGTACATCAGAAGAAGAAGCTATTGAAATATACCTGAGAGCCATACACCCCGCACTTGCTACCGTCATTGAGGAAAACGTGGATGACTTGTCTCTAGAGACAATCTATGAGATTCTGGAAAAGGTAGAACAACAAGTGTTGAAAAAGGAAAAGGCACAACATGTTCACATGAGAGATTGTTCTTTTGGAATTAGTGACGCCAACCTACACCAACCATCAAATGTAGCAACCTCCACTCCAATGATACCTGAGGTAAAAGATCAAGGGGATGAAATTGAATGTCCAAATCTTATAACCACCTTTGAGGTAGTCCAAGAGGGGGTGCAAATTGCTAAGCCAACGTCCACTAGTGAGGATTATGCAGAAATGATCTCATTCATAGAAATACACGATTATTTAGATGAAGGGGTTCTAAATTCAACCATGTCTGAAATATGTGATAGGACGGAACCTACCATAGAATTGAAGGAAGTGGTTGAAACTGAAATTGGAAGAAAATCAATAGATAAATTTGAAGATATGATAGAATTTCACCACTTGCCCTTGGAAGAAGCTCTCGATGAGAAGCGGGGAACTAATGATCAAAAAATTGATCAATTGGAAGCAACTCAAATGAGCGATCATCAAGATGAGTTACTTGACATACACTTTGACCAAAAATATTCGAGGGTTGAAAAGGATGGGCATGTTTTCAATTGGGTGCCCAATTTTGGTATGTTTGATGAACAAGTAATCAATGAGGGATATGAAGATCATGAGGTAAAAGAAGGAATTGCAAATCCTCACCAAATTTTGGTAAATGAAAATGTGAAAAAGGTAAAATCTAAACCATTGTGTCCAAACATCCAAGATCTAGGTAAATATTTGTACAATTCAGATGATGTTTATGATAAAATGCCTTTGAAAGTGAATGAAGAACAAGGATTAATTTCTAACCACACCTTTGATAACATGGATTTGATGAAAGAAAAAGAAGTTGATATATTTAGATTGCTAAATCAAATCCATCAACAATTAATAAAGAAATCTAGGATAAAAGCTTGCGATGATTTTCATTTAGTAAGCATCCTAGATGCTTGTAAACAATTGCACAACTTTGATTGGCCTAAGAACAGGGAAAATGAATGGGCTTTGAAAATTTTAGAAATAGGCTCTTGCTTACAAAATTTCATTGTGAATAAAGAAAGCTTACTTCTAAACCATGAAAAGAATTATGAAATTTACACCTTAAGGAATATACAAGGAAGAATTGAAAATCAACCATTGTCTAATCAATTCGGTAATCTGAATCTCACCTATAAGAATAACAATGGAACTAAATCTAATTGGTGGAGTGAGAAAGGAAAGCTGAAGTTGGTTGCATGGTTTGGTCTAGTTTTATTTTTGTTTGATTCCTTCCATATTTGGCATGTATATCACGTCATAGGCCTTTTAAAGAATTCTAATCAGATCTGGGATCCGGGAAAATAATAATCAAAACTGTGCAACATCTTGCTTCACGTTGTACATCCGTTTATAATTCTTGGTGTTTTGTGTGTGTTCAAGTTTTGTTTTCGGGAGTGTTTTTAGGTTTGGTTTTAAGTTTTGTGTGTTGGTCCTTTGGACATTTTTGGTTTTTCTTTATAAAAAAAAAAGGTAATAAAGCAAGTCGTCAGCTTATGTCCTTATGAATGTTGATCAAGACTAGGAGAATATGAAGTATTGGAATTATATTGCAGAGAGCTCCACAAATATCGCAAACTCATTAAATAACATCGTTTGAAATTTGTGATGCGTGAAGTTGTTAGTTTGCTTTGACAAAGTATGACAAAATAGGTGGTAGACTCCATCCGCGTTTCAAAAGAGCAATGCATCCATCCATATCGCGCATTACATTCCACATTGCATAGGCATTTCTATTATCTCAGTTACATTTCAAGCACATTCATTGAAAAGGTGTCAAATCCTCTTAGGGTCATTATATAACAAATATTAAAAGGACCCTAAGGCTGGGAACTGGTGGCCCGAACTATCTTGAACCGAGCACGATCTACACATATTAAAGAAGATCTTGAGCAAAATGGTCAAAACCTCACTTGGAAGAATAGGTAAGGCGAAAAGAATACTTCATGTCTATCCCATCATGCAACATAATTTTTTATAGTGGTTTTTACCACTCCCCTAAAGTTTAAAGCCCAAAATCGGAGTAGTAAGGATAGGGTTTAATTCTCATCTCGCTTAGGTTGAGAATCCGACTCCCCAAAGCTTCTGTTTTTCTTTCATCATCAATATTGGATTGGAAGGATCGTACTACGTGTCCCCGGCAAGGATGGGTAGTCATCCCCAAGATCCAAGAAAATCAAAAGTAAAGCCCAATCATGAATTATGGGGTTAATCTCCACCGGGGCTATAGACGCCTGTCTGGCAGTGGAGTATGCTCACGCGTGGCAACATGTCTTGCCTAAAAGCAGGACCGCTGACTGCTCAAAAGGATAGACTAGCCTAACTGTTTCATCCATAGCAGGTTAAATCATTTTGTTCAAGATAAGGTAATAAACTCCAGATCATAGTAGTAAGGATAGGGTTAAATTCCCATCTCCTTAAGGGTGGGAATCCTTTTCCCCCAAAGCTTCGTGTTTCACTTACACTTGCACATGGGTTCAAGATGGTAGTGGCACACGACCAGCTTTGGGATCTAATAAATTAATTCAGTATATATATATTTGATCCTGAGAGGGTTTGACAGTTTTTATATGTTTGTTCATGGTACTAGACAGTTGTCATATTTGTCATGCATTAAAATCTGAACAAATCATTCATAGCCCCGCATATGCACTCAGGTAAAACTGACAGTGGAAAGCTAAATGAGTTTCAAACGATAAGGAATGAATCACGACACACACACATTGAGCTGATGCTGAGTAATTCTAATCCTTCATGTATTTCTCGTCTAGTTTCATTCTTTGGATATGTGCTGACGCTAGTGTTAAAATTTTGAAGGTTTTCAGGTTTGGTTCTTACCGAAATGCTCAGGAGCATTTCCCAGCAGAGTCGCCATTTGTTGTGGCTGTTCCACAACGTACCCCAAAATTGGGGACCCACCCTTCTTGTTTTTGATATTTAGTTGTGTTCGTCTTATTGGCATTCTACCACATCATTTTTATTGTTGCTGCTCACGCAAAATCTTGCATGATGGGTTGAAATACTTACTCCTCTATGTTTCCCTGCGAGTTTCTGTGCCAGAACGAGTAAGTTCAAAGGTGTCACGAAATCGCGACATGTCACGAAATCACGACCCAAAATGCAATAGAAGGTACGGAAGCAAAACGTGTCAGAAATCGTGACATGTCACGAAATCGTGACCCAAAGTGCAATAGAAGGTACGAAAGCAAAATGCGTCACGAAATCGTGACCCAAAGTGCAATGGAAGGTACGAAAGAAAAAGAAAAAAAGTAAGAAATAATGAAATGTCGAAATGGACGTCACGAAATCGTGACCCAAAGTGCAATAGAAGGTACGGAAGCAAAATGAGAAAATGCATGAAATCACGAGTTAAATGGAAAAGGAAGAGAAGGTAAAAAGGAAAAGTGAAATTGAAGAAATAGAGAAAAATGACAAAAAAAAAATGAAATGAAATGAAAAATCGTGACCAAAGTGAAGAGTACGAAAGCAAAAAGTCACGAAATCATGACATGTAAATTGTGAATGTAGAAATCACGATCCAAAGCGAATAGAAGGTATGAAGAAAAGTGAGAAAGTCGTGAAATCATGACATGTCACGAAATCGTGACCCAAAGTGCAATAGAAGGAGGAAAAAAAACGAAAGAATAAAATCGTGACATCGAAGTAAAAGAAGAAGATAAATAGGAAATGTCAGAAACAGACATGTGAAATTGTGAAGAAAGCAAAAGAAGGAGAAGAAAATAGAAATCGCGACAGTTAATAATGGAGATGGTAAAAGAAAATTGTGAAATCGTGAATTGAAATCAGAAAAGTGAAATAAGGAAATGTAAAAGTCAAAAGTGATTGGAAATAGAATGTCGCGAAATCGTGACCAAAGAATAGAGGAGAAAAAAAAAGGAAATGGAAAGGTAACAGAAATCATGACATGTCAGAAAATGACAAATGGGGAAAAGGAAATCGAGTTTCAAAAGAACAAGAGCCGGGAAGGAGAAAATCAAGTTGACATGTAATGAACATTAAGATTTGAATTGATAATAGGAAAATTCTAACTTTTGCCTTTATCTTTTGTAGGAAGACAGAAAGATGTCGTGAAAACGCGACTGTTGCATTTTCGCGACTTGTCGTTTTCGCGACTAATGGAGACAAAAGAACGGAGCAAGGGGAAAGTGTCACGATTTTGCGGCACGTCACGTTTTCGTGACCAAGTGCAGCCAAAGAAGATGAAAGGACCAACATGTCGTGATATCGCGACATGTTGTATTTTCATGGCTACCAGCAAGAGAAAGGACAAGAGAAGGAATGTTGTCGCGATATCGCGACTTGTCATGAAATCATGGTCAAAGCAACAAAAGAAACAGTCAGCGCAAAGTTGTAGCGATATCGCGACTTGTCATGAAATCATGGTCAAAGCAACAAGAGGAACATCAGCGCAAAGTTGTAGAATATCAACTTGTCATGAAATTGCGGTCAAAGCAACAAGAGGAAAGTCAGGCAAAGTTGTAGCGATATCGCGACACTTTCCAGTGCTTATGCTGTGGGTCCCAGGAAAGTCTGTTTTATGTTTTTAATACTGTAGGAAGGCAGATTTCGATGGATTGTCCCTCTTCTCCAGTACCTGCTTTATGGGCTTTATATTTTAAATACTACAGAGAGACAGATTTCGATGGAATGTTCCTTTTCTCCAGTACCTGTTTATGGGCCTTATATTTTAAATACTACAGAGAGACAGATTTTGGCGGATGGTCCCTCTTCTCTGGTACCTGTTTTATGGATGTTACATTTTAAATATTACAAAGAGACAGAAAGTGGATTTATATTTTAAAAACACTGCAGAGAGGCAACCTCTATAAATATCAAGATATATCTCAAACAAAGGGGGGGAAACTGCTGGAACAGAGTTGCAGTGACAAAGGCGAGAGGCCATTCTGGACCTGATTCTTTGGGGTTTTTCTCCCACTTGTTCTGTTTTTTGGGAAAGATTAGAAATCTCTGTTAGAGTAAATGACAAATCTTTAATACAGAGTTGTTTTCAGAAATTTGTATCTTGTGGGCAAGAAAGAAGGAGATTCATCTTTGCATGCTACGGATTTAATGTCTATTTCTTTTCTTTTTTAGATTTCGAGTTTGTAGATGAAGTTAAATGCAAGTTCACTTGGTTGCTTCATATGAATACCCGAATCTGAAATTTATCTTAAACCCTAGGAGCTAGCACTTAGTCTATGGGGATTGTGCTGGTTTTGGCAGGTCCAGTAGGTTAGGTTGCATGCATGGAAACCTCGCATCTTCGGTTTTGTCGAAACAGGATAGCATCATACTGAACGCACTTTATTTTTAATTTCCTGCATTTGTTTTCGATTACTTTTTGCATTTTATTGATTCCAGAAATTCTGCATTTTTATTTTCACAGACATTAAAATAAAAATAAAAATAAAAAATAAAAATAAAAAATAAAAATAAAAACTTCAAAGCCAAAAAACAATTTTATCATTGCAGGCTGAAATTTCATTTCCTCTGTTTCATGTTTCATTCACAAGCCTATGATGACATTCCCTTCATGAAAATCCCGATTTCATCGAAGGAGTTATGTTTTACGGCCTTTTCACAAAGTTCCATTTGAAGCTACATCGTGGTCACATGAGGGCCAACTCACATTTGCTTTATTTTGGTTCAGTGAACAATCACTAAAGCTTCACGGTAAAATAAACCAACATTGCCCCTTGTTTACAGTTACTTGCAAGCACTAAGGTGTTCCAAGCATTTACATTGAGTATCTTTATTTAAGATTATTAATACATATACGCGAAATGCTAATATAGCGGAGACCTTGGAGAAGTTGTGTGTTTAACTTCTTTGCAAGAGGGGATTTGGGAACCCAAATCCTAACGGAGAGTGTACTTTCACAACTGGGTGAAAATACCACTCAACAAGTACCCATGTCATCCTGGAATAGTCATCTATACACAACATAAAATATTTGTCACCATTTATGCTTTGTGTTCTCATGGGTCCACATAAATCAGTATGTATTAGTTCCAAATGTTTGCTTGTGTAGTACTCTTTTGTTTTAAATGAGATGCTAGTTTTCTTTCCCTTTTGGCATGAAGGAAAAATGATATTTGATGGTTTTCCAATGGTGGGAATATCTCTCACTGCATTTTTTGAGCTAATTTTTACTAGATTGTCAAAACTGATATGACTGAGTCTCTTGTGCCACAACCAATTTTCTTCTTCTTGTCCAATCAAGAAAGCTCCTTTTGAAGTCTCTGAGAGAGTGTACAGGTTTCCAGATGTTCTCAATCCAGTTGCTATCAACTTTCCACTGTTTGCTTTTCTGACTTCACAACCCTGCTTCTTAAAAATCACTTCATGACCTCTATCACAAATCTGACTTACGCTCAACAAGTTATGTTTCAGACCAACCATAAAAAAGACTTCTTTTGACTTGATTTTTCCATCACTGATATTAACTGAACCTTTTCCAACTATCTTGGCTCCATCATTATTTCCAAATTTTATTGAATCACCTTCATATTGCTGTAACTTCTCAAATTTTTGTTTGTCACCTATCATATGACTGGAGCATCCACCATAAAGCATCCATGGTGCAGATTTATTTTGTGCTTTAAATGTTGTTTATACGATCAAGGATTCATTTTCTTCCTTATATCTCTCTTTTTATTTCCACTTTGGTTTGATTACAGTTTTGGGCTCTTGTTGTGACTTTTCTTTTTCAGTAGCTTGTGCATGTTTTTCAGGAAATTTTCTATTTTGTCTCATTCTATTTGGTTGAAATTTTCTTTCCTAAAATTGATTTGATGCAAATGTACTTCGACAATTTCTTGCAATGTGCCCAAAATTATGACAGTTATAACATTCTACTGCATAATCTATCAAAGGTGAAAAAACATTTCTATTGGTAAAATTCCTTGGTCCTACATTATACTTGCAATCTAAAATCTTATGTCCATAACCATTGCATTTAAAATAGTAACCAGAAAATAGATGATTGAACTTGGGTGATGGTCTTTGCCATGTTGTCGTAGGAGCCATAAATCTTCTTCTTCTTTGATGTGTGACATTGGTGAATCCATCATTGTCAATTCTCCTTTCGTGCCTTGTGTTATTGCTTTCTTTTACATGAGTCAATTTTTCTTGATCAACCTGTTTCTTATCTTCATTCTTTATGGATTCTTCATTTATGGCCTTCACTTCTCCAACTGATGCTACCGGTAAGAAACCGTTTGAGAATAACTCAAAAGCAAAGAATGCTATCATGTGCGGATTAGTGGACAGTGAACTAGTAAATATTATGAGTTGTAAAATGGTAAAATAAATATGGGAGAAATTGAGAAGCATTCATGAAGGAGATGTTAAGATCAAAGAGGCCAAGTTACAAACACATCGAGATCAGTTCGAAGTATTAAATATGAATGACGATGAGAACATAGAGGCATATATGCTAAGAGTTAATGAAGTCATTAATGTGATTAGAGGACTCAACGAGGAAATCGAAGATTCTGTCATCATGAAAAAGGTATTAAGATCTCTTCCCCAAATATTTGATTCTAAAGTTTTAGCTATAGAAGAAGCTAAAGATCTAAATTATTTTAGTATGGATGAGATGCATGGTTCTTTGAATGCATATGAGATGAGAATAGGAAAATCTAAACCCACAGACAAAGAAGTTACTTTTAAAGCCCATAAAAATGTTAAAGCAAAACAAAAATCCGAGGAAGAAGAGACATCAGATGAAATGGAAGCAAACTTTATTCAAAAACTAAAAAGGGGAAAAGGAAAATACAGAGGAAAGTTATCATTTAAATGTTTCAATTGTGGAGGCATTGGGCATTTTGCAGCTAAATGTCCACTTAATTAGAAGAACAAAAGTGATGAAGGATCGCACCAAGAAAGAAGTGACTAGAAGAAAAAAAAAAATGGAAAAGGCAACTTCAAGAAGAAAAGTTTCATATCCAAGAATTTTAGTTCATCAAAAGACAGCTACGGTGAGGATTCTGAAAAGGAAATAGGTGAAGCTCTTTTCATGGCACTCAAAGAAGAAAAAAAAGAAAAAGAACAGGAATGTGATGAAGAATAAATTGATGCAGAAGTAAATTTGGAAGAGGAACTAATTGCAGCTCTACATGAATTGAAGATAGAAAGAAAAAAGAACAAGAAAATTTCAAGAAAACTTGAGGATGCAAATGAAATCATAACCAGTTTGAAAGTACAGATAGAAGAATCCAATAAAATATCTAAAGATCTCGAAGTGCAAATAACCATGAAAATAGATTATTGTAGCAAGCTAGAAGAAGAGATTGTTGGTTTAAGGATGTAGATAGAAGAGATGAATCGTAAAATTAGTTGTTATCACAAACGTGAAGAAAGTTCTATGAATCTGGATAAGATCATAAATAACCAAAGGACTACAGGAATCAAATTTGGTTTGGGATTTGATGAAGGAGAATCATCAAATGGATCAAAGGCCATAAATGAAGAATCCATAAAGAATGAAGATAAGAAATAGGTTGATCAAGAAAAATTGACTCATGCAAAAGAAAGCAATAATGCAAGGCACGAAAGGAGAATTGACAATGATGGATTCACCAATGTCACACATCAAAGAAGAAGAAGATTTATGGATCCTACGACAACATGACAAATACCATCACCCAGGTTCAATCATATCTTTTTTGGTTACTATTTTAAATGCAATGGTTATGGACATAAGATTTCAGATTGCAAGTATAATGTAGGGCCGAGGAATTTTACCAGTAGAAATATTATTTCACCTTTGATGGATTATGCAGTAGAATGTTATAACTATCATAATTTTGGGAACATTGCAAGAAATTGTCGAAGTACATTTACATCAAATCAATTTTAGGGAAGAAAATTTCAACCAAATGGAATGAGACAAAATAGAAAATTTCCCGAAAAAACATTCACAAGCTACTGAAAAAGAAAAGTCACAACAAGAGCCCAAAATTGTAATCAAACCAAAGTGGAAAGAAAAAGAGGGATCTAAGGAATAAAAGGAATCCCTAATCATATAAAAAACATTTAAAGCACAAAATAAATCTACACCATGGATACTTGATAGTGGATGCTCCAGTCATATGACAAGTGACAAACATAAATTTGAGAAGTTACAGCAATATGAAGGTGGTTCAGTAAAATTTGGAAATAATGATGGAGCCAAGATAGTTGAAAAAGATTCAATTAAGATCAGTGACGGAAAAATCAAGTCAAAATAAGTCTTGTTTGTGGTTGGTCTGAATCATAACTTGTTGAGCGTAAGTCATATTTGTGATAGTGGTCATGAAGTGATTTTTAAGAAGCAAGGTTGTGAAGTCATAAAAGCAAACAGTGGAAAGTTGATAGCAACTAGATTGAGGACATCTGGAAACCTATACACTCTCTCAGAGACTTCAGAAGGAGCTTGCTTGATTGGACAGGAAGAAGAAAATTGGTTGTGGCATAAGCGGCTCGATCATATCAGTTTTGACAATCTAGTAAAAATTAGCTCAAAAAAGGTAGTGAGAGATATTCCCACCATTGGAAAACCATCAAATAGCATTTGTGCTTAATGCCAAAAGGGGAAGCAAACTAGAGTCTCGTTTAAAACAAAATAGTACTACACAAGAAAACCTTTGGAACTAATACATACTGATTGATGTGGACCCATGAGAACGCGAAGCATAAATGGTGACAAATATTTTATGTTGTGTATAGATGACTATTCCAGGATGACATGGGTACTATTTTTGAAGTATAAATCAGAAGCTTTTGATATGTTCAAGGTTTTCAAAAACCAAGTTGAGAATCAAACAAGAAAAATGATTAAATGTTTAAGATCAGATAGAGGAGGAGAGTTCATTTCAGAGGATCTTACAGAGTACTATGAAAAATATGGTATTAGGAGACAATTTTCAGCAGCCAGGATACCTCAGCAGAATGGTTTGGTAGAAAGAAAGAACAAGACAGTGCAAGAAATGGCATGGACTATGTTGACTGAGAGCAAAGTAGCACACAAATTTTGGAAAGAGGCAGTCCATACTGCGGTATACATCCAAAATATGTGCATGTTGAGGATGCATGAAAGAAAAACTCCTTATGAGTTGTGGTTCGGTAAAAAGGCAATAGTGAGATACTTTAAAGTTTTTGGCAGCAAGTGTTACATCAAAAGAACTGAAGAAAACCTTGGTAAGTTTGAGGATAGAGCGGATGAAGGTATTTTTCTTGGCTATTCGTAAAAAATAAAAGCTTACAAATGCTACAACAAGATACTAAGGAAAATTGTGGATATTTTTGATGTTAAATTTGATGAAGGTAGGGAATGAGTAATTAGCTATGAAGAGAACTACCCAATTTACGAAGAGGTTTAAAGGAGATGAGGAAAAGGAAACGAAAAAGAAACAAAAAATTGACTCAGGTGATTCAAACAATGATTCAGAAGTGAAAGAAAATAAAAAATTCAAAACAAGCAGCTGGCAGAAAGATCATTCTAGAGAGAAAATAATTGGAGACCCCACAGTTGGTGTTCAGACAAGAAGAAGAGTAGTAAGTAAATACTCTATATTATCCAGCATTGAGCCCAAAAATGTTTCTGATGCAAGCAAAGATGAAAGTTGGATGAAGGCAATAAATGAAGAATTAGATTAGATCGAGAAAAACAAAACTTGGGAATTAGTACCAAGACCTGCAAATAAAAATATAATCGGTATTAAATGGATATTTCGAAACAAATTTAACGAAGATAGACAGGTAGTTAGGAATAAAGCAAGATTGGTATATAAAGGCTATGCACAAGTTGAAGGTATTGACTTTGAGTAAACATTTGCACCCGTGGCTAGACTAGAGGCAATTAGAATATTTTTGGCTTTAGCAGTTTATAAGAATTTCAAATTTTATCAAATGGATGTGAAATCAGCATTTTTGAATGGGAAACTTGAAGAAGAGGTTTATATTGAGAAGCCAGATGGTTTCCAACTTGGTGATGATCCCAACTTGGTTTGCAAGTTGAAGAAAGCATTATATGGCTTAAAATAGGCACCCTGAGCATGGTATGCAAGGCTAGACAACTATCTTACTCAACAAGGGTTCAAGAAAGGTATGGTGGATAGTAATTTGTATGTCAAAATAGAAAATGACCATCTTATTGTTCTTGTTATATACGTAGATGATATCATATTTGGTAGTAGCAAATATGAGTCGTGTAAATATTTCGCAAATAAGATGCAGAAAGAATTTTAAATGTCAATGATTGGTGAACTTTCGTATTTCCTCGGGTTGCAAGTTAATCAAAATGAGAAGGGCATATTTATTTTTAAAATTAAATATGTGAAAGAGATGCTAAAAAAGTTGACAATGGAGGATTGTAAGCCAGTTAGCACTCCCATGATGACAAGTTGCAAGTTGAGCAAGGATGAAAAATCTCCACATGTTGGTCAAACCATGTACAAATCTATGATTGGGAGATTACTGTACTTGATAGTTACCAGACCAGATCTTTTACAGGCAGTATGCATGGTAGCATGATTTCAGGCTAGTCCCAAGGAGACTCATGTGACAGCAGTGAAGAGGATTCTTCGGTACCTCAAGGGTACTATGGAGTATGGGTTATGGTATTCGAAAGGTAAGGACTTCACCCTTATTACATATTTAGATGTAGATTGGGTAGGATGTGTAGATGATAGAAAGAGTACCAGTGGAGGTGCATTCTATCTTGGAGACAAGTTGGTCACGTGGCACAGTAAGAAACAAGAGTCAGTATCCTTATCCACAACAAAGGCATAATATATTACAGTGACACTGTGTTGTACGTAGGTATTATGGATGAAACAAACCTTGAAATATCTTGGTATTAACTTCAGCGAGCCAATTTTAGTTAAGTGTGATAACACCAGTGCCATTAACATCTTAAAGAATCTGGTTATGCATTCTAACACAAAACATATTGCTATCCGATATCACTTTTTGAAGGAGAAAGTTGCGAAAGGTGAGGTTAAGTTGGATTTTGTTCCAACAACAGAGCAAGTAGCGGATATCTTCACAAAACCATTGCCCAAGGAAGTATTTGAGTACCTTCATAATAAATTGGGAGTGGTCATGCTTCCCAAGAATTGACTAGCTATCGGGACCACATTCTCAGGGGGAGCATTTGTGTATTTGTTTATCTTTTTGCTCATGTTTGTGATTTTTGCCAAGTGTAATAATTTTTGCCTGAGAATGTTGTGCATGGAATCAGGGGGAGTTTGCAGTGGCCATTTGATATTATTGTCAAAGGAGGAGAAGAGTTACAGGAAATTGCACATGTGTTGCCAACAATTACAATACTGTCGCTACACCTTGCTCAACAGAGTAATTATAGAAGAGGGAAGAAGGGATCGGTATCTTATCCAAATCGAGGGCATGGAGGATCTAGCTCATCAAAGGGAGAATCCTCAAATACAAAGAAGCATGAAGAGATAGAGTAAGGTTGTGGTGCCTACTAAAGGGGAAGAGGAAATAGAGGAGGTCGATGTAATGGGAGAGGTCAAGCTAGGAATGGATAATGAAATTCATACACTGGTTTTATATATGATTAGGAAGTTCACTAAGCATTTGAGTGCATCCACTACGATTCTTAATATAGGAATCGGGGAGGATAGGCTAGAGTCAACCTCATTGAGGAAGAGGATGAAATGAAAACAGAAGTTGTTGTAGATGTGGGTGAGAATATCATGATAAAGAGAACATTGATTGCTCCAAAGACGGTGAAAATGCAAGTGGATGAGGGTGATGAGTCCTGGATACAAAAAAATATTTTTCGTACAAGATTCACATCAGGAGGAAAGGTATGAAAAGTAGTCATTGATGGTGGTATTTGTGATAATATGGTCTCTAATGTAATGGTAGAGAAAATAAATCTAAAATTTGAGAAGCACCCACATCCCTATCACATTTTATGGATCAAGAAAGGGAATGAGGTGACTATTGATAAGATATTTTTGGTAAAATTCTCAATCGTTAATACTTATAAAGATGAATTTTGGTGTGACGTGATTCTTATGGATGCCTGTCACATACTGTTGGTAAGGCTTTGGTGGTATCATAGGAATACCATCCATGATGGGGGTCAAAATACATACATATTTTGGAAGGATGGTTCCAAGGTAGTATTGTTGCCTCTTCAGGAAGAAGGATAGAGCAAGAGTTTGTTGACTACGAAGATGTTTATCATAGAAGCACAAGAATCTGGTTGATGCTATGCATTGACAACGAAGAAGATAGAGGTAGAAAAGCATTGTAAAAACATATTGATAAAGCTTTGTCATATGATAATTTATAGAACAAGCAATGATATTATATTAAAGGATAATAAATTTATTACCTCCATATGAAATTGGTGCTTGAAAAAATCCTAAGGTGAATTAGTAACCACCCCATTGTCATCTAATTTGAGCTATGGATTTGATTCCATAATGGTGCACATATGGATCTCGTATGTTATTTATAAATAATCAATATGACATAGAATATTCAATCCCAAGGGAATTGAATTTATGACATGCTCTAGCAAAAACTCACCTAACATTTATTAGCCTAAACCATAGATATTTTTACTTACTTGTATATAACAAAGTGGATACCATTGATTCAATTTAATCATAATAAGAAATATCATTTACATATGAATTTGAAAGAGAATTTTGTTATGTTTGGATGAATCAAGTGCTTTAATATTGAAGTTAGTCTGATTATATTTATTACAATTACTCATAATATTGCTATGTTGATGATATAACCAAAATTAACTCATAAAAAGGATTATTTTTCAAAAATTAACCTCATAGAAAATTCTATCGAATATATTATAACTATGAAATATTATGATAATGAAACATAACAATCAAGAACTTAATTGGATGATTCTTATCTAAAAATTAAGATCATTTTCTAATGAAAAATGACTTGATCTATTAAAGTGTTGTAGGATGTTACTTAGCTATAGCAAATTCAAATTTTGAAAATAAATTTATGAATCAAAATATTGTTTACACATATAATATTTAATGCACATTTCTTCAAATATAACCTAAAAATCAACCAAGATTTTTCTCCACTTTTTGACATATTGGTAGGATGTGGATAACTTCTATGAAAAATAAATCGTTGAATAAAATATCCTTTCATCTATTCTTAAATATTTTTACATGTATTGAAATGTTAGATGAAGTAATTAAATTTTCATTTAAACATTAAAATTATTTTTTGAATCTTATTCTCTGGTAAATATAAATAAATTTGACAAAAAAACCATGATATGCATTTCAATTTTGAATGTAAAATCAAGAGCATAATGAGAAGTGATAGAATATCAAGAAACTAAATTAAAAATATACAATTCAAGAGGAATTAGGCATACAATTGCTGAAAAATATAGATTTTGTAAGTTTATTCTTTAACATGTGTAATTTTATACATAAAATCATATAATTAAAACAATTCTTTGGCCACACAACTAATGAAATTAACTTTTAGTTATACATGGTTGTCAATTTCAAGCATAAAATCACTAGCATCAATATTGTGCAACTAACAGACTTGTTGTATCTATTTAAAAGATAATTTTATAGAAAATATTATCATGAAAAGCAATAAAATATTTCAAAAAATAAATATTCTTATAAAATAAATATTTATATGTTCAAGTAGACGAGTCAATATATGTTCAATGAACTTATGTCATACTATACTTGAAGGATATGTTTTAGTATATGGATCCATTAAGATGAATTGGATTTTTTGAAATGTATATGATTGTATAAGAAACACAAGGCTTGGATTGCTATAACATAAATATAAGTTAAATGATTATATAAAAAGGAGGCAATGATAACTAATTTATTTATTGATTATTACATTGGTAAGTGTAATTCATCTTACATGATTCTATGCTTAAAAATTAGTTAAAATGCATATTAATATTTAAGTATGTTAAATATTCTTATATTGCACTATAATAACATTAAACCTAGAAGAAGGATACATACATTAAAATATTATCAATGCTTTGATCTTTTACAAAAATAATTCTTTGTTAAACACAAAAAATTACACTTTTTAAAGACTTGTGATTATATAAAAAAAATAGAATAAAAATAAATAAATAAATAAATAATAGAAAAAAATCCTCATTCTTAAATTAGTATTTTATACTATCCACTAAATATGACATAACGTAAAATTTAAAAACTTTATCCATAATGAAAGCTAACACCCCTAAAAAAAATTAAGACATCTTTTGCACCGCTTACATTGCAAAAATTAAAATAAATAAATTGGCATTAAGAAATATTTGTCCCTAAACTACTACGTGTAATATCATTTTTCTCTTTAAAAATTCCAAAAGGCTCAACAACGCTCATTTTGTTTTTTTTTTTTATTTTGAATAGTTTTTCAACCATATTCTTACTCACTCAATATTTAAATTTTATCTTGATCCACCTCTTCACATACTTTTTTTCAATGAAAATTAAATAATTTTGTTCAAAGATTTCTTCAAACAACCCTATTGTCATGTTGGAAGTTGCACTATGCTTCTTTGCCAATTTTTTCAACACGTAAAACGTGATCATTGGAAAGTCAAATATCAAAGCAAAGTTTTATTTCAAGGGAGACAGACATAAATTTTCTTTTCTCTAGGGCAAGGAAGTTGCACTATGCTTCCTTCCTCTATGTTAGTGAAAGCGAGAAATGATAAAATCATAGCCAAAACTTGTCAGAATCACATGAAAATTGAATAGCAGCATATGTAAGTAACCTAGAATAAAATGCAAAATAAAAATCAAGGAAATCTATCACATATTTCTAATCACTCCTGGGTGGGACGATTAGAACTGCAGCAGTGCGGGGGGCACCAGGTGGCAGGATGCCCACCGTTTGGGAACTGGTTTTACCACCAATCCACTTGGGATGGGTCTAAAACCTCTTATGGGGTTGTGTTGACAAATTTTGTGGGGTATTGTGGCCAAATTTTCGGGCTTAGGTCTGGATTGCGCTTCCAATAATCACCCAATAACCTCCCTTCCAAAAGAGAGATCAAGGATGTAAAAGCACAAATGATGGGTGAGGATGTAATTCGGTAGCACTCCGTTGCTCCAAATGCTCCCCCATGTTCTTTTTTTGGGGTGAGAAGACTCACCAATTAATAGATCTAGGGTCTCTCTCCTTAAATGCGCATGCGAGGGTGCCACTTGACTTGTTTGCCCTATTTTGGGAGAAAATATTATTCCTTGATTTAGAGTCTCTTTGCATGAGGCCTCCATGATCAAGGTATGCTTGACTGAAGTCCCTCTCCTTTATTTGAAGTTGTTCCTCACAATTGCATGCCCTAAAGGTGCAGTTAAGTGGCAGACCTGTCGAGGTTTGACTTTTTTCCAGTTAAACGTGGTAATCTCCCCACCCTATGATGAATGCTGATAATCGTCCTAGGGTGGGACGAATACTAGTTTGTAATCATCCCAGGGTGGGACGAGTAGGGAGCAAAGTGCTAAAAAGGTTCCAAATTGACCTTTGACCTTCTAAACTACTATGGGAGTGGTTAGGACCATTGTTTAACCTCTAGGGGCTACCCTAGGGTCTATGTATGTCAATTCGATCAGTGCTTGTCGTCCCATAATCGGATTGGTGTTGTTTTGGTGTCTACATGCCCTGACTTCTATCATCTCAAATTTTTGAGTTGCTATGTTGTCTTTCTCTTTTTAATTTAAGGAACTCTGCATAAAGGAGTTAAACACCCGTGCACATTAAATTAGGCTAGTATTTGTGGAAATCTAATACAACAAAGTCTCACCATGTCACCAACCAATTATATAATAACGATTATATTTTTTTAGTATGGCCATCACATGTTAGATGATCTACTAAGATTTGAAATTCAATTTTTTTTATTTAAAATAATTAATTTTAAATCATTTAAACTATGAGTTTTTCATGATATTTTTAATTTGTATTAAAATATTTTTTTTGAAGTTATAAGACAAGTTATTTTATTTTATAAACCTTATACTATGTTAAAATAAAATATTGCGTTAAATGATATTAAAATATTTTTTGAAAGACAAGTTTTATTTTATAAACCATATATCATGTTAAAATAAAGTATTACTTTATAATTGAAAAGTAATTTCAATATGAAAAATGGTATGTATAAACAAGAGACCTAAATGCACAATATGCCCAAGTTCTCTTTATATATCTTTTCTAAAAAATATCTTTATCCTTTTTAACATCTAGATAATCAATAAACAATCTAAAGATTCAATATTTTAAATTATTTGTTTATGTTTTAGATGAATATTTTTCATCATTTATATTGGACATTGAGATGGGATCATCCTTACTATATCATCATTACCATGTCACCAGCTATTCAAATAATGGTATTATATGATTTGAACATGAATTTTCTATAACATTCACGTAAATTATAGATTATATTATCTAATAGGGTTTGAACTTTAATGATTTTTTAGTAGCATATAATATTTATTTTGAGTTAAAAAAAGTTTTCAATTATAAATTATAGAGTAAGTATTACGATTTTTAAAAAGATTTTTCATTCTTAAAATATTTTATTTTAAAATAAAGTAAAGTATATTTCAACATACATAAGACCATATGTCATATGGGATGATCCTCATTGAGAATGTTGTCTACCCAATATATGTTTATCCAATAGAAGCCTAGTTAAAAATTATATATTGAACTTGGTTTCAATATTTTTAGTTTCAAAGGAGATAATGTGATATTGGTTTCAACTAACTTAGTACCAAGGTATATATTATACACTTATTTTAAATTTTATTAGAAGCAAATGAGATCCTAATCTTCACAAAATAACCTTCTATGGGATTGGGTTATTCTACAACCAAGTATAATATGAAATATTCTTAATGGAAAAATATTCTATGGGATTGGGTTATTCTGCAACCAAGTATAATATGAAAGATTTTGAATAGAAAAGGATTTAAAGAAATCCTCTTATATATACTCTAGAATAATTTAAACTCCTAGTTTAGAGGTACTATTGTGTCTAACCAACATATCATGTAGTTAATCAAAAGTAATAATGTCATCCATTTTTAGAATAATTCCATCCATAAGAGTTAGATCACAATACCTCTAGCACAGAAACCAAAAATAATAGCTAAAAATTTCCATCTATGGTATTTTTCTTTATATATTTAACCACGTTTAATTGTAGGTGCATCATAAAGGATGCATATATAAATATTACCATGCATAATAAGTGTATTTCCAGATGTAGAGTAATAGCTAAGTGAACTACTATAATACATTTTCTAGCTCACTTCACCTACATGTCAAATGGATACGAGTCACTAAATACCTAGGTACTATGTGATTCAAATAGATAACAATAGTGCTCCTTGATGTTAGATCTCATTTGCAAAAGGATAACACTTTCTGAAGAAGAATTTACTTATGACATTACTAAATTACTATCAATACCAGATAGATGATAACTAAAGTATACGTTAATATATACAAATAAAGAAAATTTTATTTACTTATGATAATAATATTTCTCATTATATTAACTCATTGATAAAAACACTTCTCATGATACCATTCTAAAAGTTGAAATAAATAATATGGTATTTAGAAATATTTGTACTATAGAGGGTTAGCATCATATTTCAACTCACATTTGTTTCAATAAAATTAATGATATTTAATAGAATTGAATTGATATACTTGCATAATTGTACACCCTTATTGTTATATGTTGTCTTATTCATTAATATTCTTTGCTTCAAATCTAAAATTCATATTGGTAATCATATATCCTTTTCATTATTGAGATTCATTATTATGATAACGATAATATCTTCCTTCTACTAGGATTGCACTGATAAATAAAAAGATATGATCAAATATGATGCACCTTGCCAGGGCCATAACTTTTTCTCCGAGTGTCCGTTTTACCCCGTTATTTTTTTAGAACGTGCTAAATGGCATGGAGAACCTAAGGAAAGTGGCCCATATGTTTTTTGATGTGAAAATACCTCTAGGACACCCAAAATTTGATTTTAATGTAATTTTCAAGTTTCACAACTAAAAAGTTATCATAACTATTGGTGTAGAACCAGAGTGGGATTGCTATATTGAGGTAGTGGGTTTTATTGAATAACGGGTTCATGATTCTGTTTTGAATGTCATCCAAGTTTTTTAAGGATTACTAAAAATAGAAAATGAGTTGCTAAAAATATAAATTTATTAAAAACAGTAAGGGGGTAGCGTAGGCTAGGGTTTTACTTTTTGGGAGTATAAGAAGTGGGAGACTCTATTGTAAGGGGGATGGAAATTCAGTTAATGAAAAGAAGCATTTGTAGGTTTCTTTTATTGGTGTATTTTTTATTATGTCTTATCTTATACTTTTACCCTTGGAGTCTATTGATGGTCTCCTACAGTGAATTCTTATCAGAGCTTTGGAAGGACTTAAAGGAAGCCGATATTAAGTCAAGATCAAGGTTTTCGAGTATGTTGGTGAGTTAAAACCAGAGAAGCTAATTCATTAGGTAAATAGTATGGAGAAGTATTTTGAATGGAGTAATCTGGCTGAGGAAAAGAAGGTGGAACTCACGTGCATGAATTTGAAAGGGTATGCTTTTAATTTGGTGGGATTATCTATAGATGGAATGACAGAGGAAAGGAAAAGCAAATATCAAGGCTTGGGATAATATGAAGAAGAAGATACAAAAAAAATTTGTGCATGTAGACTATTTCCAAACTTTATTTCCTAGATTTCAAAACCTTTGATAGAAGGACCAAAGCATCGAGGACTACACAAATGAGTTCTACAAGCTATCTTTCTATGTGGAGCATAATGAGACGAAATAGCAGAGGGCTGCGAGGGATATAAATAGCTTAAGTTATTCTATTCAAGATAAGTTGAGTATGCATCATACCCGTACTATAGAAGATGCATATTAGATGGCCTTGAGGGCTAAATAAAATTATAAGAGGAGTAATTATAGAAGAGGGAAGAAGGGATTGATATTTTCTCTAAATCGAGGGCATGGAGGATCTAGCTCATCAAAGGGAGAATCCTCAAATACAAAGAAGCATGAAGAGACACAGTAAGGTTGTGGTACCTACCAAAGGGGAAGAGGAAATAGAGGAGGTCGAGGTAATGGGAGAGGTCAAGCTGGGAATGGATCATGAAAGTCATACACTGGTTTTATATATTATGAGGAAGTTCACTAAGCATTTGAGTGCATCCACTATGATGCTTAAGATAGGAATCGGGGAGGATAGGCTAGAGTCAACCTCATTGAGGAAGAGGATGAAATGAAAACAAAAGTTGTTGTAGATGCGGGTGAGAATCTCATGATAAAGAGAACATTGATTGCTCCAAAGAAGATGAAAATTCAAGTGGATGAGGGTGATGAGTCTTGGCTACAAAAAAATATCTTTCGTACCAGATTCACATCAGGAGAAAAGGTATGAAAAATAATCATTGATGGTGGTAGTTGTGAGAATATGGCCTCTAATGTAATGGTAGAGAAAATAAATATAAAATTTTAGAAGCACCAACATCCCTATAACATTTTATGGATGAAGAAAGAGAATGATGTGACTATTGATAAGATATTTTTGGTAAAATTCTCAATAGGAAATACTTATAAAGATGAAGTTTGGTGTGACATGATTCTTATGGATGCCTGTCACATACTATTGGTAAGGCTTTGGTGGTATCATAGGAAGACCATCCATGATGGGCGTCGAAATACATACATATTTTGGAAGGATGGTGCCAAGGTAGTATTGTTGCCTCTTCAGGAAGAAGGATAGAGCAAAAGTTTGTTGACTACGAAGATGTTTATCATAGAGGCACAAGAATTTGGTTGATGCTATGCATTGACAACGAAGAAGATAGAGGTATAAAAGCATTGTAAAAACATATTTATAAAGCTTTGTCATATGATAATTTATAGAACAAGCAATGATATTATATTAAAGGATAATAAATTTATTACCTCCATATGAAAGTGGTACTTGAAAAAATCCTAAGGTGAATAGTAACCACCCCATTGTCATCTACTTTGAGCTATGGATTTGATTCCATAATGGTGCACATATGGATCTCGTATGTTATTGATAAATAATCAATATGACATAGAATATTCAATCCCAAGGGAATTGAATTTATGACATGCTCTAGGAAATACTCACCTAACATTTATTAGCCTAAACCATAGATATTTTTACTTACTTGTATATAACAAAGTAGATACCATTGATTCAATTTAATCATAATAAGAAATATCTTTTACATATGAATTTGAAAGAGAATTTTATTATGTTTGGATGAATCAAGTGCTTTAATATTGAAGTTAGTCTGATTATATTTATTACAATTACTCATAATATTGCTATGTTGATGATATAACTAAAATTAACTCATAAAAAGGATTATTTTTCAAAAATTAACCTCATAGAAAATCTATCGAATATATTATAACTATGAAATATTATGATAATGAAACATAATAATCAAGCAATTAATTGGATGATTCTTATGTAAAAATTAAGATCATTTTCTAATGAAAAAATGACTTGATCTATTAAAGTGTTGTAGGATGTTACTTAGCTATAGCAAATTCAATTTTTGAACATAAATTTATGAATCAAAATATTGTTTACGCATATAATATTTAATGCACATTTCTTCAAATATAACCTAAAAATCAACCAGGATTTTTCTCTACTTTTTGAGATATTGGTAGGATGTGGATACCTTCTATGAAAAATAAATCGTTGAATAAAATATCCTTTCATCTATTCTTAAATATTTTTACATGTATTGAAATAGATGAAGTAATTAAATTTTTGTTTAAACATTAAAATTATTTTTTGAATCTTCTTCTCTGGTAAATATAAATAAATTTGACAATAAAATCATGATATGCATTTCTATTTTGAATGTAAAATGAAGAGCATAATGAGAAGTGATATAATATCAAGAAAATAAATTAAAAATATACAATTCAAGAGGAATTAGGCATACAATTGCTGAAAAATATAGATTTTGTAGGTTTATTCTTTAACATGTGTAATTTTATACATAAAATCATATAATTAAAACAATTCTTTGGCCACACAACTAATGAAATTACCTTTTAGTTGTACATGGTTGTCAATTTCAAGCATAAAATCACTAGCATCAATATTGTGCAACTAACAGACTTGTTGTATCTATTTAAAAGATAATTTTATAGAAAATATTATCATAAAAAGCAATAAAATAATTCAAAAAATCTATATTCTTATAAAATAAATATTTATATGTTCAAGTATATATGTTCAACAAACTTATGTCATACTATACTTGAAGGATATGTTTTAGTATATGGATCCATTAAGATGAATTGGATTTTTTGAAATGTATATGATTGTATAAGAAACACAAGGCTTGGATTGCTATAACATAAATATAAGTTAAATGATTATATAAAAATAAGGAGACAATGGTAACTAATTTATTTATTGATTATTCCATCGGTAAGTGTAATTCATCTTACATGATTCTATGCTTAAAAATTAGTTAAAATGCATATTAATATTTGAGTATGTTAAATATTCTTATATTACACTATAATAACATTAAACCTAGAAGAAGGATACATGCATTAAAATATTATCAATGCTTTGATATTTTACAAAAACAATTCTTCGTTAAACACAACAAATTACACTTTTTAAAGACTTATAATTATATAAAAAAATAAAATAAAAATAAATAAATAAATAAATAATTTGAAAAAATCCTCATTCTTAAATTAGTATTTTATACTATCCACTAAATATGACATAACCTAAAATTTAAAAACTTTATCCTTAATGAAAGCTAACACCCCTAAAAAAAAAAAAATTAAGACATCTTTTGCATCGCTTACATTGCAAAAATTAAAATAAATAAATTGGCATTAAGAAATCTTTGTCCCTAAACTACTACGTGTAATATTATTTTTCTCTTTAAAATTTCCAAAAGGCTCAACGACGCTCATTTTGATTAGTTTTTCAACCATATTCTCACTCACTCAATCTTTAAATTTTATCTCGATCCACCTCTCCACATACTTTTTTTCAATGAAAATTAAATAATTTTATTCAAAGCTTTCTTCAAACAACCCTACTCTCACGTTGGAAGTTGCACTATGCTTGCCAATTTTTTCAACACGCAAAACGTGATCATTGGCAAGTCAAATATCAAAGCAAAGCTTTATTTCAAGGGAGACAGACATAAATTTTCTTTTCTCTAGGGCGCTTCGAGACCGTTAATAATATGCCATCTGACTTTTTATGGTCTCTTTTGTTCTATAAATACTTGGGATTGGAATGGCACTTGCAACAACAATAGCACTATACCATCTCTCGTATGCTTGCTAGCGATCTATTGAAATTCTATTGGTTTCACGGCAAAAGATACAGATAACACATTCTATTGAAATTCTATTGGTTTCACGGCAAAAGATACAGATAACACATTCTATTGAAATTCAGATAGTTCTCCTTGCGGTTGAGGTCAGCAAAGCTATCTATCAATCGTTATGAAAATCAGCACATTGCTCGTTGCGATCAACCTTATTTTTACTGTCCATGTCTCCGCTCAACATGACAACATTAATAGGCAGAATTATATGTTTCCAAGTACATTGCAGAGGTTACAATACCGCTGCGGAAATTCAGGCCCAGCACCACACCCTCCTTGCCCTCCTGCCCCTAAAGGAAATACGAAGTTGATATGGGAAAATGCAAAGGTTGCAACTGGCCAGCATGTGCGTAATCCGTGATCGTATGATTCCCACAATAACACTCAGTAGGACTTCCTAATTTACTTCAATCCAATGTACACGAAACTCATGAGATCTTAGTACCATAGCAACCTTATTTACAATTTCATTCATCCCCGCTATGTTGTGTTATTGCAGTGAATAAATATATCTATTTATTGCTATTAGATGTGCTAAAAAAATATGCGATAAAACTACCGCCATGCCCTGACTTCTATCGTCTCAAATTTTTGAGTTGCTATGTTGTCTTTCTCTTTTTAATTTAAGGAACGCTGCATAAAGGAGTTAAACACCCGTGCACATTAAATTAAATTAAAGGATAATAAATTTATTACCTCTATATGAAAGTGGTACTTGAAAAAATCTTTCTCATTATATACAAATAAAGAAAAGTTTATTTACTTATGATAATAATCTTTCTCATTATATTAACTCACTGAGAAAAACACTTCTCATGATACCATTCTAAAAGTTGAAATAAATAATATGGTATTTAGAAATATTTTTACTGTTGAGGGTTAGCATCATATTTCAACTCACATTTATTTCAATAAAATTAATGATATTTAATAGAATTGAATTGATATACTTGCATAATTGTACACCCTTATCGTTATATGTTGTCTTATTCATTAATTTTCTTTGCTTCAAATCTAAAATTCATATTGGTAATATTATATCCTTTTCATTATTCAGATTCATTATTATGATAACGATAATATCCTCCTTCTACTAGGATTGCATTGATAAATAAAAAGATATGATCAAATATGATGCAGCTTGCCAGGGCCATAACTTTTGCTTTGAGTGTACGTTTTACCCCGTTCTTTTTTTGAAATGTGCTGAATGGCATGAAAACCTACAAAAAGTGGCCCATATGTTTCTTGGAGTGAAAATACCTCTAGGAGACCCAAAATTTTCTTTTAATGTAATTTTTAGTTTTCACAACTAAAATGTTATCATAACTATTGGTGTAGAACTAGAGTGGGATTGCTATATTGGGGTAGTGGGTTTTATTGAATAACAGGTTCATGACTCTATTTTGAATGTCATCCAATATTTTTTAGGATTACTAAAAATAGAAAATGAGTTGCTAAAAATAGAAATTTACTAAAAACAGTAAGTGGGTAGCGTAGGCTAAGGTTTTTCATTTTGGGAGTATAAGAAGTGGGAGACTCTATTGTAAGGGGGATGGAAATTCAGTTAATGAAAAGAAGCATTTGTAGGTTTCTTTTTTTGGTGTATTTTTTATGATGTCTTATCTTATACTTTTATCCTTGGAGTCTATTGATGGTCTCCTGCAGTAAATTCTTATCAATTGGTATCAGAGCGGGTGAGGTATCGCTAGTGGAAAGAAGATGAATATAAGAGGGAGAGGGTGAGGAATATATACCCAAATGAATAAGTATATGGAGGATCTGCATGTAGAAATAACATGACTAACTGGTGAAATTAATCGCATGGTGGAGGCCTGCACTAATGTGAACCCAAATATAGAATTTGATAATGAGATCATCATTAAGGAAGGTGAATCTGAGGATCATGCAAAAGAAGAACCATAAAATTTTGAAATTAGGCTGATCAGAGCCTTGGAAGGACTTAAAGGAAGCCCATATGAAGTCAAGATCGAGGTTTTTGAGTATGTTGGTGAGTTCAAATGAGAGAAGCTAATTCATTAGGTAAATAGTATGGAAAAGTATTTTGAATGGAGTAATCTGGCTAAGGAAAAGAAGGTGGAACTCGCGTGCACGAATTTGAAAGGGTATGCTTTTAATTTTGTGGGATTATCTATAGATGGAATGACAGAGGAAAGGAAAAGCAAATATCAAGGCTTGGGATAATATGAAGAAGAAGATACAAGAAAATTTTGTGCGTGTGGATTATCTTTTCGGGTGGAGCATAATGAGACCGGAGAGCAGAGGGCTGTGAGGTATGTAAATAGCCTATGTTATGCTATTCAAGATAAGTTGAGTATGCATCATACCATTACTATAGAAGATGCATATCAGATGGCCTTGAGGGTTGAATAAAAGTATAAGAGGAGTATGTTAGTATCACAATGACATTGAGAGGGGGGGTGAATCAGTGTATCTCTTGTTATTTTAAATATTCAACTCTTAAAGCTGAAACAATGAAAACTTAAAACCAAATAAAGAAAATATAACAAGATAACATCACACAACATAAGATGTATCGAGGTTCACCGATTTGGCTACTCCTCAAAATGACTATTTGGACTCCCATCCAAATCTAGCCTTTGCAAAGCACCAACTTTACAATCAATTTACCAGCACCCACTAGAAGGAGCATCAACCCCTGATTTACCAGCACCAACTGGAAGGAGCACCAACCCCTGATTTACCAGCACCAATTGGAAGGAGCACCAACCCCTAATGCCAAGCACCAACTTGGACTTCCATTTTGAAACTAGAAGATTGACATAAAAATACCTTCACTTTTACAAGACCCTGATTGGTCTATTGCTTACCCAATGTCTACCACAATTCACAAAACACACACGCTTGTCACCCGCATTGAATTATCCATGCAACACTTCTTTTATAACAATATTTTCTCTTTGTAACTCCTTTTGTAACTTCCATATTCTCACATGCCACCTATCAATTGTAACTCCTCCTTTCGTAACTTCCATATTCTCACATGCCACCTATCAATTGTAACTCCTTCTTCCATATTCTCATATGCCACTTGTCAATTGTAACTTCTTTATGTAACTCCTTTATGACACAATATTCTCCTTTTTATGACTGTTCGTTTTCTCCTTCCATGACTGTTCATTTTCTCCTTCCCTTGTGCATGCATGTGTTTTGGTTTCTGAAAAGGCTTTTTGTTTCTATTTTGTGACCCTTCATTTCCTTTTCTCCACATGGGCATGTGTCCGCTTCTTTCCATGTGTAATGACCATATTAGATGATTTCAAATCATTAAAGATTCCTTATGTAACATTTTGTCTTATTCATTGAATTTTGTCCTTATGTGAAAAATTACCTTATTCAATCTTCGATTTATTCCTCATAGGTCCACGTCACTATGCAGTCTTCATTTTCACTATCCTGGTGTTCATCACTAATATCAGGTGCACTATCAACTACTCTATTTCTTTGGCAAAAATGCAAAATGTCACGATATCATGACACTTTTATTTCTCTGCCTGCCTGCCCTTTTTTAGTCACAAAAATGTGACATGTCGTGATATTGCGAAACTTTTGTTTCTCTACCTGCCTACCCTTTTTGAGTCGCGAAAATGTGACATGTCGCGATATCGTGACACTTTTGTTTCTCTACCTGCCTACCCTTTTTGAGTCACGAAAATGCAACATGTCACGATATCGTGACACTTTTGTTTCTCTGCCTGCATGCCCTTTTTGAGTAGCGAAAATGTGACATGTCGCGATATCACGACACATTTTCCTTCTTGCTCTTTCTCTTTGCTTTACTCTGCCAAAATGCTACATGTTGCGATATCGCGACACTTTTTCCTTCTTGCTTTTTCTCTTTGCTTTGGACCGTGAAAATGCAACATGTCGCGATATCGCGACACTTTTTTCTTCTTGGTTTTTCACTTCTCTTTTGGCCACTAAAATGCAACATGTCGTGATATCGTGACACTTTTTTTCTCCTTGCTTTTTTTCTTCTCTTTTGACCGTGAAAATGCAACATGTCGCGATATCACAACACTTTTTTCTCCTTGCATTTTCTCTTTGCCTTAGACCGTGAAAATGCAACATGTCACGATATCACGACACTTTTTTCTCCTTGCATTTTCTCTTTGCCTTGGACCACGAAAATGCAACATGTCGCGATATCGCGACACTTTTTCTCCTTGCATTTTCTCTTTGCTTTGGATCGTGGAAATGCAACATGTCACAATGTCGCGACACTTTTTCTCCTTGCATTTTCTCTTTGCTTTAGACCGCAAAAATGCAACATGTCGCTATATCGCGACACTTTTTCTCCTTGCATTTTCTCTTTGCTTTGGACCACGAAAATGCAACATGTTGCGATATCATGACACTTTTTCTCCTTGCATTTTCTCTTTGCTTTGGACCACGAAAATGCAACATGTCGCGATATCGCGACACTTTTTTTCTTTATGGTGTTTTGTTTTTCTTTGATCTTTATCATATGGGCCACTTCGGTCTTGGAAAATATGCAAAAAGGTGGGTAAACATCCTCATAAGCATTTAACATCACTGTACATACTTTGAGTAACATATAAACTCCTGTCCACTGCATCAACCGATCTATCTGATTGTGTTGACAATAATGACAATATTGTCGTTGCACCTTGCTCAACAATCTCCCCCTTTGGAATTGTTGGCAACACACATGCAATTTATTGTAACTCTTCTCCCCCTTTGACAACAATATCAAAGGGCTGTTGTAAACTCCCCTTGAGTCCATGCACAACATTCTCAGGCAAAAATTATTACACTTAGCAAAAATCACAAACATGAGCAAAAAGATAAACAAATACACAAATGCTCCCCCTGAGAATGTGGTCTCGATAGCTAGTAAATTCTTGCGAAGCGTGACCACTCCCAATTTATTGTGAAGGTACTCAAATACTTCCTTGGGCAATGGTTTTGTGAATATATCCGCTACTTTCTCTATTTTTGGAACAAAATCCAACTTAACCTCACCTTCCACAACTTTCTCCTTCAAAAAGTGATACCGGATAGCAATATGTTTTGTACGAGAATGCATAACCAAATTCTTTGAGATGTTAATGGCACTGGTGTTATCACAGTTAACTAAAATTGGCTCACTGAATTTAATACCAAGATATTTTAGAGTTTTTTTCATCCATAATACCTATGTACAAGTCGTTGTCACTGCAATATATTCTGCTTCTACTGTGGATAAGGAAACTGACTCTTTTTTCTTACTATGCCATGCGACCAACCTATCTCCAAGATAGAATGCACCTCCACTGGTACTCTTTCTGTCATCTACACATCCTTCCCAATATGCATCTGAATACGCAATAAGGGTGAAGTCCTTACCTTTCGGATACCATAACCCATACTCCATAGTACCCTTGAGGTACCGAAGAATCCTCTTCACTACTATCACATGAGTCTCCTTGGGACTAGCCTAAAATTGTGCTACCATGCATACTACCTACAAAATATCTGGTCTGGTAGTTGTCAAGTACAGTAAGCTCCCAATCATAGATCTGTACATGGTTTCATCAACATATGGAGATTTGTCATCCTTGCTCAACTTGCAACCTATCATCATGGGAGTGCTAACTGGATTACAATCCTCCATTGTGAACTTTTTAGCATCTCTTTCACATATTTAATTTGAGAAATAAATATGCCCTTCTCATTTTTATTAACTTGCAACCCGAGGAAATACAAAAGTTCACCAATCATTGACATTTCAAATTCTTTCTACATCTTATTTGCTAAATCTTTACACAAATCATCTTTGCTACTGCCAAATATGATATCATCTACATATACAAAAAGAACAATAAGATGGCCATTTTTTGTTTTGACATACAAATTACTATCCACCATACCTTTCTTGAACCCTTGTTGAGTAAGATAGTTGTCTAGACTTGCATACCATGCTCGGGGTGCCTGTTTTAAGCCATATAATGCTTTCTTCAACTTGCAAACAAAGTTGGGATCATCACCAAGTTGGAAACCATCTGGATGCTCAATATAAACCTCTTCTTCAAGTTTCCCATTCAAAAATGTTGATTTCACATCCATTTGATAAACTTTGAAATTCTTGTAAATTGCTAAAGCCAGAAACATTCTAATTGCCTCTAGTCTAGCCATAGGTGCAAAGGTTTCCTCAAAGTCAATACCTTCAACTTGTGCATAGCCTTTACATACCAATATTTCTTTATTCTTGACTACCTGTCCGTCTTCATTCAATTTGTTTTGAAATATCCATTTAGTATCGATTATATTTTTATTTGCAGGTCTTGGTACTAACTCCCAAGTTTTGTTTTTCTCGATCTGATCTAATTCTTCATTTATTGCCTTCATCCAACTTTCATATATGCTTGCATCAGCAATATTTTTGGGCTCAATGCTGGATAATAGAGAGTAGTTACTTGCTACTCTTCTTATTGTCTGAACACCAACTATGGGGTATCCAATTATTTGCTCTCTAGAATGATCTTTTTGCCAGTTGTCTGTTTTGAATTTCTTATTTTCTTCCACTTTTGAATCACTGTTTGAATCATCTAAGTCAATTTTTTGTTTCTTTTTCGTTTCCTTTTCCTCATCTCCTTCAATAACCTCTTCATAAATTGGGTAGTTCTCTTCATAGCTAATTACTTGTTCCCTACCTTCATCAAATTTAACATTGGCACTATCCACAATTTTCCTTAGCCTCTTGTTGTAGCATTTGTAAGCTTTAATTTTTGATGAATAGCTAAGAAAAATACCTTCATCCACTCTATCCTCAAACTTACCAGGGTTTTCTTTAGTTCTTTTGATGTAACACTTACTGCCAAAAACTTTACAGTATCTTACTGTTGCATTTTTATCGAACCACAAATCATAAGGATTTTTTCTTTCATGCATCCTCAACATGCACCTATTTTGGATGTATACTGCAGTATGGACTGCCTCTTTCCAAAATATGTATGCTACTTTGTTCTCAGTCAACATAGTCTGTGCCATTTCCTACACCGTTCTGTTCTTTCTTTCTACCACACCATTCTGTTGAGGTGTCCTCGCTATTGAAAACTGTCTCCTAATACCATATTTTTCACAGTACTCTGTAAAATCCTCTGAAATGAACTCTCCTCCTCTATCTGATCTTAAAAATTTAATCCTTTTTCCTGTTTGATTCTCAACTTGGTTTTTGAAAACCTTGAACATCTCAAAATCTTATGATTTATGCTTCAAAAATAGTACCCATGTCATCCTGGAATAGTCATCTATACACAACATAAAATATTTTTCACCATTTATGCTTTGCATTCTCATGGGTCCACATAAATCAGTATGTATTAGTTCCAAATGTTTTCTTGTGTAGTAATCTTTTGTTTTAAATGAGATGCTAGTTTGCTTCCCCTTTTTGCATGAACAAAAAATGTTATTTGATGGTTTTCCAATGGTGGGAATATCTCTCACTGCCTTTTTTGAGCTGATTTTTACTAGAATGTCAAAACTGATATGATCGAGCCTCTTGTGCCACAACCAATTTTCTTCTTCTTGTCCAATCAAGAAATCTCCTTCTAAAGTCTCTGAGAGAGTGTATAGGTTGCCAGATTTTCTCAATCCAGTTGCTATCAACTTTCCACTGTTTACTTTTCTGACTTCACAACCCTGCTTCTTAAAAATCACTTCATGACCTCTATCACAAATCTGACTTACGCTCAAAAAGTTATGTTTCAGACCAACCATAAAAAAGACTTCTTTTGACTTGATTTTTCCATCACTGATATTAACTGAACCTTTTCCAACTATCTTGGCTCCATCATTATTTCCAAATTTTATTGAATCACCTTCATATTGCTGTAACTTCTCAAATTTTTGTTTGTCACCTATCATATGACTGGAGCATCCACCATAAAGCATCCATGGTGCAGATTTATTTTGTGCTTTAAATGTTGTTTATACGATCAAGGATTCATTTTCTTCCTTATATCTCTCTTTTTATTTCCACTTTGGTTTGATTACAGTTTTGGGCTCTTCTTGTGACTTTTCTTTTTCAGTAGCTTGTGCATGTTTTTCAGGAAATTTTCTATTTTGTCTCATTCTATTTGGTTGAAATTTTCTTTCCTAAAATTGATTTGATGCAAATGTACTTCGACAATTTCTTGCAATGTGCCCAAAATTATGACAGTTATAACATTCTACTGCATAATCTATCAAAGGTGAAAAAACATTTCTACTGGTAAAATTCCTTGGTCCTACATTATACTTGCAATCTAAAATCTTATGTCCATAACCATTGCATTTAAAACAGTAACCAAAAAATAGATGATTGGACCTGGGTGATGGTCTTTGCCATGTTGTCGTAGGAGCCATAAATCTTCTTCTTCTTTAATGTGTGACATTGGTGAATCCATCATTGTCAATTCTCCTTTCATGCCTTGCATTATTGCTTTCTTTTGCATGAGTCAATTTTTCTTGATCAACCTGTTTCTTATCTTCATTCTTTATGGATTCTTCATTTATGGCCTTTGATCCATTTTATGATTATTATAGAATAGGGAATAATGGATCGGTATCTTTTCCCAATCGAGGGCATGGAAGATCTAGCTCATCAAATGGAGAATCCTCAAATACAAATAAGTATGAAGAGACACAGTAAGGTTGTGGTACCTACCAAAGTGGAAGAGGAAATAGAGGAGGTCGAGGTAATGGGAAAGGTCAAGCTGGGAATGGATCATGAAAGTCGTACACTGGTTTTATATATGATGAGTAAGTTCACTAAGCATTTGAGTGCATCCACTATGATGCTTAAGATAGGAATCGGGGAGGATAGGCTAGAGTCAACCTCATTAAGGAAGAAGATGAAATGAAAACAAAAGTTATTGTAGATGCAGGTGAGAATCTCATGATAAATATAATATTGATTTCTCCAAAGAAAGTGAAAATACAAGTGGATTGGGGTGATGAGTCTTGGCTACAAACAAATATCTTTCGTACAAGATTCACATCAGGAGGAAAGGTATGAAAAGTAATCATTGATGGTGGTAGTTGCGAAAATATGGTCTCTAATGTAATGGTAGAGAAAATAAATCTAAAATTTGAGAAGCACCCACATCCCTATCATATTTTATGGATCAAGAAAGGGAATGAGGTGACTATTGATAATATACTTTTGGTAAAATTCTCAATCGAAAATACTTATAAAGATGATGTTTGGTGTGACGTGATTCTTATGGATGCCTGTCACATATTGTTGGTAATGCTTTGGTGGTATCATAGGAAGACCATCCATTATGAGGGTCGAAATACATACATCTTTTGGAAGGATGGTGCCAAGGTAGTATTGTTGCCTCTTCAGGAAGAAGGATAAAGCAAGAGTTTTTTGACTACGAATATGTGTATCATAGAGTCACAAGAATCTGGTTGATGCTATGCATTGACAATGAAGAATATAGCGGTAGAAAAGCATTGTAAAAACATATTGATAATGCTTTGTCATATGATAATTTATAGAACAAGCAATGATATCATATTAAATGATAATAAATTTATTACCTCCATATGAAAGTGGTACTTGAAAAAATCCTAAGGTGAATTAGTAACCACCCCATTGTCATATACTTTGAGCTATGGATTTGATTCCCTAATGGTGCACATATGGATCTCGTATGTTATTGATAAATAATAAATATGACATAGAATATTCAATCCCAAGGGAATTGAATTTATGACATGCTCTAGCAAATACTCACCTAAAATTTGAGAAGCACCCACATCCCTATCATATTTTATGGATCAAGAAAGGGAATGAGGTGACTATTGATAAGATATTTTTGGTAAAATTCTCAATTGGAAATACTTATAAAGATGAAGTTTGGTGTGACGTGATTCTTATGGATGCCTATCACATATTGTTGGTAAGGTTTTGGTAGTATCATAGGAAGACCATCCATTTGAGATAATGTGGTATTGGTTTCAACTAACTTCGTACCAAGGTAGATATTATACATTTCTTTTAAATTTTATTAGAAGCAAAGGAGATACTAATCTTCACAAAATAGCCTTCTATGGGATTGGGTTATTCTACAACCAAGTATAATATGAAAAATTCTTAATGGAAAAATATTCTATGGGATTGGGTTATTCTACAACCAAGTATAATATGAAAGATTCTAAATAGAAAAGTATTTAAAGAAATCCTTTTATATATACTCTAGAATAATTTAAACTCCTAGTTTAGAGGTACTATTGTGTCTAACCAACATATCATGTAGTTAATCAAAAATAATAATGTCATCCATTTTTAGAATAAGTCCATCCATAAGAGTTAGATCACAATACCTCTAGCTCAGAAACCAAAAATAATAGCTAAAAATTTCCATCTATGATATATTTATTTATCTATTTAACCACGTTTAATTGTAGGTGCATCATCAAGGATGCATATATAAATATTACCATGCATAATGAGTGTATATCCAGACCTAGAGTAATAGATAAGTGAACTACTATAATACATTTTCTAGCTCACTTCACCTACATGTCAAATGGACACGAGTCACTAGATATTGTAGACACCAAAACAACACCAATCCGATTATGTGACAACAAGCATCGATCGCATTGACACACACAACCCCTAGGGCAGCCCCCAGAGGTTAAAAAGTGGTCCTAACCACTCCCAACAGCAGTTTGGAAGGTCAAGAGTCAATTTGGCACCTTTTGGCACTTTTCTCCCTACTCGTCCCACCCTGGGATGAATACAAACTGGTATTCGCCCCACCCAGGGATGAATAGCAGCATTCACCCTGGGGTGAGGCGAATAGAAGGTTTGACTGGCAAAAATTCAAACCTCGACAGGTCCGCCAGTTAACTGCAACTTCAGGACATGCAATTGCGAGGAATGGCTTCAAATCAAGAAGAGAGACTTCAGTCATGCATGTCTTTATTTTAGAGACCTCATGCAAGGAGACTCTAAATCAGGGAATAATATTTTCTCTCAAAATAGGACAATCAACTCAAGTGGCGCCCTCGCATGCGCATTCAAACAAAGAGACCCTAGGTCTATAAATTGGTGAGTCTTCTCACCCAAAAAAAGATACAGAGAGGAGATTTTGGAGCAACGAAGTGCTGCTAAAATATATCCTCACCCATTGTTTGTGCTTTCGCAATCCTAAACGCCCCACCCCGGAGTGATTAGAAATATGTGGTATATTTCCTTTATTTTATTTTTGCATCTTATTCTAGGTCATTTAAATAGGCTGTAGTTTAAATTTCACTTCATTCTGAGCATTTTTGACCATGTTTTTATCATTTCCCGCCTTTACTAACTTGCAGATGGCACCATCAAAATCTGGGTGATAGAGGCCAAATTGGAGAAATATGACCTTCTGGGTCTTCCCAAAATACCCCCAATTAGCTAACCCCAACTTTTTAGGTCATTTGGAGCTTCTGGATAGGACATTGAAGAGGGTGCTTTCTGACAATTTATTGCAGGTTTATTCGTCCCGTCCCGGAGCGAATACAAATCTGTGAGGAATTTCTCGACTGTTCCTTTTGTAGTGGCCTCTCCGGTAAGATATTATTGCTTCTATTAAATTTTTAGGTCGTTCTGAGGTTATTTGGTTATCGTTTTAATATTTTCATGCATACACTAACAGTAGGCCTTGGGAAATACATGTTCTATTCTATCTGCAGGTGCTACTGATCTTTTCTATTTCCTTGAACGTAGGTCTTTGACATCAGAGGAGCATTAAGGAGTCAAAACTCATATACACAAGTGGCGGCGATGTTTTGGTCCACCCATATTACATGTGGGCACGCGGAAGAAGGATTGCTATCCATGGATGTGATAAGAAACATATTTAACGCTCCTATCCCCTAAAAGGGAAGGAGACGTATTGTAACATGACTTTAAAAGCATATCAATAAAGAGGGCCCTATTCCATATTGCTTTTATCTTGTGTCGATTCGTTTATGTTCTTTCCTTTCATGCATTTTTCAATATATAGGCTTTTGGCGTTAAGTTTGGTTTTACACGCATCGTACTTGGCATTTTCCTTTTTGTTTCCGTATCCTCATGCTTTCAGTGGCGATCATGGTGGGACCTCTGTCCCTTGATTTTTAAGATTAACTTTCTGATCAAAGTTGCTTGTTTTTGCTTATAGGTACCAAGTTTTCAAACGTTGGACTGCTGTTCGTTTCAGTCTGTGATGAGTACAGAGCTGGAATTCGTCTTATCCAGGGATGAATAGGAATTCGTCCTACCCTAGAATGAATACTATTATGTTATTCATCTCACCCCGGGATGAATAGCTCTCTGTGCAATTTTAGGGCAGAAATTCAGAGACATCCGATTTGGGCAGAGAAGAGGTAGGGGTCCTAAACACCTTCTGTCAATTTTTGCTTTCTGTTCTCTAGTTATTTGCTTGCATAGGAGAGTTTGAATGCTTGTTTGCTTCATTTATGCAACTTAAAAAGAACCCCACACACCACGTGGTAATTTAAAACAACAAGGAGTTGGTCGTAAAACCCCAACCCTTGAGCAAGACCAACGGTGGATTTCATCACCACCTTGGCTTGAGATACTGCATACATAACCCCGATCGTGACTATTGCTAGACGTAAATCCTGATGAAAGCTGACCAAGTGTAGCTGGGGTGATTCCCAGTGCATGAGGATAAGTCTTCTATGGTAGGTGTCATAAATAGAGCGATTCCCCTTTCGTACCGCCTATGTTCCACGTACCATCTGCTCTCACGTACCAATAGTTTCCCTCACGTAAGGGTGGGTATATAGAGAGGTTGGTATATCGGCCTGGCAATGGTATATCGAAGGGGCGACCATTTTTGGGAGTCATAAGAGCCATCATATTGCATTTAAATGTTCTTTACAAAAGCTTTCAAAACAAACATCAAAACACACTGAACCAGGTTTAGGGCACACTTTTAATCTTTAAACGAGATAATCATTGTTTTGTGTGTGTGATATTTCCTGTTTAGTGTAGCATAAGAAATCCTAAAAGAAGATAAAAATGTACACATCTTTAGGTAAGCATCACCATGGTGTACACCCGTAGCCGAGCCCAATCATGGGCAAGCACTGCAGAAAGTGTACAAAGGGGGACAAGTCACCTCCGATATAGTCCTGAGGACTTGGTCATCCCACCTTGGCGGCCTGACACACAAGATAGTCCACATCATGCCATCACAGAATAGGACTATAGAGGCACCTCTTTGAGAGGCACCCCCACTCAGCATAGATCCTTTCAAGAGGAGAACCTACACGTGGCACTCAACATAGACAGGAGGCCTCCCTTAGATGCTCGTTATGAGTGGCCTAGTGATGAAGTGCTAGAGCAACATAGGGTCCATAAGGAGGGGCCACATGATTTCGTCATCCCTCCTCTACCCCGTATTACTGTTAGAAACACTAGACCAAATCCAGAGCACGGGGCTCTCCAGACAGGGCAAGACAATTCTGCCCGCACCTTTCACGCATATGAAGGGGAGTACGAGGAAGACCACTACGTTCCTCAAGAGTAGTACACAGCATGGGAGCGATGCACCTCCACACCTGCTATGTATCAAGATCACCCATCGAGGCCAGAGCCTCGGGTGAATGCAGCTAACCTCGATAGAGGAAAGCAACCCATAGGGGTCTCGGATCACCACGACCGAGATAGACATGTAGGAGAGGCATCTAGGCTTCCTAAACATGAGACGATGGAACAAATTGACTTGGCATTTGCCAGACATGCCACCCACCAAGCGCAAATCATGCAGCTCAGGCAAGATCAACAATAGTTAGAGCATCTGTATCACCTTAACAAAGAGCGCATTCAGCGTCAGACAACCGAATTGCTTCATAACAATGTGCCTGAGAAGGTCCCAACCCCTCGTGCACATAAAGTAGAAGTGTATGAGAGGCACAACCCCTTGGTACGAGACAGGTCTACGCGACCTTATCAAGTATTGCCTCCAAGACCTCCTAGACCTGAGCGGGAGGCCACTCCCAGAAACAATGATGGGCACCCTCTACGGGCACCCACCCATGTTTATAGGTCTCAGCCAGGCACTCCTCAAGAAGCCTATGAGGAGTATGAACAAGAAGAAGAGCGGGCTGAAACGCCCTACCAAGGCAGAGGGGGTGCTATCCAGCCACCCCTCCATAGGCCTCAAGTTCCCCGCAACCCACAATGGGAGCAAACTAAGGAGGAAGAAATTAAATCCTTCGATGCATATAAAGCATTGCTAGAGCGCTTAGAGTCTATGGAGACCAAGACTTCTGGGCCCCAAAAGCCTACTTTACGCCAACTCCATAGTCATCCTGTGCATCCATCAGTGTCGGCACCTCCATACCCTGAACACTTTAAACTGCCCCAGTTGGCACTCTTTAGAGGGGAGGAGGATGCCCAAGAGCACGTGACTAGATTCCTGAGCCAGTGCTTTGGCATTCAGGATAACGATGCTTTGTTGCTAAGAACATTTATAACCACATTCGTAGGCCCTGCCTCGGATTGGTTCACTCAATTACCAAAACATAGCATCAATAACTTGGATCAGCTAGTGGACACATTCCTCGAATGCTTCACCTTCAACACCAAGAAAAAGGCATCACTAAGCGACCTAGCTAGCCTCAGGTAGTATGAGGAAGAAACCATGGTGGCATATGGGAACCGATGGAGGACGTTGCTTTCAAAGCTGCCCTACCTCCCTCCCATGTCAGACCTGACCCAAATGTTCTCAAAAAGCTATTTGAGATCGATCTCCATGCTATTGCAGCTACAGCAATATGCCACTCTTGAGGAAGCTCTGGCGCAAGCCAGAATCATTGAGGAGATCAAGATACAGGATGGCGAGATTGCCAAGCCAAAGAAGAAAGAATGGCTTAAGAACACCAAAATAGGGACCATGCAACAGAAACCCACTGCGGTCAATCAGGTTGCTATAAACGTCCCTAAGCCTGCACAAGCAACACAACCTCAAAAGGCTAACTATCAAGCGGTGCCTCCTAACAATTATGATAGAGAAAACTAGAGGCAAGAACAAAATCAGCAGCATCACCCTAGGCGACAATTTACACCTTACACAGAGTCCAGGGACTCCTTGTTTGACCACTTGTCAGCGGTGAACTTGATCAACTTGCTAGAGATTCAAACCATAGACCCCAATGCGCCAAAGCCTAAGGGGTACCGGGAGGACTTGTATTGTAGGTTCCATAGGTGGAAGGGACATGACCTTAATGCATGTTGGAAGTTTAAAGGCTTGGTGCAAGACCTAATCGACAACAAGACATTGGTGGTGGACAACCCCGTAGCACCAAACAACCAACATATGGGAGTCTTCAGAGACCCCTTGCCTACCCATGATGCATAGGAAAAACCCCTTCAATTCAATGAGGTGCAATAGAATTGCCCCATGCAGGGGTATGTAGGGATGATAAGCATAGTGACTAGGAATAAGAGGTATCCAGGAGCTGCCCCTATGGCAACCACAAGAGAGGTTCCATCGACGTCACAACCTCAACAACACCCTACGCAACCTCCCCCACCTAGACCAGTGGCCACGATTCGGACTAGACTTACCCAAAGTCTAAGGACCACGTCGGCTAGGCTCTCCATATACGAGCTCATTCAACAATCAGCGCCCCATCGGGAGGCTCTAATGGAGATATTAAAAGCCATCGAGCTGCAGCCCCATGAAGCAAACTCTTTCAACAACTTTGTGGGACATGTAAAACAATGTACAGAACCAGTCATCACCTTTAGAGAAGATGAATTGAAATCGGTGACTGGTGATGTGGCGGATCCACCCCTGCACGTCATTGCATGGGTCAACGGGATTCCGTATAAGAGGGTGTTGGTGGACACTGGCTCATCCAGTAATATCATTACAACAGTAGCATTGAAACATCTGAAGTTGTCGGCATCTCACATCGTGGCCTCCACCTATACTCTTCGAGCATTCAATGATGCAATATGCTCGATGGTTGGCACAATTGTCCTACCCATCCAAGTGGGACAAAAGACTATTCATACATTGTGCCACATCTTGGAAGGTGAGATGGCCTATAATATCTTGCTAGGGCGGCCTTGGATCAGGGACATGAAGTGTGTCCCTTCAATAGCTCATCAGTGCCTAAAGTATACATTTGAAGGACAGGTGCATGTAGTCTCGGCAGACTTAGAGCCCTTCAAGTACTGCAATACGATGCAATTCATGCCGCAATCGACCCTTCCATCAACGCATTTGGATTTTTAGTTGAATCCATCTAAACAAGGGTCCGATTCCGTAGGCATCCCCATTGACAAGTCCATCAAATCCCTAGATGGGTCCATCTTCCTCATCTGGTCCTTCAACAATGATGCCACCTACGGTGGCCACACCAAAGGACAAGGGAAAGAAACCCCTAGAAGAGGAACCACCCCTAGTCTCAACCATCTCTACCGAAGAGATGCCTAGCCGAATGGAAGTCGAGATGCCTAGTTCACCCCACATGGAGTGGACTCCGGAAGGACTCCCATTCGCTCCCCCTCAACCGCCAATGATCACCGTTGAGATGGCCAACATGGGCCTGGGGGAGTATATAGTGCGGAACATTGTAGCAACACCCGCACTTGAGTCCATGCAGGACATGGGGAGACCTCGACTCCCCATCGGCTCTGTGGTTCCTCTAGGCTACCCACCCAATCAGACAAACTTTGTTTATGGGGGCCTGGATAATGGCATTGAAACTTATATGCAAGAAGACGAAGATGAAGAGCCCTTTGCAGAGGATGTCAACTATTTGTCCAACCCAGACTTTACATTGAGATATCTTGGCCAATGTAATTGGCATGGATATGGGTTGGGCAGGTATGAGCAAGGAGTGCGTGTTCTTTGCCAACCGAGATATCAAATGTCGTATGACAAGTCAGGAGTAGGGTTCAACCACCCCCTGCCCCTAGACATCTTGGTAGAGAACATGCAAGGCCTAGGGATAGGCAACAAGGATGGGTTGGCATTAGATCCATATGCCAATCCTAACACAACATATACATTGGGGGATTATCTCCCATTGCTAACAACCAACCTTGTTGACCATAACAACCCTTTCCCTTCGGTCAAAAAGGGAGAAAGTTCGAGGACTCACCTACAAGAGGGATATGGACAAGACCAAGAAGGGTCTTCAGAAGATGAGTCGGAATACGAGGTAGCACCTTGGGATCCTTTCGAGTCTGATAGCAATCATTCACAAGTGCATCCCATGGATGATTATCAGGAGAGCTTCCTGACAATGTTCCCTTTGGATGCTCCAATTGAGCATATGCCACCTCAAGAGAATCAGGTCCCCCCATAGAGAGCGGAACAACCTCGATGGGACCACATTAATTTGCTCGAGCAAGATGAGCCTCATATGTCGCAAATAGCTGTTGGAGCCAACGAAGGCCTTTGGATCTCTGACAGTGATTATGAAGATGAAACTGAGATGGCTTATCTCAATCATATGCGACAACAACAATATCCCTTGGACATAGATGACATGTTTGAACAGTTACACATAGGGCCAAGGCATAGGTGGCACTTAAACCAGGTACAGTTATAGCAATTACTGCACCCGCCACTCTAGGTATACAGAGAGCATCTTCCTCCTGGAGACCCTATAGAGCCATCAGTGTCTAGGGCAGATCCTATCCTCTTATCCATGCATAGGGCTGATCCATTTGTGCCAGTACCCACAGAGCCAGATCCGGAGCACAAAGATCATCTAGGATGTCCGAGTAACCACACCCATGGTAATGGAGACCATAATCATTTCATCAACATGATCTCCATTGATTTAACCACCCCCATCCATGATCCAGCCGACCCGACATGGTCATTGCATCTAGACCTAGATGCTATAGACTGGGATCATGCTGACACACCGCCATCCCCATCAAAGTACTGGCCTTGTGGTGGGATGTTCCATTTCACCCCAGGATAGACTCAGGATGTCTTCCATGCTGAAGAGGAACCCGATGTTCCGAACGATGATCTAAATTCAGCAAACGATATCCACTTGATCCCAACTCCACACCAGTTGGAGGACGGGTCCCACATGTCGATCGAGGAGATGACTGACGTAGACATTGGCTCGGATCCAATGAATTTGCAAATCATCAAGTTGGGGGTAAGTCTATCCCCCGAAGAGCAAGCCGACTACATTGCCCTTCTCAAAGAGAAGAAGGAGGTTTTTGCATGGTCATACAAAGACATGCCGGGACTAGACCCATAGCTAGTCATGCATAATCTAACGCTTGATCCGACAGTCAAGCCAGTAAAGCAAAAACTATGTAAGATGCACCCAATAGTAGCCTTAATGGTCAAAGATGAGCTACAAAAGCTGTTGGATGCACAGTTTGTCATCTGCATGGATTACCCACCATGGTTGTCTAACATGGTGCCCATCAAAAAGCTCGATGGGAGGATTCACATATGCACCGATTTTTGAGATCTAAACAAAGCGAGTCCTAAGGATGATTTCCCCTTGCCTAGCATCGACGCATTGGTAGATGCTACAACGGGCCATGAAATGCTTTCCCTCATGGATGGTTTCTCGGGATACAATCAAATTCGTATCAATCCCGAGGACCAACTAAAAATGGCATTCACAATGCCTTGGGGGACATTTTGCTATAAGGTCATGCCTTTTGGCCTTAAAAATGTTGGCGCCACCTACCAACGTGCCATGACGTACATCTTCCATGATTACATGCACAAAACTTTGGAAGATTACATGGATGATTTGTTGGCCAAATCTCTTTTGCGCCCAGATCATCTCGATGACTTAAGCAAGATCCTCGATCGCCTCATGGAACATAAAGTCAGACTAAACCCCAAGAAGTGCGTATTTGGCATCACATCTGGAAAGCTCTTGGGTTACATAGTCTCCAAATGAGGAATCGAGGTAGACCCACACAAAGTCAAGGCAATCCTTGAAATGCTTCCCCCAACTACCATCAAGCAGCTCAGAAGTCTACAGGGAAAGGTCGCGTCAATCAAGCGCTTCATAGCGCAACTATCTGACAAGTGCCGACCCATGAATAAATTATTGCACAAGGGGGTAACATTTCACTGGGATGACGAGTGCCAGTCAGCCTTTGATGACATTAAACAATACTTGGCTTCACCACCAGTATTGGCACCACCTAGACCAGGAGTGTCATTCTACTTATACATCTCAGCTACTGAGGTGGCACTGGGTGCCATGTTGTCCCAGAAAAATGAACTACACAAAGAACAGGCTACTTACTATCTTAGCCGCACCCTAGTCAGTTATGAACTTAACTATGCATACGTTGAGAAGCTCTACTTGGCAGTGGTGTTTGCTACCAAAAATCTATGCCACTACATGCTCAACAATACGACGTATGTTGTGTCTAAGGAGAATCCATTGCGATACATGATGAGTCATACTTATCATAGTAGCCACACGGTGAAATGGATCATGTTGTTGATGGAGTTTGACATAGAATTCATTGGACAAAAATCCATAAAAGGTCAAGTCATCACCGATCAACTGGCAGAGGCTCCTCTTGAAGACGATCAGCCTCTGACCGTAGAACTACCTGATGATGGGGTCTTCCATGTTTCAGAATCACCAGATTTTGATGAGCCTGAGTCACAGGCTGACATGACCCTATTCTTCGATGGTTCTAAATGTGAGCAAGGAGGTGGCACGGGAATTGTATTCTTCACTCCACAAGGGGCTCCAATGCCTCTATCATTTAAATTAGACTTCCCGTGCACCAACAACAATGCAGAATATGAAGCCTTGCTCATAGGTCTTCAGACAACAATCACCATGAACATTAAATGTTTAAACATCTTTGGTGATTCGTTGTTAATTGTCAATCAAGTAAAGGGGGTATTCCAATGTAAATGCCCAGTTCTATAGGCCTACAAAGCCCTTGTGGACAAATTCCTGGCACAACTTGAATGGTATGACATCGAGGCACTCCCTCGATCATCGAATCATTTTGCGGATACTATGGCCTCCTTGGGGTCACTAATCCCGCAAGACCCTTCCGGTGAGATGACAACCATTCAGGTCAAAACATTATCGCAATCCATGATGGAGCGTGCAAGCTCTGACCTAACGCCAGGAATCCACCTGATCCAGATTGAACCATCTCAGGATAGGTTCTCTCAAATCCATGATTGTCTGACTCAAGCCAACTGGGGGTCCTTGTTCTCCCCGACCCCTCTTAATAGCAACACAACGCTATTTTTACAAGTTCTTTCCCGCTCAACTTTTGCTAGGGATGAACTTCAAGAGGGATTGGCCGTTCATACCATCGAGGTTTCTGATCAGCAGGATTGGTACACACCCATAAGGGATTACCTCAAGCTAGGTAACCTCCCACTTGGATTGACACAAGCCACGAAAAGATCATTTAAATAGAAAGCGACAAAACATGTCTTGTTAGGAGACATTTTGTATCGTCGAGCTATGAAGGAATCCTCCTCCGTTGCTTGGACCAGCAAGAGTCCGCTTGGGCGATCACCCAAGCCCACGATGGTACATGTGGTGGCCACTTCAGCGGTATGGCCATCGCAAAGCGCATTCTTCGCATGGGCTATTATTGGCCATATTTAGAGCGAGATTGTTGCGCATATGTAAAGAAGTGCGTGAAGTGTCAACACCATGCTAATTTGACACACGTACCTTCTCGGGCCTTGCAACCGATCCAATCGACTTGGCATTTTTCATAGTGGGGCTTTGATCTAATCGAAAAGATCTCCCCTGCATCGTCAGGTCATCACACGTTCATCATAATGGCCACAGAGTACTTCACCAAGTGGGTGGAAGCAATTCCGCTAACCTCTACGATTGGAACCCGCATTGCGGAGTTTATTTTGCATAACATCATATGTCATTTTGGTATTCCATCCAAGATCCTTTCGGATAATGGGACGTCATTCAAGAATAAAGATGTGCGTGCTTTGACCACAAAGTACAAAATTCAGCATAGTTTTTCAACACCCTATTATCCACAGGAAAATGGGCAAGCAGAAGCGTCAAACAAAATGCTAGTCACCATCCTCAAAAATACCATCGTAGACAGTCATAAGGATTGGCACATTCAAATCCCACTTGCCCTATGGGCTTATCGCACTAGCATTCGGATGCCCACTGGGGCAACTCCATTTTCTTTGGTGTATGGCTCCGAGGCAGTCATGCCTCTCGAGTTGGAAATCCCTTCACTACGCATTTCAATGCAAGAGTTCATCGATGATGACACTGCATGGTAGGCCCGATTAGACCAACTGACGTTGCTCGATGAACGACGCATCAATGCTCTCGAGCATTTGCGTATCTATCAAGAGCGACTTAAGAAAGCATACAACATGAAGGTCCACCTAAGGGACTTTCAGGTTGGTGACTTGGTCTTAAAAGAGAACCAACAAAATTCTAATTTGTCATCCCATCTAAGGGACAAGTTCATGGCAAACTGGTTAGGTCCTTATGTGATTGATAGTAGAATAGGACCTGGAACATACCGACTCGCCTCTCTTGAAGGAATCAAGGAACTAGAACCCTTGAACATCAGTCATTTGAGGCCATTCCACATCTAGAGAGCCATAGTCCAACCAAAAGCTCCAAGGATTCTCGCAATCGCTTGGTCAACCCAAATGCTCCAAGGATTTTCGTAATATTTGGTCAACCAAATGCTCCAAAGGTATCCATAAACCCTTTGGTCAAACCAAAAGCTCCAAGGATTCCCACAATCGCTTGGTCAACCCCAAAAATGCTCCAAAGGTATCCATAAACCCTTTGGTCAAGCCAAAAGCTCCAAGGATTCCCACAATCGCTTGGTCAACCCCAAAAATGCTCCAAAGGTATCCATAAACCCTTTGGTCAACACCAAAAGCTCCAAGGGTTACCATAACCGCTTGGTCAAAACAAATATTCAAAAACAAACAAAAACAATAAAATCATCAAAAATAAACAAAAAAATTGCATCTCCATTCCATGCATACTCGTAAAAATCAAAATACAAAAATATAGGTTGCATTAGGCATCACATCCATACATTGCATATTTGCTAGGTCATACAAGTCAAAAGCACCATAGACTGTAATTACTTGGCAATTCCATCATTTTCCACATCAAATCCATTTTATAAACACATACATCCAGAATAACACCATCCCCATTTTTAGCATAGTCGATTGTCTCCTAATGTATATAGGGTTTTCGTCATTCAATTGTCTTTAAATTTCTAGCCAAAAACTGTACAAAGTTAAACAGATTTTACAAGGGAAAGTTTTACTTGGATCACGCCTCGTTATGTAACATCCCTACACAAGTTAAAACACATAAAATAATTCCTAAGTTGTGTGAATGCAAGAGAAACCTACAAAGCGAGTCTAGGGTACCATAGGTGAAAGATTAGCCTGTTCATCCCCCTGTGCGAATGGTTCAAGAGTGCTGAGAATTGACAAAAGGACAAGCTCTTCCCCATCAATTCCCCCTAATAAATAGTGGTTTTCACCACTACCAAAAATCCCAATCACCATTGGTCCCCAAAGTTGTAAGGATTCGTACTACACGTCCCTGCCAAGGATGGGTAGTCATCCCCAAGGCCTAAAAGGATCGATGCCATTCAAAAAAAAAATTCCCACAAGCCATCATCATGACCATCTCCAATCACCTTTGGTCTCAAAGTTGTAAGGATTCGTACTACACATCCCTGAACAGGATGGGTAGTCATCCCCAAGGCCTAAAATATCAATGCCCTTACTTCATAATCTCCATAATCCCCTTTGGTTCCCAAAGTCGTAAGGATTCATACTACACGTCCCTGAATAGGATGGGTAGTCATCCCCAAGGCCTAAAAGGATCAATGTCATTCATAAGCCACAAACCTACAAGCTCAACCTTACAAAGCTCAAAATCCAAAATCAAATAATAGTGGTTATCACCACTATTCAAAATCCTTGCTCAAAAAGAAAAACAAAGAGAAAAATAAATAGTGATTTTTATCACTATGTATACGAGCAAGTATCCTAAACCATTGAGCAAATAAAAATCCTGAACTTGAATCCCTGGAATTCTCAGCATTCGAAAACCATCTAGGTGATCCTCATTACGGGTTTGGTGGATAGCCTACCGGCAATGGCGGTATCCTAAACGCATGACGATATGTCTATCACATTAGCTTTGCGTGTGAGCAGACCAATGTTTGCATGTGGATGAGCTAGCTTATGGTACCTTAGATTGTCCCATGGATTAATCTTACTAAATACAACAACGGAGTTAGTGGAGCTAATTAGGTGATCCTCGAGTACAGGTTTGGTTGATAGCCTATCTGGCACTGGCGGTATCCTGACAAATACCACATAAACGAACTCAATTGCACACACAGGGATGTGAAATAACTTGGTTAAACTCAAGTCGGATTTATACCTTGTTCAAAAGTCTTGTGAGATAAATGTACAGTTTTGGCTAGTTAGTTAAAATATCTGAATCTCAAAAAAGCTTAACTACATTTTAAAAACAACTGGAACATTTCATTACGTACATCACCATCAAAAAATATGCAAAATACAAAAACAAAGTTATCACATGCAAAGTCATTCCACAAAGCCATCACATAAGTACAACAAGCCAGTAAATCTTGTACAGTCTATGGTGCCATCGACAAGTTATCAACAACTCATTTCATTCATTCCATATGCATACATCATATAATTAGAAACATCGCATTCATAATAGCATATGCATACATCAATGTAAATACATGTGCATAAAAACAAACCATGAAAAGTGTATAAACACAAAGAAAGTCATCTGTATATATATCATCAAAAATGCCCATAGGCTACAATGAACCGGTCCTCTGACCTCACAACAAAGTCAAAAACTCAAAAACCCCTAAGCCTAGGGCATCGACCACCATGATCACGTAGGATCGGTGCGACGGGAACTACCCCTCATGGTGTGGGTCCTATGGGACCCCTCAGGGTGATCTTGCTAGCCCTCACATCATGCCTACTAGAGCCTCCCTCATCCAGTCACTTCGAGAGGATGTTGACTACTCCGTATCACTCCCTCTCAGCGGCGTGACGATCACACCCCCTCAACGTAGGGATCCTCCCATCGAGGTGGATAATCTCTACCTCCAACTCCAATCGATGCCACACAAAGTCCATCTCCTGCTGCTGATACATAGCCAAATTCTCATTGCACTATGCCAGCTGCATCCGTAGGAGATCCCTCTCCCGTGCAGCATCGGTATCCCCATCCTACCGATGGTACGTAGCCCATGCATTCTCTCACTCTGCTAGCTGAGTTTGCAAGAGATCCCTCTCCTATAGAGCCTCCCCCAGCTCCTCATCCCACCTCTGAAGTAGCCCCTCCAATCATGCATTCTCAGTGCACAACCCTGCCTCCATGTCCTCCAAAATGGCCTGAGGCATAGGTGACATCTAGGACGACAACTGCTCTAGCTCCCACTGCTCCGGGACGTCCTGCATCTCCGGCTGATCCGAAACCCCAAAATCCCCCCCAAAATCATCCACCTCTACCATGTTTGCATCCTCAAGTGGAACCCCCCAGCCCTCTCTTGATGCCTCTACATCATCACCCCCTACTCTTCACCTCTATGCCCCCTAGAGGCCCCTCACCTTGCCACCCATTGGTCATACTCAGTGGTAACCCCGATGTCATCCACATCCGGGATATCAATCATTGTATCTGCATCCTCACCCAGTGGTGCAATGACTGGCCAAGCTAGAGTCCTCTCGTCCCCCCGATGTCGATAGACCACGGGCTCACCAGGAAACCCCTGGCGCACCCTGAACTATCATGTAACCCGACCATATGGGAAAAACTCTTGCTCAGTCTCATGATGCCCAATCAGCCACCGCCCCCTCTGTACCTATCGGAGCCACTCTCCAGCCTCAGGCCAGGCTGGACAGTCCCAGTAGGGGCACCAGAACACCTCCCCTAGAGCAAGCCGAGCGAAGGCATCGACATAGTGCCCTACGACACCTGCCCATCATCGACTCTGACCCTGCTCCTCAGACCTCCACCATAGTGCCCCGTATCCAATCTCTCGGTCTACCATCTCCACCCATGTCATCCATGGCAACCCAACCGACCTCTCCATTGCTATGTGCTGCCAAGCCCAGCACTACAACAAGTAGCTACAACTAATCCCCTTTCGCCTCCGGTAGCGGACCTCGTACAACTCATCATAGAGTTGTGCCAACAGAGTCTATCCCCATCTCATGATCATAGGTGCCTCCGTCGGACACTCCACCAACCGAAACACCACCTCTAGCAGGTTCCATGGGAACCTCGCACCCGAAGAGTCAGGGAGAAGCATGTTGGAAATGAGGCCCATCAGTAATGCGTGCCTCACTCCCAACACACCCCTCTCTAGCCACCATCGAACCAATATGCCACCAATCTGGCAGTCACCCTCTGCCCTCTCCACTGGGCTGTCCACCCCCATCTCCTCTCCATGTCCAAAGTAGCATGTCAACACTATTGTCCATTGATCCCGCGGTGTCATCCTGATCGACAGTCCGTCTATCGAAATCCAGAGAATCCGATAGACATCCTCCAAAGTAACTATCATCTCCCCTATTGGGAGATGGAAGGTATTAGTCTGAGGATCCCACAAGTTGATCAGGGCCATCAGATAGGCCCGATCCCCAACCACCGGCTCCAGTCGAGTCACCTACTTGAGCCCAAGGGCATCAAGCCACTCCCAGTCAGTCAAAGTCAGTGCCTCCCGCGCTTCAGTGAAAACCGTGGGCACACGGTACCGGCTCTTCACAACCTGCGAAAGAAAACAAAACAAAAAACATTAAAACCCATGAAAAATTGTACAACAATAACATGAATATACATGAAAATTAAATAAAAATAGACAAATAACGATAAAATTAAAAAATAAAAAATTCAAAAATTTGTTTTAACCTGATAAATTAAAAACAAAAAAAAATCAAAAAATAATTTGTTAGTTCTAGGGTTTTAACTCTAATCGATAAATTAAAAAAAAAAAATAAAAAATAATTTGGTTCTAGGGTTTTAACTCTAACTGATAAATTAAAAAAAACAAAAAAATTCAAAAATAATTTGTCGTTCCTAGGGTTTTTAACTCTAACTGATAAATTAAAAAACAAACAAAAAATTCAAAAATAATTTCTTAGACCTAGGGTTTTTAACTCTAAACTGGTAAATTAAAAACACAAACAAAAACAACAAAAAAATAACTAGGGTTGAGTTACATTTTTACGCTCAGTTTAACCCTACGTTTCTAACCTAAGTTTTGATCTTTGTTCAATTCAGGTTAAGCGAAGTTTTAAGTTATGTTCTAAACTAAGTTTTTTAGCTTAGTTTTAAACTAACTTTTGATCTTTGTTTAACTAGGGTTATACTAAGTTTTCAACTAAGTGTTAATTTTGATAGACTAGGGTTTCATTTTTAAATTTGAAAAACAAAAAACAAAAGGACAAAAAACAACTAAATTGCGGTTTTAAAAAGAACATAAACAAACAATAAAGAGGAAGGGCACTCACTGGTCTCGCTTCGGCTCTGCCGCTTGATGATCCGGTCCGTGAACTCATGGTGGTAGGAAAATTTTGGCAGCGCTTCGCTTCACAGAATTGACCTCCTCCTCAGAGCTCCAAATCGCCAGGAAAAACAAATGCAAATGAGCCCAAAACCTAGTTTTGGCCTTTAAATAGGCTTTTTGAGCTTGTAATCATTCCTCCCTAGGATGAGCACTCTAGTTAGTGCTCGTCCCACCCTAGGATGATTACTAAATTGGTATTCATCCCACCCAAGGATGAATACAGAGCAAAAATTTCAAAAACAACAAAAACTGCACAAAATGCACCAAAAACAAGCAATAAAAGTGTCCGATAAGAGTGCTTTTGCACTTGACATTTGGGCATGCAAAATAGATGTCGGGGTCACAAATCCTCACTATCCTACTCCCTAAGAAGGCTACCATAGCTGGACCTCTCCATGGGAAGATGGATTTTTGAGAATTTCATCCCCAAAAAGGCGTCACAAAAGGGTCAAAACCCAACCAAAAATAGCAATAACATTGCCGAACGAAGGCGCCTTTGCGCCTGACATTCTTGGCATCCAAAACAGATATTGGGGTTACAAATTGTCACTATCCTACTCCCTAAGAAGGCTATCATAGCCGGACCGCTCCCCGGGAGGATGGATTCTTGACAATTTCAGCTCCAAAATGCGTCACAAAAAGGGTTAAAACCCACCAAAAATAGGTCAGAATGTTCGAAAACTGCTTAAGCATTCAATGGTAAACAACTGAAGGCACCCTTACCTAAGTCATCTTGGGTCAAGCGACTCGTCACTTTTCTCATGTCGGTCATTCCCTCATCGATTCGTCGCTTGAGGGGGTAGTCACACTTAGTCACCAATCAACAAAAATATACCCAATCAAGGAAATGACACGCATTCAAAGGATCATTGACAAAGACAATCATGCTCCCGCTTGGGGCAGCAAACAAGCAATAATCACAAGCTGATCAAACACTTGGCATTCATGAATCATGAACTCAAGGTTCCCATAGACAAAAGGTTGCGCCCTTTGCCTATTCATGACTGATCAATGTCCAAGCTCAAGTAACACCTCACCGAAAAAGGTTAACACTTGAATTAAGTTCCTTAGCTCGTCGAAGCAAGGATTCAAGAATGCGTGCCCTTTCCATACTTGGGGCATCAAGAGTTGGTTAGGTTATTGAGAAACCCTAATCATTAGTGCTTTGGTTATCTATTTTTTCTCAGCATTGCGCCTTGCACAACGCTTCCCAAAAAGGGGCATCTATAGACACCAAAACAACACCAATCCGATTATGTGACAACAAGCATCGATCGCATTGACACACATAGCCCCTAGGGCAGCCCCCAGAGGTTAAAAAGTGGTCCTAACCACTCCCAACAGTAGTTTGGAAGGTCAAGAGTCAATTTGGCACCTTTTGGCACTTTGCTCCCTACTCGTCCCACCCTGGGACGAATACAAACTGGTATTCGTCCCACCCAGGGACGAATATCAGCATTCGCCCCAGGGTGAGGCGAATAGAAGGTTTGACTGGAAAAAAAAATTCAAACCTCGACAGGTCCGCCAGTTAACTGCAACTTCAGGCCATGCAATTGCGAGGAACGGCTTCAAATCAAGAAGAGAGACTTCAGTCATGCATGTCTTTATTTTAGAGACCTCATGCAAGGAGACTCTAAATCAGGGAATAATATTTTCTCTCAAAATAGGACAATCAACTCAAGTGGCGCCCTCGCATGCGCATTCAAACAAAGAGACCCTAGGTCTATAAATTGGTGAGTCTTCTCACCCAAAAGAAGATACAGAGAGGAGCTTTTGGAGCAACGAAGTGCTGCTAAAATATATCCTCACCCATTGTTTGTGCTTTCACATCCTTGATCTCTCTTTTGGAGGGAGGTTATTGGGTGATTATTGGAGGCGCATTCTAGACCCAAACCCAAACATTTGGCCACAATATCCCACAAAATTTGTCGACAACACCCCATAAGAGGTTTTGGACCCATCCCAAGTGGATTGGTGCCGAAACAGAGTCCCAAACGGTGGGCATCCTACCCCCGGGCGCCCCCCAAGCTGTCACAGTTCTAAACGCCCCACCCCGGAGTGATTAGAAATCTATGGTAGATTTCCTTTATTTTCTTTTTGCATCTTATTCTAGGTTATTTAAATAGGCTGTAGTTTAAATTTCACTTCATTCTGAGCATTTTTGACCATGTTTTTATCATTTCCCGCCTTTACTAACTTGCAGATGGCACCATCAAAATCTGGGTGATAGAGGCCAAATTGGAGAAATCTGACCTTCTAGGTCTTCCCAAAATACCCCCAATTAGCTAACCCCAACTTTGTAGGTCATTTGGAGCTTCCTGGATAGGACATTGAAGAGGGTGCTTTCTAACAATTTATTGCAGGTTTATTCGTCCCACCCCGGAGCGAATACAAATATGTGAGGAATTTCTTAACTTTTCCTTTTGTAGTGGCTTCCTAGTAAGGTTTTATTGCTTCTTTCAAAATTTCAGGTCGTTCTGAGGTTATTTGGTCATCGTTTTAATATTTTCATGCATACACTAACAGTAGGCCTTGGGAAACACATGTTCTATTCTATCTGCAGGTGCTACTAATATTTCCTTTTTAGTAGCAAGGAGTTGGTCATAAAACCCCAACCCTTGAGCAAGACCAACGGTGGATTTCATCACCACCTTGGCTTGAGATACTGCATACATAACCCCGATCGTGACTATTGCTAGACGTAAATCCTGACGAAAGCTGACCAAGTGTAGCTGGGGTGATTCCCAATGCATGAGGATAAGTCTTCTATGGTAGGTGTCATAAACAGAGTGATTCCCCTTCCATACCGCCTATGTTCCACGTACCATCTGCTCTCACGTACCAATAGTTTCCCTCACGTAAGGGCGGGTATATAGAGAGGTTGGTATATCGGCCTAGCAATGGTATATCGAAGGGGCGACCATTTTTTGGGAGTCATAAGAACCATCATATTGCATTTAAACGTTCTTTACAAAAGCTTTCAAACAAACATCAAAACACACTGAACCAGGTTTAGGGCACACTTTTAATATTTAAATGAGATAATCATTATTTTGTGTGTGTGATATTTCCTATTTAGTGTAGCATAAGAAATCCTAAAAAAAGATTAAAACCTACACATCTTTAGGTAAGCATCACCATGGTGTACACCCGTAGCCGAGCCCAATCATGGGCAAGCACTGCAAAAAGTGTACAAAGGGGGACAAGTCACCTCCGATATAGTCCTGAGGACTTGGTCATCCCGCCTTGGTGGCCTGACACACAAGATAGTCCACATCATGCCATCACAGAACAGGACTATAGAGGCACCTCTTTGAGGGGCACCCCCACTCAGCATAGATCCTTTCAAGAGGAGAACCTACACGTGGCACTCAACATAGATAGGAGGCCTCCCTTAGACGCTCATTATGAGTGGCCTAGTGATGAAGTGCTAGAGCAACATAGGGTCCATAAGGAGGGGCCACATGATTTCGTCATCCCTCCTCTACCCCGTATTACTATTAGAAACACTAGACCAAATCTAGAGCATAGGGCTCTCTAGATAGGGCAAGACAATTCTGCCCACACCTTTCATGCATATGAAGGGTAGTACGAGGAAGAACACTATGTTCCTCAAGAGCAGTACACAATGTGGGAGAGATGCACCTCTGCACCTGCTATGTATCAAGATCACCCATCGAGGCTAGAGCTTTGGTTGAATGCAGCTAACCTCGACAGAGGAAAGCAACCCATAGGGGTCTCGAATCACCACGACCGAGATAGACATGTAGGAGAGGCATCTAGGCTTCCTAAACACGAGACGTCGAGAACAAATTGACTTGGCATTTGCCAGACATGCCACCCACCAAGCGCAAATCACGTAGCTTAGGCAAGATCAACAATAGTTAGAGCATCTGTATCGCCTTAACAAAGAGCGCATTCAGTGTCAGACAGTCGAATTGCTTCATAACAATGTGCCTGAGAAGGTCCCAACCCCTCACATGCATAAAGTAGAAGTGTATGAGAGGCTCAACCCCTTAGTGTGAGATAGGTCCCCGCGACCTTACCAAGTATTGCCTCCAAGACCTCCTAGACCTGAGCGGGAGGCCACTCCCAGAAAAAATGATGGGCACCCTCTGCAGGAACCCACCCATGTTTATAGGTCTCGGCCAAGCACTCCTCAAGAAGCCTATGAGGAGTATGAACAAGAAGAAGAGTGGGCTGAAACGCCCTACCAAGGCAGAGGGGGTGCCATATAGCCACCCCTCCATAGGACTTAAGTTCCCCACAACCCACAATGGGAGTAAAATAAGGAGGAAGAAATTAAATCCTTCGATGCATATAAAGCGTCGTTAGAGAGCTTAGATTCTATGGAGACCAAGACTTCTAGGCCCCAAAAGCCCACTTTATGCCAACTCCGTAGTCATCCTGTGCATCCGTCAGTGTCGACACCTCCATACCCTGAACACTTTAAACTACCCCAGTTGGCACTCTTTAGAGGGGAGGAGGATGCCCAAGAGCATGTGACTAGATTCCTGAGCCAGTGCTTTGGCATTTAGGACAACGATGCTTTGTTACTAAGAACATTTATAACCACATTCGCAGGTCCTGACTCGGATTGGTTCACTCAGTTTCCAAAACATAGCATCAGTAACTTGGATCAGCCAGTGGATGCGTTCCTCGAACGCTTCATCTTCAACACCAAGAAAAATGCATCACTAAGCAACCTAGCGCCAAAGCCTAAGGGGTACAAGGAGGACTTGTATTGTAGGTTCCATAGGTGGAAGGGACATGATCTTAATGCATGTTGGAAGTTCAAAGGCTTGGTGCAAGACCTAATCGACAACAAGACATTGGTGGTGGACAACCCCGTAGCGCCAAACAACCAACATATGGGAGTCTTCAGAGACCCCTTGCCTGCCCATGATGTGCAGGAAAAACCCCTTCAAGTCAATGAGGTGCAATAGAATTGCCCCATGCAGGGGTATGTAGGGATGATAAGCATAGTGACTAGGAACAAGAGGTATCCAGGAGCTGCCCTCGCGGTGGCCACAAGAGAGGTTCCATCGACATCACAACCTCAACAACACCCTACGCAACCTCCCCCACCTAGACCAGTGGCCATGATTCGGACTAGACTTACCCAAAGTCTAAGGACCACGTCGGCTAGGCTCTCCATATACGAGCTCATTCAACAATCAGCGCCCCATCGGGAGGCTCTAATGGAGATATTAAAAGCCATCGAGTTGCAGCCCCATGAAGCAAACTCTTTCAACAACTTTGTGGGACATGTAAAACAATGTACAGAACCAGTCATCACCTTTAGAGAAGATGAATTGAAATCAGTGATTGGTGATGTGGTGGATCCACCCCTGCACGTTATTGCATGGGTCAACGGGATTCCGTATAAGAGGGTGTTGGTGGACACTGGCTCATCCAATAATATCATCACAACAGTAGCATTGAAACATCTGAAGTTGCCGACATCTCACATCGTGGCCTCCACCTATACTCTTCGAGCATTCAATGATGCAATATGCTCGACGGTTGGCACAATTGTCCTACCCATCCAAGTGGGACAAAAGACTATTCATACATTGTGCCACATCTTGGAAGGTGAGATGGCCTATAATATCTTGTTGAGCCCGGCCTTGGATCGTGGGACATGAAGTGTGTCCCTTCAATAGCTCATCAATGCCTAAAGTATACATTTGAAGGATAGGTGCATGTAGTCCCGATAGACTTAGAGCCCTTCAAGTACTACAATACGATGCAATTCATGCCGCAATCGACCCTTCCATCAACACATTTGGATTTTTAGTTGAATCCATCTAAACAAGGGCCGATTCCGTAGGCATCCCCGTTGACAAGTCCATCAAATCCCCAGTCGGGTCCATCTTCCTCATCTGGTCCTTCAACAATGATGCCACCTACGGTGGCCACACCAAAGGACAAGGGAAAGAAACCCCTAGAAGAGGAACCACCCCTAGTCTCAACCATCTCTACCGAAGAGATGCCTAGCCGAATGGAAGTCGAGATGCCTAGTTCACCCCACATGGAGTGGACTCCGGAAGGACTCCCATTCGCTCCCCCTCAACCGCCAACGATCACCGTTGAGATGGCCAACATGGGCTTGGGGGAGTATCTAGTGTGGAACATTGTAGCAACACCCGCACTTGAGTCCATGCAGGACATGGGGAGACCTCGACTCCCCATCGGCTCTGTGGTTCCTCTAGGCTACCCACCCAATCAGACAAACTTTGTTTATGGGGGCCTGGATAATGGCATTGAACCTTATATGCAAGAAGACGAATGATGAAGAGCCCTTTGTTGAGGATGTCAACTATTTGTCCAACCCAGACTTCGCTTTGAGATATCTTGGCCAATGTAATTGGCATGGATATGGGTTGGGCAGGTATGAGCAAGGAGTGCGTGTTCTTTGCCAACCGAGATATCAAATGTCGTATGACAAGTCAGGAGTAGGGTTCAACCACCCCCTGCCCCTAGACATCTTGGTAGAGAACATGCAAGGCCTAGGGATAGGCAACAAGGATGGGTTGGCATTAGATCCATATGCCAATCCTAACACAACATATACATTGGGAGATTATCTCCCATTGCTAACAACCAACCTTGTTGACCATAACAACCCTTTCCCTTCGGTCAAAAAGGGAGAAAGTTCGAGGACTCACCTACAAGAGGGATATGGACAAGACCAAGAAGGGTCTTCAGAAGATGAGTCGGAGTACGAGGTAGCACCTTGGGATCCTTTCGAGTCTGATAGCAATCATTCACAAGTAACTCCCATGGATGATGATCAGGAGAGCTTCCTGACAATGTTCCCTTTGGATGCTCCAATTGAGCATATGCCACCTCAAGAGAATCAGGTCCCCCCGTAGAGAGCGGAACAACCTCGATGGGACCACATTAATTTGCTCGAGCAAGATGAGCCTCATATGTCGCAAATAGCTGTTGGAGCCAACGAAGGCCTTTGGATCTCCCGATAGTGATTATGAAGATGAAACTGAGATGGCTTATCTCAATCATATGCGACAACAACAATATCCCTTGGACATAGATGACATGTTTGAACAGTTACACATAGGGCCAAGGCATAGGTGGCACTTAAACCAGGCATAGTTATAGCAATTACTGCACCCGCCACTCTAGGTATACAGAGAGCATCTTCCACCTGGAGACCCTATAGATCCATTAGTGCCTAGGGCAGACCCTATCCTCTTATCCGCACATAGGGCTGATCCATTTGTGCTAGTACCCACAGAGCCAGATCCAGAGCACAAAGATCATCTAGGATGTCCGAGTAACCACACCCATGGTAATGGAGACCACAATCATTTCATCAACATGATCTCCATTGATTTAACCACCCCCATCCATGATCCAGCCGACCCGACATGGTCATTGCATCTAGACCTAGATGCTATAGACTGGGATCACGCTGACACACCGCCATCCCCATCAGAGTACTGGCCTTGCGGTGGGATGTTCCATTTCACCCCAGGACAGACTCAGGATGTCTTCCATGCTGAAGAGGAACCCGATGTTCCGAACGATGATCTAAATTCAGCAAATGATATCCACTTGATCCCAACTCCACACCAGTTGGAGGACGGGTCCCACATGTCGGTCGAGGAGACGACTGACGTAGACATCGGCTCTGATCCAATGAATTTGCAAATCATCAAGCTGGGGGTAAGTCTATCCCTCGAAGAGCAAGCCGACTACATTGCCCTTCTCAAAGAGAAGAAGGAGGTTTTTGCATGGTCCTACAAAGACATGCCGGGACTAGACCCGTAGCTAGTCATGCATAATCTAACGCTTGATCCGACAGTCAAGCCAGTAAAGCAAAAACTACGTAAGATGCACCCAACAGTAGCCTTAATGGTCAAAGATGAGCTACAAAAGTTGTTGGATGCATAGTTTGTCATCTGCGTGGATTACCCACCATGGTTGTCTAACATGGTGCCCATCAAAAATCTCGATGGGAGGATTCGCATATGCACCGATTTTTGAGATCTAAACAAAGCGAGTCCTAAGGATGATTTCCCCTTGCCTAGCATCGATGCATTGGTAGATGCTACAGCGGGCCATGAAATGCTTTCCCTCATGGATGGTTTCTCGGGATACAATCAAATTCGTATCAATCCCGAGGACCAACTAAAAATGGCGTTCACAATGCCTTGGGGGACATTTTGCTATAAGGTCATGCCTTTTGGCCTTAAAAATGTTGGCGCCACCTACCAACGTGCCATGACGTACATCTTCCATGATTACATGCACAAAACTTTGGAAGATTACATGGATGATTTGTTGGCCAAATCTCTTTTGCGCCCAGATCATCTCGATGACTTAAGCAAGATCCTCGATCGCCTCATGGAACATAAAGTCAGACTAAACCCCAAGAAGTGCGTATTTGGCATCACATCTGGAAAGCTCTTGGGTTACATAGTCTCCAAATGAGGAATCGAGGTAGACCCACACAAAGTCAAGGCAATCCTTGAAATGCTTCCCCCAACTACCATCAAGCAGCTCAGAAGTCTACAGGGAAAGGTCGCGTCAATCAAGCGCTTCATAGCGCAGCTATCTGACAAGTGCCGACCCATGAATAAATTATTGCACAAGGGGGTAGCATTTCACTGGGATGACGAGTGCCGATCGACCTTTGATGACATTAAACAATACTTGGCTTCACCACCGGTATTGGCACCACCTAGACCAGGAGTGTCATTCTACTTATACATCTCAGCTACTGAGGTGGCACTGGGTGCCATGCTAGTCCCAAAAAAATGAACTACACAAAGAACAGGCTACTTACTATCTTAGCCGCACCCTGGTCAGTTATGAACTTAACTATGCATACGTTGAGAAGCTCTGCTTGGCAGTGGTGTTTGCTACCAAAAAGCTATGCCACTACATGCTCAACAATATGACGTATGTTGTGTCTAAGGAGAATCCATTGCGATACATGATGAGTCGTACTTATCATAGTAGCCGCACGATGAAATGGATCATGTTGTTGATGGAGTTTGACATAGAATTCATTGGACAAAAATCCATAAAAGGTCAAGTCATCACCGATCAACTGGCAGAGGCTCCTCTTGAAGACGATCAGCCTCTGACCATAGAACTACCTGATGATGGGGTCTTCCATGTTTCAGAATCACCAGATTCTGATGAGCCTGAGTCACAGGCTGACATGACCCTATTCTTCGATGGTTCTAAATGTGAGCAAGGAGGTGGCACGGGAATTGTATTCTTCACTCCACAAGGGGCTCCAATGCCTCTATCATTTAAATTAGACTTCTCGTGCACCAACAACAATGCAGAATATGAAGCCTTGCTCATAGGTCTTCAGACAACAATCACCATGAACATTAAATGTTTAAACATCTTTGGTGATTCATTGTTAATTTTCAATCAAGTAAAGGGGATATTCCAATGTAAATGCCCAGTTCTATAGGCCTACAAAGCCCTTGTGGACAAATTCCTGGCACAACTTGAATGGTATGACATCGAGGCACTCCCTCGATCATCGAATCATTTTGCGGATACTATGGCCTCCTTGGGGTCACTAATCCCGCAAGACCCTTCCGGTGAGATGACAACCATTCAGGTCAAAACATTATCGCAATCCATGATGGAGCATGCAAGCTCTGACCTAACGCCAGGAATCCACCTGATCCAGATTGAACCATCTCAGGATAGGTTCTCTCAAATCCATGATTGTCTGACTCAAGCCAACTGGGGGTCCTTGTTCTCCCCGACCCCTCTTAATAGCAACACAACGCTATTTTTACAAGTTCTTTCCCGCTCAGCTTTTGCTAGGGATGAACTTCAAGAGGGATTGGCCATTCATACCATCGAGGTTTCTGATCAGCAGGATTGGTACACACCCATAAGGGATTACCTCAAGCTAGGTAACCTCCCACTTGGATTGACACAAGCCACGAAAATATCATTTAAATAGAAAGCGGCAAAACATGTCTTGTTAGGAGACATTTTGTATCGTCGAAGCTATGAAGGAATCCTCCTCCGTTGCTTGGACCAGCAAGAGTCCGCTTGGGCGATCACCCAAGCACACGATGGTACATGTGGTGGCCACTTCAGCGGTATGGCCATCGCAAAGCGCATTCTTCGCATGGGCTATTATTGGCCATATTTAGAGCGATATTGTTGCGCATATGTAAAGAAGTGCGTGAAGTGTCAACACCATGCTAATTTGACACACGTACCTTCTCAGGCCTTGCAACCGATCCAATCGACTTGGCCTTTTTCATAGTGGGGCTTTGATCTAATCGAAAAGATCTCCCCTGCATCGTCGGGTCATCACACGTTCATCATAACGGCCACAGAGTACTTCACCAAGTGGGTGGAAGCAATTCCGCTAACCTCTATGACTGGAACCCGCATTGCGGAGTTTATTTTGCATAACATCATATGTCATTTTGGTATTCCATCCAAGATCCTTTCGGATAATGGGACGTCATTCAAGAATAAATATGTGCGTGCTTTGACAACAAAGTACAAAATTCAGCACAGTTTTTCAACACCCTATTATCCGTAGGCAAATGGGCAAGCAAAAGCGTCAAACAAAATGCTAGTCGCCATCCTCAAAAAGACCATCGTAGATAGTCATAAGGATTGGCACATTCAAATCCCACTTGCCCTATGGGCTTATCGCACTAGCATTCGGATGCCCACTGGGGCAACTCCATTTTCGTTGGTGTATGGCTCCGAGGCTAGTCATGCCTCTCGAGTTGGAAATCCCTTCCCTGCACATTTCAATGCAAGAGTTCATCGATGATGACACTACATGGTAGGCCCGGTTAGACCAACTGACGTTGCTCGATGAACGACGCGTCAATGCTCTCGAGCATTTGCGTATCTATCAAGAGCGACTTAAGAAAGCATACAACATGAAGGTCCACCTAAGGGACTTTCAGGTTGGTGACTTGGTCTTAAAAGAGAACCAACAGAATTCTAATTTGTCGTCCCATCTAAGGGACAAGTTCATGGCAAACTGGTTAGGTCCTTATGTGATTGATAGTAGAATAGGACCTGGAACATACCGACTCGCCTCTCTTGAAGGAATCAAGGAACTAGAACCCTTGAACATCAGTCATTTGAGGCCATTCCACATCTAGAGAGCCATAGTCCAACCAAAAGCTCCAAGGATTCTCACAATCGCTTGGTCAACCCAAAATTCCCCAAAGTCATAAACCCTTTGGTCAACCCAAAAGCTCCAAGGATTCCCGTAATCGCTTGGTCAACCCAAAATGCTCCAAAGGTATCTATAAACCCTTTGGTCAAACCAAAAGCTCCAAGGATTCCCGTAATCGCTTGGTCAACCCCAAAAATGCTCCAAAGGTATCCATAAACCCTTTGGTCAAACCAAAAGCTCCAAGGGTTACCATAACCGCTTGGTCAAAACAAATATTCAAAAACAAACAAAAACAATAAAATCATCAAAAATAACAAAAAAATTGCATTTCAATTCCATGCATACTCGTAAAAATCAAAATACAAAAATATAGGTTGCATTAGGCATCACATCCATACATTGCATATTTGCTAGGTCATACAAGTCAAAAGCACCATAGACTGTCATTACTTGGCAATTCCATCATTTTCCACATCAAATCCATTTTATAAACACATACATCCAGAATAACACCATCCCCATTTTTAGCATAGTCAGTTGTCTCCTAATGTATATAGGGTTTTTGTCATTCAACTGTCTTTAAATTTCTAGCCAAAAACTGTACAAAGTTAAACAGATTTTACAAGGGAAAGTTTTACTTGGATCACGCCTCGTTATGTAACATCCCTACACAAGTTAAAACACATAAAATAATTCCTAAGTTGTGTGAATGCAAGAGAAACCTACAAAGCAGTCTAGGGTACCATAGGTGAAAGATTAGCCTGTTCATCCCCCTGTGCGAATGGTTCAAGAGTGCTGAGAATTGACAAAAGGACAAGCTCTTCCCCATCAATTCCCCCTAATAAATAGTGGTTTTCACCACTACCAAAAATCCCAATCACCATTGGTCCCTAAAGTTGTAAGGATTCGTACTACACGTCCCTTGACAAGGATGGGTAGTCATCCCCAAGGCCTAAAAGGATCGATGCCATTCAAAAACAAAATTCCCACAAGCCATCATCATGACCATCTCCAATCACCTTTGGTCTCCAAAGTTGTAAGGATTCATACTACACGTCCCTGAACAGGATGGGTAGTCATCCCCAAGGCCTAAAAGATCAATGCCCTTACTTCATAATCTCCATAATCCCCTTTGGTTCCCAAAGTCGTAAGGATTCATACTACACGTCCCTGAATAGGATGGGTAGTCATCCCCAAGGCCAAAAGGATCAATGTCATTCATAAGCCACAAACCTACAAGCTCAACCTTACAAAGCTCAAAATCCAAAATCAAATAACAGTGGTTATCACCACTATTCAAAATCCTTGCTCAAAAAGAAAAACAAAGAGAAAAATAAATAGTGATTTTTATCACTATGTATACGAGCAAGTATCCTAAACCATTGAGCAAATAAAAATCTTGAACTTGAATCCTTGGAATTCTCAGCATTCGAAAACCATCTAGGTGATCCTCATTACGGGTTTGGTGGACAACCTACCTGGCAATGGCGGTATCCTAAACGCATGACGATATGTCTATCACATTAGCTTTGCATGTGAGCAGACCAATGTTTGCATGTGGATGAGCTAGCTTATGGTACCTTAGATTGTCCCATGGATTAATCTTACTAAATACAACAATGGAGTTAGTGGAGCTAATTAGGTGATCCTCAGTACAGGTTTGGTTGATAGCCTATCTGGCACTGGCGGTATCCTGACAAATACCACATAAATGAACTCAATTGCACACACAGGGATGTGAAATAACTTGGTTAAACTCAAGTCGGATTTATACCTTGTTCAAAAGTCTTGCAAGATAAATGTACAGTTTTGGCTAGTTAGTTAAAATATCTGAATCTCAGAAAAGCTTAACTACATTTTAAAAACAACTGGAACATTTCATTACGTACATCACCATCAAAAAATATGCAAAATACAAAAACAAAGTTATCACATGCAAAGTCATTCCACAAAGTCATCCCATAAGTACAACAAGCCAGTAAATCTTGTACAGTCTATGGTGCCATCGACAAGTTATCAACAACTCATTTCATTCATTCCATATGCATACATCATATAATTAGAAACATCGCATTCATAATAGCATTATGCATACATCAATGTAAATACATGTGCATAAAAACAAACCATGAAAAGTGTATAAACAAAACAAAGAAAGTCATCTATATATATATCATCAAAAATGCCCGCAAGCTACAATGAACCGGTCCTCTGACCTCACAACAAAGCCAAAAACTCAAAAACCCCTAAGCCTAGGGCATCGGCCACCATGATCACGTAGGATCGGTGCGACGGGAACTACCCCCCATGGTGTGGGTCCTATGGGACCCCTCAGGGCGGCTACTGCTAGCCCCCACATCATGCCTACTAGCGCCTCCCTCATCCAGTCGCCTATGTCGAGAGGATGTTGACTGCTCAGTATCACTCCCTCTCGAGCGGCACGATGATCCACCTCCACTCAACATAGGGATCCACCCATCGAGGTGGCTAATCTCTACCTCCAGCTCCAATCGATGCCACACCAAGTCCATCTCTCACTGATGATACATAGCCAAATTCTCGTTGCACTGTGCTAGCTATGTCCATAGGAGATCCCTCTCCCATGCAGCATCGGTATCCCCATCCTACCGATGGTACGTAGCCCATGCATTCTCCCACTCTGCTAGCTATGTTCGTAGGAGATCCCTCTCCTGTAGAGCATCCCCGAGCTCCTCATCCCACCTTCAAAGTAACCCCACCAATCATGCATTCTCAGAGTGCAACCCTACCTCCATGTCCTTCGAAACTCCCGAGGCATTGACATATCTAGACAGCAGCTACTCGGCTCCCACTGCTCTAGGACGTCCTACATCTCCGGCTGATCCAAAACCCAAAACTCCCCCCAAAATCATCCACCTCTACCATGTCCGCATCATCCAGCGGAACCCCCAACCCTCTCCTGGTGCCTCTACATCCTCATCCCCTACTACCACCTCTGCACCCCCTAGAGGCCCCTCACCTCGCCATCACTGCAAAGTCCACCACTGGTCATACTCAATGGTAACCCCGATGTCATCCACATCTGGGACATCAATCACTGTATCTGCATCCTCACCTAGCGGTGCAATGACTGGCCAAGCTAGAGTCCTCTCGTCCCCCTGATGTCGATAGACCACGGGCTCACCAGGCAACCCCTAGCGCACCTCGAACTATCATGTAACCCGACCATATGGGAAGAACTCCTGCTCAGTCCCATGATGCCCAATCAGCCACCGCCCCCTACGTACCCATCGAAGCCACTCTCCAGCCTCAAGCCAGGCTGGACAGTCCTGATAGGGGCGCCAGAACACCTCCCCTGGAGCAAGCCGAGCGAAGGCATCGACATAGTGCCCTACGACACCTTCCCATCATCGACTCTGACCCTGCTCCTCAGACCTCTACCATAGTGCCCCGTATCCAATCTCTCGGTCTACCATCTCTGCCTAGGTCATCCATGGCAACCCAACCGGCCTCTCCATCGCTATGTGCTACCAAGCCCAACACTACAACAAGTAGCTACAACTAATCCCCTTTCACCTCCGATAGTGGACCTCGTACAACTCATCATAGAGCTGTGCCAGTAGAGTCTATCCCCATCTCATGATCATAGGTGCCTCCGTAGGACACTCCACCAACTTAAACACCACCTCTAGTAGGTTCCATGGGAACCTCGCACCCGAAGAGTCAGGGAGAAGCATGTTGGAAATGAGGCCCATCAGTAATGCATGCCTCACTCCCAACACACCCCTCTCTAGCCACCATCGAACCAATATGCCACCAATCTGGCAGTCACCCTCTGCCCTCTCCACTAGGTTGTCCACCCCCATCTCCTCTCCATGTCCAAAGCAGCATGTCAACACTGTTGTCCGCTGATCCCATGGCGTCGTCCTGATCGGCAGTCCATCTATCAAATTCGAAGAATCCGATAGACATCCTCCAAAGTAACTATCATCTCCCCTATTGGGAGATGGAAGGTATTAGTCCGAGGATCCCACAAGTTGATCAGGGCCATCAGATAGGCCCGATCCCCGACCACCGGCTCTAGCTGAGTCACCTGCTTGAGCCCAAGGGCATCAAGCCACTCCCAGTCAGCCAAAGTCAGTGCCTCCCGTGCTTTAGTGAAAACCGTGGGCACACGGTACCGGCTCTTCACAACCTGCAAAAGAAAACAACACAAAAACATTAAAACAATGAAAAATTGTAAAAATATTATTACAATAAAAACAAACAAATAACAGAGATAAAATAAAAAATACAAAAATCAAAAAATAATTTGTCAGTCTAGGGTTTTAACTCTAACTGATAAATTAAAAACAAACAACAAAATCAAAAAATAATTTGTCAGTTCTAGGGTTTTAACTCTAACGATAAATTAAAAAACAAAAAATTAAAAAAAACTAATTTGTTAGTCTAGGGTTTTAACTCTAACTGATAAATTAAAAACAAACAAAAAAATTCAAAAATAATTTGTCAGTCCTAGGGTTTTTAACTCTAAACGATAAATTAAAAACAAACAAAAAATTCAAAAATAATTTCTTAGACCTAGGGTTTTTAACTCTAAACTGGTAAATTAAAAACACAAACAAAAACAACAAAAAATAACTAGGGTTGAGTTACATTTTTAAGCTCAGTTTTACCCTATGTTTCTAACCTAAGTTTTGATCTTTGTTCAATTCAGGTTAAGCGAAGTTTTTAAGTTATGTTCTAAACTAAGTTTTTTAGCTCAGTTTTAAACTAACTTTTGATCTTTGTTTAACTAGGGTTAAACTAAGTTTTCAAGCTAAGTGTTAATTTTGATAGACTAGGGTTTCATTTTTAAATTTGAAAAACAAAAACAAAAGGACATAAAACAACTAACTTGCGGTTTTCAAATTGTAACAAACAAACAATAAAGAGGAAGAGCACTCACTGGTCTCGCTTCGGCTCTATCGCTTGATGATCCGGTCCATGAACTCATGGTGGCAAGAAAATTTTGGTAGCGCTTCGCTTCGCAGAATTGACCTCCTCCTCCTCAGAGCTCCAAATCGCCAGGAAAAACAAATGCAAATGAGCCCAAAACCTAGTTTTGGCCTTTAAATAGGCTTTTTGAGCCTGTAATCGTTCCTCCCTAGGATGAGCACTCTAGTTAGCACTCGTCCCACCCTAGGATGATTACTAAACTGGTATTCATCCCACCCAGGGATGAATACAGAGCAAAAATTTCAAAAACAACAAAAAATGCACAAAATGCACCAAAAACAAGCAATAAAAGTGTCCGATAAGAGTGCTTTTGCACTTGACATTCTGAGAATGCAAAATAGATGTCGGGGTCACAAATCCTCACTATCCTATTCCCTAAGAAGGCTACCATAGCTGGACCGCTCCATGGGATGATGGATTTTTGAGAATTTCATCCCCAAACGGCGTCACAAAAGGGTCAAAACCCAACCAAAAATAGCAATAACATTGTCGAACGAAGGCGCCTTTGCGCCTGAAATTCTTGGCATCCAAAATAGATGTTGGGGTTACAAATTTTCACTATCCTACTCCCTAATAAGGCTACCATAGCCGGACCGCTCCCCGGGAGGACGAATTCTTGACAATTTCAGCTCCAAAATGCGTCACAAAAAGGGTTAAAACCCACCAAAAATAGGTCAGAATGTTCGGAAACTGCTTAAGCATTCAATGGTAAACAACTGAAGGCACCCTTACCTAAGTCATCTTGGGTCAAGTGACTCGTCGCTTTTCTCATGTCGGTCATTCCCTCATCGATTCGTCGCTTGAGGGGGTAGTCACACTTAGTCACCAATCAACAAAAATATACCCAATCAAGGAAATGACACGCATTCAAAGGATCATTGACAAAGACAATCATGCTCCCGCTTGGGGCAGCAAACAAGCAATAATCACAAGCTGATCAAACACTTGGCATTCATGAATCATGAACTCAAGGTTCCCATAGACAAAAGGTTGCGCCCTTTGCCTATTCATGACTGATCAATGTCCAAGCTCAAGTAACACCTCACCGAAAAAGGTTAACACTTGAATTAAGTTCCTTAGCTCGTCAAAAGCAAGGATTCAAGAATGCGTGCCCTTTCCATACTTGGGGCATCAAGAGTTGGTTAGGTTACTGAGAAACCCTAATCATTAGTGCTTTAGGTATCTATTTTTGCTCAGCGTTGCGCCTTGCACAATGCTTCCCAAAAAGGGGCATCTGTAGACACCAAAATAACACCAATCCGATTATGTGACAACAAGCATCGATCGCATTGACACACACAACCCCTAGGGCAGCCCCTAGAGGTTAAATAGTGGTCCTAACCACTCCCAACAGTAGTTTGGAAGGTCAAGAGTCAATTTGGCACCTTTTGGCACTTTGCTCCCTACTCGTCCCACCTTGGGATGAATACAAACTGGTATTCGTCCCACCCAGGGATGAATAGCAGCATTCGCCCTAGGGTGAGGCGAATAGCAGGTTTGACTGGCAAAAATTCAAACCTCGATAGGTCCGCCAGTTAACTACAACTTCAGGACATGCAATTGCGAGGAATGACTTCAAATCAAGAAGAGAGACTTCAGTCATGCATGTCTTTATTTTAGAGACCTCATGCAAGGAGACTCTAAATCAGGGAATAATATTTTCTCTCAAAATAGGACAATCAACTCAAGTGGCGCCCTCGCATGCGCATTCAAACAAAGAGACCCTAGGTCTATAAATTGGTGAGTCTTCTCACCCAAAAAGAGATACAGAGAGGAGCTTTTGGAGCAACGAAGTGCTGCTAAAATATATCCTCACCCATTGTTTGTGCTTTCACATCCTTGATCTCTCTTTTGGAGGGAGGTTATTGGGTGATTATTGGAGGCGCATTCTAGACCCAAACCCGAACATTTGGCCACAATATTCCACAAAATTTGTCGACAACACCCCATAAGAGGTTTTGGACCCATCCCAAGTGGATTGGTGCCGAAACAGAGTCCCAAACGGTGGGCGTCCTGCCCTCGGGTGCCCCCCAAGCTATCGCAGCCCTAATCGCCCCACCCCGGAGTGATTAGAAATCTATGATAGATTTCCTTTCTTTTCTTTTTGCATCTTATTCTAGGTTATTTAAATAGGTTGTAGTTTAAATTTCACTTCATTCTGAGCATTTTTGACCATGTTTTTATCATTTCCCGCCTTTACTAACTTGCAGATGGCACCATCAAAATCTGGGTGATAGAGGCCAAATTGGAGAAATCTGACCTTCTGGGTCTTCCCAAAATACCCCCAATTAGCTAACCCCAACTTTGCAGGTCATTTGGAGCTTCCTGGATAGGACATTGAAGAGGGTGCTTTCTGACAATTTATTGCAGGTTTATTCGTCCCACCTCGGAGCGAATACAAATCTGTGAGGAATTTCTGACTGTTCCTTTTGCAGTGCCCTCCTGGTAACATATTCATGCTTCTGTTAAATTTTTAGGTCGATCTGAGGTCATTTGGTTATCGTTTTAATATTTTCATGCATACACTAACAGTAGGCCTTGGGAAATACATGTTCTATTCTATCTGCAGGTGCTACTGATCTTTTCTATTTCCTTGAACGTAGGTCTTCGACATCAGAGGAGCAGTAAGGAGTCAACACTCATATACACAAGCGGTGGTGATGTTTTGGTCCGCCCATCTTACATGTGGGCACGCGGAAGAAGGATTGCTATCCATGGATGTGATAAGAAACATATTTAACGCTCCTATCCCCTAAAAGGGAAGGAGACGTATTGTAACATGACTTTGAAAGCATATCAATAAAGAGGGCCCTATTCCATATTGCTTTTATCTTGTGTCGATTCGTTTATGTTCTTTCCTTTCATGCATTTTTCAATATATAGGCTTTTGGCGTTAAGTTTGGTTTTATACGCATCGTACTTGGCATTTTCCTTTTTGTTTCCGTATCCTCGTGCTTTCAGATACCTAGGTACTATGTGATTCAAATAGATAACAATAATGCTCCTTGATTTTAGATCTCATTTGCAAAATGATAACACTTTCTGAAGAAGAATTTACTTATGACATTACTAAATTACTATTAGATGATGACTAAAGTATACATTAATATATACAAATAAAGAAAAGTTTATTTACTTATGATAATAATATTTCTCGTTATATTAACTCATTGAGAAAAACACTTCTCATGATAACATTCTAAAAGTTGAAATAAATAATATGGTATTTAGAAATATTTGTACTATAGAGGGTTAGCATCATATTTCAACTCACATTTGTTTCAATAAAATTGATGTTATTTAATAGAATTGAATTGATATACTTGCATAATTGTACACCTTTATTGTTATATGTTGTCTTATTCATTAATCTTATTTGCTTCAAATCTAAAATTCATATTGGTAATAGTATATCCTTTTCATTATTCAGATTCATTATTATGATAACGATAATATCTTCCTTCTACTAGGATTGCACTGATAAATAAAAAGATATCATATGTTTCTTGGAGTGAAAATGCCTCTAGGAGACCCAAAATTTGCTTTTAATGTAAATTTTAGTTTTCACAACTAAAAAGATATCATAACTATTGGTGTAGAACCAGAGTGTGATTGCTATATTGGGGTAGTGGGTTTTATTGAATAACGGGTTCATGATTCTATTTTGAATGTCATCCAAGTTTTTTTAGGCTTACTAAAAATAGAAAATGAGTTGCTAAAAATATAAATTTACTAAAAATAGTAAGGGGGTAGCGTAGGCTAGGGTTTTTCTTTTTGGGAGTATAAGAAGTGGGAGACTCTATTGTAAGGGGGATGGAAATTTAGTTAATGAAAAGAAGCATTTGTAGGTTTATTTTATTGGTGTATTTTTTATGATGTCTTATCTTATACTTTTACCCTTGGAGTCTATTGATGGTCTCCTACAGTGAAAAGTTATCAATTGGTATCAGAGGGGGTGAGGTATCGCTAGTGGAAAGAAGATGAATATAAGAGGGAGAGGGTGAGGAATATATACCCAAATGAATAAGTATATGGAGGATCTGCATGCAAAAATAACATGACTAACTGGTGAAATTAATCGCATGGTGGAGGCCTACACTAATGTGAACCCAAATCTAGAATTTGATAATGAGATCACCATTGAGGAAGGTGAATCTGAGGATCATGCGAAATAAGAACCATAAAATTTTAAAAGTAAGTTGATCAGAGCCTTGGAAGGACTTAAATAAAGCCGATATGAAGTCAAGATCGAGGTTTTTGAGTATGTTGGTGAGTTAAAACCAGAGCAACTAATTAATTAGGTAAATAGTATGGAGAAGTATTTTTAATGGAGTAATCTGGCTGAGGAAAAGAAGGTGGAACTCGCGTGCACGAATTTGAAAGGGTATGCTTTTAATTTTGTGGGATTATCTATAGATGGAATGACAAAGGAAAGGAAAAGCAAAGATAAAGGCTTGGGATAATATGAAGAAGAAGATTCAAGAAAAGTTAGTGCATGTAGACTATTTCCAAACTTTATTTTGTAGATTTCAAAACCTTCGATATAAGGACCAAAGCATTGAGGAATACACAAATGAGTTCTACAAGCTATCTTTTCATGTGGAGCATAATGAGACCAAAGAGTAGAGGGCTGAGAGGTATGTAAATAGCCTAAGTTATGCTATTCAAGATAAGTTGAGTATGCATCATACCATTTCTATAGAAGATGCATATCAGATGGCCTTGAGGGCTAAAGAAAAGTGTAAGAGGAGTAATTATAGAAGAGGGAAGAAGGGATTGGTATATTCTCCAAATCGAGGGCATGGAGGATCTAGCTCATCAAATGGAGAATCCTCAAATACAAATAAGCATGAAGAGACATAGTAAGGTTGTGGTACCTACCAAAGGGGAAGAGGAAATAGAGGAGGTCGAGGTAATGGGAGAGGTCAAGCTGGGAATGGATCATGAAAGTCGTACACTAGTTTTATATATGATGAGGAAGTTCACTAAGCATTTGAGTGCATCCACTATGATGCTTAAGATAGGAATCATGGAGGATAGGATAGAGTCAACCTCGTTGAGGAAGAGGATGAAATGAAAACAAAAGTTGTTGTAGATGTGGGTGAGAATATCACGATAAAGAGAACATTGATTTCTCCAAAGAAGGCAAAAATGCAAGTGGATGAGGGTGATGAGTCCTGGCTACAAACAAATATCTTTCATACAAGATTCACATCAGGAGGAAAGGTATGAAAAGTAATCATTGATGGTGGTAGTTGTGAGAATATGGTCTCTAATGTAATGGTAGAGAAAATAAATCTAAAATTTGAGAAGCACCCACATCCCTATCACATTTTATGGATAAAGAAATGGAATGAGGTGACTATTAATAAGATATTTTTGGTAAAATTCTCAATCGGAAATACTTATAAAGATGAAGTTTGGTGTGACGTGATTCTTATGGATTCCTATCACATACTATTGGTAAGGCTTTGGTGGTATCATAGGAAGACCATACATGATGGGGGTCGAAATACATACATCTTTTGGAAGGATGGTACCAAGGTAGTATTTTTGCCTCTTCAGGAAGAAGGATAGAACAAGAGTTTGTTGACTACGAAGATGTTTATCATAGAGGTACAAGAATCTGGTTGATGCTATGCATTGACAATGAAGAAGATAGCGGTAGAAAAGCATTGCAAAAAAATATTGATAAAGCTTTGTCATATGATAATTTATAGAACAAGCAATGATATTATATTAAAGGATAATAAATTTATTACCTCCATAATGAAAGTGGTACTTGAAAAAATCATAAGATGAATTAGTAACCACCCCATTGTCATCTACTTTGAGCTATGGATTTGATTCCATAATGGTGCACATATGGATCTCGTATGTTATTCATAAATAATCAATATGACATAGAATATTCAATCCCAAGCGAATTGAATTTATGACATGCTCTAGAAAATACTCACCTAACATTTATTAGCCTAAACCATAGATATTTTTACTTACTTGTATATAACAAGGTGGATAGCATTGATTCAATTTAATCATAATAAGAAATATCTTTTACATATGAATTTGAAAGAGAATTTTATTATGTTTGGATGAATCAAGTGCTTTAATATTGAAGTTAGTCTTATTATATTTATTACAATTACTCATAATATTGCTATGTTGATGATATAACTAAAATTAACTCATAAAAAGGATTATTTTTCAAAAATTAACCTCATAGTAAATTCTATCGAATATATTATAACTATGAAATATTATGATAATGAAACATAACAATCAAAAAATTAATTGGATGATTCTTATCTAAAAATTAAGATCATTTTCTAATGAAAAATGACTTGATCTATTAAAGTGTTGTAGGATGTTACTTAGCTATAGAAAATTCAATTTTTGAACATAAATTTATGAATCATAATATTGTTTATGCATATAATATTTAATGCATATTTCTTCAAATATAACCTAAAAATCAACCAAGATTTTTCTCTACTTTTGGTAGGATGTGGATACATTCTATGAAAAATAAATTGTTGAACAAAATATCCTTTCATATTTTCTTAAATATTTTTACATGTATTTAAATGTTAGATGAAGTAATTAAATTTTCATTTAAACATTAAAATTATTTTTTGAATCTCCTTCTCTGGTAAATATAAATAAATTTGACAAAAAAATCATGATATGCATTTCAATTTTGAATGTAAAATGAAGAACATAATGAGAAGTGATAGAATATCAAGAAAATAAATTAAAAATATACAATTCAAGAAGAATTAGGCATACAATTTCTGAAAAATATAGAATTTGTAGGTTTATTCTTTAACATGTGTGATTTTATACATAAAATCATATAATTAAAACAATTCTTTGGCCACACAACTAATGAAATTACCTTTTAGTTATACATGGTTGTCAATATCAAGCATAAAATCACTAGCATCAATATTGTGCAACTACCAGACTTGTTGTATCTATTTAAAAGATAATTTTATAGAAAATATTATCATGAAAAACAATAAAATATTTCAAAAAAATATATATTCTTATAAAATAAATATTTATATGTTCAAGTAGACGAGTCAATATATGTTCAACAAACTTATGTCATACTATACTTGAAGGATATGTTTTAGTATATGGATCCATTAAGATGAATTGGATTTTTTCAAATGTATATGATTGTATAAGAAACACAAGGCTTGGATTGCTATATGTAGACACCAAAACATCACCAATCCGATTATGTGACAACAAGCACTGATCGCATTGACACACATAGTCCCTAGGGCAGCCCCTAGAGGTTAAACAGTGGTCCTAACCACTCCCATAGCAGTTTAGAAAGTCATAGGTCAATTTGGCACCTTTTTGGCACTTTGCTCCCTACTCATCCCACCCTGGGACGATTACAAACTGGTATTCGTCCCACCCAGGGACGATTATCAGCATTCGCCCCAAGGTGGGGTGAATAGCAGGTCCGCTAGTTAACTGCAGCTTCAGGCCATGCAATTGCATGAGGCCTCCAAAATCAAAGACATGCATGACTGAAGTCTCTCTCCTCGATAAAAATTGTTTTTGAATTGTTTTGTTGTTGGTTTTAATTTATTAGTTGACCCTAGAGTTAAAAACCCTAGGATTGACAAGCATTGTTTGAATTTTTTTGTTGTTTTTAATTTGTCAGTTGAGACGTAGAGTTAAAAACCCTAGGTACTGACTACTGGTATTTGAATGTTTAAAATTATTATTATTATTTTTTTTTGAATTTTGTTTCTTGTTATTTGGCTTTTTTTAGCTATACATTATTTTGTGCATTGTTGTATATTCATGTTATTTTTACATAGTTTATCATGTTATTAATGTTTTTGTTTTGTTTGCTTTTGTAGGTTGTGAAGAGCTGGTATCGTGTGCCGATAGTTTTCTCTGAAGTGCGGGAGGCACTAACTTTGGATGACTAGGAGTGGCTTGATGCCCTTGGGGTCAAGCAGGTGACTCGACAAGAGCCTGTGGTCAAGGATCGGGCCTATCTAACGGACCTGATCAACTTGTGGGAGCCCTAGACCAATATCTTCTATCTCCCAACAGGTGAGATGACAGTGACCTTGGAGGACGTCTATCAGATTCTATGGATTATGATAGATGGACAGCCGATCAGGATGATGTCATGGTATCAATGGACAACAGTGTTGACACACTGCTTTGGGCATGGGGAGTAGTTAGGTGTGGACAACCTAGTGGAGATGGTAGAGGGGGACTGCCAGATTGGCAACATTTTAGTTTGATGGTGGCTAGAGAGGGGCATGTTGGGAGTGAGGCACACATTACTAATGGGCCTCATTTCCAACATGCTTCTACCTGACTCATCAGGCACACGGTTACCTTAGAACCTACTGGAGGTGGTGTTCAGGCTGGTCGAGTGTCTCATGGAGGCACCCCTGATCATGAGGTGGGGATAGACTCTGCTGGCAGAGCTCTATGATGAGCTGTACGAGGTTCGATTCCAAAGGTGGAAGGGGATTGGATGTAGCTATCTGTTGTAGTTTTGGGCTTGGCAGCACATAGCTGTGGAGAGGCTGATGGGGTTGTAATCCAAGCGAAGTCATCCGATCTTTCGGAGATGGTAGACCGAAAGATCGGATGCCTTCGCTTGGATTGCTCTAGGGGAGGTTTCCTGGTGCCCCTACCAAGACTGTCTAGCCTGGCATGAGGCTAGAGAGTGGCTATGGTGGTTTCACAGGGGGAGGTGGCTGATTGGGCAGCATGGGACCGAGCAGGAGTTCTTCCCGTATGGCCGGGTGACACGACAGTTTGGGGTGCACCAAGGGTTTCCTAGTGAACCCTTGATCTATCAGTGTTAGGGGGATGAGAGGACTCTGGTCTGGCCAGTCATTGCATCGCTGGGTGAGGATTCAGATACAATGATTGATGTCCTAGACGTGGATGACATCGAGGTTACCGTTGAGTATGACCAGTGGTGGACTCTACGGTGATGGTAGGGAGAGGGGCACTATGAGGCGTAGAGGCGGCAACAACGGTGGTGATGATGTAGAGGCATCAAGAGAGGGCTAGGGGGTTCCTTTTGAGGAAGCAAACTTGGTAGAGGTGGATGATTTTGGGGGGTATTTTGGGGTTTTGGATTAGCCGAAGATGCAGGACGCTCCGAAGAAGTGGGATCCAAAGCAGGCTATTGTGCTAGAGATGCCAATGCCTTAGGTAGTTGCGGAGGACACAGAGGTAGGGTTGCGCACTAAGAATGCATGATTGGTAGGGTTGCTCTAGAGGTAGGATGAGAAGCTCAAGTATGCGCTATGGGAGAGGGATCTCCTATGAACACAGCTAGTGGAGCAGGAGAACACATTTGTGATGTATCATTGATGGGAGGGGGATATCGATGTTGCATGGGAGATGGATCTCCTATGGACACAACTGGCAGAGAAGGAGAAGGCATTGGCACAGTGCGACGATGTAGTATATTTGTACCTTCGATAGGAGGTGGAGTGGTTTCGGCATCAGATGTATTTGGAGGGAGAGATTATCTACCTTGGGGGGTGGATACCTAACCCCTCTAGAGGTGGGTATTCACGTCGGATGAGGGGAAGCGATACTGAGCAGTCAACATCGTATCATCGTAGGTGATTGGATGAGGGGGGTGCTAGTGGTCATGTTGCGGGGGCGAGCAGCAACCGCCCTAAGGGGTCCCATAGGACCCACAACACGAGGGGTAGTTCTTATCACAACGATCCTGCATGATCATGGTGGCCAATGCCCTAGGCTTGGGGGTTTTTGAGTTTTTTCTTTGTTGCGAGGTCAGAGGACCGGTTTATTGTAGCTTGTGGGTATTTTTGATGATATGTATATAGATGGCTTTCTTTGCATTTATACACTTGTCCTGGTTTGTTTTTCTATTTATGCATAGTTATTTATGATGATGTATGCATGTGGTATGATGAATGTGATATTTCTAATTATATGATGTATGCATATGGAATGAATGAAATGAGTTGTTGATAACTTGTCAATGGTACCATAGACTGTATAAGATTTACTGGCTTTTTGTACTTAGGTGATGGCTTTGTGGAATAATTTTGCATGTGATAACTTTGTTTTTGTATTTTGCGTATTATCTGATGGTGATGTACGTAATGAAATGTACCAGTTGTTTTAAAATGTAGTTAAGATTTTCTGAGATTCAGATATTTGAACTAACTAGCCAAGAATGTACATTTATCTCACAAGAATTTTGAACAAGGTATAAATCAGACTTGAGTTTGACCAAGTTATTTCACATCTGTGTGTGTGTAATTGAGTTTGTTTATGTGGTATTTGTCAGGATACCGCCAGTGCCGACTAAGTTGTCAACCAAACCTGTACTGAGGATCACCTAATTAGCTCCACTAACTCCGTTGTTGTATTTAGTAAGATTAATCCATGAGACAATCTAAGGTACCATAAGCTAGCTCATCCACATGCAAACATTAGTCTACTCACATGCAAAGCTAATGTGATAGACATATCGTCATACGTTTTAGGATACCACCATTGCCAGGTAGGTTGTCCACCAAACCCGTAATGAGGGTCACCTAGATGGTTTTTGAATGCTGAGAATTCTAGGGATTCAAGTTCAGGCTTCTTTTTTGTATTTGCTCAACGTGTTAGGATACTTTCTCGTATACATAGTGATAAAAATCACTGTTTATTTTGCTCTTTTTGTTTTTCTTTTTGAGCAAGGATTTTGAATAGTGGTGATAACCACTGTTATTTGATTGTGCATTTTGAGCTTCGTAAGGTTGAGCTTGTAGGTTTTTTGCTTATGAATGACCTTGATCCTCTTGGCCTTGGGGATGACTACCCATCCTGTTCAGGGACGTGTAGTACAAATCCTTACGACTTTGGGAACCAAATGGGATTAGGGATATTATGAAGAAGGGAATTGATCTTTTAGGCCTTGGGGATGACTACCCATCCTTGTCAGGGGCATGTAGTACGAATCCTTATGACTTTGGAGACCAAAAGTGATTGGATATGGTAATGATGATGGCTTGTTGGGAGTTTTCTTTTGAATGACATTGATCCTTTTAGGACTTGGGGATGACTACCCATCCTATTCAGGGACATGTAGTATGAATCCTTACGACTTTGGGGACCAACGATGATTGGGATTTTTTATAGTGGTGAAAACCACTATTTATTAGGGGGAATTGGTGGGGAAGAGCTTGTCCTTTTGTCAATTCTCAGAACTCTTGAACCATTCACACAGGGGGACGAGCAGGATAATATTTCACCTATGGTATCCTAGACTGCTTTGTAGTTTCATATTCCATTCACACAACTTGGGAATTATTTTATGTGTTTTAAATTGTGTAGGGATGTTACATAACGAGGCGTGACCCGAGTAAAACTTTCCCTTGTAAAATCCATTTAACTTTGTACAGTCTTTGGCTAGAAATGTAAAGACAGCTGAATGACGAAAACCCTACATACATTAGGAGACAAATGACTATGCTAAAAATGGGGATGGCATTATTCTGGATGAATGTGTTTATAAAATGGATGGAATGTGGAAAATGAAGGAATTTCCGAGCAATTACAGTCTATGGTGCTTGTGACATGTATGACCAACAAATATGCAATGTATGGATGCGATGTCGAATGCAATTTATTATATTTTTGTAAATTGATTTTTACGAGTATGCATAGAATTGAGATGCAATTTTTTGTTATTTTTGATGATTTTACTGTTTTTGTTTGTTTTTGAATATGTATTTTGACCAAGCGGTTATGGTAACCCTTGGAGATTTTTGTTTGACCAAAGGGTTTATGGATACCTTTGAGGTATTTTAGGCTAACCAAGCGATTGTGAGAATCCTTGGAGCTTTTGGTTTGACCAAAGGGTGTATGGACACGTTTGGGGCATTTTGGGTTTGACCAAGCGATTGTGGGAATCCTTGGAGCTTTTGGTTTGACCAAAGGGTTTATGGGTACCTTTGGAGCATTTTTGGATTGACCAAGCGATTGTGGGAATCCTTGGAGATTTTGGTTTGACCAAAGGGTTTATGGGTACCTTTGGGGCATTTTGGGTTTGACCAAGTGATTGTGGGAATACTTGGAGCTTTTGGGTGGACTATGGCTCTCTCTAAATGTGGAATAGCCTTAAATGACTGATGTTCAAGGGTTCTAGTTCCTTGATTACTTCAAGAGAGGCGAGTCGGTATGTTCCAGGTCCTATTTTACTATCAATCACATAAGGACCTAACCAGTTTACCATGAACTTGTCCCTTAGATGAGGTGACAAATTATAATTCTATTGGTTCTCTTTTAAGACCAAGTCACCAACCTGAAAGTCCCTTAGGTGAACCTTCATGTTGTATGCTTTCTTAAGTCGCTCTTGATAGATACGCAAATTCTCGAGAGCATTGACGCATCGTTCGTCGAGCAACGTAAGTTGGTCTAACCGAGCCTGCCACGCAGTGTCATCATCGATGAACTCTTGCATTGATATGTGCAGTGAAGGGATTTCTAACTTGAGAGGCATGACTGCCTCAGAGCCATACACCAGCAAAAATGGAGTTACCCTAGTGGGTGTCTGAATGCTAGTGCGATAAGCCCATAGGGCAAGCGATATTTGAATGTGCCAATCCTTATGACTGTATGCAACTATCTTTTTGAGGATGACGACTAGCATTTTGTTTGATGCCTCTCCTTGCCCATTTGCCTACGGATAATAGGGTGTTAAAAAACTATGCTAAATTTTGTACTTTGTTGTCAAAGAATGCACATATTTATTCTTGAATGACGTCCCATTATCCGATATGATCTTGGATGGAATACCAAAATGACATGATATTATGTAAAATAAACTCTGCAATACGGGTTCCAGTCGTAGAGGTTAGTAGAATTGCTTCCACCCACTTTGTGAAGTACTCTATGGCCGTTATGATGAACGTGTGACGACCCGACGATGCAGGGGAGATCTTTCCAATTAGATCAAATCCCCACTATGAAAACGACCAAGCTGATTGGATCGGTTGCAAGGCTTGAGAAGGTACATGCATCAAATTGGCATGGTGTTGACACTTCATGCACTTATTCACATATGCACAACAATCTCACTCTAAATATGGCCAATAATAGCCCATGCGGAGAATGCGCTTTGCGATGGCCATACCGCTAAAGTTGCCATCTCACATACCGTCATGGGCTTGGGTGATCACCCAAGAAGACTCCTACTGGTCCAAGAAATGAAGGAGGATTCCTTCATAGCTTCGACGATACAAAATGTCTCCTAGCAAGACATGTTTTGCCGCTTTCTGTTTAAATTATCTTTTCACGGTTTGTGTCAATCCAAGTGGGATATTACCTAATCTAACGTAAGGTAATCCCTGATGGGTGTGTACCAATCCTGCTAATCAAAAACATCGATGGTATGAACGACCAATCCCTCTTGAAGTTCATCCCTAGCAAAATTTGAGCAGGAAAGAATTTGTAAAAATAGCGTTGTGTTGCTATTAAGAGGTTTCAGAGAGAATAAGGACCACCAGTTGGCTTGAGTCAGACAATCATGGATTTGAGAGAACCTATCCTGAGATGGTTAAATTTGGATTAGGTGGATTCCTGGCTTTAGTTCAGAGCATGCACGCTCCATCGTGGACTGTGATAATGTTTTGACCTAAATGGTTGTCGTCTCACCGAAAGGGTCTTACGGGATTAGTGACCCCAAGGAGGCCATAGTGTCCACAAAATGATTTGATGATCGAGGGAGTGCCTCGATGTTGTACCATTCAAGCTATGCCAGGAATTTGTCCACAAGGGCTTTGTAGTCCTGCAGAACTAGGCATTTACATTGGAATACCACTTTGAATTGATTAACAATTAACAAGGAATCACCAAAGATGTTTAAACATTTGATTTTTATGGTGATTGTTGTCTGAAGACCTATGAGCAAGGCTTAATATTTTGCATTATTGTTGGTGCACAGGGAGTCTAATTTAAATGATAGAGGCATTGGAGCCCCTTGCAATGTGAAGAATACAATTCTCGCACCACCTCCTTGCTCACATTTAGAACAATCAAAGAATAGGGTCATGTCAGCCTATGACTCAGGGTCATTAGAATTTGGCGATTCTGACACATGGAAGACCCCATCATCAGGTAGTTCTATGGTCAGAGGCTGATCGTATTCAAGAGGGGCCTTTGCTAGTTGATCGGCGATGACTTGACCTTTTATAGATTTATGTCCAATGAATTCTATGTCAAACTCCGTCAACAACATGATCCATTTCACCATGCGGCTACTATGATAAGTATGACTTATCATGTATCACAATGGATTCTCCTTAGACACAATATACGTCGTATTGCTGAGCATGTAGTGGCATAGCTTTTTGGTAGCAAACACCATTGCTAAGCATAGCTTCTCAAAGTATGCATAGTTAAGTTCATAACTGACTAGGGTACGACTAAGATAGTAAGTAGCTTGTTATTTTTGTAGTTCATTTTTTTTGGACAGCATGGCACCCAGTGCCACCTCAATAGCTAGGATGTATAAGTAGAATGGCACTCCTAGTCTAGGTGGTGCCAATACTAGTGGTGAAGCCAAGTATTGTTTAATATCATCAAAGACTGACTGGCACTCGTCATCCCAGTGAAATGCTACCCCTTTGTGCAATAATTTATTCATGGGTCGGCACTTATCAGATAGCTATGCTATGAAGTGCTTGATTGATGCAACCTTTCCCTGTAGGCTTTTGAGCTGCTTGATGGTAGTTGGGGGAAGCATTTCAAGGATTTCCTTGACTTTGTGTGGGTCTACCTCGATTCCTTGTTTGGAGACTATGTAACCCAAGATCTTTCCAGATGTGACACCAAATATGCACTTCTTGGGGTTTAGTCTGACTTTATGTTCAATGAGGTGATCGAGGATCTTGCTTAAGTCATCGAGATGATCTGGGTGCAAAAGAGATTTGGCCAACAAATCATCCATGTAATCTTCCAAATTTTTATGCATGTGATCATGGAAGATGTACGTCATGGAATTTTGGTAGGTGGCGCCAGCATTTTTAAGGCCAAAGGACATGACCTTATAAAAAAAATGTCCCCCAAGGCATTGTGAACGTCATTTTTAGTTGGTCTTCATGATTAATACGAATTTGATTATATCCCAAGAAACCATCCATGAGGGAAAGCATTTTATGGCCTGCTATAGCATCTACCAATGTGTCGATGCTAGGCAAGGGGAAATCATCCTTAGGACTCACTTTGTTTAGATCTTGAAAATTGGTGCATATGCAAATCCTCCCGTCGAGATTTTTCATGGGCACCATGTTAGACAACCATGGTGGGTAATCCACGCAGATGACAAACTGTGCATCCAATAGATTTTGTAGCTCATCTTTGACCATTAAGTCTACTGTTGGATGCATCTTACGTAGTTTTTGCTTCACTGGCTTTACTGTCGGATCAAGTGTTAGATTATGCATGACTAGTTGCGGGTCTAGCCCCGACATGTCTTTGTAGGACCATGCAAAAACCTCCTTCTTATCTTTGAGAAGGGAAATGTAGTCGGCTTGCTCTTCGGGGGATAAACTTACCCCCAGATTGATTATTTACAAATTTATTGGATTAGAGCTAATGTCTACTTCAGTCGTCTCCTCGAATGACATGTGGGATCCATCCTCCAACTGGTGTGGAGTTGGGATCTGGTGGATATTGTTTGCTGAATTTAGATCATCGTTTGAAACATCAGGTTCCTCTTCAGCATGGAAGACATCATGAGTTTGTCTTGGGGTGAAATGGAACATCCCACCGCAATGCCAGTACTCTGATGGGGATGGCGGTGTGTCAGTGTGATCCCAGTCTATAGCATCTAGTTCTAGATGCAATGATCGTGTTGGGTCAGCTGGATTATGGATGGGGGTAGTTAAGTAAATGGAGATCATGTTAATGAAATGATTTTGGTCTCCATTATCATGGGTGTGGTTACTCGAACATCCTAGGTGATCATTATGCTTCGGATATAGCTCTGTGGGTACTGGCACAAATGGATTGGCCCTATGTGTGGATAATAGGACAAGGTCTACCCTAGTCACTGATGGCTCTATAGGGTCTCCAAGCAGAAGATGTTCTCTGTATACCTGGAGTGGCGGGTGCAGTAATTAATCCAACTGCACCTGGTTTAGGTGCCACCTATGCCTTGGAACTATGTGTAGTTGTTCAAACATGTCATCTATGTCCAAGGGATATTGTTGTTGTCACATATGATTGAGATAGGCCATCACAATTTCATCTTCATAATCACTATCGGAGATCCAAAGTCCTTCGTTGGCTCCAACAGCTGTTTGTGACATATGAGTCTCATCTTGCTCGAGCAAATTAATGTGGTCCTATCAGGGTTGTTTCGTTCTTTGCAGGGTGACTTGATTCTCTTGAGGTGGCATATTCTCAATTGGAGCATCCAAAGGGGACATTGTCAGGAAGCTCTCTTGATAATCATCCATGGGAGTCACTTGTAAATGATTGCTACCAGACTCAAAAGGATCCCAAGGTGCTACCTCATACTCCGACTCATCTTCTAAAGACCCTTCTTGGTCTTGTATATATCCCTCTTGTAGGTGAGTCCTTGAAATTTCTCCCTTTTCGATCGAAGGGAAAGGGTTGTTAAGGTCAACAAGGTTGGTTGTTAGCAATGGGAGATAATCCCCCAATGTATATGTTGTGTTAGGATTGGCATATGGATCTAATGCCAACCCATATTTGTTGCCTATCCCTAGTCCTTGCATGTTATTGACCAATATGTCAAGGGGCAGGGGGTGGTTGAACCCTACTCCTGACTTGTCATATGGCATTAGGTATCTTGGTTGGCAAAGAACATGCACTCCTTGCTCATATCTGCCTAACCCATATCCATGCCAATGAAATTGGCCAAGGTATCTCAAAGTGAAATCTGGGCTGGAAAAATAGTTGACGTCCTCAGCAAAGGGCTCTTCATCTTCTTCATCTCGACTTCCATTCATCTAGGCATCTCTTTGATAGAGATGGTTGAGACGAGGGGTGGTTCCTCTTCTAGGTGTTTCTTTCCCTTGTCCTTCAATGTGGCCCCCGTAGGTGGCATTGTTCGTGATGGACCAGATGAGGAAGATGGACTCGGCTTGGGATTTGATGGACTTGTCAATGGGGATGCCTATGGAATCAGACCCTGTTTAGATGGATTCAACTAAAAATCTAAATGTGTTGATGGACGGGTCGATTGCGGCATTAGCTGCACCGTATTGTAGTACTTGAAGGGCTCTAAGTCCTCGAGGACTACATGCACCTATCCTTCAAATGTATACTTTAGGCACTGATGAGCTATTGTAGGGACACTCTTCATGTCACTGATCCAAGGTCGGCACAACAAGATATTATAGGCCATCTCACCTTCCAAGATGTGGCACAATGTATGAATAGTCTTTTTTCCCACTTGGATGGGTAGGAAAATTATGCCAACCATCGAACATATTGCATCATTAAATGCTCAAAGAGTATAGGTGGAGGCCACGATGTGAGATGTCGACAACTTTAGATGTTTCAATGCTATTTTTGTAATTATATTACTGGACAAGCCAGTGTCCACCAACACCCTCTTATACAAAATCATGTTGACCCGTGCAATGATGTGCAGGGGTGGATCTACCACATCACCAGTCATTGATTTCAATTTGTCTTCTCTAAAGGTGATGTCTGGTTCTGTACATTGTTTTACATGTCCCACAAAGTTGTTGAAAGAATTTTCTTCATGGGGCTACAGCTCAATGGATTTTAATATCTCCATTAGAGCCTCCCGATGGGGCGATGATTGTTGAATGAGCTTGTAAATGGAGATCCTAGCTGACATGGTACTTAGAATTTGGGTAAGTCTAGTCTGAATCATGGCCACTGGTCTAGGTAGGGGAGGTTGTGTAGGGTGCTGTTGAGGTTGTGACGTTGATGGAACCTCTCCTGTGGCCACCACGGGGGTAGCTCCTGGGTACCTCCTATTCCTAGTCACTATTCTTATCATCCCTACATACCCCTGCATGGGGAAATTCTGAGTCACCTCGTTGACTTGAAGGGGTTTTTCCTATGCATCATGGGTAGGTAGGGGGTCTCTGAAGATTCCCATCTGTTGGTTGTTTGGCACTACGGGGTTTTCCACTGCCAGCATCTTATTGTCGATTAAGTCTTGCACCAAGCCTTTAAACTTCCAACATGCATTAAGGTCATGTCCCTTCCATCTGTGGAACCTATAGTACAAGTCCTCTTTGTACCCCTTAGGCTTTGGCACATTGGGGTCTATGGTTTGAATTTTGGGCAGGTTGATCAAGTTTGTCGCTGACAAGCGGTCAAACAGGGAGTCCATGGACTTTGTGTAAAGTGTGAACTGTCGCCTAGGGTGACGCTGTTGATTTTGTTCTTGCCTCTAATTTTCTCTATCATAACTGTTAGCCTTTTGGGGCTATGTTGCTTGTGTAGGCTTAGGGATGTTTATAGAAACCTGATTGACTGCATCGGGTTTCTGTTGCATGGTCCCTGTTTTGGTGTTCTTAGACCATTCTTTCTTCTTTGGCTTGGCAATCTCGCCATCCTGTATCTTGATATCCTCAATGATTCTGGCTTATGCTAGAGCTTCCTCAAAAGTGGCATATTTCTACAGCTACAATAGCATGAAGATCGATCTCAAACAACTCTTTGAGAAAATTTGGGTCAGGTCGGACATGGGAGGGAGGTAGGGCAACTTTGAAAGCAACATCCTCCATCGGTTCCAATAGGCCGCCATGGTTTCTTCCTCATACTTCCTGAGGCTAGCTAGGTCACTTAGTGACGCATTTTTCTTGGTGTTGAAGGTGAATCATTCAAGGAACGCATCCACTAGCTGATCTGAGTTACTGATGCTATATTTTGGCAACTGAGTGAACCAATCCGAGGTAGGGCCTGCGAATGTGGTTATAAATGTTCTTAGCAACAAAGCATCATTGTCATGAATACCAAAGCATTGGCTCAAGAATCTAGTCACATGCTATTGGGAATCCTCCTCTCCTCTAAAGAGTGCCAACTGGGGCAGTTTAAAGTGTTTAGGGTATGGGGGTGTCGGCACTGATGGATGCACAGGGTGACTACGGAGTTGGCGTAAAGTGGGATTTTGGGGCCCATAAGTCTTGGTCTCCATAGACTCTAAGCACTCTAGCAGTGCTTTATATGCATCAGAGGCTTTGATCTCTTCCTCCTTGGTTTTTTACCACTATGGGTTGCGAGGAACTTGAGGCCTATGGAGGGGTAGCCGACCAGCATCCCCCTGCATTGATAGGGCATTTCATCCCCATCTTCTTCTTGTTCATACTCCTCATAGGATGCTTGAGGAGTTCCTGGGTGAGACCTATAAACATGGGTGGGTTCCCGTGGAGGGTGCCCATCATTGTTTCTGGGAGTGGCCTCTCGCTCAGGTCTAGGAGGTCTTGGAGGCAATGTTTGATAAGGTCGCGAAGACCTATCTTGCACCAAGGGGTTGTGCCTCTCATACACTTCTACTTTATGCGCACGAGGGGTTGGGACATTCTCAGGCATAGTGTTATGAAGAAATTAGATTGTCTAACATTAAATGCACTCTTTTCTAAGGTGGTACAAATGCTCTAACTATTGTTGATCTTGCCTGAGCTACATGATTTGTGCTTGGCAGGTGGTATGTTTAGCAAATGCCAAGTCAATTTGTTCTGTCGTCTCATGTTTAGGAAGAATAGATGCCTCTCCTACATGTCTATTTCAGTCATGGAGATCCGAGATCCTTATGGGTTGCTTTCCTTTGTCGAGGTTAGTAGCATTCACCAGAGGCTCTGGCCTCAATGGGTGATCCTGATACATAGCAAGTGCGGAGGTGCATCACTCCCATGATGTGTAATGCTCTTGAGGAATGTAGTGGTCTTCCTCGTACTCCTTTTGTATGTGTGAAAGGGGCAGGTAGAATTGGCTTGCCTTGTCAAGAGAGCCTTGTGATCTAGATTGTGTCTAGTGTTTCTAACAGTAATAAGGGGTAAATGAGGGATGAAAAAATCATGTGGCCCCTCCTTATGGACCCTATGTTGCTCTAGTGCTTCATCACTAGGCCACTCATAATGATCATCTAAGGGAGCCCTCTTGTATATGTTGAGTGTCATGTGTAGGTCCTCCTCTTGAAAAGATCTATGCTGAATGGGGGTGCCCCTCAAAGAGGTTCCTCTATAGTCCTATTCTGTAATGGCATGATGTGGAATATCTTGTGTGTCAGGCCACCAAGGCGATATGACCAAGTCCCCAAGACTATATCGGAGGCGACTTGTCCCCCTTTGTACACTTTTTGTAGTGCCTACCCATGATTGGGCTCGGCTACGGGTGTACACCATGTTGATGTTTACCTAAATATTTGTATGTTTTTATCTTATTTAGGATTTCTTATGCTACACTAAATATAAGGGAAACACACAATTAAAGCAATGATTATCTTGTTTATAGATTAAAAGTGTGCCCTAAATCTGGTTCAGTGTGTTTTGATGTTTGTTTTGACAGTTTTGTAAATAAAGTTTTGTAACAAATGCAATATGATAGCTCTTATGACTCCCAAAAAGGTCGCCCCTTCGATATACCACTACCAGGCCATTATACCGAACCTCTCTATATACCCACCCTTATGTGAGGGAGACTATAGGTATGTGAGAGAAGAACGATACGTGGAACATAGGCGGTACGAAAGGGGAATCACTCTGTTTATGAAACCTACCATAGAAGACTTATCCTCATGCGTTGGGAATCACCCCCGCTACACTTGGTCAGATTTCATCAGGATTTATGTCTAGAAATAGTCGTGATCGAGGTTATGTATGCAATATTTCAAGCCAAGGTGGTGATGAAATCCACCTTTGGTCTTGATCAAGGGTTGGGGTTTTACGACCAACTCCTTGTTGTTTCAATTACCACGTGGTGTGTGGGGTTATTTTTAATTTGCATAAATGAAGAAAAAAAGCATTCAAACTCTCCTATGCAAGAAAATAACCAAAAAACAAAAAACAGAAAGCTAAAAATGACAGAAGGTGTTTAGGACCCCTACCTCTTTTCTGCCCAAATCGGATGCCTATGAATTTCTACTCTAAAACTACATAGAGAGCTATTCACTCCTGGGTGAAATGAATAACAAACCTGTATTCATCATAGGGTGGGGTGAATGCCCATTCATCCTTGTGTAATATGAATTCTAGCTCTGTACTCGTCATAGACTAGAACAAACAGTAGTTCAACGTTTGAAAACTTGGTACCTACAAGCAAAATCAAGCAACTTTTGATCAAAAATTTAATATTAAAATCAAGGGACAGAGGTCCTATTCCAGAAGAAGGCTACCATAGCTGGACCACTCCATAGGAGGATGGATTTTCAAGAATTTCATCCCCACACGGTGTCGCAAAAAGGGTCAAAAACCAACCAAAAATAGCACTAACATTGCTGAACAAATGCGCCTTTGCGCCTGACATTTCAGGCATGCAAAACAAACATCGGGGTCAAAAATACTCACTATCCTACTCCCTAAGAAGGCTACCATAGCTGGAACTCTCCACGGGAGGACGGATTTTTGAGAATTTCATCCCCAAATGACGTCGCAAAAAGGGTCACAACCCAACAAAAAATAGCAATAATGTTGCCAAATGAAGGCGCCTTTGTGCCTAACATTCTTGGCATCCAAAATAGATGTTGGGGTCTCAAATTTTCACTATCCTACTCCCTAATAAGGCTACCATATCCGGACCGCTCCACGGGCGAACGAATTTTTGACAATTTCAGCTCCAAAATGCATCACGAAAAGGGTTCAAACCCACAAAAAATAGGTCATAATGTTCAGAAACTGCTTAAGAATTCAGTGGAAAACAACTGAAGGCACCATTACACAAGTCATCTTGGGTCAAGCGACTCATCGCTTTTCTCATGTCGTTCATTCCCTCATCGATTCGTCGCTTAAGGGGGTAGTCACACTTAGTCACCAATCAACAAAAACACACCCAATCAAGGAAATGACACACATTCAAAGGATCATTGAATAAAGACTCACGCTCCTGCTTGGAGTAGCAAATAAGAAATAATCACAAGCTGATCAAACATTTGGCATTCATGAATCATGAACTCAAGTTTCCCACAAATAAAATGTTGCACCCTTTGCCTATTCATGACTGAACAATGTCTAAGATCAAGTAACACCTCACTGAAAAATGTTAACACTTGAATTAAGATCCTTAGCTTGTCAGAAGCAAGGATTCAAGAATGCATGCCCTTTCCATACTTGGGGAATCAATATTTTGTTAGGTTATTCAGAAACCCTAATCATTAGTGCTTTGGTTATCTATTTTTGCTCGGCGTTGTGCCTTGCACAACGCTTCCCAAAAATGGGCATCTATAGACACCAAAACAACACCAATCCAATTATGTGACAACAAGAACCAATTGCATTGACACACATAGCCCACAGGGCAGCCCCCAGAGGTTAAACAGTGGTCCTAACCACTCTCACAGTATTTTGGAATGTTAGAGGTCAATTTGGCACCTTTTTGGCACTTTGCTCCCTACTCGTCCCACCTTGGGATGATTACAAACTGGTATTCATCCCACCCAGGGATGATTATCAGCATTCGCCCCAAGGTGGGGTGAATATCAGGTTTGACTGGCAAAAAGTCAAACCTTGATAGGTCTGCCAGTTAACTACAGCTTCAGGCCATGCAATTGCAAGGAACGACTTCAAATGAAGGAGAGAGACTTCAGTCATAGATGTCTTTGATTTTGGAGGCCTCATGCAATTGCATGGACTAAAGTTGCAGTTAACTGGCGGACCTGTCGAGGTTTGACTTTCTGCTAGTCAAACCTACTATTCGCCCCACCCTGGGGTGAATGTTGATAATTGTCCCTAGGTGGGGTGAATACTAGTTTGTAATCGTCCCAGGGTGGGATGAGTAGGGAGCAAAGTGCTAAAAAGGTGCCAAATTAACCTCTGACCTTCCAAACTGCTATGGGAGTGGTTAGGTCCACTGTTTAACCTCTGGGGGCTGCCCTAGGGGCTATGTGTGTCAATGCGATCGATGCTTGTTGTCACATAATCATATTGGTGTTGTTTTGGTGTCTACACTATAACATAAATATAAGTTAAATGATTATATAAAAATAAGGAGGCAATGGTAACTAATTTATTTATTGATTATTCCATTGGTAAGTGTAATTCATCTTACATGATTCTATGCTTAAAAATAAATTAAAATGCATGTTAATAATTGAGTATGTTAAATATTCTTATATTGCACTATAATAACATTAAACCTAGAAGAAGGATACATACATTAAAATATTATCAATGCTTTGATCTTTTACAAAAATAATTCTTCGTTAAACACAACAAATTACACTTTTTAAAGACTTGTGATTATATAAATAAAATAAAATAAAAATAAATAAATAATTTAAAAAATATCCTCATTTATAAATTAGTATTTTATACTATCCACTAAATATGACATATAAGATATGACATAACCTAAAATTTAAAAACTTTATCCATAATGAAAGCTAACACCCCTAAAAAAAATTAAGACATCTTTTGCACCGCTTACATTGCAAAAATTAAAATAAATAAATTGGCATTAATAAATCTTTGTCGCTAAACTACTACGTGTAATATTATTTTTCTCTTTAAAAATTCCAAAAGGCTCAACGACGCTCATTTTGTTTTTTTTTCATTTTGAATAATTTTTCAACCATATTCTCACTCACTTAATCTTTAAATCTTATCTTGATCCACCTCTCCACATACTTTTTTCAATGAAAATTAAATAATTTTGATCAAAGCTTTCTTCAAACAACCCTACTGTCACGTTGGAAGTTGCACTATGCTTCCTTGCCAATTTTTTCAACACGCAAAACGTGATCATTGGCAAGTCAAATATCAAAGCAAAGCTTGATTTGAAGAGACAGACATAAATTTTCTTTTCTCTAGGGCACTTCGAAACCGTTAATGATACGCCATCTGAATTTTTATGGTCTCTTTTGTTCCATAAAATTCTCAATCGAAAATACTTATAAAGATGATGTATGGTGTGACGTGATTCTTATGGATGCCTGTCACATACTTTTGGTAAGGCTTTGGTGGTATCATAGGAAGACCATCCATGATGGGGTCGAAATACATACATATTTTGGAAGGATGGTGCCAAGGTAGTATTTTTGCGTCTTCAGGAAGAATGATAGAGCAAGATTTTGTTGACTACGAAGATGTTTATCATAAAGGCACAAGAATCTGGTTGATGCTATGCATTGACAATGAAGAAGATAGAGGTAGAAAAGCATTGTAAAAACATATTGATAAAGCTTTGTCATATGATAATTTATCGAACAAGCAATGATATTATATTAAAGGATAATAAATTTATTAACTCCATATGAAAGTGGTACTTGAAAAAATCCTAAGGTGAATTAGTAACCACCCCATTGTCATCTACTTTGAGCTATGGATTTGATTCCATAATGGTGCACATATGGATCTCGTATGTTATTGATAAATAATCAATATGACATAGAATATTCAATCCAAAGGGAATTGAATTTATGACATGCTCTAGAAAATACTCACCTAACATTTATTAGCCTAAACCATAGATATTTTTACTTACTTGTATATAACAAGGTGGATACCATTGATTCAGTTTAATCATAATAAGAAATATCTTTTACATATGAATTTGAAAGAGAATTTTATTATGTTTGGATGAATCAAGTGCTTTAATATTGAAGTTAGTCTTATTATGTTTATTACAATTACTCATAATATTGCTATGTTGATGATATAACAAAAATTAACTCATAAAAAGGATTATTTTTCAAAAATTAACCTCATAGTAAATTCTATCAAATATATTATAACTATGAAATATTATGATAATGAAATATAACAATAAAGCAATTAATTGGATGATTCTTATCTAAAAATTAAGATCATTTTCTAATGAAAAATGAATTGATCTATTAAAGTGTTGTAGGATGTTACTTAGCTATAGCAAATTTAATTTTTGAACATAAATTTATGAATCATAATATTGTTTACGCATATAATATTTAATGTACATTTCTTCAAATATAACCTAAAAATCATACCAGGATTTTTCTCTACTTTTTGAGATATTGGTAGGATGTGGATACCTTCTATGAAATATAAATCGTTGAATAAAATATCCTTTCATATATTCTTAAATATTTTTACATGTATTGAAATGTTAGATGAAGTAATTAAATTTTCATTTAAACATTAAAATTATTTTTTGAATCTTCTTCTCTGGTAAATATAAACAAATTTTACAAAAAAATCATGATATGCATTTCAATTTTGAATGTAAAATGAAGAGCATAATGATAATTGATAGAATATCAATAAACTAAATTAAAAATATACAATTCAAGAGGAATTAGGCATACAATTGCTGAAAAATATAGACTTTGTAGGTTTATTCTTTAACATGTGTGATTTTATACATAAAATCATATAATTAAAACAATTCTTTGGCCACACAACTAATGAAATTACCTTTTAGTTATACATGGTTGTGAAAGCACGAGGATACGAAAGCAAAACATAAGGGGAAATGTAACGCTAAGTCCTACGAACGAGAATGCATGAAAAGAAGGAAAGCAAACGGACTGAAATGAGATTAAAAGCAAGTGTAAAAGTGTGGCCCTTTATTTTATTGATTTTCTCCAAATCGGGTTACAATACGTCTCCTCCCTTTTCAGGGGCTAGGAGTGTCGGACATATTTTGATTACACCATGAATGATATATTCCCCTTTGAGATCTTCCGCGTGCCCACATTGAAAATGGGCGGACCAAACGTCACCGCCGCTTGCGTGAATATGTCTATGGTTCCTTGCTTCCCCTCTGGTGTCGAGATCCTGCATTCAGAGAAACAGTAAACGGTTAGTAGCACCTGTGGATGGAGAGAAACATGTGATCCCCAAGGCCTGCGGTCAGTGCATGCATAAAATGATTAAAATGATAACTGAAACATATCAGAATGAGCTAAAAATTTGACAAAAGCAATAAAACATTACCAAGAACCCACTGCAAAAGGAACAGTTGAGAAATCTACCACATATTTCTAATCGCTCTAGGGTGGGACGATTAGGACTGTCATAAGCTGTCAGAAGGTGACCTCCTAAATGTCTAGTCCAGAGGCCTCCAAAATGTCTGCAAAGTTGGGGTTAGACAAAATGGGGCATTTTGGGATGACCCAGAAGGTTAGATTTTGCAAATTCGGCCTTGATTGCCCTATATCCGATGATGCTCCCTGTATGTTAGCGAAAGCGAGAAATGATAAAATCATAGCCAAAACTTGTCAGAATCACATGAAACTTGAATAGCAGCATATGTAAGTAACCTAGAATCAAATGCAAAAGAAAAATTAGGGAAATCTACCACAAATTTCTAATCACTTCGGGGTGGGGCGATTAGAACTACAATAGTGCGGGGGCGCCGGGGCAGGACGCCCATCTGTTTGGGACTTGGTTTCAGAACCAATCCACTTGGGATGGGTCCAAAACCTCTTATGGGGTTGTGTCAAAAAATTTTGTGGGGTATTGTGGCCAAATTTTTGGGTTTGGGTCCGGATTGCGCTTCCAATAATCACCCAATAACCTCCCTTCCAAAAGAGAGATCAAGGATGTAAAAGCACAAACGATGGGTGAGGATGTAATTTGGTAGCACTCCATTGCTCCAAATGCTCCTCCCTATTCCTCTTTTTGGGTGAGAAGACTCACCAATTTATAGACCTAGGGTCTCTCTCTTTGAATGCGCATGCGAGGGCGCCACTTGACTTGCTTGCCCTATTTTGGGAGAAAATATTATTCCCTGATTTAGAGTCTCTTTGCATGAGGCCTCCATAATCAAGGCATGCATGATTGAAGTCCCTCTCCTTCATTTGAAGTCGTTCCTCGCAATTGCATGCCCTAAAGGTGCAGTTAAGTGGCGGACCTATCGAGGTTTGACTTTTTTCCAGTCAAACTCGCTATTCGTCCCACCCCGGAGCGAATGCTGCTAATCATCCCGGGTGGGACGAATACCAGTTTGTAATCGTCCCGGGGTGGGACGAGTAGGGAGCAAAGTGCTAAAAAGGTGCCAAATTGACCTCTGACCTTCCAAACTGCTGTGGGAGTGGTTAGGACCACTATTTAACCTCTGGGGGCTGCCCTAGGGGCTATGTATGTCAATTCGATCAGTGCTTGTCGTCACATAATCGGATTGGTGCTATTTTGGTGTCTATAGATGCCCCTTTTTGGGATGCGCTATGCGTGGCATAGTGCTGAGAAAAAATAGATAACCAAAGCACTAATGATTAGGGTTTCTTAGTAACCTAACCAACTCTTGATGCCCCAAGTATGGAAAGGGCACGCATTCTTGAATCCTTGCTTCTGACGAGCTAAGGAGCTTAATTCAAGTGTTAACCTTTTTTAGTGAGGTGTTACTTGATCTTGGACATTGTTCAATCATGAATAGGCAAAGGGCGCAACCTTTTGTCTGTGGGAACCTTGAGTTCATGATTCTAGAATGCCAAGTGTTTGATCAGCTTGTGATTATTGCTTGTTTGCTGCCCCAAGCAAGGGCATGATTGTCTTTGTCAATGATCCTTTGAATGCGTGCCATTTCTTTGATTGGGTGTGTTTTTGTTGATTGGTGACTAAGTGTGACTACCCCCTCAAGCGACGAATCGATGAGGGAATGACCGACATGAGAAAAGTGATGAGTCACTTGACCCAAGATGACTTGTGTAAGGGTGCCTTCAGTTGTTTTTCGTTGAATGCTTATGCAGTTTCCAAACATTTTGACCTATTTTTGGTGGGTTTGAACCCTTTTTGTGACGTATTTTGGAGCTGAAATTGTCAAAAATCCATCCTCCCGGGGAGCGGTCCGGCTATGGTAGCCTTCTTAGGGAGTAGGATAGTGACAATTTGTGACCCCAATGTCTATTTTGGATGCCAAGAATGTCAGGCACAAAGGCGCCTTCGTTCGGCAAGTTTATTGCTATTTTTGGTTGGGTTTTGACCCTTTTTGTGACGTCGTTTGGGGATGAAATTCTCAAAAATCCGTCCTCCCGTGGAGCGGTCCGGCTATGGTAGCCTTCTTAGGGAGTAGGATAGTGAGGATTTGTGACCCCAATGTTGGTTTTGCATGCCAAGAATCGTAGGCGCAAAGGCCCCTTTGTTCGGCAAGTTTATTGCTATTTTTTTGTGCATTTTGGTGCAGTTTTTTCTTTGTTTTTGAATTTCTTGCTCTGTAATCATCCCTGGGTGGGATGAATACTAGTTTAGTAATCATCCCAGGGTGGGACAAGTTCTAACTAGAGTGCTCATCCCAGGGTGGAACGATTACAGGCCTAAAAGCCTATTTAAGGGCCAAAACTAGGTTTTGGGCTCATTTGCATTTGTTTTTCTTGGCGTTTGGGAGCTGTGAGGAGGAGGAGGTCGAGTTCGCGTAGCGGAGCACTATCAAATTTCTCGGACACCATGAGTTCACGGACCGGATCATCAAGTGGCGGAGCCGAAGCGAGACCGGTAAGTGATCCTCCTCTTTATTTTGCTTGGTTTGTGTTACAGTTTAAAATCGCAATTTGTTTTTCTTTTGTATTTGTTTTTCGATTTAAAAATGAAAACCCTAGTTAAATGTTTTTTGTGTGTGAATTTGTGTTTGGTTGTAAGCTAAAAAAAAGAAAACCCTAGTCTAAACTAAGATTGAAAACTTAGCGTAAAAAAATGTTTGTATGTTGTTTTCTGTTGTTTATCAGTTTTAGACGAATGTTAAACCCTAGGAACTAAAAATTTTTATTGTGTGTTGTATTTGTTAGTTTGACAGTAAAATGAAAACCCTAGGTTAAAGTTTTATTTTTGTTTAACTAGAGTTAGAAACCCTAGTTGTTATTTTGTTTGATTTTTTTTGTAGTTTAAACCCTAGGTTAAAATTTGATTTTTGTAAACTAAGGTAAAAAACCCTAGAGTTGTTTGTAATGATTTTTTTGTTTTAAACTAGAGTTAAAAACCCTAGGTTAGATTTTGATTTTGTGTAAACTAAGGTAAAAAACCCTAGTTTGAACGAAGGTCAAAAACTTCGCTTTGTTTTTATTTTGTTTGTTGTTGTTCATCAGTTTAGACTAAGGTCAAACCCTAGGTTAACTTTTTAATTTTTTTTTTTTGTTTTTTGTCAGTTTAGACTAGGATGAAAACCCTAGGTTAACTGTTTGTTGTATTTTGTTTTTTTTGTCAGTTTAGACTAGGATGAAAACCCTAGGTTAACTATTTGTTGTTTTGTTTTTTTGTTAGTTATACTAGGATGAAAACCCTAGGTTAACTATTTGTATTTTGTTTTTTGTCAGTTTAGACTAGGATGAAAATCCTAGGTTAACTATTTTTTTTTGTTTTGTAATTTGTTTTTTTTGTCAGTTGAGACTAGGATGAAAACCCTAGGTTAATTGTTTTTTTTTTGTTTTGTATTTTGTTTTTTTTTTTGTCAGTTGAGACTAGGATGAAAACCCTAGGTTAACTATTTGTTATATATTTTTTTTATCAGTTTAGAGGGATGCTCTGTAGGAGAGGGATCTCCTACGGACTCAGGTGGTGGAGTGGGAGAACGCATTGGCTACGTACCATCAACAAGATGGGGACACAGATGCTGTGTGGGAGAGGGATCTCCTGCAAACTTAGTTGGTACAACATGATGATGTAGTGGCTATGTACCGTCGATGGGAGATGGATTTGTTTTGTCATCGAATGGAGTTGGAGGTAGAGATTATCCGCCTCGGTGGGTGGTTACCTGAGCTCCTTGGAGGTGGGTCTTTGCATCGGATGAGAGATAGTGATACTGAGCAGTCAACATCTTCTCGTCATAGGTGGCTGGATGAGGGGGCGCTAGTGGGCATGATGTGGGGGCTAGTAGTAGCCACCCTGAGAGGTCCCATAGGACCCACACCATGGGGGTAGTTCCCATCGCACCGATCCTACGTGATCATGGTGGTTGATGCCCTAGGCTTGGGGGTTTTTGAGTTTTTGCTTTGTTTTGCGAGGTCAGAGGACCGACTTATTGTAGCCTACGGGCATTTTGATGATATATATATACATGACTTTTCTTTTTGGTTATACACTTGTCATGATTTATTTTTTTTGTTTATGCACATTTATTTATGTTGATGTATGCATGTGGTATTATGAATGCGATGTTTCTAATTATATGATGTATGCATATGGAATGAATGAAATGATTTGTTGATAACTTGTCGATGGCACCATAGACTGTACAGGATTTACTAGCTTTCTGTACTTATGTGATGGCTTTGTGGAATGACTTTGCAAGTGTAATTTTTTGTTTTGGTATTTTCCTATTTTTTGATGGTGATGTAAGTAATGAAATGTACTACAGTTGTGCTAAAAATGTAGTTAAGGTTTTCTGAGATTCAGATGTTTTAACTAACTAGCCAAGACTGTACATTTATCTCACAAGACTTTTTGAACAAGGTACGAATCGGACTTGAGTTTGACCAAGTTATTTCACATCCCTGTGTGTGCAATTGAGTTCGTTTATGTGGTATTTGTCAGGATACCGCTAGTGCTAGATAGGCTGTCAACCAAACCTGTACTGAGGATCACCTAATTAGCTCCACTAACTCCATTGTTGTATTTAGTAAGATTAATCCATGGGACAATCTAAGGTACCATAAGCTAGCTCATCCACATGCAAACATTGGTCTGCTCACACGCAAAGCTAATGTGATAGACATATCGTCATGCATTTAGGATACCACCATTGTCAGGTAGGTTGTCCACCAAACCCGTAATGAGGATCACCTAGATGGTTTTTTGAATGCTGAGAATTCTAGGGATTCAAGTTCAGGCATCTTTCGGTTGCTCAACTTGTTGGGATACTTGCTCGTATACATAGTGATGAAAATCACTATTTATTTTTCTCTTTTGTTTTTCTTTTTGAGCAAGGACTTTGAATAGTGGTGATAACCACTGTTATTTGATTTTGCATTATAGGTTGCAAAGTTGAGCTCGTAGGTTTTTGGCTTGTGAATGGCATTGATCCTTTTGGTCTTGGGGATGACTACCCATCCTATTCAAGGACGTGTAGTATGAATCCTTACGACTTTGGGAATCAAAGGTGATTGGGGATGTTATTATGTAAGTGCATTGATCTTTTAGGCCTTGGGGATGACTACCCATCCTTGTTAGGGGTGTGTAGTATGAATCCTTACGACTTTGGGGATCAAATGTGTTTGGAAATTTTATTATGTAATGGCATTGATCCTTTTAGGCCTTGGGGATGACTACCCATCCTTGTCAGGGGTGTGTAGTATGAATCCTTACGACTTTGGGGATCAACGGTGATTTGGGATTTTTGTTAGTGGTGAAGACCACTGTTTATTATGGGAAATTGGATGGGGAAGAGCTTGTCCTTTTGTCAATTCTCAGCATTCTTGAACCATTCACATAGGGGGATGAACAGGCTAACCTTTCACCTATGGTACCCTAGACTGCTTTGTAGGTTTCTCTTGCATTCACACAACTTGGGAATTTTTTTATGTGTTTTAACTTGTGTAGGGATGTTACGTAATGAGGTGTGATCCAAGTAAAACTCTCCCCTTGTAAAATCTGTCTGACTTTGTACAGTTTTTGGCTAGAAATTTAAAGACAGCTGAATGACGAAAACCCTAAATACATTAGGAGACAACTGACTATGCTAAAAATGTGGATGGTGTTATTTTGGATTGATGTGTTTATAAAATGGATTGAAGGTGGAAAATGATGGAATTGCCTAGCAATTACAGTCTATGGTGCTTGTGACATGTATGACCAACAAATATGCAATGTATGGATGCGATGCCTAATGCAATTTATTATTTTTTTGTATTTTGATTTTTAAGAGTATGCATGAAATTGAGATGCAATTTTTTTTTGTATTTTTTATTATTTTATTGTTTTTGTTTGTTTTTGAATATTTGTTTTTGACCAAGCGATTGTGGGAACCCTTGGAGCTTTTGGTTTGACCAAAGGGTTTATGGATACCTTTGGGGCTTTTGGTTTGACCAAAGGGTTTATTGATACCTTTGGGGCGTTTTAGGTTTGACCAAGCGATTGTGGGAATCCTTGGAGCTTTTGGTTTGACCAAAGGGATTATTGATACCTTTGGGGCATTTTAGGGTTGACCAAGCGATTGTGAGAATCCTTGGAGCTTTTGGTTTGACCAAAGGGATTATTGATACCTTTGGGGCATTTTAGGGTTGACCAAGCGATTGTGGGAATCCTTGGAGCTTTTAGGTTTGACCAAGTGATTGTGAGAATCCTTGGAGCTTTTGGTTTGACCAAAGGGATTATTGATACCTTTGGGGCATTTTAGGGTTGACCAAGCGATTGTGGGAATCCTTGGAGCTTTTGGTTTGACCAAAGGGTTTATTGATACCTTTGGGGCATTTTAGGGTTTGACCAAGTGATTGTGGGAATCCTTGGAGCTTTTGGTTTGACCAAAGGGTTTATTGATACCTTTGGGGCATTTTGGGTTGACCAAGCGATTGTGGGAATCCTTGGAGCTTTTGGGGTGGGCTATGGCTCTCTAAATGTGGAATGGCCTCAAATGACTGATGTTCAAGGGTTCTAGTTCCTTGATTCCTTCAAGAGAGGTGAGCCGGTATGTTCTAGGTCCTATTTTACTATCAATTACATAGGGACCTAACCAATTTGCCATGAACTTGTCCCTGAGATGGGTCGGCAAGTTAGAGTTTTGTTGGTTCTCTTTTAAGACCAAGTCACCAACCTGAAAGTCCCTCAGGTGAACTTTCATGTTGTATGCTCTCCTAAGTCGCTCTTGATAGATACGTAAATGCTCGAGAGCATTGACGCATCGTTCTTCGAGCAATGTAAGTTGGTCTAACCGGGCCTGCCACACAGTGTCATCATCGATGAACTCTTGCATTGATATGCGTAGGGAAGGTATTTCCAACTCGAGAGGCATGACTGCCTCGGAGCCATACACCAGCGAAAATGGAGTTGCCCCAGTGGGCGTCCGAATGCTAGTGCGATAAGCCCATAGGGCAAGCGGGATTTGAATGTGCCAATCCTTATGACTATCTGTGACCATATTTTTGAGGATAGCAACTAGCATTTTGTTTGACGCCTCTGCTTGCCCATTTGCCTGCGGATAATAAGGTGTTGAAAAACTATGCTAAATTTTGTACTTTGTTGTCAAAGCACGCACATCTTTGTTCTTGAATGACGTCCCATTATCCGAGATGATCTTGGATGGAATACCAAAATGACATATGATGTTATGCAAAATAAACTCCTCAATGCGGGGTCCAGTTGTAGAGGTTAGCGGAATTGCTTCCACCCACTTGGTGAAGTACTCTGTGGCCGTTATGATAAATGTGTGATGACCTGACGATGCGGGGAGATCTTTTCGATTAGATCTAAGCCCCACTACGAAAATGGCCAAGCCGATTGGATCGGTTGCAAGGCTTGAGAAGGTACGTGTGTCAAATTAGCATGGTGTTGACACTTCATGCACTTCTTTACATATGCGCAACAATCTCGCTCTAAAGATGGCCAATAATAGCCCATGCAAAGAATGCGCTTTGCGATGGCCATACCGTTGAAGTGGCCACCGCATGTACCATCGTGCGCTTGGGTGATCGCCCAAGCGGACTCTTGCTGGTCCAAGCAATGGAGGAGGATCCCTTCATAGCTCCGATGATACAAAATGTCTCCTAACAAGACATGTTTTGCCGCTTTCTATTTAAATGATCTTTTTACGGCATGCGTCAATCCAAGTGGGAGGTTACCTAGCTTGAGGTAGTCTCTTATGGGTGTGTACCAATCCTGCTGATCAGAAACCTCGATGGTATGAATGACCAATCCCTCTTGTAGTTCATCCCTAGCAAAAGCTGAGTGGGAAAGAACTTGTAAGAATAGCGTTGTGTTGCTATTAAGAGGGGTCGGGGAGAACAAGGACCCCCAATCGGCATGATTCAGACAATCATGGATTCGAGAGAACTTATCTGGAGATGGTTCAATCTGGATCAGGTGGATTCTTGGCGTTAGGTCAGAGCTTGCACGCTCCATCGTGGATTGCGATAATGTTTTAACTTGAATGGTTGTCATTTCACCAGAAGGGTCTTGCGGGATTAGTGACCCCAAGGAGGCCATAGTATCCACAAAATGATTCGATGATCGAGGGAGTGCCTCGATGTCGTACCATTCAAGCTTTGCCAAGAATTTGTCCACAAGGGCTTTGTAGGCCTATAGAACTGGGCATTTACATTGGAATACCCCTTTTACTTGGTTGACAATTAACAATGAATCACCAAAGATGTTCAAGCGTTTGATGTTCATGGTGATTGTTGTTTGAAGACCTATGAGCAAGGCTTCATATTCTGCATTGTTGTTGGTGCACGGGAAATCTAATTTAAATGATAGAGGCATTGGAGCCCCTTGCGGTGTGAAGAATACAATTCCCGTGCCACCCCCTTGCTCACATTTAGAACCATCAAAGAATAGGGTCATGTCGGCCTGTGACTCAGGCTCATTAGAATCTGGCGATTCTGAAACATGGAAGACCCCATCATCAGGTAGCTCTATGGTCAGAGGCTGATCGTCTTCAAGAGGAGCCTCTGCTAGTTGATCGGTGATGACTTGACCTTTGATGGACTTCTGTCCAATGAATTCGATGTCAAACTCCATCAACAACATGATCCATTTTTCCATGCGGCTACTATGATAAGTATGACTCATCATGTATCGCAATGGATTCTCCTTAGACACAACATACGTCGTATTGCTCAGCATGTAGTGGCATAGCTTTTTGGTAGCAAACACCACTGCCAAGCATAGCTTCTCGACGTATGCATAGTTAAGTTCATAACTGACCAGGGTGCGGCTAAGATAGTAATTAGCCTATTCTTTGTGTAGTTCATTTTTCTGGGCTAGCATGGCGCCCAGTGCCACCTCAATAGCTGAGATGTATAAGTAGAATGACACTCCTGGTCTAGGTGGTGCCAATACTGATGGCGAAGCCAAGTATTGTTTGATGTCATCAAAGGCTGACTGGCACTCGTCATCCCAGTGAAATGCTACCCCTTTGTGCAATAATTTATTCATGGGTCGACACTTGTCAGATAGCTACGCTATGAAGCGCTTGATTGACGCGACCTTTCCCTATAGGCTTCTGAGCTGCTTGATGGTAGTTGGGGGAAGCATTTCAAGGATTGCCTTGACTTTGTGTGGATCTACCTCGATTCCTCATTTTGAGACTATGAAACCCAAGAGTTTTCCAGATGTGATGCCAAATACGCACTTCTTGGGGTTTAGTCTGACTTTATGTTCAATGAGGCGATCGAGGATCTTGCTTAAGTCATCGAGATGATCTGGGCGCAAAAGAGATTTGGCCAACAAATCATCCATGTAATCTTCCAAAGTTTTATGCATGTGATCATGGAAGATGTATGTCATGGCACGTTGGTAGGTGGCGCCAACATTTTTAAGGCCAAAGGGCATGACCTTATAACAAAATGTCCCCCAAGGCATTGTGAACGCCATTTTTAGTTGGTCCTCGGGATTGATACGAATCTGATTGTATCCCGAGAAACCATCCATGAGGGAAAGCATTTCATGGCCCATTGTAGCGTCTACCAATGCGTCGATGCTAGGCAAGGGGAAATCATCCTTAGGACTCGCTTTGTTTAGATCTCAAAAATTGATGCATATGCGAATCCTCCCATCGGGATTTTTGATGGGCACCATGTTAGACAACCATGGTGGGTAATCCATGCAGATGACAAACTGTGCATCCAACAACTTTTGTAGCTCATCTTTGACCATTAAGGCTACTGTTGGGTGCATCTTACGTAGTTTTTGCTTAACTGGCTTGACTTTCGGATCAAGCGTTAGATTATGCGTGACTAGCTATGGGTCTAGCCCCGACATGTCTTTGTAGGACCATGCAAAAACCTCCTTCTTCTCTTTGAGAAGGGCAATGTAGTCGGCTTGCTCTTCGGGGGATAGACTTACCCCCAGCTTGATGATTTGCGAATTCATTGGATCAGAGCCGATGTCTACGTCAGTCATCTCTTCAACTGACATGTGGGACCCGTCCTCCAACTGGTGTGGAGTTGGGATCAGGTGGATATCATTTGCTGAATTTAGATATACGTTCGGAACGTCGGGTTCCTCTTCAGCATGGAAGACATCCTGAGTCTGTCCTGGGGTGAAATGGAACATCCCACCACAAGGCCAGTACTCCGATGGGGATGGTGGTGTGTCAGCGCGATCCCTAGTCTATAGCATCTAGGTCTAGATGCAATGACCATGTTGGGTCGGCTGGGTTATGGATGGGGGTGGTTAAGTCAATGGAGATCATGTTGATGAAATGATTTTGGTCTCCATTACCATGGGTGTGGTGACTCGGACATCCTAGGTGATCTTTGTGCTCCGGATCTGGCTCTATGGGTACTGGCACAAATGGATCGGCCCTATGTGCGGATAAAAGGATAGGATCTACCCTTGGCACTGATGGCTCTATAGGGTCTCCGGGTGGAAGGTGCTCTCTGTATGCCTAAAGTGGTGGGTGCAGTAGTTGGTCCAACTACGCCTGGTTTAGGTGCCACCTATGCCTTGGCCCCATGTGTAGTTGCTCAAACATGTCATCTATGTCCATGGGGTATTGTTGTTGTCGCATATGATTGAGATATGCCATCTCAGTCTCATCTTCATAATCGCTATCATAGATCCATAGGCCTTCGTTGGCTCCAATAGCTATTTGCGACATGTGAGGCTCGTCTTGCTCGAGCAAATTAATGTGGTCCCATCGGGGTTGTTCCGCTCTCTACGGGGGACCTGATTCTCTTGAGGTGGCACTTGCTCGATTGGAGCATCCAAAGGGAACATTGTCATGAAGCTCTCCTGATAATCATCTATGGGGGTCACTTGTGAATGATTGCTATCAGATTCGAAAGGGTCCCAAGGTGCTACCTCATACTCTGACTCATCTTCTGAAGACCCTTCTTGGCCTTGTCTATATCCCTCTTGTAGGTGAGTCCTCGAACTTTCTCCTTTCTCGATCGAAGGGAAAGGGTTGTTAAGGTCAACAAGGTTGGTTGTTAGCAATGGGAGGTAATCCCCCAATGTATATGTTGTGTTAGGATTGGCATATGGATCTAATGCCAACCCATCCTTGTTGCCTATCCCTAGGCCTTGCATGTTCTCTACCAAGATGTCAAGGGGTAGGGGGTGGTTGAACCCTACTCCCGACTTGTCGTATGGCATTTGATATCTTGGTTGGCAAAGAACGCGCACTCCTTGCTCATATCTGCCCAACCCATATCCATGCCAATTACATTGGCCAAGATATCTCAAAGTGAAGTCTGGGTTGGACAAATAGTTGACGTCCTCATCAAAGGGCTCTTCATCTTCTTCTTCTTGCATGTAAGGTTCAATGCCATTATCGAGGCCCCCATAAACAAAGTTTGTCTGATTTGGTGGGTAGCCTAGAGGAACCATAGTGCCGATGGGGAGGCGAGGTCTCCCCATGTCCTGCATGGACTCAAGTGCGGGTGTTGCTACAATGTTCCACACTAGATACTCCCCCAGGCCCGTATTGGCCATCTCAATGGTGATCGTTGGCGGTGGAGGGGGAGGGAATGGGAGTTCTTCCTGGGTCCACTCCATGTAGGGTGAACTAGGCATCTCGACTTCCATTCGGCTAGGCATCTCTTCGGTAGAGATGGTTGAGACTAGTGGCGGTGCCTCTTCTAGGGGTTTCTTCCCCTTGTCCTTCGGTGTGGCCACCGTAGGTGGCATTGTTGGTGAAGGACCAGATGATGAAGATGGACCCAGCTGGTGATTTGATGGACTTAACAATGGGGATGCATGCGGAATCGGACCCTGTTTAGATGGATTCAACTAAAAATCCAAATGTGTCGATGGAAGGGTCGATTGCGGCATCAGTTGCACCATATTGCAATACTTGAAGGGCTCTAAGTCTACCGGGACTACATGCACCTGCCCTTCGAATGTGTACTTTAGGCACTGATGAGCTATCGAAGGGACACACTTCATGTCCCTGATCCAAGGCCGGCCCAGCAAGATATTATAGGCCATCTCACCTTCCAAGATGTGGCACAACGTAGGAATAGTCTTTTGTCCCACTTGGATGGGTAGGACAATTGTGCCAACCATCGAGCATATCGCATCATTGAATGCTCGAAGAGTATAGGTGGAGGCCACGATGTGAGATGCTGGCAACTTGAGGTGTTTCAATGTCATTGTTGTAATTATATTACTGGATGAGCCAGTGTCCACCAACACCCTCTTGTACGGAATCCTGTTGACCCATGCAATGACGTGCAGGGGTGGATCCGCCATATCACCAGTCATCGATTTTAGTTCGTCTTCTCTAAAGGTGATGACTGGTTCTGTACATTGTTTTACATGTCCCACAAAGTTGTTGAAAGAGTTTGCTTCATGGGGCTACAGCTCGATGGCTTTTAATATCTCCATTAGAGCCTCCCGATGGGGCGATGATTGTTGAATGAGCTCGTAAATGGAGAGCCTAGCCGACGTGGTCCTTAAACTTTGGGTAAGTCTAGTCCGAATCGTGGCCATTGGTCTAGGTGGGGGAGGTTGTGTAGGGTGTTGTTGAGGTTGTGACGTTGATGGAACCTCTCCTGTGGCCATCGTGGGGGCAGCTCCTGGGTACCTCTTGTTCCTAGTCACTATGCTTATCATCCCTACATACCCCTGCATGGGGCAATTCTGTGTCACCTCATTGACTTGAAGGGTTTTTGCCTACGTATCATGGGCAGGTAGGGGGTCTTTGAAGACTCCCATCTGTTGGTTGTTTGGCGCTACGGGGTTGTCCACCGCCAGTGTCTTGTTGTCTATTAGGTCTTGCACGAAGCTCTTGAACTTCCAACATGCGTAAAGGTCATGTCCTTTCTGCCTATGAAATCTATAGTACAAGTCTTCCCTATAGCCCTTAGGTTTTGGTGCATTGGGGTCTATGGGTCGACTTTCTGGCAGGTGTATCAAGTTTGCCATGGACAAATGGTCAAACAAGGAGTCTTTGGACTCTGTGAAGGGTGTGAACTATCGCCTAGGGTGACGCTGCTAATTTTGCTCTTGTCGATGATTCTCCTTCTCATAGCTATCAAGAGGAACTGCCTGATAGTTAGCCTATGAGGGTTGTGTTGCTTGTGCAGGCTTCGGCATGTTTATAGCAACCTGATTGACCACAACGGGTTTCGGTTGCGTGGTCCCTATTTTGGCATTTTTAGGCCACTCTTTCTTCTTTGGCTTGGCAATCTCGCCATCTTGTATCTTGATCTCCTCAATGATTCTGGCTTGCACCAGGGCTTCCTCAAGAGTGGCATATTGTTGCAGCTACAATAGCATGGAGATCGATCTCAAACAACTTTTTGAGAACATTTGGGTCAGGTCGGCCATAGGAGGGAGGTAGGGCAGCTTTGAAAGCAACGTCCTCCATCGATTTCCATAGGCTACCATGGTTTCTTCCTCATACTTCCTGAGGCTAGCTAGGTCACTTAGTGACGCCTTCTTCTTGGTGTTGAAGGTGAAGCATTCGAGGAACGCGTCCACTAGCTGATCCAAGTTACTGATGCTATGCTTTGGCAACTGGGTGAACCAATCCGAGGCAGGGCCTACGAACGTGGTTATAAATGTTCTTAGCAGCAAAGCATCGTTGTCCTGAATGCCAAAGCATTGGCTCAGGAATCTAGTCACGTGCTCTTGGGCATCCTCCTCCCCTCTAAAGATTGCCAACTAGGGCAGTTTAAAGTGTTCAGGGTATGGGGGTGCCGGCACTGATGGATGCACAGGGTGACTACAGAGCTGGCGTAAAGTGGGCTTTTGGGGCCCAGAAGTCTTGGTCTCCATAGACTCTAAGCGCTCTAGCAGCGCTTTGTATGCATCGAAAGATTTGATCTCTTCCTCCTTGGTTTGTTCCCATTGTGGGTTGCGGGGAACTTGAGGCCTATGGAGGGGTAGCCGGACAGCATCCCCCCTGCCTTGGTAGGGCATTTCAGCCCACTCTTCTTCTTGCTCATACTCCTCATAGGCTTCTTGAGGAGTTCCTGGGTGAGACCTATAAACATGGGTGGGTGCCCATGGAGGGTGCCCATCATTGTTTCTGGGAGTGGCCTCCCGCTCAGGTCTAGGAGGTCTTGGAGGTAATATTTGATAAGGTCGTGGAGACCTGTCTCGCACCAAGGGGTTGTGCCTCTCATACAATTCTATCTTATGCACACGAGGGGTTGGGACCCTCTCAGGCATAGTGTTCTGGAGCAATTCATCTGTCTGACGTCGAATGCGCTCTTTGCTAAGGTGATACAGGTGCTCTAACTATTGTTGGTCTTGCCTAAGCTACATGATTTGCGCTTGGCGGGCGGCATGTTTGGCAAATGCCAAGTCAATTTGTTCCATCGTCTTGTGTTTAGGAAGCCTAGATGCCTCTCCTACATGTCTATCTCGGTCATGGTGATCCGAGATCTCTATGGGTCACTTTCCTCTATCGAGGTTAGCGGCATTCACCCGAGGCTCTAGCCTCAGTGGGTGATCTTGATACATAGCAGGTGTGGAGGCGCATTGCTCCCATGCTGTGTATTGCTCTTGAGGAATGTAGTGGTCTTCCTCGTACTCCCTTTCATATGTGTGAAAGGGGCAGGCAGAATTGGCTTGCCCTGTCTGAAGAGCCTTGTGCTCTGGATTTGGCCTATTGTTTCTAATAGTAATAAGGGGTAAAGGAGGGATGACGTAATCATGTGGCCCCTCCTTATGGGCCCTATGTTGCTCTAGCACTTCATCATGCGGTGGCCACTCATAACGAGCATCTAAGGGAGCCCTCCCATCTATGTTGAGTGCCACGTGTATGGCCTCCTCTTGAAAGGGTCTATGCTTGAGTGGGAGTGCCCCTCAAAGGGGTGCCTCTATAGTCCCATTCTGTAATGGCATGATGTGGACTATCTTGTGGGTCAGGCCGCCAAGGCGGTATGACCAAGTCCTTGGGACTATATCGGAGGTGACTTGTGCCCCTTTGTACACTTTTTGCAGCTTCTGCCCGTGATTGGGCTCGACTACGGGTGTACACCATGGTGGTGTTTCTCTAAAGATGTGTACGTTTTTATCTTCTTTATGATTTTTTATGCTACACTAAACAAAAGGGAAACACACAATCAAAGCAATGATTATCTTGTTTATGGATTAGAAGTGTGCCCTAAATCTGGTTCAGTGTGTTTTGATTTTTTGTTTTGAAAACCTTGTAAAGAAATTTTTGTTTGTATATGCAATATGAGGGCTCTTATATCTCCCAAAATGGTCACCCCTTCAATATACCACTTTCAGGCCATTATACCGAACCTCTCTATATACCCGCCCTTACGTGAGGGAGACTATTGGTACGTGAGAGCAGAACGTACGTGGAACATAGGCGGTATGAAAGGGGAATCACTCTATTTTGACACCTACCATAGAAGACTTATCCTCATGCACTGGGAATCACCCCAACTACACTTGGTCAGCTTTCATCAGGATTTACGTCTAGCAATAGTAGCGATCAGGGTTATGTATGCAAGTTTCAAGCCAAGGTGGTGATGAAATCCACCGTTGGTCTTGATCAAGTGTTGGGGTTTTACGACCAATGCCTTGATGTTCAGATTATCTCATGGTGTGTGGGGTTATTTTTATTTGTGAAGAAAGAAAAACATGCAGTAAAACTCTCCTATGCAAGCAAAGAAACAGAAAATGACAGAGACAAAAAATAGAAAATGACAGAGGATGCTCAGAACCCCTACCTCTTCTCTGCCCAAACCGGATGCCTCTGAGTTTCTACTCTGAAACTGCACAGAGAGCTAATCATCCTAGGGTGAGATGAATAATAGATCTATATTCATCATAGGGTGAGATGAATTCCTATTCGTCCTAGGGTGGCACGAATTCCAGCTCTGTATTCGTTACAGGATGGAACGAGCAACAGTCCAGTGCTTGAAATATTGATACCTACAAGCAAAAACACACAACTTTTGATCAAAAATTTGATCTCAAAATCAAGGGACAATGGTCCCACCATGATCGCCACTGAAAGCACGAGGATACGAAAGCAAAATAGAAGGGGAAATGCAACGCTAAGTCCTACGAACGAGAATGCATGAAAAGAAGGAAAACCAACAAACTGAAATGAGATTAAAAGCAAGTGTAAAAGTGCGGCCCTTTATTTTATTAATTTTCTCCAAATCGGGTTACAATACGTCTCCTCCATTTTTAGGGGCTAGGAGCATCGGACATATTTTGATTACACCATGAATGATATATTCCCCTTTGAGATCTTCCGCGTGCCCACATTGAAAATGGGTGGACCAAACGTCATCGCCACTTGCGTGAATATGTCTATGGTTCCTTGCTGCCCCTCTGGTGTCGATATCCTACATTCATAGAAATAGTAAATGGTTAGTAGCACCTACGGATGGAGAGAAACATGCGATCCCCAAGGCCTGTGGTCAGTGCATGCATAAAATGATTAAAATGATAATTGAAACATATCAGAATGAGCTAAAAATTTTATAGAAGCAATAAAACATTACCAGGAACCCACTGCAAAAGGAACAGTTCAGAAATCTTCCACAGATTTCTAATCGCTCCGGGGTGGGACGATTAGGACTGTCATAAGCTGTCAGAAGGCCACCTCCTAAATGTCTAGTCTAGAGGCCTCCAAAACACCTACAAAGTTGGGGTTAGACAAAATGGGGCATTTTGGGATGACCCAGATGGTTAGATTTTGCTAATTCAGCCTCGATTGCCCTATATCCGATGATGCTCCCTGTATGTTAGCGAAAGCGAGAAATGATAAAATCATAGCCAAAACTTGTCAGAATCACATGAAACTTGAATAGCAGCATATGTAAGTGACCTAGAATCAAATGCAAAATAAAAATTATGGAAATCTACCACATATTTCTAATCGCTCTAGGGTGGGGCGATTAGAACTACAATAGTGCGGGGGGCACCCGGGGGCAGGACGCCCACCGTTTGGGACTTGGTTTCAGCACCAATCCACTTGGGATGGGTCCAAAACCTCTTATGGGGTTGTGTCAAAAAATTTGGTGGGGTATTGTGGCCAAATGTTTGGGTTTGGGTCCGGATTGCGCTTCCAATAATCACCCAATAACCTCCCTTCCAAAAGAGAGATCAAGGATGTAAAAGCACAAACGATGGGTGAGGATGTAATTCGGCAGCACTCCATTGCTCCAAATGCTCCTCCCTATTCCTCTTTTGGGGTGAGAAGACTCACCAATTTATAGACCTAGGGTCTCTCTCTTTGAATGCGCATGCGAGGGCGCCACTTGACTTGCTTGCCCTATTTTGGGAGAAAATATTCTTCCCTGATTTAGAGTCTCTTTGCATGAGGCCTCCATAATCAAGGCATGCATGACTGAAGTCTCTCTCCCTGATTTGAAGTCGTTCCTCGCAATTGCATGCCCTGAAGGTGCAGTTAAGTGGCGGACCTATCGAGGTTTGACTTTTTGCCAGTCAAACCTGCTAATCGCCCCACCCTAGAGCGAATGCTGATAATCATCCCGGGGTGGGACGAATACCAGTTTGTAATCATCCCAGGGTGGGACGAGTAGGGAGCAAAGTGCTAAAAAGGTGCCAAATTGACCTCTGACCTTCCAAACTATTGTGGGAGTGGTTAGGACCACTTTTTAACCTCTGGGGGCTGCCCTAGGGGCTATGTATGTCAATTCGATCAGTGCTTGTCGTCACATAATCGGATTGGTGCTGTTTTGGTGTCTACAAGTTGTCAATTTCAAGCATAAAATCACTAGCATCAATATTGTGCAACTAACAAACTTGTATCTATTTAAAATATAATTTTATAGAAAATATTATCATGAAAAGCAATAAAATATTTCAAAAAATATATATTCTTATAAAATAAATATTTATATGTTCAAGTAGATGAGTCAATATATGTTCAACAAACTTATGTCATACTATACTTGAAGGACATGTTTTAGTATATGGATCCATTAAGATGAATTGGATTTTTTCAAATGTATATGATTGTACACAAGGCTTGGATTGCTATAACATAAATATAAGTTAAATGATTATATAAAAAGAAGGAGGCAATGGTAACTAATTTATCTATTGATTATTCCATTGTTAAGTATAATTCATCTTACATGATTCTATGCTTAAAAATTAGTTAAAATGCATATTAATATTTGAGTATGTTAAATATTCTTATATTGCACTAAAATAACATTAAACCTAGAAGAAGGATACATGCATTAAAATATTATCAATGCTTTCATCTTTTAGAAAAAACAATTCTTCATTAAACACAACAAATTACACTTTGTAAAGACTTGTGATTATATAAATAAAATAAAATAAAAATAAATAAATAAATAAATAAATAATTAAAAAAAATCCTCATTCTTAAATTTGTATTTTATACTATCCACTAAATATGACATATAAGATATGACATAACCTAAAATTTAAAAACTTTATCCATAATGAAAGCTAACACCCCAAAAAAAAAAAATTAAGACATATTTTGCACCGCTTACATTGCAAAAATTAAAATAAATAAATTGGCATTAAGAAATCTTTGTCCCTAAACTACTACGTGTAATATTCTTTTTCTCTTTAAAAATTCCAAAAGGATCAACGACACTCATTTTTTTTTTTTTCATTTTGATTGGTGGGTTAAGATCCCATATGCTTTAAATAAAATTAGGTTGATCAGAGCCTTGGAAGGACTTAAAGGAAGCCGAGATGGAGTTAAGATCAAGGTTTTCAAGTATGTTGGTGGGTTAAAACCAGATGAGCTAATTCATTAGGTAAATAGTATGGAGAAGTATTTTGAATGGAGTTATTTGGCTGAGGAAAATAATGTGGAACTCGCATGCACAAAGTTGAAAGGGCATGCTTTTAATTTGGTACGATTATCTATAGACATAATGACAGAGGAAAGGAAAAGTAAAGATCAAGGCTTGGGATAAGATGAAGAAGAAGTTACAAGAAAATTTTGTGCCTGTAGACTATTCCCAAACTTTATTTCATAGATTTAAAAACCTTTGATAGAAGGACCAAAGCATCAAGGACTACACCAATGAGTTCTACAAGCTATCTATCCATGTGGATCATAATGAGACCAAATATCAGAGGGCTACGAGGTATGTAAATGGCCTAAGTTATGCTATTCAAGATAAGTTGAGTATGCATCATACCCTTACTGTATAAGATGCATATCAGATGACCTTGAGGGCTGAAGAAAAGCATAAGAGGGGTAATTATAGAAGAGATAAGAAGGGATCAGTATCTTATCCAAATCTAGGGCATGGAGTATCTAGCTCATCAAAGGGAGAATCCTCAAATATAGAGAAGCATGAAGAAACAAAGAAAAGTTAAGGTACCTACCAAAGAGGAAGTGGAAATAGATGAGGTTGAGGTAATGGGAGAGGTCAAGCTGGGAATGGATCATGAAAGTCTTACACTAGTTTTATATATGATGAGGAAGTTCATCAAGCATTTGAGTGCATCCACTATGATGCTTAAGAGAGGAATCAGGGAGGAAAGGCTAGAGTCAACCTCATCGAGGAAGAGGATAAAACTAAAATAGAAGTTGTTGTAGATGCGAGTGAGATTCTCATGATAAAGAGAACATTGATTACTCTAAAGAAGGTGAAAATGCAAGTGGATGAGGGTGATGAGTCCTGGATACAAACAAATATCTTACATGCAAGATTCACATTGGTAGGAAAGGTATGAAAAGTAAACATTAATGGTGGTATTTGTGAGAATATGGTCTCTAATTTAATGGTAGAGACAATGAATCTAAAATGTGAGAAGCACCCACATCCCTATCACCTTTTATTGATCAAGAAAGGAAATGAGGTGACTATTGATAAAATATTTTTGGTAAAATTCTAAGTAAAAAATACTAATAAAGATGAAGTTTTGTGTGACGTGATTCCTATGGATGTCTATCACATACTATTGGTGAGGCCTTGGTGGTATGATAGGAAGAGCATCCATGATGGGGGTTGAAATACATACACCTTTTGGAAGGATGGTGCCAACGTGGTATTGTTTCCTCTTCAAGAAGAAGGGTAGAGTGAGATTTTGTTGACTGTAAATATTTTTATCATAGAGGCATAAGAATCTGGTTGATGCTATGTATTGATAGCGAAGAAGATAGAGGTAGAAAAGCATTGTAAAAAAATATTGATAAAGCTTTTTCATATGACCATTTATAGAACAAGCAATGATATTATATTAAAGGATAATAAATTTATCACTCCATACGAAAGTGGTACTTGAAAAATTCTAAGGTGAATTAGTAACCACCTAACATTTATTAGCCTAAACCATAGATATTTTTACTTACTTGTATATAACAAAGTGGATACCATTAATTCAAATTTCAATATTAATAAGAAATGTCTTTTACATATCAATTTCAAAGAGAATGTTATTATGTTTAGACGAATCACGTGCTTTAATATTAAATTTATTCTGATTATATTTATTACAATTACTCATAATATTGCTATGTTGATGATATAACTAAAAGTAACTCATAAAAAATTAACCTCATAGTGAATTCTATCGAATCTATTATAACTATGAAATATTATGATAATGAAACATAACAATCAAGCAATTAATTGGATGATTCTTATCTCAAAATTTAAGATCATTTTCTCATGAAATATGACTTGATCTATTAAAGTGTTGTAGGGTGTTACTTAGCTATAGAAAATTCATATTTTGAACATAAATTTATGAATCAAAATATTTTTATGCATATAATATTTAATGCACATTTCTTTAAATATAATATAAAAATCAACTGGGATTTTTCTCTACTTTTTGAGAGATTAGTAGGATGTGGATACCTTCTATGAAAAATAAATTGTTGAATAAACTATCCTTTCATCTATTCTTAAATATTTTTACATGTATTGAAATGTTAGATGAAGTAATTAATTTTTCATTTAAACATTAAAATTATTTTTTGAATCTTCTTATCTGATATATATAAATAAATTTGACAAAAAAATCATGATATGCATTTCAATTTTGAATATAAAATGAAGAGCATAATGAGAAGTGATATAATATCAAGAAACTAAATTAAAAATATAAAATTCAAGAGGTATTAGGCATATAATTGCTGAAAAATATAGACTTTGTAGGTTTATTGTTTAACATGTGTGATTTTATACATAAAATCATATAATTAAAACAATTCTTTGACCACACAACTAATGAAATTATCTTTTAGTTATACATGGTTGTAAATTTCAAGAACGAAATCACTAGCAGCAATGTTGTGCAACTAACAGACTTGTTGTATCTATTTAAAATATAATTTTATAGAAAATATTATCATGAAAAGCAATAAAATATTTCAAAAAAAAAGAAAAAAATCTTATAAAATAAATATTTATATGTTCAAGTAGATGAGTCAATTTATGTTCAACAAACTTATGTCATACTAAGGATATGTTTTAGTACGTGGATCCATTGGATTTTTTGAAATGTATATGATTGTATAAGAAACACAAGGCTTGGATTGCTATAACATAAATATAAGTTAAATGATGGTATAAAAAAAAAAAAGAGGCAATGGTAACCAATTTATTTATTGATTATTATGTTTATAAGTGTAAATCATCTTACATGATTCTATACTTAAAAATTAGTTAAAATACATATTAATATTTTAGTATGTTAAATGTTCTTATATTGCACTATAATAAAATTAAACCTAGAAAAATGATACATGCATTAAAATATTATTTATGCTTTGATCTTTTACAAAAAAAATTCTTCGTTAAACAAAAAAAATACACTTTTTAAAGACTTGTGATTATATAAAAAAACTAAAAAAAATAAAAATAAATAAATAATTTTAAAAAAATTCTCATTGTTAAATTAGTATTTATACTATCCAGACATATAAGATATAACATAACCTAAAATTTAAAAACTTTGTCCATAATGAAAGCTAACACCCCTAAAAAAAATTTAAGAAATCTTTTCCACCGCTTACATTGCAAAAATTAAAATAAATAAATTTGGCATTAAGAAATCATTGTCCCTAAACTACTAAGTGTAATATTATTTTTCTCTTTAAAAATTCCGAAAGGCTCAACGACGCTCATTTTGTTTTTTTTTTATATTTTGAATAGTTTTTCAACCATATTCTCACGCACTTAATCTTTAAATCTTATCCTAATATTGATCCACTTGTCCACATACTTTTTTTCAATGAAAATTAAAAAAAATTCTTCAAAGCTTTCTTCAAACAACCCTACTCTCACATTTGGAAGTTGCAATATGCTTCCTTTGCCAATTTCAACAAGCAAAACGGATCATTGGCAAGTCAAATATCAAAGCAAAGTTTTATTTCAAGGGAGACAGACATAAATTTTCTTTTCTGTAGGGCGCTTCGAGACCGTTAATAATACGCCATCTGACTTTTTATGGTCTCTTTTGTTCTATAAATACTTGGGATTGGAATGGCACTTGCAACAACAATAGCACTATATCATCTCTCGTATGCTTGCTAGCGACGGCAAAAGATACAGATAACACATTCTATTGAAATTCAGATAGTTCTCCTTGCGGTTGAGGTGAGCAAAGCTATCTATCGTTCCCACCGCTGAAGATATGACGCCATCAATCGTTATGAAAATCAGCACATTGCTCGTTGCCCTCAACCTTATTTTTACGGTCAATGTCACCGCTCAACATGACGACATTAACAGGCAGAATTATATGTTTCCAAATACATTGCAGAGGTTACAATACCGCTGCGAAAATTCAGGCCCAGCCCCACACCCTCCTTGTCCTCCTGCCCCTAAAGGAAATAGGAATTTGATATGGGAAAATGCAAAGGTTGCAACTGGCCAGCATGTGCGTAATCCGTGATCGTATGATTCCCACAATAACACTCAGTAGGACTTCTTAATCTACTCCAATCCAATTTCCACGAAACCCATGAGATCTTAGTACCAAAGCAACCTTATTTACGATTTCATTCATCCCGCTATGTTGTCTTATTGCAGTGAATAAATATATCTATTTATTCCTATTAGATGTCATAAAAAATGTGCGATAAAACTACCGCCATGCCCGGACTGGTCTCTGTATCGTCTCAGATTTTTGAGTTGCTATGTTGTCTTTCTCTTTTTAATTTAAGGAACCCTGCATAACGGAGTTAAACACCCGTGCACAGTAAATTAGGCTTGTATTTGCGAAATCTAATACAACAAAGTCTCACCATGTCACCAACCAATTATATAATAAGGATTAGATTTTTCCTAATATGGCAATCACACATTTTATATGATCTACCATGATTCGAAATTGAATTTTTTTATAGAAAATTTTTAATTTTAATTTTTATGATATTTTTAAATGGTATTAAAAGATTTTTTTAAATTATAAATTATAAAAAAAGTTGTTTTATCTTATAAATTTATAATATCATGTTTGTTTTCTTTTATTTTAACTTATAAACCATATATCATTTTAAAATAAAATATTGTGTTAAATGATATTAATTTTTTTTGAAATTATAAATTATAAGATAAATTATTTTATTTTATAAATAATATATTATGTAAAAATAAAATATTAACAAAGTATTGCCTTAGAAGTGAAAAGTAATTTTAATGTTCAATTACTTATGAAAATAATGTATAAACAAGACAACTAGATGCTCAAGTTCTCTTTATATATATTTTTGAAGAATACTTTTATCTTTTTAATATCCAAATAATTGATAAACAAGCTAAAAATTTAATACTTTAAATTATTTATTTATGTTGGAGATGAATATTTCTCATCATTTATATGACATTGAGATGGGCTCGTCCTTATTATATCATCCTTACCATGTTACTAGCTAATCAAATAATGATATTATATTATTTGAACTTGGATTTTCCATAACATCTCCATCTTCTTATATTATAGATTATATTATTTGATAAGGTTTGAGATTTCATGATTTTTTTTAGTAGCATGTAATATTTGTTTTATGAGTTAAAAAAAAAGTTTTAAATTATAAATTATAGAGTAAAGTATTATATTTTTTAAAAGATTTTTTATTTTCAAAATATTTTATTTTAAAATAAAGTAAAGTCATATGGGATAATCTTCATTGAGAATGTTGTTTATCCAATATATGTTTATCCAATATAAGCCTACTTAAAATTTATATATATTAAACTTAGTTTCAATATTCTTAGTGCCAAAGGAGATACAATGGTATTCGTTTCAACTAACTTAGTGCCAAGGTATATATAATGGATTTGGTTCTAATTTTATTAGAAGTAAAGAAGATATTAATATTTACAAAATAACCTTCTTTAGGATTGGATTATTCTATAGTCAAGTATAATGTGAAAAGTTTCGAGTGGAAAAGGATTTAAATAAATCCTCTTACATCTACTCTAGAATAATTTAAACTCCTAGTTTAGAGGTACTATTGGATCTAACCAGCATATCATGTAGTTAATAAAAATAATAATGTCAACCATTTTTGGAATAAGTTCATCCATAAGAGTTAAATCACAATTCTCCTAGCTCAAAAACAAAAAATGATAGCTAAAACATTACATCTATGATATACTTCTTTATCTATTTATTGGCAGTTTTACACTATGCTACATTAAAATCTTGATCAAATTTTATCGAATGATATTTTATTGTACAATCGGTATATATATCAATATTATGATTCTAGTATTTTGACCAATATAATATGTTGCAGATTTTTGTGTGTTAATATCCTTCTTTATTTTTCATGCAATTCTTCCTTGAAAATAATGGGCGTTGTAAGGGAAAATGGTTGGGATAATTGGTTGGTGACTTTAGTTGAAATTGCTTAAGGATATTTGCAAAGATGGTGCCTATGGAACTAAGTGCCTTACTAAGGGTTAAAATTGTGTTCACATCAAAAGATGGGCAAAAGGCTCGTTCACCTCACCACCTTGGGGTGAATGTGGAAGTTTAAAATTTTTTAAAGGAGTAAGGCGCGTTCACCCCAATAAAGATGTGAAAGTCCCTTTTGCCTCTCTTGGGGGTGAAGACACATTTAAAATAAGTTGACCCAAGAATGAAGTATGATGGTGATATTAAAATATGTGTTCATCCCAAAGTTGGGGTGAAAGCATCGTTCACTCCATTCAGGGGTGAACGTATAAAAAAATTCAAAACGATGTGCCCGACCAATGTGTTGACCATTCAAAGGTGTGTTCACCCTAAAAGAGGGGTGAAAGTCCCATTCACCCCTATTTGGGGTGAAAGCACAGTAAAATGGCATGTTTGGGTAAAATAAAAGAATATAGTAAGGTGTTAGGATGGTGTGGAAAAGTTAAAATTACATTCACTTCAAGTGAAAGGCGAACACACCTTTCGCCCTTCCCTTAGGTGAAAGCATATGTACAAAATATAATATGTGTGAACCCCACTTCGGTGCACATTGAGAAGATTAAAATGAATGTGCTTTCACCCCGGGTAAGGGGTGAAAGCCCCATTCGCCCCTCCTTGGGGCAAAGCTATAGGAAAGTAGCCCAATTATATGTCTAAAGTTTTATGTTGCTTTTGAGTGAATATCAAACGAGATGGGGAGGCTAAAATTACCTTCATCCCCAGTGGAAGGTTACAGCGTCTTTCACTTATTTTTGATATGAACATATATTCTAAAGGAAAAGGATGTCTTAAATAAAGCACTTCTATTATAGGAATAAAAGTAATATTTTTAGTAGCCTCTTTTAGAGGATAATTAATGCAGGGATGGTTCGAAACGTCATGTGCAAAACTAAAGGAGTAATGAGCCATTCTCGTCCTATATTTTCTCTAAAATTGATTGTTGTTGTGGTAAATAAGTAATATGATGTAAAGAGTTTTAATGAAGGAAATATGGAGTTGTACATTGAAGTGCAGCATCATAAGAAATACTTTTGTGGATATCATTTTTCCAAAAAAGTGCAAACTAAAGAATATATGTTCACTCATTACTTGATTTTGGGTATATTCTATGATTGGTGTCACCAAGAGGTTTTCTAAGGTGTTCGGTTCAGGCGAATATGATGAATTAAATAATTGGGGCAATGAGTAACTGAAATGGTTAGTTTCAATAAAAGAGAAGCTTTAGTATTAAAATCATGAGGTAATTTTCATTATTTCCAAGACATCTTGTACAGAGGTGAATTTTTAAGGAGCGATGGAGACATCAAGTCAATGAATAGCTTTACAAATTTTTGTGCATTGATATTTAAATATGTTGATTTCCTAGAGATTTATATTAAAAATTGGATCGTTACCCCAAGAGAAATATTTTCAAAGACTTCGAGGAGGGATTTCTTTGTAGAGATTCCTAATTTGAAGATATTTTGTTGTATAGTGCATTTAATGGAAGAGGTGAAATCCTCTATAAATACTAATCATTTCAATGTAATGAGGGACGAGAGACATTATGTAGAAAAAATATTCAAGTTCTTCACATAAATAGAAGAAGTTGTGGCTTCTGATTTTATAAGTATTCTTTGTGTGTGATTTCTTTTTATTCTAGCATTTCTATTTCATATTCATGTTTGCTATCTACTATTAAGTTCAAATTCTACATCTAAATTTGGACATTATTGGTGTGAGTGTGAATATTGGAATGTAATTTTAGAAGTTATCCCTAGGAGACTGTAAGTAGATTATCTTGCCCTCCTTTATATTTTATGCTAATATAATACTTGGTTGGAATTCCTCCTGCTATTCTGTCCCCAATCCCATATCTTTTTTTTTTTTTGGTAAGCTAGAGAATATCATTAAAAGGGTTTTAACTGGGTCCCTGTCCCAAATTTACATCATAAATGCATACATAACTCCCAAAGAGAAGGGTAGTGATAAACCAACATAGGGGACAAAATTGTGACAACCCATTGCACATAAACAACAAAACCAGAAGACCCACAAAATAGTACAAAAAACCAGCATGCAGGGACATCGAAACTTGGAGAATCGTCATGACACAGAGCAAATTATGGTGTGTCTATCGTGGGCTTTTGAGAGCACCAACCGAAGGATATCTAGTGGGAAGAAGTGGTGCCACACTTCCAATGAACGTTTACCCAAACTAATATTTGCCAACTTGTCAGCAATCTTATTCGCCTCCCTGAAAACGTGATTGGTTTCCACTTAGCTGTGTCTACGAAGGAGGGCCCGAAATTCATTGATTAGAGTCCTAATGTTCCACGGGGGGTCCTTGTTAGAAGTCAAGTAGCCAATGACGATGGCAGAATCACCTTCGATGTGGATCCTAGAAAGATGATGCTTGGTGAGCTGGAGGCCACGCCATAGAGCCCAGGCTTCGGCCACATTGTTGGTCTTGTGGTGGAGGTTCTCCGCAAAGGCAAGAATAATGGAGCCATTATGATCCCTCACAACACCCCCCGCAGTAGCCAACCCAAGATTTCCCTTGGAAGCACCATCGAAATTGAGTTTGATCCAACCTGCCATGGGGGGATGCCAAACGACCGTGGAACGGGGATGGGGGGCAGGGGGGTCCCACTTGGGGATGGGGATGCTGAGGGAGGTGAGGATGGAGAATTCCTCAAGGATAAGGGGAGCACAGACCCAAGGGATGAGCTAGAAATTTAGATGGCAAAGGTCAGGGATTTGATGGTGGTCAAAATAGGGTTGATGGAGGTCTCCAAAAAGACTCGATGATTGCGTTCGAGCCAAACTTTCCAAACAAAGTAATGGAGGCAAATATTCCATAGGAAGGAAAGCTTGGGGTAACGAAAGGGGGAGGCCCACTGGGAGAAGAGTTGCAACAGGGAATTGGGGTGGACCCACTGTATCTGAAAGGATGAGTTCAAGAAGTTGAGGCCCTCTCTAGAGAATGAGCAATCCATGAACAGATGGTTAATCAATTCCCAAGCAGATAAACATAGGTGACATCTATTGGGCACAAGGAACCCCCTTTTCATCAAGTTATCAATGGTGAACGCCTTATTATGGATAGCAATCCATGCAAAAAACTTGATATTTGGGATGAGATGCTTGATCCAAACTGTAGCAAGGGGAAAGGACATTCTAGGAGTAGCCCTAATGAGAGAGAACGTGGACTTGACAAAAAAATCACCACTGTCAGTCTTGGCTCAGATCATACGGTCGCATGAAGCAACAATAGGAATAAGGATGGTTCTTAACAATTCGGATAATCGGGTGCCAACCCTGCCTAGGAAGCTCCTCCATTGATTATGGTCGTTAATGTAATCTTGCACTCTTTAGCCCCAATATCTCTAAGAGTCCTGACATAACACAGAAAAATAGGGATAATCATTGAGGGGTTTTTCCTTAATCCAAATGTCATCCTAGAAGCTAATAGATGATCCATCCCCTAACAGCCATTTGATTCCTTTGGAGACGAGGGGTCTAGCATGGAGAACTGCTTTCCAGAAGGTCAAACCATTGGAAGGGATGTTGCTATTTAGCAATGAGCTGTGCTACAAATACTTGTCATGAATCATGGAGACCCACTCCACCTTGAAGTTGGTGAGCACCTTCCAAGTTTGTTTAGCCATAAATGCAAGATTCATATCAGCCGACCTTCTCAAAACAAGGCCCCCAAGAGCCTTAGGTTGACACACATTTTCCCACCTGAATAGATGAAACTTGCAAGAATTTTTAGGTCCACACCAAAGGAAGGATCTCTGTATTTGCTCGATCTTGGAATGCACTGAAACATGAGCTTTGAAAATTGACATAAAATAGATGGGGATGCTTTGGAGAACTACCAATCCCATATCTTTGGCCTGTGGCCATATTTACCATTTCTTTCTGTTATTTCCAATTTATTTCCCATAACTCTAGTCTTAAACCAGTGTAGGATTTAGTAAGGAAGCCAACTCTCTCTAGATATTGGTACAGAAGACATTTCTTTCCATTGGCCTTTCAATTTTGGCCATGTCTAGGGTGCACAAATGTATATTTATATACTTAGGTAGATATTTGACCAAAATTTTTTGGCACACCCGGTGGGATCCCAAAAGTTCCACTTTCAACAGTATTGAGATTTGATGTTCACCTGCATAGTGTATAGTTAGAACATTTTGTGACTCAATTATACCCAAAAGCATCCAAATGTGAAGGTAGTGAAATATATGTTTCATGATCATAAGATCGAAGGTCAAAAGTTTTAAATATCCCATAAAATTATACAAACTTGTAATCCAAAGGTTAGGGAAACATCCCCAATCAGTTGCTTTTCTTGGTATATCACCATTTTTCCATACATCATCTGCAACATCCTCATAAATAGCTAGTGTGTTCTTCATTCCATCAAGTCCAACTAGCACTGCTACTAGCATCCCATATCATCAACCTCACACACCAGTTCAAATGGCTCAGAATCCACCACCACAATAGCCACAACCACCAAGATAGTTTCCAACATTGAATAGCTTAGGAGTATTAAATTTACAATCACAAAATCCAATCTCCCAAGCATCTTTGAAGGCTTTGCCTACCTATGATGGTACTTATAAGACTACTTATGAGCATATTTATAATGTGGATTCTTTGTCTATGATTCACAACATTACAGATGAAGATATTACGGTAAGGTTATTGGCGTTATCACTTAGAGGAAAGTTGTTATACCGGTATCTGTATTTACTGCCCACCACTATCACCCCATGGTATCAGTTGGAAAAATTGCTAATCAAGAAATTTCATGAGAAATTTGACCCATTCTACTTGCTGCATCGATTTACAATGATTCAAAGGCATCCATAGGAGGAGATAGTGGACTTAAACGTTAGGTTCACCTAGAGTTGGTAAAGGGATCTTGATGGTCTTCGACCCACACATGAGCAAGATATATTTTATTATCTTAGAGAGCCTTCAAATTTGACATTGGTATGGCTATTCATTAGGCTAATGTAAATATATTTCTAGATTTGTACACTCAGGTGTAAAAGGTTGAATTAGACCTGATCACCATAGGTAATATTCCCACGAAAGTGATCATGCCTATCCTCCTTGATCTTCCATAATATTTGTATTCAAATGCATTTTCGTAGTCTATGCCTTCAATGTACTCGGTTCCCTCATGGAGTTTAGGTTTGCCTCAAATTGCACTTCTGTGCCCTAAAATTTTGATCCTTACATGAAGCTGTTATAATAAATATAATCTGTTAATTTAGCCATAAATATAATGTCAAACAAAATCATCGTAGTAAGGAAGAAACAATCTGAAGCTAATTTTTGGTTACGGAGGTTTCAATCAACACCAATTACTAAGGAGCAAGTGACCATCAGTAAGGGCCCTAAGAGGAGCACAACTATGTTGGAAAAAAAATAAACTAGTACATCAAAGAGAGCATACTGGTGCTCAACCTGCAATGATCTTCATGGAGAAGACACATGCATGGTTCATTTGAACTATGTACAGATAATAGTAGAAATTTTTGTCGATGGATAAGTTAATATGATAATGGAATCTGATCATAATTTTATAGTCCCATATTTTGAGCAAGTTTCAATTCTCATGAGAGCTATAAATAAGTCGATGACTATTGATCCATCCGAATTGGAGCCTTTGAAAGTTCCTGCTAAACATAAGGTGCAAAGTGAAAAAGTGCAATCATAAGCGAAAGTGTCTGGTGTGATAGAAAAGCAATAGGATTCTATCTTGTTAAAGGATCTCCCACCTAAGCAAGCCCAATAGAGGTTGTAAACAAAGACATCAGCTTCATAGCCTGCAATTGCTCAAGTGCAAATAGAGGTAAAGAAACAAGCCAAGGAACACCTCAGATATCCATCATTAACTAAGCAACAAAGGGTGGAGGCTACTCAATAGTATCGAAACAAGTATGTACAAGGTAGAGAAGAAAAGGTCCATGATACTTTTGATTATAACATCATGGAAGAAATAAAAAATATTCCTATAAAAGTAAGCTTATATGATGCACTACAGTTACCTGCCCAAGTTGATCTATTGCAAGAATATCTCAAAATTGCAAAGGATCAAAAGAAAATATATTCCTAAATAATGTTAGCATAGACATTACCTACTTTTATCATCGGTAATAATATAACACCTCCATTTTATCTATCTCTTAGGATGGAAGGGTGGGTAGTGCATAATTTTATGATTGACTTTGGTACTGCAACTACTTTCATGCCAAAGGTACTATGCGAAGTCATGGGGATGGAATACATAATAAGTAGTCCAAGAGTATTGTAGTTGTATGGGACCTCAGTCAAGAAAATAGTAGTAATAAAGGATATTCCTATTGTCCTACATAGCATACCGTAAATCACTATCTTCCAAGAAGTAGTGGTGGTTGACTTAGAACCATATTTTAGCATGAGTCTCTCGAGGGAGTTCACATCGAAACTAGGAGGACACATTTTATTATATTATTCACATTTTTAGATTTCATTCAAAGGATGGATAATCCACATCTATAATTAAAATCCATCAAATTTTCATATAGAAAAATTAGAATAAGAAAGAACCACTAGTGCAGTCAACATGATGACTAAAGAATTACAAGAAGTGGACTTGATGGAAGAATATCTTGGTGAGCTTCACTTTTAAGATGAGTTCTCATTGATGAATTGTAATATGATGGTCAATAAATACATCAGTTATTATACCATAACTAAACCTAAGCAGATTCAATAAAAAATTCTAATTCCCTAGACCCTATCTCTGATCAGCTATGGAAGATTTATTTTGATCATGTAATATTAAAGAATGAGGTAGGGAATGGTATTTTTCTTATTTCTTCTACAGGATTGCAAAAAACCTATTCATATTGGTTAACGTGGATCTGCACCAATAATGTTACTGAATATGAAGTATTATACCTTGGTTTAAAAAAAGCTGACAAATAGGTATAAAAGCTGCAAATCTTCAAAGATTCTAAGATCATCGTCAACCAGACTACAAACAAGTGTGTGTTGAAGAAAAACCACTTGAAGGCCTATCATAACAAGCTATGGTACTTGTTGAGTCTTTTACTACATTGAACATTTAGGTAATTTTGCATGAGCAAAATAGACATGCAAATAATCTAGCTTCCCTTGGTGCCAATTTCTCTTCTATGGAGCAGGTAGTTTGTAAACCCAAGACTGTAAGGGTGATTTATAGACCCTCAGTCCTTGATAAAAATCTTTATTTGCAAGTGTTTAAAAGTTATGAACAAATAATCAATTTTTTGATCAAAGAAGCTATAAGCGCATACGACAAAATACTCACTGAAGAAGAAATTGAGGGAATGATTCAACTAAAGAATAATCATATTCCTAGGGGTTTTATTTTACTTGAAAGCTTCTTTGATCAAAATGATAGGTCTGAGAAGCATAAAATCAATGTGGATGCAAAGGAATACAAGGAAATGAGTTTGAATCTGAGAATATTGTTAAAGTTGGAATAGATTGTATGACAAAAGAACTTGAAGACATTAAAATTTTGTGTTATAAATTTCTAGATATAGTCGCTTGGAGTTAATAGGATTTGAAGGGTTATTAAAAGAACATGATTCAACATACCATTGGACTATAGGAGGGGGTAAGACATTTTAAACAGAATCAATGTCTTGTCAACCTAAATATTGAAGTACTCATGAAGGCGAAGTTGTTAAAAATGTTGAAAGCCCAAATAATTTATCCAATTAAGCACTCTACATGGGTGGTGAAATTATTTTTGTTTCATAAGTAAAATGGAGATATTAACTTGTACATAGACTTTCGGAACCTGAACCAAGCTTCCTTGAAGGATCCTTATCCTTTACCACAGATCGACTAGAATCTGCACATAGTCGCTAGATCTCAAATATTTTCACTATTGGATGGTTTTTCTAGCTATAATAAAATATAGGTGAAGGATGAGGACCAGCATAAAACTACATTCACTACAAATTCGATCACTTTCACCTATCAAAAAATAACATTTGGTCTTTCAAATGTTGGCACCACTTTTCGGAGGGCTATGGATGTTGCTTTTATTGAATTATTAAATCAAATTATTGTGATATACCTTGATGACATGATTGTGCTTTCACACCACAAGGAATAGCATATTTCTTATTTGAGGCAGGTGTTCAAGAAATACCAAGATTTTAGGATTTCCATTAACCCAAAGAAGTCCATTTTTGCTATTAAAGAAGGAAAAAATTTAGATCATGTGATCTCACAAAAAGGACTAGCAATTAATCCTACAAGATCTGAGGCTCTTTTAAATTACCCTTTCTAGTTAACAAGAAAGATCTATAATCGTTATTTAGCCAGATTAACTTCATTCATAAATTCATTGTAAATTTTTCTCAAGTGGTGAAGCAAATGACCAAACTACTAAAGAATAATGAAGACTTTAAGTGGATAGAAGCACGGAGATAGGCTTTTTAGGAAATAAAGGAAATATTCACTCAAGCACTAGTATTAATTAACCCAAATTAATCCAAGGACTTTATCCTCTATGTAGTAGGTGAGAATGAGAGTTATGCTACTGTTCTCACATAGAATCAAGAATATGGAGATGAGAAGCCAATTGCTTTCTTAAGCCAAGTGATTTTTTCACACCAAGAAAAGTATAATTTCATTGAAAAACATGTGTACATGGTTATGAAATCTATGAATAAATTTTTACACTTTGTTTCATAGAGTAAAATGGTAGTTTTTGTTATACGTCCAAATATCAGAAATTTTATTCTTCAAGGAGAATTAGGTGACAAAAGAGCATGTTGGATCTCAAAAATTTAGGAGTACGATGTGGATATCTAACCGACTAAGTTGGTCTATGGAAAATCTCTCTACCAATAATTGGTTAAAAGTCCAGCTTTCGAATCATTGGCTACAGTACAAAAAGAGGATATCAATGAAAGCAACTATGCAAATCAAACTGCAGGTGATTGTGACTGGATAGAGGACCTTATTGAATTATTTACCTCTAGGATATGTTCATCACATATTTATGCTCCACAAAATTGGAGGTTTATATTGCAATCCCTCAAGTATGTTCTATTACCAAGCAAGTTGTTCCACAAGAATTTATACAGAGTGCTCCTCAGGTGTGTGAAGGATTTGAAGAAACAAAAAATACTAGAGGATTTTCACTCTAGCCTATCTGGTGGAAATTATGCAGGAAGGCCTTTAGCCTTGAATATTATTAGAGCTAGTTATTTTTTCCTAGTCTTTTCATAGATGCACACAAGGTGAGCCAAATATGTGATAACTGTCAGTGAAACATTGGCAGGAATAAGAAAGCATCTCTTCCCCTGCACTCGATTCAAGTAAAAGCACATTGTTAGCAATGGGGACTAGACTTCATTGGATTTATCGATCCTCATTCCTCCACTAAAAACAAATATATCTTAATAGTGACTTATTATTTTTGTTCGAATAAGTAATTATTCTCTTAAGTTCTACTAAGATAGACTTACTTGAGTTTCCACTCCTTCATGAGTTAGGTGAACTCTTAGTTAAAGTCTACATCATATTTGATGAGTTGTTGTAATCCAATGGCTCTCAATGATCAACTTTGTTATTTATACAAAGTTGATCCATGGAATAATCAATCAGTTCTATTTTATTTCTTCAAATCTTGTAATGCTTTGTATTTCTACTCTTGGAAATTCTAACATGGTACCAGAGCAAGATAGATTCTGCTAGTATTCTCTCATGAAGGAAGTTTCACGAACTAGTTCTTAATATCTTATTCTTTGTTTTTTAAAAAAGTAAAGAGGTTTTTATATATTGTAGATTTCTCATATATGCAATTATTTTTGGAGATATTTTCTTTTCATAGTATTCACTGCTCTTTATATGCAACTTGAATATTTTTAATTTTTTTTTCTCCGCTCTATGCCTCTATAAAATTTCCCCTTCTTAACGAACGCAACTTGCTTTGGCACCTTTGAAGCCATGTTGCGTCCAATTCTAGGTGAAATTTTAATCTAAGGTTTTTTCCTTTTTCTTATATGCCCTCCTCGTATGCCTAGATTTAAATTTTTTTCTCCATCTCGAACGCAGCTCATTCGGCTCCATAGCCATCACTGCGTATCACTCAACCGGAGACTAAAATAAATCAACAACATATATCTATTGGAGGGCATTATTATTTTTTTGTTGTCCTCCTCATTCGCCTATGTTTTAAATTTTTTCTCCATATAGAATGCAGATTATTAGGGTTCCTTTAGCTTTCACTGCGTATCATTCTAACTTGGAAAATAAGATCCGTAGGTCTTTTTTTGGTGGGCAATATATTTTATTTCTGAAGTTTGAAATATTTTATCTTCGTTATTCTTTAATTAAAGGAAGCATCATTCCTCACATTAGATAAAGGGACTTTTGGTCTACCTAAATTAGACAACAGTTCATTCAATTTTTTAGCAACATGGCTTTTGGACACCATTAATATTTGCACGCATAGAGACTACGTATCTAAAAGAGAATTTCCCTTAATTAAATATTTGAACGTTCAAAGATCTTGTGAGTTTCAATCTGCATTAAACTCGATCTTCTTCCTTTTGTTTGTCCTTTGACGCTCAGGGAGAACTTTAGTTTTTTGTTATATATTCATCTTACATATGCTTGAAACTATGTATCTATTGCTTTGATTTGTGTTTCTTTGATTAAGCATTATACTGATGTGTTTTTGGGCCTAACATTTTTCGTTCATTGTGAATCTCTTCCAGTGTTACGGTTCTTGATGCAATTCATTTTTTTAGAGTTGTCCCCATAGGTGTGTGGCATCATTGCTTTCCTCTTCCAGGAAGCCTCTCTACTCATCTCATCCTCTGCTACTAAGACACCTTCCCTGCATAACAGAGCTATCTGCTACAGTGATAAGTGTGTATTATGGCATCTCTTGGGATACGATCTTCTCAGCGCCTCTTCTATGGTAATTGCTAGTATTGATACAGTTATTTTTTATTGGATAACTTCCTTTATTTCATTTTAAGTGCAGTGTGAAGGAGAAAATTGTGTTTTCAAAACTTGAAACCATATTTTCATGAACACTGCAATTCTAGTAAAGGAATATTTTCTCCCCAAAAAAGTGCAACGAATCAGAGACTATAGCTCCTTCCTCGCTATCATTTCTATCGCTTGTTTGTTGACAGACGCAACTCCATATCTTCACTACCTCCTATCCTATGTCCAAATTTAATTATTATTTTTATCATATCTGCATTACTATTTAGGATATGATATACATATGTTATTTGTTCACTGTTGTAGCCATCCAAAAAAAAGGGGTTTTAGTCCTTTTCTTTCCGACCTCTCATTGGCCCAAGATCAAAGGACAATTGTAAAATCTTTAATATAATATTTTTTGGGGGGTTTTATAGGTGCCTTTATGCACCTATCATAGCATCGGGGGGGTTGTCATTGTGTCATTTTTACCTCCTTTATTTTACCCTTTTAAATTTGTTTAAAATCACTTTTTTTTTAATATAGGTAATGTATTGATTTTAATATACAAATCCTTAAATATTAGACTTAATAAAATAACTCTATTTTATTCTTTCTTTAATTTCTTCATTAGCATTATCTCTATATTTTTTGTTCAAATTAATTTATTTCCAAAATTTCTTTAATATATTAAGAGATATTTAAATTAAAGTGAGTTTTATTTTCTTGCAAAAGTCTCTATAATAGAAGAATTATTTTGGTTAATAATTTTTTACAAAAAGTATCTTAAATTATATTTTTAACTAATAAATTAAATATAACTCTTTATAATCTTTTCTAAAAGCACAAATATTTTATATCACCAATCACCCATATTGGACATCCTATATAACTTATTGTTTCCCTCAAGTAAGGGCGGGTTATTAAGATACCCAATATAGGTCATTTGAAAAGAGACGATATATAGGCATGGCATATTTGTTCTCATAGAGCCAAACTTAATATCAAATATCCTCAAATCACTTATAGTTTACCTCTCGTTAGGGTGGGTATTTTGAGATATTTTGATGTTTCATTAAGCTTTAGCATACTTGTTCTAAAAAGCCTTAATTTATATCATAGATCAAATTACTTATAGTTTCCCTCTCGTTAGGGCGGGTATTTTGAGATAATTGGTATTTCTTTAAGGCTTATGTTAACTAATATCCATTGCATTCTCTAAATTAAAGTTAAATGGGGGAACTTTGGGTTAACTTCAAAATGAATTCAATGAATACAATTTATCCTCTTACTCCTCATAACTACCATACATGGAAACCCAAAATTTTAAATCTCATTTCTCAAAAAGGGCTCACACACCTGCTAGAAGAAGAGCAACTTGAATTTGAAAAAGAATATGAAAAATTTGTTCATAAAGGGAAGTTGTATTAAACAATGGGTATTATAAGCACTAATGTAAATGAAAGCTTATGGTTTCACATTACGGATTGTAAAAATCCTTATGAAATTTGGGAGAAACTAAAGAACTTATTTGGAAAAGTAGATCAAATGAGGTCAATGCAGCTTGAGGCAAAATTAACAGCTTTATCTCCTAACGACTTCAACAATATTGTTGGCTTTCTCACAAAATTTAAAGAAGTACTTACTCAATTTAAAGGTAGTGGCAAGGATAAAAAATAATAATAATTCATCTATCTAATTATTTCTAAATTAAATGATGCATTTCAAATATTCGCAACCACCTTTCTGTCTACAAAATATGTTCTTGATACAAGTTTCAAAATACCCTCCTTAGAAGAATTATGTGAGTGTAGACACCAAAACAACACCAATCCGATTATGTGACTGCAAACACTGATCGCATTGACACACACAGCCCCAAGGGCAGCCCCCAGAGGTTAAACAGTGGTCCTAACCACTCTCACAACAGTTTTGGAAGGTCAGAGGTCAATTTGGCACCTTCAGGCACTCTGCTCCATACTCGTTCCACCCTGGGACGATTACAAACTGGTATTCGCCCCACCCAGGGACGAATAGCAGTATTCGCTCCAGGGTGGGGCGAATAGCAGGTTTGACGGGCAAAAAGTCAAATCTTGACAAATGGCAGCTCAGATCCACCACTTAATTCTTCCTTCATTGCATGGGAGTGTGAGTGAGCATTTTTGAGCGTTAGAGGCAGTTACAAGGGCAGTCATGAAGCCCCTAATCAGGGAGGAATCTTCCCTCCCCTGGAGAGGCATGATTGCCAAGTGGCGCCTCTGCATGCTCATCCAAAGAGACCATCAGGTCTATAAAATGGTGAGTCTTCTCACCCAAAAAGATATAGAGAAGGAGCATTTTGGAGCAACGAAGTGCTATCATTTTACTTTCACACCCACACCCTTTTGAGTTGTGCCTTTCACATCCTTGATCTCTTTTGGAAAGGAGGTCATAGGGTGGTTATTGGAAGCACAAATCCGAAACCAAAACCTAACATTTGGCCACAATATCCCACCAAATTTGCTGACAATACCCCACAAGAGGTTTTGGACCCATCCCAAGTGGATTGGTGCCAAAATCGGGCCCCAAACGATGGGCGGCCTACCCCTGGCGCCCCCACACTGCTACAGTCCTAATCGCCCCACCCTAGAGCGATTGGAAATCTATGGTAGATTTCCTTTCTATTATTTTTGCATTTAATTCTATGCTGCTTAGATAGGTTGTCATTCAAATTTCACATCGTTCTGAGCAATTTTGATCATGTTTCTATTATTTCTCGCTTTTGCTAACATGCAGGTAGCATCATCAAATTCCCATTGATAGAGGCCAAATTGGGAAAATATGACCATCTGGGTCTTCCCAAAATACCCCCAATTAGCTAACCCCCAACTTTGTAGGTGATTTGGAGCTTCCCGGATGTGACATTTGGGACAGTGCCTTTTGACATTTTGTTGCAGGTCTATTCGTCCCGCCTCGGAGCGAATACAAATCTATGGTGAATTTTCTGACTGTTCCATTTGTAGTGTTTTCCTTGTGATGTTTTGATGCCCCTATCAAATTTTTAGTTCATTTGGATCTATTTTAGTTATCATTTTATTTATATCTTGCATGCACTAATCGAAGGCGTGGGGATTGCATGTTTTATTTCATCTACAGGTGCTACTGACTATTTCTTGTTTCTTTGAACATAGGATCTAGACATTAGAGGAGTATCAAGGAGTCAAGACTCATCAATGCAAGTGGTGGTGATGTTTGGTCCACCCATTTTACATGTGGGCACGCGGAAGAAGGAATAGCATCCATGGGTGTAACAAGAACACATATTTAACGCTCCTAGCCCTTAGAAGGGGAGGAGGCGCATTGTAACCGAGTTCTGAAACATATCAATAAAAAGGGTTGTCTTCCTTATTGGATTTTTGTTTCGTTTTGATTCGTTCATGCTTTCCCTCTTTTCATGCACTTTCAATTCATAGGATTTAGCGTTAAGTTTAGTTTCGTTTGCATCGCACTTGGAGTTTCCTTTTTGCTTTCGTATCCTCATGCTTTCAGTGGCGATCATGGTGGGACTCTATGTTCGTTCCAGCATGTGGCGAATACAGAGTTGGAATTCATCTTACCCAGGGATGAATGGGCATTTGCCCCACCCTATGATGAATACAGTCCTGTAATTCATCCCTCCCTGGGATGAATAGCTGTCTATGCAGTTTCAGGATAGAAACTCAGAACCAACAGATTTGGGCAGAGAAGAGGTAAGGGTCTTGAACTCTTTCTATCATTTTCTGTTTTCTGTTTCCTATTTTTTTGGTTCTTTGCTTGCTTAGGAAAAGTTGTACTGCATGTTTATTTCCTTTCATGCAAAATAAAAAGAACCCCACACATCACGTGGCAACATAAACACCAAGGAGCTGGTCGTAAAACCCCAGCCCTTGATCAAGACCAACGGTGGATTTCATCACCACCTTGGCTTGAATTTTGCATTCATAACCCCGATCGCTACTATTGCTAGACGTAAATCCTGATGAAAGCTGATCGAGTGTAGCTAGGGTGATTCCCAGTGCATGAGGATAAGTCTTCTATGGTAGGTGTCAAAAATAGGGTGATTCCCCTTCCGTACCGCCTACGTTCCATGTACCATCTGCTCTCACGTACCAATAGTTTCCCTCATGTAAGGGCGGGTATATAGAGAGGTTGGTATATCGGCCTGGCAATGGTATATCGAAGGGGCGACCATTTTTGGGAGTCATAAGAGCCATCATATTGCATTTAAACATCCTTTACAAAAGCTTTCAAAACAAAATCAAAACACACTAAACCAGGTTTAGGGCACACCTTTAATATTTAAATGAGATAATCATTGCTTTGCGTGTGTGATATTTTCTATTTAGTGTAGCATAAAAATCATAAAAAGAAATAAAAATCTATGCATCTTGTAGGAAAACACCACCATGGTGTACACCCATAGCCAAGCCCAATCAAGGGTGAAAGCTACGAAGAGTGTACAAGGGGGCACAAGTCACCTCCGCTATAGCCCCAAGGACTTGGTCATACCGCCTTGGTGGCCTGACCCACAAGAGAGTCCACATCATGCCATTTTAGAATGGGACTATAGAGGCACCCCTTTGAGGGGCACTCCCATCCAGCATAGACCCTTTCAGGAGGAGTCCTTACATGTGGCACTCAATATAAATGGGAAGGCTCCCTTAGAAGCTCGGTATGAGTGGCCACCACGTGATGAAGTGCTAGAACAACATAGGGTCCATGAGGAGAGGCCACATGATTATGTCATCCCTCCTTTACCCCCCATCATTGTTAGGAATAAAAAGCCAAATCCAGAGCACAAGGCTCTTCAAGCAGGGTGAGCCAACTCTGCCCGCCCCTTTCACATATATGAAAGGGAGCATGAGGAAGACCATTACATTCCTCAAGAGCAATACACAACATGGGAGCAATGCACCTCCACACCTACTATCTACTAGAATCACCTACCGAGGCCAGAGCCTCGAGTGAATGCCACCAACCTCGATAGAGGGAAGCGACCTATAGAGATCTCGGATCATCATGACCGAGATAAATGTGTAGGAGAGGCATCTAGGCCTCCTAGACTCAATATGGTAGAACAAATCGACCTGGAAGTCGCCAGACATGCCACCCACCAAGCGTAGATCACGCAGCTTGAGCAAGACCAACAGTAGCTAGAGCATCTATATCACCTTAGCAAAGAGCGCATTCGGTGCCAAATAGATGAGCTGCTCCATAACACGGTGCCTGAGAGGGTTCCAACCCCTCGCACCCAAAGAGCAGAACCATATGAGAGGTGCAACCCCTTGGTACGAGATAGGTCCCCATGACCTTACCAAGTGCTACCTCCGAGACCTCCTAGACCTGAGCGGGAGGCCACTCCCAGGAACAACGATGGGCTCCCTCCATGGGGACCCACCCATGGTCATAGGTCTCATCCAAAAACTCCTCAAGAAGCCTATGAGGAGTATGAACAAGAAGAAGAGCGGGCCGAAATGCCCTACCAAGGTAGAGGGGCTGCTCTCCGGCCACCCCTCCATAGGCCTCAAGTTTCCCACAACCCACAATGGGAGCAAACTAAAGAGGAAGAGATTAAATCTTTCGATGCATATAAAGCGTTGCTAGAGCATTTGGAGTCTATGGAAACCAAGACTTCTGGGCCCCAAAAGCCCATGTTATGCCAACTCCATAGTCATCCTGTGCATCCATCAGTGCCTGCACCCCCTTACCCTGAACACTTTAAGCTACCTCAGTTGGCAATATTTAGAGGTGAGGAGGATGCCCAAGAGCATGTGACTAGATTCTTGAGCCAATGCTTTGGCATTCAGGATAATGATGCTTTGTTGTTAAGAACATTCATCACCACGTTCGTAGGCCCTACCTCGGATTGGTTTACTCAATTGCCAAAGCATAACATTAGCAACTTAGATCAGCTAGTGGATGCGTTCCTCGAATGCTTCACCTTCAACACCAAGAAGAAGGCATCACTAAGTGACTTAGCCAGCCTCAGGCAGTATGAGGAAGAAACCATGGCGGCCTATGGGAATCGGTGGAGGACTCTGCTTTCTAAGCTACCCTACCTCCCTCCTATGTCCGACCTCACACAAATGTTCTCAAAGAGCTATTTGAGATCGATCTCTATGCTATTGTAGCTACAACAATATGCCACCTTAGAGGAAGCTCTAGCACAAGCCAGAATCATTGAAGAGATCAAGATTCAGGATGGCGAGATAGCCAAGCCAAAGAAGAAAGAATGGTCTAAGAACACTAAAATAGGGACCATGCAACAGAAACCCATTGCGGTCAATCAGGTTGCTATCAACGTCCCTAAGCCTACACAAGCAACACAGCCCCAAAAGGCTAACTATCAGGTGGTGCCTCTTAATAGTTATGACCAAGAAAATTAGAGGCAAGAACAAAATCAGTCGCGTCACCCTAGGCGACAATTCACACCTTACACAGAGTCCAGAGACTCCCTGTTTGACCGCTTGTCAGCGGCAAACTTGATCAACCTACCCGAGATTCAACCCATAGATCCCAACATGCCAAAACCTAAGGGCTATAGGGAAGATTTGTACTGTAGGTTCCATAGGCGGAAGGGACATGACCTTAATGCATGTTGGAAGTTTAAGGGCTTGGTGCAAGACCTAATTGATAACAAGACATTAGCGATGGATAATCTCGTGGCACCAAGCAACCAACAAATGGAGGTCTTTAAGGACCCCTTGCCTACCCATGATGCACAAGAAAAGACCCTACAAGTCAATGAGGTCACACAGAACTGCCCCATGCAGGGGTATGTAGGGATGATCAGTATAGTGACTCAAAATAGGAGGTATCCGAGTGTAGCTGCCCCCATGGCAACTACAGGTGAGGTGCCAACAATGTCACAACCACAACAACACCTTACACAACCTCCTCCGCCTAGACCCATGGCCACAATTCAGACCAAACTCACTCAGAGCTTGAGGACCACGTCGGCTAGGCTCTCCATATACGAGCTCATACAACAATCAACGCCCCATCGGGAGGCTCTAATGGAGATATTGAAAGCCATCGAGTTGCAGCCCCATGAAGCAAATTCCTTCAACAACTTTGTGGGACATGTCAAATGATGCACTGAGCCAGTCATCACCTTTTGAGAAGACGAAGTGAAATCAGTGGTTGATGATATGGCGGATCCACCCCTGCACGTTATCGCGTGGGTCAATGAGATTTCGTATAAGAGGGTGTTGGTAGACACTGGCTCATCCAGTAATATCATCACAACAATGGCATTGAAACATCTGAAGTTGCCAGCATCTCACATCACGGCTTCCACCTACACTCTGCGAGCATTCAATGATGCGATATGCTCGATAGTTGGCACAATTGTCCTACCCATCCAGGTGGGACAAAAGACTATACCTACATTGTGCCATATTTTGGAAGGTGAGATGGCCTATAACATCTTGTTGGGTCGGCCATGGATCAGGGACATGAAGTGTGTCCCTTCGATAGCTCATCAGTGTTTAAAGTATACATTTGAAGGGGAGGTACATGTAGTCCCGATGGACTTAGAACCCTTCAAGTATTGCAATGCGGTGCAACTGATGCCACAATCGACCCTTCCATCAATGCATTTGGATTTTTAGTTGAATCCATCTAGACAGGGTCCGATTCCGTAGGCATCCCCATTGACAAGTCCATCAAAACCATAGTCGGGTCCATCTTCATCGGTTGGTCCTTCACCAACGATGCCACCTACGATGGCCACATAGAAGGACAAAGGGAAGAAACCCCTGGAAGAGGCATCGCCATCAGTATCAACTATCTCTACTGAGGAGATGCCTAGCAGAATGGAAGTCGAGGCTCCTAGTCCACCCGACATGGAGTGGACTCTGGAAGAACTTTCGTTCCCTCCCCCTCAATCACCAACAATCACCATTGAAATGGCCAATACGGGCTTGGGGGAGTATCTGGTGTGGAATATTGTAGCAACACCCACACTAGAGTCCATGCAGGACATGGGGAGACCTCGCCTCCCCATCGGTACTATTGTTCCTCTAGGCTACCCATCGAATCAGACAAACTTTGTGTATGGGGGCCTTGATCATGGTACTGAACCATACATGCAAGAGGATGAAGATGAAGAGCCCTTTGCAGAAGATGTCAACTATTTGTCTAACCCAGACTTTGCTTTGAGATACCTTGGCCAATGCAATTGGCATGGATATGGGTTAGGCAGATATGAGCAAGGAGTGCGTGTTCTTTGCCAACCAAGATACCAAATGCCATATGACAAGTCAGGAGTAGGGTTCAACCACCCCCTCCCCTTGGACATCTTGGTAGAGAACATGCAAGGCCTAGGGATAGGCAACAAGGGGGATTGGCATTAGATCCATATGCCAACCCTAACACGACATATACATTGGGAGATTATCTCCCATTATTGACAACCAACCTTGTTGACCTCAACAACCCTTTCCCTTCGCTCGAAAGAGGAGAAAGTTCAAGAACTCACCTACAAGAGAGGTGTAGACAAGGTCAAGAAGGATCTTCAGAAGATGAGTCAGAATATGAGGTAGCACCATGGGATCCCTTCGAATCAGATAGCAATCACTCACAAGTGACCCCCATGGATGATTATCAGGAAAGCCTCTTGGCAATGTTCCCTTTGGTGGCTCCCATCGAGCAAGTGCCACCACAAGACAATCAGGCCCCACCGTAGAGAGCGGAACAACCCCAATGGGGCCAGATCAATTTGCTCGAGCAAGACGAGCCTCTAATGTCTCAAATAGTTGTTGGAGCCAATGAAGGCCTTTGGATCTCCGACAGTGATTATGAAGATGAAACTGAGATGGCCTATCTCAATCATATGCGACAACAACAATACCCCTTGGAGATTAATGACATATTTGAACAACTAAACATAGTGCCAGGGCATGAGTGGTACGTAGACCCAGTAGAGTGGGAACAAGTGTTGAATCCACCACTTTGGGCATATGAAGAATACCTTCCCCCAGAGACCCTATAGCGATATCAGTGCCGAGGGTAGACCCTATCTTCCTATCCACACATAGGGCCGATCCATTCATGCCAATACCTCTAGAGCCAGACCCGGAGCACAGAGAACATCCAGAATGTTCGAGTCATCACACCCAGGTAATGGAGACCAAAATCATTTCATCAACATGATCTCCATTGACTTAACCGCCCCCATCCATAACCCGACCGATCCAGCATAGTCATTGTATCTAGACATAGATGCCATAGACTGGGATCACATCAATTCACCTCCATCCCCATCAGAGTACTGGCCTTTCGGTAAAATGCTTCATTTTACCCCAGGGCCAACTCAGGATATCTTCCATGCTGAAGAGGAACCCGAGGTTCCCAATGTAGATTTAAACTCAGCAAATGATATCCATTTGATCCCAACTCCACACCAGTTGGAGGATGGATCCCACATGTCGGTCGAGGAGATGACTGACGTAGACATCGACTCTGATCCAATGAATCCATAGATTATCAAGCTGGGGGTAAGCTTATCCCTCGAAGAGCAAGCCGACTACATTACCCTTCTCAAAGAGAAGAAGGAGGTTTTTGCATGGTCCTACAGAGACATGTCGGGGCTAGATCCGTAGCTAGTCATGCATAATCTAACGCTTGATCCGACAGTCAAGCCAGTTAAGCAAAAACTATGTAAGATGCACCCAACAGTGGCCTTGATGGTCAAAGATGAATTGCAAAAGTTGTTGGATGCACAGTTTGTCATCTGCGTGGATTACCCACCATGGTTGTCCAACATGGTGCCCATCAAAAAGCTTGATGGGAGGATTCGCATATGCACTAATTTTTGAGATCTAAACAAAGCGAGTCCTAAGGATGATTTTCCCTTGCCAAGCATCGACGCATTGGTAGACGCTACAGCAGGCCACGAAATGCTATCCCTCATGGATGGTTTCTCGGGATACAATCAGATTCGTATCAATCCCGAGGACCAACTAAAAATGGCGTTCACAATGCCTTGGGGGACATTTTGTTATAAGGTCATGCCTTTTGGCCTTAAAAATGTTGGCGCCACCTACCAACGTGCCATGACATACATCTTCCATGATTACATGCATAAAACTTTGGAAGATTACATGGATGATTTGTTGGCCAAATCTCTTTTGTGCCCAGATCATCTCGATGACTTAAGCAAGATCCTCGATCGCCTCATGGAACATAAAGTCAAACTGAATCCCAAGAAGTGCGTATTTGGCATCACATCTGGAAAACTCTTGGGTTTCATAGTCTCAAAGCGAGGCATCGAGGTGGACCCAAACAAAGTCAAGGCAATCCTTGAAATGCTTCCCCCAACTACCATCAAGCAGCTCAGAAGCCTACAGGGAAAGGTCACATCAATCAAGCGCTTCATAGCGCAGCTATCTGACAAGTGCCGACCCATGAACAAATTATTGCATAAAGGGGTAGCATTTCACTGGGATGACGAGTGCCAATCAGCCTTTGATGACATTAAACAATACTTGGCTTCACCACTAGTATTGGCACCACCTAGACCAGGAGTGTCATTCTACTTATACATCTCAGCTACTGAGGTGGCACTGGGCGCCATGCTAGCCCAGAAAAATGAACTTCACAAAGAACAGGCTACTTACTATCTTAGCCGCACCCTGGTCAGTTATGAACTTAACTATGCATACGTTGAGAAACTCTGCTTGGCAGTGGTGTTTGCTACCAAAAAGCTATGCCACTACATGCTGAGCAACACTACGTATGTTGTGTCTAAGGAGAATCCATTGCGGTACATGATGAGTCATACTTATCATAGTAGCCGCACGACAAAATGGATCATGTTGTTGACAAAATTTGACATAGAGTTTATTGGACAGAAATCCATCAAAGGACAAGTCATAGCCGATCAACTAGCAGAGGCTCCTCTCGAAGATGATCAGCCTCTGGTCATAGAACTACCCGATGATGGGGTCTTCCATGTCTCAGAATCACCAGATTCTGATGAGCCTGAGTCACAGGCCGACATAACCCTATTTTTTGATGGTTCTAAATGTGAGCAAGGGGGTGGCATGGGAATTGTATTCTTCACACCACAAGGGGCTCCAATGCCTCTGTCATTTAAATTAGACTTCTCATGCACCAACAATAATGCCGAATATGAAGCCTTGCTCATAGGTCTTCAGACAACAATCACCATGAACATCAAATGATTGAACATCTTTGGTGATTCGTTGTTAATTGTCAACCAAGTCAAAGGGGTATTCCAATGTAAATGCCTAGTTCTGCAGGCCTACAAAGCCCTTGTGGACAAATTCTTGGCAAAGCTTGAATGGTACGACATCGAGGCACTCCCTCGATCATCGAATCATTTTGCGGACACTATGGCCTCCTTGGGGTCATTAATCCCGCAAGACATTTCTGGTGATATGACAACCATTCAAGTCAAAACACTATCGCAATCCATGATGGAGCGTGCAAGCTCTGACTTGATGCCAGGAATCCACTTGATCCAGATTGAACCATCCTCGGACACGTTCTCTCGAATCCATGATTGTCTGAATCATGCCAACTGGGGGTCCTTGTTCTCCCCTACTCCCCTTAATAGCAACACAATGCTATTCTTACAAGTTCTCTCCCACTCAACTTTTGCTAGGGATGAACTTCAAGAGGGATTGGTTGTTCATACCATCGAGGTTTCTGATCAGCAGGATTGGTATTCACCCATAAGGGACTACCTCAAGTTAGGTAACCTCCCACTTGGATTGACGCATGCCACAAAATGAGCATTCAAGCAGAAAGTGGCAAAGTATGTCTTGTTAGGAGACATTTTGTACCATCGTAGCTATGAAGGAATCCTCCTTCATTGCTTGGACCAGTAGGAGTCCACTTGGGCGATCGCCCAAGCGCACGATGGTACGTGCGGTGGCCACTTCAGTGGTATGGCCATCGCAAAGTGCATTCTCTGCATGGGCTATTATTGGCCATCTTTAGAGCGAGATTGTTGCGCATATGTAAGGAAGTGCATGAAATGTCAACACCATGCTAATTTGACACATGTACCTTCCCAGGCCTTGCAGTCGATCCAATCGGCTTGGCCATTTTCGTAGTGGGGCTTAGATCTAATCGAAAAGATCTCCCCTACGTCGTCAGGTCATCACACGTTTATCATAACGGCCATAGAGTACTTCACCAAATGGGTGGAAGCAATTCCGCTTACCTCTACGATTGGACCCCGCATTGTGGAGTTCATTTTACATAATATCATATGTCATTTTGGTATTCCATCCAAGATAATTTTGGATAATGGGACGTCATTCAAGAACAAAGACGTGCGTGCTTTGACCACAAAGTACAAAATTCAGCACAGTTTTTTGACACCCTATTATCCATAGGCAAATGGGCAAGCAGAGGCATCAAACAAAATGCTAGTTGCCATCCTCAAAAATATAGTCATAGATAGTCATAAGGATTGGCACATTCAGATCCCACTTGCCCTATGGGCTTATCGCACTAGCATTCGGACACCCACTAGGGCAACTCCATTTTTGCTCGTGTATGGCTCCGAGGCTGTCATGCCTCTCGAGTTGGAAATTCCTTCCCTACGCATATCAATGCAAGAGTTCATCGATGATGACACTGCATGGTAGGCCCGGTTAGACCAGCTTACGTTGCTCGATGAATGACGCGTTAATGCTCTCGAGCATTTACGTATCTATCAAGAGCGATTGAAGAAAGCATACAACATGAAAGTTCACCTGAGGGACTTTCAGGTTGGTGACTTGGTCTTAAAAGAGAACCAATAGAACTCTAGCTTGCCGCCCCATCTAAGGGACAAGTTCACGGCAAACTGGTTAGGTCCCTATGTAATTGATAGTAAAATAGGACCTGGAACATACCGGCTAGCCTCTCTTGATGGAATCAAGGAACTAGAACCCTTGAACATCAGTCATTTGTGGCCATTCCATATCTAAAAGAGCCATAGCCCAAACCAAAATGCTCCAAGGATTCCCATAATCGCTTGGTCAATCCCAAAATGCTCCAAGGATTCCCATAATCACTTGGTCAATCCCAAAATGCTCCAAGGATTCCCATAATCGCTTGGTCAATCCCAAAATGCTCCAAGGATTCCCATAATCGCTTGGTCAATCCCAAAATGCTCCAAGGATTCCCATAATCACTTGGTCATCCCAAAATGCTCCAAGGATTCCCATAATCGCTTGGTCATCCCAAAAATGCCCCAAAGGTGCCCATTATCCCTTTGGTCAAACCAAAAGCTCCAAGGATTCCCACAATCGCTTGGTCAAAAATAAGAAAATTCAAAAATAATAAAATCATCAAAAATAACAAAAATTGCATCTCATTTCCATGCATGCTCAAAATCATCACAACAATAAAGAGCTCTTTTGCATCTCATCTTCATACTCACAAAAAATCAATCTATCAAAAACACAATAAATAATAGTTGCATTAAGCATAACATCCATACATTGCATATTTGTGGTCATACATGTCAAGGCACCATAGACTGTAATTACTTGGCAAATCCATCTTGTTCCACATTTCTCCATTCTATAAATAGTCCATCAAAAATAAATGCCATTCACTTATTTTTACCATATCATAGTCAGTGGTCTTCTAATGTATCTAGAGTTTTTGTCATTCAGCTATCATTAGCTTTCTAGCCAAATACTGTACAAAGTCAGACAGATTTTACAAAGGTAGAGTTCTACTTGGATCACACCTTGTTACGTAGCATCCCAACACAAATTAAAACACATAAAAATTCCCAAGTTGTGTGAATGAAAGATGAAACCTACAAAGCAATCCAGGTCACCATAAGCGAAATGGTTATCTTGCTCATCCCCCTGTGTGAATGACCCCAAGAATGCTGAGAGTTGGCAAAAGGACAAGCATCTTCCCTACCCAATTCCCCAAGAATCCCAAGTTCTCAAAAAGTTGCAAACATCATAAAATTTTGCAAAAGTCAAAACTCCAAAAATTTGACATCACCACCAAAGTGCATACATCAAAAGGCACATACAATAGTGATTCTCATCACTCGAAATTCAAATCCCTTGCTCAAAAGAAAAATATATATAAAAAAATAAATAGTGATTTTTATCACTATAAAAGAGCAAGTATCCCAATATAATTGAAGAAAAGAAGGGAGTCGAACTTGAATCCCTGGAACTCTCAGCATTCAGAAGGTCATGAAGTAAACCTCAGTACCGGTTTGGTGGATAGCCTATCGGTCACTGGTGGTAAACCTCCCGCATGACGATATATCTGTCACATTAACTCATGTACAGATCAATGTTTGCATGTGGATGAGCTAGCTTATGGTATCCTAGATAGCACCACAGATTAATCTGACTAAATACAACAAAGGAAGTTAGTGGAGCTAATTAGGTGATCCTCAGTACAGGTTTGGTTGACAGCCTATCTGCACTGGCGGTATCCTGACAAATACCACATAAACGAACTCAATTGCACACACAGGGATGTGAAATAACTTGGTCAAAGACAAGTCCGATTCATACCTTGTTCAAAAGTCTTGTAAGATAAAGTACAGTCATGGCTAGTTAGTTAAAACATCTGAGTCTCGAGAAAACCTTAAAATACATTCTAAACCAACTAATATCTTTCATCCTCGAATTGCCATCAAAAAATACAAAAATAGCATGTATACAACAAAAGTCATTTACCACAACAATCGCCTAAGACAAAAAGCCATAAGTTCTAAACAGTCTATGGTGCCCCCGCCAAACAACACAAATTCAATTCATCCATTCCATTTGCATATCCTAAAAATTAGAAACATTTGCATTCATCATAACATATGCATCCATCAACATCAATTAACATGCATACATACACATTCAATAATCATTGAGCATAACATCAAATGTCGACATGTGTATAAATAAAATAAAGTCATCTGTATATATATCATCAAAAATGCTCGTAGGCTACAATAACCGGTCATCTGACCCCAAAAGCCAAAACCTCAAAAACCCCCAAGCCTAGGGCATCGGCCACCATGATCATGTAGGATCGGTGCGACGGGAACTACCCCCCATGGTGTGGGTCCTATGGGACCCCTCAGGGTGGCTACTGCTAGCCCCCGCATCATGCCTACTAGAGCCCCCCTCATCCAGTTGCTTGCATCGAGAGGATGTTGACTACTCAGTATCACTCCCTCTCGAGCGGCGCGATGATCCACCTCCCTAAACATAGGGACCCACCCATCGAGGTGGCTAATCTCCACCTCCAGCTCCAATCGATGCCGCACCAAGTCCATCTCCCATTGATGATACATAGCCAAGTTCTCATCACGTTGCACCAATGCCCTCTCCCTCTCTGCCATTCCATAGGAGATCCCTCTCCCATGCAGCATCGGTATCCCCATCCTATCGATGGTACGTAGCCCATGCATTCTCCCACTCTACTAGCTACGTTCGCAGGAGATCCCTCTCTCGTAGTGCATCCCCTAGCTCCTCATCGTGCCTCCGTAGTAGCCCCTCCAATCATGCATTCTCAGCACGTAACCCTACCTCCATGTCCTCCGTGAATGCCTGAGGCATTGGAATCTCTGGAATAATGACCTGCTCTGGCTCCCACTACTCCGAGATGTCCTACATCTCTGGCTGATCCGAAACCCCAAAATCCACATCCACATCATCCACCTCCACCATATCCGCATCCTCCAACGGAGCTCCCCAATCATCTCCTGGTGCCTCGACACCCTCCTCACCTGTCTGCTGCCTCTGCACCTCCCAGTGGCCCCTCTCCCCGCCATCATCGTAGTATCCACCATTGGTCATACTCTATGGTAGTCCCGATGTCATCCACATCTGGGACATCAATAGCTATATCTGAATCCTCACCAAGTGGTGCAATGACTGGCCGGTCCAGAGTCCTCTCATCCCCTGGCGTCGATAGACCATGGGCTCACCAGGCAACCCCTGGCGCACCCCAAACTATCATGTCACCCGACTGTAAGGGAAGAACTCCTGCTCGGTCCCATGCCACCCAATCAGCCACCGCCCCCTATGAACCCATCGAAGCCACTCTCCAGCCTCAGGCCAGGCTGGACAGTCTCGATAGGGGTGCCAGAACACCTCCCCTGGAGTAAGCCGAGCGAAGGCATCGACATAGTGCCCTACGACACCTACCCATCATCGACTCTATCCCTGCTCCTCAGACCACCACCATAGAGCCACGTAACCTATATCCCTATCCACCATCTCTGCTCGAGTAGTCCATGGTAACCCCATCGGCCTCTCCATCGCTATGTGCTGCCAAGCCTAGCTCTACAATAGATAGCTGCAGCCAATCCCCTTCCACCTCTAGTAGTGGACCTCGTACAACTCACCATAGAGCTGTGCCAGCAGCGTCTGTCCCCACCTCATGATCAAGGGCTCATGCGTCGAACACTCCACCAGCTGACAGACCACATCCAATAGGTTCCATGGGAACCTCGCACCTGACGAGTCAGGTAGCAGCATGTTGGAAATGAGGCCCATAAGTACTACGTGCCTCACTCCCAACACCCCCTTCTCTAGCCACCATCGAACCAGAATCCCACCAATCTGGAAGTCACCCTCTGCCCTCTCCACTGGGCTATCCACACCCACCTCCTCCCCGTGCCCAAAGCATCGTGTCAACACTATTGTCCGTTGATCACGCGACGTCATCCTGATCGGCAATCCATCTATCAAAATCCATAGAATCCGATAGACATCCTCCAAGGTCACTGTCATCTCCCCTGTTGGGAGATGGAAGGTGTTGGTTCGAGGATCCCACAAGTTGATCAGGGCCATCAGATAGGCCCGATCCCCGACCACAGGCTCCAGCCGAGTCACCTGCTTGAGCCCAAGGGCATCAAGCCACTCCTAGTCAACCAAAGTCAGTGCCTCTCATGCTTCAGTAAAAATAGTAGGCACACGGTACCGGCTCTTCACAACCTGCAAAAGAAAACAACATAAAAACATTAAAATCATGAAAAATTATACAACAATAACATGAATATACAACAATGCATAAAACAATGTACAACTAAAAACAACAAAATTCACAAAAATTCAAAACATTCATAGTTTGTCAATCTTAGGGTTTCTGTACTCTAAGTTTAAAAAAAAAAAAAAAAAAAAAATTTTTAGTAAAAATAAAAAAAAAAACAAATACATAGTTTGTTCGGTCTTAGGGTTTTGTATATCTTAAGTTTAAAAAAAAAAATAGGTATAATAAAAAAAAAAAAAATTTTAAATATTTAGTTAATAAAAAAACAATAAACTAGGGTTTTCAAATTTTTCAACTAAAAAGAAAAACAAATTTTTAAACTAAGTTTTGAACTAAGTTTTGATCTTTGTTTACCTAGGGTTTTTACCTAAGTTTTCATGAAGCCATAAAACAACAAGTCATGCATAATGACATACATTTAATTAGGGTTTTCATTTTTAAATTGAACAACAAACTACAAAAGCAACAACAAATAAATTGTGGTATTAAAAACTGTAACAACAAATACAAGCAATAACGAGGAAGATCACTTACTGGTCTCGCTTCGGCTCCGCCGCTCGATCCGGTTCATGAACTCATGATGTCGGGAGAAATTCGCAGCGCTTCGCTTCACTGAATTAACCTCCTCCTTAGAGCTCCAAATCGCCAAGAAAAACAAATGCAAATGAGCCCAAAACTCAGTTTTGGCCTTTAAATAGGCTTTTTGAGCTTGTAATCGTTCTTCCCTAGGGATGAGCACTCTGTTAGCGCTCGTCCCACCCTGGGACGAATACTAAACTGGTATTCGTCCCACCCAAGAATGAATACAGAGCAAAAATTTCAAAAAATAGCAAAAATGCACAAAATGACCCAAAAACAAGCAATAAACTTGTCCGATGAGAGTGCTTTTGCACTTGACATTTTGGGCATGCAAAATAGATGTTGGGGTCACAAATCGTCACTATCCTATTCCCTAAGAAGGCTACCATAGCTGGACCGCTCCATGGGAAGATGGATTTTTGACAATTTCAGCTCCAAATGGCGTCACAAAAAGGGTTAACACCCACCAAAAATAGGTCTAAATGTCGAAAAACTGCACACACATTCAATGATAAACATCTGAAGGCACCCTTACACAAGTCATCTTGGGTCAAGCGACTCGTCGCTTTTCTCATGTAGGTCATTCCCTCATCGATTCGTCGCTTGAGGGGGTAGTCACACTTAGTCACCAATCAACAAATACACACCCAATCAAGGAAATGGCATGCATTCAAAGAATCATTGATAAAGACAATCACGCTCCTCCTTGGGGCAGCAAACAAGCAATAATCACAAGCTGATCAAACACTTGGCATTCATGAATCATGAACTCAAGGTTCCCATAGACAAAAGGTTGCGCCCTTTGCCTATTCATGACTGATCAATGTCCAAGATCAAGTAACACCTCACCGAAAAAGGTTAACACTTGAATTGAGTTCCTTCGCTCGTCAGAAGCAAGGATTCAAGAATGCATGCCCTTTCCATACTTGGGGCATCAAAATTTGGTTAGGTTACTGAGAAACCCTAATCATTAGTGCTTTGGTTATCTATTTTTGCTCAGCACTGCGCCACGCACAACGCTTCCCAAAAAGGGGCATCTGTAGACACCAAAACAACACCAATCCGATTATGTGACTGCAAACACTGATCGCATTGACACACACAGCCCCAAGGGCAGCCCCCAGAGGTTAAACAGTGGTCCTAACCACTCTCACAATAGTTTTGGAAGGTCAGAGGTCAATTTGGCACCTTCAGGCACTCTGCTCCATACTCGTTCCACCCAGGGATGATTACAAACTGGTATTCGCCCCACCCAGGGACGAATAGCAGTATTCGCTCCAGGGTGGGGCGAATAGCAGGTTTGACGGGAAAAAGTCAAATCTTGACAAATGGCAGCTCAGATCCACCACTTAATTCTTCCTTCATTGCATGGGAGTGTGAGTGAGCATTTTCGAGCGTTAGAGGCAGTTACAAGGGCAGTCATGAAGCCCCTAATCAGGGAGGAATCTTCCCCCTTGGGAAGGCATGATTGCCAAGTGGCGCCTCTGCATGCTCATCCAAAGAGACCATCAGGTCTATAAAATGGTGAGTCTTCTCACCCCAAAATATAGAGAGAAGGAGCATTTTGGAGCAACGAAGTGTTGTCATTTTACTTTCACACCCACACCCTTTTGAGTTGTGCCTTTCACATCCTTGATCTCTTTTGGAAAGGAGGTCATAGGGTGGTTATTGGAAGCACAAATCTGGAAACCAAAACCTGAAATTTGGCCACAATATCCCACCAAATTTTTTGACAATACCCCACAAGAGGTTTTGGACCCATCCCAAGTGGATTGGTGCCGAAATCGGGCCCCAAACGGTGGGCGGCCTGCCCCCGGGCGCCCCCACACTGCTACAGTCCTAATCGCCCCACCCTAGAGCGATTGGAAATCTGTGGCAGATTTCCTTTCTGTTATTCTTGCATTTAATTCTATGCTGCTTAGATAGGTTGTCATTCAAATTTCACCTCGTTCTGAGCAATTTTGATCATGTTTCTATTATTTCTCGCTTTTGCTAACATGCAGGTAGCATCATCAAATTCCCGTTGATGGAGGCCAAATTGGGAAAATCTGACCATCTGGGTCTTCCCAAAATACCCCCAATTAGCTAACCCCCAACTTTGCAGGTGATTTGGAGCTTCCCGGATGTGACATTTGGGACAGTACCTTTTTGACATTTTGTTGCAGGTCTATTCGTCCCGCCCCGGAGCGAATACAAATCTATGGTGAATTTTTTGACTGTTCCATTTGCAGTGTTTTCCTTGTGATGTTTTGATGCCCCTGTCAAATTTTTAGTTCATTTGGATCTATTTTAGTTATCATTTTATTTATATCTTGCATGCACTAATCGAAGGCGTGGGGATTGCATGTTTTATTTCATCTACAGGTGCTACTGACTGTTTCTTGTTTCCTTGAACGTAGGATCTGGACATTAGAGGAGCAGCAAGGAGTCAAGACTCATCAACGCAAGCGGCGACGATGTTTGGTCCGCCCATTTTACATGTGGGCACGCGGAAGAAGGAATAGCATCCATGGGTGTAACAAGAACACATATTTAACGCTCCTAGCCCTTAGAAGGGGAGGAGGCGCATTGTAACCGAGTTCTGAAACATATCAATAAAAAGGGTTGTCTTCCTTATTGGCTTTTTGTTTCGTTTCGATTCGTTCATGCTTTCCCTCCTTTCATGCACTTTCAATTCATAGGATTTAGCGTTAAGTTTAGTTCCGTTTGCATCGCACTTGGAGTTTCCTTTTTGCTTCCGTATCCTCGTGCTTTCAGTGAGAGACTAACTAGAGAATAAACAAAACTTTCTAAGTATGAGATCTATTCCTCTTCCTCTAAAGCCTTAGTAGCATCCACCTCTAAAGAAAAATTTAAAAATAAAGAAAGAAGTCCCATAACATGTACTCATCACAAAAAGAATGGTCATTCTGCAAACAAATGTTGGAAAATATTACAACAACTAGAGGCAGCTATTAAGGATCAAAATATAGATAATAAAAATTAGATAGAAAAATCTCTAAATGTTCAAGGGAAGACCACCAATACTTCTTCTAATTACTGGGTCCTATATTCTGGAGCAACGCATCACATGATTGCTTCAGATGAGTCATTCTTTTCTATCTCCTCAAGTTCAACATGTAACACAGAATTTGGTGAATCTTCCTTTATCCCAGTCAAAGGAAATGGTGACATATCCATTTATGGTGGCTCTATCAATAATTTTCTCTATGTTCTAAACATTGCAACAAATCTCCTCTCCGTATATCAGATTTGTACTTTTGGAAAGGGGAAAATTGTTCTCTTCTCTCCAACAAGAGTTGATATAAGAGACTTTCAAGACCCCCACTCTCTTATAGCCAAAGGGGATATTGATCATAATACTCACCTATTTCACTTCAAAGGATACACAAATCTAGAAGGGACCTCTTGTTTTGTGGCTCATGGAGATCTTGAAAGAAAATTTTGGCATGAAAGGTTTGGTCATCTCAGTTATAACTACCTAAAGGAATTGAACACCCATGAAATGGTAATAGGTCTACCTCAAGTCTCTTCTATTGATGGAGTATATCCTGTATGTGCTCTTGGAAAGAAACATCAAGATCCATTCCACCCAAGTAGATCTCTAAAAGCCTCATAGCCTCTAGAGTTAGTCTATAGTGACTTGATGTATTTTCCAAAGCCTTCTTTCAAAGGAGCAAAATATGCTCTAACCTTCATTGATGATTTTCAAGAAGAACTTAGGAATACTTCCTAAAATATAAAAGTGATGCTCTATCCCACTTCAAAATCTTCAAAACCTTAGTTGAAAATAAGGTCTCTTGCAACATCAAGTAAATTCACACAGATAATGGGGGGAATACTGCAGTAATGAGTTCTCAATATTTATATCAAGTCATGGCATCATTCATCAACATTATATCTCCTATAATCCATAGCAAAATGGTATTGTAGAGAGGAAAAACCAAACATTGAACAAAATAGAAAAATATATGCTCCATTCAAGAGATCTTCCAAAGGTTTTTTTGGGCAGAAGCTATTAATTGTGCAAACTATATTCAAAATCGTACACCTTATAAATCTCTTGAAAATTTAACTCTTAAAGAAGCATGGACTGGTTCAAAATCGGATGTCTCCTTCTTTAATATTTTTGGGTGTACTGCTTGGGCGCACATCCCAAAGAAGAAAAGGAAGGATCTAGATAAGAAAAGCAAAAATCTCATCTTTGTTGGTTACTTTGAGGAAATGAAAGCATACAGGTTTCTTGATCCCTCAACTCATGAGGTCTTTTTCATAGGAATGTTCAATTTGATGAAACATTCCCTCAGAAAAATCCTCAAACATCCTCTTCATCTATTGAGCCTTCTTCTATAGTAGAACTTCAATATAATGAATAACCAACTTTAGAGATTAATTTAGAGATTGATGATCAAGATGAGGAACCTATAAATCCAACTCAAAGTATTTCTATTCCTTCTACTCCTTCCACTATTCCAAAATGGGTCTGTGCCATTTTTAAATAAGCTACTCCTTACATCCAAAATCTTCCATCATCCAGATCAACCAACTCCATAGGCACTGGTCTTATCTATCAGTCTATTTCCTCTGATCCGCAATCCTTCAAAGAAGCAACTGGTATTAAAGAATGGGATGATGCCATGGAAAATGAATTCTTTTCCTTAATCAAAAATAAAACATGGGATTTAGTTCCCTACCTAAAGGAAGGAAATTAGTTCATTGTAAATGGATTTACAGAAAAAAAATATGGATCTAATAGAGAAATTGACAAACACAAAGCTCACCTAGTAGCCAAAGGTTTCTCTCAAATTGAAGGTATTGATTATGCTAAAACCTTTACACCAGTTGCCAAAATGGATTATGTTAGGCTGGTTCTTTCTCTGGATGTTTTCCAAAAGTGGCCTATCTCTCAAATGTATGTAAAAAGTGCTTTCTTACATGGGGACTTAAGGGAAGAGATATTCATGGAATAACCTGCTGGTTTCAATCAAGACTCCTCTCTTGTTTGTAGGCTAAAGAAGTCTCTCTATGGCCTCAAACAAGATCCTAGAGCTTGGTATGAAAAAATGGACTAATTCCTTCTTTCCTCAAAATTTTTGCATTGTGAGTCTGATAACACAGTCTACATTTGAAGAGATGATGGAAAAATCACCATACTTGTTCTATATGTTGATGATCTACTACTCATTGGTAGTGAATTCACTCACATTCAGACTATAAAAGACTCTCTCTTTAAAAAATTTGATATGGCTGATCTGGGCCTGGTTCATTACTTCCTTGGAATCTAAATAAATCAAAAAGATGAAGGAATTTCATTATGTCAACAAAAATATACTCTAGATCTTCTTCAAAGGTTTAAAATGATAAATTGCAAACCTTCTCCTACACCTTTTCAATCTAAATTTAATTTAAGTACTTCCTACACATCCCATATATGTGATGCAACTCTATACCATTAGCTTGTAGGGAGTTTGTTGTACCTTACTCATACTCATCCAGATATCTTATATGCTATTGGCTTAATATCCATATTCTCACATCAACCTCATTTCAGTTACTGGTAAGCAACAAAAAATATCCTCTGCTACTTGCAAATAACTACTCACTTTGGGCTCTTATATGAGGGAAAATCCATGGATATCATTGGCTACATGGATTTAGATTGGGCAGGTTCAGTAGAAGATAGATGTTCAACTTCTAGCTATGTATTTTGTCTTGGTTCTTCGCCAAATACTTGGTTATGAAAAAAATAACAAACAGTGGCCCTATCATCTACAAATGCAGAATACAAGGCAATAGTTTTAGCAAGTCAATAAGCTCTTTGTCTTCATCAAATTCTAAATGAATTTGAGTTTCCCAATGAAAAACCTATTACTCTTTTGTGTGACAATCAAAGCACAATTCATATTGCATATAATCCAGTTGAGCATCAGCGCACCAAGCATATTGAGATACACATGCATTTCATTCATCAAAATATTCAGAATGGAAACATATACTTGGACTATATTCTATCTAAAAATCAAGTTGTAGACATCATTCAACAAGTCATTTCCTTCTCTGCGTTACATACAGTTGTGAGAGAAACTTGGGGTATTACAACTACATTAAAACAGAGGTCTTTCACCTCTCCTTTTATTATTGTATTCTTTGGAGGATGGTTTTTCCCATGTGGTTTTTCACCATCTCTCATATATAATATAAATGAGTACCTCATCAGACCATGTTGCCGAGACTCATTTTTTTTGGGTATTAAGAGGGCAATATTCACAAATCGAAGACAAGCCTCTTCATTTTTTCCTTTTTGAAATTTGGTTTTTCTCATGTGGTTTTTTTTACCATATCTCATATATATGTAAATGAGTACCTCATCAGGCCTTATTGTTGGGACTCATCCTTTTTTTTTGTATATTACGATGACAATATTCGTCATCTAAAGACATGCCTCATTATTTAATAGTAGATGGTTTTTTCCCATGTGGTTTTTCACCATAACTAAATTGTAAATGAGTACCTCAATAGGACATGTTTTCGAGACTCATAATTTTTTTTGTATTAAGAGGACAATATTCATAAACCGAAGACAAGCATCTTCCTTTTTATTTTGATAGATGGTTTTTCCCATGGGTTTTTTACCATCTCTTCACAAAAGAAACCATTGTACATGAGTACCTAATCAGGATCTATTATCAGGACTCATATGCACAATCCACCCCTAGTATCACTTAAGGGGGGTTAGAATAATTAATTATTCTCTTAAGTTCTACTAGGATAGAATTAATTTATTTTGCACTCCTTCATGATTCAGGTGAACTCTCAGTTAAAGTCTACATCAAATTTCATGAGTTGTTGTAATCCAACGGCTCTCAATGATTAACTTTGTTATTTATACAAATTTTATCCATGGAATAGTCAATTAGTTCTATTTTTTTCTTCAAATATTGTAACGCTTTGTAGTTCTACTCTTGGTAATTCTAACAATTTCACCAGGTGGGAAGAGGCCATTCCAACTAAAAAGATAGATCAGGCTATAGTCATATCTTTCTTGGAGGGACTGATTACCCATTTTGGTGTTCCAGATTTTATTGTAATAGATAATGGGACTCTATTCATAGGGGTCAATATCATCAAATTTATAAGAAAGTATGGGATTTATCTAAAAAGATCCTCTAATTACTATCCACAAGAAAATGGCTTGGAGAAATCCACAAACAAAAAATTGCTACGAATTCTTAAAAGAACATTGGAAAACAATAAAATAAGTTGGCACTTACTGTTGAATCAGGATCTATGGGCATATAAGATATGATTAAATAATTCCATTAAAGATTCTCCTTACTCCTTGGTGTATGGGAAAGAGGCAGTATTTCCCACTCACATTGATATTCCTTTTCTCCAAATATTACAGTTGTTCCAAGATGAAGATAATGAGTTTGACCCAATGAGTGTAAGGCTAGCTTAGTCGTTGCAACTAGAGGAGGAGAGAGAAAATTTATATCAAAATTTCATAAAACACACTAAAGTAACACATAAGTGGTTTGGAAAGAAGAAAACAAAATGTAATTTTCAAGTGGGAGATTTAGTCCTCAAATGGAATGAGAAAAAATCCAAGCCAGGGAAGCACCACAAGTTTGATGCGATCTAGGAAGGACCATTTCAGGTTTTTACAGTGAAGTTGGTGAATGCATATTATCTGTAGGATATGGATGGATGGGATATTCCAATTCCAGTTAACGGTCTTAACTTGAAGGCCTATTTGCAATGATGAACTCAAGAGGTATGGTTTGTAAATATGTACAAATTTCATTTACAAGTATTTTATTGCTTGATATGTAAAATAAATTAATTAATTAAAAAAAAAGGAAAAAATATGTATATGCTTCCCCTCTCTTAAGGATCAATTTCATCCCTAAAGGGTTTAGTGAAGAGATGTTATGATTCTAGACAGGATTAATATTTGCACCTAAAAGAGGAAATTGTGACAGACTCAAAATACTCTAAATTTTTAATAGGTTGCTTTACTTTTCAAATATTTGAGTTTGAATGTTTTAGGGAAGCTAAAAAACAATGTTTAGAAGGACAAGTAAAGTGTCTAGTAAAAAAGAAAAACACAAGACTTGATTTTGAAAGTATGGAGAGCCACAGACTGAAGGTGCTTTCACCCCGAATGAGGGGTAAAACCCTCGTTTACCTCTTGGTGGGGCAAAAACATTCTAGAACAAGGAACACACTGAATATCATGGTCAATAATCGAAAGGGATTTTCCTTGAAAGTAAAGGGAAAAAATCTAAATCAAATATGGTCAACAACACTTTTACTCAACAAAGGAGGAAAAAACCCTAGTTGTTCCCAAAGGGAGGTGAACGCATGTTATAAGAGAAAAGTATATATGAAGGTGCAAAGTCAACATAAAAAAAATAGTCAAAAGGGATTCTATCCCAAACGAGGGATGAAACTCCATGCTCCTCGTTCGGGTGAAAATATTAAAAGAAAATCTAAAATCTTGTGCTATGCATTAAAGGGTTTTTTGCCTCAAATTCCATGCTTTTGCTGAGAGAAGTATGGTGAATAAAAATGAATGTACCGACAATTTGAGAAGTAAATAATAGTCAATATGAGATCTCTTCATAAATACAAAGTAACAAAAACAAGTGGAAGCTCGAGCGTTTTAAAAAGAATGCATTCAAAAATTTTCATAGGAGCTTTGATCAAATTAAAAGTGGGACGACGAAAAAGGAAAAAGCAAGGTTTTATTTTAGAAAAGAGAAAAAAAAAGCTTTGGGTTTAAAAATAAAGGGTTATTTTTTAAATTTTGATTTGCCTTTTTATGGCGAAAGTGAAGAAAAATTAAAAAAGGAAAATAAAAACCCTAAAATCAGGGAGTTTTTTTAATAAAATCCATGTTTTTTCTAAATAAGGGGTGAAAGAGCAAAGTGCAAATTTGTTTTAAAAATGGAGATTCACCATGGAATCACATAAAGTAGGTAAAAGATATTTTTGGAGTGAAATAAAATAATATCAAGTGCACCTCAGTAGCATTTTTACCCTGTATTGTTCTTCGGGTGTGTGATGATTTTTAAAGTATGAATTGAGTTTTTTTAGAACACCCCTAAAAGTTATTTCACCCCAGTACGTGGTAGTTTTCAGGAGCATGATATGGCATGTTTTCAAGGCATTTAATTTAAAACATGTACCCAGGTTGCATCGAGAGATGTTTTTGTCATCTTGGGAGTAGGAATTTCACTACATCGGAAGTGAAGGTGCTCATTGGTCTACAGGTGGTGGATTTATTTTTACAAGGTATTTTTAGAAGCTAGGGCATGATTTTCAAAGGCATAACATGGTTAGCAGAGCACATTTTTATAAAATCATTTTTATAAAAATGATTTTATTGAATAACAGGTTCATGATTTCGTTTTGAATGTCATCCGGGTTTTTTTAGGCTTACTAAAAATATAAAATGAGTTGCTAAAAATATAAATTTACTAAAAATAGTAAGGGGGTAGCGTAGGCTAGGGTTTTTATTTTTGAGAGTATAAGAAGTGGGAGACTCTATTACAAGGGGGATGGAAATTTAGTTAATGAAAAGAAGCATTTGTAGGTTTCTTTTATTGGTGTATTTTGTATGATGTCTTATCTTATACTTTTACCCTTGGAGTCTATTGATGGTCTTCTGTAGTGAATTCTTATCAATTGGTATCAGAGCCGATGAGGTCTCGCTAGTGGAAAGAAGATGAATATAAGAGGGAGAGGGTGAGAAATATATACCGAAATGAATAAGTAGATGGAGGATCTGCATGTATAAATAGCATGACTAACTGGTGCAATTAATCGCATGGTGGAGGCCTGCACTAATGTGAACCCAGATATAGGATTTGATAATGAGATGGTCATTGAGGAAGGTGAATCTGAGGATCATGCGAAAGAAGAACCCAAATTTTTTGAAAGTAGGCTGATCAGAGCCTTGGAGTCAAAATCGAGATTTTTGAGTATGTTGGTGGGTTAAAACCAGAGAAGCTAATTCATTAGGTAAATAGTATGGAGAAGTATTTTGAATGGAGTAATTAGGCTGAGGAAAAGAAGTTGGAACTCGCGTGCATGAAGTTCAAAGGACATGCTTTGAATTTCATGGGATTATCTATATATGGAATGACAGAGGAAAGGAAAAAAAATATCAAGGCTTGGGATAAGATGAATAAGAAGTTACAAGAAATTTTTTTGCATGTAGACTATTTCCAAACTTTATTTCATAGATTTCAAAACCTTCGATAGAAGGACCAAATCATTGAGGACTACACTAATGAGTTCTACAAGCTATCTATCTATGTGGAGCATAATGAGATTGAAGAGCAGAGGGCTGCGAGGTATGTAAATGGCCTAAGTTATGCTATTCAAGATAATTTGAGTATGCATCGTACCCTTACTATAGAAGATGCATATCAAATGGCCTTGAGAGCCAAAGAAAAGCATAAGAGGAGTAATTATAGAAGAGGGAATAAGGGATCATTATCTTCTCCAAATCAGGGGTATGGAGAATCTAGCTCATCAAAGGGAGAATCCTCAAATATAAATAAGCATGAAGAGATAGAGCAAGGTCATGGTACCTACCAAAGAGGAAGAGGAAATAGAGGAGGTCGAGGTAATGGGAGAGGTCAAGCTAGAAATGGATCATAAAAGTTGTACACTAATTTTAGATGTGGTGAGGAAGTTCACCAAGCATTTGAGTGCATCCACTATGATTCTTAAGAGAGGAATCGGGGAGGATAGGCTAGAGTCAACCTCATTGAGGAAGAGGATGAAATTGAAACAAAAGTTGCTATAGATGCAGGCGAGAATCTCGTGATAAAGAGCATATTGATTTCTCTAAAGAAGGTTAAAATGGAAGTGGATGAGGGTGATGAGTCCTGGCTACAAACAAATATATTTCGTACAAGATTAACATCGAGAGGAAAAGTATGAAAAGTAATCATTGATGGTGGTAGTTGTGAGAATATGGTCTCTAATATAATGGTAGAGAAAATGAATCTAAATTATGAGAAGCACCCACATCCCTATCACATTTTATGGATCAAGAAAGGGAATGAGGTGACTATTGATAAGAAAATTTTGGTAAAATTCTCAATCAGAAATACTTATAAAGATGAAGTTTGGTGTGACGTGGTTCCTATGGATGTCTGCCACATACTGTTGGTGAGGCTTTGGTGGTAAGATATGAAGACCATCCATGATGGGGGTCGAAATACATACACCTTTTGGAAGGATGGTGCCAAGTTAGTATAGTTGCATCTTCAGGAAGGAGGGTATAGTGAGAGTTACAACATGACAACATTAATAGGCCATGTCTCCGCTCAACATGACAACATTAATAGGCCGAATTATATGTTTCCAAGTACATTGCAGAGGTTACAATACCGCTGCGGAAATTCAGGCCCAGCCCCACACCCTCCTTGCCCTCCTGCCCCTAAAGGAAATAGGAAGTTGATATGGGAAAAAGCAAAGGTTGCAACTGGCCAGCATGTGCGTAATCCGTGAACGTATGATTCCCACAATAACACTCAGTAGGACTTCCTAATTTACTCCAATCCAATCTACACGAAACCCATGAGATCTTAGTACCATAGCAACCTTATTTACAATTTCATTCATCCCCGCTATGTTGTGTTATTGCAGTGAATAAATATATCTATTTGTTGCTATTAGATGTGCTAAAAATGTGCGATAAAACTACCGCCATGCCCTGACTTCTATCGTCTCAAATTTTTGAATTGCTATGTTGTCTTTCTCTTTTTAATTTAAGGAACGCTGCATAACGAAGTTAAACACCCGTGCACGACTGGTATTTGCGGAAATCTAATGCAATAAAGTCTCACCATGTCACCAACCAATTATATAATAACGATTAGATTTTTTTAGTATGGCCATCACATGTTATATGACCTACTAAGATTTCAAATTAATTTTTTTTTTTTTTTATTTAAAATAATTAATTTTAAATTATTTAAACTATTTTTATGATATTTTTAATTTATATTAAAAGATTTTTTGAAATTATAAGACAAGTTATTTTATTTTATAAACCTTATACTATGTTAAAATAAAATATTAGGTGAAATGATATTAAAAGATTTATTGAAAGACAAGTTTTATTTTATAATGCATATATCATGTTAAAATAAAGTATTACTTTATAATTGTAAAGTAATTTTGTATAAACAAGAGACCTAAATGCACAAGATGCCAAGCTATCTTTATATATCTTTTTTAAAGAATATTTTTATCCTTTTTAATATCTAGATAATCAATAAATAAGCTAAAGATTCAATATTTTAAATTATTTTTTTATATTTCAGATGAATATTTTTCATCTTTTATATACGACATTGAGATGGGATCATCCTTTCTATATCATCATTACCATGTCACCAGTTATTCAAATAATGGTATTATATGATTTGAACATGAATTTTCCATAACATTCACGTAGATTATAGATTATATTATTTAATAGGGTTTGAATTTTAATGATTTTTTAGTAGTATATAATATATATTTTACGAGTTCAAAATTTTTTTCATTCCTAAAATATTTTATTTTAAAAAAGAGTAAAGTAGATTTTAGCATACATAAGACCATATGTCATATAGGATGATCCTCATTGAGAATGTTGTCTACCCATTATATGTTTATTCAATAGAAGCCTAGTTAAAAATTATATATTGAACTTGGTTTCAATATTTTTAGTTTCAAAGGAGATAATGTGGTATTGGTTTCAACTAACTTAGTACCAAGGTAGATATTATATACTTCTTTCAAATTTTATTAGAAGCAAAGGATATATTAATATTCACAAAATAACCTTCTATGGGATTGGGTTATTCTACAACCAAGTATAATATGAAATATTCTTAATGGAAAAAATATTTTATGGGATTGGGTTATTCTGCAACCATGTATAATATGAAATATTCTGAATAGAAAAGGATTTAAAGAAATCCTCTTACATATACTCTAGAATAATTTGAACTCCTACTTTAGAGGGACTATAGTGTCTAACCAACATATCATGTAGTTAATCAAAAATAATAATGTCATCCATTTTTAGAATAAGTTCATCCATAAGAGTTAGATCACAATACCTCTAGCTCAGAAACCAAAAATAATAGCTAAAAGTTTTCATCTATGATATATTTATTTATCTATTTAACCATTTTTAATTGTAGGTGCATCACCAAGGATGCATATATAAATATTACCATGCATAATGAGTGTATATCCAGACCTAGAGTAATAGCTAAGTGAACTAATATACCTTTTCTAGATCACTTCACCTACATGTCGAATGGACATGAGTCACTAGATACCTAGGTACTATGTGATTCAAATAGATAAAAATAATGCTCCTTAATGTTAGATCTTATTTGCAAAAGGATACAAATTTCTGAATAAGACTTTACTTATGATATTACTAAATTACTATCAATACCAGATAGATGATGACTAAATTATACGTTAATATATACAAAGAAAGAAAAGTTTATTTACTTATGATAATAATCTTTCTTATTATATTAAATCATTGAGAAAAACACTTCTTATGATACCATTCTAAAAGTTGAAATAAATAATATGGTATTTAGAAATATTTGTACTATCAAGGGTTAGCATCATATTTCAACTCAAATTTGTTTCAATAAAATTAATGATATTTAATAGAATTGAACCGATATACTTGCATAATTGTACACCCTTATTGTTATATGTTGTCTTATTCATTAATCTTCTTTGCTTGAAATATAAAAATAATATTGGTAATAGTATATCCTTTTCATTATTCAGAGTCATTATTATGATAACGATAATATCTTCCTTCTACTAGGATTGCATTGATAAATAAAAATATATGATCAAATATGATGCACTTTGCCAGGGCCATAACTTTTGCTCTGAGTGTTCATTTTACCCTGTTTTTTTTTTAGAACGTGCTAAATGGCATGGAGAACCTACAAAAAGTGGCCCATGTGTTTCTTGGCATGAAAATACCTCTAGGAGACCAAATATTGGCTTTTAATGTAATTTTCAGTTTTCACAACTAAAAAGTTATCATAACTATTGGTGTAGAACTAGAGTGGGATTGCTATCTTGGGGTAGTGGGTTTTATTGAATAACGGGTGCATGATTCCATTTTGAATGTCATCTGGTTTTTTTTAGGCTTATTAAAAATAGAAAATGAGTTGCTAAAAATAGAAATTTACTAAAAATAGTAAGGGGGTAGCATAGGCTAGGGTTTTTCTTCTTGGGAGTATAAGAAGTGGGATACTCTATTGTAATGGGGATAGAAATTTAGTTAATGAAAAGAAGCATTTATAGGTTTATTTTATTGGTGTATTTTGTATGATGTCTTATATTATACTTTTATCCTTGGAGTCTATTGATGGTCTCTTGCAGTGAATTCTTATCAATTGGTATCAGAGTGGGTGAGGTATCACTAGTGGAAAGAAGATGAATAAAAGAGGGAGAGGGGAATATATACCCAAATGAATAAGTAGGTGGAGGATCTGCATGCATAAATAGCATGACTAACTGGTGCAATTAATCGCATGATGGAGGCTTGCAGTAATGTGAACCCAAATCTATGATTTGATAATGATATCCTGAATGAGGAAGGCGAATATGAGGATCATGTGAAAGAAGAACCTAAAAATTTTGAAAGTAGGCTAATCAGAGCCTTGGAAGGACTTAAAGGAAGCCGAGATGGAGTTAAGATCGAGGTTTTTGAGTATGTTGATGGGTTAAACCCAAAGGAGCTAATTCATTAGGTAAATAGTATGTAGAAGTATTTTGAATGGAGTAATCTGGCTGAGGAAAAGAAGATGGAACTCACGTGCACAAATTTGAAAGGGTATTCTTTTAATTTGGTGGGATTATCTATAGATGGAATGACAGAGGAAAGGAAAAACAAAGATCAAGGCTTGGGATAAGATGAAGAAGAAGTTACAAGAGAATTTTGTGCATGTAGACTATTTCTAAAATTTATTTTATAGATTTCAAAACCTTCTATAGAATGACCAAAGCATTGAGGACTACACCAATGAGTTCTACAAGCTATCTATCCATGTGGAGCATAATGAGACCAAAGAGTAGAGGTTTGCAAGGTATATAAATGGTCTAAGTTATGCTATTCAAGATAAATCGAGTATGCATCGTACCCTTACTATACAATATGTATATCAGATGGCCTTGAGGGCCGAAGAAAAGCATAAGAGGAGTAATTATAGAAGAGGGAATAAGGGATATATATCTTCTTAAAATTGGGGGCATGGAGGATCTAGCTCATCAAAGGGAGAATCCTCAAATATAGAGAAGCATGAAGAGATATAGCAAGGTCATGGTACCTATGAAAGAGGAAGAGAAAATAGAGAAGATCGAGGTAATGGGAGAGATCGAGTTGGGAATGGATCATGAAAGTCATACACCAATTTTAGATGTGGTGAGGAAGTTCACCAAACATTTGAGTTTATCCACTATGATGCTTAAGAGAGGAATCAGGGAGGATATGCTAGATTCAACCTCATTGAGGAAGGGGATGAAACTAAAATAGAAGTTTTTGTAGATGCGGGAGAGAATATCATGATAAAGAGACAATTGATTTCTCTAAAGAAGATGAAAATGCAAGTGGATGAGGGTGATGAGTCCTGGCTACAAACAAATATCTTTCGTACAAGATTCACATCGGGAGGAAAGGTATGAAAAGTAATCATTGATGGTGGTAGTTGTGAGAATATGATATCTAATGTAATGGTAGAGAAAATGAATATAAAATGTGAGAAGAACCCACATCCCTAACACATTTTATGGATCAAAAAAGGGAATGATGTGACTATTGATAAGATATTTTTGGTAAAATTCTCAATCGAAAACACTTATAAAGATGAAGTTTGGTGTGATGTGATTCCTATGGATGCTTATCACATACTATTGGTGAGTCCTTGGTGGTATGATTGAAATACCATCCATTATGGGGGTCGAAATACATACACCTTTTGGAAGGATGGTGCCAAGGTGGTATTGTTGTCTCTTCAGGAAGAAGGGTAGAGCGAGAGTTTGTTGACTGTGAAGATTTTTATTATAGATGCACAAGAATCTAGTTGATGCTATGCATTGACAATGAAGAAGATAGAGGTAGAAAAGCATTGTAAAAACATATTGAAAAAGCTTTGTCATATGATCATTTATAGAACAAGCAATGATATTATATTAAAGGATAATAAATTTATCACTTCATACGAAAGTGATACTTGAAAAATTCTAAGGTGAATTAGTAACCACCCCATTGTCATCTACTTTGAGCTATGGATTTGATTCCATACTGGTGCACATATATATCTCGTATGTTATTGATAAATAATCAATATGACAAAATATTTAATCCCAATGGAATTAAATTTATGACATGCTCTAGAAAATACTCACCTAACATTTATTAGCCTAAACCATAGATATTTTTACTTAATTGTATATAAAAAAGTGGATACCATTAATTAAAATTTAATATAAATAAGAAATATCTTTTACATATCAATTTCAAAGAGAATGTTATTATTTTTAGATGAATCAAGTGCTTTAATATTGAATTTAGTCGGATTATATTTATTATAATTACTTAGAATATTGCTATGTTGATGATATAACTAAAAGTAACTCATAAAAAGGAATAATTTTCAAAAATTAACCTCAGTGAATTCTATCGAATCTATTATAACTATAAAATATTATGATAATGAAACATAACAATCAAGCAATTAATTGGATGATTCTTATCTCAAAATTAAGGTCATTTTCTAATTAAAAATGACTTGATCTATTAAAGTGTTGTAGGGTGTTACTTTGCCATGGCAAATTCATCTTTTGAACATAAATTTATGAATCAAAATATTTTTTATGCATATAATATTTAATGCACATTTATTCAAATATAATATAAAAATCAACTCAGATTTTTCTCTACTTTTTGAGATATTGGTAGGATGTGGATACCTTCTATGAAAAATAAATTGTTGAATAAAATATCCTTTCATCTATTCTTAAATATTTTTACATGTATTGAAATGTTAGATGAAGTAATTAAATTTTCATTTAAACATTAAAATTATTTTTTGAATCTTCTTATCTGATAAATATAAATAAATTTGACAAAAAAATCATGATATGCATTTCAATTTAAATATAAAATGAAGAGCATTATGAGAAGTGATATAATATCAAGAAACTAAATTAAAAATATACAATTCAAGAGGAATTGGGCATCTGAAAAATATAGAATTTGTAGGTTTATTCTTTAACATGTGTGATTTTATACATAAAATCATATAATCATAGAAAATATTATCATGAAAAGCAATAATATATTTAAAAAAAATAAAAAAATATTTTTTTTATAAAATAAATATTTATATGTTCAAGTAGATGAGTCAATTTATGTTCAACAAACTTATGTCATACTATACTTGAAGGATATGTTTTAGTATGTGGATCCATTCGATTTTTTGAAATGTATATGATTGTATAAGAAACACAAGGCTTGGATTGCTATAACATAAATATAAGTTAAATGATGATATAAAAAAAAAAAGCAATGGTAACCAATTTATTTATTGATTATTCAGTTGATAAGTGTAAATCATCTTACATGATTCTATACTTAAAAATTAGTTAAAATACATATTAATATTTTAGTATGTTAAATGTTCTTATATTGCACTATAATAAAATTAAACCTAGAAAAAGGATACATACATTAAAATATTACTCATGCTTTCATCTTTTACAAAAAACAATTCTTCGTTAAACACAAAAAGTACACTTTTTAAAGACTTGTGATTATATAAAAAAACTAAAACAAATAAAAATAAATAAATAAATAAATAATTTAAAAAAAAATTCATTGTTAAATTAGTATTTATACTAGCCAGACATATAAAATATAACATAACCTAAAATTTAAAAACTTTGTACACCCCTAAAAAAAAAATTAAGAAATCTTCTCCACCGCTTACATTGCAAAAATTAAAATAAATAAATTTGGCATTAAGAAATCTTTGTCCCTAAATTACTACGTGTAATATTATTTTTCTCTTTAAAAATTCCAAAAGGCTCAACGACGCTCATTTTTTTTAGAATAGTTTTTCAACCATATTCTCACGCACTTAATCTTTAAATCTTATCCGAATATTGATCCACTTCTCCACACACTTTTTTTCAATGAAAATTAAATAATTTTGTTCAAAGCTTTCTTCAAACAACCCTACTCTTACATTTGGAAGTTGCAATATGCTTCTTTGCCAATTTCAACACGCCAAACGTGATCATTGGCAAGTCAAATATCAAAGCAAAGTTTTATTTCAAGGGAGACAAACATAAATTTTCTTTTCTGTAGGGCGCTTCGAGACGGTTAATATTACGCCATCTGACTTTTTAGGGTCTCTTTTGTTCTATAAATACTTGGGATTGGAATGGCACTTGCAACAACAATAGCACTATACCATCTCTCGTATGCTTGCTAGCGATCTATTGGTTTCACGGCAAAAGATACAGATAACACATTCTATTGAAATTCAGATAGTTCTCCTTGCGGTTGAGGTGAGCAAAGCTATCTATCGTTCCCACCGCTAAGATATGACGCCATCAATCGTTATGAAAATCAGCACATTGCTCGTTGCGCTCAACCTTATTTTTACGATCCATGTCTCCGCTCAACATGATGACATTAATAGGCAGAATTATATGTTTTCAAATACATTGCAGAGGTTACAATACCGCTGCGAAAATTCAGGTCCAGACCCACACCCTCCTTGCCCTCCTGCCCCTAAAGGAAATAGGATGTTCCCCTAACCTTTGGAAGATCTCTTGTAAACCCACTTCGGTGCACATTGAGAAGATTAAAATGAATGTGCTTTCACCCCAGGTAAGGGGTGAAAGCCCCATTCGCCCCTCTTGGGGAAAAGCTATAGGAAAGTAGCCCAATTATGTGTCCAAAGTTTTATGTTGTTTTTGAGTGAATATCAAACGAGATGGGGTGTTGAAAGGGTAAAATTACCTTCATCCCAAGTGACGGGTGACAGCGTCTTTCGCTTATTTTCGAGGTGAACATATATTCTAAAGGAAAATGATGTCTTATATAAAGCATTTCTGTTATGGGAATAAAAGTAAGATTTTTAGTAGCCTCTTTTAGAGGAGAATTAATGCAGGGATGGTTCGAAACATCATGTGCAAAACTAAAGGAGTAATGAGCCATTCTCAGTCCTGTCTTTTCCATAAAATTGATTGTTGTTGTGGTAAATAAGTAATATGATGTAAAGAGTTTTAATGAAGAAAATATGGGGTTGTACGTTGAAGTGCAGCATCATAAGAAATACTTTTGTGGATATCAATTTTCCAATAAAGTGCAAACTGAAGAATATATGTTCACTCATTACTTGATTTTGGGCAGATTTTATGATCGGTGTCACCAAGAGGTTTTCTAAGGTGTTCGGTTCAAGCGAATACGATGAATTAAATAATTGGGGCAAGGAGTAACTGAAATGGTTAGTTTCAATAAAAGAGAAGCTTTAGTATTAAAATCATGAGGTTATTTTCATGATTTCCAAGATATTTTATACAGAGGTGAATTTCTAAGGAGTGATGGAGACATCAAGTCAATGAATAGCTGTACAAATTTTTGTGCATCGATATTTAAATATGTTGATTTCCTAGATATTTATCTTAAAAATTGGATCATTATCCTAAGAGAAATATTTTCAAAGACTTCGAGGAGGGATTTCTTTGTAGAGATTCCTGATTTGAAGACATTTTGTTGTATAGTGCATTTAATGAAAGAGGTGAAATCCTCTATAAATACTAATCATTTCAATGTAATGAGGGAGGAGAGACATTATGTAGAAAAACTATTCAAGTTCTTCACATAAATAGAAGAAGTTGTGGCTTCTAATTTTATAAGTAGTCTCTGTGTGTGATTTCTTTTTGTTCTAGAATTTCTATTTCATATTCATGTTTTCTATCTGTTATTAAGTTCAAATTCTACATCTGAATTTGGACATTGCTGGTGTGAGTTTGAATATTGGAATGCAATTTTGGAAGTTATCCCTAGGAGACTGTAAGTAGATTCTCTTGCCCTCTTTATATTTTATGCTAATATAATACTTGGTTGGAATTCCTCCTGCTAGTCTGTCCCCAATCCTATATCTTTGGCCTGTGGCCATATTTCCCATTTCTTTCGGTTATTTCCAATTTCTTTCCCATAACTCTAGTCTTAAACCAGTGTAGGATTTAGTAAGGGAGCCAACTCTCTCTAGATATTGGTACATAAGACATTTATTTCCATTGGCCTTTCAATGTTGGCCATTTCTAGGGTGCACAAATGTATATTTATATAATTACGTAGATATTTGACCAAATTTTTTTGGCACACCCGATGGGACCCCAAAAGTTCCACTTTCAACAATATTGAGATTTGATGTTCACCTGCATAGTGTATAGTTAGAACATTTTGTGATTCAATTATACCCAAAAGCCTCCAAATGTGAAGGTAGTGAAATATATGTTTCATGATCACAAGATCGAAGGTCAAAAGTTTTAAATATCCCATAAAATTCTATGAACTTGTAATCCAAAGGTTAGGGGAACATCCCCAATTAGTTGCTTTTCCTGGTATATCACCATTTTCCCATACATCATCTACAACATCCTCACAAATAGCTAGTGTGTTCTTCATTCCATCAATTCCAACTAGCACTGCTACTAGCATCTCATCTCATCAACCTCACACACCAATTCAAATGGCTCAGAATCTAGCACCACAATATCCACAACCACCAAGATAGTTTCCAACATGGAATAGCTTAGGAGCCTTGAATTTACCAGCGTTGAAGTCTTTGCCTACCTATGATGGTACTTATAAGACTACTTATGAGCATATTTAGAATGTGGCTTCTTTGGCTATGATTCACAACATTGCATATGAAGATATTACGATAAGGTTATTGGTGTTATCACTTAGAGGAAAGTTGTTATACTCGTATCTATATTTACTGTCTGCCACTATCGCCACATGGGATCAGTTGGCAAAATTGCTAATAAAGAATTTTCATAAGAAAGTTGACCCATTCTCCTTGTTGCATCAATTTACAATGATTCAAAGGAATCCATAGGAGGAGATAGTGGACTTCAATGTTAGGTTCACCTAGAGTTGGTAAAGGGATCCTGATGGTCTTCGATCCACACATGAGCAAGATATATTTTATTATCTTAGAGCCTTCAACTTTGACATTGGTATGGCTATTCATTAAGCTAATGTAAATATATTTCTATATTTGTACACTCAGATGTAAAAGGCTGAATCAGACCTGATCACCATAGGTAAGATTCCCATGAAAGTGACCATGCCCATCCTCCTTGATCTTCCATAATATTTGTATTCAAATGCATTTTTGTAGTCTATGCCTTCAATGTACCTGGTTCCCTCATGGATTTTAGGTTTGCCTCAAATTGCACTCTTGTGCCCTCAAATTTTGATCCTTACATGAAGCTGTTATAATAAATATAATCTGTTAATTCAGCGATAAATATAATGTCGAACAAAATCACCGTAGTAAGGAAGAAATAAGCTAAAGCTAATTTTTGGTTAAGGAGGTTTCGATCAACACCAATTGCTAAGGAGCAAGTGACCATCAGTAAGGGCCCTGAGAGGAGCACAACTATGTTGGAAAACAAAGAAACTAGTACAACGAAGAGAGCATATTGGTGCTCAACTTGCAATGATCTTCATGGAGAAGACACATGCATGGTTCATTTGAACTATGTACAGATAATAGCATAAAGTTTTGTCGATGGATAAGTTAATATGTTGGTGGGTTAAAACTAGAGGAGCTAATTCATTAGGTAAATAGTATGGAGAAGTATTTTGAATGAAGTAATCTAGTTGAGGAAAAGAAGGTGGAACTTGTGTGCACGAAGTTGAAAGGGCATGCTTTTAATTGGGTGGGATTATCTATAGACGGAGTGACAGAGGAAAGGAAAAGCAAATATCAAGGCTTGGGATAATATGAAGAAGAAGTTACAAGAAAAGTTTGTGCATGTAGACTATTTCTAAACTTTATTTTGTAGATTTCAAAACCTTCGATAGAAGGACCAAAGCATCGAGGACTACACCAATGAGTTCTACAAGCTATCTATCCATGTGGATCATAATGAGACCAAAGAGCAGAGGGCTACGGGGTATGTAAATGGCCTAAGTTATGCTATTAAAGATAAGTTGAGGAATCGGGGAGGATAGGCTAGAGTCAACCTCGTTGAGGAAGAGGATGAAACTAAAACAAAAGTTACTATAGATGCAGGCAAGAATCTCATGATAAAGAGAATATTGATTGCTCTAAAGAAAGTAAAAATGCAAGTGGATGAGGGTGATGAGTCCTGGCTATAAACAAATATCTTTCGTACAAGATTTACATTGGGAGGAAAGGTATGAAAAGTAATGATTGATGGTGGTAGTTATGAGAATATGGTCTCTAATGTAATGGTAGAGAAAATGAATGTAAAATATGAGAAGCACCCACATCCCTATCGTATTTTATGGATCAAGAAAGGGAATGAGATGACTATTGATAAGATATTTTGGTAAAATTCTCAATTGGAAATACTTATAAAGATGAAGTTTGGTGTGACGTGATTCCTATGGATGCTTGTCACATACTGTTGGTAAGGCTTTTGTGGTATGATAGGAAGACCATCCATGATGAGGGTCGAAATACATACACATTTTGGATGGATGTTGCCAAGGTAGTATTGTTGCCTCTTCAAGAAGAAGGGTAGAGCAAGAGTTTATTGACAATTCAAGAGGAATTAGGCATACAATTGCTGAAAAATAGACTTTGTAGGTTTATTCTTTAACATGTGTGATTTTTTACATAAAATCATATAACTAAAACAATTATTTGGCCACACAACTAATGAAATTACCTTTTAGTTATACATGGTTGTCAATTTCAAGCACAAAATCACTAGCATCAATATTGTGCAACTAACAGACTTGTTGTATCTATTTAAAATATAATTTTATAAAAAATATTTTCATGAAAAGCAATAAAATATTTCAAAAAAAAAGAAAAAGAAAAAAATTTCTTATAAAAAAAAAAATTATATGTTAAGTAGATGAGTCAATATATGTTCAACAAAATCATGTCATACTATACTTGAAGGATATGTTTTAGTATATGGATACATTAAGATGAATTAGGTTTTTTGAAATTTATATGATTGTATAAGAAACACAAGGCTTTGATTGCTATAACATAAATATAAGTTAAATTATGATATAAAAAGAAGGAGGTAATGGTAACCAATTTATTTATTGATTAATCCGTTTATAAGTGTAATTCATCTTACATGATTCTATGCTTAAAAATTAGTTAAAATACATATTAATATTTTAGTATGTTAAATATTCTTATATTACACTATAATAACATTAAACCTAGAATAAGGATACATGTATTAAAATATTATCCATTCTTTGATATTTTACAATAACAATTCTTCGTTAAACACAAAAATTACACTTTTTAAAGACTTGTGATTATATAAAAAATAATAAAATAAAAATAAATAAATAAATAATTTAAAAAAAATTCTCATTCTTAAATTACTATTTTATACTATCCACTAAATATGACATATAAGATATAACATAACCTAAAATTTAAAAACTTTATCTATAATGAAAGCTAACACGCCTAAAAAAAATTTAAGACAATATTTTCCACCCCTTACATTGCAAAAATTAAAATAAATAAATTGGCATTAAGAAATCTTTGTCCCTAAACTACTACATGTAATATTATTTTTCTCTTTAAAATTTCCAAAAGGCTCTTTTTGTTTTTTTATTTTGGATAGTTTTTCAACCATATTCTCTCGCACTTAATATTTAAATCTTATCCTAATATTGATCCACCTTCCACATACTTTTTTTTAATTATATTTAAATAATTTTGTTCAAAGCTTTCTTCAAACAACCCTACTCTCACGTTGGAAGTTGCAGTATGCTTCCTTGCCAATTTCCACACACAAAACGTGATCATTGGAAATTCAAATATCAAATCAAAGCTTTATTTCAAATTGAAAGCACGAGGATACGGAAACAAAAAGGAAAATGCCAAGTACGATGCGTGTAAAACCAAACTTAACGCTAAAAGCCTATATATTGAAAAATGCATGAAAGGAAAGAACATAAACGAATCGACACAAGATAAAAGCAATATGGAATATGGCCCTCTTTATTGATATGCTTTTAAAGTCGTGTTACAATACGTCTCCTTCCCTTTTAGGGGATAGGAGCGTTAAATATGTTTCTTGTCACATCCATGGATAGCAATCCTTCTTCCGCGTGCCCACATGTAAGATGGGCGGACCAAAACGTCATCGCCACTTGTGTATATGAGTGTTGACTCCTTCCTTCTCCTCTGATGTCGAAGACCTACGTTCAAGGAAACAGAAAAGATTAGTAGCACCTGCAGATAGAATAGAACATGTGTTTCCCAAGGCCTACTGTTAGTGTATGCATGAAAATATTAAAACGATAACCAAATAACATCAGAATGACCTAAAAATTTGATAGAAGCATGAATATGTTACCAGGAGGCCACTACAAAAGGAACAGTCAGGAAATTCCTCACAGATTTGTATTCGCTCTGGGGTGGGACGAATAAACCTGCAATAAATTGTCAGAAAGCACCCTCTTCAATGTCCTATCCAGGAAGCTCCAAATGACCTGCAAAGTTGGGGTTAGCTAATTGGGGGTATTTTGGGAAGACCCAGAAGGTCAGATTTCTCCAATTTGGCCTCTATCACCCAGATTTTGATGGTGCCATCTGCAAGTTAGTAAAGGCGGGAAATGATAAAAACATGGTCAAAAATGCTCAGAATGAAGTGAAATTTAAACTACAGCCTATTTAAATAACCTAGAATAAGATGCAAAAAAAAAATAAAGGAAATCTACCATAGATTTCTAATCACTCCGGGGTGGGGCGTTTAGAACTACGACAGCTTGGGGGCGCCCAGGGCAGGACGCCCACCGTTTGGGACTCTGTTTTGGCACCAATCCACTTGGGATGGGTCCAAAACCTCTTATGGGGTGTTGTCAACAAATTTTGTGGGATATTGTGGCCAAATGTTTGGGTTTGGGTCTAGAATGTGCCTCCAATAATCACCCAATAACCTCCCTCCAAAAGAGAGATCAAGGATGTGAAAGCACAAAAAATGGGTGAGGATATATTTTAGCAGCACTTCGTTGCTCCAAAAGCTCCTCTCTGTATCTCTTTTTGGGTGAGAAGACTCACCAATTTATAGACCTAGGGTCTCTTTGTTTGAATGCGCATGCGAGGGCGCCACTTGAGTTGCTTGTCCTATTTTGAGAGAAAATATTATTCCCTGATTTAGAGTCTCCTTGCATGAGGTCTCTAAAATAAAGACATGCATGACTGAAGTCTCTCTTCTTGATTTGAAGTCGTTCCTCGCAATTGCATGTCCTGAAGTTGTAGTTAACTGGCGGACCTATCGAGGTTTGACTTTTTGCCAGTCAAACCTTCTATTCGCCTCACCCTGGGGTGAATGCTGCTAATCATCCCTGGGTGGGACGAATACCAGTTTGTATTCGTCCCAGGGTGGGGCGAGTAGGGAGCAAAGTGCCAAAAGGTGCCAAATTGACCCTTGACCTTCCAAACTACTTTTGGGAGTGGTTAGGACCACTGTTTAACCTCTGGGGGCTGCCCTAGGGGCTGTGTGTGTCAATGCGATCGGTGCTTGTTGTCACATAATCGGATTGGTGTTGTTTTGGTGTCTATAGATGCCCCTTTTTGGGAAGCATTGTGCAAGGCACAACGCTGAGCAAAAATAGATAACCAAAGCACTAATGATTAGGGTTTCTCAGTAACCTAACCAACTCTTGATGCCCCAAGTATGGAAAGGGCACGCATTCTTGAATCCTTGCTTCTGACGAGCTAAGGAACTTAATTCAAGTGTTAACCTTTTTCGGTGAGGTGTTACTTGAGCTTGGACATTGATCAGTCATGAATAGGCAAAGGGCGCAACCTTTTGTCTATGGGAACCTTGAGTTCATGATTCATGAATGCCAAGTGTTTGATCAGCTTGTGATTATTGCTTGTTTGCTGCCCCAAGCAAGGGCGTGATTGTCTTTGTCAATGATCCTTTGAATGCATGTTATTTCCTTGATTGGGTGTGTTTTTGTTGATTGGTGACTAAGTGTGACTACCCCCTCAAGCGACGAATCGATGAGGGAATGACCGACATGAGAAAAGTGACGAGTCGCTTGACCCAAGATGACTTAGGTAAGGGTGCCTTCAGTTGTTTACCGTTGAATGCTTAAGCAGTTTTCCGAACATTCTGACCTATTTTTGGTGGGTTTTAACCCTTTTTGTGATGCATTTTGGAGCTGAAATTGTCAAGAATCCATCCTCCCGTGGAGCGGTCCGGCTATGGTAGCCTTCTTAGGGAGTAGGATAGTGACAATTTGTAACCCCAACATCTATTTTGGATGCCAAGAATGTCAGGCGCAAAGGCGCCTTCGTTCGGCAATGTTATTGCTATTTTTGGTTGGGTTTTGACCCTTTTTGTGACGCCGTTTGGGGATAAAATTCTCGACAAATCCGTCCTCCCGTGGAGCGGTCCGGCTATGGTAGCCTTCTTAGGGAGTAGGATAGTGAGGATTTGTGACCCCGACGTCTATTTTGCATGCCCAGAATGTCAAGTGCAAAAGCACTCTTATCGGACACTTTTATTGCTTGTTTTTGGTGCATTTTGTGCAGTTTTTGCTGTTTTTGAAATTTTTGCATAGTTATTTATGATGATGTATGCATGTGGTATTATGAATGCGATGTGTCTAATTATATGATGTATGCATATGGAATGAATGAAATGAGTTGTTGATAACTTGTCGATGGCACCATAGACTGTACAAGATTTACTGGCTTGTTGTACTTATGGGATGGCTTTGTGGAATGACTTTGCATGTGATAACTTTGTTTTTGTATTTTGCATATTTTCTGATGGTGATGTACGTAATGAAATGTACCAGTTGTTTTAAAATGTAGTTAAGCTTTTCTGAGATTCAGATATTTTAACTAACTAGCCAAGACTGTACATTTATCTTACAAGACTTTTGAACAAGGTATAAATCCGACTTGAGTTTAACCAAGTTATTTCACATCCCTGTGTGTGCAATTGAGTTCGTTTATGTGGTATTTGTCAGGATACCGCCAGTGCCAGATAGGCTATCAACCAAACCTGTACTGAGGATCACCTAATTAGCTCCACTAACTCCATTGTTGTATTTAGTAAGATTAATCCATGGGACAATCTAAGGTACCATAAGCTAGCTCATCCACATGCAAACATTGGTCTGCTCACACGCAAAGCTAATGTGATAGACATATCGTCATGCGTTTAGGATACCACCATTGCCAGGTAGGCTGTCCACCAAACCCGTAATGAGGATCACCTAGATGGTTTTCGAATGCTGAGAATTCCAGGGATTCAAGTTCAGGATTTTTATTTGCTCAACGGTTTAGGATACTTGCTCGTATACATAGTGATGAAAATCACTGTTTATTTTCTCTTTGTTTTTCTTTTTGAGCAAGGATTTTGAATAGTGGTGATAACCACTGTTATTTGATTTGGATTTTGAGCTTCGTAAGGTTGAGCTTGTAGGTTTGTGGCTTATGAATGGCCTTGATCCTTTTGGCCTTGGGGATGACTACCCATCCTGTTCAGGGACGTGTAGTATGAATCCTTACGACTTTGGGAACCAAAGGGGATTAGGGATATGATGAAGTAAGGGCATTGATCTTTTAGGCCTTGGGGATGACTACCCATCCTTGTCAGGGGCGTGTAGTACGAATCCTTACGACTTTGGAGACCAAAGGTGATTGGAGATGGTCATGATGATGGCTTGTGGGAATTTTGTTTTTGAATGGTCATCGATCCTTTTAGGCCTTGGGGATGACTACCCATCCTTTGCAGGGATGTGTAGTATGAATCCTTACAACTTTAGGGACCAATGGTGATTGGGATTTTTGGTAGTGGTGAAAACCACTATTTATTAGGGGGAATTGATGGGGAAGAGCTTGTCCTTTTGTCAATTCTCAGCACTCTTGAACCATTCGCACAGGGGGATGAACAGGCTAATCTTTCACCTATGGTACCCTAGACTGCTTTGTAGGTTTCTCTTGCATTCACACAACTTAGGAATTATTTTATGTGTTTTAACTTGTGTAGGGATGTTACGTAACGAGGCGTGATCCAAGTAAAACTTTCCCTTTGTAAAATCTGTTTAACTTTGTACAGTTTTTGGCTAGAAATTTAAAGACAATTGAATGACGAAAACCCTATATACATTAGGAGACAACTGACTATGCTAAAAATGGGGATGGTGTTATTCTGGATGTATGCGTTTATATAAATGGATTTGATGTGGAAAATGATGGAATTGCCAAGTAATTACAGTCTATGGTGCTTTTGACTTGTATGACCTAGCAAATATGCAATGTATGGATGTGATGCCTAATGCAACCTATATTTTTGTATTTTGATTTTTACGAGTATGCATGGAATTGAGATGCAATTTTTTTGTTATTTTTGATGATTTTATTGTTTTTGTTTGTTTTTGAATATTTATTTTGACCAAGCGGTTATGGTAACCCTTGGAGCTTTTGGTTTTGACCAAAGGGTTTATGGATACCTTTGGGGAATTTTTGGGATTGACCAAGATTAGTGGAATCCTTGGAGCTTTTGGTTTGACCAAGCGATTGTGGGAATCCTTGGAGCTTTTGGTTTGACCAAAGGGTTTATGGATACCTTTGGGGCATTTTGGGTTGACCAAGCGATTGTGAGAATCCTTGGAGCTTTTGGTTGGACTATGGCTCTCTAAATGTGGAATGGCCTCAAATGACTGATGTTCAAGGGTTCTAGCTCCTTGATTCCTTCAAGAGAGGTGAGCCGGTATGTTCCAGGTCCTATTTTACTGTCAATCACATAAGGACCTAACCAGTTTGCCGTGAACTTGTCCCTTAGATGGGATGGCAAATTAGAATTTTGTTGGTTCTCTTTTAAGACCAAGTCACCAACCTGAAAGTCCCTTAGGTGAACCTTCATGTTGTATGCTTTCTTAAGTCGCTCTTGATAGATACACAAATGCTCGAGAGCATTGACATGTCGTTCATCGAGCAACGTCAGTTGGTCTAACCGGGCCTACCACGTAGTGTCATCATCGATGAACTCTTGCATTGATATGCACAGTGAAGGGATTTCCAACTCGAGAGGCATGACTGCCTCGGAGCCATACACCAACGAAAATGGAGTTGCCCTAGTGGGCATCCGAATGCTAGTGCGATAAGCCCATAGGGCAAGTGGGATCTGAATGTGCCAATCCTTATGACTATCTACGACTGTATTTTTGAGGATGGCAACTAGCATTTTGTTTGACGCCTCTGCTTGCCCATTTGCCTACGGATAATAGGGTGTTGAAAAACTATGCTGAATTTTGTACTTTGTTGTCAAAGCACGCACATATTTATTCTTGAATGACGTCCCATTATCCGAGATGATCTTGGATGGAATACCAAAATGACATATGATGTTATGTAAAATAAACTCCGCAATGCGGGTTCCAGTCGTAGAGGTTAGCGAAATTGCTTCCACCCACTTGGTGAAGTACTCTGTGGCCGTTATGATGAACGTGTGACGACCCAACGACGCAGGGGAGATCTTTTCGATTAGATCAAAGCCCCACTATGAAAAATGCCAAGCCGATTGGATCGGTTGCAAGGCCTGAGAAGGTACGTGTGTCAAATTAGCATGGTGTTGACACTTCATGCACTTCTTTACATATGCGCAACAATCTCGCTCTAAATATGGCCAATAATAGCCCATGCGAAGAATGCGCTTTGCGATGGCCATACCTGCTGAAGTGGCCACCACATGTACCATCGTGGGCTTGGGTGATCGCCCAAGCGGACTCTTGCTGGTCCAAGCAATGGAGGAGGATTCCTTCATAGCTCCGACGATACAAAATGTCTCCTAACAAGACATGTTTTTCCGCTTTCTATTTAAATGATCTTTTTGCGGCTTGTGTCAATCCAAGTGGGAGGTTACCTAGCTTGAGGTAATCCCTTATGGGTGTGTACCAATCCTGTTGATCAGAAACCTCGATGGTATGAACGGCCAATCCCTCTTGAAGTTCATCCCTAGCAAAAAATGATTCGATGATCGAGGGAGTGCCTCGATGTCATACCATTCAAGTTGTGCCAGGAATTTGTCCACAAGGGCTTTGTAGGCCTACAGAACTGGGCATTTACATTGGAATACCCCCTTTACTTGATTGACAATTAACAGCGAATCACCAAAGATGTTTAAACGTTTGATGTTCATGGTGATTGCTGTCTGAAGACCTATGAGCAAGGCTTCGTATTCTGCATTGTTGTTGGTGCACGAGAAGTCTAATTTAAATGACAGAGGCATTGGAGCCCCTTGTGGAGTGAAGAATACAATTCCCGTGCCACCTCCTTGCTCACATTTAGAACCATCGAAGAATAGGGTCATGTCAGCCTGTGACTCAGGCTCATCGAGAATCTAGCGATTCTGAAACATGGAAGACCCCATCATTAGGTAGTTCTACGATCAGAGGCTGATCGTCTTCAAGAGGAGCCTCTGCCAGTTGATCGACGATGACTTGACCTTTTATGGATTTTTGTCCAATGAATTCTATGTCAAACTCCATCAACAACATGATCCATTTCGCCGTGCGGCTACTATGATAAGTACGACTCATCATGTATCGCAATGGATTCTCCTTAGACACAACATACGTCGTATTGCTGAGCATGTAGTGGCATAGCTTTTTGGTAGCAAACACCACTGCCAAGCAGAGCTTCTCAACGTATGCATAGTTAAGTTCATAACTGACCAGGGTGCGGCTAAGATAGTAAGTAGCCTATTCTTTGTGTAGTTCATTTTTCTGGGATAGCATGGCACCCAGTGCCACCTCAGTAGCTGAGATGTATAAGTAGAACGACACTCCTGGTCTAGGTGGTGCCAATACTGGCGGCGAAGCCAAGTATTGTTTAATGTCATCAAAGGTTGATTGGCACTCGTCATCCCAGTGAAATGCTACCCCCTTGTGCAATAATTTATTCATGGGTCGGCACTTGTCAGATAGCTGCGCTATGAAGCGCTTGATTGACGTGACCTTTCCCTGCAGACTTCTGAGCTGCTTGATGGTAGTTGGGGGAAGCATTTCAAGGATTGCCTTGACTTTGTGTGGGTCTACCTCGATTCCTCATTTGGAGACTATGTAACCCAAGAGCTTTCCAGATGTGACGCCAAATACGCACTTCTTGGGGTTTAGTCTGACTTTATGTTCCATGAGGCGATCGAGGATCTTGCTTAAGTCATCGAGATGATCTGGGCACAAAAGAGATTTGGCCAACAAATCATCCATGTAATCTTCCAAAGTTTTGTGCATGTGATCATGGAAGATGTACGTCATGGCACGTTGGTAGGTGGCGCCAGCATTTTTAAGGCCAAAGGGCATGACCTTATAACAAAATGTCCCCCAAGGCATTGTGAACGCCATTTTTAGTTGGTCCTCGGGATTGATACGAATTTGATTGTATCTCGAGAAACCATCCATGAGGGAAAGCATTTCATGGCCCGTTGTAGCATCTACCAATGCGTCGATGCTAGGCAAGGGGAAATCATCCTTAGGACTCGCTTTGTTTAGATCTCAAAAATTGGTGCATATGCGAATCCTCCCATCGAGATTTTTGATGGGCACCATGTTAGACAACCATGGTGGGTAATCCACGCAGATGACAAACTGTGCATCCAACAGCTTTTGTAGCTCATATTTGACCATTAAGGCTACTGTTGGGTGCATCTTACGTAGTTTTTGCTTTACTGGCTTGACTATCGGATCAAGCGTTAGATTATGCGTGACTAGCTACGGGTCTAGCCCCGACATGTCTTTGTAGGACCATGCAAAAACCTCCTTCTTCTCTTTGAGAAGGGCAATGTAGTCGGCTTGCTCTTTGGGGGATAGACTTACCCCCAACTTGATGATTTGCAAATTCATTGGATCTGAGCCGATGTCTACGTCAGTCGTCTCCTCGATCGACATGTGGGACCCGTCCTCCAACTGGTGTGGAGTTGGGATCAAGTGGATATCATTTGCTGAATTTAGATCATCGTTCGGAATGTCGGGTTCCTCTTCAGCATGGAAGACATCCTGAGTCTATCCTGGGGTGAAATGGAACATCCCACCACAAGGCCAGTACTCTGATGGGGATGGCGGTGTGTCAGTGCAATCCCAGTCTATAGCATCTAGGTCTAGATGCAATGACCATGTTGGGTCGACTGGATTATGGATGGGGGTGGTTAAATCAATGGAGATCATGTTGATGAAATGATTTTGGTCTCCATTACCATGGGTGTGATTACTCGGACATCCTAGATGATCTTTGTGCTCCGGATCTGGCTCTGTGGGTACTGGCACAAATGGATCGGCCCTATGTGTGGATAAAAGGATAGGGTCTGCCCTAGGCACTGATGGCTCTATAGGGTCTCCAGGCGGAAGATGCTCTCTATATACCTAGAGTGGCGGGTGCAGTAATTGCTATAACTACGCCTGGTTTAGGTGCCACCTATGCCTTGGCCCTATGTGTAACTGTTCAAACATGTCATCTATGTCCAAGGGATATTGTTGTTGTCGCATATGATTGAGATAAGCCATCTCGGTTTCATCTTCATAATCACTATCGAAGATCCAAAGGCCTTCGTTGGCTCCAACAGCTGTTTGCGACATATGAGGCTCATCTTGCTCGAGCAAATTAATGTGGTCCCATCGAGGTTGTTCCGCTCTCTATGGGGGGACCTGATTCTCTTGAGGTGGCATATGCTCAATTGGAGCATCCAAAGGGAACATTGTCAGGAAGCTCTCCTGATAATCATCCATGGGAGTCACTTGTGAATGATTGCTATCAGACTCGAAAGGATCCCAAGGTGCTACCTCGTATTCCGACTCATCTTCTGAAGACCCTTCTTGGTCTTGTCCATATCCCTCTTGTAGGTGAGTCCTCGAACTTTCTCCCTTTTTGACCGAAGGGAAAGGGTTGTTAAGGTCAACAAGGTTGGTTGTTAGCAATGGGAGATAATCCCCCAATGTATATGTTGTGTTAGGATTGGCATATGGATCTAATGCCAACCCATCCTTGTTGCCTATCCCTAGGCCTTGCATGTTCTCTACCAAGATGTCTAGGGGCAGGGGGTGGTTGAACCCTACTCCTGACTTGTCATACGACATTTGATATCTTGGTTGGCAAAGAACACGCACTCCTTGCTCATACCTGCCCAACCCATATCCATGCCAATTACATTGGCCAAGATATCTCAATAGCGAAATCTGGGTTGGACAAATAGTTGACGTCCTCAAGCAAAGGGCTCTTCATCTTCGTCTTCTTGCATGTAAGGTTCAATGCCATTATCCAGGCCCCCATAAACAAAGTTTGTCTGATTGGGTGGGTAGCCTAGAGGAACCACAGAGCCGATGGGGAGTCGAGGTCTCCCCATGTCCTGCATGGACTCAAGTGCGGGTGTTGCTACAATGTTTCACACTAGATACTCCCCCAAGGCCCATGTTGGCCATCTCAACGGTGATCATTGGCGGTTGAGGGGGAGCGAATGGGAGTCCTTCCGAGTCCACTCCATGTGGGGTGAACTAGGCGTCTCGACTTCCATTCGGCTAGGCATCTCTTCGGTAGAGATGGTTGAGACTAGGGGTGGTTCCTCTTCTAGGGGTTTCTTTCCCTTGTCCTTTGGTGTGGCCACCGTAGGTGGCATCGTTGTTGAAGGACCAGATGAGGAAGATGGACCCGACTGGGGATTTGATGGACTTGTCAATGGGGATGCCTACGGAATCGGACCCTGTTTAGATGGATTCAACTAAAAATCCAAATGCGTTGATGGAAGGGTCGATTGCGGCATGAATTGCACCGTATTGCAGTACTTTGAAGGGCTCTAAGTCTATCGGGACTACATGCACCTATCCTTCAAATGTATACTTTAGGCACTGATGAGCTATTGAAGGGACACACTTCATGTCCCTGATCCAAGGCCGCCCCAACAAGATATTATAGGCCATCTCACCTTCCAAGATGTGGCACAATGTATGAATAGTCTTTTGTCCCACTTGGATGGGTAGGACAATTGTGCCAACCGTCGAGCATATTGCATCATTGAATGCTCGAAGAGTATAGGTGGAGGCCACGATGTGAGATGCCAACAACTTCAGATGTTTCAATGCTGCTATTGTAATGATATTATTGGATGAGCCAGTGTCCACCAACACCCTCTTATACGGAATCCCGTTGACCCGCACAATGACGTGCAGGGGTGGATCCGCCACATCACCAGTCACCGATTTCAATTCATCTTCTCTAAAGGTGATGACTGGTTCTGTACATTGTTTTACATGTCCCACAAAGTTGTTGAAAGAGTTTGCTTCATGGGGCTGCAGCTCGATGGCTTTTAATATCTCCATTAGAGCCTCCCGATGGGGCGCCGATTGTTGAATGAGCTCGTATATGGAGAGCCTAGCCGACGTGGTCCTTAGACTTTGGGTAAGTCTAGTCCGAATCATGGCCACTGGTCTAGGTGGGGGAGGTTGCGTAGGGTGCTGTTGAGGTTGTGACGTCGATGGAACCTCTCTTGTGGCCGTCATAGGGGCAGCTCCTGGGTACCTCCTGTTCCTAGTCACTATGCTTATCATCCCTACATACCCCTGCATGGGGCAATTCTGTTGCACCTCATTGACTTGAAGGGGTTTTTCCTGCGCATCATGGGTAGGCAGGGGGTCTCTGAAGACTCCCATATGTTGGTTGTTTGGCGCTACGGGGTTGTCCACCGCCAACGTCTTGTTGTCGATTAGGTCTTGCACCAAGCCTTTAAACTTCCAACATGCATTAAGGTCATGTCCCTTCCGCATGTGGAACCTACAGTACAAGTCCTCCCTGTACCCCTTAGGCTTTGGTGCATTGGGGTCTATGGTTTGAATCTCTGGCAGGTTGATCAAGTTCACCACTGACAAGCGGTCAAACAGGGAGTCCCTGGACTCTGTGTAAGGTGTAAATTGTCGCCTAGGGTGACGCTGCTAATTTTGTTCTTGCCTCTGGTTTTCTCTGTCATAATTGTTAGGAGGCACCACCTGATAGTTAGCCTTTTGAGGTTGTGTTGCTTGTGCAGGCTTAGGGACGTTTATAGCAACCTGATTGACCGCAGCGGGTTTCTATTGCGTGGTCCCTATTTTGGTGTTCTTAGGCCATTCTTTCTTCTTTGGCTTGGCAATCTCGCCATCCTGTATCTTGATCTCCTCAATGATTCTGGCTTGCGCCAGAGCTTCCTCAAGAGTGGCATATTGTTGTAGCTGCAATAGCATGGAGATCGATCTCAAATAGCTCTTTGAGAACATTTGGGTCAGGTCGGACATGGGAGGGAGGTAGGGCAGCTTTGAAAGCAACGTCCTCCATCGGTTCCCATATGCCACCATGGTTTCTTCCTCATATTGCCTGAGGCTAGCTAGGTCACTTAGTGATGCCTTTTTCTTGGTGTTGAAGGTGAAGCGTTCGAGGAACGCGTCCACTAGCTGATCCAAGTTATTGATGCTATGTTTTGGCAACTGAGTGAACCAATCCAAGGTAGGGCCTACGAATGTGGTTATAAATGTTCTTAGCAACAAAGCATCATTATCCTGAATGCCAAAGCATTGGCTCAGGAATCTAGTCACGTGCTCTTGGGCATCCTCCTCCCCTCTAAAGAGTGCCAACTAGGGTAGTTTAAAGTGTTCAGGGTATGGAGGTGCTGGCACTGACGGATGCACAGGATGACTACGGAGTTGGCATAAAGTAGGCTTTTGGGGCCCAGGAGTCTTGGTCTCCATAGACTCTAAGCGCTCTAGCAGCGCTTTATATGCATCGAAGGATTTAATTTCTTCCTCCTTGGTTTGCTCCCATTGTGGGTTGCGGGGAACTTGAGGCCTATGGAGGGGTGGCTGGATAGCACCCCCTCTGCCTTGGTAGGGCATTTCAGCCCGCTCTTCTTCTTGTTCATACTCCTCATAGGCTTCTTGAGGAGTGCCTGGTCGAGACCTATAAACATGGGTGGGTGCCCGCGGAGGGTGCCCATCATTGTTCTTGGGAGTGGCCTCCCGCTCAGGTCTAGGAGGTCTTGGAGGCAACACTTGGTAAGGTCATGGGGACCTGTCTCGCACCAAGGGGTTGCGCCTCTCATACACTTCTACTTTATGCGCGCGAGGGGTTGGGACCTTCTCAGGCACATTGTTATGAAGCAATTCGGCTGTCTGACGTTGAATGCGCTCTTTGTTAAGGTGATACAGATGCTCTAACTATTGTTGATCTTGCCTGAGCTGCGTGATTTGCGCTTGGCGGGTGGCATGTCTGGAAAATGCCAAGTCAATTTGTTCCATCGTCTCATGTTTAGGAAGCCTAGATGCCTCTCCTACATGTCTATCTCGGTCATGGTGATCCGAGACCCCTATGGGTTGCTTTCCTCTATCGAGGTTAGCTGCATTCACCCGAGGCTCTGGCCTCAATGGGTGATCTTGATACATAGCAGGTGTGGAGGTGCATCGCTCCCACGCTATGTACTGCTCTTGAGGAACGTGGTGGTCTTCCTCGTACTCCCCTTCGTATGCATGAAAGGTGCGGGCAGAATTGTCTTGCCCTGTCTGGAGAGCCTTGTGCTCTGGATTTGGTCTAGTGTTTCTAACAGTAATACGGGGTAGAGGAGGGATGACAAAATCATGTGGCCCCTCCTTATGGACCCTATGTTGCTCTAGCACTTCATCACTAGGCCACTCATAACGAGCGTCTAAGGGAGGCCTCCTGTCTATGTTGAGTGCCACGTGTAGGTTCTCCTCTTGAAAGGATCTATGTTGAGTGGGGGTGCCCCTCAAAGAGGTGCCTCTATAGTCCTATTCTGTGATGGCATGATGTGGACTATCTTGTGTGTCAGGCCACCAAGGCGGGATGACCAAGTCCTTAGGACTATATCGGAGGTGACTTGTCCCCCTTTGTACACTTTCTGTAGTGCTTGCCCGTGATTGGGCTCGGCTACGGGTGTACACCATGGTGATGCTTACCTAAATATGTGTATGTTTTTATCTTCTTTTAGGATTTCTTATGCTACACTAAACAGGAAATATCACACACACAAAGCAATGATTATCTCGTTTAAAGATTAAAAGTGTGCCCTAAATCTGGTTTAGTGTGTTTTGATTTTTTTTTTGAAAGCTTTTGTAAAGAACGTTTAAATGCAATATGATGGCTCTTATGACTCCCAAAAATGGTCGCCCCTTCGATATACCATTTCCGGGCCGATATACCAACCTCTCTATATACCCGCCCTTACGTGAGGGAAACTATTGGTACGTGAGAGCAGATGGTACGTGGAACATAGGCGGTACGAAAGGGGAATCACTCTATTTATGACACCTACCATAGAAGACTTATCCTCATGCATTGGGAATCACCCCCACTACACTTGGTCAGCTTTCATCAGGATTTACGTCTAGCAACAATCACGATCGGGGTTATGTATGCAGTATCTCAAGCCAAGGTGGTGATGAAATCCACCGTTGGTCTTGCTCAAGGGTTGGGGTTTTACGACCAACTCCTTGTTGTTTTAAATTACCACGTGGTGTGTGGGGTTCTTTTTAAGTTGCATAAATGAAGCAAACAAGCATTCAAACTCTCCTATGCAAGCAAATAACCAGAGAACAGAAAGCAAAGAATTGATAGAAGGTGTTTAGGACCCCTACCTCTTCTCTGCCCAAATCGGATGTCTCTAAATTTCTGCCCTAAAATTGCACAAAGAGCTATTCATCCTGGGGTGAGATGAATAATAGATCTGTATTCATTCCAGGGTAGGACGAATTCCTATTCATCCCTGGGTAAGACGAATTCCAGCTCTGTACTCATCACAGACTGAAACGAACAACAGTCCAGCGTTTGAAAACTTGGTACCTGTAAGAAAAAACAAGCAACTTTGATCAAAAATTTAATCTTAAAAATCAAGGGATAGAGGTCCCACCGTGATCGCCACTGAAAGCACGAGGATACGAAAACAAAAAGGAAAATGCCAAGTACGATGCGTGTAAAACCAAACTTAACGCTAAAAGCCTATATATTGAAAAATGCATGAAAGGAAAGAACATAAACGAATCGACACAAGATAAAAGCAATATGGAATACGACCCTCTTTATTGATATGCTTTTAAAGTCATGTTACAATACGTCTCCTTCCCTTTTAGGGGATAGGAGCGTTAAATATGTTTCTTGTCACATCCATGGATAGCAATCCTTCTTCCGCGTGCCCACATGTAAGATGGGCGGACCAAAATGTCACCGCCACTTGTGTATATGAGTTTTGACTCCTTACTTCTCCTCTAATGTCGAAGACCTACGTTCAAGGAAACAAAAAAGATCAGTAGCACCTGCAGATAGAATAGAACATGTGTTTCCCAAGGCCTACTGTTAGTGTATGCATGAAAATATTAAAACGATAACCAAATAACATCAGAACGACCTAAAAATTTGATAGAAGCATGAATATGTTACCAGGAAGCCACTACAAAAGGAACAGTCAGGAAATTCCTCACAGATTTGTATTCGCTCCGGGGCGGGACGAATAAACCTACAATAAATTGTCAGAAAGCACCCTCTTCAATGTCCTATCCAGGAAGCTCCAAATGACCTAAAAAGTTGGGGTTAGCTAATTGGGGGTATTTTGGGAAGACCCAGAAGGTCATATTTCTCCAATTTGGCCTCTATCACCCAGATTTTGATGGTGCCATCTGCAGGTTAGTAAAGGCGGGAAATGATAAAAACATGGTCAAAAATGCTCAGAATGAAGTGAAATTTAAACTACAGCCTATTTAAATAACCTAGAATAATATGCAAAAATAAAATAAAGGAAATATACCACATATTTCTAATCACTCCGGGGTGGGGCGTTTAGAACTGCGACAGCTTAGGGGGCGCCCAGGGGCAGGACGCCCACCGTTTGGGACTCTGTTTCGGCACCAATCCACTTGGGATGGGTCCAAAACCTCTTATGGGGTGTTTTCGACAAATTTTGTGGGATATTGTGGCCAAATGTTTGGGTTTGGGTCTAGAATGCGCCTCCAATAATCACCCAATAACCTCCCTCCAAAAGAGAGATCAAGGATGTGAAAGCACAAACAAAGGGTGAGGATATATTTTAGCAGCACTTCATTGCTCCAAAAGCTCCTCTCTGTATCTATTTTTTGGGTGAGAAGACTCACCAATTTATAGACCTAGGGTCTCTTTGTTTGAATGCGCATGCGAGGGCGCCACTTGAGTTGATTGTCCTATTTTGAGAGAAAATATTATTCCCTGATTTAGAGTCTCCTTGCATGAGGTCTCTAAAATAAAGACATGCATGACTGAAGTCTCTCTTCTTGATTTGAAGTCGTTCCTCGCAATTGCATGTCCTGAAGTTGCAGTTAACTGGCGGACTTGTCGAGGTTTGACTTTTTGCCAGTCAAACCTTCTATTCGCCTCACCCTAGGGCGAATGCTGCTAATCGTCCCTGGGTGGGACGAATACCAGTTTGTATTCATCCCAGGGTGGGGCGAGTAGGGAGCAAAGTGCCAAAAAGGTGCCAAATTGACCCTTGACCTTCCAAACTACTTTTGGGAGTGGTTAGGACCACTGTTTAACCTCTGGGGGCTGCCCTAGGGGTTGTGTGTGTCAATGCGATCGGTGCTTGTTGTCACATAATCGGATTGGTGCTGTTTTGGTGTCTACACAAAGGAGATAGAAATAAATTTTATTTTCTCTGCGGTGCTTGGAGAACGTTAATAATAATACACCATCTGACTTTTTATTGTCTATTTTGTTATATAAATACTTGGGATTGGAATGGCACTTGCAACAACAATAGCACTATACCATCTTTCGTATGCTTTCTAGTGATCTATTGGTTTCACGGCAAAAGATATGGATAACACATTCTATTGAAATTCAGATATTTCTCCTTGCGGTTGAGGTGAGCAAAGATATCTATCATTCCCATCGCTGAAGATATGACACAATCAATCGTTATGAAAATCAACACATTGCTTGTTGCCCTCAACCTTATTTTTACGATCTATGTCTCCGCTCAACATGACGACATTAATAGGCAGAATTATATGTTTCCAAGTACATTGCATAGGTTACTATACCATTGCAAAAATTTAGGCCCAGCCCCACACCCTCTTTGCCCTCGTGCCCTAAATGAAATAGGAAGTTGATATGGGAAAATGCAAAGGTTGCAACTGGCCAGCATGTGCATAATCCGTGATCATATGATTTCCACAATAACACTTAGTAGGACTTCCTAATTTACTCCAATCCAATCTACGCAAAACCCATGAGATTTAAGTATTATAGCAACATTATTTACAATTTCATTCATCCCCACTATGTTTTGTTATTGCATTGAATAAATATATCTATTTATTGCTATTAGATGTACTAAAAAATGTGCGATAAAACTACTGCCATGCCTTGACTTCTATCGTCTCAAATTTTTGAGTTGCTACATTGTCTTTCTATTTTTAATTTAAGGAACGTTGCATAACGGAGTTAAACACCCATGCACATTAAATTAGGCTAGTATTTGCGGAAATCTAATGCAAAAAAGTCTCACCATGTCACCAACCAATTATATAATAACGATTAGATTTTTTTAGTATGGCCATCACATGTTATTTGATCTACTAAGATTTGAAATTAATTTTTTTTTATTTTTTAAATAATTAATTTTAAACTATTTAAACTATGATTTTTCCATGATGTTTTTAATTTATATTAAAATATTTTTTATCTATGATATATTTCTTTATTTATTTAACCACATTTAATTATAGGTGCATCACCAAGGATGCATATATAAATATTACCATGCATAATGAGTCTATATGCAGACCTAGAGTAATAGATATGTGGACTACTATAATACCTTTTCTAGCTCACTTCACCTACATATGGAATAGACACGAGTCACTAGATACCTAGGTACTATGTGATTCAAATAGATAAAAACAATGCTTCTTAATGTTAGATCTTATTTGAAAAATGATAACACTTTCTGAAGAAGATTTTACTTATGACATTACTAAATTATTGTCAATACCATATAGATAATGACTAAAGTATACGTTAATATATACAAAGAAAGAAAAGTTTATTTACTTATGATAATAATATTCTCATTATATTAACTCATTGAGAAAACACTTCTCGTGATACCGTTCTAAAAGTTGAAATAAATAATATGGTATTTAGAAATACTTGTACTATAGAGGGTTAGCATCATATTTCAACTCACATTTGTTTCAATAAAATTAATGATATTTAATAGAATTGAATTGATATACTTGCATAATTGTACACCCTTATTTTTATATGTTGTCTTATTGATTAATCTTATTTCCTTCAAATATAAAATTCATAATGGTAATAGTATATCCTTTTCATTATTCAGAGTTATTATTATGATAACGATAATATCTTCCTTCTACTAGGATTGCACTGATAAATAAAAAGATATGATCAAATATGATGCACCTTGCCAGGGCCATAACTTTTGTTCTGTGTTTCAATTTTACCCCGTTCTTTTTCCATAACGTGTTGAATGGAATGGAGAATCTACGAAAAGTGGCCCATGTGTTTCTTGGCATGAAAATGACTTTAGGAGACCCAAAATTTGCTTTTAATGTAATTTTTCAGTTTTTAAAACTAAAAAGTTATCATAACTATTGGTGTAGAACTAGAGTGGGCTTGCTATCTTGGGGTAGTGGATTTTATTGAATAACGGGTGCATGATTCCATTTTGAATGTCATTTGAGTTTTTTTTAGGCTTACTAGAAATAGAAAACGAGTTGCTAAAAATAGAAATGTCCTAAAAATAGTAAGGGGCTAGCGTAGGCTAGGGTTTTTCTTTTTGGAAGTATAAGAAGTGGGAGACTCTATTGTATTGGGGATGCAAATTCAATTAGTGAAAAGAAGCATTTGTAGGTTTATTTTTTTGGTGTATTTTAGATGATATCTTATCTTATACTTTTACCCTTGGAGTCTATTGATGGTCTCCTGCAGTGAATTCTTATCAATTGGTATCGGATCAGGTGAGGTCTTGCTAGTAGAAAGAAGATGAATAGAAGAGAGAGAGGGTGAGGAATATATACCCAAATTAATAAGTAGATGGAGTATTTGCATGGAGAAATAGCATGACTAACTAGTGCAATTAATCGCATGGTGGTGGCATGCACTAATGTGAACCCAGATCTAGGATTTGATAATGAGATCGTGGTTGAGGAAGGTAAATCTGAGGATCATGCGAAAGAACCAAAAAATTTTGAAAGTGGGTTCATCAGAGCATTGGAAGGACTTAAAGAAATCCGAGATGGAGTCAAGATCAAGGTTTTTGAGTATGTTGGTGGGTTAAAACTAGAGGATCTAATTCATTAGGTAAATAATATGGAGAAGTATTTTGAATGGAGTAATCTGGCTGAGGAAAGGAAGATGGAACTTGTGTGCATGAATTTGAAAGGGCATGCTTTTAATTTGATGGGATTATCTATAGATGGAACGATAGAGGAAAGGAAAAGCAAAGATCAAGGCTTGGGATAAGATGAAGAAGAAGTTGCAAGAAAATTTTGTGCATGTAGACTATTCCTAAACTTTATTTCATAGATTTTAAAACCTTCGATAGAAGGACCAAATCATCGAGGACTACACCAATGAGTTCTACAAGCTATCTATCCATGTGGAGCATAATGAGATCAAAGAGCAGAGGGATGTGAGGTATGTAAATGGCCTAAGCTATGATATTCAAGATAATTTGATTATGCATCGTACCCTTACTATAGAAGATGCATATCAGATGGCCTTGAGGGCTGAAGAAAAGCATAAGAGGAGTAATTACAGAAGAGGGAAGAAGGTATCAATATCTTCTCCAAATCGGGGGCATGCAGTATCTAGCTCATCAAAGGGAGAATCCTCAAATATAGAGAAGCATGAAGAGACATAGCAAGGTCATGGTACCTACCAAAGAGGAAGAGGAAATATAGGAGGTCGAGGTAATGGGAGAGTTCGAGCTAGGAATGGATCATGAAAGTTGTACACTAATTTTAGATGTGATGAGCAAGTTCACCAAGCATTTGAGTGCATTCACTATGATGCTTAAGAGAGGAATCGGGGAGGATAAGCTAGATTCAACCTCGTTGAGAAAGAGGATGAAATTGAAACAAAAGTTTCTATAGATGCGGGTGAGAATATCATGATAAAGATAATATTGATTGCTCTAAATAAGGTAAAAATACAAGTGGATGAGGGTGATGAGTCCTGGCTACAAACAAATATCTTTCGTATAAGATTCACATTAGGAGGAAAGGTATGAAAAGTAATAATTGATGGTGGTAGTTATGAGAATATGGTCTCTGATGTAATGGTAGAGAAAATAAATCTAAAATGTGAGAAGCACCCACATCCCTATCACATTTTATGGATCAAGAAAGGGAATGAGGTGACTATTGATAAGAAAATTTTGGTAAAATTCTCAATTGGAAATACTTATAAAGATGAAGTTTGGTGTGACGTGATTCCTATGGATGTCTATCACATACTATTGGTGAGACTTTGGTGGTATGATAGGAAGACCATCCATGATGGAGGTCAAAATACATACACATTTTGGAAGGATGGTGCCAAGTTAGTATTGTTGCCTCTTTAGGAAGAAGGGTAGAGTGAGAGTTTGTTGACTGCAAAGATGTTTATCATAGAGGCACAAGAATTGGGTTGATGCTATGCATTGACATCGAAGAATATAGAGGTAGAAAAGTATTGTAAAAACATATTGATAAGGCTTTGTCATATGATCATTTATAGAACAATCAATGATATTATATTAAAGGATAATAAATTTATAACCTCCATACGAAAGTGGTACTTGAAAAAATCCTAAGGTGAATTAGTAACCACCCCATTGTCATCTACTTTGAGCTATGGATTTGAATCCATAATGGTGCACATATAAATCTCATATGTTATTGATAAATAATCAATATAACATGGAATATTTAATCCCAAGGGAATTGAATTTATGAAATGTTCTAGCAAATACTCACCTAACATTTATTAGCCTAAACCATAAATATTTTTTCTTGCTTGTATATAATAAAGTGGATACCATTAATTCAAATTTAATATTAATAAGAAATATCTTTTACATATCAATTTGAAAGAGAATATTATTATGTTTAGATAAATCAAGTGCTTTAATATTGAAGTTAGTCTGATTATATTTATTACAATCACTCAGAATATTGCTATGTTGATGATATAACTAAAAATAACTCATAAAAAGGAATATTTTTCAAGAGTAACCTCATAGTAAATTCTATCAACTCTATTATAACTATGAAATAATTATAACTATGAAATATTATGATAATGAAACATAACAATCAAGCAATTAATTGGATGATTCTTATCTAAAAATTAAGATCATTTTCTAATGAAAAATAACTTGATCTATTAAAGTGTTGTAGGGTGTTACATACCTGTAGCAAATTCATCTTTTGAACATAAATTTATGAATCAAAATATTTTTTACGCATATAATATTTAATGCATATTTCTTCAAGTATAACCTAAAAATCAACTAGATTTTTTCTCTACTTTTTGAGAGATTGGTAGGATGTGGATACCTTCTATGAACAAATAAATTGTTGAATAAAATATCCTTTCATCTATTCTTAAATATTTTTATATGTATTGAAATGTTAGATGAAGTAATTAAATTTTCATTTAAACATTAAAATTATTTTTTGAATCTTCTTCTCTATAAATATAAAAAAATTTGACAAGAATGTTTACAAATTACATCAACAACCACCCTCTTGGATTTTGAACACAAGACCACTTAAGAAACAACCACCACCTTAGCCACTAGGGCAACAACTCGTCCGCTCCACATACTTTTTTTCAATGAAAATTAAATAATTTTTTTCAAAGCTTTCCTCAAACAACCTTACTCTCACGTTGGAAGTTGCAGTATGCTTCCTTGCCAATTTCAACACGCAAAACGTGATCATTGGCAAGTCAAATATCAAAGCAAATCTTTACTTCAAGGGAGACAGACATAAATTTTCTTTTCTCTAGGACTTTATTTCAAGGGAGACAGACATAAATTTTCTTTTCTCTAGGGCGCTTCGAGACTGTTAATAATACGCCATCTGACTTTTTATGGTCTCTTTTGTTCTATAAATACTTGGGATTGGAATGGCACTTGCAACAACAATAGCACTATACCATCTCTCGTATGCTTGCTAGCGATCTATTGGTTTCACGGGAAAAGATACAGATAACACATTCTATTGAAATTCAGATAGTTCTCCTTGCGGTTGAGGTGAGCAAAGCTATCTATCGTTCCCACCGCTGAAGATATGACGCCATCAATCATTATGAAAATCAGCACATTGCTCGTTGCGCTCAACCTTATTTTTACGGTCCATGTCTCCGCTCAACATGACGACATTAATAGGCAAAATTATATGTTTCCAGGTACATTGCAGTGGTTACAATACCGCTGCGGAAATTCAGGCCCAGCCCCACACCCTCCTTGCCCTCCTGCCCCTAAAGGAAATACGAAGTTGATATGGGAAAATGCAAAGGTTGCAACTAGCCAGCATGTGCGTTATCCCTGATCGTATGATTCCCACAATAACACTCAGTAGGACTTCCTAATTTACTCCAATCCAATCTACACGAAACCCATGAGATCTTAGTACCATAGCAACCTTATTTACAATTTCATTCATCCCCGCTATGTTGTGTTATTGCAGTGAATAAATATATCTATTTATTGCTATTAGATGTGCTAAAAAGTGCGATAAAACTACCGCCATGCCCTGACTTCTATCATCTCAAATTTTTGAGTTGCTATGTTGTCTTTCTCTTTTTAATTTAAGGTTGGTATTTGCAGAAATTTAATGCAACAAAGTCTCATCATGTCACCAACCTATTATATAATAACAATTAGATTTTTTTAGTATGGCCATCACATGTTATATGATCTACTAACATTTGAAATTCATTTTTTTTTATTTAAAATAATTAATTTTAAATCATTTAAACTATGAGTTTTCTATGATATTTTTAATTTATAAACTTTGTGTTAAATGATATTAAAAGAATTTTTTTGAAAGACAAGTTTTATTTTATAAACCATATATCATGTTAAAATAAAGTATGACTTCATAATTGAAAAGTAATTTTAATATGAAAAATGGTATGTATAAACAAGAGACCTAAATGCACAAGATGCCCAGGTTCTCTTTATATATTTTTTTAAAGAATATCTTTATCCTTTTTAATATCTAGATAATCAATAAACAAGCTAAAGATTCAATATTTTAAATTATTTGCTTATGTTTCAGATGACTATTTTTCATCATTTATATTCGACATTGAAATGGAATCATCCTTACTATATCATCATTACCATGTCACCAACTATTCAAATAATGGTATTATATGATTTGAACATGAATTTTCCATACATTAGATTATAGATTATATTATTTAATAGGGTTTGAACTTTAATTATTTTTTTAGTAACATATAAATTTATTTTATGAGTTAAAAAAAAATTCAATTATAAATTATAGAGTAAGTATTATAATTTTTAAAAATATTTTTTATTCTTAAAATATTTTATTTTAAAATAAAGTAAAGTAGATTTTAACATACACGACCATATGTCATATGGTATGATCCTCATTGAGAATGTTATGATCCTCATTGAGAATGTTGTCTACCCGATATATGTTTATCCAATAGAAGCCTAGTTAAAAATTATATATTGAACTTGGTTTCAATATTTTTAGTTTCAAAGGAGATAATGTGGTATTGGTTTCAACTAACTTAGTACCAAGGTAGATATTATACACTTCTTTCAAGTTTTATTAGAAGCAAATGAGATATTAATCTTCACAAAATAACCTTCTATAGGATTGGGTTATTCTACAACCAAGTATAATATGAAATATTCTTAATGGAAAAACCTTCTATGGGATTGGGTTATTCTGCAACCAAGTATAATATGAAAGATTCTGAATAGAAAAGGATTTAAAGAAATCCTCTTACATATACTCTAGAATAATTTAAACTCCTAGTTTAGAGTTACTATTGTGTCTAACCAACATATAATGTAGTTAATCAAAAATAATAATGTCATCCATTTTTAGAATAAGTTCATCCATAAGAGTTAGATCACAATACCTCTAGCTCAAAAATAAAAAATAATACCTGAAAATTTCCATCTATGATATATTTCTTTATCTATTTAACCATGTTTAATTGTAGGTGCATCACCAAGGATGCATATATAAATATTACAATGCATAATGAGTGTATATCTAGACCTAGATTAATAGCTAAGTGAACTACTATAATACCTTTTCTAGCTCACTTCACCTACATGTCGAATGGACATGAGTCACTAGATACCTAGGTACTATGTGATTCAAATAGATAACAATAATGCTCCTTAATGTTAGATCTCATTTGCAAAAGATAACACTTTCTAAAGAATACTTTACTTATGACATTACTAAATTACTATCAATACCATATAGATGATGACTAAAGTATACATTAATATATACAAAGAAAGAAAAGTTTATTTACTTATGATAATAATCTTTCTTATTATATTAACTCATTGAGAAAAACACTTCTCATGATACCGTTCTAAAAGTTGAAATAAATAATATGGTATTTAGAAATATTTGTACTATAGAGGGTTAGCATCATATTTCAACTCAAATTTATTTCAATAAAATTAATGATATTTAATAGAATTGAACTATATACTTGCATAATTGTACACCCTTATTGTTATATGATGTCTTATTCATTAATATTCTTTGATTAAAATATAATATTCATATTGGTAATAGTATATCCTTTTCATTATTCAGAGTCATTATTATGATCATGATAATATCTTCCTTCTACTAGGATTGCACTGATAAATAAACAGATATGATCAAATATGATGCACCTTGTTAGGGCCATAACTTTTGCTTTGAATGTCTGTTTTACCCCGTTCTTTTTTAGAATGTGTTGAATGACATGGAGAACCTACGGAAAGTGCCCCATATGTTTCTTGGCGTGAAAATGCCTCTAGGAGACCCAAAATTTGCTTTTCATGTAATTTTTAGTTTTCACAACTAAAAATTTATCATAACTATTGGTGTAGAATTAGAGTGGGATTGCTATCTTGGGGTAGTGGGTTTTATTGAATAACGGGTGCATGATTCCATTTTGAATGTCATCCGAGTTTTTTTTAGGCTTACTAAAAATAGAAAATGAGTTGCCAAAAATAGAAATTTACTAAAAATACTAAGGGGGTAGCGTAGGCTAGGGTTTTTATTTTTGGAAGTATAAGAAGTGGGATACTCTATTGTAATGGGGATGGAAATTCAGTTAATGAAAAGAAGAATTTGTAGGTTTCTTTTATTGGTGTATTTTGTATGATGTCTTATCTTATACTTTTATCCTTGGAGTCTATTGATGGTCTCCTGTAATGAATTCTTATCATTTGGTATCAGATCAGGTGAGTTATCGCTAGTGGAAAGAAAATGAACATAAGAGGGAGAGGGTGAGGAATATATACCCAAATGAATAAGTAGATGGAGGATATGCATGCAAAAATAACATGCCTAACTAGTGCAATCAATCGCATGGTGGAGGCCTACAGTAATGTGAACCCAGATCTAGGATTTGATAATGAGATCATGATTGAGGAAGGTGAATCTGAGGATCATGTGCAAGAACCAAAAAAAATTGAAAGTAGGCTGATCAGAGCCTTGGAAGGACTTAAAGGAAGTTGAGATGGTTTCAAGATCGAGGTTTTTGAGTATGTTGGTGGGTTAAAACTAGAGGACCTAATTTTTTAGGTAAATAGTATGTAGTAGTATTTTTAATGGAGTAATATAGCTGAGGAAAAGAAGGTGGATCTCTCATGCACAAAGTTGAAAGGGTATACTTTGAATTTGGTGGGATTATCTATAGACGGAATGACAAAGGAAAGGAAAAGAAAATATCAAGGTTTGGGATAAGGTGAAGAAGAAGTTATAAGAAAATTTTATGCACGTAGTGATGCAGGAGCATCCGGAGGTAGCCGATCAATCTTGCATCCTTGAAAATTTTCTCGGTTCTCGAAGTATTTTGAAGCTTTTTGGTTCCAGCTTTTTCCCAAGGGGGGAAGATTTGTGAGGAAATCGAAGAGTTCAAGCTTTGTAAGGAAGTGGGGGAGTCTCGGAGAAGTTTACAAAGTTTGGGCTAGAGTTGGAGTGAGGTCACGAAATCATGACATGTCGCGAAATCGTGACCTCAGAAGCTTTGACCTTGGCAGGGGTCAACTTCGTCACGATATCATGACGTCACGATATCGCGACGTCGTGATATCATGATGGTTCATTATTGAGAAGCAAAGCGGTGAGTTGGGTCGTGATATCGTGACATGTCACGATATCACGACGATGGTGCAAAGACGAGACGCGGAAGAGTTTCCGTCGCGATATCGTGATGACTTTATTGAAAGCAGGGCGTGGAGGTGGCTGGGTCGCGATATCATGACAGCTATTGAATACAAAGGCGAGGGAGATGGTGCCGGCGCGATATCACGATAGGTCACGATATCGTGACCTGTTGCGATATCACGGCCAGTTAGAGGCCGACACGTGGCATGTGGCCTGGAGCAACAAGGTGTTAAGAAAAGTAAACAAGAACAAAGAAGAGGAACCGACGGCCATGCAAGGCCAAATTGTGCCACGTGGCAAACACGTGTGTCAACAGCTATGTTACAACAAAGAGAAAGCACGGTCAGATGGCCGCGTAGAGGAAAAAGAAGATGGAGAACGTGGAAGTGGAGAAGGGAGGAAACGAAATTATGAAGAAGACAAAGGTGGAGGGGTCGACCGCGACCAAGTAAGGTCAAGGCCGAAGAAAATAGCGGACGGCCGACACGTGGCACAGCATTGGTCAGCCGCGGGAGTTAAAGAAGTTAGAGAACAAACGGATGGCCGAGAGCGGCCGAGTTTAACACATGGTTGCCACATGTATCATGATAATTGGGAAAGACGCGTGTACCAAGTATGTTGTGACAAAGAGAAGGGGTGGACAGTGTTGCACACGGTCGGCTACGTGTTTAAATTAAAAAGTGGAGAACACGTATTCGGGTTGTTGAGAACAGCCGTGAGCATTAAAGGGCAGGATGGAGGAAGCAACAGTGCGAGGGACGATCAGAGTGGCGAAGCAGAGAAGCCATTAATGCAAGCTCCGGGTAGATCGAGCAGATGGGCATTTATACCTAAAATTTAAAAGCCCGGAGAGGAGGGAAATTTGAGCAGGAATGTTGGTAGGTGGAGGCATTGATTGCCGAGAGGGAGGGGACCTCTATAAAAACCCATTATTTTGTTTTAATGGGGACGGCGGACCGGAGAACAGAGGAGTGGTACAGAGGAAGAACAGAGCCGAACTCGGCCATTGTAAGCCTGCGGGCTGTTTCATCCAAGCCTGTAAAATATATTTTTTTTTAATTTTAATGAAAAGGCAAGTTTCTTGAAGTGTGGGTTCCCGGTGCCCCGTCAGTGGTATCAGAGCGGGAGTTCCTGAGTGTGCAGCAGATCCACTAAAAGTGAGGCAGTTGCACCAGGACCTACGGGAGAGTTGAGAGAGAAGGAGAGTTGAGGATTCCCGAGCGTGTTAGCAGACTGTCGGACGTGAGGCAGCTACATCGGGATCAATTAAGTTTGTGAGAAAAGCAAGCAAAAAGAATGCATTCCCAAAGAAGACGGGATAACCAGGAGGATGTGGTTTCAGAAGAAGAGTATTTAGCCTTGAAGCGGCAATTAAAATCATTGCAAAAGGAGTGGCTTGCAATGAAGTTACGGGAGAAGGAAGAACGATAGAAAAGGCGGGAAGAGAGACGGAGAAAGAAAGAAGAAAAGATGAAGGAGGTTGTAGAGGAAGAGAGCAGCAGTACTGGGACATGCCCGGAAGAAAGCATAGATTTTTCTATGCAATAAGAGAAAATACCGTAGGCTACAGCAGAAGTTTGCAGCAATGAGAAAATTAGTCGGGAAGAAGACAGAGGCTGTATGGACCAGGAGCCAGGGTTAGAACAGTCTGTAGAGGATGAGAAGATGTGTAGTAATGCCAAAATTCATCTGGTAGAGGGCAGAAAATTTTTTTGCCAAGACGTAGAAGTTGAACAAGTTGCAGAGGCAGGTGAAGGTTGGGAAGGGTTGCCGAAGGCGGTGACCGAACAACACCGAAGTGAAGATCACTTCTCTATTTACCCCGGGTGTCTGATGCAGGAGCATCCGGAGGTAGCCGATCAATCTTGCATCCTTGAAAATTTTCTCGGTTCTCGAAGTATTTTGAAGCTTTTTTGGTTCCAGCTTTTTCCCAAGGGGGGAAGATTTGTGAGGAAATCGGAGAGTTCAAGCTTTGTAAGGAAGTGGGGGAGTCTCGGAGAAGTTTACAAAGTTTGGGCTGGAGTTGGAGTGAGGTCACGAAATCGCGACCTCAGAAGCTTCGACCTTGGCAGGGGTCAACTTCGTCGTGATATCGCGACGTCGCGATATCACGACGGTTCATTATTGAGAAGCAAGGCGGTGAGTTGGGTCACGATATCATGACATGTCATGATATCATGACGATGGTGCAAAGACGAGACGCGGAAGAGTTTTCATCGCGATATCGTGATGACTTTATTGAAAGCAGGGCGTGGAGGTGGCTGGGTCACGATATCGCGACAGCTGTTGAATACAAAGGCGGGGGAGATGGTGCCGGCGCGATATCGCGACAGGTCATGATATCGTGACCTGTTGCGATATCACGGCCAGTTAGAGGCCGACACATGGCATGTGGCCTGGAGCAACAAGGTGTTAAGAAAAGTAAACAAGAACAAAGAAGAGGAACCGATGGCCATGCAAGGCCAAATTGTGCCACGTGGCAAACACGTGTGTCAACAGCTGTGTTACAACAAAGAGAAAGCACGGTCAGATGGCCGCGTAGAGGAAAAAGAAGATGGAGAATGCGAAAGTGGAGAAGGGAGGAAACGAAATTATGAAGAAGACAAAGGTGGAGGGGTCGACCGCGACCAAGTAAGGTCAAGGCCGAAGAAAATAGCGGACGGTCGACACGTGGCACAACATTGGTCAGCCACGGGAGTTAAAGAAGTTAGAGAACAAACGGACGGTCGAGAGCGGCCGAGTTTGACACGTGGTTGCCACGTGTATCATGATAATTGGGAAAGACGCGTGTACCAAGTATGTTGTGACAAAGAGAAGGGGTGGACAGTGTTGCACACGGTCGGCTACGTGTTTAAATTAAAAAGTGGAGAACACGTATTCGGGTTGTTGAGAACAGCCACGAGCATTAAAGGGCAGGATGGAGGAAGCAACAGTGCGAGGGACGATCAGAGTGGCGAAGCAGAGAAGCCATTAATGCAAGCTCCGGGTAGATCGAGCAGATGGGCATTTATACCTAAAATTTAAAAGCCCGAAGAGGAGGGAAATTCGAGCGGCAATGTTGGTAGGTGGAGGCATTGATTTTCGAGAGGGAGGGGACCTCTATAAAAAACCATTATTTTGTTTTAACGGGGATGGCAGACCGGAGAACAGAGGAGTGGTACAGAGGAAGAACAGATCCAAACTCGGCCATTGTAAGCCTGTGGGCTGTTTCATCCAAGCCTGTAAAATTTTTTTTTTTTAAATTTTAATGAAAAGGCAAGTTTCTTGAAGGGTGGTCGTTCCCGGTGCCCCGTCACATAGACTATTTCCAAACTTTATTTTATTGATTTCAAAACCTTCTATAGAAGGACCAAAGCATCGATGACTATACCAATGAGTTCTACAAGCTATCTATCAGTGTGGAGCATAATGAGACCAAAGAGTAGAGGGTTAAAAGGTATGTAAATGGTCTAAGTTATGCAATTCAAGATAATTTGAGTATACATTTACTATAGAATATGTATATCAGATGGACTTGAGGGCTGAAGAAAAGTATAAGAGGAGTAATTATAGAAGAGGGAAGAAGGGATCGGTATCTTCTCCAAATTGGGGGCATGGATGATCTAGCTCATCAAATGAAGAATCCTCAAATATAGAGAAGCATGAAGAGACATAGCAAAGGTCATGGTACCTACCAAAGAGGAAGAGGAAATAGAGGAGGTCAAGGTAATGGGAGAGGTCGAGCTAGGAATGGATCATGAAAGTTGTACACTAATTTTAGATGTGATGAGGAAGTTCACCAAGCATTTGAGTGCATTCACTATTATGCTTAAGAGATGAATTGGGGAGAATAGGCTAGAGTCAACCTCGTTGAGGAAGAGGATGAAACTGAAACAAAAGTTGCTATAGATGCGGGCGAGAATATCATGATAAAGAGAATATTGATTTCTCTAAAGAATGTGAAAATGCAAGTGGATGAGGGTGATGAGTCCTGGCTACAAAAAAATATCTTTTGTACAAGGTTCACATTGGGAGCAAAGGTATGAAAATCAATCAGTTGTGATAATATGGTCTCTAATGTAATGATAGAGAAAATAAATCTAAAATGTGAGAAGCACCTACATCCCTATCGCATTTTATGGATCAAGAAAGGGAATGAGGTGACTATTGATAAGAAATTTTTGGTAAAATTCTCAGTCAAAAATACTTATAAATATGATGTTTGGTGTGACGTGATTCCAATGGATGTCCATCACATACTATTGGTGAGGATTTAGTGGTATGACAGGAAGACAATAAATGATGGGGGTCAAAAGAAATACACCTTTTGGAAGGATGGTGCCAAGGTAGTATTGTTGCCTCTTCAGGAAGAAGGGTAGAGCGAGAGTTTGTTGACTGTGAAGATGTTTATCATAGAGGCACAAGAATCTGGTTGATGTTATGCATTGATAGTGAAGAAGATAGAGGTAGAAAAGCATTGTAAAAACATATTGATAAAGCTTTGTCATATGATCATTTATAGAACATGCATTGATATTATATTAAAGGATAATAAATTTATAACCTCCATACGAAAGTGGTACTTGAAAATATCCTAAGGTGAATTAGTAACCACCCCATTGACATCTACTTTGAGCTATGGATTTTATTCCATAATGATGCACATATAGATCTCGTATGTTATTGATAAATAATCAATATGACATAGAATATTCGATTCCAAGGAAATTGAATTTATGAAATACTCTAGCAAATACTCACCTAACATTTATTAGCCTAAACCATAGATATTTTTCTTACTTGTATATAACAAAGTGGATACCATTAATTCAAATTTAATCTTAATAAGAATATATTTTACATATAAATTTGAAAGAGAATGTTATTATGTTTAGATGAATCAACTTCTTTAATATTGAAGTTAATATGATTATATTTATTACAATTACTCAGAATATTGCTATGTTGACGATATAACTAAAATTAACTCATAAAAAGGAATATTTTTCAAAAATTAACCTCATAGTAAATTCTATCGAATCTATTATAACTATGAAATAATTATAACTATCAAATATTATGATAATGAAACATAACAATCAAGCAATTAATTGGATGATTCTTATCTCAAAATTAAGATCATTTTGTAATGAAAAATGACTTGATCTATTAATGTTTTGTAGGGTGTTACTTATCTATAGCAAATTCATCTTTTGAACATAAATTTATGAATCAAAATATTTTTTATGCATATAATATTTAATGCACATTTCTTCATATATAACCTAAAAATCATCTGGGATTTTTCTCTACTTTTTGAGAGATTGGTAGGATGTGGATATCTTCTATGAACAAATAAATTGTTGAATAAAATATCCTTTCATATATTCTTAAATATTTTTACATGTATTGAAATGTTAGATGAAGTAATTAAATTTTCATTTAAATAAATTTCACAAAAAAATAATGATATGCATTTCAATTTTGAATATAAAATGAAGAGCATAATGAGAAGTGATATAATATCAATAAACTCAATAAAAAATATACAATTCAAGAGGAATTAGCCATACAATTGCTGAAAAATATAGAATTTGTAGGTTTATTATTTAACATGTGTGATTTTATACATAAAATCATATAATTAAAACAATTATTTGGTCACACAACTAATGAAATTACCTTTTAGTTATACATGGTTATCAAATTCAAGCATGAAATCACTAGCATCAATATTGTGCAACTAACAGACTTGTTGTATCTATTTAAAATATAATTTTATAGAAAATGTTATCATGAAAAGCAACAAAATATTTCAAAAAAAAAAAATTTCTTATAAAATAGATATTAATATGTTCAACAAACTTATATCATACTATACTTGAAGAATATATTTTAGTGTATGGATCCATTAAGATGAATTGGATTTTTTGAAATGTATATGATTGTATAAGAAACACAAGGATTTTTTGAAATGTATATGATTGTATAAGAAACACAAGGTTTAGATTGTTATAACATTTTTTTATTTTTTTTAACTTGTGGAAAACATCCCAAAAGGGATGCCACTTTCGGGTAAGACCCAAGGAGGCAGGGGTATCCATTCCGCCAAAAACGCCCAGGACATGGACCTAGCATACCACCTTTGACACACTCAAGGAGCAAACAAACACTCAAACCCAATTAAAAATAAGCAAATAACAACAAAAATAATAAAATAAGATAAAAAACATGCTCCTTGAGTGTGTCAAAAACAAAATCACAACCAAACATGCACAATAAGATAAAATAAACCACAACACAAACCACATAGAAAAACACAAGAAAAACATAACAAAACACAGACAAGACAAAAACAACAGAACACTACAAAGACATAACCCAAAAAAAAAAAATAATAAATAAACACAATCAAAACCTTAAAAATTAAAAAAATAAAACAAAAATAAAAATAAAAAACAACCAACAACAGACAATAAAAAACAAAAAACAAAAAATATAGAAAACACTCACCCATAAAAACATGAAATAACACAAACAAAGAGAAACCCAAGAACAAGAACGAAAAAAAACACAAGAACAATAACAAAAAACATTAAAAAAAACAAAACACCAAAAACACAAGAACAACAAAAAACAACACAAAGAACACAAAAACAAAACAAAATAAAAAAACCCACCCACCTTAAAAAACTAAACAAAAAAAAAAAAAAGGAAAAGAGAAATAAAAAAAGAACAAAACAAAGACCTATCTAGACCATAAGACTATTAAGGCAAGAATCAACAGAGGAAAAAAAATAAAGAATAGAATGAGCTAGGGAACTAAAAAAAACTGAATGAACCAAAGAGAAGCAAAAAAAAAAAACAAGAAGAAACTAGGTACCTTCAGAACTGGAGCCATCCAAAGAAATGATAGAAAGAAGAGCTTCCCTAATTTGAGAAGCCCACCATATAGGAGGGTGGCCATAACAAGTAAGATCACCTTTGTTCAAAGACCAATTAGCTAAAGCATCAACACTCTTGTTTTGATCTCTGACCACATGATTGTAATCAACTTTCAAAAATCCCATCGGATTAACTCGAATCTTCTCAATAATTCTTTTTATTCTCCAATCCACCTTATGATTCTTAGAAGGATTCTTCAAGAGATTAATCATAAGTTGAGAGTCGGACTCAACTAACACCTTTTCCCATCCAACCTTAGTAGCCTCCTCGAAGACCTCTCGAGGATACCATACCCCTCAGCAAGGTTATTGGAAAGAATACCCAAATTCTCAGCAAAAGTAAAAACCAGGGAGCCATCTAAAATTCTACCAATTCCTCCCACACTGGCTTTTCCAGGGTTCCCTCTAGAGGCTCCATCATTATTGACTTTTCCAAAATCCTTAGGAGGAGGTTGCCAATTTCTATTCCTATCCAATTTACTAATACTCACATTCCCTTTAAGATGGTTGCCCTTAGAAGGTTTAATCTTCAATATTTGCATCACTTGATCCCATATTTGGTGGGAGTTTTGGGGGTGATTAAGGAGATGATGGACTCATTCAACTAAGTTGGCTATGGTCTTTTGCCAAATATAGTGAATATCCTTCCTATCTTGATTAAAAATTTGGTTGTTCCTTTCATTCAAAATATTCCAAAGAAGGATGGTAGAACCCATCCAAACTAACTTCCTAATAAAATGATCAACACCCTCTTGATTAGGCCAATCCCTCCAAAGCTGTTCAAAAGTAAAAAAATTGGACCACTGTAAGCCAAGTAAAGTGGCCATTCTCCTCCACAGCTTCGGAGGCTAAAGTACACTCAATAAAAATATGGTTGATATTTTCTACATTCTCTTCATACATTTCACATCTAAAAGGGCCATGAAAACCATGCTTCATAAGTTTCTCACCAGTAAGCACCCTACGATGCAATAAAAGCCAATTAAAGAACCTCACCTTAGGCCAGAGATTTTGAGTCCACAATTGAGAAAATATGTCAGAAGAATTGTTGGGATTATTACGGCATAAGTTCAAATAACCTTGAGCAACTGAATACTCACCCTTAGTGGTGTTGTTCCATCCAAAACAATATTTTTCATGGGACCAAGAGAGGGATCTCATATGAAGGATGCCTTGGATATCTTGTCTTTGCCTTTTTGGGATTTGAATAGGCCAGTCCTCAATAGGGATCCAATATCTACCAACTTTTGAATTACTAGTATGGTACCGATAGTAATTAGCCACCTTTATCCAATTAGCTCGGTGAAGCTCCTCCATCCAAGGCCTCTAGTTAGGAAACTGAGTTATCAAAGGCTTGTGACCATCCCAAGAATCTGTCCAAAAATTTGCATGTTGACCATTATGAATGATCCAAAATAATTTTTTCTTAATCAAATCCTCACCAGTCTTAAGAACTACTAAAATGGGAGAACCTTTGGAAGGAAGTTGATAGCGAACAAGGTCTTCAGGACTTTTGTTCTCAGCATATTTAGCACAAATATTATTGGCCCAAAGAGCATTGGGATTATGCAACATCCTCCAATATAATTTAGCAGCTAAAGCTTTGTTGTTATTAATTGAAGACCGTAAACCTAACCCCCCTTCACTCTTAGGAAGACATAAAGTATCCCATTTCACCAAGGCCCATTTTCTTTTCTCCTTAGTACCACTCCAAAGGAAACGATGACTGATTTGATCCAATTCTTGAAGAACAACCTTTGGAATATTCAAAATGGAAGAAAAATAAATAGGAATAGCTTGAAGGACTGATTTTACCAAGGTGATTCTACCCCCATAAGAAATCCACTTGTTGGTCCACTTTCCAATTTTCTTCTTGACTTTGTCCAACAACCAATTCCAATATTTTTTTTATGCCTTTGAATATTTATGGGAATACCTAAATAAGTGATTGGAAGAGAGGTCTTCTTATATTTTAGCTTATCCAAGACCATGGATTCTTGTCTAGCAGAGCAGTGAAAGAAAATAACTTTAGATTTGTGTTCATTGATCAACTGCCCAGTAGCCTTAGAAAAACAACTAATGATCTGCTTAATATTAGAAGATTCCTTAACTGTAGCTTTACCTAAAATAGTAGTCATCCATAAATTGAATATGAGAGATAGGTCTAGCTCCATGAGCAATGGTAACTCCCTCAAGGGTTTTATTTTCCCTCTTTTTGGTTATAGTCCTACCCAAGCATTCAACAATAATGATGAATAAATAAGGGGATAGCGGGTCACCTTGCCCAATACATCTGGAAGCTGGGAAATACTGAGAAGGCCTGCCATTGATAAGAAATAAGTAGTAAACTGAAGTGATACATCCCATAATCCAATCCATCCAATCCTTAGAGAAACCAAATTACCTCAAAACTTTGATAAGGAAGTGCCAATCCACTCTGTCATAAGCTTTGGATAAGTCTAACCGAATGAACATGGAAGGAGAATTTTGCATATCCATGGAATGGATGGCTTCCTGAGCAAGAACTATCTCATCTACTATTTGACGTCCTTCCACATAACCCGCTTGCTCTAGGGAAATAATCTTATGCAAAAGAGGCTTCAACCTTTCTGCCATGATTTTAGTAATGATTTTGAGAAGAACATTACATAAAGAAATAGGTCTAAAAGTTGAGATATGATCAACCTCTTGAGATTTTGGAACAAGAGTAATATAATTTTTATTGATAACCTTCAAAATTTCTTTGGATTTCCTATCTTCTTCCACCACCTCTAATAAATCAACATGAAGGATATCCCAGAACTCTTGGTAGAACTCAATAGAAAAACCATTAGGACCTGGGGTTTTCCCTTTTTGCATTTTAAAAACTACTTGTTGAAGCTCATTGATAGTAATAGGAGAAATCAAAATAGATTTCTCCTCAGAAGTGATAAGAGAAGGTATTTCTTGAAGAACATTATATTGAGAAGCTGAGTCAAGGGGAGTAGCAACAAAAATATTGGAAAAGTAATCAACAACAATAGAGTTCATGCCATCCCAAGTATAAAAAACATCTCTAGAATCTGATTTTAAGGAAGAAATAAATTTGTGAGATCTTTGAGCTAGAAGATATTTGTGGAAAAAAATTGTGTTTCGATCACCTTCTTTGAGCCATTGAATTCTAGATTTTTGCTTCCATAAGATTTCTTCTCTTTTTTCCCATTCCTCTAACTGAGTTGTGAGCTTAATTTCATCTGCACTTCTCTTCTCTGTGAGGCCATCTAAACGGATTTTCTTATTCAAAATTTCAAGATGAGTAATAACTTCATGTTTTTTTTATGAACATCCCCAAACTCTTTCCAGTTCCAAGTCTTGATTTTGGATTTAATGTATTGCAGTATTTTGACAAAACAAAACATCTTAGTCCCATGCCTAGGTTTACCTTCCTTCCACCATTGTTGCACATGAGGTCTGAAGGAAATGTCTCTAAGCCACATTAATTGAAAATAAAAAGGAGAAAAACTCACATTGGTTTTCCACATTTCCACCATGACTGGCCAATGATCCGAACCAACATTATTAAGAGTCTTCACTTTAGGAATGTGACCATGGATTAAGAAATTTTTAGAGAGCAAAAACCTATCCAATCTCTCCATTATACAAGCTAAGCCTTTCCTTCTATTAGACCAAGTCAAAAGGCCATTATCTGGTTGGATATCCACAAGATGGAGGTTTGCAATATATTCGCTCTTGGGGTCAGTGCTTTTATCCAAATTTCTATTTCCCCCCCTTTTCTCATCCAGAGAGAGGATGGTATTGAAATATCCTCCGATCAAGATCCAGGCTTTAGGAAAATGAGAGATAATATGAGTGTTGAGTGGTATTTTCACCCAGTTGTGAAAGTACAACTCTCCTTTAGGATTTGGGTTCCAAATCCCCTCTTGCAAAGAAGTCAAACAAACAACTTCTCCAAGGTCTCCGTTGTATTAGCATTTGCAATTGTGTATTGGTAATCTCAAATGAAGATAATCAATTTAAATGCTTGGAACACCTTAGTGATTGCAAGTAACTGTAAACAAGGGGCAATGTTGTTTTATTTCACCATGAAACTTTAGTGATTGTTCATTGATTTTTTTGGATTTTGTAATTTTTAAATGTTTATTTTAAATAAGTTAAACTTTCTGAAGAAAATAAAATGCAGGAGAATGAAAATGCAATGCAGAAAACAAACTGAAAATAAAAATGCACTCTAGTATGATGCTATCCTGTTTCGACAAAACCGAAGATGTGAGGTCTCCATGCATGCAACCTAACCTATTGGACTTGCAAAACATGCACAATCCCCATAGACTAAGTGCTGGTTCCTAGGGTACGAAATAACATTTCAGATTTCAAATATTCGCCTAATGTAACCCAAAAAGATGGCATTTAACATTATCTATAAATTCGAAATCTAAAAAATGAAAGAATAAACATTAAATCCATAGCATGCAAAGAAAATCTCCTTCTTTCTTGCCCACAAGATGCAAATTTCTGAACACTTCTGCATTAAAAATATGTCATTTTACAATAGCAGAATCTCTGGTTTTTCCAAACCAATCTGTGGAAGAGAAACAACTCAAACAGGTCCAGAATGGCTTCCTCGCCTTCAACTCTGCAACTCTGCTTGCAGCGGTTTCCGACCCCTCTTGGCCTCTTTGAATGGCGTATTTAAACTTCTGAAAAAATTGTTTCTCCTTCCATGATGGTTCGTTTCATTTTTCGATGGCTGCTCGTTTCACCTTCCCTGACTGCGTGTGCTTTGGTTTCCATTTTGTGGCCCTTCGCTGCATTTTCTCCACATTGGCTTGCGTTCGTTTCCCTCCGTGTGTAATGGTCATCTTAAATGATCATGTAACGCTTTGTCTTATTCATTAGATTTTGTCCTTATGTCCACGTCACTATGCAGGTCCGTTACCTTGGCAAAACTGGAACATGTCCGGATATCGCGACACTTCTTTTTTTTCTCTCTTTTGCCCCTTTTGGGTCGTGGAAATGCAACATGTCGGATATCGCGACACTTTTGGCCCTTTTTCCTCAAATGCAACATGTCGCGATATCGTGACACTTTTTCTCTTTTCTCTCTTTGCTTTTGAATCACGAAAATGCAACATGTCACGATATCGCCTTTTCTAATGAAAAGCAACATGTCGCGATATCGTGACACTTTTCTCTCTCTTTTGCTTTGAATCGAAAATGCAACATGTCGTGATATCGCGACACTTTTCTCCCGATCGTGAAAATGCAACATGTCGCGATATCGGACACTTTTTTTTTCTCTTTGGCGTGAAAATGCAACATGTCACGATATCGCGACACTTTTCTTTCTACTCTTTCTCTTTGCTTTGTATCGTGAAAATGCAACATGTCGCGATATCGCGACACTTTTTCTTAAATGTTCTTGCCTTTTTTGCGAAAATGCAACATGTCACGATATCGTGACACTTTTCTCTTTTTGTTGTGATGGTGCAACATGTCATATCGCGACACCTTTTCTCTTTTTGCTGTGATGGTGCAACATGTCACGATATCGCGACACTTTTCTTTTTTGGCCACGATGGTGCAACATGTCGCGATATCGCGACACTTTTTCTATTTTGGCCGCGATGGTGCAACATGTCGCGATATCGTGACACTTTTTCTTTTTTGGCCACGATGGTGCAACATGTCACGATATCGTGACACTTTTTATTTTGGCCGTGATGGTGCAACATGTCACGATATCGCGACACTTTTCTCTTTTGGCCGCGATGGTGCAACATGTCGCGATATCGTGACACTTCTTCTCCTTGTGGTATTTTGCTTTTTTCCTTGATCTTTAGCCTATGGGCCACTTCAGTCTTCTTGGAACACATGCAAAAAGGTGGGTCCCCAATTTTGGGGTACGTTGTGGAGCAGCCACAACAAATGGCGACTCTGCTGGGAAATGCTCCTGAGCATTTCGGTGAGAACTCAACTTGAAAACATAGACTCAAATACAAGCGTCAAAAAATATCCCAAGAATGAAACTAGACGAGAAATACATGAAGCATTAGAATTATTAAGCATCAGCTCGGTGTGTGCAATGTGCTTCATTCCCTATCGTTTGAAATTGATCAACATTCCATTGTCAGTTTCACTTATGATTCGTATGCAAGGCTATGAATGATTTGTGCAGGATTTGATGTATGATGAAGATGCTAGAGATATAACAACCTGCTTTGCAAAGGCTCAAACCTTCTAGTATCATGAACAAACATATCAAAACTGTCAAACCCTCTTAGGACCAAATATATGTATACTGAATTAATTTACTAGATCCCAAAGTTGGTTATGTGTCACTACCATCTTGAACCCATGTGCAAGTGTAAGTGAAATCAGAGCTTTGGGGAATAGGATTCCCAACCTAAGCGAGATGGGAATTTAACCCTATCCTTACTACTCTGATCTGGAGTTCATTACCTCATCTTGAACAAAATGATTTAACCTGTTATGGATGAAACTGTCAAGCTAGCCTATCCGTTTGAGCAGTCAGTGGTCTTGTTTTTAGACAAGACATGTTGCCACGCATGAGCATACTCCACTGCCAACCAGGCGTCTATAGCCCCGATGGAGATTAACCCCATAATCCATGATTTGGCTCTACTTTTGATTTCTTGGACCTTGGGGATGACTACCCATCCTTGCAAGGGACATGTAGTACGATCCTTCCAATCCAATATTAATAAAGAAATGAAAAATATTTACTTTGGAATTTCAAATTCTTGAATGGGCAAAATAGAAGCTTTGGGGAATCGGATTCTCAACCTAAGCGAGATGAGAATTAGACCCTATCCTTACTACTCCATGAAGGTCAAATCAGAGCTTTGGGGAATTGGATTCTCAACCTAAGTGAGATGAGAATTAGACCCTATCCTTACTACTCCATGAAGGTCAAATCAGAGCTTTGGGGAATTGGATCCTCAACCTAAGTGAGATGAGGATTTAACCCTATCCTTACTACTCTGATTTTAGGCTTTAAGCATTATGGGAGTGGTAAAAACCACTATTTTAAGGATTATGTTGCATGATAGGACAGACACGAAATATTCCTTTCACCTCACCTTTTCTTCCAAGTATGGTTTTGACCATTTTGCTCAAGATTCTCTTTAATATGCGTAGAACGTGCTTGGTTCAAGATAGTTCGGGCATCAGTTCCCAACCTTAGGATCCTTTTAATATATGTTATGTAATAACCCTAAGAGGATTCGACACCTTTTCAATGATTGCACATGAAATGAAGATGCAATTGAGATGAAATGTATATGCAATGCGGAATGTAATATGAGATATGAATGCATTGCTCCTTTTGAAATGCGGATGGAGTATATATCACCTATTTTACCATAATGTGAAAAACTGACAACTTCATGCCTCACAAGTTCCAAACGATATTCATTAATGTATTTGCGATATTCGTGGAGCTTTCTGCAATACAATTCCGATGTTTCATATTCTCCTAGTCATAGTCAACATTCATGAGGACATAAGTTGATATCTTGCTTTTTTTTTTTTAAAGAACAAACCCAAAATGTCGAAAGGACCAACACACAACTTGAAACCAAAACAGAACTGCAAAACCAAACAATTATATACAAATGTACAATATGATACAAATCTCACATGATTTAAGGGCTAAAATAGTGCTTTAGAACTTGCCCGTTAACCGGTAAAGTCAAATATTTCCCATCCAAAGTTCTTAGTCTGAAAGTACTCTCCCCTAGAATTTTTGAAATTTGATAAGGACCTAACCACAGACAATCAAACTTTTTGTGATCCCCTTTCTCATCATGCTTTTTATCCCACAATAAAACCAAGTCCGAGATCCTGAAAGACTTAATTTTGGCTCTTTTATCAAACCATATTTTGACCACATCTTGATGTTTGCTCATGTGGAGCATGGCTTCTTCTCTTTTTTCATCAAGGTGCATTAGATGACTTAATCTAGCCTCAATGTGATTATCAGTTCCAAGGTATTCTTGTGTGAAACGAAGGGTTTGAAGCTTCAAATTTGCAGGAAAAATTGGATCTTGCCCATAAACTAGATGATAAGGTGTATTCCCTATTGATTCTTTTTCTCTAGTCCTATCTGCCCAAAGAGCAAATTTTAATTGGTTGTGCCAATCCCGAGAATTCTTTTCCAATAATTTCTTAATTATGGTTAACAAATTTTTATTTGAAGATTCTGCCAAACCGTTGCCTTGAGGGTAATAGTTAGACGAAAACTTTAAACTCACCTTATTATCATATGCCCAATTTGCAAATTGAGTGGAAACAAAAGCTTTACCATTATCACTTACAATAGAATCGGGCATTCCAAACCTTGTTACGATATGATCTTCGAGGAATTTTATTACCACATCCATGGTAGCATGTTTCGTAGGAATTGCTTCCGCCCATCTAGTGCAATAATCTGTAGCTGTGAGTATGAATTTATGGGAATCTAAAGAATTTGGGTTGATAACTCCGATGAAGTCTAATCCCCATTGTGCAAACGGTCTCATCTCAACTACAGGTTGCAATGGCATAGCTGCATTCCTTTCTCTATTGGCAGCCACCTGACAAATATGGCAAGATCGCACGTGTGCATGTGCATCTTTAAAAATGTGGGGCCAATAATATCCCGCTCTTAGGATTTGATGTGTTGTTGAATTTTCCGAACCATGGCCGGTTCCGTATTTACCATGAAACTCCCGCAAAACATTGGTAGCTTCTTCTTGATTTAAGCATCGTAGGTAGATTCCCTCGTGATTTTTCCTGTAAAGAACACCAGAACTAATTAGATAATTGGCAGATTTAAGTCTCAAGGCTCTTCTTTGAGTAGAATTAAGATGTGATGGACACTTACCATTTAATAGAAAATACACAATATCAACATACCAATCATCTTTAGAAATGCGCTCTCCATCTGAATACTGGCATGTGACTTGGGGATTGTTCTCAGCAATTGTTTTCACAAGTCCTTGTCCATGGACTAATTTCATGGGTTGGATTTCAAGGTCAAATTCTTGGATGGTAGAAATCCATTTACCTCTTCTCTCACCCAGCTCGTTTTGCACAAACATGGTTTTGACAGTAGGGTCAGGCACAATGGCAGAGACCCTACTATGCACAATGTAATGTCTGAATTTTTTTACTATTTTGAAGAGTGCATACATTTGCTTATCGAGGATAGAATACCTCAATTGAGCATCCTTCAAAGGAGCGCTTAGAAAAGCTATGGGATTTTCTGCGTTATCTTCACCTTTCTGAGTCAAGACACTCGCAAAAGAGTGTTCAGATGCGAAAGCATAAATAAAGAAAGGCTTAGAATAATTTGGACTTATAAGGACAGGGGCTCTAGAAATAGCATCCTTGATGCTTTGAAAGGCAACCCTACTTTCTTCGTCCCATCTGACATTCACATCCTTTTTTAGCATCTCATTCAGTGGCTTAGCTATCTCAGCGAAGCCAGAAATAAACTTCCTCACGAAATTGATTTTCCCAAAGAAAGATCTCAATTCCTTTTTGCTAGCTGGGAGAGGCAAGTTTTGGATAGCTTCTATCCTTTTCGGGTCAATGGAGATACCTTCTTTTGAAATGATATGGCCAAGCAATCTTCCTTCTGTCACTCCAAAGATGCATTTTTTTGGATTTAAAGAAATTTCGTGCTCTTTACACCTTTGGAGTACTTTCCTCAAATCTTTGACATGGTCTTCCCTTTTCTTTGAAAACACAGGAATGTCATCCACATACACAATGATACATTTACCTATGAGCCCTTTGAACGCATAATCCATTGCACGTTGAAATGTTGCGCCTGCATTTAATAATCCGAAAGGCATTCTTCTATAGGCAAACGTTCCCCATTTGGTTGTGAAGGCCGTCTTCATCCTGTCACTGGGATGGATAAGAACCTGATTGTATCCAGAATACCCATCGAGAAAAGACATCATTTCAGACCCATTCACCGTTTGCAAGATTTCATCAATTGATGGCAATGGGTAATTATCCTTTTGTGAGGCTTTGTTGAGATTTCTAAAATCTATGCATAGCCTTATCTCTCCATTCTTCTTTCTCACCGAAACCAGATTAGCGACCCAAGTTGAGTGCCTAACGAGAAATATTATCTTTGCGTCCAACAATCGCTTGACCTCTTTCTCTATCAAGGGCTCAAGTAATGGGTTAACAGTTCGTTGTCTTTGTCTGAAAGGTTTGGAATCTGGTTTTAGAGGGATGGTGTGCATAATGACGTTTTGATCATACATTTTCAACTCATTGTAATTCCAAGCAATGCAATCCATGTAATACTTTAATGCACATATTATATTTTCCCTCTCATCAGTCGTACATGCCTTTGCAATGTACACTTCACGCGGATTATCCACACTCCCTATATTGATCAGGTCACAAGCATCTTTAGGAGGTGGAACCCTTTCTCCTTTTCTAGCTTTATATCCCATATCAAACACCTTCTCCAATGAAACGATGTTCTTAGGTATCTTGTTGGATTGAAATGTAACTTCGCTTTCTCCTTCTGTTTCTTCTTGCCACCTTTGATCTTCATCAATCACTTGGTTCTCAAAAATACCTGAATTGGTGACAAATTTGAAAATGTGCCTATCACTCTCAAAAACTTGCAAGTTTCTGACATTATCAGGTATCGATGGGCAAGGGACCAACTCAATGGAAAACTTCTTGCATTTTTTTATGTCCACCGGATTTAGCATGCCTGCAGCGATCGCAAGAGAATCAGCTATACGATTTCCTTTCCTAGAAATAAGGGATATATTAAAAGCATCAAATTCCTCAATGAGGTCCCTCACCCTAGTTCTATAAAGGCTTAATCTCTTATCGCGGTAGGTATATTGTCCTTTAACTTGTTTGACCACCAACTCCGAATCTCCCAATACTTTCAAACACTTAACCTTCTTGCTCAAAGCCAATTGTAATCCAAAGATAAGAGCTTCATATTCTACCACGTTGTTAGTGCAAGGAAATTGCAATCTATAGGCAGCAAAGAATGGTTTACTTCCCGGACAAGTGAGTTCAACTCCAGCTCCTGCCCCTTGTTTTGACTTAGATCCATCAAACTTGAGCAACCACACGAGATTATCTTCCTCAAAAGAGCTACAAGAAAATGTTTCTTTTTGAGGTTCTTCGGTAGCTCTTTCAACATCAAAAGCGTAGACTCCTAATTCAGGTTCAAAAAATTGAACTTCATTTGGCTTGTTGTATTCTGTGATGATTTCCTTAAGCCTTGGTTCATTTTCCACTCTAATTTGATTAGCAATCCCTTTCCAGGGTAGCCACATGTGTGAGCAATCAGTGGAGAAATAACCATTCAAACTTTTCATCCAATCCCTAGCAAGTAACATTCCATATCGACTTGGGATATTGACAACCAAAATATCAACCACCTGCTGGACCCTAGGTTCAGAATTGAGTTGGATCTTAACATCGTAGAGGGTCCCTACCACATTTACCTCAGACCGATCCAATTGCAAAACCTTGCATTTAGCAGAAATAGGCTCCAGGCCTAGCATTTGATAAATTTTTGCAGGCATGAGGTTACTTGTGGCACCTGTGTCCACCAAACAATTATGCAAATTTTTTCCAGCAATCCTCACAGTCAATAAAAAAGGAGGGACATCTCGTCTTTCCTTTCGTAAAACCATGTGAGATTCAACTTCCTTTCCTTCCTGTATTTGACTGGGTGAACCCAAAGCCTTTATCAATGCTTCCTTTTGGCCAGGAAACCTAGCCGCCTCTAAAAATGAAAGGCTAGACTTGGATTTCCTTAAATCCTCCACTATGTCATAAGTTGACTTCTCAAGCTTCAATGTTTTTTGCGTGTCCTTAGACGTTTCTCTTCCAGATGGAGGAGGGGGATTATTATCAGCCTTAGCATCGGGAGGAAGAATAGAATTGTTTGGTGGAGTTGAGGATGTTCTAGGGGTTTTGGACTTACTCCTCAAACGGTATCCATGGTTCCCCTTTCTAAATTCTCTAAAAGCTTGCACTTCCTGTTCCAAGATTTCATCCTCTTCTTCCTCATTCTCACTCTCTTGACGATATAGAGTTTCCACCACCAAAATGTTGTCGTCTCCTTGTTGATGTTGGGGTGGACCCTCGTTTGGCACAAGTTCCAAATCATCCACTTGAGCTTGGAGACAATGGGTATACCTAGCAATTTTGGGACAATTCCTTTCGTTATGCTCCTTCGTATTATGCAATCTACACCCCTTTTCCCATGCAAAATCAGAAATATTAAGAATGGAACTAGAGTGACTTGGTCCTGCAGAAGTATCTATCTGATTAGCAATAGGGGAAGGCACACCCCCATTGTTTGGCTTCGTATTCCACTGTCTCCCTCTATTGTTGAAGTTTCGATTTGTGTGAGGGGCATGGGATTCATACTTCTATTTTTGAACCAAATCATTACTCAATTTGTGAACTATCTTTTTGAGCTCTTCAACCTCTGAATAAATCTCTTTTGGTTGAGCTATGTGATTACTAGTTCCAGTAGGATTTGAGTAGTTGGTGAGATCTTGACTTAACATTTGAGTTGGATTTTGAGCCACTTGATTTGTGTAGGGATTCACACTTTGAATCGAAATTGGATTGGGGAAAGGAACTATAGCCTGAGAATTAATCGAAATAGCTCCTCGCATAGTCTGCTGACTATTTTGCAAAAATGAAGGAATGGGGGGAATGGATGTGATTGGTTGAATTGGAATGGGTGCGTAAGCGGGTGTTGATGAATATGGTTGTTGATAAGGCAAAGCATTTATGCCCGATATTTGTGGTGCCATGATCTGATTCATCATAGGAGCTTGACCATATGGACCATATTGTCCTACCATAGGCATCTGGGAAAACCCATAACCCTGTGGTGTCATTTGTTGTTCAATGGTCATAGCTTCATTGTAGGCTAGAGCAAGCGTGGTAACTTGAGGATTTCGCCTTGCAAACATTGCCGTCATAGGATCCAATGCCCCAAAATATATTTGCAAAGCTACTGCAGGATCAATGGCAAAGTGTCGAATTGCTCTATTGTAGCACTTCTAAAATCTCCCGATTAAAAGTTTGGATGGGCTCACCCCGGCCTCTTTTGCATGTAATGAATTGATTATAGATGATTGTGGGATCTAATGGTGACCTGAATTGATTGACAAAAGCATCCTCCATTTGCGTCCATGATGTAATGGAACCAATAGGTAAGCAAATATACCATTCGTAGGCCACTTGGTCTAGGCTCATGGGGAAGAGTCTACAAGCCACATCCTCATGTTGAACTTGTAATCTTATCAAAACATCCCTATAGGCCTGAATATGTTCCTCTACGGTCCTTGGGCCATCCGGTTTATATTTGGGCAAAAATCTCTCTATATTCTTAGGGATCTCGTGAATATCCCCTGCAATATTCAAAGGAATGTTATTGGCTCCGTACCAAGGAGGTGGTGGAGGTTGGGCCATTTGATTCAAAATCGATGATGATAACCCTACAAGAACCGTGGAAATGGTACTGATAATTGGTACACTAGTGGCAAATGACACCACCGGTGCAATTCCGCTAGATGCGCCTGAGACAGAAGGATCTTCTGTAACAAGAATATCTGGTGGGATCACAATTTGCTCGGTTTTATCCCTTGGATTCCTATGAGTGATTGGGAGGCTTTGGAATATGGTTTCCTCGGTTGTTTTGGACCTAGTTGCGATGCGATGCGGTGGGTCCAGCTTGTAAATGAAACTACCCTACGAAGCCTGACAAAACTCTCAATACCTCGAAGAAAACCTGCAAGACAAAGAAAATCTTGTAGTTAATGAAATTCAAAGAATAACTTGAAAACCAATTTGTTAGTCGTGAATGAAAGAAGGAATCATGACAAAGCAATATTCTAAAACAATGCACAATCAAAACACCTTATTCAAAACATCTTATTCCTGTATGAACAATCAAAAAGCGTTAGGACAATGAAATAAACAAACTCAGGCCCTCCTTCTAGCGCCAATCTGTTGAGTGGTATTTTCACCCAGTTGTGAAAGTACAACTCTCCTTTAGGATTTGGGTTCCAAATCCCCTCTTGCAAAGAAGTCAAACAAACAACTTCTCCAAGGTCTCCGTTGTATTAGCATTTGCAACTGTGTATTGGTAATCTCAAATGAAGATAATCAATTTAAATGCTTGGAACACCTTAGTGATTGCAAGTAATCGTAAACAAGGGGCAATGTTGTTTTATTTCACCATGAAACTTTAGTGATTGTTCATTGATTTTTTTGATTTTGTAATTTTTAAATGTTTATTTTAAATAAGTTAAACTTTCTAAAGAAAATAAAATGCAGAGAATGAAAATGCAATGCAGAAAACAAACTAAAAATAAAAATGCACTCAGTATGATGCTATCCTGTTCCGACAAAACCGAAGATGTGAGGTCTCCATGCATGCAACCTAACCTATTGGACTTGCAAAACATGCACAATCCCCATAGACTAAGTTCTGGTTCCTAGGGTACGAAATAACATTTCAGATTTCAAATATTCGCCTAATGTAACCCAAAAAGATGGCATTTAACATTATCTATAAATTCGAAATCTGAAAAAATGAAAGAATAAACATTAAATCCATAGCATGCAAAGAATATCTCCTTCTTTCTTGCCCACAAGATGCAAATTTCTGAACACTTCTGCATTAAAAATATGTCATTTTACAATAGCAGAATCTCTGGTTTTTCCAAACCAGTCTGTGGAAGAGAAACAACTCAAACAGGTCCAGAATGGCTTCCTCGCCTTCAGCTCTACAACTCTACTTGCAACGGTTTCCAACCCCTCTGGCCTCTTTGAATGGCGTATTTAAACTTCTAAAAAAATTGCTTCTCCTTCCATGATGGTTCGTTTCATTTTTCGATGGCTGCTCGTTTCACCTTCCCTGACTGCGTGTGCTTTGGTTTCCATTTTGTGGCCCTTCGCTGCGTTTTCTCCTCATTGGCTTGCATTCGTTTCCCTCCGTGTGTAACGGTCATCTTGAATGATCATGTAACGCTTTGTCTTATTCATTAGATTTTGTCCTTATGTCCACGTCACTATGCAGGTCCGTTACCTTGGCGAAACTGGAACATGTCGCGATATCGCGACACTTCTTGTTTCTCTGCTTGGCTGCCCCTTTTGAATCATGAAAATGTAACATGTCACGATATCGCGACACTTTTTGCCCCTTCTGTCTTTTGTTGCTTTTAGCCATGAAAATGTAACATGTCGCGATATCGCGACACTTTTGGCCCCTTCCGTCTTTTGTTGCTTTGAATCGTGAAAATGCAACATGTCACGATATCGTGACACTTTTTCCTTTCATGAAAATGCAACATGTCGCGATATCGTGACACTTTTTCTCTTTCTTTCTCTTGCTTTGAATCTGCAAAATGCAACATGTCGCGATATCGCGACACTTTTCTCTCTTCTTTGCTTTGAATCACGAAAATGCAACATGTCGCGATATCGCGACACTTTTTTCCTGTACGACCGCGAAAATGCAACATGTCGCGATATCGCGACACTTTTTCTCCTTTGGCCGCAAAATGCAACATGTCGTGATATCGTGACACTTTTCTTTCTAGCTCTTTCTCTTTGCTTTGTATCGTGAAAATGCAACATGTCGCGATATCATGACACTTTTTCTCCTTTGGCTATGATAGCAACATGTCGTGATATCGTGACACTTTTTCTCTTTTGGCCGCGATGGTGCAACATGTCGCGATATCGCGACACTTTTTCTCTTTTGGCCGTGATGGTGCAACATGTCACGATATCGCGACACTTTTTCTCTTTGGCCGCGATGGTGCAACATGTCGCGATATCGCGACACTTTTTCTATTTTGGCCGCGATGGTGCAACATGTCGCGATATCGCGACACTTTTTCTCCTTTGTGGTATTTTGCTTTTTTCTTTGATCTTTAGCCTATGGGCCACTTCAGTCTTCTTGGAACACATGCAAAAAGGTGGGTCCCCAATTTTGGGGTACGTTGTGGAGCAGCCACAACAATGAGTAATATTCTTCCACTGTCTTCTTTTTTCCTCCAAAGAAGTCGAAGCATAAACAGTAATGCAGAGCATAATATGGTTGGAATGTCTACTTTGAATAGCTATAGCCAACAAACCCCAACTACCAACCATATGGTGAATAACTACCTCTTTTGGATCCCAAAGACAAGCAATGCCACCCGAAGTCCCTTGGGAACTGAGGGAAACCACTTTTCTAGCTGGCCAAATTTTATTGGAAATTAAGTCCATATCCTCCATTGACATCTTAGTTTCTTGAAGGAAAACAAGATGTGGATGATTTACCTGAATCATTCTTCTAATTTTATTTTGTTTTGAAAGACTCCCTTTGAGTCCTCTAATATTCCAAGTGATGATCTTCATTAATACCAGGGCTAAAAATGTTGGGAATGGCATTAAGCTTACCTTCCTCTACAAGATTTTTACCTTCTTTTACCATATGATATTGATTGGTCTTGCGACCTAATTTTTTATTCGAATCCATCTTCAATTTTTTTTTCCCTGTTTCTTGACTTATTCCAATTGAATCTAATATGGCTTCTAACCTTGAAGAATGCTCTTACATAGCCAAAATTTTACTAGATGGTTCAATAGAGTCTATATTGGGACCTGCATTATTTGAAGTTTTGACATTTGAAATATTGTTTTTCTTGTGTAAATTTTCTCCCTTTTTTCTGTTGAAAACCTTTGATTTGTTGGTTTGTCTCTGAGTTCTTCCCTTCGTATTTAAATTGTGTTTCTAAGATTTCAGTTTCCATTATTTCCTCTTTCTCACTTGGGACATCATTTGTGGAAAGGATTTCAAACATATTAGCAGATGACTTTGATTGATCCTTCATAACTAGTTTTTTCTGAGTGTTCTTCTTCTTAGGTATTTGGAAACCTGCTAAGTTTATATCTTCTTTCTTTTGATCAGGAATTTTATTTGGGCAAGCATTGGCCAAATGACCATATTCATGGCACATTCTACAATGAAAAGGAATGTTCTCATAGTCCACTACTTGCTCCCAAGTGTCTTCCCAAAATTGTAATGTGATCTTTTTAGGTATGGGATTGTCAAAATCCATTAAAACACAAATCCGAGCATAAATAATATGTTCAAAATTTTGAGTACAATTAGCAGTCATCATAAAAGTTCCTAAAGAGTTTCCAATTGAAGAAAAAATAGTAGGATTCCAAAATTCAATAGGGAGGCCAAAGAGTCTAACCCACACGGGAGCAATAGAAGGCATCTCTTCTTCGTCTTTAAATTTAGTATGCCATGGCTTCATGAAAAGCCCTGCCCTTCCAAAAAACCATGGCCCCCCTTGAAAAGTTTTCTCTCTATCTTCATTATTAGCAAATAAAACAAGAAAATAACCATTTGGATAAATAGAGATTTGTAACTCACCTTTAGTTTTCCAGCTTTTTGCAGCCCAGACTTTGAAAGCAAATAGACTCGGACAAAAACCCACGAACCGACAAATTAGTCCTCTTTTTTCCAAATCTTCAATGCTAATCTGAATGTTATCCATATCAAGCTTAACAATAGGAGTTCCATCAGTTGCTTTAAGACATCCTGACTCTGTTTTCTTGGGATCAATCTTAGGCATTCTTAGAGGTTTATGGGAAGCCCTAATATTGATATTAGTATTGGGCTGAGGCTGTCCACCACGAAGGGCATCCCTAAAATTTATTTTTGGGACTGAGTCTTCAAAATTCTTACCCTTGATAGGGGTTTTCACAGTAGAATTATTTTTTGGGTGCACCTTAGCACCAGATTCACTTGAGATATGAGCCATTTTTTGATCAACTGCTTGAAACTTGTTTCATGATCTCTTTAATCCTTGCCCTAGACGCCGTGGAAAGGTATGGTTTTCACTTTTCTTTTGTGCAGCAAATTGGAAGTCGTTGTCATTCAAGTTCACAGTATGATCTGTAAAAAGACAAATTTTTAACCCATATTGTATCTCCTGCAACATTTATTGCTAAAATATTGAGAATAAACCACAAAAATATTGGCCGCTAGGGCCCGAAGGCCCTAAAAACCAACCTCTGAAGCTGCTTGCACTCAACCCAGATGAAACCCTCGCATAGCTGCTTGCCAAATATGTCGTTCACACATAGGGATGCGCTAGGATCTATGTTGCTCCAAATGATATGAAAATTGGTGGAGACGTTCTAGGGTTTTTCAGACATCTACCCTCAAAATTTCAGCTCAATCTGAGTCCGGATGAGTGAGATATGACTGAAACAAGTTCGGCAGTTTGGGCAGTCCTGCGAAAAACGTCTCATCTGCCTCTCTACTATATCTTGCTATAACATAAATATAAGTTAAATGATGATATAAAAATAAGGAGGCAATGGTAACCAATTTATTTATTTATTATTTCATTGATAAGTGTAATTCATTTTACATGATTCTTAAAAATTAGCTAAAATACATATTAATATTTTAGTATGGTAAATGTTCTTATATTGCACTATAATAACATTAAACCTAGAAGAAGGATACATGCATTAAAATATTATCCATTCTTTGATCTTTTACAAAAAAAATTCTTTTTTAAACAAAAAAAAATAGACTTTTTAAAGACGTGATTATATCAAAAAAATAAAATAAAATAAATAAATAAATAAACAATTAATTTAAAAAAATCCTCATTCTTAAATTAGTATTTTATACTATCCACTAAATATGACATATAAGATATAACATAACCTAAAATTTAAAAACTTTATCCATAATGAAAGCCAACACCCCTAAAAAAAATTTAAGACATCTTTTCCATTGCTTACATTGCAAAAATTAAAATAAATGTCTACAGGCAGTTGCCCTAGTGGCTAAAGATGGCGGTTGTTTCTTAAGTAGTCTTGTGTTCAAACCCCTTGAGATGGTTGTTGATGTAATTTGTAAACTTTCTCCTTAAAAAAAATAAATAAATAAATTGGCATTAACAAATCTTGTCCCTAAACTACTACCCGTAATATTATTTTTTTCTTTAAAAATTCCAAATGGCTCAGCGACGCTAATTTTGTTTTTTATTTTGAATAGTTTCTCAACCATATTCTCACCATATTCTCACGCACTTAATCTTTAAATCTTATCTTAATATTGATTCACTTCTCCACATATTTCTTTTTCTTCTTTTTTGAGGGGACCTTTACAAATTTCTTCACATTTTTTTTTTTTTTGAGGGGACGTTTACAAATTACATCAACAATCATCCTCATGGATTTTGAACACAAGACCACTTAAGAAACAACCACCACCTTAGTGTTAGGAATGGAGCCTAATTATGAGGAGGCTAAACAGAGAAAGTTTCTGGATTTACTGCAGGACGGGCAGGGAAAGTTTCCAGATTTACAGTCTGTTAGTCTACGAGAGAAAGTTTCCGGATTTACAACGGAGGACAACCGGGGAAAGTTTTTTTGTTTTTATCCCAAAATTAGATGTTGGGAACTCAATGTTAATCTTGGAATGTATTAAGAAAAGCGGTTTGTTTTTTCTATTTTTTCTTATATATAGTTGTGAGGAAAAACAAAGAAGACTATGACAAAGAAAATTATTGTGTTGATTCCTTGGAAATATAGAGAGGAAATTACAGCAGATGTTTGTTGTAGGTTGTAACCCTCTATTGCTTGGATTGAGAAAATGAAGGACTGAAAATTCTCGGTGGATGTAACCCACATTGGGTGAACCACGTTAAAATCGTTGTCTCTTCTTTTGTGTGTGTTTGTCTAATTTTTCTTTAATTCTGCCATTAAAGTTTGAAACACTATAATTGCTTTTCTATATAAATATATTTTTATATAGTGATTTACTCTAACAAGTGGTATCAGAGCGGTTGTTTTGTTGGGTGCACTTGACAGAAGGAGAATTTCTGGATCAAGTGGGAGCAATGGCGGAAGAAGGGAGGTTTAGAGTTCAAAAATTCAATGGCCAAAACTTTCAATTCTGGAAGATGCAGATGGAGGATTACTTGTACCAGAAGGATCTTTACTTACCTCTTGAGGGGGAAACAGAGAGACCTTCATCTATGTCTGATGAGGAGTGGAGTCTCCTTGATAGAAAGGCATTGGGTACTATGAGGTTGTGCTTGGGAGCCACCGTAGCCTTCAACATCTCTGATGAAAAGACTACCAAGGGAGTCATGGATAAGTTGGCCAAGATGTATGAGAAACCATCAACATCAAATAAGGTATTCTTAATGAAAAGGTTATTTAACATGAAAATGAGTGAAGGAGGATCTGTGCATGATCATTTAAATGAATTTAATACTGTCACTAATCAATTGCATTCAGTAGGATTGGATTTTGATGATGAGCTTAGGGCCTTATTAATCTTATGCTCTCTTTCGAAAAGTTGGAACAATTTGGTAATGGCGGTAAGTAACTCTGCTTCGAGTTCAAATAAATTAGAATTTGATGATGTGGTTGGTGTGATACTCAGTGAGGACATGAGAAGAAAAACCACAGGAGAATCATCTAGCACCGCCTTAACTGTTGAGAATAGAGGAAGAGGAAGAGAAAGAGGCAAGAGTTCACATCGTGGAAAATCCAAAGGCAGATCCAAATCACATGGAAAAGGAAAGCTACAGTGTTGGCACTGTGGCAAAAAGGGTCATCTCAAGAAGGATTGTTGGCAAAGAAAGGGTGATGGAAATGAAGGTAATGATAATAATGGTAACACTTCAGAAGCCAATATTATTGGACAAATTCTACAAGATGCTTTAATCTTATCTCTTGATAGAAATAGTGATTATTGGGTAATTGATAGTGGTGCTTCATTCCATGCTACCTCACATAAGGAATACTTCATAGATTATGTTTCTGGAGATTATGGAAAGGTTCTATTGGGAAATGACCAACCATGTAAAATCGTGGGTATTGGAAAGATTTTGATTAAATCCCCAAATGGATGTCAATGGGCTCTTAAAGAGGTGAGACACATACCAGGTTTAAAGAGAAATCTTATATCGGCAAGTAAGCTTGATGGTGAAGGATACACGGTTGCATTCGGAGAAAATGCTTGGAAAGTTACTAAAGGTTCATTGATAGTAGCTAGAGGTAAATTTGTGGGTACTCTTTATTTACTTACTGATTTTTCTCACAGCTCCATGAATTTAGTTTCTACTAGGTGAGAGTGCATCTTTGTGGCACCAAAGACTTGGCCATATGAGTGGAAAAGGTATGGAAATTTTACATTCAAGAAAGTTATTGCCTAAGTTAAAAGAGATTGATTTGGAATTCTGTGAGGATTGTGTTTATGGTAAAGCAAAGAGAGTTAGATTTCTCAAGGATGGCAAGGAAAGGAAGAAAGAGAAATTGGAGCTTGTGCACTCAGATGTTTGGGGCCCAGCTCAGGTAACTTCTCTTGGAGGTTCCTCTTACTATGTACTTTTTATTGATGATGCAACAAGGAAAACATGGATATATTGCATTAAGAATAAAAGTGATGTTTTTAATACCTTTAAGAATTGGAAAGCATTAGTTGAAAATGAAGCTGGAAAAAGGTTAAAGTGTCTAAAGTCGGATAATGGTGGATAATATTGCAGTAGAGAATTTGATGTGTTTTGTTCTAAAAATGGAATTAGAAGAATCAAGGTAGTTCCAAGAACACCTCAAGAAAATGGGGTTGCAGAAAGAATGAATAGAACCATCATGGAGCGTGCTAGGAGCATGAGAATACATGCGAGCTTACCATTATTTTTATGGGCTCATGTTGTTGATACTTTGCAGTATATCGATTAATAGAGGACCGTCTAGTGCCTTGGATGGAGGAATTCCAGAAGAGCTTTGGACGAGGTAAACCAATAAATTATTCTTTCCTTAAGGTATTTGGATGTGAGGCTTTTATGCATATAGACAAAGAGAACAGAAATAAGTTAGATGCTAAGGCCCAAAAGTGCTATTTTATTGGTTACGGTATTGATGGCTTGGGTTACAGATTATGGGATTGTGATAACCGAAAAGTCATTAGAAGTAGGGATGTCATATTTAATGAAAAAAACTTGTATAAATATCGATTGCAGGGAAAGAAACAGAAAGAGGAAAATGCTGAATACATAGACCTTGATGGACACATAGAAAAGGTAACTCCAAAGGTGGTAGAAGATCAAAATGTACAGCAGCAACAACAAGCACCTCAATCTCCAGAAAGTGTTGTTAGACGATCTACCAGGATAAGTAAAATTCCTCAACGTTTCTCTGATTATATTTTGTATACTGATCTTTGGTGAGCTCGAATGTTTTCGGGAAGCATTACGAGATGGATACCAGGAATAAGTGGGAGCTTGCAATGAATGAAGAAATGGACTCTTTATTCCATAACCAAACTTGGGATTTGGTTGAGCTACCCAAAAGTAAAAGAGCGTTGACCAATAAATGGTTTGTACAAGACCAGATATTGCCCATGCAGTGGGAGTAGTGAGTAGATTTATGAGTAATCCAAGAAAAGGACATTGGCAAGCGGTAAAATGGATACTCAGGTACTTGAGAGGAACTTCAAATTATTCTTTGAATTTTGGAGGCTCTAATATATTCTTGAAAGGTTTTGTAGATTCTGATATGGCGGGTGATCTTGATGGTGGAAGGAGCACTACGGCTACATATTTACTATAGGAGGAGGAGCGGTTAGTTGGATTTCTAAACTCCAACACGTAGTTGCCCTTTCAACCACTGAAGCTGAATATGTTGCTTGCTACGAAGCAAGCAAAGAGATGGTTTGGTTGCAAAGACTAATGGAAGAACTGGGAAGAAGCAAGAGGATAATAGGTTGTGGAGTGATAGCCGAGTGCTATACACCTTGCAAAGAATTCAGCATTCCATTCAAAAACTAAACACATCAAACTCGGGTATCATTTCATTAGATCAGTAGTGGAAGATGGATCTTTGAAATTAGGGAAGGTTCACACATCACAAAATCCTGCTGATATGCTTACAAAAGTGGTGTCAAGAGAAAAGTTGAGCTTTTGCTCAACTTCAATTGGCCTTAAGGAATAAGAGGCCAATGGAATTAGTATCCAAGTGGGAGATTGTTAGGAATGGAGCCTAATTATGAGGAGGCTAAACAGAGAAAGTTTCTGGATTTCTTGCGGGACGGGCGAGGGAAAGTTTCCAGTTTACGATCCGTTAGTCTACCAGAGAAAGTTTCCAAATTTACAGCAGGACAACCGGGGAAAGTTTTTTTTGTTTTTATCCCAAAATTAGATGTTGGGAACTCAATGTTAATCTTGGAATGTATTAAGAAAAGCAGTTTGTTTTTCTGTTTTTTTCTTATATATAGTTGTGAGGAAAAACAAAGAAGACTATGACAAAGAAAATTACTTGTGTTGATTCCTTGGAAAAATAGAGAGGAAATTACAGCAGATGTTTGTTGTAGGTTGTAACCCTCTATTGCTTGGATTGAGAAAATGAAGGACTGAAAATTCTCGGTGGATGTAACCCACATTGGGTGAACCACGTTAAAATCGTTGTCTCTTCTTCCGTGTGTGTTTGTCTAATTTTTCTTTAATTCTGCCGTTAAAGTTTGAAACACTATAATTGCTTTTCTATATAAATATATTTTATATAGTGATTTACTCTAACACTTAGCCACTAGGGCAACTCTCCGTCCTTTCCACATACTTTTTTTAATGAAAATTAAATAATTTTGTTCAAATCTTTCTTCAAACAACCCTACTCTCACGTTGGAAGTTGCAGTATGCTTCCTTGCCAATTTCAACACGCAAAACGTGATCATTGGCAAGTCAAATATCAAAGCAAAGCTTTATTTCAAGGGAGACAGACATAAATTTTCTTTTCTCTAGGGCTTTATTTCAAGGGAGACAGACATAAATTTTCTTTTCTCTAGGGCGCTTCGAGACCGTTAATAATACGCCATTTGACTTTTTATGGTCTCTTTTGTTCTATAAATACTTGGGATTGGAATGGCACATGCAACAACAATAGCACTATACCATCTCTCGTATGCTTGCTAGCGATCTATTGGTTTCACGGCAAAAGATACAGATAACACATTCTATTGAAATTCAGATAGTTCTCCTTGCGGTTGAGGTGAGCAAAGCTATCTATCGTTCCCACCGCTGAAGATATGACGTCATCAATCGTTCTGAAAATCAGCACATTGCTCGTTGCGCTCAACCTTATTTTTACGGTCCATATCTCCGCTCAACATGACGACATTAATAGGCAGAATTATATGTTTCCAGGTACATTCCAGAGGTTACAATACCGCTGCGGAAATTCAGGCCCAGCTCCACACCCTCCTTGCCCTCCTGCCCCTAAAGGAAATAGGAAGTTGATATGGGAAAATGCAAAGGTTGCAACTGGCCAGCATGTGCGTTATCCGTGATCGTATGATTCCCACAATAACACTCAGTAGGACTTCCTAATTTTCTCCAATTCAATCTACACGAAACCCATGAGATCTTAGTACCATAGCAACCTTATTTACAATTTCATTCATCCCCGCTATGTTGTGTTATTGCAGTGAATAAATATATATATTTATTGCTATTAGATGTGCAAAAAAATGTGCGATAAAACTACTCTCAAATTTTTGAGTTGCTATATTGTCTTTCTCTTTTTAATTTAAGGAATGCTGTATAACGGAGTTAAACACCCGTGCCCATTAAATTAGGCTGGTATTTGCGGAAATTTAATGCAACAAAGTCTCATCATGTCACCAACCAATTATATAATAACGATTAGATTTTTTAGTATGGCCATCACATGTTATATGATCTACTAACATTTGAAATTCATTTTTTTTATTTAAAATAATTAATTTTAAATCTTTTAAACTATGAGTGATATTTTTAATTTATAAACCTTGTGTTAAATGACATTAAAAGATTTTTTTTGAAAGACAAGTTTTATTTTATAAACCATATATCATGTTAAAATAAAGTATTACTTTATAATTGAAAAGTAATTTTAATATGAAAAATGGTATGTATAAACAAGAGACCTAAATGCACAGGATGTCCATGTTCTCATTATATATTTTTTTAATATTTAAATAATCAATAAACAAGCTAATGGTTTTGTATAAACAAGAATATCTTTATCCTTTTTAATATTTAGATAATCAATAAACAAGCTAAAGATTCAATATTTTAAATTATTTGTTTATGTTTCAGATGACTATTTTTCATCAACATTGAAATGGAATCATCCTTACTATATCATCATTACCATGTCACCAACTATTCAAATAATGGTATTATATGATTTGAACATGAATTTCCCATAACATTAGATTATAGATTATATTATTTAATAGGGTTTGAACTTTAATGATTTTTTAGTAACATATAAAATTTATTTTATTAGTTAAAAAAAAAATCAATTATAAATTATACAGTAAGTATTATAATTTTTAAAAAGATTTTTTATTCTTAAAATATTTTATTTTAAAATAAAGTAAAGTAGATTTAATTTAAAAATTATATATTGAATTTGGTTTCAATATTTTTAGTTTGAAAGGAGATAATGTGGTATTGGTTTCAACTAACTTAGTACCAAGGTAGATATTATACACTTCTTTCAAGTTTTATTAGAAGCAAAGGAGATATTAATCTTCACAAAATAACCTTCTATAGGATTGGGTTATTCTACAACCAAGTATAATATGAAATATTCTTAATGGAAAAACCTTCTATGGGATTGGGTTATTCTGCAACCAAGTATAATATGAAAGACTTTGAATAGAAAAGGATTTAAAGAAATCCTCTTACATATACTCTAGAATAATTTAAACTCCTAGTTTAGAGGTACTATTGTGTCTAACCAACATATCATGTAGTTAATCAAAAATAATAATGTCATCCATTTTTAGAATAAGTCCATCCATAAAAGTTAGATCACAATACCTCTAGATCATAAATTGAAAATAATAGCTAAAAATTTCCATATTTCAACTCAAATTTGTTTCAATAAAATTAATGATATTTAATAGAATTGAACTGATATACTTGCATAATTGTACACCCTTATTGTTATATGTTGTCTTATTCATTAATCTTCTTTGCTTCAAATATAAAATTCATATTGGTAATAGTATATCCTTTTCATTATTCAGAGTCATTATTATGATCACGATAATATCTTCCTTCTACTAGGATTGCACTGATAAATAAAAAGATATGATCAAATACGATGCACCTTGTTAGGGCCATAACTTTTTCTTTGAATGTCTATTTTACCCCGTTCTTTTTTAGAACATTTTGAATGACATGGAGAACCTACGAAAAGTGGCCCATATGTTTCTTGGCGTGAAAATGCCTCTAGGAGACCCAAAATTAGCTTTTAATGTAATTTTTAGTTTTCACAACTAAAAATTTATCATAACTATTAGTGTAGAACTAGAGTGGGGTTGCTATCTTGGGGTAGTGGGTTTTATTGAATAACGGGTGCATGATTCCATTTTGAATGTCATCTGAGTTTTTTTAGGCTTACTAAAAATAGAAAATGAGATGCCAAAAATAGAAATTTACTAAAAATACTAAGGGGGTAGCGTAGGCTAGGGTTTTTCTTTTTGTAAGTATAAGAAGTGGGATACTCTATTGTAATGGGGATGGAAATTCAGTTATTGAAAAGAATAATTTGTAGGTTTCTTTTATTGGTGTATTTTGTATGATGTCTTATCTTATACTTTTATCCTTGGAGTCTATTGATGGTCTCCTGTAATGAATTCTTATCATTTGGTATCAGATCAGGTGAGTTATCGCTAGTGGAAAGAAAATGAACATAAGAGGGAGAGGGTGAGGAATATATACCCAAATGAATAAGTAGATGGAGGATATGCATGCAAAAATAGCATGCCTAACTAGTGCAATCAATCGCATGGTGGAGGCCTACAGTAATGTGAACTCAGATCTAGGATTTGATAATGAGATCATGATTGAGGAAGGTGAATCTGAGGATCATGTGCAAGAACCAAAAAAAATTGAAAGTAGGCTGATCAGAGCCTTGGAAGGACTTAAAGGAAGCTGAGATGGTTTCAAGATCGAGGTTTTTGAGTATGTTGGTGGGTTAAAACTAGAGGACCTAATTTGTTAGGTAAATAGTATGTAGTAGTATTTTTAATGGAGTAATATAGCTGAGGAAAAGAAGGTGGATCTCTCATGCACAAAGTTGAAAGGGTATGCTTTTAATTTGGTGGGATTATCTATAGACGGAATGACAGAGGAAAGGAAAAGCAAAGATCAAGTTTTGGGATAAGATGAAGAAGAAGTTACAAAAAAAGTTTGTGCACGTAGACTATTTCCAAACTTTATTTTGTAGATTTCAAAACCTTCTATAAAATGACCAAAGCATCGATGACTACACCAATGAGTTCTACAAGCTATCTATCAGTGTGGAGCATAATGAGACCAAAGAGTAGAGGGTTACAAGGTATGTAAATGGTCTAAGTTATGCTATTCAAGATAATTTGAGTATACCCTTACTATAGAAGATGTATATCAGATGGCCTTAAGGGCCAAAGAAAAGTATAAGAGGAGTAATTACAGAAGAGGGAAGAAGGGATCGGTATCTTCTCCAAATTGGGGGCATGGAGGATCTAGCTCATCAAACAGAGAATCCTCAAATATAGAGAAGCATGAAGAGGCATAGCAATGGTCGTGGTACCTACCAAAGAGGAAGAGGAAATAGAGAAGGTCAAGGTAATGGGAGAGATCGAGCTGGGAATGGATCATGAAAGTTGTACACTAATTTTAGATGTGTTAAGGAAGTTCACCAAGCATTTGAGTGCATTCACTATTATGCTTAAGAGAGAAATCTGGGAGGATAGGCTAGAGTCAACCTAGTTAAGGAAGAGGATGAAAGTGAAACAAAAGTTTCTATAGATGCGGGTGATTATATCATGATAAAGAGAATATTGATTGCTCCAAAGAATGTGAAAATACAAGTGTATGAGGGTGATGAGTCCTGGATACAAACAAATATATTTTGTACAATATTCACATCGGTAGTAAAGGTATGAAAAGCAATCAATTGTGATAATATGGTCTCTAATGTAATGGTAGAGAAAATAAATCTAAAATGTGAGAAGCACCTACATCCCTATCGCATTTTATGGATCAAGAAAGGAAATGAGGTGACTATTGATAAGAAAATTTTGGTACAATTCTTAATCGGAAATACTTATAAATATGATGTTTGGTGTGACGTGATTCCAATGGATATCTATCACATACTATTGGTGAGGCTTTAGTGGTATGATAGGAAGACCATCAATGATGGGGGTCAAAATAAATACACCTTTTGAAAGGATGGTGCCAAGGTAGTATTGTTGCCTCTTCAGGAAGAAGGGTAGTGCGAGAGTTTGTTGACTATGAAGATGTTTATCATAGAGGCACAAGAATCTAGTTGATACTATGCATTAAAAACGAAGAAGATAGAGGTAGAAATTAATTGTAAAAGCATATTGATAAAGCTTTGTCATATGATCATTTATAGAACATGCAATGATATTATATTAAAGGATAATAAATTTATAACCTCCATACGAAAGTGGTACTTGAAAAAATCCTAAGATGAATTAGTAACCACCCCATTGACATCTACTTTGAGCTATGGATTTGATTCCATAATGATGGACATATAGATCTCGTGTGTTATTGATAAATAATCAATGTGACATAGAATATTCAATTCCAAGGAAATTGAATTTATGAAATACTCTAGCAAATACTCACCTAACATTTATTAGCCTAAACCATAGATATTTTTTCTTACTTGTATATAACAAAGTGGATACCATTAATTCAAATTTAATCTTAATAAGAAATATCTTTTACATATGAATTTGAAAGAGAATGTTATTATGTTTAGATGAATCAAGTGCTTTAATATTGAAGTTAATCTGATTATATTTATTACAATTACTCAGAATATTGCTATGTTGATGATATAACTAAAAGTAACTCATAAAAAGGAATATTTTTCAAAAATTAACCTCATATTAAATTCTATCGAATCTATTATAACTATGAAATAATTATAACTATCAAATATTATGATAATGAAACATAACAATCAAGCAATTAATTGGATGATTCTTATCTCAAAATTAAGATCATTTTCTAATGAAAAATGACTTGATCTATTAAAGTGTTGTAGGGTGTTACTTAGCTATAGCAAATTCATCTTTTGAACATAAATTTATGAATCAAAATATTTTTTATGCATATAATATTTAATGCACATTTATTCATATATAACCTAAAAATCATCTGGGATTTTTCTCTACTTTTTGAGAGATTGGTAGGATGTGGATACCTTCTATGAACAAATAAATTGTTGAATAAAATATCCTTTCATCTATTCTTAAATATTTTTACATGTATTGAAATGTTAGATGAAGTAATTAAATTTTTATTTAAATAAATTTCACAAAAAAATAATGATATGCATTTCAATTTTGAATATAAAATGAAGAGCATAATGAGAAGTTATATAATATCAATAAACTAAATTAAAAATATACAATTCAAGAGGAATTAGCCATACAATTGCTGAAAAATATAGACTTTGTAGGTTTATTATTTAACATGTGTGATTTTATACATAAAATCATATAATTAAAACAATTATTTGGTCACACAACTAATGAAATTACTTTTTAGTTATACATGGTTATTAATTTCAAGCATGAAATCACTAGCATCAATATTGTGCAACTAACAGACTTGTTGTATCTATTTAAAATATAATTTTATAAAAAATATTATCATGAAAAGCAATTAAATATTTCAAAAAAAATAATAATAATTATAAAATAAATATTAATATTTTCAACTATACGATTCAATATATGTTCAACAAACTTATATCATACTATACTTGAAGGATATATTTTAGTATATGGATCCATTAAGATGAGTTGGATTTTTTGAAATGTATATGATTGTATAAGAAACACAAGGTTTGGATTGCTATAACATAAATATAAGTTAAATGATGATATAAAAAGGAGGCAATGGTAACCAATTTATTTATTGATTATTTCGTTGATAAGTGTAATTCATCTTACATGATTCTATGCTTAAAAATTAGTTAAAATACATATTAATATTTTAGTATGTTAAATGTTCTTATATTGCACTATAATAACATTAAACCTAGAAGAAGGATACATGCATTAAACTATTATCCATTCTTTGATCTTTTACAAAAACAATTCTTCTTTAAACAAAAAAAATAGACTTTTTAAAGACTTGTGATTATATCAAAAAAATAAAATAAAAATAAATAAATAAATAAACAATTAATTTAAAAAAATCATCATTCTTAAATTAGTATTTTATACTATCCACTAAATATGACATATAACATATAACATAACCTAAAATTTAAAAACTTTATCCATAATGAAAGCCAACACCCCTAAAAAAAAATTAAGACATCTTTTCCACCGCTTACATTGCAAAAATTAAAATAAATGTCGAAAGGCAGTTGCCCTAGTGACTAAATATGGCGGTTGTTTCTTAAGTAATATTGTTTTCAAACCCCTTAAGATGGTTGTTGATGTAATTTGTAAACTTTCTCCTAAAAATAAATAAAATAAATTAATTGGCATTAAAAAATCTTGTCCCTAAACTACTACGTGTAATATTATTTTTCTCTTTAAAAATTCCAAATGGCTCAGCGACGCTAATTTTGTTTTTTATTTTGAATATTTTTTCAACCATATTCTCATTCACTTAATATTTAAATCTCATCTTAATATTGATTCACTTTGAAAGCATGAGGATACGGAAACAAAAAGGAATATGCCAAGCACGATGAGTGTAAAACCAAACTTAACGCTAAAAGCCTATATATTGAAAAATGCATAAAAAGAAAGAACATAGACGAATTGACACAAGATAAAAGTAGTATGAAATATAGCCTTATTCACTAATATGCTTTCAAAGTCATGTTACAATACGTATCCTTCCTTTTTAGGGGATAGGAGCGTCAAATATGTTTCTTATCACATCCATGGATAGCGATCCTTCTTACGAGTGCCCACATGTAATATGGGAGGACAAAAAGGTCACCGCCACTTGTGTATATGATTCTTTACTCCTCCCTACTCCTATGATGTCAGAAAACTATGTTCAAAGAAATAGAAAATATTAATAGCACCTGCAGAGAGAATAAAACATGTATTTCCCAAGGCCTACTGTTAGTGTATGTATGAAAATATTAAAATGATAACCAAATCACCTCATATCGACCTAAAATTTTAACAGAAGCATAAATATATTACCAGGAAGCCATGTCAAAAGAAACAGTCTAGAAATTCCTCACATATTTGTATTCGCTCCGGGGTGGGACGAATAAACCTCCAACAATTTGTCAGAAAGCACCCTCTTCAATGTCTTGCTTAGGAAGCTCCAAATGACCTGAAAATTTGGGGTTAGCTAATTGGCGGTGTTTTGGGAAGACCCAGATGGTCAGATTTCTCCAATTTGGCCTCTAGCACCCATATTTTGATGATGGCATCTGCAGATTAGTAAAGGCAGGAAATGATAAAAACCTAGTCAAAAATGCTCAGAATAAAGTGAAATCTAAACTAAAACCTATTTAGATAACCAAGAATAAGATGCAAAAAAAAAATCAAAGAAATATATCACAAATTTATATTCGTCCCGGGGTGGGGCATTTAGAGCTACGACAGTTTGGGGAGCGCCCAGGGGTAGGACGCCCACCGTTTGGGACTTTTTTTCGACACCAATCCACTTGGGATGGGTCCAAAAATTCTTATGGGGTGTTGTAGACAAATTTTGTGGATTTTTGTGGCCAAAAATTGGGTTTTGGGTCCAGATTCGTGCTTCCAATAATCATCGAATAACCTCCCTTTTGATTGAGAGATTAAGGATGTGAAAGGCACAAATCACAAGTAGGTATGTAAATTTGCAGCACTTTGTTGCTCAAATGCTCCTTCTCTGTATATTTTTGCGTGAGAAAAATCACCAATTTATAAACCTAGGGTCTCTCTGTTTGAATTGCGCATGCGAGGGCGCCACTTGAGTTGTTTATCCTATTTTTAGAGAAAAGATAATTCCTTGATTTAGAATCTTCTTGCATGAGGTCTCTAAAATAAAGACATGCATGACAAAAGTCTCTATCCTTGATTTAGAGCCGTTCCTCGCAATTGCATGGCCTGAAGCTTTAGTTAACTGGCGGACTTGTCGAGGTTTGAATTTTTTCCAGTCAAACTTGCTATTCGCCTCACCCTAGGGCGAATGCTGATATTTGTCCCTGGGTGGGACGAATGCCAGTTTGTATTCATCCCTGGGTGGGATGAGTAGAGAGTAAGGTGCCAAAAAGGTACCAAATTGACCTCTGACCTCCAAACTGCTTTTGGGAGTGGTTAGGACCACTGTTTAACCTCTGGGGGCTGCCCTAGGGGCTGTGTGTGTCAATGCGATCGGTGCTTGTTGTCACATAATCATATTGGTGTTGTTTTGGTGTCTACAGATGCCCCTTTTTGGGAAGCATTGTGCAAGGTGCAGCGCTGAGAAAAAATAGATAACCAAAGCACTAATGATTAGGGTTTCTCAATAACCTAACCAACTCTTGATGCCCCAAGTATGGAAATGGCACGCATTCTTGAATCCTTGCTTTTGATGAGCTAAGGAACTTAATTCAAGTGTTAACCTTGTTCAGTGAGGTGTTACTTGAACTTGGACATTGATCAGTCATGAATAGGCAAAGGGCACAACCTTTTGTCTGTGGGAACCTTGAGTTCATGATTCATGAATACCAAGTGTTTTATCAGCTTGTGATTATTGCTTGTTTTATGCCCTAAGCAGGGGCACGATTGTCTTTGTCATTGATCCTTTGAATGTGTGTCATTTCCTTGATTGGGTATGTTTTTATTGGTTGGTGACTAAGTGTGACTACCCCCTCAAGCGACGAATCGATGAGGGAACGACTGACATGAGAAAAGTGACGAGTCGCTTGACCCAAGATGACTTAGGTAAGGGTGCCTTCAGTTGTTTACCATTGAAACAAAGCAGTTTTTGAACATTCTGACCTATTTTTGGTGGGCGTGAACCCTTTTTGTGACGTATTTTGGAGCTAAAATTGTCAAAAATCCATCCTCCCGCGAAGCGGTCTAGATATGGCAGCCTTCATAGGGAGTAGGATAGGAAAAATTTGTAACCCCAACATCTGTTTTGGATTCCAAGAATATCAGGCACAAAAGCACCTTCGTTCGGCAACGTTATTGCTATTTTTGGATGGGTTTTGACTCGTTTTGGTGACACCGTTTGGGGATGAAATTCTCGAAAATCCATATTTTCGTGGAGCATTCTGGCTATAGTAGCCTTATTAGGGAATAGGATAGTGAGGATTTGTGACCCCGACATATATTTTGCATTCCTAGAATGTCAAGTGCAAAAGCACTCTCATTGGACAGTTTTATTGCTTCTTTTTTTTGTGCATTTTGTGCAGTTTTTGCCTTGTTTTGAAATTTTTTCTCTGTATTCGTCCCGAGGTGGGAAAAATTCCTATTTAGTATTCGTCTCAGGGAGGTACGAGTGCTAACCAGAGCGCTTGTCCTAGGGGGAACGAGTACAGGCTCAAAAAGCATTTTTAAAGGCCAAAACTAAGTTTTGGGCTCATTTGCATTTGTTTTTCTTGACGATTTGGAGCTCTGAGGAGGAGGTCAATTCTGGGAAGCGAAGCGCTGCCAAAATTTTCCTGCGACCATGAGTGCATGAACCGGATCGAGCAGCGGAGCCAAAGGGAGACCAGTAAGTGTCCTTCCTCTTTATTTTTTGTTTGCTTTACAATTTTTAAAATCGCAAGTGATTTGTTTTTGTGCCTTTTTGTTTTTTTTGTTTTTCAAATTTAAAAATGAAACCCTAGTCTATCAAATTAACACTTAGCTTTAAAATTAGTGTAACCCGAGTGAAACAAAGATCAAAAGTTTAGTTGAAAATGGAGCTTAAAAAAAACTTAGTTTAGAACATAACTTAAAGACCTCGCTCAACCCGAATTTTAACAAAGAGCAAAATTTTGGTTAGAAACATAAGGTAAAACTGAGTGTAAAAACGTAGCTTGAACCCTAGTTATTTGTTGTTTTTATTTTTGTTTTTTCCAGTTTAGATTTAAAAACCCTAGGTCTGAGAAATTATTTTGTGAATTATTTTGTTTGTTTTTTTTTAATTGATTAGTTAGAGTTAAAAACCCTAGAACTGACAAATTAAGTTTTTGAATTTTTGTTGTTTATTTTTTAATTGATCAGTTAGACTTAAAAACCCTATGACTGACAAATGATTTTTTTTGTTGTTAATTTATCAGTTAGAGTTAAAAACCCTAGATCTGACGAATTAGGTTTTTGAATGTTGTTATGGTTTTTGCTTTACATTTTGATGCAATTGCTGTATATTCATGGTATTGCTATACTATTTTTTTATTGTTTTTGTGTTGTTTTCTTTTGCAGGTTGTGAAGAGTCGGTACCGTGTGCCCATGGTTTTCAATGAAGCATGTGCGACACTAACTTTGGTTGACTGGGATTGGCTTGATGCCCTTGGGATCAAGCAGGTGACTCGACTGGAGCCGATGGTCGAGGATCAGGCCTATATGACAGCCCTGATCAACTTATAGGATCCGTGGATGAATACCTTCCATCTCCCAATAGGGGAGATGACAGTGACCTTAGAGGATGTCTATCGGATCCTTCAAATTTTTATAGATGGACTGTCGATCAGGACGACGCCTCAGGATCAACGGATAGCAGTGTTGACATGCTACTTTGGACATGGAGAGGAGATGGGGGTGCACAGCCCAGTGGAGAGGGCAGAGGATGACTGCCAGATTGGTGGTATACTAGTTTGATGGTGGCTAGAGAGGGGTGTGTTGGGAGTGAGGCACGCATTACTTATGGGCCTCATTTCCAACATGCTTCTCCCTAACTCTTAGGGTGCGAGGTTCCCGTGGAACCTGCTAGAGGTGGTGTTTTGATTGGTGGAGTGTCCTACGGAGGCTCCTATGATCATGATATGGCGATAGAATCTACTGGCATAGCTCTATTATGAGTTGTACGAGGTCCGCTGCCAGAGGTGGAAGGGGATTAGTTGCAGCTACTTGTTGCAGTGCTGGGCTTGGCAGCACATAGCAGTGGAAAGGCTAGCGGGGTTACCTTGGATGACCCGAGCAGAGATGGTAGACCGAGAGATTTGTTACGGGGAACTATGGTGGAGGTTTGAGGAGCAGGGTCAGATTCGATGATGGGCAGGTGTCGTAGGGCACTATGTTGATGGTTTTGCTTGACTTGCTCTAGGTGAGGTGTGCTGGCACCCCTACCGGGACTGTCCAGCCTGGCCTAAGGCTAGAGAGTGGCTTCGATGGGTATGGAGGGGTCAGTGGCTGATTGGGCATCATGGGATGGAGCAGGAGTTCTTCCCTTATGGCCAGGTGACATGACAATTCGGGGTGCACCAAGGGTTACCTGATGAGCTCATGGTCTATCAGTGTCGGGGGGGTGAGAGGACTCTGGATCAGCCAGTCGTTGCACCACTTGGTGAGGATTTAGATACGACTATTGACATCCCAGATGTGGATGACGTCGGGGTTACTACTGAGTATGAGCAATGGTGTACTTTGCGATGATGACGAGGTGAGGGACCTCTAGCAAGTGCAGTAGGGGATGAGGGTGCAGAGGCACCAGGAGAGGGCTAGGGAGTGTCACTGGATGATGTGGACTTGGTGGAGGTTAAGCATGTTGGAGGGGAGTTTGGGGTGTCGTATCAGCCAGAGATGTAGGACATCCCAGAGTAGTGGGATTCGAAGCAGCTTGCCTTTTCGAAGATGCCGATGCCTCAAGCAGGTTCAGAGGATGTGGAGGCAAGGCATTGCGTGGAGATAGCGTGATTGAAGGACCTACTATGGATACGAGATGAGGAGCTCAGAGAGTATTTGCAGGAGAGAGATATCCTATGGACTCAGCTGGCAGAGCGAGAGAACACATGGGTTGCATACCATCGAAAGGATGGGGATACCGATGCTGTGCAGGAGAGGGATCTCCTACGGACGTAGCTAGCACAGTGCAACGATACTTTGGCTATGTATCATCAGTGAGATATGGACTCGATGTAGTATCGGTTGGAGCTGGAGGTAGAGATTAGTCACCTCGATGGGTGGGTCCCTGTGTTTAGCGATAGTGGATCATCACACCGCATGAGATGGAGCGATACTGAGCAGTCAACATCCTCTCGACACAGGCGACTGGATGAGGGAGGCACTAGTAGGTATGATGTTGGGGCTAGTAGTAGCCGCCCTAAGGGGTCCCATAGGACCCACACCATAGGGGTAGTTCCTGTCGCACCGATCCTATGTGATCATGGTGGTCGACACCCTAGGATTGGGGGTTTTTGAGCTTTTGGCTTTTGTTGCGATGTCAGAGGACCAGTTCAGTGTAGCCTGTGGGCATTTTTGATGATATATATACAGATGACTATTTTTTGGTGTTTATGCACTTTTCATGGTTTGTTTTTATGTACATTTATTTACATTGATGTATGCATATGCTATTATGAATGAGATGTTTCTAATTTATATGATGTATGCATATGGAGTAAATGAAATGAGTTGTTGATAACTTGTCGATGGCACTATAAACTGTACAAAATTTACTGGCTTGCTTTACAGATGTGATGACTTTGTGGAATGGATTTGCATGTGAAAACTTTGTTTTTGTATTTTGCATAATTTTGGATGGTGATGTACGGAATGAAATGTACCAGTTGTTTTAAAATGTAGTTAAGCTTTTCTGATATTTAGATATTTTAACTAACTAGCCAAGATTGTACATTTATCTCGCAAGACTTTTGAACAAGGTATAAATCTGACTTGAATTTTAACCAAGTTATTTCACATCCTTGTGTGTGCAATTGAGTTCATTTATGTGGTATTTGTCAGGATACCGCCGAGTGCCGAGATAGGCTATCAACCAAACCTGTACCGAGGATAACCTAATTAGCTCCACTAACTCAGTTGTTGTATTTAGTAAGATTAATCCACGGGACAATCTAAGGTACCATAAGCTAGCTCATCCACATGCAAACATTGGTCTGCGCACACGCAAAGCTAATGTGACAGACATATCATCATGCGCATAGGATACCGCCATTGTCAGGTAGGCTGTCCACCAAATCCGTAATGAGGATCACCTAGATGGTTTTCGAATGCTGAGAATTCCAGGGATTCAAGTTCAGGTTGTGTGTTTACTCAATGGTTTAGGATACTTGCTCATCTACATAATGATGAAAATCACTGCTTATTTGTCTCTTTTTGTTTTTCTTTTTGAGCAAGGATTTTTACTAGTGGTGATAACCACTGTTATTTGTTTTTGTATTTTGAGCGTTGTAAGGTTGAGCTTGTATGTTTGTGGCTTATGAATGGCTTTGATCCTGTTGGCCTTGGGGATGAATACCCATCCTGTTCAGGGATGTGTAGTACAAATCCTTATGACTTGGAGAACCAAAGAGGATGATGGAGATTGTGAAGTAAGGGCATTGATCTGTTAAACCTTGGGGATGACTACCCATCCTATTTAGGGACGTGTAGTACAAATCCTTACAACTTTGATACCAAATGTGAGTAGAGATGGTTGTGATAATGGCTTGTGAGAATTTTTTTTTTGAATGGCATCGATCCTTTTAGGTCTTGGGGATGACTACCCATCCTGTTCAGGGACGTGTAGTATGAATTCTTACAACCTTAGGGACCAACGATGATTGGGATTTTTGGTAGTGGTGAAAACCACTGTTTAGTAGGGGGAATTGATGGGGAAGAGCTTTTCCTTTTATCAATTCTTAGCATTCTAGAACCATTCGCACAGGGGGATGAACAGGCTAATCTTTCATCTATGGTACCCTAGATTTCTTTGTAGGTTTCTCTTGCGTTCACACAACTTAGGAATTATTTTATGTGTGTTAACTTGTGTAGGGATGTTACGTAATGAGGCGTGATCCAAGCAAAACTTTCCCGTGTAAAATCTGTTTAACTTTGTACAATTTTTGGCTAGTAATTTAAGGACAGCTGAATGACGAAAACCCTATATACATTAGGAGACAACTGACTATGCTAAAAATGGTGATGGTGTTATTCTGGATGTATGCATTTATAAAATGGATTTGATGTGGAAAATGATGGAATTGCCAAGTAATGACAGTCTATGATGCTTTGGACATTGTATGACCTAGAAAATATGCAAAGTATGGATGCGATGCCTAATGCAACCTATATTTTTGTATTTTTATTTTGACGAGTATGCATGGAATTGAAATGCAATTTTTTTTGTTATATTTTTGATGATTTTTTTTTTGATTTTATTGTTTTTGTTTGTTTTTTTTTTAATATTTATTTTGACCAAGCGGTTATGGTAACCCTTGGAGCTTTTGGTGTTTGACCAAAGGGTTTATGGATACCTTTGGGGCATTTTTGGGGTTGACCAAGCGATTGTGAGAATCCTTGGAGCTTTTGGATTGACCAAGGGTTTATGGATACCTTTAGGGCATTTTGGGGTTGACCAAGCGATTACGGGAATCCTTGGAGCTTTTGGTTGGACTATGGCTCTCTAGATGTGGAATGGCCTCAGATGACTGATGTTCAAGGGTTCTAGTTCCTTGATTCCTTTAAGAGAGGTGAGCCGATATGTTCCAGGTCCTATTCTACTCACATAAGGACCTAACCAATTTTTCGTGAACTTGTCCCTTAGATGGGATGGCAAATTAGAATTCTGCTGGTTTTCTTTTAAGACCAAGTCACCAACCTAAAATTCCCTTAGGTGGACCTTCATGTTGTATGCTTTCTTAAGTCGCTCTTGATAGATACGCAAATGCTCGAGAGCATTGACACGTTGTTCATCGAGCAGTGTCAATTGGTCTAACCAGGCCTGCCACGCAGTGTCATCATCGATGAACTCTTGTATTAAAATGCACAGGGAAGGGATTTCCAACTCAAGATGCGAAGCCATACACCAACAAAAATGGAGTTGCCCTAGTGGGCATCCGAATGCTAGTGCGATAAGCCAATAGGGCAAGCGGGATCTGAATGTGCCAATCCCTATGACTATCTATGACGGTATTTTTGAGGATGGAAACTAGCATTTTGTTTAACACCTCTGCTTGCCCATTTGCTTGTAGATAATAAGGTGTTGAAAAAATGTGTTGAATTTTGTACTTTGTGGTCAAAGCACGCACATATTTATTCTTGAATGGTGTCCCATTATCCGAAAGGATCTTGGATGGAATACCAAAACAACATATGATTTTATGCAAAATAAACTCCACAATGTGGGTTCCAGTCGTAGAGGTCAACGGAATTGCTTCCACCCACTTGGTGAATTACTCTATGGCCATTATGATGAACGTGTGATGACCCGATGATGCAGGGGAGATCTTTTCTATTAGATCGAAGCCCCACTTTGAAAAAGGCCAAGCCGATTGGATCGGTTGCAAGGCCTGAGAAGGTACGTGTGTCAAATTAGCATGGTGTTGACACTTCATGCACTTCTTTACATATGCGCAACAATATCACTCTAAATATGGCCAATAATAGCCCATGCGAAGAATGTGCTTTGCGATGGCCATACCGTTGAAGTGGCCACCACATGTACCATCATGTGCTTGGGTGATCGCCCAAGCGGACTCTTGCTGGTCCAAGCAACGAAGGAGGATTCTTTCATAGCTCTGCCACTTTCTGTTTAAATGATATTTGCGTGGCTTGTGTCAATCTAAGTGGGAGGTTACCTAACTTGAGGTAATCCCTAATGGGTGTGTACCAATATTTTTGATCAGAAACCTCGATGGTATGAACGACCAATCCCTTTTGAAGTTCATCCCTAGCAAAAGCTGAATGGGAAAGAACTTGTGAAAATAGCATTTTGTTGCTATTAATATGGGTCGGGGAGAACAAGGACCCCCAGTTGGCTCGAGTTAGACAATCATGGATTCGAGAGAACCTATCTTGAGATGGTTCAATCTGGATCAGGTTGACGCCTGGCGTTAGGTCAGAGCTTGCACGCTCCATCATAGATTGTGATAATGTTTTGACCTGAATGGTTTTCATTTCACCAGAAGGGTATTGTGAGATTAGTGACCCCAAGGAGGCCATAGTATCCGCAAAATGGTTCGATGATCGATGGAGTGCCTCGATGTCATACCATTCAAGTTGTACTAGGAATTTGTCCACAAGAGATTTGTAGGCCTGTAGAACTAGACATTTACATTGGAATATCCCCTTTACTTGATTGACAATTAACAGTGAATCACCAAAGATGTTTAAATTTTTTATGTTCATGGTGATTGCTGTTTGAAGACCTATGAGCAAGGCTTCATATTATGCATTGTTTTTGGTGCACGAGAAGTTTAATTTAAATGACAGAGGCATTGGAGCCCCTTATGGAGTGAAGAATACAATTCTCGTGCCACCTCCTTGCTCACATTTAGAACCATCAAAGAATAGGGTCATGTCAACCTGTGACTCAGGCTCATCAAAATCTGGTGATTTTGAAACATTGAAAACCCCATCATCGGGTAGCTCTATGGTCAGAGGCTGATCATCTTCAAGAGGAGCCTTTGCTAGTTGATCAGCGATGACTTGACCTTTTATGGATTTCTATCCAATGAATTCTATGTCAAACTCCATCAACAACATGATCCATTTCGTCGTGCGGCTACTATGATAAGTATGACTCATCATGTATCACAATGGATTCTCCTTAGACATAACATATGTCGTATTGCTGAGCATGTAGTGGCATAGCTTTTTGGTAGCAAACACCACTACCAAGCAGAGCTTCTCAACGTATGCATAGTTAAGTTCATAACTGACCAGGGTGTGGCTAAGATAGTAAGTAGCCTGTTCTTTGTGTAGTTCATTTTTCTGGGACAGCATGGTGCCCAGTGCCACCTCAGTAGCTGAGATGTATAAGTAGAACGACACTCCTAGTCTAGGTGGTGCCAATACTGGTGACGAAGCCAAGTATTTTTTAATGTCGTCAAAGGCTGACTGGCACTCGTCATCCCAGTGAAATACTACCCTCTTGTGTAATAATTTATTCATGGGTCGGAACTTGTCAGATATCTGCGCTATGAAGCTCTTTATTGATGCGACCTTTCCCTGCAGACTTTTGAGCTTCTTGATGGTAGTTGGGGGAAGCATTTCAAGGATTGCCTTGACTTTGTGTGGGTCTACCTCGATTCCTCGTTTGGAGACTATGTAACCCAAGATCTTTCTATATGTGATGCCAAATACACACTTCTTGGGGTTTAGTCTAACTTTATGTTCCATGAGGTGCTCGAGGATCTTACTTAAGTCATCGAGATGATATAGGCACAAAAGAAATTTGGCCAACAAATCATCCATGTAATCTTCCAAAGTTTTATGCATGTAATCGTGGAAGATGTACGTCATGTCACGTTGGTAGGTGGCGCCAGCATTTTTAAGGCCAAAAGGCATGACCTTATAACAAAATGTCCCCAAAGGCATTGTGAACGCCATTTTGAATTGGTCCTCAAGATTGATATGAATTTGATTGTATCCTAAGAAACCATCCATGAGGGAAAGCATTTCATGGCCTATTGTAGCGTCTACCAAATGTGTCAATGCTCGGCAAGAGAAAATCATCCTTAGGACTCGCTTTGTTTAGATCTCAAAAATTGGTGCATATGTGAATCCTCCCATCGGGCTTTTTGACGGGAACCATGTTAGACAACCATGGCGGGTAATCCATGTAGATGATAAACTGTGCATCCAATAACTTGTATAGCTCGTCTTTGACCATTAAGGCCACTGTTGGGTGCATCTTATGTATTTTTTGCTTTATTAGAATCCTCATTGAGAATGTTGTCTACCCAATATATGTTTATCCAATAGAATCCTAGTTAAAAAATATATATTGAACTTGGTTTCAATATTCTTAGTTTCAAAGGAGATAATTTGGTATTGGTTTCAACTAACTTAGTACCAAGGTAGATATTATACACTTCTTTCAAATTTTATTAGAAGGAAAGGAGATATTAATCTTCACAAAATAACCTTCTATGGGATTGGGTTATTCTACAACTAAGTATAATATGAAAGATTCTTAATAGAAAAACCTTCTATGGGATTGGGTTATTCTACAACCAAGTATAATATGAAATATTCTGAATAGAAAAGGATTTAAAGAAATCCTCTTACATATACTCCAGAATAATTTAAAATCCTAGTTTGGAAGTACTATTGTGTCTAACAAACATATCATGTAGTTAATCAAAAATAATAATGTCATCCATTTTTATAATAAGTCCATCCATAATAGTTAAATCACAATACCTCTAGCTCACAAACCAAAAATAATAGCTAAAAATTTCCATCTATGATATATTTATTTATCTATTTAACCACGTTTAATTGTAGGTGCATCACCATGGATGCATATATAAATATTACCATGCATAATGAGTGTATATCCAGACCTAGAGTAATAGCTAATTGGACTACTATAATACCTTTTCTAGCTCACTTCACCTACATGTCGAATGGACACGATTCACTGGATACCTAGGTACTATGTGATTCAAATAGATAACAATAATGCTCCTTAATGTTAGATCTTATTTGCAAAAGGATAAAACTTTCTAAAGAATACTTTACTTATGACATTACTAAATTACTATCAATACCACATAGATGATGACTAAAGTATACGTTAATATATGCAAAGAAAGAAAAGTTTATTTACTTATAAAAGTTGAGAAAAATACTTCTCATGATACCATTATAAAAGTTGAAATAAATAATATGGTATTTAGAAATATTTGTACTATAGAGGGTTAGCATCATATTTCAACTCACATTTGTTTCAATAAAATTAATGATATTTAATATAATTAAACTGATATACTTGCATAATTGTACACCCTTATTGTTATATGTTGTCTTATTCATTAATCTTATTTGCTTCAAATATAAAATTCATATTGGTAATAGTATATCCTTTTCATTATTCAGAGTCATTATTATGATAACGATAATATCTTCCTTCTACTAGGATTGCACTAATAAATAAAAAAATATGATTAAATATTATGCACCTTGCCAGGGCCATAACTTTTGCTCTGAGTGTCCTTTTTACCCCGTTATTTTTTAGAACATGTTGAATGACATAGAGGACCTACGAAAAGTGGCCCATATATTTCTTGGCATGAAAATGCCTCTAGGAGACCCAAAATTTGCTTTTAATGTAATTTTCAGTTTTCACAACTAAAAAGTTATCATAACTATTGTTGTAGAAATAGAGTGGGATTGCTATCTTGGGGTAGTGGGTTTTATTGAATAACGGTTGCATGATTCCATTTTGAATGTCATCTGAGTTTTTTTAGGCTTACTAAAAATAGAAAATGAGTTGCTAAAAATAGAAATTTACTAAAAATAGTAAGGGGGTAGCGTAGGCTAGGATTTTTCTTTTTGGGAGTATAATAAGTGGGAGACTCTATTGTAAGGGGGATGGAAATTTAGTTAATGAAAAGAAGCATTTGCAAGTTTCTTTTATTGGTGTATTTTGTATGATGTCTTATCTTATACTTTTACCCTTGGAGTCTGTTGATGGTCTCCTATAATGAATTCTTATCATTTAGTATCAGAGCGAGTGGATATCACTAGTAGAAATAAGATGAATAGAATAGGGATAGGGTGAGGAATATATACCTAAATGAATAATTATATGGAGGATCTACATGCAAAAATAACATGACTAACTGGTGTAATTAATCGTATGGTTTAGGCCTACAGTAATGTGAACCCAATATAGGATTTGATAATGAGATCATGGTTGAGGAAGGTGAATCTAAGGATCATGTAGAAGAAGAACCAAAAAAATTGAAAGTAGGCTGATCAGATCTTTGGAAGGACTTAAAGGAAGCCGATATGGAGTCAAGATTAAGGTTTTCGAGTATGTTGGTGGGTTAAAACCAAAGGAGATAATTCATTAGGTAAATAGTATGGAGAATTATTTTGAGTGGAGTAATTTGGCTGAGGAAAATAAGGTGGAACTCACGTGCACGAAGTTGAAAGGGCATGCTTTTAATTGGTGGGATTATCTATAGACGGAACGACAGAGGAAAGGAAAAGCAATTATCGAGGCTTGGGATAAGATGAAGAATAAGTTACAAGAAAATTTTGTGCATGTAGACTATTTCTAAACTTTATTTTGTAGATTTCAAAACCTTCGATAGAAGGAGCAAAGCATTGAGGACTACACTAATGAGTTCTACAAGCTATCTATCCGTGTGGAGCATAATGAGACCGAAGAACAAAGGGTTGTGAGGTATGTAAATGGCTTAAGTTATGCTATTCAAGATAATTTGAGTATGCATTGTACCCTCACTGTAGAAGATGCATATCAGATGGCCTTGATGGCCGAAGAATAGCATAAGAGGAGTAATTATAGAAGATGGAAGAAGGGATCGATATCTTCTCCAAATCGGGGGTATGGAGGATCTAGCTCATCAAAGGAAGAATCCTCAAATATAGAGAATCATGAAGAGATAGAGCAAGCTCATGGTACCTACCAAAGAGGAATAGAAAATAGAGGAGTTCGAGGTAATGGGAGAGGTCGATCTGGAAATGGATCATGAAAATCATACACTAGTTTTAGATGTGGTGAGGAAGTTCACAAAACATTTGAGTGCATCCATTGTGATGCTTAAGAGAGGAATCAGGGAGGATAGCCTATAGTCAACCTCGTTGAGGAAGAGGATGAAACTAAAATAGAAGTTTTTATAGATGCGAGTAATAATCTCATGATAAATAGAACATTGATTGCTCTAAAGAAGGTGAAAATGCAAGTGGATGAGGGTGATGAGTCCTAGCTAAAAAAAAATATCTTTCGTACAAGATTTACATTAGTAGGAAAGGTATGAAAAGTAATCATTGATGGTGGTAGTTGTGAGAATATGGTCTCTAATGTAATGGTAGAGAAAATAAATCTAAAATGTGAGAAGCACCCACATCCCTATCACATTTTATGGATCAAGAAAGGGAATGAGGTGACTATTAATAAGATATTTTTGGTAAAATTCTCAATCATAAATACTTATAAAGATGAATTTTGGTGTGACATGATTCCTCTAGATGCCTACCACATACTATTGGTGAGGCCTTGGTGGTATGATAGGAAGACCATCCATTATGGGGTTGAAATACATACACCTTTTGAAAGTGGTACTTGAAAAATTCTAAGGTGAATTAGTAACCACCGTATTGTCATCTACTTTGAGCTATATATTTGATTCCATAATGGTACACATATATATCTCGTATGTTATTGATAAATAATCAATATGACATAGAATATTCAATCCCAATGGAATTGAATTTATGACAAGCTCTAGCAAATACTCACCTAACATCTAAACCATAGATATTTTTTACTTACTTGTATATAACAAAGTGGATACCATTAGTTCAAATTTAATATTAATAAGAAATATCTTTTACATATCAATTTGAAAGAGAATGTTATTATGTTTAGATGAATCAAGTGCTTTAATATTGAAGTTAGTCTGATTATATTTATTACAATTACTCAGAATATTGATATGTTGATGATATAACTAAAAATAACACATAAAAAGGAGTATTTTTCAAAAATTAACCTCATAGTGAATTCCATCGAATCTGTTATAACTATGAAATATTATGATAATGAAACATAACAATCAAGCAATTAATTGGATGATTCTTACCTCAAAATTAAGATCATTTTCTAACGAAATATGACTTGATCTATTAAAGTGTTGTAGGGTGTTACTTAGCTATAGAAAATTCATATTTTGAACATAAATTGATGAATCAAAATATTTATTATGCATATAATATTTAATGCACATTTCTTCAAATATAACCTAAAAATCATCTGGGATTTTTCTCTACTTTTTGAGAGATTAGTAGGATGTGGATACCTTCTATGAAAAAATAATTTTTTGAATAAAATATCCTCTTATCTATTCTTAAATATTTTTACATGTATTGAAATGTTAGATGAAGTAATTAAATTTTCATTTAAACATTAAAATTATTTTTTGAATCTTTTTCTCTGATAAATATTAATTAATTTGACAAAAAAATCATGATATGCATTTCAATTTTGAATATAAAATGAAGAGCATAATGAAAAGTGATATAATATCAAGAAAATAAATTAAAAATATACAATTCAAGAAGAATTAGGCATACAATTGCTGAAAAATATAGACTTTGTAGGTTTATTCGTTAACATGTGTGATTTTATACATAAAATCATATAATTAAAACAATTCTTTGGCCACACAACTAATGAAATTACCTTTTAGTTATACATAGTTGTAAATTTCAAGAACGAAATCACTAGCATAAATATTGTGCAACTAACAAACTTGTTGTATCTATTTAAAAGATAATTTTATAGAAAATATTATCATGAAAAACAATAAAATATTTCAGAAAAAAAATAAAGAAAAAAATTTCTTATAAAACAAATATTTATATGTTCAAGTAGACGAGTCAATATATGTTCAAGAAACTTATGCCATACTATACTTGAAGGATATATTTTAGCATATGGATCCATTAAGATGAATTGGATTTTTTGAAATGTATATGATTGTATAAGGAACACAAGACTTGGATTGCTATAACATAAATATAAGTTAAATGATAATATAAAAAGAAGCAGGCTATGGTAACCAATTTATTTATTGCTTATTCCGTTGATAAGTGTAATTCATCTTATATGATCCTATGAAGGATATGTTTTAGTATACGGATCGTGGATCATGTCATACTATACTTGAAGGATATGTTTTAGTATATGGATCCATTAAAATGAATTGGATTTTTTTGAAATGTATATAATTGTATAAGAAACACAAGGCTTGGATTGCTATAACATAAATATAAGTAATTTATCTTACATGATTCTATGCTTAAAAATTAGTTAAAATACATATTAATATTTTAGTATGTTAAATGTTCTTATATTACAGTATAATAACATTAAACCTAGAAGAAGGATACATGCATTAAAATATTATCCATTCTTTGATATTTTACAAAAATAATTCTTCGTTAAACACAAAAATTACACTTTTTAAAGACTTGTGATTATATCCAAAAAAAAATAAAATAAATATAAATAATTTAAAAAAAACTCTCATTATTAAATTAGTATTTTATACTATCCACTTAATATGACATATAAGATATAACATAACCTAAAATTTAAAAACTTTATCATAATGAAAGCTAACACCCCTAAAAAAAAATTAAGACAATCTTTTCCACCCCATACATTGCAAAAATTAAAATAAATAAATTGGCATTAAGAAATCTTTGTCCCGTGTAATATTACTTTTCTCTTTAAAAATTCCAAAAGGCTCATTTTTTTATTTTATTTTGATAGTCTTTCAACCATATTCTCACGCACTTAATCTTTAAATCTTATCCTAATATTGATCCACGTCTCCACATACTTTTTTTTTTAATTATATTTAAATAATTTTGTTCAAAGCTTTCTTCAAACAACCCTACTCTCACGTTGGAAGTTGCAGTAGGAAGTTGCAGTATGCTTCCTTGCCAATTTCCACACGCAAAACGTGATCATTGTCAAGTCAAATATCAAAGCAAAGCTTTATTTCAAAGGAGACAGACATAAATTTTCTTTTCTCTAGGGCGCTTCGAGACCGTTAATAATACGCCATTGACTTTTTATGGTCTCTTTTGTTCTATAAATACTTGGGATTGGAATGGCACTTGCAACAACAATAGCACTATACCATCTATCGTATGATTGCTAGCGATCTATTGGTTTCACGGCAAAAGATACAGATAACACATTCTATTGAAATTCGGATAGTTCTCCTTGCGGTTGAGGTGAGCAAAGCTATCTACCGTTCCCACCGCTGAAGATATGACGCCATCAATCGTTATGAAAATCAGCACATTGCTCGTTGCGCTCAACCTTATTTTTACGGTCCATGTCTCAGCTCAACATGACGACATTAATAAGCAGAATTATATGTTTCCAGGTACATTGCAGAGGTTACAATACCGCTGCGGAAATTCAGGCCCAGCCCCACACCCTCCTTGCCCTCCTGCCCCTAAAGGAAATACGAAGTTGATATGGGAAAATGCAAAGGTTATAACTGGCCAGCATGTGCGTTATCCGTGATCGTATGATTCCCACAATAACACTCAGTAGGACTTCCTAATTTACTCCAATCAAAACTACACGAAACCCATGAGATCTTAGTACCATAGCAACCTTATTTACAATTTCATTCATCCCCGCTATGTTGTGTTATTGCAGTGAATAAATATATCTATTTATTGCTATTAGATGTGCTAAAAAATTGCGATAAAACTACCGCCATGCCTTGACTTCTATCGTCTCAAATTTTTGAGTTGCTATGTTGTCTTTCTCTTTTTAATTTAAGGAACGCTTCATAACGGAGTTAAACACCCGTGCACATTAAATTAGGCTGGTATTTGCGGAAATCTAATGCAACAAAGTCTCATCATGTCACCAACCAATTATATAATAACGATTAGATTTTTTTAGTATGGCCATCACATGTTATATGATCTACTAACATTTGAAATTCATTTTTTTTTTTAAATAATTAATTTTAAATCATTTAAACTATGAGTTTTCTATGATATTTTTAATTTATAAACCTTGTGTTAAATGATATTAAAAGATTTTTTTTGAAAGACAAGTTTTATTTTATAAACCATATATCATGTTAAAATAAAGTATTACTTATAATTTTAATATGAAAAATGGTATGTATAAACAAGAGACTTAAATGCACAAGAAGCCCATGTTCTCTTTATATATCTTTTTAAATTATTTGTTTCTGTTTCAGATGACTATTTTTCATCATTTATATTCGACATTGAGATGGGATCATCTTTACTATATCATCATTACCATGTCATCATCTATTCAAATAATGGTATTATATGATTTGAACATGAATTTTCCATAATATTCACGTAGATTATAGATAATATTATTTAATAGGGTTTGAAATTTAATGATTTTTTTAGTAACATATAATATTTATTTTATGAGTTAAAAAAAAGTTTTCAATTATAAATTATAGAGTAAGTATTACAATTTACAAAAAAAATAATTCATTCTTAAAATATTTTATTTTAAAATAAAGTAAAGTAGATTTTAACAGACATAAGACCATATGTCATATGGTATGATTCTCATTGAGAATGTTGTCTACCCAATATATGTTTATCCAATAGAAGCCTAGTTAAAAAATATATATTGAACTTGGTTTCAATATTCTTAGTTTCAAAGGAGATAATTTGGTATTGGTTTCAACTAACTTAGTACCAAGGTAGATATTAAACACTTCTTTCAAATTTTATTAGAAGGAAAGGAGATATTAATCTTCACAAAATAAAATTCTATGGGATTGGTTTATTCTAGAACTAAGTATAATATGAAACATTCTTAATGGAAAAACCTTCTTTGGCATTGGGTTATTCTACAACCAAGTATAATATGAAATATTCTGAATAGAAAAGGATTTAAAGAAATCCTCTTACATATACTCTAGAATAATTTAAACTCCTAGTTTAGAGATACTATTGTGTCTAACCAAAATATCATGTAGTTAATCAAAAATAATAATGTCATCCATTTTTAGAATAATTCCATCCATAAGAGTTAGATCACAATACTTCTAGCTCATAAACCAAAAATAATAGCTAAAAATTTCCATCTATGATATATTTATTTATCTATTTAACCATGTTTAATTGTAGGTGCATCACCATGGATGCATATATAAATATTACCATACATAATGAGTGTATATCTAGACCTAGAGTAATAGCTAATTGGACTACTATAATACCTTTTCTAGCTCATTTCACCTACATGTCGAATGGACACGATTCACTAGATACCTAGGTACTATGTGATTCAAATAGATAACAATAATGCTCCTTAATAAAAGCTGGACAACCTACCCGGATTCGTGGCGGCTACCAATTCCACCATGTAAATACAAAATATATATATATATATATTAGTTCTCATTTGCAAAAGGATAACACTTTCTGACGAAGTCTTTACTTATGATATTACTAAATTACTATCAATACTAGATAGATGATGACTAAATTATACGTTAATATATACAAATAAAGAAAAGTTTATTTACTTATGATAATAATCTTTCTTATTATATTAACTCATTGAGAAAAATACTTCTCATGATACCATTCAAAATTTTGAAATAAATAATATGGTATTTAGAAATATTTGTACTATAGAGGGTTAGCATCATATTTCAACTCAAATTTGTTTCAATAAAATTAATGATATTTAATAGAATTGAATTGATATACTTGCATAAATTGTTATATGTTGTCTTATTCTTTAATCTTCTTTGCTTCAAATATAAAATTCATATTGGTAATAGTATATCCTTTTCATTATTCAAAGTCATTATTATGATAATGATAATATATTCCTTCTACTAGGATTGCACTGATAAATAAAAAGATATGATCAAATATGATGCATCTTGCCAGGGCCATAACTTTTGCTTTGAGTGTCCGTTTTACCCTGTTCTTTTTTCAAAACGTGCTGAATGGCATGGAGAACCTACAAAAAGTGGTACATATGTTTCTTGGCATGAAAATTCCTCTAGGAGATCAAAAATTTGCTTTTAATGTAATTTTCAATTTTCACAAATAAAAAGTTATCATAACTATTGGTGTAGAACTAAAGTGGGATTGCTATCTTGGGGTAGTGGGTTTTATTGAATAATGGGTGCAGGATTCCGTTTTGAATGTCATCCGAGTTTTTTTAGTCTTACTAAAAATAGAAAATGTGTTGCTAAAAATAGAAATTTACTAAAAATAGTAAGGGGGTACCGTAGGCTAAGGTTTTTCTTTTTTGGAGTATAAGAAGTGGGATACTCTATTGTAATGGGGATGGAAATTCAATTAATGGAAAGAAGCATTTGCAGGTTTCTTTTATTGGTGTATTTTGTATGATGTCTTATATTATACTTTTATCCTTAGAGTCTATTGATGGTCTCCTGCAGTAAATTCTTATCAATTGGTATCAGAGCGGGTGAGGTATTGCTAGTGAAAAGAAGATGAATATATGAGGGAGAGGGTGAGGAATATATACCCAAATGAATAATTAGATGGAGGATTTGCATGTAGATATAGCATGACTAACTGGTGTAATTAATCATATGGTGGAGGCCTACAGTAATGTGAACCTAGATCTAGTATTTGATAATGAGATCATGATTAAGGAAGGTGAATCTGAGGATCATACGAAAGAAGAACCAGAAAATTTTGAAAGTAGACTGATCAGAGTCTTGGAAGGACTTAAAGGAATCTGAGATGGAGTCAAGATCAAGGTTTTTGAGTATGTTGGTGGGTTAAAATTAGAGAAGCTAATTCATTAGGTAAATAGTATGGAGAAGTATTTTGAATGGCGTAATTTGGTTGAGGAAAAGAAGGTGGAACTCACGTGCACAAATATGAAAGGGTATGCTTTTAATTTGGTGGGATTATCTATAGATGGAACAATAGAGGAAAAGAAAAACAAATATCAAGGCTTGGGATAAGATGAAGAAGAAGTTATAAGAAAATTTTGTGCATGTAGACTATTTCTAAACTTTATTTTATAGATTTCAAAACCTTCTATAGAAGGACCAAAGCATGGAGGACTACACCAATGAGTTCTACAAGCTATCTATTCGTGTTGAGCATAATGATACCAAATAGCAGAGGGTTTCAAGGTATGTAAATGGCTTAAGTTATGCTATTCAAGATAATTTGAGTATGCATTGTACCCTTATCATAGAATATGCATATCAGATGGTCTTGAGGGCCAAAGAAAAGTATAAGATGAGTAATTACAGAAGAGGGAAGAAGGGATTGGTATCTTCTCCAAATCGAGGATATGGAGGATCTAGCTCATCAAAGGGAAAATCCTCAAATATAGAGAAGCATGAAGATATAGAGCAAGGTCGTGGTACCTACCAAAGAGGAAGATGAAATAGAGGAGGTTGAGGTAATGGGATAGGTTGATCTGGGAATGGATCATGAAAGTTGTACACTAATTTTAGATGTGGTGAGGAAGTTCATCAAGCATTTGAGTTCATCCACTATGATGCTTAAGAGAGAAATCAGAGAGGATAGACTAGAGTCAACCTCGTTGAGGAAGAGGATGAAACTGAAATAAAAGTTGCTATAGATGCGGGCAATAATCTCATGATAAAGAAAATATTGATTGCTCTAAATAAGGTGAAAATGCAAGTGGATGAGGGTGATGAGTCCTGGCTACAAAAAAATATTTTTTGTACAAGATTCACATTGGGAGGAAAGGTATGAAAAGTAATCATTCATGGTGTTAGTTGTTAGAATATGGTCTCTAATATAATGGTAGGTAAAATAAATATGATGTTTGGTGTGATGTGATTCCTATGGATGTCTATCACATACTGTTGGTGAGGATTTGGTGGTATGATAGGAATACCATCCATGATGGGGGTCAAAATACATACATATTTTGAAAGGATGGTGTCAAGGTAGTATTGTTCCCTCTTCATGAAGAAGGGTAGAGCGAGATTTTTTTGACTATGAAGATGTTTATCATAGAGGCACAAGAATCTGGTTGATGTTATGCATTGACATCGAAGAAGATAGAGGTAGAAAAGCATTGTAAAAACATATTGATAAAGATTTGTCATATGATCATTTATAGAACAAGCAATGATATTATATTAAAGGATAATAAATTTATAACCTCCATACGAAAGAGGTATTTGAAAAAATCCTAAGGTGAATTAGTAACCACCCCATTGCCATCTACTTTGAGCTATGGATTTGATTCCATAATGATGCACATATAGATCTCGTATGTTATTGATAAATAATCAATATGACATAGAATATTCAATCCCAAGGGAATTGAATTTATGAAATGCTCTAGCAAATACTCACCTAACATTTATTAGCCTAAACCATAGATATTTTTTCTTACTTGTATATAACAAAGTGGATACCATTAATTCAAATTTAATCCTAATAAGAATTATCTTTTACATATCAATTTTAAAGAGAATGTTATTATGTTTAGATGAATCAAGTGCTTTAATTTTGAAGTTAATTTGATTATATTTATTACAATTACTCAGAATATTTCTATGTTGATGATATAACTAAAAGTAACTCATAAAAAGGAATATTTTTCAAAAATTAACCTCATAGTAAATTCTATCGAATCTATTATAACTATGAAATAATTATAACTATCAAATATTATGATAATGAAACATAACAATCAAGCAATTAATTGGATGATTCTTATCTAAAAATTAAGATCATTTTCTAATGAAAAATGACTTGATATATTAAAGTGTTGTAGGGTGTTACTTAGCTATAGCACATTCATCTTTCGTAAATTTATGAATCAAAATATTTTTTATGCATATAATATTTAATGCACATTTCTTCATATATAACCTAAAAATCATCTGGGATTTTTCTCTACTTTTTGAGAGATTGGTAGGATGTGGATACCTTCTATGAACAAATAAATTGTTGAATCAAATATCCTTTCATCTATTCTTAAATATTTTTACATGTAGTGAAATGTTAGATGAAGTAATTAAATTTTCATTTAAATAAATTTCACAAAAAAATAATGATATGCATTTCAATTTTGAATATAAAATGAAGAGCATAATGAGAAGTGATATAATATCAAGAAACTAAATTAAAAATATACAATTCAAGAGGAATTAGCCATACAATTGCTGAAAAATATAGACTTTGCAGGTTTATTATTTAACATGTGTGATTTTATACATAAAATCATATAATTAAAACAATTATTTGGTCACACAACTAATGAAATTACCTTTTAGTTATACATGGTTATTAATTTCAAGCATGAAATCACTAGCATCAATATTGTGCAACTTGTTGTATCTATTTAAAAAATAATTTTATAGAAAATATTATCATGAAAAGCAATCAAATATTTCAAAAAAAATATATATATTATAAAATAAATATTAATATGTTCAACTAGACGAGTCAATATATGTTCAACAAACTTATATCATACTATACTTGAAGGATATATTTTAGTATATAGATCCATTATGATGAGTTGGATTTTTTGAAATGTATATGATTGTATAAGAAACACAAGGTTTGGATTGCTATAACATAAATATAAGTTAAATGATGATATAAAAAGGAGGCAATGGTAATCAATTTATTTATTGATTATTTCTTTGATAAGTGTAATTCATCTTACATGATTCTTTTCTTAAAAATTAGTTAAAATACATATTAATATTTTAGTATGTTAAATGTTCTTATAATAACATTAAACCTAGAAGAAGGATACATGCATTAAAATATTATCCATTCTTTGATCTTTTACAAAAACAATTCTTCTTTAAACAAAAAAAATTACACTTTTTAAAGACTTGTGATTATATCAAAAAAATAAAATAAAAATAAATAAATAAATAAACAATTAATTAAAAAAAATCATCATTCTTAAATTAGTATTTTATACTATCCACTAAATATGACATATAAGATATAACATAACCTAAAATTTAAAAACTTTATCCATAATGAACCCCAACACACCTAAAAAAAAAAATTTAAGACATCTTTTCCACTGCTTACATTGCAAAAATTAAAATAAATGTCAACAGACAGTTGCCCTAGTGACTAAAGATGGCGGTTTTTTCTTAAGTAGTCTTGTGTTCAAACCCCTTAAGATGGTTGTTGATGTAATTTGTAAACTTTCTCCTAAAAATAAATAAAATAAATTAATTAGCATTAAAAAATCTTGTCCCTAAACTACAACGTGTAATATTATTTTTTTCTTTAAAAATTCCAAATGGCTCAGCGACGCTAATTTTGTTTTTTATTTTGAATAGTTTTTCAACCATATTCTCACACACTTAATCTTTAAATCTTATCTTAATATTGATTCACTTCTCCACATATTTCTTTTTCTTCTTTTTTTGAGGGGACATTTACAAAATTTTCCACATATTTCTTTTTCTTCTTTTTTGAGGGGACGTTTACAAATTACATCAACAACCACCCTCAAAGGATTTTGAACACAAGACCACTTAAAAAACAACTACAACCTTAACCACTAAGACAACTGCCTGTCGTCTCCACATACTTTTCTTCAATGAAAATTAAATAATTTTGTTCAAAGCTTTCATCAAACAACCCTACTCTCACTTTGGAAGTTGCAGTATCCTTCCTTGCCAATTTCAACACGCAAAACGTGATCATTGGCAAGTCAAATATCAAAACAAAGCTTTATTTCAAGGCAGACAGACATAAATTTTCTTTTCTCTAGGGCGCTTCGAGACCGTTAATAATACGCCATCTGACTTTTTATGGTCTCTTTTGTTCTATAAATACTTGGGATTGGAATGGCACTTGCAACAACAATAGCACTATACCATCTCTCGTATGCTTGCTAGCGATCTATTGGTTTCACGGCAAAAGATACAGATAACACATTCTATTGAAATTCGGATAGTTCTCCTTGCGGTTGAGGTGAGCAAAGCTATCTATCGTTCCCTGAAGATATGACGCCATCAATCGTTATGAAAATCAGCACATTGCTCGTTGAGCTCAACCTTATTTTTACGGTCCATGTCTCCGCTCAACATGAGATGGCATCATCCTTACTATATCATCATTACCATGCCACCAACTATTCAAATAATGGTATGATATGATTTGAACATGATTTTTTCATAACATTCATGAAGATAATAGATTATATTATTTAATAGGGTTTGAACTTTAACAATTTTTTAGTAGCATATAATATTTATTTTATGAGTTAAAAAAAAGTTTTCAATTATAAATTATAGAGTAAGTATTACAATTTTTAAAAAGATTTTTCATTCTTAAGATATTTTATTTTAAAATAAAGTAAAATAGATTTTAACATACATAATACCATATGTCATATGGGATGATCCTAATGTTGTCTACCCAATATATGTTTATCCAATAGAAATCTAGTTAAAAATTATATATTGAACTTGGTTTCAATATTTAAATAAATCTTCTTACATATACTCTAGAATAATTTAAACTCCTAGTTTAGAGGTACTATAGTGTCTAACCAACATATCGTGTAGTTAATCAAAAATAATAATGTCATCTATTTTTAGAGTAAGTCCATCCATAAGAGTTAGATCACAATACCTTAGAAATAAAAAATAATAGCTAAAAATTTCCATCTATGATATATTTATTTATATATTTAACCACATTTAATTGTAGGTGCATCACCGAGGATGCATATATAAATATTACCATGCATAATGAGTGTATATCAAGACCTAGAGTAATAGCTAAGTGAACTACTATAATACCTTTTCTAGATCACTTCACCTACATGTCAAATGGACACTAGTCACTAGATACCTAGGTACTATGTGATTCAAATAGATAACAATTATGCTCTTTAATGTTAGATCTCATTTGCAAAAGGATAACACTTTCTGAAGAAGACTTTACTTATGACATTACTAAATTACTATCAATACCAGATAGATGATGACTAAAGTATACGTTAATATATACAAAGAAAGAAAAGTTTATTTACTTATGATAATAATCTTTCTCATTATATTAAATCATTGAGAAAAGCACTTCTAATAATACCGTTCTAAAATTTGGAATAAATAATATGGTATTTAGAAATATTTGTACTATATAAGGTTAGCATCATATTTCAACTCATATTTGTTTCAATAAAATTTATGATATTTAATAGAATTGAATTGATATGTTGTCTTATTCATTAACCTTCTTTGCTTCAAATATAAAATTCATATTGGTAATAGTATATAATTTTCATTATTCAGATTTATTATTATGATAATGATAATATCTTCCTTCTACTAGGATTGCACTAATAAATAAAAAGATATGATCAAATATGATGCACATGTCCAGGGCCATAAATTTTGCTCTGAGTGTCCTTTTTACCTCGTTATTTTTTAGAATGTGCTGAATGGCATGGAGAACCTACGAAAAGTGGCCCATATATTTCTTGGTGTGAAAATACCTCTAGAGACCCAAAATTTTCTTTTAATGTAATTTTCAATTTTCACAACTAAAAAGTTATCATAACTATTGGTGTAGAACTAGAGTGGGATTGCTATCTTGGGGTAGTGGGTTTTATTGAATAATAGGTTCATGATTCCGTTTTGAATATCATCCGAGTTTTTTTTAGGCTTACTAAAAATAGAAAATTAGTTGCTAAAAATAGAAATTTACTAAAAATAGTAAGGGGGTAGCGTAGGCTAGGGTTTTTCTTTTTGGGAGTATAAGAAGTGGGAGACTCTATTGTAAGGGGGATGAAAATTTAGTTAATGAAAATAAGAATTTGTAGGTTTCTTTTATTGGTGTATTTTGTATGATCTATTATCTTATACTTTTACCCTTGGAGCCTATTGATGGTCTTCTGTAGTGAATTCTTATCAATTGGTATCAGAATGGGTGAGGTCTCGCTAGTGGAATGAAGATGAATATAAGAGGGAGAGGGTGAGGAATATATACCCAAATAAATAAGTAGATGGAGGATCTACATGTAGAAATAGCATCACTAACTGGTGCAATTAATCACATGGTGGAGGTCTGCAGTAATGTGAACCTAGATCTAGGATTTGATAATGAGATCGTGATTGAGGAAGGCAAATTTGAGGATCATGTGGAAAAACCAAAAAAAATTGAAATTAGGTTGATCAAAGCCTTGGAAGGACTTAAAGGAAGCTAAGATGGAATCAAGATCAAGGTTTTTGAGTATGTTGGTGGGTTAAAACTAGAGGAGCTAATTTATTAGGTAAATAGTATGTAGAAGCATTTTGAATGGAGTAATATAGCTGAGGAAAATATGGTGGAACTCGCGTGCACAAAGTTGAAAGGGTATGCTTTTAATTTGGTGGGATTATCTATAGACGAAATGATAGAGGAAAGGAAAAGCAAATATCAAGGTTTGGGATAAGATGAAGAAGTTACAAGAAAAGTTTGTGCACGTAGACTATTTCCAAACTTTATTTTGTAGATTTCAAAACCTTCGATAGAAGGACCAAAGCATCGAGGACTACACCAATGAGTTCTACAAGCTATCTATCTATGTAGAGCATAATGATACCAAAGATCAGATGGCTACGAGGTATGTAAATGGCCTAAGTTATACTATTCAAGATAAGTTGAGTATGCATCGTACCCTTACTGTAGAAGATGCATATCAAATGGTCTTGAGAGTTGAATAAAAGCATAAGAGGAGTAATTATAGAAGAGGGAAGAAGGTATCGATATCTTGTCCAAATCAGGGGCATGGAGGATATAGCTCATCAAAGAAATAATCCTCAAATATAGAGAAGCATGAAGATACAGAGCAAGGTTGTGGTACCTACCAAAGAGGAAGAGGAAATAGAGGAGTTCAAGGTAGTGGGAGAGGTTGAGTTGGGAATGGATCTTGAAATCCATACACTAATTTTATATATGAAGTTCACCAAGCATTTCAGTGCATCCACTATGATGCTTAAGAGAGGAATCGAGGAGGATAGACTAGAGTCAACCTCATTGAGGAAGAGGATGAAAATGAAACAGAAGTTTTTGTAGATGCGAGTGAGAATATCATGATAAAGAGAATATTGATTGCTCTAAGGAAGGTGAAAATGCAAGTGGATGAGGGTGATGAGTCCTGGATACAAACAAATATCTTTCGTACAAGATTCACATCTGGAGGAAAGGTATGAAAAGTAATTATTGATGGTGGTATTTGTGAGAATATGGTATCTAATGTAATTGTAGAGAAAATGAATCTAAAATGTGAGAAGCACCCACATCCCTATCACATTTTATGGATCAAGAAAGGGAATGAGGTGACTATTGATAAGATATTTTTGGTAAAATTCTCAATCAAAAATACTTATAAAGATGAAGTTTGGTGTGACATGATTCCTATGGATGCCTGTCACAAAATTTTGGTAATGCTTTGGTGGTATGATAGGAAGACCATCCATGATGGGGGTCAAAATACATACACATTTTGGAAGGATGGTACAAGGTAGTATTGTTGCCTCTTCAGGAAGAAGGGTAGAGCGAGAGTTTTTTGACTACGAAAATGTTTATCATAGAGGCACAAGAATCTGGTTGATGCTATGCATTGACAACAAAGAAGATAGAGGTAGAAAAGCATTGTAAAAACATATTGATAAAAATTTATCATATGATCATTTATAGAACAAGCAATGATATTATATTAAAGGATAATAAATTTATCACCTCCATACGAAAATGGTACTTGAAAAAATCATAAGGTGAATTAGTAACCACCTCATTATCATCTACTTTGAGCTATTGATTTGATTCCATAATGGTGCACATATAGGTCTCATATGTTATTTATAAATAATCAATATGACATAGAATATTCAATCCCAAGGGAATTAAATTTATGACATGCTCTAGAAAATACTCACCTAACATTTATTAGCCTAAACCATAGATATTTTTACTTACTTGTATATAACAAAGTGGACACCATTGATTCAAATTTAATCATAATAAGAAATATCTTTTACATATGAATTTGAAACTGCACGAAGATCTGTGTGGCGACTTCCAGGGCGGACATAGATAGAATACTGTGGTGGCCATAAAAATTGGACAACTTGCCCGGATTCATGGCGGCTACCGATTCCACCATGTAAATACAAAAAAAAAAACATATGAATTTGGACGATAATGTTATTATGTTTAGATGAATCAAGTGCTTTAATATTGAATTTAGTCTGATTATATTTATTACAATTACTCATAATATTGCTATGTTGATGATATAACTAAAAGTAACTCATAAAAAGGATTATTTTTCAAAAATTAACCTCATAGTAAATTCTATCGAATCTATTATAACTATGAAATATTATGATAATGAAACATAACAATCAATCAATTAATTGGATGATTCTTATCTCAAAATTAAGATCATTTTCGAATGAAAAATGACTTGATCTATTAAAGTGTTGTAGGGTGTTACTTAGCTATAGCAAATTCATTTTTTGAACATAAATTTATGAATCAAAATATTTTTATCAATATAATATTTAATGTATATTTACCCAGGTGTTGTAGGTGAGTTGGAGAGGAGAGGGTAATCCTCCAAGGGAGGTCCTAGGTTCAAATCTCCACCCTACCAAAAAGCTGAATTGGGTATCCAAAATCCAATTGATAATGTTGGTGCGGGCAGGGTCGGGTGCCACTATCGGGTGACTTTGACGGTGTAGAACCCCCTGTTCGTGTTCTATCAGACCAATGCGGCGGCCTCGCAAGGGGTTTTTCGCTTAAATATATAAATATATATATATATATATATATATATATATATATATATATATATATATATATATATATATATATATATATATATATATATATATATATTTTAATGCATATTTCTTCAAATATAACCTAAAAATCAACTAGGATTTTTCTCTACTTTTTGAGAGAGAAAAAATAAATTATTGAATAAAATATCCTTTCATCTATTCTTAAATATTTTTACATGTATTGAAATGTTAGATGAAGTAATTAAATTTTCATTTAAGCATTAAAATTATTTTTTCAATCTTCTTCTCCGATAAATATAAATAAATTTGACAAAAAAAATCATGATATGCATTTCAATTTTGAATATAAAATGAAGAGCACAATGAGAAGTGATATAATATCAAGAAATTAAATTAAAAATATACAATTCAAGAGGAATTAGGCATACAATTGCTGAAAAATATAGACTTTGTAGGTTTATTCTTTAACATGTGTGATTTTATACATAAAATCATATAATTCAAACAATTATTTGGCCACACAACTAATAAAATTACCTTTTAGTTATACATGATTGTCAATTTCAAGCATGAAATCATTAATATCAATATTGTGCAACTAAAAGACTTGTTGTATCTATTTAAAATATAATTTTATAGAAAATATTATCATGAAAAGCAATAAAATATTTCAAAAAAAAATAAAAGAAAAAAAATTCTTATAAAATAAATATTTATATGTTCAAGTAGACGAGTCAATATATGTTCAACAAACTTATGTCATACTATACTTTAAGGATATGTTTTAGTATATGGATCCATTAAGATGAATTAGATTTTTTGAAATGTATATGATTGTATAAGAAACACAAGGATTGGATTGCTATAACATAAATAGAAGTTAAATGATTATATAAAAATAAGGAGGCAAAGGTAACCAATTTATATTTTATTATTCCGTTGATAAGTGTAATTCATCTTACATTAAAAATTAGTTAAAATACATATTAATATTTGAGTATGTTAAATATTCTTATATTGCACTATAATAACATTAAACCCAGAAGAAGGATACATGCTTTAAAATATTATCAATGCTTTGATCTTTTGCAAAAATAATTCTTCGTTAAACACAAAAATTACACTTTTTAAAAACTTGTGATTATATCAAAAAAATAAAATAAAAATAAATAAATAATTTAAAAAAATCTTCATTCTTAAATTAGCATTTTATACTATCCACTAAATATGACATATAAGATATGACATAAACTAAAATTTAAAAACTTTATCCATAATAAAAACTAACACCCTTAAAAAAAAAATTTAAGACATCTTTTCCACCGCTTACATTGCAAAAATTAAAATAAATAAATTGGCATTAAGAAATCTTTGTCCCTAAACTACTAGGTGTAATATTATTTTTCTCTTTAAAAATTCCAAAAGGCTCATTTTTTATTTTATTTTGATAGTTTTTCAACCATATTCTCACGCACTTAATCTTTAAATCTTATTCTAATATTGATCCACCTCTCCACATACTTTTTTTTTAATTATATTTAAATAATTTTGTTCAAAGCTTTCTTCAAACAACCCTACTCTCACGTTGGAAGTTGCAGTAGGAAGTTGCAGTATGCTTCCTTGCCAATTTCCACACGCAAAACGTGATCATTGGCAAGTCAAATATCAAAGCAAAGCTTTATTTCAAAGGAGACAGACATAAATTTTCTTTTCTCTAGGGTGCTTCGAGACCGTTAATAATAATACGCCATCTGACTTTTTATGGTCTCTTTTGTTCTATAAATACGTGGGATTGGAATGGCACTTGCAACAACAATAGCACTATACCATCTCTCGTATGCTTGCTAGCGATCTATTGGTTTCACGGCAAAAGATACAGATAACACATTCTATTGAAATTCAGATATTTCTCCTTGCGGTTGAGGTGAGCAAAGCTATCTATCGTTCCCACCGCTGAAGATATGACGCCATCAATCGTTATGAAAATCAGCACATTGATCGTTGCGCTCAACCTTATTTGTTTTTATATATAAAAGCAAATATCAAGGTTTGGGATAAGATGAAGAAGAAGTTACAAGAAAAGTTTGTGCACATAGACTATTTCCAAACTTTATTTTGTAGATTTCAAAACCTTCAATAGAAGGACCAAAGCATCGAGGACTACACCAATGAGTTCTACAAGCTATCTATCCATGTGGAGCATAATGATACCGAAGAGCAGATGGCTACGAGGTATGTAAATGGCCTAAGTTATACTATTCAATATAAGTTGAGTATGCATCATACCCTTACTATAGAAGATGCATATCAGATGGTCTTGAGAGCTGAAGAAAAGCATAAGAGGAGTAATTATAGAAGAGGGAAGAAGGGATCGGTATCTTGTCCAAATCGGGGGCATGGAGGATATAGCTCATCAAAGAAATAATCCTCAAATATAGAGAAGCATGAAGATACAGAGCAAGGTTGTGGTACCTACCAAAGAGGAAGAGGAAATAGAGGAGGTCAAGGTAGTGGGAGAGGTTGAGTTGGGAATGGATCATGAAATCCGTACACTAGTTTTATATATGATGAGGAAGTTCACCAAGCATTTGAGTGCATCCACTATGATTCTTAAGAGAGGAATCGAGGAGGATAGACTAGAGTCAACCTCATTGAGGAAGAGGATGAAAATGAAACAGAAGTTTTTATAGATGCGAGTGAGAATCTCATGATAAAGAGAACATTGATTGCTCTAAAGAAGGTGAAAATGCAAGTGGATGAGGGTGATGAGCCCTGGATACAAACAAATATCTTTCGTACAAGATTCACATCGGGAGGAAAGGTATGAAAAGTAATTATTGATGGTGGTATTTGTGAGAATCTGGTCTCTAATGTAATTGTAGAGAAAATGAATCTAAAATGTGAGAAGCACCCACATCCCTATCACATTTTATGGATCAAGAAAGGGAATGAGATGACTATTGATAAGATATTTTTGGTAAAATTCTCAATCAAAAATACTTATAAAGATGAAGTTTGGTGTGACGTGATTCCTATGGATGCCTGTCACATACTTTTGGTAAGGCTTTGGTGGTATGATAGGAAGACCATCCATGATGGGGGTCAAAATACATACACATTTTGGAAGGATGGTACCAAGGTAGTATTGTTGCCTCTTCAGGAAGAAGGGTAGAGCGAGAGTTTTTTTACTACAAAAATGTTTATCATGGAGGCACAAGAATCTGGTGGATGCTATGCATTGACAACGAAGAAGATAGATGTAGAAAAGCATTGTAAAAACATATTGATAAAACTTTATCATATGATCATTTATAGAACAAGCAATGATATTATATTAAAGGATAATAAATTTATCACCTCCATACGAAAGTGGTACTTGAAAAAATCCTAAGGTGAATTAGTAACCACCTCATTATCATCTACTTTGAGCTATTGATTTGATTCCATAATGGTGCACATATAGGTCTCATATGTTATTTATAAATAATCAATATGACATAGAATATTCAATCCCAAGGGAATTAAATTTATGACATGCTCTAGAAAATACTCACCTAACATTTATTAGCCTAAACCATAGATATTTTTACTTACTTGTATATAACAAAGTGGACACCATTGATTCAAATTTAATCATAATAAGAAATATCTTTTACATATGAATTTGAAAGAGAATGTTATTATGTTTAGATGAATCAAGTGCTTTAATATTGAATTTAGTCTGATTATATTTATTACAATTACTCATAATATTGCTATGTTGATGATATAACTAAAAGTAACTAATAAAAAGGATTATTTTTCAAAAATTAACCTCATAGTAAATTCTATCGAATCTATTATAACTATGAAATATTATGATAATGAAACATAACAATCAATCAATTAATTGTATGATTCTTATCTCAAAATTAAGATCATTTTCTAATGAAAAATGACTTGATCTATTAAAGTGTTGTAGGGTGTTACTTAGCTATAGCAAATTCATTTTTTGAACATAAATTTACGAATCAAAATATTTTTATCCATATAATATTTAATGCATATTTACCGAGGTGTTGTAGGTGAGTTGGAGAGGAGAGGGCAATCCTCCAAGGGAGGTCCTAGGTTCAAATCTCCACCCTACCAAAAATTTGAATTGGGTATCCAAAATCCAATTGATAATGTTGGTGTGGGCAGGGTCAAGTGCGACTCTCGGGTGACTTTGACGGTGTAGAACCCCCTGTTCGTGGTATCTCAGACCAAGGCGGCCTCGCAAGGGGTTTTTCGCTTTTTTTTTTATTTTATATATATATATATATATATATATATATATATATATATATATATATATAATGCATATTTCTTCAAATATAACCTAAAAATCAACTAGGATTTTTCTCTACTTTTTGAGAGATTGGTAGGATGTGGATACCTTCTATGAAAAAATAAATTGTTGAATAAAATATCCTTTCATCTATTCTTAAATATTTTTACATGTATTGAAATGTTAGATGAAGTAATTAAATTTTCATTTAAGCATTAAAATTATTTTTTCAATCTTCTTCTCTGATAAATATAAATAAATTTGACAAAAAAAATCATGATATGCATTTCAATTTTGAATATAAAATGAAGAGCATAATGAGAAGTGATATAATATCAAGAAACTAAATTAAAAATATACAATTCAAGAGGAATTAGGCATACAATTGCTGAAAAATATAGACTTTGTAGGTTTATTCTTTAACATGTGTGATTTTATACATAAAATCATATAATTCAAACAATTATTTGGCCACACAACTAATAAAATTACCTTTTAGTATATAGACTTTGTAGGTTTATTCTTTAACATGTGTGATTTTATACATAAAATCATATAATTCAAACAATTATTTGGCCACACAACTAATAAAATTACCTTTTAGTTATACATGATTGTCAATTTCAAGCATGAAATCACTAAGATCAATATTGTGCAACTAAGAGACTTGTTGTATCTATTTAAAGTATAATTTTATAGAAAATATTATCATGAAAAGCAATAAAATATTTCAAAAAAAAATAAAAGAAAAAAAATTCTTATAAAATAAATATTTATATGTTCAAGTAGACGAGTCAATATATGTTCAACAAACTTATGTCATACTATACTTGAAGGATATGTTTTAGTATATGGATCCATTAAGATGAATTAGATTTTTTGAAATGTATATGATTGTATAAGAAATACAAGGCTTAGATTGCTATAACATAAATAGAAGTTAAATGATTATATAAAAATAAGGAGGCAAAGGTAACCAATTTATTTTTTATTATTCCATTGATAAGTGTAATTCATCTTACATTAAAAATTAGATAAAATACATATTAATATTTGAGTATGTTAAATATTCTTATATTGCACTATAATAACATTAAACCTAGAAGAAGGATACATGCTTTAAAATATTATCAATGCTTTGATCTTTTACAAAAATAATTCTTCGTTAAACACAAAAATTACACTTTTTAAAGACGTGTGATTATATCAAAAAATAAAATAAAAATAAATAAATAATTTAAAAAAATCTTCATTCTTAAATTAATATTTTATACTATCCACTAAATATGACATATAAAATATGACATATAAAATATGACATAACCTAAAATTTAAAAACTTTATCCATAATAAAAGCTAACACCCCTAAAAAAAAATTAAGACATCTTTTCCACCGCTTACATTGCAAAAATTAAAATAAATAAATTGGGATTAAGAAATCTTTGTCCCTAAACTACTAGGTGTAATATTATTTTTCTCTTTAAAATTTCCAAAAGGCTCAACGACGCTCATTTTGTGTTTTTTTTAATTTTGAATAGTTTTTCAACCATATCTTTAAATCTTATCCTAATATTGATCCACCTCTCCACATACTTTTTTTCAATGAAAATTAAATAATTTTGCTCAAAGCTTTCTTCAAACAACCCTACTCTCACGTTGGAAGTTGCACTATGCTTCCTTGCCAATTTCCACACGCAAAACGTGAACATTGGCAAGTCAAATATCAAAGCAAAGCTTTATTTCAAGGGAGACAGACATAAATTTTCTTTTCTCTAGGGCGCTTCGAGACCGTTAATAATACGCCATCTGACTTTTTATGGTCTCTTTTGTTCTATAAATACTTGGGATTGGAAATGGCACTTGCAACAACAATAGCACTATATCATCTCTCGTATGCTTGCTAGCGACGGCCAAAGATACAGATAACACATTCTATTGAAATTCAAATAGTTCTTCTTGCGGTTGAGGTGAGCAAAGCTATCTATCGTTCACACCGCTGAAGATATGACGCCATCAATCGTTATGAAAATCAGCACATTGCTCGTTGCGCTCAACCTTATTTTTACTGTCCATGTCTCCGCTCAACATGACAACATTAATAGGCCGAATTATATGCTTCCAAGTACATTGCAGAGGTTACAGTACCGCTGCGGAAATTCAGGCCCAGCCCCACACCCTCCTTGCCCTCCTGCCCCTAAAGGAAATAGGAGGTTGATATGGGAAAATGCAAAGGTTGCAACTGGCCAGCATGTGCGTAATCCGTGATCGTATGATTCCCACAATAACACTCAGTAGGACTTCCTAATTTACTCCAATCCAATCTACACGAAACCCATGAGATCTTAGTACCATAGCAACATTATTTACAACCTGCACCCCGATTTATAGGGAGAATCCTGAGTTTCATATTTTGAACATAAATTTATGGATCAAAATATTTTTTACACGTATAATATTTAATGCACATTTCTTCAAATATAACCTAAAAATCAACTAGGATTTTTCTCTGAAAGATTGGTAGGATATGGATACCTGAAAAAATAAATTGTTGAATAAAATATCATTTCATCTATTCTTAAATATTTTTAAATGTATTGAAATGTTAGATGAAGTAATTAAATTTTCATTTAAACATTAAAATTATTTTTTGAATCTTCTTCTCTATAAATATAAATAAATTTGACAAGAATGTTTACAAATTACATCAACAACCACCCTCATGGGTTTTGAACACAAGACCACTTAAGAAACAACCACCACCTTAATCACTAGGACAACTCCCTGTCCTCTCCACATACTTTTTTCAATGAAAATTAAATAATTTTGTTCAAAGCTTTCTTCAAACAACCCAACTCTCACGTTGGAAGTTGCAGTATGCTTCCTTGCCAATTTCAACACTCAAAACGTGATCATTGGCAAGTCAAATATCAAAGCAAAGCTTTATTTCAAGGGAGACAGACATAAATTTTATTTTCTCTAGGGCTTTATTTCAAGGGAGACAGACATAAATTTTCTTTTCTCTAGGGCGCTTCGAGACCGTTAATAATACGCCATCTGACTTTTTATGGTCTCTTTTGTTCTATAAATACGTGGGATTGGAATGGCACTTGCAACAACAATAGCACTATACCATCTCTCGTATGCTTGCTAGCGATCTATTGGTTTCACGGCAAAAGATACAGATAACACATTCTATTGAAATTCGGATAGTTCTCCTTGCGGTTGAGGTGAGCAAAGCTATCTACCGTTCCCACCGCTGAAGATTTGACGCCATCAATCGTTATGAAAATCAGCACATTGCTCGTTGCGATCAACCTTATTTTTACGGTCCATGTCTCAGCTCAACATGACGACATTAATAAGCAGAATTATATGTTTCCAGGTACATTGCAGAGGTTACAATACCGCTGCGGAAATTCAGGCCCAGCCCCACACCCTCCTTGCCCTCCTGCCCCTAAAGGAAATACGAAGTTGATATGGGAAAATGCAAAGGTTATAACTGGCCAGCATGTGCGTTATCCGTGATCGTATGATTCCCACAATAACACTCAGTAGGGTCCATGGGTCTAGGTGAATTGGTAAGTTGGGGCGCTTACCGAGAGGAGACCTAGGTTGCACTTGTCTGAAGACGGCGATCTGTTTCCTGCTTGTCCGACGGTCCCTCTACCTTCATGCCACGTGTTTGAACCAGACTGACGAAGACGGTGCGAACCCTGTGCGTCCGGCGGTCCCCATCTCACGTCGGGTTACCGAGATGGTGGTTGTGTTGGAAGCCTTCGCTGATAGTTTGAACCCTGTCAGCTACGCTGACAGTTACTAAAAATTTGTGATTGTAACCAATTCATTAGGACTTCCTAATTTACTCCAATCAAAACTACACGAAACCCATGAAATCTTAGTACCATAGCAACCTTATTTACAATTTCATTCATCCCCGCTATGTTGTGTTACTGCAGTGAATAAATATATCTATTTATTGCTATTAGATGTGCTAAAAAATTGCGATAAAACTACCGCCATGCCCTGACTTCTATCGTCTCAAATTTTTTAGTTGCTATGTTGTCTTTCTCTTTCTCTTTTTAAATTAAGGAACGCTTCATAACGGAGTTAAACACCCGTGCACATTAAATTAGGCTGGTATTTGCGGAAATCTAATGCAACAAAGTCTCATCATGTCACCAACCAATTATATAATAACGATTAGATTTTTTTAGTATGGCCATCACATGTTATATGATCTACTAACATTTGAAATTCATTTTTCTTTTCTTAATAATTAATTTTAAATCATTTAAACTATGAGTTTTCTATGATATTTTTAATTTATAAACCTTGTGTTAAATGATATTAAAATATTTTTTTGAAAGACAAGTTTTATTTTATAAACCATATATCATGTTAAAATAAAGTATTACTTTATAATTGAAAAGTAATTTTAATATGAAAAATGGTATGTATAAACAAGAGACCTAAATGCACAAGAAGCCCATGTTCTATTTATATATCTTTTTAAATTATTTGTTTCTGTTTCAGATGACTATTTTTCATCATTTATATTCGACATTGAGATGGGATCATCCTTACTATATCATCATTACCATGTCATCAGCTATTCAAATAATGGTATTATATGATTTGAACATGAATTTTCCATAACATTCACGTAGATTATAGATTATATTATTTAATAGGGTTTGAAATTTAATGATTTTTTAGTAACATATAATATTTATTTTATGAGTTAAAAAAAAGTTTTCAATTATAAATTATAGAGTAAGTATTACAATTTAAAAAAAAAAAAATCATTCTTAAAATATTTTATTTTAAAGTAAAGTAGATTTTAACATACATAAGACCATATGTCATTTGGTATGATCCTCATTGAGAATGTTGTCTACCCAACATATGTTTATCCAATATATGTTTATATTATTTAATAGGGTTTTTTCTCATGTGGTTTTTCACCATAACTAAATTGTAAATGAGTACCTCATCAGGCCATATTTCTGAGAGTCATAATTTTTTTTGTATTAAGAGGACAATATTCGCAAACCAAAGACAAGAAACTTCATTTTTTCTTTTGATAGATGGTTTTTCCCATGGGTATTTTACCATTTCTTCACAAAAGAAACCATTGTACATGAGTACCTTATCAGGATCTATTGTCGGGACTCATATGCACAATCCACCCCTAGTATCACTTAAGGGGAGTGTTAGAATAAGTAATTATTCTCTTAAGTTCTACTACGATAGACTTACTTGAGTTTACACTCCTTCATGATTTAGGTGAACTCTTAGTTAAAGTCTACATTAGATTTGATGAGTTTTAATCCAACGGCTCTCAATGATTAACTTTGTTATTTATACAAATTTGATCCATGGAATAATCAATTAGTTCCATTTTTTTTCTTCAAATATTGTAACGCTTTGTAGTTCTACTCTTGGGAATTCTAACAATTTCACCAGCTGGGAAGAGGCCATTCCAACTAAAAAGTCAGATCATGCTATAGTCATATCTTTCTTGGAGGGACTGATTATCCATTTTGGTGTTCTAGATTTCATTGTAATAGATAATGGGACTCCATTCATAGGGGTCAATATCATCAAATTTATAAGCAAGTATGAGATTTATCTAAAAATATCCTCTAATTACTATCCATAAGAAAATGGCTTGGACGAATCCACAAACAAAAACTTGCTACGAATTCTTAAAAGAACATTGGAAAACAACAAAAGAAGTTGGCATTGGATACCTTCTATGAAAAAATAAATTGTTAAATAAAATATCCTTTCATCTATTCTTAAATATTTTTACATGTATTGAAATGTTAGATGAAGTAATTAAATTTTCATTTAAACATTAAAATTATTTTTTGAATCTTCTTCTTTATAAATATAAATAAATATTGAAATGTTAGATGAAGTAATTAAATTTCCATTTAAACATTAAAATTATTTTTTGAATCTTCTTCTCTATAAATATAAATAAATTTGACAAGGAAGTTTACAAATTACATCAACAACCACCCTCATAGGTTTTGAACACAAGACCACTTAAAAAACAACCACCACCTTAGTCACTAGGGCAACTCCCTGTCCTCTCCACATACTTTTTTCAATGAAAATTAAATAATTTTGTTCAAAGCTTTCTTCAAACAACCATACTCTCACGTTGGAAGTTGCAGTATGCTTCCTTGCCAATTTCAACACTCAAAACGTGATCATTGGCAAGTCAAATATCAAAGCAAAGCTTTATTTCAAGGGAGACACACATAATTTTTATTTTCTCTAGGGCTTTATTTCAAGGGAGACAGACATAAATTTTCTTTTCTCTAGGGCGCTTCGAGACCGTTAATAATACGCCATCTGACTTTTTATGGTCTCTTTTGTTCTATAAATACGTGGGATTGGAATGGCACTTGCAACAACAATAGCACTATACCATCTCTCGTATGCTTGCTAGCGATCTATTGGTTTCACGGCAAAAGATACGGATAACACATTCTATTGAAATTCAGATAGTTCTCCTTGCAGTTGAGGTGAGCAAAGCTATCTATCGTTCCCACACTCCGCTGAAGATATGACGCCATCAATCGTTATGAAAATCAGCACATTGCTCGTTGCGCTCAACCTTATTTTTACTGTCCATGTCTCCGCTCAACATGACAACATTAATAGGCCGAATTATATGTTTCCAAGTACATTGCAGAGGTTACAATACCGCTGCGGAAATTCAGGCCCAGCCCCACACCCTCCTTGCCCTCCTGCCCCTAAAGGAAATACGAAGTTGATATGGGAAAATGCAAGGGTTGCAACTGGCCATGTGCGTAATCCGTGATCGTATGATTCCCACAATAACACTCAGTAGGACTTCCTAATTTACTCCAATCCAATCTACACGAAACTCAGGAGATCTTAGTACCATAGCAACCTTATTTACAATTTCATTCATCCCCGCTATGTTGTGTTATTGCAGTTGCTATTAGATGTGCTAAAAAAATGTGCGATAAAACTACCGCCATGCCCTGATTTCTATCGTCTCAAATTTTTGAGTTGCTATGTTGTCTTTCTCTTTTTAATTTAAGGAACGCTCCATAAAGGGGTTAAACACCCGTGCACATTAAATTAAAGGATAATAAATTTATTACCTCCATATGAAAGTGGTACTTGAAAAAATCTTTCTCATTATATACAAATAAAGAAAAGTTTATTTAATATGATAATAATCTTTCTCATTATATTAACTTATTGAGAAAAACACTTCTCATGATATCATTCTAAAAGTTGAAATAAATAATATGGTATTTAGAAATATTTTTACTATAGAGGGTTAGCATCATATTTCAACTCACATTTGTTTCAATAAAATTAAAGATATTTAATAGAATTGAATTGATATACTTGCATAATTGTACACCCTTATCGTTATATGTTGTCTTATTCATTAATTTTCTTTGCTTCAAATGTAAAATTAATATTGGTAATAGTATATCCTTTTCATTATTCAGATTCATTATTATGATAACGATAATATCTTCCTTCTACTAGGATTGCACTGATAAATAAAAAGATATGATCAAATATGATGCACCTTGCCAGGGCCATAACTTTTGCTTTGAGTGTCCGTTTTACCCCGTTCTTTTTTTGAAATGTGCTGAATGGCATGGAGAACCTACAAAAATTGGCCCATATGTTTCTTGGAGTGAAAATACCTCTAGGAGACCCAAAATTTTCTTTTAATGTAATTTTTAGTTTTCACAACTAAAAATTTATCATAACTATTGGTGTAGAACTAGAGTGGGATTGTTATATTGGGGTAGTGGGTTTTATTGAATAATGGGTTCATGATTCTATTTTGAATGTCATCCAATTTTTTTTAGTCTTACTAAAAATAGAAAATGAGTTGCTAAAAATAGAAATTTACTAAAAACAGTAAGGGGGTAGCGTAGGCTAGGGTTTTTCATTTTGGGAGTATAAGAAGTGGGAGACTCTATTGTAAGGGGGATGGAAATTCAGTTAATGAAAAGAAGCATTTGTAGGGTTCTTTTTTTGGTGTATTTTTTATGATGTCTTATCTTATACTTTTACGCTTGGAGTCTATTGATGGTCTCCTGCAATAAATTATTATCAATTGGTATCAAAGCGGGTGAGGTATCGCTAGTGGAAAGAAGATGAATATAAGAGGGAGAGGGTGAGGAATATATACCCAAATGAATAAGTATATGGAGGATCTGTATGTAGAAATAACATGACTAACTGGTGAAATTAATCGCATGGTGGAGGCCTGCACTAATGTGAACCCAAATATAGAATTTGATAATGAGATCATCATTGAGGAAGGTGAACCTAAGGATCATGCGAAAGAAGAACCATAAAATTTTGAAATTAGGTTGATCACAGCCTTGGAAGGACTTAAAGGAAGCCCATATGAAGTCAATATCGAGGTTTTCAAGTATGTTGGTGAGTTAAAATGAGAGAAGCTAATTCATTAGGTAAATAGTATGGAGAAGTATTTTGAATGGAGTAATATGGCTGAGGAAAAGAAGGTGGAACTCGCGTGCACGAATTTGAAAGGGTATGCTTTTAATTTGGTGGGATTATCTATAGATGGAATGACAGAGGAAAGGGAAAGCAAAGATCAAGGCTTGGGATAATATGAAGAAGAAGATACAAGAAAATTTTGTGCATGTGGATTATCTTTTTGGGTGGAGCATAATGAGACCAGAGAGCAGAGGACTGTGAGGTATGTAAATAGCCTATGTTATGCTATTCAAGATAATTTGAGTATGCATCATACCCTTACTATAGAAGATGCATATCATATGGCCTTGAGGGCCGAATAAAAGTATAAGAGGAGTATGTTAGTATCACAATGACATTGAGAGGTGGGGTGAATCAGTGTATCTCTTGTTATTTTAAATCTTCAACTCTTAAAGCTGAAATAATAAAAACTTAAAACCAAATAAAGCAAATATAACAAGATAACATCACACAACATAAGATGTACCGAGGTTCATCAATTTGGCTACTCCTCAAAATGACTATTTGGACTCCCATCCAAATCCAGCCTTTGCAAAGCACCAACTTTACAATCAATTTACCAACACCCACTAGAAGGAGCATCAACCCCTGATTTACCAGCACCAATTGGAAGGACCACCAACCCCTGATTTACCAGCATCAACTGGAAGGAGCACCAACCCCTAATGCCAAGCACCAACTTGGACTTCCATTTTGAAACTAGAATATTGACATAAAAATACCTTCACTTTTACAAGACCCTGACTGGTCTATTGCTTACCCAATGTCTACCATAATTCACAAAACACACATGCTTATCGCCCGCATTGAATTATCCATGCAACACTGGGAAATTCAAGCCCAGCCCCACACCCTCCTTGCCCTCCTGCCCCTAAAGGAAATAGGAAGTTGATATGGGAAAATGCAAAGGTTGCAACTGGCCAGCATGTGCGTAATCCATGATCGTATGATTCCCACAGTAACACTCAGTTGGACTTCCTAATTTACTCCAATCCAATCTACACGAAACCCATGAGATCTTAGTACCATAGAAACCTTATTTACAATTTCATTCACCCCCACTATGTTGTGTTATTGCAGTGAATAAATATATCTATTTATTTTTATTAGATGTGCTAAAAAATGTGTGATAAAACTACCGCCATGCCCTGACTTCTATCGTCTCAAATTTTTGAATTGCTATGTTGTCTTTCTCTTTTTAATTTAAGGAACGCTGCATAACAGAGTTAAACACCCATGCACATTAAATTAGGCTGGTATTTGCAGAAATCTAATGCAACAAAGTCTCACCATGTCACCAACCAATTATATAATAACAATTAGATTTTTTTAGTATGTTCATCACATGTTTTAATTTTTTTAAATTTGTCGAAAACATATCAAAAGGGATGTCACTTTTGGGTAAGACCGAAGGAGGTAGGGATATCCATTCCACCAAAAATGCCCAGGACTTAGACCTAGTCTACCACCTTTGACATACTCATGGAGCAAACAAACACACAAAACCAATTTAAAAATAAGTAAATAACAACAAAAATAATAAAATAAAATAAAAAACATGTTTCTTGAGTGTGTCAAAAACAAAAGCACAACCAAACACGCACAATAAGATAAAAGAAACCACAACACAAACCACATAGAAAAACACAAGAACCACATAATAAAACACAAACAAGACAAAAACAACATAACACTACAAAGACATAACCCCAAAAAAACATGAAAAATAAACACAACGAAAACCTAAAAAATTAAAAATAAATAAAATAAAAATAAAAATAGAAAACAACCAACAACAGACAATAAATAAAAACAAAAAACATAGAAAACACTCACACATAAAAACATGAAATAACACAAACAAAGAGAAACCCAAGAACAATAACGAAAAAAACACAAGAACAATAACAAAAAACATAATTTAAAAAAAAAAAAACAACAAAAACACATGAACAACAAAAAAATGACACAAAGAACACAAAAACAAAAGAACCCACCCACCTTAAAAAACTAAAAAGAAAAAAAAAAATTGAACATAACAATGACCTATCTAGACCATAAGACTATTAAGGCAAGAATCAAAAAAGGAAACAAAATAAAGAATAGAATGAGCTAGGGAACTAAAAAAACTGAATGAACCAAAGAGAAGCAAAAAAAAAAACAAGAAGAAACTAGGTACCTTCAGAACTGGAGCCATCCAAAGAAATGATAGAAAGAAGAGCTTCCCTAATTTGAGAAGCCCACCATATAGGAGGGTGGCCATAACAAGTAAGATCACCTTTGTCAAAAGCCCAATTAGCTAAAGCATCAACACTCTTGTTTTGATCTCTAACCACATGATTGTAATCAACTTTCAAAAATCTCATCTGGATTAATTGAATCTTCTCAATAATTATTTTTATTCTCCAATCCACCTTATGATTCTTAGGAGTCTTCAAGAGATTAATCATAATTTGAGAGTCAGACTCAACTAACACCTTTTCCCATCCAATCTTAGTAGCCTCTTGAAGGCCTCTAAGGATACCATACCCCTCAGTAAGGTTATTGGAAAGAATACCCAAATTCTTAGCAAAAGTAAAAACCAAGGAGCCATCTGAAAGTCTACCAATTCCTCCCACACTGGCTTTTCCAAGGTTCCCTCTAGAGGCTCCATCAGTATTGAATTTTCCAAAATACTTAATAGGAGGTTTCCAATTTCTAGTCCTATACATCTTACTAATAATCACATTCCCTTTAAGTTGGTTGCCCTTAGAATATTTAATCTTCAATATTTGCATCACTTGATCCCATCTTTGGTGGGAGGTTTGGGGGTGATTAAGGAGTTGATGGACTGGTTCAACTAAGTTGGCTATGGTATTTTGCCAAATATAGTGAATATCCTTCATATCTTGATTAAAAATTTGGATGTTCCTTTCATTCCAAATATTCCAAAGAAGAATGGTAGAATCCATCCAAACTAATTGCCTAATAAAATTATCAACACCCTCTTGATTAGGCCAATCCCTCCAAAGTTGTTCAAAAGTAAAAAAATTGGACCACTGTAATCCAAGTAAAGTTGCCATTCTCCTCCATAGCTTAGAGCCTAAAGTACACTCAATAAAAATATGGTTGAGATTTTCTACATTCTCTTCACACATTTCACATCTAAAAGGGCCATGAAAACCACGCTTCATAAGTTGCTCACCAGTAAGCACCCTACAATGCAATAAAATCCAATTAAAGAACCTCACCTTAGGCCAGATATTTTGAGCCCACAATCGAGAAAATATGTCATAAGAATGGTTGGGATTATTATGGCATAAGATCAAATAACTTTGAGCAACTGAATACTCACCCTTAGCAGTTTTGTTCCATCCAAAACAATCTTTTTCATGGGACCAAGAGAGGGATATCATATGAAGGATACCTTGGATATCTTGTATTTGCTTTTTGGGGATTTAAATAGGCCAGTCCTCAATAGGGATCCAATATCTACCAACCGTTGAATTACCAGTATGGTACCGACAGTAATTAGCCACCTTTATCCAATTAGCTCGGTGAAGCTCCTTCATCCAAGGCCTCCAATCAGGAAACTAAATTATCAAAGGCTTGTGACCATCTCAAGAATCTATCCAAAAATTTGCATGTTGACCATTGTGAATGATCTAGAATAATTTTTTTCTTTATCAAATCCTCATCAGTATTAAGAACTGCTAAAATGGGAGAACCTTTGGTAGGAATTTGATAGCGAACAAGGTCTTTAGGACTTTTGTTCTCAGCATATTTAGCATAGAGATTATTGGCCCAAAGAGCATTGGGGTTATGCAACATCCTCAAATATAATTTAGCAGCTAAAGCTTTATTTTTATTAATTGAAGACCAGAATCCTAACCCCCCTTCACTCTTAGGAAGACATAAAGTATCCCATTTCACCAAGGCCCGTTTTCTTTTCTTGTTAATACCACTCCAAAGGAAACGATGACTGATTTGATCCAATTCTCTAAGAACAACCTTTGGGATATTCAAAACAAAAGAAACATAAATAGGAATAGCTTGAAGGACTGATTTTACCAAGGTGATTCTACCCCCAGAAGAAAGCCACTTGTTAGTCCACTTTCCAATTTTCATCTTGAATTTGTCCAACAACCAATTCCAATCTTTATTTTTTTGCCTTTGAATATTTATGGGAATACCTAAATAAGTAATTGGAAGAGAGGTATTCTTATATCTTAATTTATCCAAGACCATGGATTCCTATCTATCAGAGCAGTGAAATAAAATAACTTTATATTTGTCTTCATTGATCAACTGCCCAGTAGCCTTAGAAAAATAGCTAATGATTTGCTTAATATTAGAAGCTTCCTTAACTGTAGATTTACCTAAAAGAGTAGAGTCATCCACAAATTAAATATGAGAGATAGGTCTATCTCCATGAGCAATGGTAACTCCCTCAAGGGATTTTTTTTCCCTCTTTTTGGTTATAGTCCTACCCAAGCATTCAACAAGAATGATGAATAAATAAGGGGATAGTGGGTCACCTTGCCTAATACCTCTGGAAGCTGGGAATGACTAAGAAATCCTGCCATTGGTAATAAATAAGTAGGAAACTGAAGAGATACATCCCATAATCTAATCCATCCAATCCTTAGAGAAACCAAATTGCCTCAAAAATTTGATAAGGAAATGCCAATCCACTCTGTCATAAGCTTTGGATAAGTCTAACCGAATGAACATGGAAGGAGAATTTTGCATATCCATGGAATGGATGGCTTCTTGAGCAAGAACTATCTCATATACTATTTGAAAACCATTGATTTGTTGGTTTGTCTCTAAGTTTTTCCCTTCATATTTAAATTGTGTTTCTAAGATTTCAATTTCCATTATTTCCCCTTACTCACTTGGGACATCATTTGTGGAAAGGATTTCAAACATATTAGCAGAAAACTTTGATTGATCCTTCATAACTATTTTTTCTGAGTTTTCTTCTTCTTAGGTATTTGGAAATCTACTGAATTTATATCTTCTTTCTTTTGATCAGGAATTTTATTTGGGCAAGCATTGGCCAAATGACCATAATCATGGCAAATTCTACAATGAAAAGGAATGTTCTCATAGTACACTACTTGCTCCCAAGTGTCTTCCCCAAATTGTAATGTGATATTTTTAGGTAGGGGTTTGTCAAAATCCATTAAAATACAAATCCGAGCATAAATAATATGTTCAAAATTTTGAGTACAATCAGCAGTCATCATAAAAGTTCCTAAAGAGTTTCCAATTGAAGAAAAAATAGTAGGATTCCAAAATTCAATAGGGAGGCCAAAGAGTCTAACCCACACGGGAGCTATAGAAGGCATATCTTCTTCGAATTTAAATTTAGTATGCCAGGGCTTCATGAAAAGCCCTGCCCTTCCAAAAAACCAAGGACCCCATTGAAAAAATTTATCTATCTTCATTATTAGAAAATAAAACAAGAAAATAACCATTTGGATAAATAGAGATTTGAAACTCACTTTTAGTTTTCCAGCTTTTTGCAGCCCAGAATTTGAAAGTAGATAGACTCGGATGAAAACCCACGAACCGACAAATTAGTCCTCTTTTTTCTAAATCTTCAACGCCAGTCTGAATGTTACCCATATCAAGCTTAACAATAGGATTTCCATCAGCTGCTTTAAGACATCCTGACTTTGTTTTCCTAGGATTAATCTTAGGTATTCTTAGAGGTTTATGGGAAGCCCTAAGATTGATATTAGCATTGGGATGAGGTTTTCCACCACGAAGGGCATCCCTAAAATTCATTTTTGGGACTAAGTCTTCAAAATTCTTACCCTTGACAGGGGTTTTCATAGTAGAATTATTTTGTGGGTGCACCTTAGCACCAGATTCACTTGAGATATGAGCCATTTTTTTATCAACAACTTGAAACTTGTTTCGTGATCTCTTTAATCCTTGCCCTAGACACAGTGGAAAGGTATGGTTTTCACTTTTCTTTTGTGCAGCAAATTGGAAGCCGTTGTCACTCAAGTTCACAATATGATCTGTTGAACTACAAATATCTAACCCATCTTGGATCCCCTACAACATTTCTTGCTAAAATATTGAGCATAAACCACAAAAATATTGGCCGCTAGGGCCCGAAGGCCCTAAAAACCAACCTCTGGAGCTACTTGCACTCAACCCAAATGAAACCCTCGCATAACCGCTTGCAAAATATCTCATTCACACATAGGGATGCACTAGGATCTGTGTTGCCATCACATGTTATATGATCTACTGAGATTTGAAATTAATTTTTTTTATTTAAAATAATTAATTTAAAATTATTTAAACTATGAGTTTTCCATGAAGTTTTTAATTTATATTAAAAGATTTTTTAAAATTATAAGACAAGTTATTTTATTTTATGAACCTTATACTATGTTAAAATAAAATATTATGTTAAATGATATTAAAATATTTTTTGAAAGACAAGTTTTATTTTATAATGCATATATCATGTTAAAATAAAGTATTACTTTATAATTGAAAAGTAATTTTAATATGAAAAATGCGATCTAGGAAGGACCATTTTAGGGTTTTGAAGTGAATTTGGTGAATGTGTATTATCTGTAGGATATGGATGGCTGGTATATTCCAATTCTAGTTAACGGTCTTAACTTGAAGACCTATTTGCAATGATGAACTCAAGGGGTATGGTTTGTAAATATGTACATATTTCTTTTACAAGTATTTTATTGCTTGATATGTAAAATAAATTAATTAATTAAAAAAAAAGGAAAAAATATGTATATGCTTCCCCTCTCTTAAGGATCAATTTCATCCCTAAAGGGTTTAGTGAAGAGATGTTATGATTCTAGACAGGATTAATATTTGCACCTAAAAGAGGAAATTGTGACAGACTCAAAATACTCTAAATTTTTAATAGGTTGCTTTACTTTTCAAATCTTTGAGTTTGAATGTTTTAGGGAAGCTAAAAAAAAATGTTTAGAAGCACAAGTAAAGTGCCTAGTAAAAAAACAAAAACACAAGACCTGATTTTGAAAGTATGGAGAGCCACAGACTGAAGGTGCTTTCACCCCGAATGAGGGGTAAAACTCCCGTTTGCCTCTTGGTGGGGCAAACACATTCTAGAGAAAGGAACACACTGAAGCTCATGGTCAATAATCGAAAGGTATTTTCCTTGAAAGTAAAGGGCAAAAATCCAAATCAAATATGGTCAACAACACTTTTACTCAACAAAGGAGGAAAAAACCCTAGTCGTTCCCAAAGGGAGGTGAACGCATATTATAAGAGAAAAGTACATATGAAGGTGCAAAGTCAACATAAACAAAATAGTCAAAAGGTCTTCTATCCCAAATGAGGGATGAAACTCCATGCACCTCTTTTGGGTGAAAATATTAAAAGAAAATCTAAAATCTTGTGCTATGCATTAAAGGGTTTTTTGCCTCAACTTCCACGCTTTTGCTGAGAGAAGTATGGTGAATAAAAACGAATGTACTGACAATTTGAGAAGGAAATAATAGTCAATATGAGATCTCTTTACAAATACAAAGTGAAAAAAACAAGTGGAAGCTCGAGCGTTTTAAAAAGAGTGCATTCAAAAAATTTCAACATTGAAGAAAATGAAAAAATATATGCTCCATTCAAGAGATCTTCCAAAGATTTTTTTCGACAGAAGCTATTAATTGTGCAAACTATATTCAAAATCGCACAGCTCATAAAGCTCTTGAACATTTAACTCCTAAAGAAGCATGGACTGGTTCAAAATCGGATGTCTCCTTCTTTAATATTTTTGGATGTACTACTTGGGCACACATCCCAAAGAAGTAAAGGAAGGATCTAGATAATATAAGAAAAAAGATCATATTTGTTGGTTACTTTGAGGAAATGAAAGTATACTGGCTCCTTAATCCCTCAACTCATGAGGTTTTCCCTCAAAAAAATCCTCAAACATCCTCTTCATCTATTGAGCCTTCTTCTATAGTAGAACCTCAATATAATGAAGAACCAACTTTAGAGATTAATTTAGAGATTTATGATCAATATGAGGAACCTATAACTCCAACTCAAAGTCTTTCTATTCCTTCTACTCCTTCCACTATGCCAAAATGGGCCCATGCCATTTTTAAATAAGCTACTCCTTACATCCAAAATCGTCCATCATCTATATCAACCAACTCCATAGGCACTGGTTTTTTCTGTCAGTTTATTTCCTCCGATCCTCAATCCTTCAAAGAAGCAACTGGTATTAAATAATGGGATGATGCCATGGAAAATGAATTCTCTTCCTTAATCAAAAATAAAACATGGGATTTAGTTCCCCTACCTAAAGGAAGAAAATTAGTTCATTGTAAATGGATTTATAGAAAAAATATGGACCTAATAGAGAAATTGACAAACACAAAGCTCACCTAGTAGCCAAAGGTTTCTCTCAAATTGAAGGTATTTATTATGCTAAAACCTTTACACCAGTTGCCAAAATAGATTATGTTATGCTAGTTATTGCTCTCGATGTTTCCCAAAAGTGGCCTATCTTTCAAATGGATGTAAAAAGTGCTTTCTTACATGGGGACTTAAAGGAAGAGATATTCATGGAATAACCTGATGGTTTCACTCAAGACTCCTCTCTTGTTTGTAGGCTAAATAAGTCTCTCTATGGCCTCAAACAAGATCCTAGAGCTTGGTATAAAAAAATGGACTCATTCCTTCTTTCCTTAAAATTTTTGCATTGTGAGTCTGATAACACAGTCTACATTTGGAGAGATAAAGGAAAAATCACCATACTTGTTCTATATGTTGATGATCTACTACTCACTGGTAGGGACTTCACTCACATTCAGAATATAAAAGACTCTCTCTAAAAAATTTGATATGGATGATCTGGGCCTGGCTCATTACTTCCTTGGAATCTAAATAAATAAAAAAGATGCAGGAATTTCATTATGTCAACAAAAATGCACTCCAGATCTTCTTCAAAGGTTTAAAATGATAAATTGCAAACCTTCTCCTACATATTTTCAATCTGAAGTTAATATAAGTACTTCCTACACATCCCATCTATGTGATGCAACTCTATACCATTAGCTTGTAGGTAGTTTGTTGTACCTTACTCATACTCATCTAGATATCTCATATGTTATTGGCTTAATATCCATATTCTCACATCAACCTCATTTCATTCACTAGTAAGAAAAAAAAATATCCTCTGCTACTTGCAAGGAACTACTCACTTTGGGCTCTTATATGAGGGAAAATCCATGGATATCATTGGCTACATGGATTCAGATTGGGTAGGTTCAATAGAAGATAGATGTTCAACTTCTGGCTATGTATTTTATCTTGGTTCTTCACCAATTACTTGGTTATGAAAAAAATAACAAACAGTGGCCCTATCATCTATAGATGCAGAATACAAGGCAGTAGTTTTAGCAAGTTAGTAAGCTCTTTGGATTCATCAAATCCTAAAGGAATTTGGGTTTTCCAATGAAAAACCTATTACTCTTTGGTGTGACAATCAAAGTACAATTCATATTGCACATAATCCAGTTGAGAAACAATGCACCAAACATATTGAGATACACATGCACTTCATTCGTCAACATATTCAGAATGGAAACATATACTTGGACTATATTTTATCTAAAAATCAAGTTGTAGACATCTTCACCAAGTCATTTCCTTCTCTGCGTTACATACAGTTGTGAGAGAAACTTGGAGTATTATAGCTACATTGAAACAGAGGTCTTTCACCTCTCCTTTTATTATCGTATTCTTTAGAGGATGGTTTTTCCCATGTGGTTTTTCACCATCTCTCATATATAATGTAAATGAGTACCTCATCAGGCCATGTTTTCGAGACTCATTTTTTTTTTGGGTATTAAGAGGGCAATATTCACAAATCGAAGACAAGCCTCTTCCTTTTTTCCTTTTTGAAATATGGTTTTTCCCATGTGGTTTTTTTCACCATATCTCATATATATGTAAATGAGTACCTCATCAGGCCTTATTGTCGGGACTCATCATTTTTTTTTTGTATATTATGATGACAATATTCAACATCTAAAGACATGCCTCATTATTTAATAGCAAATGGTTTTTTCCCATGTGGTTTTTCACCATAACTAAATTGTAAATGAGTACCTCATCAGGCCATATTTCTAAGAGTCATAATTTTTTTTGTATTAAGAGGACAATATTCGCAAACCAAAGACAAGAAACTTCCTTTTTTCTTTTGATAGATGGTTTTTCCTATGGGTTTTTTACCATCTCTTCACAAAAGAAACCATTGTACATGAGTACCTAATCAGGATCTATTGTCGGGATTCATATGCACAATCCACCCCTAGTATCACTTAAGGGGAGTGTTAGAATAAGTAATTATTCTCTTAAGTTCTACTAGGATAGACTTACTTGAGTTTACACTCATTCATGATTTAGGTGAACTCTTAGTTAAAGTCTACATTAGATTTGATGAGTTGTAATCCAACGGATCTCAATGATTAACTTTTTTATTTATACAAATTTGATCCATGGAATAATCAATTAGTTCTATTTTTTTTCTTCAAATCTTGTAACGCTTTGTAGTTCTACTCTTGGGAATTCTAACAATTTCACCAGGTGGGAAGAGGCCATTCCAACTAAAAAGGCAGATCAGGCTATAGTCATATCTTTCTTGGAGGGACTGATTACCCATTTTGGTGTTCCAGATTTCATTGTAATAGATAATGGGACTCCATTCATAGGGGTAAATATCATCAAATTTATAAGCAAGTATGGGATTTATCTAAAAATATCCTCTAATTACTATCCACAAGAAAATGGCTTGGACGAATCCACAAACAAAAACTTGCTACAAATTCTTAAAAGAACATTGGAAAACAACAAAAGAATTTGGCACTTATTGTTGAATCAGGCTCTATGGGCATATCAGATATCATTAAAGAATTCCATTAAATATTCTCCATACTCCTTGGTGTATGGGAAAGAGGCAGTATTGCCCACTCACATTGATCTTTCTTTTCTCCAAATATTACAGTTGTTCCAAGATGAAGATAAAGAGTTTGACCCAATGAGTGTAAGGCTAGCTTAGTCATTGCAACTTTTCATAAAACACACTAAAGTAACACATAAATGGTTTGGAAAGAAGAAAACAAAATGCAAGTTTTAAGTGGGAGATTTAGTCCTCAAATGTAATGAGAAAAAATCCAAGCCATGGAAGCACCACAAGTTTGATGCGATCTAGGAAGGACCATTTCAGGTTTTTGCAGTGAATTTGGTGAATGTGTATTATCTGTAGGATATGGATGGCTAGGATATTCCAATTCCACTTAATGGTCTTAACTTGAAGGCCTATTTGCAATGATGAACTCAAGGGGTATGGTTTGTAAATATGTACAGATTTCTTTTACAAGTATTTTATTGTTTGATATGTAAAATTAATTAATTAATTAAAAAAAAACAAAAAGTATGTATATGCTTCCCCTATCTTAAGGATCAATTTCATCCCTAAAGGGTTTAGTGAAGAGATGTTATGATTCTAGACAGGATTAATATTTGCACCTAAGAGAGGAAATTGTGACAGACTCAAAATACTCTAAATTTTTAATAGGTTGCTTTACTTTTCAAATATTTGAGTTTGAATGTTTTAGGGAAGCTAAAAAACAATGTTTAGAAGCACAAGTAAAGTGCCTAGTAAAAAAATAAAAACACAAGACCTAATTTTGAAAGTATGGAGAGCCACAGACTAAAGGTGCTTTCACCCCGAATGAGGGGTAAAACCCCCGTTTGCCTCCTGGTGGGGCAAACACATTCTAGAACAAGGAACACACTGAAGCTCATGGTCAATAATCGAAAGGGATTTTCCTTGAAAGTAAAGGGCAAAAATCCAAATCAAATATGGTCAACAACACTTTTACTCAAAAAAGGAGGAAAAAACCCTAGTCATTGCCAAAGGGAGGTGAACGCATGTTATAATAGAAAATTATATATGAAGGTGCAAAGTCAACATAAAAAAAATATTCAAAAGGGCTTCTATCCCAAATGAGGGATGAAACTCCATGCCCCTCGTTTGGGTGAAAATATTAAAAGAAAATCTAAAATCTTGTGCTATGCATTAAAGGGTTTTTTGCCTCAACTTCCACGCTTTTGCTGAGAGAAGTATGGTGAATAAAAATGAATGTACCAATAATTTGAGAAGGAAAGAATAGTCAATATGAGATCTCTTCACAAATACAAAGTGGCAAAAACAAGTGGAAGCTCGAGCGTTTTAAAAAGAATGCATTCAAAAATTTTCATAGGAGCTTTGATCAAATTAAAAGTGGGACGACAAAAAAGGAAAAATCAAGGTTTTATTTTAGAAAAGAGAAAAAAAAAAAATCTTTGGGTTTAAAAAAAAAAGGGTTAAATTTTTTAAATTTCGATTTGCCTTTTTATGGCGAAAGTGAAGAAAAATTAAAAAAGGAAAAGAAAAGCCCTAAAATCAAGGAGTTTTTTTAATAAAATCCATGCTTTTTCTAAATAAGGGATGAAAGAGCAAAGTGCAAATTTGTTTTAAAAGTGGAGATTCACCATGGAATCACATCAAGCAGGTAAAAGATATTTTTGGAGTGAAATAAAATAAGATCAAATGCACCTCAGTAGCATTTTTACCCCCTATTGTTCTTCGGGTGTGTGATGATTTTTAAAGTGTGAATTGAGTTTTTTTAGAGCATCCCTCAAAGTTATTTCACCCCAGTATGTGGTAGTTTTCAGGAGCATGATATGTCATGTTTTCAAGGCATTTAATTTAAAATGTGTACCCAGGTTGCATCGAGAGACGTTTTTGTCATCTTAGGAGTAGGAATTTCACTACATCGAAAGTGAAGGTGCTCATTGGTCTATAGGTGGTGGATTTATTTTTACAAGGTATTTTTAGTAGCTAGGGCATGATTTTCAAAGGCATAACATGGTTAGGAGAGCATTTTTAAAAAAATATTTTTTGGTGAATATCATTTAGTTGTAATTTGAGCATTGAGAACAGTTCCAGTCGGGTGAAATGAAGGTATCCTCATCCAAACTTGCTGAGATGAAGCGTAGTATTTACTCTAGTGGTTGAGGACACACCCTATAAATAAAGTACAGGTAAATTCACCCAAAATTTTATTTTTTTAATAACTTTCCTATCAATGCATTTTTGGGTTTGCTACCTGCATAAGTTGCAGAACATCTTCAAAATTGTTAGGTTATAGGAGTTGACATAATGGGGAAGAAAATCAAGGAAGTGAAAGAAGTTGTAGAGCCAAAATAGTAAAAAGAAAAATAGAAGGCAGTTCAAAGTCCAAGAAGGCCCACAAAAATGAGAATGTGGACTTAGATCCGTACTCTAAAACTATGACAGAGGTCAAAGACTATGTGATTACCAACAAGGGCATGGTAGAATTTATAGTAAGTCAAGGACTAATGGTAGAAAGCCCTCTAATAGTGTCATTTCATGCATAGTTAGTTTGGTATTTGTGTACGCCTACACACCCTTGTCCAGAGTTGGTAAAATTAATTTCTAGATTCTAAAGTGAGAGAAGCATTTTCCTATGGGTTAAAACCTCCATCTGATATGATTTTTAAGAAATTGCACATCAACAAGCAAGAAGAAAGATACATTTCTACGGTGATGATGTGTCAGTTTATGGAAACGCAGTTGATCAAGGAGCCACAATTAGGGCAAATTTTGAATCTATCAAAATATTTATCAAAATTCAAGAGCCTTGACTTATTTTCTATGTTGGCATGGGTTGTTGGTCTTTTGACAGATTCTATAGTGCACAAGTGGCAAGCAGTGTTGGTGCAATGTATATCTCAAAGGGAGTTTTATGCTCCAAGGGCCATGAGAAGAGACATAAATATAATTTATTTTGATTGGACTGATCTTATTTATCAGAATATGCACATCCAGTTGGAGAAACTGTGCATGGGAGAAGAGACTTCATTCAATCACACATCCTTCCTCATTTGGTATTTTATTTTTTATTTGCAACAACATTTTTCATTCATTACAATAAAATAGGTTGATGAAAAGTATGAGATATTGCCTGTTTAGTAGACTCTCGCTCTGTCAAGGAGGGAGTCATACTATAGTTTTAATCATTTATTTTTAGGGCCCGCAATTGGGTTAATTTATGGAAAAAATGAAAGAGTACCATGTGTAATGAAGGAGGAATTTGCTACAACTAAAAAGGGTGACATTTTTTCTAACTTAGGGCATGGTCGTAATGATTTATGGCTTCACAGGTAATCTATTCTTGCTCCCATACTTCACCACCAAGCATATTTTTGCTATGGAGGTTGTGCACCAAACAAATTATATCAATGATTTATATGGAGCAGGGCACGACAAGAGAACCACTTACAATATACCTTTCAAGTTTGACAATATAAAGGTGAACTAGGTTGGGTAGAAGAGGCTACTCATAGTGGCACTTCAAGACCTAAGGTTGATAGAACTAGTGCAACGATGGATATATGACCCATTGGATAAATTTTTGGAAATAATTAAGGCCAAGTCCTTCCATTGTTTCTATGGCCCGATATTCAGGAGATGTGCAATAATTTTGATGGGTGCAACTTAGAATAGCACATTGTAGATATGATGTTGCTCCCACCCTTACATGACTTATATGAATAAGAGGCTGAGTATAATTTGAAAGTATACAAAAATCATATTCCTACATTTCGACTATTTGGTCAAGTGATATAAATTCAACCCCTATGGACCGAAGAGAAAATCATGAACTGGTGGATAATGCGGATCCATAGAAGAAAATTACATCACCCTATGGGTTGAATATGGATGAGATATTTTTGGAAGCCTATGATGATTATATCAATGCCTATCAACCCATAAATTTTCTAGGTATTACCTCAAAATTTACAACATTCTAACAACGGTGAAAGAGTGGCAAAAGAAAAGCATCCAAATTTTTAGGAAGAGACACCTTAGGAAGAAGAGCAATATTATGTGTTTCAGATGAGGCACCTTTGTTGGAAACACAAACTATTCAAGAGGCACTCCTATTTCCTAATGTTGTGAAGAAGCCTAGGACTGGTGCTACTTCCTCATCTACTACTACAATTTTAAATATTGTAGTTCCTACAGTTGTAGTTGCTTCAGTTATTGCTAACTCCCCTTCATTGGTGTTGAATGCTCCAATGAGCATCACCTAAATATTCCCATTAATTCATTAACAGTCGGAGTACCAACAAGTAGAGGTTTTTAACCTCGAGGTGGCAGCAAAGGAGCCATATGAGGAAATTACTATGCAACCATTTCCATAATCAAAACACATAGTGCCCACAACCAAAGGTACGTCTTTCTTTCCCTATTTTTATACTTTGGAGAATGTAGTGGTTGTTAGTTTATTTTTGGTAGTTTCTATGTCAGTCGCTCCCCCCTTTGGTATGTCCTCCATGTTAATTTTTCTCTCCTCTTCTAACTTGCAAGTCACTACTACTAATTATTCTATTCCCCTCTCTTCAGCCTCTCTTTCTTTTAGTTTATTCACATCAAGTCCAAATCCATTTTTGCATCCTTCCCCTTCCATTACTACCACCACTTCCATTGAGGTTGTAAGTACACAAGCTCCTCCTGGAGTAACTATAACTGTAGCTAAAATAGGTTCTTCTATCCACTCTATTGTTTTGGTTCCCCCTCTCTTAGTTATATCCTCTTCTTATTTTGAGCCTGACTGTTCATAAATCCTGATTCCTTTCACACCATTTTTGGAGTTTCAAGTATTGCTCGAAGCTAAGGTGGTGCCTACAACCAGATGTAGATAAAATAAATTGAGCGCACCTCAGTTTGTTGTAGAGGCTGAAGAGCCACAAGTGAAAAGAGGAACTTGCCCCAACTTGATATTTTAAGAAAATATCTTTTGATATGGTTGCCATGGAGGTTCACACAACTAAGATCACTTCTTTGGTCTAGATGTCATAAGGAGAAATGACACTGAGCGATTATGCTTATGAGAATGTGATAGAGGACCTGACCAAGATTGAAACCACAAAAAATGGAGAATATACAGGTTGATATGAGTTTGGTTTATCTACATGCTGAGTATTATAAGCAAATATAATATGACATTGAAAATAAAATTGCTAAACTTGAATATGCCTTGGTAGTAAGTCAAGCGCAACAGGATAATATGGCCATGGAGAATGAATATTTACATTAGCAAGTAGTGGCACATCAAAATGAAAAGGTTGCATTAGAATAGTAGATATAGGTATTAAAATCATAGCTCGAATCCATATAGAAACAACTAGTAGAGGACACATAGGCTACAGGCTTCTCTCCAAAAATGATTAAGGAGGCCCACCTTCGCTTGGCTTAGAGTTGTGAGAAGTTAGTGATGAAGGAAGTTTAGGTTTTGCATTATCTCTGGATATTTCAGATACATATTTATATGGGCTATAAGTTGATAAATACTACTGAGGATATGTTGTAACCTAAAAGCACGAGGATATGGAAACAAAATATAGAAATCCCAAAGTACGATGTATGCAAAAGCGAAACGTAACACTAAGCCCTACGAACTGAAACGCATGAAAGGATAAACGTAAACCAATTGAAACAAGATATAAAGCAAATGTTGAGTACAACCATTTTTATTAATTTTCTTTAAACATCGTGTTACAATACGTCTCATCCCTTTTGGTGACTAGGAGCGTTAAGTATGGCTCTATTACACCATGGATTTATACGCTTTCTTTCGCATGCCCACATGTAAAATAGGCAGACCAAACATCATCGTTGCTTGGGTTGATGAGTCTTGATTCCTTGCTGCTCCTCTAATGTCGAGACCCTATGTTCAAGGAAACAAAAAACAGTCAGTAGCACCTGTAGATAAAATGAAACATGCGATCCCAAGCCTCTAGTCAGTGTATACATGAAATGATTAAAACAATAATTGAAACATATCAGAATGAGCTAAAAATTTGATAGAAGCAATAAAACCTTACCAGGAAGCCACTGCAAAAGGAACAGTTCAAAAATTTTGCACAAATTTCTAATCGCTCCGGGGTGGGACGATTAGAACTGTCATAACCTATCCAAGAGCCACCTCCTAAATGTCAGGTCCAAAAGCCTAAAAATCACCTACAGAGTTGGGGTTAGGTAAAATGGGGTATTTTGATATGACCCAGATGGTTATATTTTGCCAATTCAGCCTCTATCACCCAGAATTTGATGATGCTATATGCGTGTTAGTGAAAGCGGTAAGTGATAAAAGCATGATCAAAACTTGTCAGAATCACATGAAATTTAAATGACAGCATATGTAAACAACCTAGAATCAGATGCAAAAGAAAAATCAGGGAAATCTACCATAGATTTATAATCACTCCGGGGTGGGGCGATTAGAACTGCGATAGTTTGGGGGGCGCCCGGGGGCAGGACGCCCACCGTTTGGGACTCTATTTCAGCACCAATCCACTTGGGATAGGTCCAAAACCTCTTATGGGGTTGTATCGGTAAATTTGGTGGGATATTGTGGCCAAATGTTTGATTTTGGGTCTAGATTACGCTTCCAATAATCACCCAATAACCTCCCTCCAAAAGAGAGATCAAGGATGTGAAAGCATAAACAATGGGTGAGGATGTAATTTAGCAACACTTCGTTGCTCCAAAATCTCATCTCTATTATTTTTGGGTGAGAAGACTCACCAATTTATATACCTAGGGTCTCTCTCTTTGAATGTGCATGCGAGGGCACCACTTCAGTTGCTTGTCCTATTTTGAGAGAAAATATTATTCCCTAATTTAGAGTCTCCTTTCATGAGGCCTCCAAAATCAAAGACGTGCATGACTGAAGTCTCTCTCCTTGATTTGAAGCCGTTCCTCGCAATTGCATGGCCTGAAGCTGCAGTTAACTGGTGGACCTATCGAGGTTTGACTTTTTGCCAGTCAAACCTGCTATTCGCCCCACCCTGGGGTGAATGCTGATAATCATCCCTGGGTGGGATGAATACCAGTTTGTAATCATCCTAGGGTGGGACGAGTAGGGAGCAAAGTGCCAAAAAGGTTCCAAATTGACCTTTGACCTTCCAAACTATTATGGGAGTGGTTAGGACCACTATTTAACCTCTAGGGGATACCCTAGGGGCTATGTGTGTCAATGTGATCGGTGCTTGTTGTCACATAATCAGATTGGTGTTGTTTTGGTGTCTATAGATGCCCCTTTTTTGGAAGCGTTGTGCAAGGCACAACGTTGAGCAAAAATAGATAACCAAAGCACTAATTATTAGGGTTTCTCAGTAACCTAACCAAATATTGATGCCCCAAGTATGGAAAGGGTATGCATTCTTGAATCCTTTCTTCTGACGAGCTAAGGAGCTTAATTCAAGTGTTAACCTTTTTCAGTGAGGTGTTACTTGATCTTGGACATTGTTCAGTCATGAATAGGCAAAGTGCGCAACCTTTTATCTATGGGAACCTTGAGTTCATGATTCATGAATGCCAAGTTTTTGATCATCTTGTGATTATTGCTTGTTTGCTGCCCCAAGCAGGAGCGTGATTGTCTTTGTCAATGATCCTTTGAATGCGTGCCATTTCCTTGATTGGGTGTGTTTTTGTTGATTGGTGACTAAGTGTGACTACCCCCTCAAGCGACGAATCGATGAGGGAATGACCGACATGAGAAAAGTGATGAGTTTCTTGACCTAATATGACTTATGTAAGGTGCCTTCAGTTGTTTTCCGTTGAATGCTTAAGCAATTTTTGAACATTCTGACCTATTTTTGGTGGGTTTGAACCCTTTTTATGACACATTTTGGAGCTTAAATTGTCAAAAATCCATCCACCCGTGGAGCAGTCCGGCTATGGTAGCCTTCTTAGGGAGTAGGATAGTGATAATTTGTGACCCCAACGTCTGTTTTGAATGCCAAGAATTTCAGGCACAAAGGCACCTTCGTTCGGCAATGTTAGTGTTATTTTTGGTTGGGTTTTGACCCTTTTTGTGATGCCGTTTGGGGATGAAATTCTCGAAAATCCGTCCTCCCATGGAATGGTCCAGCTATGGTAACCTTCTTAGGGAATAGGATGGTGAGGATTTTTGACCCCGACGTCTGTTTTGCATGCTCATAATGTCAAGTGCAAAAGCACTCTTATTGGACAATTTTATTGCTTCTTTTTGGTGCATTTTGTGCAGTTTTTGATGTTTTTGAAATTTTTCCTCTGTAATCGTCCCTGGGTGGGACGAATACCAGTTTAGTAATCGTACCAATGTGGGAAGAGCACTTAAATTGAGCACTCATCCCAGGGGGGAATGATTATAGGCCTAAAAGCCTATTTAAGGGCCAAAACTGGGTTTTGGGCTCATTTGCATTTTTTTTCCTGGCGATTTGGAGCTCTGAGGAGGAGGTCAATTCTGCGAAGCGAAGCGCTATCAAATTTTTCCCGCCACCATGAGTGCACGGACCGGATCATCAAGAGGCAGAGCCGAAGCGAGACCAGTGAGTGCTCTTCCTCTTTATTGTTTGTTTTGTTTGTTACAGTTTTAAAATGGCAATTTATTTGTTTTTTCTTTTGTAGTGTGTTTTTCAAATTAAAAATGAAAACCCTAATTAAATGTGTGTTGTTATGTGTGAATTTTTTTGCATTTTATATGGCTTCATGAGATCTTAGAGTGAAACCCTAGTGGAAACCATGTTGATGTTGCATTGGTTGTAAACTAACAGAAACCCTAGGTTGACAAAAATCAAAACTTAGCTTAAAAACTTAGGTTAACCCTAGTTGAACAAAGATCAAAACTTAGGTTAAAAACTGAGTTTAAAACTTAGCATAAAACGTAGTTTAAAACTTAGCTTTAAAAACTTAGCTTAACCCTAGTTGAACAAAGATCAAAACTTAGCTTAAAAACTGAGTTTAAAACTTAGCGTAAAACATAGTTTAAAACTTAGCTTAACCCTAGTTGTTTTTTGTTTTTATTTGTTTTTTTTGTTTGTCAGTGTAGACTAAGGGTAAACCCTAGGTGGACTGAAAATTTTGTTGTGTTTTTAGTTGTGTTTTTGTTTGTCAGTGTAGACTAAGGGTACTAGGTGGACTGAAAATTTTGTTGTGTTTTTAGTTGTTTTTTTGTTTGTCAGTGTAGACAAAGGTGTGTTTTTATTTGTTTTTTTGTTTGTCAGTGTAGACTAAGGGTAAACCCTAGGTGAACTGAAAAATTTGTTGTGTTTTTATTTGTTTTTTTGTTTGTCAGTGTAGACTAAGGGTAAACCCTAGGTGAACTGAAAAATTTGTTGTGTTTTTAGTTGTTTTTTTTTTTTTGTATGTTTGTTTTGAATTTATCAGTTGAAATTAGAGTTAAAAACCCTAGGGACTGAAAAATTGTGTTTGAATTTTTTTGGTGTTTTAAATTTTTTAGTTGAATTGAGAGTTAAAAACCCTAGGGAATTGAAAATTTGTTTTTGAATTTTTGTTGTATTTTTGTTTTTAATTTATCAGTTGACCGTTAGATTTTAAAACCCTAGGCACTGAAAATTTATTTTTGAATTTTTTTGTTGTTGGTTTTAATTTATCAGTTGACCTTAGAGTTAAAAACCCTAGGACTGACAAACGTTGTTTTGAATTTTTTTGTTGTTTTTAATTTGTCAGTTGAGACATAGAGTTAAAAACCCTAGGTACTAAAAACTGGTATTTGAATGTTTAAAATATATATATATATTTTTTTTAATTTTGTTGTTGGTTATTTGGTTGTGTTTATACATTGTTTTGTGCATTGTTGTATAGTTTATCATGTTATTAATGTTTTTGTCTTGTTTTCTTTTGTAGGTTGTGAAGAGCCGGTACCGTGTGCCGACAATTTTCTCTGAAGCACGGGAGGTGCTGACTAGTAGTGGCTTGATGCCCTTGGGCTCAAGCAGGTGACCCGACTAGAGCCAGTGGTGGGGTATTGAGCATACCTGACTGCGTTGATCAACCTATGGGATCCCTGCACTAATACCTTCCATATCCCAACAAGGGAGATGACAGTGACCTTGGAGGATGTCTATCAGATTCTACGAATTCCGATAGACGGGCTATCGATCAGGATAATGCCGCGTGATCAGCACATAGCTGTACTAACACGATACTTCAGGCATGAGGAGTTAGGTGTGGACATCCCAGTGGAGAGGGCAGAGGCCAACTTCCAGATTGTTAGGATTTTGGTATGATTGTGGCTAGTGAGGGGCATGTTGGGAGTCAGGCACGTAGTACTGATGGGCCTTATTTCTAAAATGCTGCTACCTGAATCTTCAGGCGCGAGGTTCCCATGGAACCTGCTAGAGGTGGTTTTTATGTTGGTGGAGTGTCCTACGGAGGCACCCCTGATCATGAGATGGGGACAGACTGTACTGGCACAACTCTATGGTGAGTTGTACGAGGTCCACTGCTGGATGTAGAAGGGGATTGGATGTAGCTATCTGTTGCAGTGCTGGGCTTGGTAGCACATAGTTATGGAGAGGCATGTGGAGTTGCCGTCGAGGACTCAGGCAGAGATGGTAGACCGAGAGATCGAATATGGGGTATTGTGGTGGTGATCTAGGGATTAGGGGCAGAGTCAACAGTGGGCAGGTGACGTAGGGCACTATGCTGATGCCTTCGCTCGGCTTACTCTAGGGGAGGTGTTATGGCACCCATACCGAGACTATCCAGCCTAGTGATGCAGGAGCATCCAGCAGCACCTGATGTAGAAGCATCCAGTGGCGGGAGGGCCACTTCTAAAAAATTGGCTAAGGAAGAAGAAGAAGAAGCAGAAAGCAAGGAGGAAGTGCAGAGCAGAAACTGTCACGATTTCGCTACGTCGTGAAATCACGACAGTCGGTAGGAGAGAGAAAAAGTCCTTAAGGAGGTCACGATTTCATGACAGGTCACAAAATCATGACCGTCACGAAATTGTGACATGGAAAGCAATAGCAGAGGGGAGCAGTTGGTTTGTCGTGATTTTGTGACATGTCACAAAATTGTGACAATCACAAAATCACGACGACAAGGAAGAAAGTAGAGCAAGGTGGAAGGTGGTGGCAAAATCGTGACATCATGATTTTGCGACATCGCAAAATCATGACGTCGGAGTAAAGACTTGATGGGAGTTGGTAGCAGGAGCGAAATCGCGACGTCATGATTTCACGATGTCACGAAATCGCGACGTCGAGAAATCACGACGTCGTGATTTCACGACATCGCGAAATCACGACGTCGAAAGGAAATGAAGGCAAGGGTGGAGGGTTGTCGGGATATCGCGACATCGTGACATCGCGACGTAAGGCAAAGCAGAGGGGCGATGGACGGAAGGGTCACGATATCACGACGTCGCGATGTCGCGACGGCAAGGAGGAAACCAAGGTGAGGACAGAAGTTGTCGCAATATCGCGACATGTCATGATATCATGGCATCAAAGAGTAAATAGAGACGAAGGCAGAAGTCATCGTGATGTTGCGACATCGCGACATGTCACGATATCACGGCAGAGAGAGAAGAAGACGAAGGAGAAGAAAGAGATGGCGGGAAACCGCGACAGGCGGTATTTTTAGGGACCATTCCAGAATGACATGTGGCACAAGGTGCAGTAAAGGCGGACAAGAACCAAGAAGCACGAGAAACGAAAAGGATGGGCGCACAGAGTTTTCTTATGGAATCGGCGGTGACAGGGACCGTGCGGAGTGGGGTCTTAAATCGGGTTGGTGTCCTAATTTTTGTGTTGATGTTTCAGAGGGTCGGGGCCTCTATAAAAACCTAGTATTTGTAATAAATCGGGTTGGTGCCCCGATTAAATGTGTAAGTTGTTTCAGAGGGTCGGGGCCTCTATAAAAACCCAGTTTAATGTAATAGTCGAGGTGGTGGATCAGAGATTGCATGTAGAGTGTGGAAGTGAGAAGACCAAGCCGAGCGCTGGTCATTGTAAAAGTCTATAGGCTATTTGTATGTATTTTCCAGATTTAATAGAAGAAAAAAAATTGTAAAATTTCGTGAGTGTGAACGTGTGATTTTCTCGTCCCCCATCACCTAGCCTGAGGGTAGAGAGTGACTTTGGTAGGTACGTAGGGTAAGATGGTTGATCGGGTGGTACGAGACTGAGCAGGAGTACTTCCCATACATCTGGGTGACATGAAATTTTGGGGTACGCCAGGGTTTTCCTGGTGAGCCCTTGATCTATCGACGTCAAGGGGATAAGAGGACTCTGGTCTGGCTAGTCATTGCGTCGTTGGGTGAGGATTCAGATACAGCAATTGACATTCTGAACGTGGATGACATCGGGGTTACCATTGAGTATGACCAGTGGTGGACTCTATGGCGATGGTGGGGAGAGGGGCCATTGGGAGGCGTAGAGGCAGCAGCAATAGGCGATGAGGGTGGAGAGGCACCAGGAGAGGGTTGGGGAGATCCACTGGAGGATGCGGACATGTTGGAGGTGGATGATGTGGGTGTGGATTTTGGGGTTTCAGATCAGCTGGATATGTAGGACGTTCCAGAGCAGTGGGAGCCTGAGCAGCCCGTAGTCCCGAATTTGCCTATGCACAAGGAATTCTTGGAGGGTGTGGAGGTGAGGCATCATGCTGAGTTAGCATGATTGGAGGACCTGCTTTGGAGGTGATATGAGGAGCTCGAGGAGGCTCTATAGGAGAGGGATATCCTACAGACTCAGTTGGCTGAGTAGGAGAATGCATTTGATGCATACCATCGGTGGGATGGGGACACAGATGCTACACAAGAGAGGGATCTTTTGTAGATGCAGCTGGTAGAGAGGGAGAAGGCATTGGCACAGAGTGATGATGTAGTAGCTTTGTACCATCAATTGGAGGCAAAGTGGTTTCAGCATCGGATGGATTTAGATGGAGATATTATCTACCTCAGGGGGCGAATACCTAAGCCTTCTAGATGTGGGTCTTCACGTCGGATGAGGGGCAGCAATACTGAGCAGTCAGCATCATCTCATCATAGGTGATTGGATGAGGTGGGTGCTAGTGGTTGTGATGTAGGGGTGAGCAGCAGTTGCCCTGAGAGGTCCCATAGGACCCACACCACGGGAGCTAGTTCCCGTCGCACTAATCCTGCATGATCATGGTGGCCGATGCCCTAGGCTTGGGGGTTTTTGAGTTTTTTCTTTGTTACGAGGTCAGAGGACCGGTTTATTGTAGCTTGCGAGCATTTTTGATGATATTTATATACAAATGACTTTCTTTACGTTTATACACTTGTCATGGTTTGTTTTTTTGTTTATGCACATTTATTTATGATGATGTATGCATGTGGTATTATGAATGCGATGTTTCTAATTATATGATGTATGCATATGGAATGAATGAAATGAGTTGTTGATAACTTGTCGATGGCACCATAGACTATACAATATTTACTGGATTTCTGTACTTAGGTGATGGCTTTGTGGAATGATTTTGCATGTGATAACTTTGTTTTTGTATTTTGCGTATTATCTAATGGTGATGTACGTAATGAAATGTACCAGTTGTTTTAAAATGTAGTTAAGCTTTTCTGAGATTCAGATATTTGAACTAACTATCCAAGACTGTACATTTATCTCACAAGACTTTTGAACAAGGTATAAATTAGACTTGAGTTTAACCAAGTTATTTCACATCCTTGTGTGTGTAATTGATTTTGTTTATGTGGTATTTGTCAGGATACCGCTAGTGCCAGATAGGTTGTCAACCAAACCTGTATTAAGGATCACCTAATTAGCTCCACTAACTCCGTTGTTGTATTTAGTAAGATTAATCCACGGGACAATCTAAGGTACCATAAGCTAGCTCATCCACATGCAAACATTGGTTTGCTCACATGCAAAGCTAATGTGATAGACATATCGTCATGCATTTAGGATACCGCCATTGCCAGGTAGGCTATCCACCAAACCCGTAATGAGGATCACCTAAATGGTGATCGAATGCTGAGAATTCCAGGGATTCAAGTTTAGGCTTCTTTTATTTTCTCAATGTGTTAGGATACTTGCTCGTATACATAGTGATGAAAATCACTGTTTATTTTTCTCTTTTTGTTTTTCTTTTTGAGCAAGGATTTTGAATAGTGGTGATAACCACTGTTATTTGATTGTGCATTTTGAGCTTCGTAAGGTTGAGCTTGTAGGTTTTTTTCTTATGAATGACCTTGATCCTCTTGGCCTTGGGGATGACTACCCATCCTATTCAGGGATGTGTAGTATGAATCCTTATGACTTTGGGAACCAAAGGGGATTAGGGATATTATGAAGTAAGGGCATTGATCTTTTAGGCCTTGGGGATGACTACCCATCCTTGTCATGGGCGTGTAGTACAAATCCTTATGACTTTGGAGACCAAAGGTGATTGGATATGGTCGTGATGATGGCTTGTGGGGATTTTGTTTTTGAATGGCATTGATCCTTTTAGGCCTTGGGGATGACTACCCATCCTGTTCAAGGATGTGTAGTATGAATCCTTACAACTTTGGGGACCAACGGTGATTGGGATTTTTGCTAGTGGTGAAAACCACTATTTATTAGGGGGAATTGATGAGGAAGAGCTTGTCCTTTTGTCAATTCTTAGCACTCTTGAACCATTCGCACAAGGGGATGAACAGGCTAATCTTTCACCTATGGTATCCTAGACTGCTTTGTAGTTTTCATCTTCCGTTCACACAACTTGGGAATTATTTTATGTGTTTTAACTTGTGTAGGGATGTTACATAACGAGGCGTGACCCAAGTAAAACTTTCCCTTTAAAAATCCGTTTAACTTTGTATAGTTTTTGGCTAGAAATTTAAAGACAGTTGAATGACGAAAACCCTACATACATTAGGAGACAACTGACTATGCTAAAAATGGGGATGGTGTTATTCTGGATGTATGTGTTTATAAAATGGGTGGAATGTGGAAAATGAAGGAATTGTCGAGCAATTACAGTCTATGGTGTTTGGGACATGTATGACCAGCAAATATGCAATGTATGGATGCGATGCCTAATGTAACTTATATTTTTGTATTTTGATTTTTACGAGTATGCATGGAATTGAGATGCAAATTTTTTTGTTATTTTTGATGATTTTACTGTTTTTGTTTGTTTTTGAATATGTATTTTGACCAAGCGGTTATGGTAACCCTTGGAGATTTTGATTTGACCAAAGGGTTTATGGATACCTTTGGGGCATTTTAGGGGTGACCAAGCGATTGTGGGAATCCTTGGAGCTTTTGGTTTGACCAAAGGGTTTATGGACACCTTTGGGGCATTTTGGGTTTGACCAAGCGATTTTGGGAATCCTTGGAGCTTTTGGTTTGACCAAAGGGTTTATGGACACCTTTGGGGCATTTTGGGTTTGACCAAGTGATTGTGGGAATCCTTGGAGCTTTTGGGTGGACTATGGATCTCTCTAAATGTGGAATGGCCTCAAATGACTGATGTTCAAGGGTTCTAGTTCCTTGATTCCTTCAAGAGAGGCGAGCCGGTATGTTCCAGGTCCTATTTTATTGTCAATCACATAAGGACCTAACCAGTTTGCCATGAAATTGTCCCTTAGATGGGGTGGCAAATTAGAATTTTGTTGGTTCTCTTTTAAGACCAAGTCACCAACCTAAAAGTCCCTTAGGTGAACCTTCATGTTGTATGCTTTCTTAAGTCGCTCTTGATAGATATGCAAATGCTCGAGAGCATTGACGCATCGTTCATCGAGCAACGTAAGTTGTTCTAATCGGGCCTATCATACAGTGTCATCATCGATGAACTCTTGCATTGATATGCGTAATGAAGGGATTTCCAACTCGAGAGGCATGACTGCCTCGGAGCCATACACCAGTGAAAATGGAGTTGCCCTAATGGGCATCCGAATGCTAGTGCGATAAGCCCATAGGGAAAGCGGGATTTGAATGTTCCAATCCTTATGACTATCTACAACTATCTTTTTGAGGATGGCGACTAGCATTTTGTTTGACGCCTCTGCTTGCCCATTTGCCTGTGGATAATAGGGTGTCAAAAAACTGTGCTGAATTTTGTACTTTGTTGTCAAATAACGCACATCTTTATTCTTGAATGACATCCCATTATCCGAGATGATCTTGGATGGAATACCAAAATGACATATGATGTTATGTAAAATAAACTCCACAATGCGGGTTCCAATCGTAGAGGTTAGCGGAATTGCTTCCACCCACTTGGTGAAGTACTCTGTGGCCATTATGATGAACGTGTGATGACCTAAAGATGTAGGGGAGATGTTTTCTATTAGATCAAAGCCCCACTACAAAAAAGGCCAAGCCGATTGGATCGGTTGCAAGGCCTGAGAAGGTACATGTGTCAAATTGGCATGGTGTTGACACTTCATGCACTTCTTTACATATGCACAATAATCTCACTCTAAATATGGCCAATAATAGCCCATGCAGAGAATGCACTTTGCGATGGCCATACCGCTGAAGTGGCCACCGCATGTACCATCATGGGCTTGGGTGATCGCCCAAGCGGACTCCTGCTAGTCCAAGCAACGGAGGAGGATTCCTTCATAGCTCCGATGATACAAAATGTCTCCTAACAAGACATGTTTTGCCACTTTCTATTTGAATGATCTTTTTGTGGCTTGTGTCAATCCAAGTGGGAGATTACCTAACTTAAGGTAATCCCTGATGGGTGTGTACCAATCCTACTGATCAAAAACCTTGATGGTATGAACGACCAATCCCTCTTGAAGTTCATCCCTAGCAAAAGTTGAGCGGGAAAGAACTTGTAAAAATAGCATTGTGTTGCTATTAAGAGGGGTCGGGGAGAACAAGGACCCCCAGTTGGTTTGAGTCAGACAATCGTGGATTTGAGAGAACCTATCCTGAGATGGTTCAATCTGGATCAAGTGGATTCTTGGCGTTAGGTTAGAGCGTGCATGCTCCATCACGGATTGCGATAATGTTTTGACCTGAATGGTTGTCATCTCATCGGAAGGGTCTTGCGGGATTAGTGACCCCAAGGAGGCCATAGTGTCCGCAAAACGATTCGATGATCGAGGGAGTGCCTCGATGTCGTACCATTCAAGTTGTGCCAAGAATTTGTCCACAAGGGCTTTGTAGGCCTACATAACTGGGCATTTACATTGGAATACCCCTTTGAATTGATTGACAATTAACAGTGAATCACCAAAGATGTTTAAACGTTTGATGTTCATGGTGATTGTTGTCTAAAGACCTATGAGCAAGGCTTCGTATTATGCATTGTTGTTGGTGCACGGGAAGTCTAATTTAAATGATAGAGGCATTGGAGCCCCTTGCGGTGTGAAGAATACAATTCCCATGCCACCTCCTTGCTCACATTTAGAACCATCAAAGAATAGGGTCATGTCAGCCTGTGACTCAGGCTCATTAGAATCTGGCGATTCTGAAACATGGAAGACCCCATCATCAGGTAGTTCTAGGGTCAAAGGCTGATCGTCTTCAAGAGGAGCCTCTTCTAGTTGATTGATGATGACTTGACCTTTTATGGATTTTTGTCCAATGAATTCTATGTCAAACTTCGTCAACAACATGATCCATTTCACCGTGCGGCTACTATGATAAGTATGACTCATCATGTATCGCAATGGATTCTCCTTAGACACAACATACGTCGTATTGCTGAGCATGTAGTGGCATAGCTTTTTGGTAGAAAACACCACTACCAAGTAGAGATTCTCAACGTATGCATAGTTAAGTTCATAACTAACCAGGGTGCAACTAAGATAGTAAGTAGCTTGTTCTTTGTGTAGTTCATTTTTTTGGGATAGCATGGCACCCAGTGCCACCTCAGTAGCTAAGATGTATAAGTAGAATGGCACTCCTGGTCTAGGTGGTGCCAATACTAGCGACGAAGCCAAGTATTGTTTAATGTCATCAAAGGCTGACTAGCACTCATCATCCCAGTGAAATGCTACCCCCTTGTGCAATAATTTATTCATGGGTCGACACTTGTCAGATAGCTGCGCTATGAAGTGCTTGATTGATGTGACCTTTCCCTGTAGGCTCCTGAGCTGCTTGATGGTAGTTGGGGGAAGCATTTCAAGGATTGCCTTGACTTTGTGTGGGTCTACCTTGATTCCTCATTTGGAGACTATGTAACCCAAGAGCTTTCCATATGTGATGCCAAATACGCACTTCTTGGGGTTTAGTCTGACTTTATGTTCAATGAGGCGATCGAGGATCTTGCTTAAGTCATCGAGATGATCTAGGCGCAAAAGAGATTTGGCCAACAAATCATCCATGTAATCTTCCAAAGTTTTATGCATGTGATCATGGAAGATGTATGTCATGGCACGTTGGTAGGTGGCACCAACATTTTTAAGGCCAAAGGGCATGACCTTATAACAAAATGTCCCCCAAGGCATTGTGAACACCATTTTTAGTTGGTCTTCAAGATTAATACGAATTTGATTGTATCCCGAGAAACCATCCATGAGGGAAAGCATTTCATGGCCCATTGTAGCGTCTACCAATGCGTCGATGCTAGGCAAGGGGAAATCATCCTTAGGACTCGCTTTGTTTAGATCTCAAAAATTAGTGCATATGCGAATCCTCCCGTCAGGATTTTTGATGGGCACCATGTTGGACAACCATGGTGGGTAATCCACGCAGATGACAAACTATGCATCCAACAGCTTTTGTAGCTCATCTTTGACCATTAATGCCACTGTTGGGTGCATCTTACATAGTTTTTTCTTAACTGGCTTGACTATCGAATCAAGCGTTAGATTATGCGTGACTAGCTGTAGGTCTAGCCCCGGCATGTCTTTGTAGGACCATGCAAAAACCTCCTTCTTCTCTTTGAGAAGGGCAATGTAGTCGGCTTGCTCTTTGGGGGATAAACTTACCCCCAGCTTGATGATCTATGGATTCATTGGATCGAGCCGATGTCTACGTCAGTCGTCTCCTCGACCGACATGTGGGATCCGTCCTCCAACTGGTGTGGAGTTGGGATCAAGTGGATATAATTTGCTGAATTTAGATCATCGTTAGGAACATCGGGTTCCTCTTTAGCATGGAAGATATCCTGAGTTTGCCCTAGGGTGAAATGGAGCATCCCACCGAAAGGCCGATACTCGATGGGGATGGTGGTGAATTGATGTGATCCCAGTCTATAGCATCTAGGTCTAGATGTAATGACTATGTTGGGTCGGTCGAATTGTGGATGGGGGCGGTTAAGTCAATGGAGATCATGTTAATGAAATGATTTTGGTCTCCATTACCGCAGGTGTGGTTACTCGAACATCCTAGGTGATCTTTGTGCTCCGGATCTGGCTCTGTGGGTACTGGCACAAATGGATCGGCCCTATGTGTGGATAAGAGGACAGGGTCCACCCTAGGCACTGATGGCTCTATAGGGTCTCCAGGCGAAAGATGTTCTCTGTATACCTAGAGTGGCAGGTGCAGTAATTGGTCCAACTACACCTAGTTTAGGTGCCACCTATGCCTTGGCCCTATGTGTAGTTGTTCAAACATGTCGTCTATGTCCAAGGGATATTGTTGTTGTCGCATATGATTGAGATAGGCCATCTCAGTTTCATCTTCATAATCACTATCGGAGATCCAAAGGCCTTCGTTGGCTCCAAAAGCTGTTTGCGACATATGAGGCTCATCTTGCTCAAGCAAATTAATGTGGTCCCATCGGGGTTGTTCCACTCTTTTTGGGGGACCTGATTCTCTTGAGGTGGCATATGCTCAATTGGAGCATCCAAAGGGAACATTGTCAGGAAGCTCTCCTGATAATCATCCATGGGAGTCACTTGTGAATGATTACTATTAGACTCAAAAGGATCCCAAGGTGCTACCTCGTACTCTGAATCATCTTCTGAAGACCCTTCTTGGTCTTGTCTATATCCCTCTTGTAGGTGAGTCCTCGAACTTTCTCCCTTTTCGACCAAAGGGAAAGGGTTGTTAAGGTCAACAAGGTTGGTTGTTAGTAATGGGAGATAATCCCCCAATGTGTACATTGTGTTAGGATTGGCATACGGATCTAATGCCAACCCATCCTTGTTGCCTATCCCTAGGCCTTGCATGTTCTCTACCAAGATGTCCAGGGGTAGGGGGTGGTTGAACCCTACTCCTGACTTGTCGTACGACATTTGATATCTTTGTTGGCAAAGAACACGCACTCCTTGCTCATACCTACCCAACCCATATCCATGCCAATTACATTGGCCAAGATATCTCAAAGTGAAATCTGGGTTGGACAAATAGTTGACATCCTCAGCAAAGGGCTCTTCATCTTTGTCCTTTTGCATGTAAGTTTCAATGCCATTATCTAGGCCCCCATAAACAAAGTTTGTCTGATTGGGTGGGTAGCCTAGAGGAACCACAGAGCCGATGGGGAGTCAAGGTCTCCCCATGTCCTGCATGGACTCAAGTGTGGGTGTTGCTATAATGTTCCACACTAGATACTCCCCTAGGCCCGTGTTGGCCATCTCAACGGTGATCGTTGGTGGTTGAGGGGGAGTGAATGGGAGTTCTTCCTGAGTCCACTCCATGTAGGGTGAACTAGGCATCTCGACTTCCATTCGGCTAGGCATCTCTTCGATAGAGATGGTTGATATGAGGGGTGGTTCCTCTTCTAGGGGTTTCTTTCCCTTGTCCTTCGGTGTGGCCCTCGTAGGTGGCATAATTGGTGAAGGACCAGATGAGGAAGATGGACCCGACTAGGGATTTTATGGACTTGTCAATGGGGATGCCTACGAAATTGAACCTTGTTTAGATGGATTCAACTAAAAATCCAAATGTGTTGATGGAAGGGTCGATTGCGGCATTAGCTACACCGTATTGCAGTACTTGAAGGGCTCTAAGTCTGCCAGGACTACATGCACCTATCCTTCAAATGTATACTTTAGGCACTGATGAGCTATTGAAGGGACACACTTCATGTCCCTAATCCAAGGCCACCCCAGCAAGATATTATAGGCCATCTCACCTTCCAAGATGTGGCACAATGTATGAATAGTCTTTTTTCCCACTTGGATGGGTAGGAAAATTGTGCCAACCGTCGAGCATATTGCATCATTGAATGCTCGAAGAGTATAGGTGGAGGCCATGATGTGAGATACCAACAACTTTAGATGTTTCAATGCTGCTATTGTAATTATATTACTGGACGAGCCAGTGTCCACCAACACCCTCTTATATGAAATCCCATTGACCCGCGCAATGACGTGCAGGGGTGGATCCACCACATCACTAGTCACTAATTTCAATTTGTCTTCTCTAAAGGTGATGACTGGTTCTGTACATTTTTTTACATGTCCCACAAAGTTGTTGAAAGAATTTGCTTCATGGGGCTGTAGCTCGATGGCTTTTAATATCTCCATTAGAGCCTCCCGATGGGGTGATGATTGTTGAATGAGCTCGTAAATGGAGATCCTAGCCGACGTGGTCCTTAGACTTTGGGTAAGTCTAGTCCGAATCGTGGCCACTGGTCTAGGTGAGGGAGGTTGTGTAGGGTGCTATTGAGGTTGTGACGTTGATGGACCCTCTTCTGTGGCTGCCATGGGGGTAGCTCCTGGGTACCTCCTATTCCTAGTCACTATGCTTATCATCCCTACATACCCCTACATGGGGCAATTCTGTGTCACCTCATTGACTTGAAGGGGTTTTTCTTGTGCATCATGGGTAGGTAGGGGGTCTCTGAAGACTCCCATATTTTGGTTGTTTGGCACTATGGGGTTGTCCACTACCAGTGTCTTGTTGTCGATTAAGTCTTGCACCAAGCCTTTAAACTTCCAACATGCATTAAGGTCATGTCCCTTCCGTCTATGGAACCTACAGTACAAGTCCTCCCTGTACCCCTTAGGCTTTGGTGCATTGGGGTCTATGGTTTGAATCTCGGGTAGGTTGATCAAGTTTGCCACTGACAAGCGATCAAACAGGGAGTCCCTAGACTCTGTGTAAGGTGTGAACTGTCGCCTAGGGCGACGCTGCTGATTTTGTTCTTGCCTCTAATTTTCTCTGTCATAACTGTTAAGAGGCACCTCTTGATAGTTAGCCTTTTAGGGCTATGTTGCTTGTGCAGGCTTAGGGATGTTTATAGCAACCTGATTGACCACAATGGGTTTCTGTTGCATGGTCCCTGTTTTGGTGTTCTTAGACCATTCTTTCTTCTTTGGCTTGGCAATCTTGCCATCCTGTATCTTGATCTCCTCAATGATTCTAGCTTGCACCAGAGCTTCCTCTAAAGTGGCATATTGCTACAACTACAATAGCATGGAGATCGATCTCAAACAGCTCTTTGAGAACATTTGGGTCAGGTCGGACATGGGAGGGAGGTAGGGCAACTTTGAAAGCAACATCCTCCACCGGTTCCCATATGCCGCCATGGTTTCTTCCTCATACTACCTGAGGCTAGCTAGGTCACTTAGTGACACCTTTTTCTTGGTTTTGAAGGCAAAGTGTTCGAGGAACGCGTCCACTAGCTGATCCAAGTTATTGATGCTATGTTTTGGCAACTGAGTGAACCAATCCAAGGCAGGGCCTATGAATGTGGTTATAAATGTTCTTAGCAACAAAGCATCATTGTCTTGAATGCCAAATCATTGGCTCAGGAATCTAGTCACGTGCTCTTGGGCATCCTCCTCTCCTCTAAAGAGTGCCAACTAGGGTAGTTTAAAGTGTTCAGGGTATGGGGGTGCCGGCACTAACGGATGCATAGGGTGACTATGGAGTTGGCGTAAAGTGGGCTTTTGGGGCCCAGAAGTCTTGGTCTCCAAAGACTCTAAGCGCTCTAGCAATGCTTTATATGCATTGGAGGATTTGATCTCTTCCTCCTTGGTTTGCTCTCGTTGTGGGTTGTATGGAACTTGAGGCCTATGGAGGGGTAGCCGGACAACATCCCCCCTACCTTGGTAGGGTATTTCATCCCACTCTTCTTCTTGTTCATACTCCTCATAGGCTTCTTGAGGAGTGCCTAGGTGAGACCTATAAACATGGGTGGGTTCCCACGGAGGGTGCCCATCATTGTTTTTGGGAGTGGCCTCTCGCTCAGGTCTAGGAGGTCTTGGAGGCAATGTTTGATAAGGTCATGGGGACCTGTCTCGCACCAAGGGGTTGTGCCTCTCATACACTTCTACTTTATGCACACGAGGGGTTGGGACCTTCTTAGGCATAGTGTTATGAAGCAATTCGGATGTCTGACACTGAATGCGCTCTTTGCTAAGGTGGTACAGATGCTCTAACTATTGTTGATCTTGCCTGAGCTACGTGATTTGCGCTTGGCGGGCGGCATGTTTGGCAAATGCCAAGTCAATTTGTTTCATCATCTCATGTTTAGGAAGCCTAGATGCCTCTCCTACATGTCTATCTCAATCATGGTGATCCGAGATCCCTATGGGTTGCTTTCCTCTATCGAGGTTAGTGGCATTCACCCAAGGCTCTAGCCTCAATGGGTGATCCTGATACATAGCAGGTGTAGAGGCACATCGCTCCCATGCTATGTACTGCTCTTGAGGAATGTAGTGGTCTTCCTCATACTCCCTTTCATATGTGTGAAAGGGGCGGGCAGAATTGGCTTGCCCTGTCTAGAGAGCCTTGTGCTCTAGATTTTGTCTAGTGTTTCTAACAGTAATAAGGGGTAAATGAGGGATGACAAAATCATGTGGCCCCTCCTTATGGACCCTATGTTGCTCTAGCGCTTCATCACTAGGCCACTCATAATGAGCGTCTAAGGGAGCCCTCCTGTCTATGTTGAGTGCCACATATATGTCCTCCTCTTGAAAGGGTCTATGCTGAGTGGGAGTGCCCCTCAAAGAGGTGCCTCTATAGTCCTATTCTGTAATGGCATGATGTGGACTATCTTGTGTGTCAGGCCACCAAGGCGGTATGACCAAGTCCTCAGGACTATATCAGAGGCGACTTGTCCCCCTTTGTGCACTCTTCAGCAGTGCATGCCCGTGATTGGGCTCGGCTACGGGTGTACACCATGGTGATGTTTACCTAAATATGTGTACATTTTTATCTTCTTTAGGATTTCTTATGCTACACTAAACAGAAGGGAAACACATAATTAAAGCAATGATTATCTTGTTTATAGATTAAAAGTGTGCCCTAAATCTAGTTTAGTGTGTTTTGATGTTTGTTTTGACAGCTTTGTAAAGAACATTTTGTAACAAATGCAATATGATAGCTCTTATGACTCCCAAAAAGGTCACCCCTTAGATATACCACTGCCAGGCCATTATACCGAACCTCTCTATATACCCGCCCTTACGTGAGGGAGACTATAGGTACGTGAGAGTAGAATAGTACGTGGAACATAGGCGGTATGGAAGGGGAATCACTATGTTTATGACACCTACCATAGAAGACTTATCCTCATGCACTGGGAATCACCCCCGCTACACTTGGTCAGCTTTCATCAGGATTTACGTCTAGCAACAATCACGATCGGGGTTATGTATGCAATATTTCAAGCCAAGGTGGTGATGAAATCCACCATTGGTCTTGATCAAGGGTTGGGGTTTTATGACCAACTCCTTGTTGTTTCAATTACCATGTGGTGTGTGGGGTTCTTTTTAATTTTCATAAATGAATAAAACAAGCATTCAAACTCTCCTATGCAAGCAAATAACCAAAAAATAGAAAATAGAAAGCAAAAAATGACAGAAGGTGTTTAGGACCCCTACCTCTTCTCTGCCCAAATTAGATGCCTCTGAAATTTTTCCCTAAAACTACATAGAGAGCTATTCGCTCCTGGGTGAAATTAATAATAGACCTATATTCATCACAGGGTGAGGTGAATGCCCATTCGTCCTTCGGTAAGATGAATTCCATCTCTGTACTCGTCACAGACTGGAACAAATAGAAGTTCAACGTTTGAAAACTTGGTACCTGCAAGAAAAAACAAGCAAATTTTGATCAAAAATTTAATCTTAAAATCAAGGGATAGAGGTCCCACCATGATCGCCACTAAAATCACGAGGATACAAAAACAAAATACGGAAATCCCAAAGTGCGATGTATGCAAAAGTGAAACATAACGCTAAGCCCTACGAACTGAAACGCATGAAAGGAGAAACGTAAACCAATTGAAACAAGATAGAAAGCAAATTTTGAGTACAAACCTTTTTATTAATTTTCTTTAAACATCGTGTTACAATACGTCTCCTCCCTTTTGGGGACTAGGAGCATTAAGTATGGCTCTATTACACCATGGATTGATACTCTTTCTTTCGCGTGCCCACATGTAAAATGGGTGGACCAAACATCGCCGCCACTTGCATGGATGAGTCTTGATTCCTTTCTGCTCCTCTAATGTCAAGACCCTACATTCAAGGAAACAAAAAATAGACAGTAGCACCTGTAGATAAAATGAAACATGCGATCCCCAAGCCTGCAATCAGTGTATGCATAAAATGATTAAAATGATAATTGAAACATATTAGAATGAGCTAAAAATTTTATAGAAGTAATAAAACCTTACCAAGAAGCCACTACAAAAGGAATAGTCCAGAAATTTTGCACATATTTCTAATCGCTCCGGGGTGGGACGATTAGAACTGTCATAACCTATCCAAGAGCCACCTCCTAAATGTCAGGTCCAGAAGCCTCCAAATAACCTATAGAGTTGGGGTTAGGTAAAAAGGGGTATTTTGGGACAACCCAGATGGTCAGATTTTTCCAATTCAGCCTCTATCACCCAAAATCTGATGATGCTATCTGCATGTTAGTGAAAGTAGGAAATGATAAAAGCATGATCAAAACTTGTCAGAATCACATGAAATTTAAATGACAACATATGTAAACAACCTAGAATCATATGCAAAAGAAAAATTATGGAAATCTACCATAGATTTCTAATCGCTCCGGGGTGGGGCGATTAGGACTGCGATAGTTTGGGGGGCACCCAGGGGCAGGACGCCCGCCATTTGGGACTCTGTTTCAGCACCAATCCACTTGGGATGGGTCCAAAACTTATTATGGTGTTGTGTCAAAAAATTTTGTGGGATATTGTGGCCAAATGTTCGGGTTTGGGTCCGGATTGCGCTTCCAATAATCACCCAATAACCTCCCTCCAAAAGAGAGATCAAGGATGTGAAAGCACAAACAATGGGTGAGGATGTAATTTGGCAGCACTTCATTGCTCCAAAATCTCCTCTCTGTTCTTTTTTTTGGGTGAGAAGACTCACCAATTTATAGACCTAGGGTCTCTCTCTTTGAATGCGCATGTGAGGGCGCCACTTGAGTTGCTTGTCCTATTTTGAGAGAAAATATTATTCCCTGATTTAGAGTCTTCTTGCATGAGGCCTCCAAAATCAAATACATGCATGACTAAAGTCTCTCTCCTTGATTTTAAGTCATTCCTCACAATTGCATTGCCTGATGCTACAGTTAACTGGCGGACCTATCGAGGTTTGACTTTTTGCCAATCAAACCTGCTATTCACCCCACCCTGGGGCGAGTGCTGATAATTGTCCTTGGGTGGGATGAATACCAGTTTGTAATCATCCCAGGGTGGTATGAGTAGGAATAAAAGTGCCAAAAAGGTGCCAAATTAACCTTTGACCTTCCAAACTACTGTGGGAGTGGTTAGGACCACTGTTTAACCTCTGGGGGCTACCCTAGGGGCTATGTGTGTCAATGTGATCGGTGCTTGTTGTCACATAATCGGATCGGTGCTGTTTTGGTGTCTACAGAACCTTATATGGAAATAGCTATAAAAATCCAAACTCTAGCTCGGTCCAACATGCACATCCACCCCCTAAGTGAAATGGATCATTCCTGGTCTACCTCCAAGGTCACGTTGTGTATCTATTTTTAGAGTATGGACCATGTTGGAGAGGGTAGGAAGATACTTAATTCCATAGAGAAAGAGCATACTATTTCCATGGTTCATTTTTATGCTCTCATCAATATGGATTTTCTATTTTTTACTAATGAATGGGGTGAACCTCTGCCAAAGGAACAATTGGAAGCGGCTTGGAAGAATTTTGTGGAGGACACCTTAGAGATTGATAAATGGGAGGAGCTCATCACAAAGGAGAAAGTGCTACCACTTATGAATAATTTTACCCACATTGAGCCATCACTATTCAAGCTAGCCCAACGAGCTAAGCACCATAGCCTATAATACATACAGAACCTACGATATGTTCACAAGTCACTAAGTGTTCCCTACTTGTTCACTATGCAGGCTTGGGATATGATATTTATAGTTTATGAAGTTACATGTGAAAGCTTTAAGAAGAAAAAATATCAAGCCGTAGTAGAAAAAGTAGTAGTAGAACAAGAAATAGTTGAAGCAGAGAGAGCAAAAGTGTCATGGGTAACAACAAAGGTTGAGGCGGCTACGAATATGGTAGAAGAGTAGGTGCGGGAAAATGCTTCCACATCAAGAGCACCCACATAAATTGACAAGAAGACTCAATAGTGTGTCCAATAGATAAATGTATGGGATAACATGCATCCATGCAAGCTGGATACCCCATGAGCTACCAGAAATATTGGCAGTTTTACACTATGCCACATTAAAATCTTGATCAAATTTTGTCAAATAATTTTTGATTGTAAAAGCGGAATATATATCAATATTATGATTCCATTTTTTTGAACAATATAATATGTTATATATTTTTGTGTGTTAATATCCTTATTTATTTCTCTTGCAATTATTCCTTGAAAATTATGGGCGAAGGACCCGTTCACCTCACCCTCGGATGAATGTGGAAGTTTAAAAATTTAAAAATGAGTAAGGCACATTCACCCCAATAAAGGGGCAAAAGTCCCTTTCACCTCTATTTGGAGTGAACACACATTTAAAATGTTAAATTTGGAGTGGTTATAGGAATGAAGTGTGATGGTGATATTAAAATACACGTTTGTCCCAAAGTTGGGATGAAAGCATTGTTCACCCCATTTAGGGGTGAACGTCTTCAAAATTTTAAAATGATGCACCTGACCAATGCGTTGACCATTCAAAGGCATTTTTACCCTAAAATAGGGGTGAAAGTTTCATTCACCCCTCTTTGGGGTGAAAGCACAGTAAAATGGTGTGTTCGGGTAAAAGCAAGGAACATAGTAAGGCACCAGGATGGTGTGGAAAAGTCAAAATTACATTCATCCCAATTTAAGGGTGAATGCACCTTTCACCCTTCCTTTGGGCGAAAGCATATGTATAAAATATAATATGTATGGACCCCACTTCGGCATGCATTGAGAAGATTAAAATAAAGGTGCTTTCACCCCAAGTAAGGGGTGAAAGCCTCATTCGTCCCTCCTTGGGGCGAAGCTACAGGAAAGCAACCCAATGACGTGTCTAAAGTTTTATTTTGTTTTTTGGTAAATATGAATCAATATGGGGCGTTGAAAGGCTAAAATTACATTTTCTCCAAGTGGAGAGTGACAACGCGTTTCACTCCTTTTTAGGAAGGTGTGAATGTATAGCATGTGGAAGGTTTTTGAGGTTTTTGAAGATAGAAATTAGCAAGAAGATCTTTTTCTTGGTGTGTAACAGAGTTATCTCCAAGACATCCACTGAGTTTTCCAAGGTAACCTTCTCTATAATTATTTGTTGTAGATTATTTCAAACCATTTTAAGGAAAATAAAAGCATGGTTTTTGTTGAGCATGCAAATGACACATTGTCAAGGGTATGTCACTATACTTGGAACAAAGATTTTTTCCTTTTGAAAAGGAAATATTTTTCCTCCAAGGTTTGGGTATTCCAAGTATGGACTAGTGTGGATAGACTCAGAGGCCATTTATAGTTGTTCCTTTTAAGGGGCCTTCACTGGTTATGTTTGAAAAATATAAATTTCCTCGTACAATATCAAAAATTAAAATGCTTGACTGTATGAAAGTAAATTTTACTCTTAATCCAAACAAGTTCCCAAATAAAATTCAAAGGTTTAAGTATTAGAGAAAATAAAATAAAATAAGTTGATATTACCCTAAACTCTAGCTTTGATCCAGTAAAGTAACAAATCCAAACTAAACCAATCCTAACCCAACCAATATTTACACAGCCTAAGGTTCAATATGGTGCAATATTTATAGGAACAATGAACTATGAAATGGGTTGAGTGCAACCACCATCAACATGTATAGATTGAACATAAAAAATTTCAACAGTATTTATATTAAAGGACAAGTCATTGAGTATATTTTTATATTTGTCCACTTCAACAGATTACAATAGCAAATCTCATAAAGCAATAGCCACTTGGTTCATAATCACCAGCTTACTACAAATAAAAACTAAAATATGCCCAACTAATAGATGGTTTTTGACCCTTGTAACCAGCTAGTGAGCCACTATTTATACAATTGTTTGGCCTTTGCCTAGCATTACACTTCATAATTAATTGCCATATAATTTTAACGGTGTGCCTATTGAAATTGCATCCCGTTATACTATAGCCATGGATCATTAAATTCTACATCTACACATTTCTTGTGAGATCTGCAACAACCACACTTCATTTAATTTCAACTCGCATGATGCTCAGGATGAAGAACACAAGTTTATACTAAGATGGGGTGAATATTATAAGATCACATTTTAATTTTATTTTCCAAATAATTTTATGCAGTATATTAAAGGCAATATCAATAGTAGTAATCAAAGTAATGCACAAATAACCACACATAATAGAGACACCAATTTAATGTGGTTCACCCAAAGTGGGCTACTCTACAAAGAAAATATTTTACTAAAATTTTCTCAACAAATCTCTTGGGAATCCTTTCTCTATTACAATGTTTATGGATCTTTGTCTAAAGGATACACCAATACCCTAATCAAGTTCATGTATATCTATCCACAAGATAACTCCTTCTCCTCTACTATGTTTGGTGATCTTATAGAATAACTATTGCCTCCACTGCACTGGCTTATGGATCTCTATCCACTGAAGACTTCTATCCTCAATTAGAAAACATGTCTTCACTACCCTGGATAATGGATCTCTATCCACTGGATACTTTTTTTCTCTATACTTTATCACCTCCAAAGCTTGCTCTTAGCTCTATCTCAAATATACACTAAACACTGTCCTTCAGTCTAGCACAAATCTACTCAATATTTATCTTTGATCTATACTAAACATAGTCCTTTTTTCTAGCACAAATTTGATCAATCTATGTCTTTGGTATAGCACAAACCTATCCTTAAATATACACCAAAATTTATCCTCAAATCTATCCTCAATTATTAACACAAAGCTTGACTCAATCACAAATCAACTCTGCTAGATATGCCCCAAATCCTAACTCAAATTTTAAACAAATCAATCAATCAACTCTGCTTACAGGTATTCTCAAAGAATTAGCTCAAATATATCCACAATTTCTCTCTATAATTTTCTCTCACTACTCTCAAGTCTTTACCAAGGCTTCCAATCTGCTCAACAAGTCTTCACCAAGACTTGTCTCAACTCTGCTAAACAAGTCCTCACTGGAACTTGTCAAATCTGCTCAATAGGTCTTCACCAAGACATGTCTCAACTCTGCTCAACAAGTCCTCACTATAACTTGTCCAATATACTCAACAAGTCTTTCTCAAATCTACAATGTAATCTTCCACAAAATCTTACTCAACTCAACTCAATATATCACAAAATCCTCTTCAATAACACCAACATGTTTCAAACAGAATCTTGTTCAATATCACATAAACATATAAATAATTTTTAGAGACTCAATATGCTTCAAACTCACAACAATTCTCAATCACTTTAAATCTCTTTTTTGTATCATAGAAACATATAGAGAATTTTTAGATACTCAATATGTTCCTCACTCATAATAATGCTCAATCACTTTCAATATTTCCTTCAACTCAATTCAGAAATAAAGAACAATTTGTTTCACAGAACTTGAATTATCACTTCAACACTTCTAATCAACTAAGCTTAATCAAATCCTCTCAACAAAACATTCAATGAAGGCTTTTTCAACAATGCTTATCAAACAAACCTCACATAACAATGATACTCATGATCTTTCACAAAATCTAATCATGCACATGAAGGCTCACTCGATATTTACAACAATGCTTATTAAATAAAATTTCTATCATCAACCTTTATTCCAAAAAACCTTCATCAATCAATATTGGATATCTCAATACCAAACTCAACAATGCTTATCAAACAATCCAACAATATTTTACTCACAAGAAATATGTACCCATACCTATTATTTTGGTGGAGATATATCTTCAAAAGTTGTCTTAACCACAATCAAATTTTCCTTACCAAAACTAGGGTTAGGTTACCACAACCTATCTCAAGATCTCCACATGATTATTTTCACAAATATTATTTTTATACAAAATAAAAAATCCTTTTGTACACCTTATAATATTCATACTCACAATATTCAACTCAATAATATCATCATAACACAACACTTAACAATTTTTCTTACACACCTTATAATATCCAAACTCACAATATCTAACTCAACAATTTCATTAAAAAAACATGCATATCAAACTCCTTTATACACTTTATAATCTCCACACCTTATAAATTTCAATCACCAAAAATCAAAATAAAATATTTTAAGTTTTTTTACTTTATAACTCCCCTAAGCACTTAATTTTCAACACCTTAGAAAATAAAATTGAATGACATACCTTTTGTTTGTTCTTCCCACAAAAAACTATCTTCGATGGATTCGACCACGTGACCTTTGTACTCCCAAAATCCTAGCTCCAAGCTAGGACACCAAGTGGGTTGTGCACCCACATAAAACAAACGGTACACGTTGTCTCAAATAATTGCCTCACAAAAATTCCAAATAAATAAAATGAAGGGCTCTTCCTCCAAAATGTCAATCATGTGGATCAAACCATGATCTCCTCCATACAAGTCTTAACACTCTCCCAACTGTCGCCTACGCTATCACTGTCAGTGGGATGCCAAACCACTACATGACCTTTGTTGCCTCGTTTCCCTCCAAGAACTTTGAAATGCAAATTATCTTCTTCTTAGACATAGTGCTTGATATTTCTCTTTTTCGCATTCAAAGGTGTGATGCTAACATTAGGAAATGGAAATCATTTCCTATATAAATATGATGCATTATCGTTATGCACATCATTAATTCTTAATGAATTTGTCAATCCAGGGCAGTGTACAAGGCTATTTGTGGAAGGAGTGAACAGGGCTATAACTCAGGTCATTTGGGAGCAAGAGGTCTTATTCGTGAAACCAATTGTGTGGGGGATTTAGGACATTTTTATCTCTAAATTGCATAAATTGAGCTTTAATATAATTGCATAAATGGAAACTAATTACTAACTGCAGAAATGAAATCCTAGTTACAATTACAGAATGAAATCTAATTATGTTGCAAAAATAACTCCCTAGTTATAGTTGTAGAATTAGAAATCTAATTATGATTGCAGAAAGGAAGTCTATTTACTTTTGCAGCAATGGAAACCTAATTATAACATGGAAATTAAATCTTGTCAATGCTCTGTAACAGAAGGTTGTCAATATTCTATGCATGGGTTAACATAAAAACACAAAATGTAGTAAATTGCAGAAAATAGTAAATTCTGGAAATGACAATCTGTAGTAATTTGAAAGCTTGCTAAAATTGGAGATTACAACCAAACTTATCATTAATCCAAAGATTATCCTAATCATGAAATAAACTAAGATTGCAAATATTTTTAGTTGTTTACAAGGAAATGAAATGACAATTTTTACAACTTATTTTGTTGCAGCAAAATCAGAATAAAAACCTACTATTAGTCCTCCTCCTAGGTCTGGAAGTGGCCAGCCTCCTTGTCCAGAAGAAGGTATGAGTCTTTCTCTCTCTCTAGGTATTACTCACAATAATTCACAACAACATGAATAAAAATAGTGTACTTTATTGATTCAAGAACATAATTACATTATTGCTACTAAAAACCCTGTTACAGGACTATAACAATCACTTTTCTTATTATTATACTACTTGCTTATTTTCCCCTACCATTATTAGCTCAACCTAGACAGGAGCTATATATTTATAGATATCCCAAAATCTACTTACAAACTGAGAATATTTCATTCCTATCTTACAGATCTATTCCTATTATGTTGCAGCATTTCCTGGGTTTATCCTAGAAGATGATCAAAATTGATCTTTTCCATAAATGGTGGCTTTGGTCGGCAAGGACGGCAAAGTCAGATGGGAGATATTTTCCCTTAACCTTTTCAATATTTATTTCCCTTTTTCCATCGATATAAATCAGTCAAAAATTCAAAAACCACTTTCTATTCTCATTTCTAAGATAAGTGGCTCATTTTGAAGAGACTGCATTTCTCATTTCGAAGATGTCCGCTCATTCCAAAGAGACTGTATTTCTCATTCTGAAGATGTCTACTCATTTTTAAGATATTCGGAATGAACAACTATGTGCTCTTCAAGTGATTTCATCTGCATTTCTCAGGTGGGTTAGCTCTCAGGATCAGATTGCAATAGCCTTCATCTCTCTCCATGTGTGAATTCCATTCCTTGCCATTCATTGGCAGCTAGCTGGAATTTACATTAGAAAACCAATTTTTGTTGCACAGTAATAGTTTGCTTGCACTATTTGCTAGATTTAGATAAACAAATGCTTGAAACATATAAAAAAAACTAGTGAAGTGCTGCTATCAACCTAAGCATACTTCTCATTTAGCAAGTCATGACAAAGTAACATAAAACTATGCAAAAATTGTAAAAAATTAGAATATAGTATTTCTAACACATTGATCATGCAAAAATTTAATACACAGCATATTAAATCAACTTAACTAGCATATCAAATTAAACATAAGAGTTTTTAGGCAGTTTCAATGTTCAAAACATGCTATGATTGAGGCATTTCCAGGCCTCATCATTTTCCCCTCAACTTATATTAATGCATGTCCTCATGCATTCTGTTGGGCTATAGAATCACATATATCCATATTCAAATTCCATGATCTATAGAACAATTTGGTGCCTATATAATATCCCCTGTTCTCCTGAAGGTTTCTGAGCCATTCTTCAAACTGATCATAGGTTGAGAATCTTCTTCAAAATAGAAGGAAACTGGAGAAATTATGGTTGGAGGCCTAAATCTGAGACCTATCTAGTGATGTTGCATGATTTCAATCATTTGTATCACTCCTTCTGCCCTTCTTCTAGACCATTTTAGATTAATGGGGGAGATAGGTTCTCTTTTCTGTAAAGACATGGAAAGTTCTGCCCATCTGTTTCTGCAAAATGATAATGCTGGAACAAAACTATTATTACAGAAATTCTGGAATTTGGTCACACAGTCCCTCAAATTGCTCAAGTACATATTTTTTACATCTTCCCTTTTCATCATGGTGAAATGCTATCTGGTGATAATTGGATGATTTGGTTGAACTGCTCTGACTAACAATTCAACTCTTAATTTAATTTTTTTATTTTGCCTTTTCTCCTGATCCCAGTAAAACTGATTTTGTAAAGTGGACATGAATGCTCTCAGTTGAACATCTCCTATGTAAATTTGAGGGTGAAACTCTACCTCTTCTAGAATAAAGAAGCTATGTAAAAATAATTCACATAAGAGGTTTTTCTATTCTACAGGGTTGTCAAAATAGGCTTCTAAGAAATCTACAGTCATGTCCAATTTGTATGGGAGACCTGAGCTAATCCTCATGACCTGCCATCTGAGATATTTCTCCTTCAGAATGAGACTGTAAAATCTGGTCTATCATCTGAATTGGACCAAAAACTCAGCAATCTAACATAAATCAGTCACTTTTTTATTCAATGCCTTGATTTTTGTTTCTTTTGCTTCTAACGATTTACCTTCCAATTTGAATGTTTCAACCTTAGTGGCAAGTTTCTCATATCTGATCACCCAACTAGCTATGTTTGTATTATATTTCTCTAGGGATACAGTATTGGGTGGTATAACTACAGGTGGAAATCTGGGTAGCAGATCTACCTGAATCCCTTTTTCTGCTACTTCCACTGGTTGGTCATCAAACAACAATTCTACTTGTACCCCCTTTTTTGCTATTTCCACTGGTTGGTCATCAGACAACAATTCCACTTGTACCCCCTTTTCTACTATTTCTATTGGTTGGTCATTAGACAAAAATTCCACTTGTACCCCCTTATCCTCTACTTTTATTGAAGGTGTAACAGTTTGAAATACAAAAATCTCATTTGAAGGAGTACTTGAACAAATTCATGTTGCTATTTAAACTGCTCATGTGCTGGTGTTTCTTGCTATGAATCATCTCCAATATTATTTTCTATGCTCTTTATCAATTCTGGAGCATCTTCAGAATGAGAAGGCAATGCTTCAAAATAGAAGGGCACTTCTTCAAAATGAAAGGGTGCTGCTTCAGAATGAGCACTTATGTCTGCCTCAAAAGAGTCATCTACCCTAGATAAATCCATAATTAATTGAGCCAAATCATCCTCATAAATAGATACAGTTGGTTTTTCTTCAGACTGTGATAGCCTCTTCCTCAATTTTGCCACTTCGTGCTGTAGTTCTACAATCTTCTTTTCCTACATTTCAATGATATTTTATTTTTCTTCAATCCATTTAGTTTTTTTTTTTACAACACTTTTTGCTGCTCTTAGCTATTCTATGATGTCTACCTCCTCTATTTCTGATTCAAAATTTGATTTAGATAAATCATCTGCAGTTGGATGCTCAACAACTATATCATCTTCTACTTCAGCTGTCTGTTCTTGTTTAGGAGGTTCCATGAAACTATCTATGATTACATCTATATTTTTTGTGGCCTGTTGAACAGTAGCAACTTCAAAACTGTCTTTCCCAGTCTCTTCCTCAATTATATATTCAGGGAATTCTAAACAATATTTAGGGGATGGTTGCACTTCTGTAAAATTTGAACTGCCTTGTCCACCTTCTTCTTCTATCACATGTTCTGCTATTTCTCTCAATTGGAGTCTTGTAGACCTCCTAGTTCCTGATGCAAATTTTTTTTTTTTGCTCTATTTTTTGGTGATAGCAGGGGCTATGGGAACAGTTTCAAATTCTAGTGGGAGTGCTTATGTTTCCCTTGTTGTCTTGTCCCCTACTTTTCTAGGTACTTCACTCCCCTGTTCTGACAAATCAGTAACATCTTCAAAAAAATGAACTTTCTTCTATTTTTCTTTTTGACTTTCGGTTCCATGCCCTCTCTTCTTTTGTTTCTTAGCTTGTGAGGTTGAAGGTTCTAAATAAAGGTGCTCTGTTGCTTCTATTGGGTGTGTTTCCTCCTCTAAAATAGTATCTATGGTAGTATCTATTTCTTCTTCTGCAACAACATCTGTGGCAGTATCTATTTCTTCTTCCTCCTCATCCTCGTTTCCAAAAACTACATCATTCAGAGTAGAATAAAACCTATCAAAGCTTCTAGGGTTTCCTCTAAAATTATGATGGCAGACTAATTTAATAATACCATGGTGGCGAGGGCTCCATTTTCCTTCTTGATATCCTTTTACCATATTTTTCAACTCCTAGTGCAGATACAAGGGAAGATTTACCCTAACTTCTGGTTGTTTCCTACCATGTCTTAGGTGGTTCAAAATTTTGAGATGATGCCCTAATAAAAGTACATATTGCCCTTCACAGGTTAAAAATTTTACTACCCATATGGCCACTTCATCCCAGGGTTCTTGTAGGTTGGCCCTTTTTACCCCCTTGCATGTGTTATTGTGCATTAAATATTCTGGCTCCCTATCATTTTCTTCTAGAAATTGACTAACTACATTTGCTAGTGTATTTTTGCCAGATCTAGAAATTTGAAGACCCTCTAATGGAAGCTCAGTAATTTGACTTAAAAATTTATGGGTTACCTTAATTATCATGCCGTTAATGTGTTCCTGGTTATTTTTGAATGTGTGAGCGAACATGCCGACCAAATCTTTAGAGGACCCATTAAATTTGTCCAAAAATGGCATAAGCCCTCCATCTTCAAAAATTTACAGCACTTCTAGATTTTCTCGAAGGTGGGTGGTATATGCTGGTTCCATTGTCTTTCATCCCATTTTTCTATTTTGGTATGTTAAAAAATACTCACTTCTACTGCTACTCTTCTGCTGGATCGTTGTTTTCTAGTTTTTGTAGACTTGCAGGGTTTGTTTTCAGGTTTTCAATTTCCCTGTTTTTCTTCTTTGAAATGAATTGCAATATCAGCACTGTACCTCGTAATAATTTTATGTTAGCAAATATGTCTTCAAAAGGAAGGGTGGCATGCATTTCTATTTTTTCTTCGAACACCTGTCCATTAATGATTGCACATATGTCCTTGCCGTCAGATCCACCTCACTTGGTTTAAGTTCCTCTATTTCACCCACAGATTTTCACGTGCATGATTATCAGCATCAAATAATGGTGGCATGTTGTTGGTAAAATTCTCGTGATTCTGGTACTTCCTTAATGGGTGCAAGATAAGAAAAATCACATCTCAACTAACATGTGTCATTTATCATATGCAGTCAAATAATTTTACTTGATTGTATATTTTCCCCTCCTTGGATGCCACATGGAAATATCATGTTGAATGTTCATTCTGAAGATTATGATTTATTACAAAAACAATTCCTCATTTCATAGATAAAATTTCATTCCAAATACAAGTCCTCATTCTGAATATCATGCTTCATTGCAAAGGCAAATCCTCATTTCAAAGACAAAGTTTCATTCCAAAGACAAGTCCTCATTTCGAATATCATGCTTCATTACGAAGGCAAATCCTCATTTCGAAGACAAAGTTTCATTCTGAAGACAATTCCTCATTCCGAAGACAAAGCTTCATTTCGAATATAAAGTGCAACATTCATTCTGTTGTCATTTCGAAGACAATACAACAATTAATCTAAAGAATATAGCAGACACTATTTTTAGCATTCTCATTTCGAAGATTAGGCAGAAACTAATATTCTCCTTCTCAAAACATGTTTCAAGTATGCCAACTCTTATGGATACCTTTTATGCTAATGGTTAATTTTTATATACTACATACCAATCATTTACAATGAAGAAATGTAAGAAATATATACCTGATTAAAACAAGTTAATGCAAGTTTTGAATAATGACTGCTTTTGTTGAGATTTTCTGCAATATTTCAAAACAAGTGTAGTTTGTGAATTTGTACAATACTGATTTAAAAAATTTCAAGGTTATGCATGCCAAAAAACTGGTTTTCATGCATACCAACTCAGTAGTGCCTTAGGAAACGTTTTCACTGCTGAGCTATTCATTTTTCTCTCTATTTTTTATTTTTTTCTCTTGTTTTCTATTTTTTTTTTTTTACCTCTCATTTTCTCTCTATTTTATTTATTTATTATTTTTTATTTTTTATTTTGATTATTCCTGTGAAGGAATTCATGATTTACTTGAAATCATGCCCATGAAAGAATTCACAATCAAAATTTATTCATCTTTTTGTTTTCTACTTTTTCTGATTTTTTTTTATTTTTTTGCTTTTCTTGAAATCCATGATCATGCTGATTTTATTGAAGTGGAAGAGGGAATTTTTTCCACCTATTATGCATCCAAACTATCAAGTTGTTGCAAGAATTCCTATTTAGTCAAATGTGTATGGTACACCCTGAGGCAATGTCCATTCACTACCAAATTTCTCTGTGACCCATCAATAGGAGATAGACGAGCTGCTCCATTGTCAAATACCTCTTCAATCTGGTAAGGTCCAAGCCATCTAGTTCTCAACTTTCCAGGGAAGTCCTCATAGCGAGAATCAAACAGCAAATCCCAATCTCCTTGCTAAAATTTTCTCTACTGAATGTTACTGTCATGCCATAGCTTCCTTTGCTCCTGAATTACTTCAGTTTGGTGCAGAGCATCCAACCAAAGTTCATCCAATGCATTCAGCTGTAAAATCTTGTTCGTCTGTGCCTGTGAAAATTCAATCCCAATTTCCAATGTTGTGCGTAATGTTAGTAGTTAAAATTCAATAGGTAGGAGGGGATTTTTACCAAAAACTAGTTCATAAGGTGTGAATCCAGTAGTGGATTTCCAACCAGTATTGTAAGCCCAAACTGCTTTAGGTAATTTATCTAGCCATTTTCTCCTATGAAAAGCTACTATTTTTTTCAAGATTAGTTCCAGTTCCCTATTTTTTACTTCAACCTGGCCATTTGCTTGTGGGTGGTAAGGTGATGATTTCCTATGTCTGATTTCATATAATTCTGTAAAAGCCTCAATGACTTTAGATGCAAATTGGGGTCTTTGGTCTATGGTGATAGACTATGGAGCTCCAAATATCTAAAAAATATGAGTATACAAGAAATCAACGACCTTCTCTTCACGAGCATGTTTGAAAGCACACACCTCTACCCACTTTGCTAGGTAATTGGTGCATACTAGAATATGCACCTTTCCTTGAGAAGGTGGATAAATCAGTCCTACAAAATCAATCCCCCACCTCTCAAATGGCTCTAAAACCAATTGAGGTTGTAGTGGCATTTTAGTTTTATGAGTGGGTTTCCCCATTCTTTGGCATGCATCACAATGCCTGATGTACTTTTTCACATCCTTGTGAAGAGATGGCCAATAATATCCTATCCCTAAATTTTTTCTAATTGTGCTTTTTATAGAATAGTTTCCACCTGAGGGTTCATCATGACAAGCCCTAAGGATATCATATACCTCATCCTTTCGGATGCACCTGCGTAACACATGGTCAGGACTGCACTTAAAAATTATATGCTTAATCCACTCAAAGGAAGAACTTTGTTTGATCAATTGTTTTTCTATTTTGAAGTGAAATGTGGAGGAACTTTCCCTGTGACCAAGTAATTGGCTATATCCACAAACCAAGGTGATTGGACAGATATAGCAAATAATTTTTCATCAGGAAAAGTGTCCTCAACTAATTCCCCTTCCTCTGTGTTCTACAACCTGGACAAGAATTCTGCTACAATAGTAGCTTTTCTTGGTTTTTTTATTATTGTGATATCAAATTCTTGCAGGAACAGTAACCAACGAATAATTCTTGCACTTACCATAGGCTTATTCATCAAATACTTAATTATTGTGTGATCTGTGTGAACGAATATTTGATAACCTATGATGTAATGTCTGAATTTGTTGATGCCATAAATTATTGCCAAGAATTCCTTCTTAGTTGTGGTATAATTTTTCTTATCTCCTGTCAAATTCTTGCTAATATAGTAGATGGCATAGTGTTCACCATTGTCAATTTTTCCTAATGTTGCTCCAATTGTAGTATTGGAAGCATCAGCCTGTATGTGAAATGGTAATGTCCAATTCAGTCCTCTTAACATAGGTGGAGTTACTAATTTCTCTTTTAGAGCTTCAAATGATTCTTGACACCTTGCAGTCCAAGAGAATTCAGAATATTTAGTCAATAGGGCAAACATGGGATTGGCTATTGTGCTCAAGCTGGGAATAAACCTATGGTAAAAACCAGTGTCTTAGGAAGCTTCTGATATCAGTTTGATTTTTAGGAGGAAGAAGATTCTTGATAATTTCCACCTTCTTTGGATCAACCTGGATCCCTTGAAGAGAGATGTTATGACCAAGAACTATTCCTTCCTCCATCATCATAAAACATTTGTTTGGATTCAAGGATAACGGGTATTTTTCACAGCGAGTTAAAACTCTGTCAAGGTTTTATAATGTAAATTCAAAAGTCTATCCACATACTATGAAATCATCTATGTATATCTCAACACTGTTGGTAGTTAGATCAAAAAAAATTGCTAAGACCGCTTGCTAAAATGTTTTTGGGGCATTACAAAAACCAAAAGGTAAAACCCTATAGGCAAATGTTCCCCATGGACAGGTAAAGTTTGTTTTCTCTTGATCTTCAGGTGCAACCTAAATTTTATTATACCCAATAAATCCATCAAGAAAACAAAAGTATTTTTTTCCAGCAAGGGTATCTAACACCTGATCTATGAAAGGTAATGGAAAATGGTCTTTGTATGTCACTTTTTTCAGCTCTCTATAGTCTACACATACTCTCATTTTTCCATTTTTCTTAGGAACTATAACCAATGGAGAGACCCACTGGCTATCAAAAATTGGGTAAATGAATCCTACCTCCAAATTTTTTTTAATTTCTTCCTTTACAATATCCCTCAAGGTAGGATTCAGTATTCTCTGGGGTTGTCTTACTGGCTTCATTTCTTCAGTATAAATCTTGTGGGTGCATATATCAGGGTGAATTCCTGACATATCCTTATAGTCCTAAGAAAAAGCATGAACATGCTTCTGCAAAATAGTTATCAATTTTTCTTCCTCTTCCCTAGTGAGCCAGCTGTTAATGTTCAGTAATTTTCCTGGTTGGACTTCTATTTATTTTGTATTTGGAAGGACTGAATTCACTTCTTCATACTTGGTTATTAGGGAGTTAAGAGGGCAATGATGATATGGGAGGAAATAAGAAGTTTCTATTTCATTGATTTCTAATGGAAGCATATCCTATATGGAACAGTGAGAAGGGAAAATCAAGTGATGGTGCCACCCATGTGGTAGTGAAACTGATATTTTTTGTGATAGTATAGATGGCTCACCTTCAAAATTTTGGTTCTCCTCATTCCCTAACAACTAATGGATATTTACTGCTTTCTCTTCTAACCCTTGTTCATGCATAACATTCATTAGGATAGTTTTATTCTCTAAAGTTTCTATGTCATGGAGGTCTTTTGTGTGTTCCCTTACTACCAAGGTGGCTAATGTGGAAATAACCTCTTTTGGTTCTTCATCTGAGTCAGGAAACCATAACTGACCTAAAAAAATACTGGAGGGTCTTGTAAGAGGATACAGAGAGATCTGTTTTAGATCAATACCATTTGAAATGGTCATTTTTCTAGATCTGCATTCTATGAAGGTTACTGCAGTTGCAAGCTAAGGTCTTTCCAGAATGATAGGTATCCATGTGCCAAATTTCTTGGCTGTAAAACCAAAAAATCTATATGGAATTCCCAAGAAGATACTTCTATAGGGACATCTTCAATGATACCTTGAGGTTTTGCAACTAACCTATCAGCCATTTCTAAAACTATCAATGTGGGACTGAGATGTTTGAGCTGTAATTGTTCCATTATATCCTTGGTCATGACATTTATTGTAGCTCCTATATCTACTAAGACATTTTATATTGGTATTGAGCCTATGGTAACTATGATAACTGGACTCCCTAGGTCACTATAATTTAGAGGTACTAGTTTTTCGAACAAGAGATCAGCTATCTTTCCTTCAACCTGAACAGTCTTGGGAAATGCTTTGTTTTTTCTTCCTGCTCTTCTAATGCACAAATCTCGAACAGTACTTTTAATCACTGGTATATCCTTAATGGATTGCAATAAGGGTAATGATATAGTTAACTTTCTAAGTTCCTTGACCAGGTTTGACTCAGAATTTTTTGTTGTGGTATTGAATATTTCAGGATATGGAATTATCCTTGATGAAGGTAATTACTCTACTTGTGGTTCTATTTTGTATTCTTATTTCTCTATTATTGGTTTAACTCTAACTAGTTCTAAAGGTTCTTGCTTTTTATTTTCCTTTATTTTAGTTGAAACAAGTTCAGGTACAACTTTTCTTGAACGAAGTTGGATGTTACTACAATTAAAAACATTTATTTCAGCATTTTCTTTAGCTTCAGCCACATAGACAGGGGATGTCTGTCTCATGTTGTTTGGATTAGTGACTGGTTGAGCTAGAATTTAAGGCTATTTCACCTATTGTGTTTTTTGTGGTTGATTCTATTTTTCTTGAAAATTTTGATTAGGTGTAGGCAGAAAATGTTGAGTTTGACCTTTATTTCTTTGCTGCCTTAGATAGGACTGTGTAGCACCCTAAAATTGGCACAGTAAAACATAGCAATAATTAAAATTACCTTAGTAATAATTCAAATTCAAATTTTCAACCCCGAATCGCCTTTTAACCACTTTCCTTATTTTTCGTGTCATTTTTAGGATTTTTTGTGATCATTGGATGATATCGTCGTCGATCAGACGATATCGTCGTCGATCAGATGATATTGCTTCAGATCGGACGATTTCGTCTGGACTAGGACGTCCAGACGATTTCATCCCAAAATTAATTTTTCATAATTAGCTTTTGTTTCAATGGCATCTCTAACCTGGGAAAAAGTGTGTCTGCGCAGTTAGAGACCTCCCCCATTGGAGATCTCCCAAATTGGGATGATCTCCAACCTCCCAACCTCATTCCTATGTCTATTTAATCTTAGGCCCTCCCCTTGACATTCCCCTGGCTGAAATTCTCTGCACTTTGAGTTTTACATGCATTAGAATATCCTAGACTACTGTTTGCCTTTGTCTCTTTTCGAATTTTCTTACAGGAACTTTGTTATTCTTTAGCCAGAGCAAGCTTAGATCATCGCAAATGATCCTATCCAATTTGAGACGATTTCATATCAATCCGAGATGATTTCGACTGTAGTCAACATTGGGGCAATCAGTGCCCTAAGTTTGCATTCTTTCTCCATTTATCTATTGTTTTGCTTTGCATTAGTTAGATTTATTACTATTTTGCATCCTGGAGTTCACCCATATAGTTTAATGCATGATAAAATTATAATTTGTCATTAAATCATTGTAATGCATTCATGTTTTGTTTATAATTATCAAGTTTGATATTATTGTTGTCATTCTACATCATTACCCTCTGTTGGAATAGCTGCATTTTCTGTGTTTTGTATCTATTTCTCTGATTGCAGGTCTCTAAAGAATTCGTCAGATCTCATACGATCCTGTCTGATCACAGACGATTCTGTCAGATCAGAGGCAATCTTGACTACTTCAAAAATTAAAACCTTCATCAGACATCCGAACCAGGTATGGTTTTTCTCGTCTAGCAGAGAAAACTTAGCAATAATTAAAATTACCTTAGTAATAATTCAAATTCAAATTTTCAACCCCGAACTGCCTTTTAACCGCTTTCCTTTTTTTTCATGCCATTTTTAAGATTCGTTGTGATCGTTGGACGATATCGTCGCCGATCAGACGATATCGCCTCAGATCGGACGATTTCATCTAGACTAGGACGTCCAAAAAATTTCGTCCCAAAACTAATTTTTCATAATTAGCTTCTGTTTCAACGGCGTCTCTAACCTGGGAAAAAGCATGTCTACGTGGTTAGAGACCTCCCCCATTGGAGATCTCTGAAATTAGGATGATCTCCAACCTCCCAACCTCCTTCCTATGCCTATTTAATCTTAGGCCCTCCCCTTGACATTCCCTTGGCTGAAATTCTCTGCACTTCGAGTTTTACATGCATTAGAATATCCTAGACTACTATTTGCCTTTGTCTCTTTTCAAATTTTCTTGCAAGAACTTTGTTATTCTTCAGCCAGAGCAAGCTCAGATCGTCACAGATGATCTTGTCCAATTCGAGATGATTTCGTACCAATTCGATATGATTTTGACTGCAGTCAACATTGGGGGCAATCAGTGCCCTGAATTTGTATTCTTTCTCCATTTATCTATTGTTTTGATTTGCATTAGTCAAATTTATTACTATTTTGCATCTTGGAGTTCACCCATATAGTTTAATGCATGATAAAATTATAATTTGTCATTAAATCATTGTAATGAATTCATGTTTTTTTTTATAATTATCAAGTTTGATATTATTGTTGTCATTCTACATCATTACCCTCTGTTGGAATAGCTATATTTTTTGTATTTTGTATCTATTTCTCTAATTACAGGTCTTTGAAAAATTCGTCAGATCTCAGACGATCTTGTCTGATCACAGACGATTCTGTCAGATTAGAGGCTTTCTTGACTGCTTCAAAAATTAGAACCTTCATCAGACATCCGAACCAGGTATGGTTTTTCTCATCTAGCAGAGAAACCTTAGCAATAATTAAAATTACCTTAGTAATAATTCAAATTCAAATTTTCAACCTCGAACCGCCTTTTAACCGCTTTCCTCATTTTCCATGCCATTTTTAGGATTTGTTGTGACCGTTGGACGATATCGTCGCCGATCAGACGATATCGCCTCAGATCGGACGATTTCGTCTGGACTAGGACGTCCAGACGATTTCGTCCCAAAACTAATTTTTCATAATTAGCTTCTGTTTCAACGACGTCTCTAACCTGGGCAAAAGCGTGTCTGTGCGGTTAGAGACCTCCCCCATTGGAGATCTCCCAAATTGGGATGATCTCCAACCTCCCAACCTCCTTCCTATGCCTATTTAATCTTAGGCCCTCCCCTTGACATTCCCCTGGCTGAATTTTTCTGCACTTCGAGTTTTACATGCATTAGAATATCCTAGACTATTGTTTGCCTTTGTCCCTTTTCGAATTTTCTTGCAGGAACTTTGTTATTCTTCAGCCGGAGCAAGCTCAGATCATCGTAGACGATCCTATCCAATTCGAGACGATTTCATACCAATCCGAGATGATTTCGACTACAGTCAACATTGGGGGCAATCAGTGCCCTGAGTTTGCATTCTTTCTCCATTTATCTATTGTTTTGCTTTGCATTAGTTAGACTTATTACTATTTTGCATCCTGGAGTTCACCCATATAGTTTAATGCATAATAAAATCATAATTTGTCATTAAATCATTGTAATGCACTCATGTTTTTGTTTATAATTATCAGTTTAATATTATTATTGTCATTCTACATCATTGCCCTCTGTTGGAATAGTTGCATTTTCTATATTTTGTATCTATTTCTCTGATTGTAGGTCTCTGACGAATTCGTCTGACGAATTCGTCAGATCTCAGACGATCTTGTCTGATCGTAGATGATCCTGTCAGATCATAGGCGATCTTGACTGCTTCAAAAATCAGAACCTCCATCAGACATCCGGATCAGGTATGGCTTTTTAATCTAGCTTATTCTCTCTGTTTTCTGTTCAAATCTATTTTCTGTATTCATTTAAATCTGCATTTCATATAGAACAATTTAGATTCATTTGGCCAAACCTAGGATTTGAATGATCAAAGATAAAATTGAACACATCAAACACATTCCCAACCTAGGCGTGGAAACTGCCATTCAAAAGTTTCCTGGTGAACCCACCATCCATCAAAAAATCACCTTAATACACCTCCCCGAGAGGCGGGACCTTCGAAAGGCCTCTCAGTCCGAGGTATTGTCCCATCCTTCCCGCATCCCCCTTCCGGGCGCGGATCCTTTAGCCTGAAGGTAAGGGTGCGGAAAATTTGGAACGATACATTTTGGTGAACCCGACGTGAAACTAAAACCTTTTGAAAACGAAAACAAAAACAAAAACAAAAACATAGATGCATTTAAAATCATTAGAAAACTACTAAGTTGCATATCATGTTTAGATGGTAGCTCCTAAGAAAAGACTAGCAGTTACTATAAATGTTGAAAACCAATTAGCAGCCATAGAAATTAATTCTGTGCTTAGTGTGCCTGAAACAGATAGAAACCAACTTTTGTGGGACGAACTTGATAGGAGACTAGGTATCATTTCATCTAGGTCAACAGAACTTAAACAAATCAAGAGGCTTGTCCTAGATAGAATCCTGGATCCTCATCAACTCATTTTTTATCATGAACTTCAGAGAGCTTGCCATAGGTGGTTAGCTTATAGGAGAGCTCTTGTGTCTTCAGAATTGTTCACCTTCGAGGAATACCTCGAGAATGCAACTATTATACACCAATTCCTAGGTCATGTAGAAGATCAAGAGGTCGTTCTTACGGATAGGGAAAGATGGAATAGAGTTCCTAGAGCTATGTTATATCGAGAGTATTGCCACGAGCTTTACTTCTACCGACCAGAGTCTGAAACAGATAATATCACCATAGCACACTTTGTTGACTTCTTGAAAAACAATTTTCAATTTGAAGAAGAACATTTCATGACTCCTGAAGAACTTGAGCCCATTAATGATATTTATAAATTGTTTATAGAAAACTAGATCATTGCTTTCATTATTATTATTTCTTGCATTTTGTGTGTTGTTTGTTATCTTTATAATATTGTTATAAAAAAACAAGAAAAACCAAAAAAAACATAACAAAAATCAAAACATTTTATTTTAAATATTATAGTAGGTATATAATTAAAATATATACCTCTTAAGCTTGTTGCATATATATATATATATTTGCTGAAATCTAAGTTTAAGCACAATGACTAGACTTAGGAATGGTAAACAAACTGAAGAAGAAGAAGAAGAAGATTGGTTAGGCAAGAAAAACAAAAAATTAAATACCCTTCTTGAGGATCCAATTCCAGAAGAAGAAACTCTAGAACAGCCAGAAGATGACTTGGTTGAAGAAAATGAACAACAAGAAAATGTTAGAGAGGAAGGATCCTCATCCCCTAGAATGGCTCCAGACGGAACTGTTACTTTTGATAACATAGATCATTTCTGGAAATTCTTCAATAATAATATTGGTGCTCTTAATATGGCAGTTCGTATTGATAGGGGACAAATTAGTGACACTCAAGCAGCCATGGAACATATGTTTGACATACACACTAATCCCTTGTCTTTCGTTGATCAAGAAAGTGATAAAGCTGGACCATCCAATATGGATATGGCCGCTATAATTCAGAACATGCAAAAACAACAGGTTACCCAACCTCCTAAGGAACCCGTTATTGAGCCTAAAATCATTCCCACACAAAAGAGACCTTCATTTACCGCTTTATTTCGCCAAACTATTGATCAATATGCTTCAAATCGACAAAAACCTAAAATGAAGCCAAACACCAATTTTCAACAATCTGGGATACAACATAATACAACTTCAAAACTTCTTCATAACACCCTTCCTACCAACAATTTACACAATAGCAATATAGCATCTAATCTTCATGTCCCTCCATCATATGCTCACAAATCCCATATTAATGCCCTACCGAACCAATATGGTGGGCAAACCAAGAATCTGGAAGCCATGGTGAAACAGTTAGCTTCCCGCATGGACCGGATAGATCCCTACCGTCCCTCGTACAATTATCGAGAGATGTGTAGTCAACCTCTAGATCCTATGGTTGTAGCACAACCATACCCTAAACACTTTCCCATGCCCGTCCCGCCTATATATAAAGGAACCGAAGATCCCATAGAGCATCTTCGCATGTTTAGGATAGCATGTCATGATATATCACATGATGACTTGTTATTACTAAAAATGTTCCCAAAAAGTTTAGGAGGAATGGCATTAGAGTGGTACTATCAATTGCCCACTCATTCTTTGAGAAATTTTGAAGAGACCGCTGAATCTTTTGTGCATCAATTTAGTGCCTATATCGAAAGGCATGTAACCATTAAAGATTTGTACAACTTAAAACAAGACAAAGATGAATGTTTTGCTGATTTCTTAGCTAGATGGAGGCAGTTGACAGGAAAACTGCACTTTGTGCTACCTTATAGGGAAATGTTGGACATTTTTATTAATAATTTGCAAGAACAAATATCTTATGAGTTATCAACTACTACTTTGACTACCTTCGATCAGGCTATAGACTTAGCTCGAAGAGTAGAAGATGCTCTCATTAGGAGAGGCCAGCTTAGGAAGAAAGATGATGAGAAAACATCCAGAAATCAATATAAAAACAAACAAGTTGTAGGTGACGGAGTCACTGACAATAGAAATGTTGCTAATATCAATACAACGAAGACAACAAAAAAATTTATATTGAAACCTCCTGATAAACCTCCTCGAGAGTTTACTAGATTGAATCAACCATTATCAACTATTCTACCCCAATTACTCGAAAGAGGTTTGATTCAATTACCAGCTATCCGGGAACCTGATCCAACCATACCCGGATACAGAGCCGATTTACACTGTGATTTCCATAGAGGGCCTGGACACTCTACCAACTCTTGTAAAAGGTTAAAACATAAAATACAAGATCTGATTGATAATAATGAGATGGAGGTGCAAGCCTTCCAACCTAAACAAAATGCTCCTAATAATGCTCAAAAGAACATTCCCCAAAATCAAAATCAAAATGCTAATCAATCATTAGATATATTTCAACATCCTTTACCAAAACATGGTAAAGAGGTGGCCAATCAAATTGAGCATCATAATGTCCCTCCTCCTACCCGATATGTAGGAACTATTAGCGGACATTTACCTAATCATGATTTACAAAAATTTGACACAACTTTATCCATGGTCACGACCAGGCCCCTACATAATATTCAAACACCGGATCTCGGTGATGTAGAATCGGATACTGAAAGTGAAATAGACATCACCTCAAATCAATCGAATAGTTCTGAAGATGAATCAGATCCTATTCAACCTATCACAGATTCTATGGTTCCGGAAGAACCATTTCCTAGAAGAGTTACTACTCGACCCTCTTCTAATCAGTTCCTTCCTAATGAACAAGCTATAAATGCTAGACCAAGACCTATTCAGCATCCTCAATATAACATTGTAGGTACCATCGGAGTCGTTACCAGACAACAAGCTCAAAATTCTCAACAAGAACCAAATCAGAACGATGGATCAACCCCATTTGTTTTGAAAAATCCCAATAAAGGGAATCATGCTCCTAATGTTCAACCTAAACCTCCTTACAATATTAATGAGCAATTATCCAATACTACAGCCATAATTTCCCTTTTGGACTTATTAAGATCTTCTCCTACCCATAGAGATGAATTGATGCTTACATTAAGCCAAATGATGGTACCACAAAACATTCAACCTGAAGCCATGGCCAATACTATCATCACTAGAGAAGTTGATTGTATTGACTTTCGAGATAAAGATATACCACAACATAGTTTACATAAGGATAACCCCTTATATATTACTGCCCTAATAGGAGATGTAGCCATTAAAAGGGTCTTGATTGATAATGGTTCATCTCTAAATATTTGCACTTTTGACTTCTACCAAAGATTTGGGTTTAGAAGTGATGAAATGAAGAAAACTGACATGATCATAAAAGCTTTCAATGACGAAACACAAGAAACGTGTGGAGTTATCACCATCCCATTGCAAGTTGGTCCGAGAACCTTAGATACGACCGTGTTTATTGTACATTGCCCCGCATCATACAATATACTCTTGGGTCGTCCTTGGATCAATGCAATGCGGGTTGTCCCATCAACTTTACACCAATGTGTTAAATTCGAATTTAAAAATCAGTTGGTCACTATCCATGGTGATCCTAGACCCTTTGATATGTGTGCTTTGGCGGAACTCGTTGGAGTTCAATTTTGCCCCGCTCTGTCATCCACACATCCTAATTCTTATTTTTCATCTAAAACTGTGAAACACACACCCATAACTTCATCTATTTCTCCTCCATTAATTTCACCCTCATATATAGATCAACAATCTTCTAAACAAACCACTCTAGAACCTCAAAAAGATCTTAAATCCACAACCAATCCTTCATGTTCCGTCCCTATAATTTCAAAACCTATAGACCCATCTATTAACACCTCCACATTATCTACATCTATCATACCTTCCACATCTAAAGATATAGGGAATGATCCTTCTACATCTTATGCTCTTTCTGATGAACTCTTACCTGATTTATCTAAAATTCTTATATCAGAAAAAACAAATGCTTCTATGCAAAATTCCATTATCTTAAGTAATTTGCCGCCATCTCCTCGTACTTTGGGCCTCCCACAACCTATGGGAAGTACTTACCAAGTCGGGAGTTGTGCCTTCATTTATAAGGGATATGACTGGGAAGAATACCCAGGAACATCAAAACTCATCATGAGGGATATGCTCGATGTTATTTTACTAATGAGTATATTAAAGCTAAACCTATAATGCTTAAAATGGGATATAAAGGGAAAGGCTTGGGACCTTTCCAAGATGGTATGAAAGAACCCTTTGAGGTAGAACCATGGCCCGCCCGATGTGGTGTGGGCCTATTTCCTAGTAAGGGTCAACCCTTCCCTTTTGAAGATGATGATCAACTCATATGTTATCAAGATTATTTGGATGGGCGTGATGATTTGCCTCTAAAAAATCAGCCATTTACATGCAATATGCTATCCATAGCTTATCCTGAAATGATTGTTGAATCCGATGATGAGTTGGAAGGAGATATTTTCCATGATGTCTCCGTTGAAGAGATGTTACACAATGGTTTTTATTTTGATGGTTCTATACCTACTATAGCCCAACTTGAGGCCACGACTCCTCAAGATGAATTATCCAAGTTAACCTTAAAAGAATTACAAGAATTGGGCGTTTCACCCGCCCCACCTAATTTTGAAAGAGATCTACACATGGAAGTAGAAAACGTCATTAAAGTTAACATTGGAACCGAGGATAATCCCCACATAATCAATATTGGATCAGAATTAAGTCAAGAAAAACAAGAGCAATACATTGCATTCCTTAAAGAATATGAAGATGTCTTCGCTTGGACATATGAAGATATGCCAGGTTTAGACCCTTCCGTAGTCATGCATCACCTAGTAGTCCATCCGGATGCTAAACTCGTTAAACAAAAACTTAGAAAAATGCATCCCAAAGTGGCCTTGCTAGTCAAAGGGGAGTTAGAAAAACTCTTGAATGTTGTTTTTATACAAGCTATTGATTATTCTGAATGGATCTCGAATGTAGTTCCAGTCACCAAGAAAGAAGCTACCAAAGTTAGGGTTTGCACAGACTTTAGAGATATTAACGTTGCATGCCCTAAAGATGATTTTCCTCTTCCAAACATGGATCAAATCATTGATTTTACTGCTGGGAGTGGAATGATGTCCCTAATGGATGGATTTTCTGGTTATAATCAGATCAGGATAGCTCCTGAAGATCAGGCTAAAATAACCTTTATTACCCCTTGGGGTACCTTTTGTTGGAAAGTGATGCCATTTGGCTTAAAGAATGCAGGTGCAACCTATCAACGAGCTATGACTTATATTTTTCATGATATGATGCATGATATCCTACATGATTACGTAGATGATATTATAGCTCATTCCATCAAAGAAGATGATCATTTAAATGACTTAAGGATAGTGTTTGATCGGTTAAGGGAATATCTTATCCGACTAAATCTTGCTAAATGCATATTCGAAGTTAAGTCTGGTAAACTATTAGGGGTTATAGTTTCTTTACGTGGCATCGAAATCGACCCTCTCAAGATTGCGGCTATCACGGATATGCCCGCACCTACCAATATATCTGAGTTACGAAGTTTACAAGGTAAGCTTCAAGCTATCCGTCGCTTCATCGATAAGTTGGCGGACAAAATCGGTCCCTTTCTTAAGCTCCTTAAGAAGGATGTCCCTTTTAATTGGGATGACGAATGTAAGGAAGCTTTTGAACTTCTCAAACAATACCTCCTTAACCCACCTGTGCTTTCACCGCCTAGACCTGATCGCCCATTTATCCTGTATATTTCAGCTTTCGATTTTGCTTTAGGAGCTATGTTAGCTCAACTTGATGATGAGAAAAGAGAACGTGCTAATTATTATATTAGCCAAACTTTAATCAGTTATGAAACCCGCTACACAGCATTAGAAAAACTATGTCTAGCAGTCATATTTTCTACGCAAAAATTATGCCATTATATGCTCAGTCAAAAAACTTATGTCATTGCTAAATATGATCCCTTGCGGTATCTCATGAGTCGACCTTATTTATCGGGTCGCACAACAAAGTGGGTTCTTGCTCTAAGCGAGTTTGAACTCACGTTTATAGGACAAAAGTCTGTTAAGGGTCAAATCATAGCAGATCAATTAGCTGCTGCACCCTTAGAGTCTACCCATCCCCTCATCATTGAGTTTCTCGATGAATGCCTTCAATTAGAGGCGGACCATGTTGAACAATGGTCCTTATACTTTGATGGAGCCCGATGCATGAGTGGGGCTGGTGCAGGTATTATTTTAATATCTCCACAAAAACACATTATACCTTTGTCCTTTAAATTAACATTTGCTTGCACCAATAATACTGCTGAATATGAAGCTCTAATCCTTGGATTACGAGCTGCCTTGGCGCTAAAAATTAAACATCTGCTAGTTTTTGGTGATTCTCAACTTGTTATAAACCAAATTAATGAAGTTTATCAGACCAGAGATGATAAATTGCGCCCATATAAAGCATATGTTTTACAATTAATATCTCTATTTGATCAAGTTACCTTGGAAGCTATTCCTCGAACTAGCAACCGTGCGGTTGACGCTATGGCCGCAATCGCATCTCTTCTGCCCTTGGAGTTAGATGACGAATATGCCACCATCATTATTCATCGACTCCAGGAACCCGCTTCAAATAAGTCATGCTTAGAACCTTTGGATGTGTTTCTAATCAATGAAACTACTCCTGAACCTTGGTATACGGATATATTTGATTTTCTTCACAATGGGACTTTCCCCGCCAGTTCTAATAGAAACCAGCATCGGTTATTACGTAGACGAGCAAGTCGATTTGTAATAATTGGCAATACTTTATATAGGAGATCTTTTGAAGGTATCCTATTGAGATGTTTGAATTTAGAAGAATCCAGATCAGCTTTGAGTGAAGCCCACGATGGATCTTGTGGAGGACACTTCAGTGGTAGTGTCATTGCTAAAAAGCTCCTTAGGATAGGATACTTTTGGCCTACCATGGAGAATGATGCACATGATTATGTGCGCCATTGCGACAAGTGCCAAAAACATGCTGACCTTGTCCATGCCCCCGCACAAGAACTACAGGCTATTTCATCTCCTTGGCCCTTTTCAAAATGGGGCTTAGACATTATTGGTAAAATTAATCCTGTGTCATCCGATGGACACAAATTCATCATAACCGCCCTCGAGTATTTCACGAAGTGGGTTGAAGCTATGCCTTTAGCTTCCTGCACTGGAACACAAGTCTCTAAATTTATTTTTAATCAAATCATTTGTAGGTTCGGAATTCCTGCAAATCTCATCTCAGACAATGGAACTTGTTTCAAAAATAAAGATGTTAAGAAATTATGCCAAAAATATAAGATTCAACATCGCTGGTCCACTCCCTATTATCCTCGGGGTAATGGCCAAGCGGAAGCTTCTAACAAAACCTTAATCAAAATTCTCAAAAAATTGGTCAATAAATATGGCCGCGATTGGCACATTCAATTATATCCAGCTTTGTGGGCATATCGAACTAGTGTTCGAACCCCCACTGGAACTTCACCTTTTGTTTTGGTTTATGGCGCTGAAGCCATTTTTCCCTTTGAATTAGAAGTTCCTTCTTTGGCTCTACTACTTCAAGATACCGAAGTAGGAGATGAATATCGAGTCTGGCAGACTCAGTCAGCTGGAGCTCCTAGATGAAAAGCGCATCAATGCTTTGGAGCATCTTCGTGCCTACCAAAACAAGCTTAAAAGATCATATGCTAAGAAAGTTCGTCATCGATCCTTTGAGGTCGGCGACCTTGTTTTAAAAGAAAATAAAAAAAATACTAATGCAACTAAAGACCTTAAAGGTAAATTTGAGCCCAACTGGCTTGGACCATATATTATCACTGCTAAATTTGAATCGGGAGCATACAAATTATCTACCTTAGATGGTAAAGAACTTAAAGAACCCATGAACATTTTGCATCTTAAACGTTACTATGCATAAAAAATTGGTCATTTCATCATTGTATATATTTGTTTAAAATATTTCAAAAAAACCACTATCTTGTATTTCTTTCAATTTATAAACTTAAAAATATAAAAACATTCAAAATCATCAAAATCTTCAAAAACATCTTTTATTTTTGTACTTCTCAAATTGTGACATATTGCAGTTATATTTTCAATTATTTTGGATAAATTAGCATTTATTTGGAATCCCGCACTTTCACATTCACATGAATAAATATCTTGATTTATTTGGCATGATTACTAATCTCTCTTATATCAAAGTCCACAAAATTCAATTAAATAAAGTTTGAGCACAGAGAATTGATCTTGTTATTTACTTAAACCAAGCATATCCTTTCACAATAAAATGATTATATTTGTAATGTCCATGCTATGCTACATAGTAGAAGTGGTTTCTTGAGCGAAAAGTTTCCCCTGCTATCCTATCATGCACATGGTCTAGAATCTTTGAGAATTGACAAAAGGACAAGCTCACCCCTACCCGAATAAAAATCCCTTGCTCTACAGCTAATCCGAGCAAGTATCCCTAGCATAGGAAGAAAAGAAAAGTTCAAGAAAAAGAGAAAAAGAAAAAGGTTATTTCAGCATTATCTCAAATATCAAAGCAAAAGATACAAAAAAAAAAAGAGAGAAAGCAAATAAAGAAAGAAAGAAAGCAAAAGAGCAAAAGCAAAAGCAATAAAATCCCTTTCCCTACCCCTTGAAAAGAAAAGAAGGGTTGATGAGCTTGAATCCCTGGAATTCTCAATTATTCGAAAACCGTGAGGTAAGCCCCATAACAGGTGGTTTGTGCCCAACCCGCTTGGCCTTGGGTAACTCCTAGCGTGGTGATATGTCTGTCACATTAGCGACCTTCTTTTGTACAGACCTATGTCTGCTTATGGATTAGCTAGCTCTTGATAACCCGACTTACATAGTAGTCCTGGTATGGTTATATGCATCTAAATCATGGTTAATGAACACTTATTTGGTTAATTCAAATCACTTGTATCAAATTATCTTGCTCAAAACTGGTAAATGAACAATACAATCGCACACACATTTGTATTTGAGAGATTTTGTGTATCATTATGATAAATCAAGATCGGAAATGAACTCACATACGCACATGGGATTCCTTATAAATCTAACTTTTGTCTTTAAGATACTTTGAAATATTTTTGCAAATTGTCTGGAATAATTTCATTTTCTTCTCTGAGAACAGTTGTTTAGTATAAAGACAACTACATGCATTACCAAAAAAATCAAAATCATTTTTCAAAAACATGCAATAAAGTTACATTTATATATAACTTTTGACTTTCGCGACGATGGTATAGTTCCAAAACCAAAATTGGAATTTTATGCCTAGCACAAGTCCTCATCTTCATATTTTCTGTTTATTTTCAAAAATTAAAAATCAACCATGCAATAAAACTATTATTTTCTTCTTTGGATTTCACGATGATGGTATAAGTCTATACCTAAATATTCTATGCCTAGCGCAAACCATTGTTTTAATTTTATTTCCCATTTATTTCAAATCATCAAAAACATATGACTTAAATCATTATGTTACACAATTATGCTTTACAAACAAACAACACTTATTCTATTTCATGTCATTATGTTCAAATTCAATATTGCAACCATGGTATAATTTCTAAGGAATTATTCAAAATTTTATCACACTTAGGAATTTATGCCTAGCAAAAATCATTTTAAAATATTTCATGCATACTATTTTTTATGAAAATCTGAAAACAAATCATCAAACCATCATTATCTCCATCATCACAACAAAGTCTTAAGACAAGTCTCTTAAGCACTCTTTTACTTTTAACAATATTTCTATACTGGGATTAGCTTGACGACCGAGTGAGCGGCGACTCCATGAAATGGTCTATAATAGCGACAATGTCCTTTGAAATTATTGTTAGAAGTCCCTTTTATTTTTTATCAAATCACAAAACAACCAATTTGTTTACATCAGATTATTTCATTTAAATTTTAAAAGCATGACATTCAAACTATAATATTTCCAAACGACATAATTACATGAATCATCAATCCAATCAACAAACAATTCAAACATTAAAGCATCATAAAAACATATGAACAAGTCATATGATCAAAAAGATCATATATATATATATCAAAAAATTATATACATCATATCAAATCGATTGGTATGCCACAATTTATACCGCATACTCATCCTCTCAATAATCTCTCAAAATTTTTTGTTGTTCTTCTCTCCCATTGTCCATAAAAAATGAACAAGAACAATGAATTAGGGTTTTACCCTATTTTTCTTAATTTTATTCAAAAACACTTAAAAACATTTTTAAAATTTTTGCTTTTCCGCGTTTTTACCTCAAACGTTCGATTTGGGTAAAAACATGGAGGGGGCACCATAGTAAGCTGTCGTACGATTCGACCTAGAATCGTCGCCTAAAAAATGGGAATAATTTTTGCTTTCTCGTAGATCGAGAAGAACTCATCTTTAACGCATTTTCTTCGAAAAATTCGCTAAAGAGGGGGCAAAATGTAGCACCCTAAAATTGGCGCAAGTAAACCTTAGCAATAATTAAAATTACCTTAGTAATAATTCAAATTCAAATTTTCAACCCCGAACCGCCTTTTAACCGCTTTCCTCATTTTCCGTGCCATTTTTAGGATTTGTTGTGACCGTTGGACGATATCGTCGCCGATCAGACGATATCGCCTCAAATCGGACGATTTCGTCTGGACTAGGACGTCCAGACGATTTCGTCCCAAAACTAATTTTTCATAATTAGCTTCTGTTTCAACGACGTCTCTAACCTGGGCAAAAGCGTGTCTATGCGGTTAGAGACCTCCCCCGTTGGAGATCTCCCAAATTGGGATGATCTCCAACCTCCCAACCTCCTTCCTATGCCTATTTAATCTTAGGCCCTCCCCTTGACATTCCCCTGGCTGAATTTTTCTACACTTCGAGTTTTACATGCATTAGAATATCTTAGACTACCATTTGCCTTTGTCCCTTTTCAAATTTTCTTGCAGGAACTTTGTCATTCTTCAGCCAGAGCAAGCTCAGATCATCGCAGACGATCCTGTACAATCTCAGACGATCTCGCACCAATTCGAGATGATTTCGACTACAGTCAACATTGGGGGCAATCAGTGCCCTGAGTTTGCATTCTTTCTCCATTTATCTATTGTTTTGCTTTGCATTAGTCAGACTTATTACTATTTTGCATCCTGGAGTTCACCCATATAGTTTAATGCATAATAAAATCATAATTTGTCATTAAATCATTGTAATGCACTCATGTTTTTGTTTATAATTATCAGTTTAATATTATTGTTGTCATTCTACATCATTGCCCTCTGTTGGAATAGCTGCATTTTCTGTATTTTGTATCTATTTCTCTGATTGCAGGTCTCTGACGAATTCGTCTGACGAATTCGTCAGATCTCAGACGATCCTGTCTGATCGCAGACGATCCTGTCAGATCAGAGGCGATCTTGATCGCTTCAAGAATCAGAACCTCCATCGGACATCCGGATCAGGTATGGCTCTTCTAATCTAGCTTATTCTCTCTGTTTTCTGTTCAAATCTATTTTTTGTATTCATTTAAATCTGCATTTCATATAGAACAATTTAGATTCATTTGGCCAAACCTAGGATTTGAATGATTAAAGATAAAATTGAACACATCAAACACATTCCCAACCTAGGCGTGGAAACTGCCATTCAAAAGTTTCCTGGTGAACCCACCATCCGTCGAAAAATCACCTTAATACACCTCCCCCAAGAGGCGGGACCTTCCAAAGGCCTCTCAGTCCGAGGTATTGTCCCATCCTTCCCGCATCCCCCTTTCGGGCGCGGATCCTTTAGCTTGAAGGTAAGGGTGCAAAAAATTTGGAACGATACAGACTGGTATTGCTGAATTCACTATGGTTGATTTTACATCCAATGCGGATTAGTCTGATACTGATTCCAAGGTGGGTTGTTTTGATTCCATGATGGATTATTATGATTCTGATTCCAGGTTGGATTACTCCAACTTGTTTGTGGCCATTCTTGGGAATTTGTCCATTGAGAATAATTCCAAGGATTTTGGGGTGGTTCTGATTGTCCCCAAGGCATAGTCCAAGGATTATGCCCCCAATTTGTAGAAAAATGAGGGGTATTTTGATTCTAAGAGAAATTTCCCCCTTATTTTGGTCCAACATAGTTGATTTTCTTAGTTTGACTCTCTAACATAGTTTTGAGTTGTTGTAGTAGGTGGCATTTATCAGTCAAATGCTTCTTCGAACAGTTACTACAAATGGTTGAGATAGATGTTTTATTCAAAGGACACTCCTGCAAAGCATGTTTATTTCTACATCTTGGGAAATAAATTGCCAAAGGTTCTATGGTTTTTGCTTTTGTAGACATTTCTCCTAAATTTGTGTTCAATTGCACCAGAATATCAGTTTTAAAATTTGCAAGTTCCTCTATTAGATCCTTCACATCAGTGCCATTTGTACTTTTTCTTCTTCTTCCCTGCTTAGTGCGAGAGTAATTCTTGTAGAGACCCACAATTTCCTCATTACTGAGAGTATTTACATCCCCTTTTCCCATCAAATCCAATACTTCTCTGGATTAATCTTGTAATCCTCTCAAAAATATGGTTTTGCATAACTCAGGTTCTACAAGTCCACATCTCCTTTGAACAAAGGAGAACCTATCGAGATAGTCTTCTAATGTTTCATCATCATCCTGCTTAATCCTGAATAACTAATATTTCCTATTCCTTACACGACAATACTCCTGATATTTGTCTAAAAACACAATTTTCATTTGATCCCAGGTTCGGATGGAATTTGGATCTAAGCTCATGAACCAACGTAATGCTGAGTCCTTGAGTGTTGAGGGAAAAACCTTAAGTTTCTGATTGTCATTTACATAGCCATAGGTTTGACACACTACTTTGAATTCAAACAAAAATTGATTAGGATCTTCAGATACAACACCTCGAAAGGTTGGAAGTACTAAAGGTGAAATGGTTTTCATGGGGGAGTTTTATGTTGGATTCAAACGGATAGGATATTCAAATGTTCTGGAAGTTTGGGGCATATCTTGATAATATCCTTCATTATGGACATAGCCATGTTGGCCATCCCTATCTATATTGCCTCCCTCTACCATAGTTTCATGTTCCTTAGGAATAGTTAAACCTATCCAAATTTCACTCTCAAGAGGTCCAAAATCCTCTATTGATGACAAGTCTGATGATTTTTCTTTCTCAGGATGTTCTAATGATGATGAAGCTGGTGATTTTTCTTTCTTAGGATGTTCTAATGATGATGAAGCTAGTGATTTTTGTTTCAATTTTTTTGGTAGTTCAAACACAGGTGATTCACCCCTTAGGCATGAAGATCTTCTTAATGGAACAAGCCAGGGATACTTTTGAGTAATTCTACCTTTTTCATCCCTAGGCTTACTCATTCATGTTTACTCTTGAATGACATAAATTATAGGTCAATAGTTGTTACTTTAACCAGCTATTATATTTAGATTTTATCCTAAATTTTCATAGCTCAGTCTAATTAACAGCTATTGGACTGTTGTCACCTTCTATCAACACTATTCCTCGATAATGGCACCAAAATTATGTGTTGTTGTTATGCACATCATTAATTCTCAATGAATTTGTTAATCCAGGGCAGTGTACAAGGCTATTTGCAGAAGGAGTGAACAGGGCTATAACTCAGGTCATTTGGGAGCAACAGGTCTTATTGGTGAAACCAATTATGTGGGGGATTTAGGACATTTTTATCTCTAAATTGCATAAATTGAACTTTAATCTAATTGCAGAAATGGAAACTAATTACTAACTATAGAAATGAAATCCTAGTTACAATTACATAATGAAATCTAATTATGTTGCAGAAATAATTCCCTAGTTACAGTTGCAGAATTAGAAATCTAATTATGATTGCAGAAAGGAAGTCTATTTACTTTTGCAACAATGGAAACTTGATTATAACATGGAAATTAAATCTTGTCAATGCTCTGTAATAGAAGGTTGTCAATCTTCTATACAGGGGTTGACAGCAAAACACAAAATGTAGTAAATTCTGGAAATGACAATCTATAGTAATTTGAAAGCTTGCTAAAAATGGAGATTACAACCAAAATTATCATTAATCACAAGATTATCCTAATTATGAAATAAACTAATATTGCAAATATTGTTAGTTGTTTACAAGGAAATGAAATGACAAGTTTTACAACTTATTTTGTTGTAGTAAAATCAGAATAAAAACTTGTTGTTAGTCCTCCTCCTAGGTCTAGAAGTGGCCAGCCTCCTTGTCTAGAAGAAGGTATGAATCTTTCTCTCTCTCTAGATATTACTCATACTTATTCACAACAACATAAATAAAAATAGTGCACTTTATTGATTCCAGAAAATAATTATAGTATTGTTGCTAAAAACCCTGTTACAAGACTGTAACAGTCACTTTTGTTATTATTATACTACTTGCTTATTTTCCCCTACCATTCTTATCTCAACCTGGATGGGAGCTATATATTTATAAATATCCTAAAATCTACTTACAAACTGAGAATATATCATTCCTATATTACATATCTATTTCTATTATGCTGTAGCATTTCTTGGGTTTATCCTAGAAGAGGATCAAAATTGATCTTTTCCATAAATGGTGGCTTTGGTCGGAAAGGACGGCAAATTCAGATGGGAGATATTTTCCCTTAACCTTTTCAATATTTCTTTCCATTTTTCCATCGTCAGAAATCATTCAACAAGTCAAAAAGCACTTTCTGTTCTCATTCCAAAGATAAGTGGCTCATTCCAAAGAGACTGCATTTCTCATTCTGAAGATATCCGCTCATTCCAAAGAGATTGTATTTCTCATTTCGAAGATGTCTGCTCATTCCGAAGATCTTCGAAATGAACAACTATGTGCTCTTCAAGTGATTTCATCTGCATTTCTCAGGTGGATTAGCTCTCAAGATCAGATTGCAATAGCCTTCATCTCTCTCCATGTGTGAATTCCATGCCTTGCCATTCATTGGCAGCTGGATGAAATTTACATTGGAAAACCAGTTTTTGCTGCACAATAATAGTTTGCTTGCACTATTTGCTAGATTTAGATAAACAAATGCTTGAAAAATATCAAAAAAAAACTATTTAAGTGTTGCTATCAACCTAAGCATACTTCTCATTTAGCAAGTCATGACAAAGTAACATAAAACTATGCAAAAACTATAAAAAATCATAATATAGTATTTCTAACACATTGATCATGCAAACAGTTAATACACAGCATATTAAATCAACTTAACTAGCATATCAGATTAAACATAAGAGTTTTTAGGCAGTTTCAATGTTCAAAACATGCTATGATTGAGGCATTTCCAGGCCTCATCAAAATACATATTCATGTTTTGATTTCTCATGTAGGCCCTTTTTTCAAATTTAAAATTTTGAATTTAATTTTTTAAATATTAAATTTAAAAACCTTTGCCTCCTTTATTAATGTAAATTAAAATTTTAATCAAATATTAAAATATTTTAATTTAAATAAAACCTTTGAAAATTGCTCATGTGTCTTTTCAATTTGGACTTCATTTTTCTTCACCTTGTTATTTGGCCTAAAATATTATAACAATAGAATATTATTATTTAATTTAAAATTGCTTCTCCTTTCTTGGGTATTCATCCTTTGGGCCCTTTTTAGGCATATAATATTAAAAAATAATATTATATCCTATTCCTTTCCAATGCCTTCTTGCTTTTCAAAAACCATTTGATATCCTTAATGATGACGTCATTAAACCAATATTCTTTTGACATCAATGACAACAAAACCAATCCAAATTTCCAATAATCTCCCCCTTTGCCATTTATGGCAACCCCTTTATTTTACCCATTCCTTTTTCTTTTCAAAATCCGCTTTCCTTGAGGAACTTCTTCCCCTAACTAAATGCTCTCCCCCTAACTCAAATATCTCCCCCTTTGTCATCGATGGTCACCTTTGGGGCTTGGGGCTAAGAATAATATTCTTAGCTTAGCCCCTCCCCCACCTCATTTTGATGTGATTAATTTTGGGGTGGGAGTATTTCTACTCCCAGCATACACTGATATTTACCTTTGTCCACTTTCTTCCTTAACTGATTCTTCTTATTCCTCTGACTATCCTGTTCCTACTTGTCTCTGGAATTTTTTCTCTACATCACTTAGTTGTATGCCCATCATTATTGCACTTATAACACTTAATGTTTTTATTCCTTAAATATACAAATATCTTAGGGTTTCTTGTGGTGAAGTCATATCCATTCCTATCATGAACTTTGCAATTTACTACCTTGTGACCAAACTGATTACAATAGTAGCAATACCCTTTAAAAAGTTATCTATTTCTAAAACTTCCATATTCTTGTCTTTCATGTGTCTTGCATTGTGTAGCCTTGTGCCCAAACCTATGATATGAGAAGCATAGTCCATTGGAACTACCTTGCTTTGACCCTATTGGTCTCCTAGTTTCTTTTACCCTGTGTTGGTTCATGTTCCATTTGTTCGTCATTTGTGCATTGTTCCTTTTATTGTTGAACTTTTTGTTGTCCAACTCATCCTCAAAAGTCTCACTTTCTCTTACACTCTCTTCTTCTGAATCTTCTTCTTCTTTAGAGCTTGATATTTACTCCTCTTCTTATTTCCTTTTTTCTTGTTCAAATCCAAGTCTTGTTTTGTTCGATGACCATCTCTGTACTTTGATCATCTTATCTACAATTTTTGAGCTTCTCCAAAACATGTATAACTTGTCCTTAGACTCTTTTACTTCCTTCCTTAGTAAATCTACCTCATGATCTAACCTTTCACATTCTAAAACATTTGCTTCTAACTTCTCTTTGAATATCCTTGTCTTAGCTATTGAGTTGGTTAGATCCTCTAAAAGCTTTCCTTTCTCTTCATCACATTCTTAAAATTTAAGCTTGAGTTTTGAGTTTTACTTTATTACCTCCCTTAATGCATCAAGGGTATGAATAATATCACCCTCAACATCAAATTCTCCTTTCTATGATTCTTCCTCTATTTTTTGCCTTTGGTATCATCTTTATTTCTTTTTGAATTGTCTTCTATAGGATCACCTCATTCTTCCTCTAATGCCAAGATTAGATTCTCTTCTAGTCCTTCAAGTGTATATTCATATTCATCATCACTGAAACTAAATCCATTCCTTGTACAACTATCTTCAAGATGACCAAAGTTACCACATCTAAAATACTTGAGGATTATTGGTGACTTTTTCTTAACTTCTTTTTCCTTTTCCAGAAATAGAACTTCATATTTATCATTATTTGAGGAACTATCATCACTATCACTTGAGCTCTTACCTACCTTATCTGCATAGAAAATATTCTTATACCTTTAAAAAAACTTCTTTCTTTGTGGGCCTTGTGCATCCCTATTTTTCTTTTGGTACTTGTGTTTACCTGTTTCCCTATTCTTATGATATTTTTTTTCTTCATCATTGCTATTTCTAGCCTCTGGACAATCAGATGCATAGTGACCATATTTCCACAATTGAAATATCTAGCTAATTTCATACCTTTATATTTTATTGAGTCTTCATTCCTTCTACCATAGTTGCTTCTTCATCACTAGATAGTTCATTGCTGGAATCTAACTTCTTACCCTTTTACTTCTTAGTGGCTTTAAATGTTGCTTCTTTCTGGGGAATAGGTTCCTCTTTTATTCTTATCTCAAATGTTGTGATAATGCCATGTAATTCATCCCTTGTTAAAATAAAAATATCTTTTGAATCTTCTATAGTTGAAATCTTTTCACTGAACCTTTTTTAGAGTGACCTTAGAATCTTATCACACACATCAGGTTTTGTAACTTCAATCCCAAGTCCTTGCATGGAGTTAACAATATCTTCTACATGAAGTAGATATGCAATAATGTATTCATCATCCTGTATTTTTAGGTCTTCAAATGCTCTCTTGAAATTTTACAACTTTACCCTTTTGACCTTTTTATCTCCTTCATATATGCCTTGCAACTTATCCTAGATTTCCTTTGCTTATTTGCAATCCATAATATTTATAAACTCTGTTTCACACAAGCCCTTTTGAATTGCATTCATTGCTTTTGAATTATAATGATGTAAAATCTTACCATATTTATTTGTAGGTGGAGTTTTTGGTTGTGTGTATCCATTTTTAACTACTTCCCATATTTCATTTCTAAGTCTCATTAGATGAAACTTCATCCTTGTCAAGGTTATGCATGAGGGGTTAGAGTCAAAATATACTTGTAAAAAATGGTGAATCCTAATCAAAATCAAGGTGAATCATGGATAATCCTAATAAAATCAAATGGAGCATCTTCACACCAAAATTTAGGGTATTTGAAGCCCTAAAATATAAGGTAATATTTTGGGCCACTTTTTACCTATTAAATCATCTTATAACTTCATAAACATACCACCATTATATCAGGCTTAAAAAGATCTTTCCAACGAGTACAAATATGCCTATGTTTGGATATATATTATGGCGAATTGACCCTAAGAAAAAAATGATCTTGAAAATTTTAGGCGAATGGGCTGACGTCGAGGGTCCTCATATTCATCAATTTTCAATTTTGAAAATTATAATATTCACCCAATTGACAAATATTCACCACTATGCATAACCCTAATCCTTGTGCTCCATAGTACATAATTATTCCCATCGAACAATGGTGTTGAATTTCCTGAAGATCCATTCTAAAAATCCATTTGTGTTCTTGTAAGCTTTTCCTTCAAGCTGTTAAACTCTTCCGAAGGAACCCGCTCTGATACCAATTGAAGAACACAAGCTTATACTGAGAGGGAGGGTGAACATTATAAGACCACTTTTTATTTTTCTTTCCCAAACAATATTATGCAATATATCAATGGCAATATCAATAGTAGTAATCAAAGTAATGCACAAATCACCACACACAATAGAGACACCAATTTAACATGATTCATACAATTTGGGATACTCCACAGAGAAAATATTTCACTAAAAATTTTCAACAAATATCTTGGGAATCCTTCCCCTATTACAATGTTTATGGATCTCTATCCAAAGGAGAAACCAATCCCCTAATCAAGTTCATGGATATCTATTCATAGGGGAAATCCTTATCCTCTGCTTTGGCTGGTGATCTTCTAGAAGAACTGCTACCTCCAATACACTAGCTTATGGATATCTATCCACTAAAGACTCCTATCCTCACTCAAAAGTCATGTCTTCACTACCCTAGATAATGGACCTCTATCCACTAGAGATTGTTGTCCTCTATACTCTATAACCTCGAAAGCTTACTCTCAGATCTATCTTAAATATGCATTAAATATAGTCCTTTAATCTAGCATAAATTTACTCAATATCTATCTCTGATCTACACTAAACACAATCCTTTGATCTAGCACACATTTGCTCAATATCTATCTCTGGTCTGACACAAACATGTCCTTAAATATGCACCAAAATATATCCTCAAGCCTTAACACAATGCTTGACTAAATTACAAATCAACTCTTCTAGATATGCCCCAAACCCTAAATAAAGGTTTGAACAAGTCAATCAATCAACTTTGCTCACAAGTCTTCTCAAAGACTTACCTCAAATCTATCCATAAGTCCTCTATAGAACTTGCTCTCACTACTCTCAATTCCTTACCAAGACTTGTCCAATCTGCTCAACAAGTCTTCACTAAGACTTGTCTCAACTCTGCTCACCAAGTCTTTGCTAGAACTTGTCCAATTCTCTCAATAAGTATTTCTCAAATATGCATTGTAAGCTTCCACAGAAGATTCTCAAATCAACTTAATCTATCACAAAATCCTCTTCAATCACACCAATAAGTTTCACATAAAATCTTGTTCAATCTCACATAAACATATAGAGAATTGTTATAGACTCAATATGCTTCACACTCACAACAATGCTCAATAACTTTAAATCTCTCTTTTTGCTATAGAAATATATAGAGAATTGTTATAGACTCAATATGCTTCTCATTCATAACAATGCTTAATCACTTTCAATCTTTACTTCAACTCAATTCAAAAATAAAGAACAATTTGTTTCACAGAACTTGAACTATCACTTCAACACTTCTAATCAACTAAGCTCAATTAACTCCTCTCAACCAAACATTCAATGAAGGCTTTTTCAACAATGCGTATCAAAAAACTCACATAGCAATGATATTCATGATATTTCACAAACCCTAATCATGCACATGAAGGCTCACTCAATATTTCTGCAATGCTTATCAAACAAGGTTTCTATCATCAACATTTATTTTATAAAAACCTTCATCGATCAATATTAGATATTTCAATACCAAACTCAACAATGCTTATCAAACAATCCTTTTTACTCCAACTTAGAATTAACAACATCCAATCCAACAATATTTTACTCACAAGGAAGATGTACCCATACCTTTTATTTTGGTGGAGATATCTTCAAAACCTGTCTTAACCACAATTAAATTTTCCTTACCAACAGTAGGCTTAGGTTACCACAACCTATCTCAAGATATCCACAAAATAATTTTCTCAAATTTATTTTTCATACAAAATAATAAATCCTTTTGTACACCTTATAATCTCCATACTCACAATAGTCAACTCAATAATTTCACCATAACACAACACTTAACAATTTTCTTTGCACACCTTATAATCTCCAAACTCATAATATCTAATTCAACAAGTTCATTAAAACAACATGCATAGCAAACTCCCTTATACACCTTATAATATCCACATCTTATAAATTTCAATCACCAAAAATCAAAATAAAATATTTTAATTTTTCTTTACCTTATAACTCCCCTAAGCACTTAATTTTCAACACCTTAGAAAATAAAATCAAATGGCATACCTTTTGTTTGTTCTAACCACAAAAAACTATCTTCAGTGGATTCAACCACGTGATCTTTGCACTCTCAACACCCTAGCTCCGAGTTAGACCACCATGTGGGCTACACAACCACATGAATCAAATGATGCACACTATCCCAAATAGCCACCTCACAAAAATGCCAAACAAATCAAATGAAGGGCTCTTCCTCCAAAACATCAATCATGTGGATTGAACCACAATCCCCTCCATGCAATTCTTAATACTCTCCCAACTACCACCTACGCTACCATCATCGATGGGATGCCAAACCACTATGCAGCCTTTGTTGCCTCGTTTCCCTCCAATAACTTTGAAATGCAAATTATCTTCTTCTTAGACACAACACTCGATATTTCTCTTTTTCACATTCGAAGGTGTGATGCTAACAGTAGGAAAATGGAAATCATTTCCTATATAAATACACATTCATCTTTTGATTTCTCACGTTTTTTCTTGAATTTAAAATTTTGAATTTAATTTTTTAAATATTAAATTTAAAGACCTTTTCCTCATTTATTAAATTAAAATTTTAATAAAATATTAAAATATTTTAATTTAAATTAAACCTTTGAAAATTGCTCATGGGTCTTTTCAATTTGGACTTCGTTTTTCTTCACCTTGTTATAATAATAGAATATTATTATTTAATTTAAAATTGCTTCTCCTTTCTTGAGTTTTCATCCTTAGGGCCCTTTTTAGGCATTTAATATTAAGAAATAATATTATATCCTATTCCTTTCCAAGACCTTTTTGCTTTTGTAAAAACCACTTGATGTCCTTAATGACGACGTCATTAAACCAGTATTCTTTTGAAATCAATGACAACAAAACTACTCAAAATTTCCAACACATGAACTCTAGAACCACCATACCGCATTAATCCTTCATTAGCTCACAAAATATAGGTTGGTCATTAATTCCCTATTTTCCATCTTGCACAGTCATACTTTGCCTAGTTTACATTGAAATTATATTCCCCCCATCACATCTGCCATTTAATGCAACCATCAACAAAATGTTTTAGAAAAATCAAATAACTTAAAGGTTAGAACATTAACATTATTATTAATTTAATTTTTTAATTTTCCTAAGGATTGATTTTTAGTTTTTTAAATTTTAAATTTTTTTGTTTCTTCTAAGGTTTTGAAACCTTATATTTTTTTTAATTTTTAATTTTTTTATAATTTTTTTTTATTGTAGCAAATTGTTTCCCAGGTTTAAGATCATATTTCTCTGGCATTACATCATTGCTCACTACTAAGGCATAAATTCGAGTGGCCTCCAATTTTTGGATGTAAAACTTCATGGGAAGACTTCATTTCTTATTGCAGAATCTCATTTCCCAATTTATCGAGCTTTATTTTCTAGGTTCTTAGGTTCCTCCATTTTCTATCTTGTTACATAGCGAGATATTGGAATTCCATCAGGTTGCGATGGCATCCCATTTTTCCATCCTCTCCTTCCACTTTGTTGCATGGTAGGATTTTGGGACTCCATCGGGGTGTGATGACATTCCATTTTTCACCAAGTGCAACACTTAGCAAATTTGCCATTTTCCATAAGGTTGTTGGGATTTATTTTCCAATGTCGGGATTTGATTTTAATTATCGAAAATCAAATTTCTAACTTGTCGGGCTTTATTTCCATTATCATATTTTTATATTTTCTCGATGATGAAATCCTTCCCCAAAGTTCGATGCTTTGAATACATAGAAAATATTAATGAGATAATATTTCGGGACCCATATGAAGCACGGTAGTGACCCATTTTTTGCTTAATGCAATACTTAGCTGGTGGACTTTTAGGATCATTTGGAGTGCATTAATTATCCATTTCTCTACCTAATGTGGCACTTAGCATTTTTTTTGCTTTCCATAGTGGTTGGATTTTGGGACTCCATCCAGGTGATATGGCATCCCATTTTTTTGCCAACATTCTTTCCACTTGGGTAAAACATTCTTCAACACTCAGCCGATGGACTTTTGGGGCCCATATAAAGTATGGTAGAAACCCATTTCTCTGAATAATGTAATACTTATCCAATTTTAAAATTTTCACAAAGTTTTTGGATGGCGGGGTTTTGGGATGCTCTTCTTTTCATCAATATCTAAAATCTCCAACAATGCCTTTACTTAGGCAATTTTCAATTTTTCTCAAGGCTATCAAGTTTCATTTCTTTATTGAGTGATGGGGTTTCGAGACTCCATCAGGGCCCAAGGGCATCCCATTTTTCCACCCTCTTTCTCTTTTTTTTTATTGGTGACGTTTTAGTACTCCATCAGGGTGCAATGACATCTCATTTTCTACCCTCCTTTTATCTTCTTTGTTGAGTGGAAGGATTTCAAGACTCCATCAGTGTGTGATGGCATTCCATTTTTCCACCCTTGTAATACTTATTTGATGGAATTTTGGGATTCATTTGGAGTGTGATAGTGATCCATTTTTCTGCCCTTGCTCACACTTAGAAAAAATTATTTCGTTATTATTTATTGGTTTTAAAGACTCCAGATTCTTGCAATTTTCATTTTTATTGTTTGTAAAGTATCTTGTCATTTCTCATAAATTATTTTCAGACTTTGAAAAACATTCGAATTGCTCAAAAGTGAAAATCATGGAGTGCAAAATTATGGTGAAAAATAAAAATACCCATAATTTAACAAAATTTTCCATGAATCTAAATTGGTCAAATGAGTATCCAAATCTATTGAGAAAAATAAAAATTAATTCTAGATCATGAGATTTTCATTTAGAAGTTCTTAGACTACAATCAAGAAACTGTTATTTCTTGATGTAATTTAAATCCAATTTTTTGAAAATTTTATACCATTGGGAATAGGAGTTCAAGATATTTGTACCATAATTTAAATCATCTCAAACAAATTTTTTTATCAAGAGTTATGGAAATTTCAATTTTGAAGTAAATTTAGGGCAAGATGAAGAACCCAAAAATTGATTTTATTTTTATTTTTTGAAACAAATGGTGACTCTATTGGAAAATGCTCTTGATAATTTTTGGAATAGAAAGTAACCTCTCTCTAAAAATAATGGAACTTCCAAATGAACAAAACCAAAAATTTGACACTCACCCAAAGCTATGTTTGGGAAAATTATTTGAAAGCAATACCTCATTTTCTCTTAGCAAAAATTATGTGCATGTGAATTCATTTTGTTCCAAAATCAGTTAAAATTTTCCACCACAGCTTGGAAATTAGGCTAGTTTACCCTTAAGAGAACATTGGTCTATTGATGATGAGCTTTTTCACACAGGTAGATATATCACCAATTATAGAATATTGTTCCATTGCTAGTTGGGAATCTATAACCCCAACAGGGTTATATTTGATCCCACTTTAGACCTTGCTCTACTTCCATCTAGGCACTCATAGCCCCGATAGAGGTTTTCTAAATCACCCAAGCACTTGAACCCTTTTTCCTTTCACTTTTCTTCTTGAACATGAATTATTATTTTTAATATATACTAAAAATTTCATAAGTGTTGGATCTACTTTCTTTTGGGTTGGGTATCACCATGGAAAATGAGAGGGTAAACACTTGAATGTATTTTTCCTACCAACCAAACCATGATGGTTTCATTTCTTCTGATTTGAAATCTCCTTAAAGTGTTTTTAGTCATGAAGCCACAACTTCATTTTGTCAATACTTTCATATTTATTTTTTTGGATCCAAATAGTGGATGAAAATCAAATAGTTGATTAAATGAATTTCAGCATCATTGAACTTAGTGTAGGACTTTCACCCCCAAATTATGCATAAACACTTCCACCTTAGAGCAACCATAAGAAGATTGAACTTGAATGATTTAGACCAAAATAAAGAAGAGGACATAACAAACCAAAATTGAAAACAACAACCAAAGAAAAAAGCATAAAATAGACCAAAGTTGAAAATAAAACAAACAACACTAATGCCAAAGAAAACTCAAAATCTCAACAGAAAATAAAAAGAAGAAAAAAAAACACACCCAAAAAACTCAAAATAGAAAATTATATACAGAACTATTTACAAGGCAAGACTTGGGATTTTTGATATATGAAAGGGTCCTTAGCCAAAGGGGTCAAATTTTCCATAATTAATTTTTTCCAGGATCCCAAACACGGTTACCACAAATTGAAATATACCTATAATGATAGGCATTCAATTTTTATGGATATCATCCCACATCATCACTAGATCTGAAATATCAAAGATATTTATTTTACCTCTCTCATCCCACCAGATCAATTTAATCACATCCCCAATACCATACTTGGACTTTGATCCATTCTAAAGGATCCAAAAATGGTCTTGAATTAGTTTTTACTTACTATGTGGGGTCTTTGATATCGGATAATTACCTTTAGTTATGGTTTCTATCGCCACAATGTGAAATCCCCATCTTTACTCAGTGTACAAAACCTCATTGGCAATATTGTGATCAGTGATGAACTCCTTCAACCTTGGTATTATTTCTAAAAAACTAGTTGCCATATAACCATTCAGTGCTTTTGACCAATCATGGTTATGCCACATCCCATAGGAATATAGAATATTCACAACCTAAATATCAATATATTTTTGTATTCTAGGTTCCATAGCCAATAACATGTGAGTTTGATGTAATAACCCAACCATATTTAACTCTATCTCATCCAATGTAACAACCTTATTGATTGAGAACATAGAGGTCAACCCTAATCTTTTACCAAATGCATACTAGAAACACTCGAATTCATAAAGCAGATATGTAAATGTTTACCAGTAATTCTAGTAGTCAACAATGAATTTGGGAATTCTAACTTATCTTTGTATATAGCCACATGAGCATAGATAACCTTTATAATTTCTTCTTTCTCAAGCAACAAATATTTGCGATCAGTTGACTAAAATGCCTCAATCAAAGGACTATTTTCTTGTTAGAATTTCCTAAGAATAGACATGCAAATCATTACAATAACTATGAATAGAAGAGTAGAATCGATTGCTTATTCTATGGTATCAACTTTGTATAAATAGCAAAGTTGATCAATGTGATCCATTTTATTACAACTCAACAAATCTAAATTAGTCTAAACTGAGATTTCACCTGACTCATGGAAGAGTGGTAACTCAAGTAAGACTATCCGAGTAGAACTTAAGAGAACAAATATTTATTCTAACACCCCTCCTTAAGTGATACTAGGAGTGAATGTAACAATAATATATGAGTCCTAGAAACAAGGCCTGATGAGGTACTCATGTACAATGAACTTACTAATAGAAAATATGGTGAAAATACCACATGGGAAAAACCATATTTCAAGAAGAAGAAGAAGAGGCATGTCCTCGGATGGTGAGGATTGTCCTCTATTGAACACCAAAAAAATGAGTCCCAGCAATATGGCCTTATTAGGTACTCATGTACAATGTACTTACATATAGGAGATATGGTGAAAAAACCACATGGGAAAAAACCATATTCTAAGAAGAAAAAAGAACAATAAGAAGAAGAGAGAGGTGAAAACCTTTGTGCACCCTTCTAATGCAATTTCCTAATCCCAATTTTCTCTCACAACTAAATGTAACACGGATAAGAAAAGTATTTGGTGAAGATGTCTGCAATTTTATTTTATATAGGAATGTACTCCAAGTTTAAATCCCCTTGCTGAATATGCTACTGAATGAATTGCATATGAATCTCAATGTGCTTGGTGCACTGATACTCAACTAAATTGTGGGTGATATTAATTGTGCTTTGATTGTCACACCAAATTGTAATGGGTTGGTTATGGAAGAAACCAAAATTCCCTTAGTATCTGATGAATCCAAATATCTTCCTAACTGGCCAAAATTGTTGCCCTATATTCTTCTTTTGTAGATGATAATGCTACTGCTTGTTTTTTGCATGACAAAAAATATAGCCAGAAGTGGAACACTTATCTTCAACTGAACCTTCCCAATCATAATATGTGTAACCAATGATATCCATGGATCCTCCCTCATATAAGATCCCAAAGTGAGTAGTTCCTTGCAAGTAGTAGAGGATTCTTTTTGTTGCTTTCCAATGGCTGAAATGAGGTTGATGTGAGAATATAGATATTAAGCCAACATCATATGAAATATATGGGTGAGTATGCATGAGGTATAATAGACTTACTATAAGTTGTTTGTAGAGAGTAGCATCACAAAGAGGGGACTTGCAGGAAGTACTTAAAGTGACTCCATACTGAAAATGTGTGGGAGAAGGCTTGCAATTAGTCATCTTAAACCACTGAAGAAGATCTAGAGTATATTTCTATTGACACAATGAAATTCTTGCATATATTTGAGTTATATAAAATCCAAGGAAGTAATGACCTAAATCCATATCAGCCATCTCAAATTTCTCATAAAGGGAGTCTTTGATAGTCTGGATGTGAGAAATGGCACTACTAGTGAGTAGTAGATAATCAACATAGAGCACAAGTATGGTGATTTTTTCTTTATCTCTCTAAATATAGATTTTTGCATCAGAATCACAATGAGAAAATGTTGATAAAATAAGGAAGGAGTCCATTTTTCATACCAATATCTAGGATCTTGTTTGATACCATAGAGATATTTCTTTAGTCTACAAACAAGGGAGGAGTCTTGAATAAATCCAACAGGTTGTTCCATAAATATTTCCTCTTTTAAGTCACCATGTAAGAATGCACTTTTAACATCCATCTGAAATACTGGCCATTTTTGGGAAGTAGCAAGTGTAAGTACCAACCTAATAGAATGCATTTTTGCAACTGGTGTAAAGGTTTCAGAATAATCAATACCTTCAATTTGTAAAAAACCTTTAGCTACCAGGCGAGCTTTATGTTTGTAAATTTTTCCATCAGGCCCATACTTAGTTCTATAAATCCATTTACAGTAAACTAATTTCCTTCCTTTAGGTAGAGGGACTAGATCCCAAGTTTTATTTTTTATTAAGGAAGAAAATTCATTCTCCATGGCATAATCCTATTATTTTATACCAGTTGTTTCCTTGAAATATTAAGGATCTATAGAAATGGACTGACAAACAAGACCATAACCCATGGAGTTGCTTATTATGGAATATGGAAGATTTTTAATGTAAGGAGTGGCCTCTTGAACTATGGTGCAGACCCATTTTGGCATTGTGGAAGGAGTAATGGGTGTACAGGACTTTGAGTTGGAGTTTTAAGTATATGATCCTCATTTTGATCATCTAATTAAAGGATGGGATCTTCATTATATTGAGGCTCAAATATTGAAGGTGACTCAAGAGAATTAATTTTGGAAGAGGAAGATTGAGGATATTTATGAGGGAATGTTTCATCAAATTGAATATTTTTGTGAAAAAAGACCTCATGAGTTGTGGGATCAAGGAGCCTGTAGGCTTTCATTTCCTCATAATAACCAACAAATATGATATGCTTGCTCTTTTTGTCTAGATCCTTCCTATTTTTCTTTGGGAAATGAGCCCAAGCAGTACACCCAAAAACTTTGAAAAAAGAGACATCAAGTTTTGAGCCAGTCCATGCTTCCTCAAGAGTAAAATGGCCAAGAGCTTTATGATGTGTGTGGTTTTGAATATAATTTTCACAGTTGATTTCCTTAGCCCAGAAATCTGCTGGAAGATCTCTTGAGTGGAGCATACAGTTTGCCATTTCTTTTAAAGTTTTGTTTTTCCTTTCTGCAAGGCCATTTTTTTGAGGATTATGGGAGATTGAATTTTGATGAATTATGCCATGAGTTGAGGTAAATATGGAGAACTCATTGTTGAATTATTCGCCCCATTATCTGTATGAATTTGCTTGATTTTGCAAGTGGATTGATTTTCAACTAAGACCTTGAATATTTTTGAAGTGGGATAGAATATCACTTTTGTATTTTAGAAAGTAGACCCAAGTTCTTCTAGAAAAGCCATCAATGAAGGTTAAGGCATATTTTTCTCCTTTGAAATAAGGCTTGGGGAAGACCATCAAGTCATTGTGGATTAACTCTAGAGGTGATGAGGCTCTTTGAGAACTATAGGCCCAAAATGGCCACATGCTTAGTAAAATTTTGCAGAATTTTGCCTAAGGGATAGAGTCATCATTCCGCACACCTTGCAGTGCGCTTTGGAGCGAATCCGCAACAGAAGGTATGAGCCCACCCGACACTTAGTCATTTTTTCATGCTTAAAGCGATTCCGCTAGACTTGTTTTTGGCTCCAGATTGGTGGTGATCTGGAATCCATAAAAGTTTCAAGGAAAGGGTGATGTCAGCAATGAAAAAGTGTGGATTGGTGACTCGGAGGATGAATGGAGTATTCCCTTCCAGAATGATGACAAAGTGGGATGCTAGAACGATGGAGATGTGGATTCATGACAAGAGGCTATCTAACTAACTCTGAATCCAGAATGGTGATAGGGTAGGGTGTTTTATCCTAAAGGTTATCCAGAATGGAGAGAGAGTTACTTCGCACCATGGCGGGCCCGGATTGGCAATCACATGCTAATGCACTTGTTCTACCCGGAATGGAATCCATAAAAGTAATAAGGAAAGGATGACATCATTGACATTTTAGTGCAGATTGAAGGATACTCTATGGAATATGAAGTATTCTAAGGAACAAAAAAGTGGATTCGATCCTTCTCAGCTTTTAGGGTCCGGATTGGCATTTTCTTAGCTTCTGATAAAGAAGGATGACGTCATCAACATTTTAAAGCGGAATGGCACTGTATTCTCCCTGCCATTTTTGATAAGCTTATATCAGATTGAATCTAAACCATACAATGAGGAGGATCAATAGTGGAGATTGTGTTGATGAATCTTAGATGTTTAAAGAACATTTCTTCACCGGGATTGGAATAGTCAGTTGGAAGATGAAGCATCGAGGGTTTTTTAGAAGATCTAACTAGAGGCGGTTACAGATCGACAATGGCAGATGGCCTCCAAGAAAAATCGATGGTAATGAATGACTTCCAATGGCTTGAACTCCAGTTCTATCGAGTGACCAACAAGTTGCAGAGACCCGAGCTACCATGGCAGACCATTTTCAGTGGATTTCCTAGAGGATGCACCAGTAAGCAGATGCCAGCTAGATCTCTCTGTTGTGCTATCAAAATAAGATCTTTGTAATGTTTCTTGTTATTTTAATTTTGCAAAACTATAAGTAGAGGTCGAACCCTCATTTTTAAAGGGTTGGCTCTAGCGTGTTTTCTTGTACTACTATAAATATTCTTGAAAAGCTAATGGAAGGAGCATTACATTGATCTTCACCTCAAATCTATGTTCTCATGCTTGATATCAGAGGTTCAGATTCTTTAGTTGTATTTCTGTAAATGCTTGAATGGTTAGTTTGTACCTAATTAATGGATTACTAGTTGTTAAAGTAATTGAAATCTGCTTCTGAGTTTGTTATGTATTGTTAGGGAGTGCATTTCTATAAAATCTAGGTTTTGGTGAATTTTGTTATTTGGATTATCATTGCCTGGATATTGAAATTGCTTGTTGCAATATTTCTTTGTTGTGCGTTAATGAATGAGGAATAATCTAATTTGAGATAATGTTGGTCTGAGTTATGTATCTTTGGTTTGGTTTTTGGGAGCTTTCTATGGTGTTGCAATGTTGTTAACCTATCCATCCACTATTATTCTCATTTCTCTAACCCTAACCTTCTCTTACCCTAAACTTCAAACCCTAAGTGAGCATAATTGTGTCAACAACTCTGTTAAGTTGACAAGGAACCAACCTACTCTAGAGGTTGGATCGAAACCCCTATTTTGGTCCATCCAATGTTGAGTGTTGAGTTGTAGCTATCGGGTGCAAGCCTGGATAAAAAATAGGAAGATAGACAGCTATAGTATCGAGTGAAAACTTGGTGCAATTCAATGCCCAATAATTTTTGGCACACCTAGTGGGACCAGTTCACAAGGAACATGAAACCCATCTAATGAGTATTGTTATCTCAACTCGAAGGAATCAAGATTTGGTGAATTGTCTTGACCTTATAAGTGGAGAAAAGAAAGTTCACCTGGTGACTCCCTGGTCATTAGACCCAGAAAAAGGATTATCCCTGTAGACCAGTGTCCTTTCATGTATACTAGGTCTTTCAAAAGAAATAACCCTAATTCCTACTTTTACTGTGAGTTACCTTACAGAGGGGTTGTTGTTGCCAAAATTTTAGATCAAGATTTCCTTGAGGAGGAAGAGCTTCTGGAAGAAAATCCAATAGTTCCCCCAATAAGACCTATAGTAGGAAGTATGGCATAAAATGTGGCTCCTAATCAGCCATTATAGAAGTACCCTAACTGGAACACAACCGGTCCCCTTAGATTAGCCCAAATGGATGTCATTCCCCAGGATGTATCTAAGGCTATTCCCACTTATGATGGATCTAGGAAAATAACTTATGAGCACTATCAGGATATCTTGAATCTAGCAACAATCCACAACATAAAAGAAGAAAATATTATTGTCAAAATTCTAGCCCTGTCCTTCAGAGGAAAGATATTGCATTGGTTTAGAACTCTGGAAGATAATTCTATCACTTCATGGCAAGCATTGGCTGAGCCATTCATAGAGGAATTTAATGAATCTGTTGATCCTTTTTCTCTGCTTAATCAGTTTACATCTATGCAGAAAACCCAGCAAGAAACTATCTCAGACTTTAATTTGAGATTTAGCAGAACATGGAAAAGAATTCCCCCCACTACTAGACCAGCTACATGTTTGGCTTATATGTATTATATCCGAGCTCTTGGATCTAAGTTAGGGTTGCAGACACAACAATCAGGAGTAGAAATCTTCCCCCAGGTTTATAATGCAGTTGTTCATGCTAAAAATATCCTAATTAATGTAGGAAGGCTTCCCCCCAAAACTGTGTTACCTTATAACTCAGAAACCACTAGTAGCCAAAGTCAATCGCACATAGACCCTATTTCTTTATCATCTCCATCTCCATAAATGAATGCCATCCCTCTACCAAATCCTATATCCTCTACACCCCCTTTTCCTCCCCTTCCTTCTCAACCATCTCAAGAGTTTTTTGCTATCCTTGATATACAAAATACCTTAAAAACTCTGAGCAATAGAATGAATTCAATGGAAAAAAGAGATCAGGAAAGATCACAATAGAGGAGATTCCCATATGTAAACAAATATCAGAGACCTGGTCCTAGTAATAGTATTGGGGTTAGGGTGAATGCAGCATATGAGGAGCCATAATGCTCTTCTGATACTACTCTTGCGAATGTTTGGTGCCTAGTATGCAATGACCCCCATGATTCACAGTCTTGTGTAATGTATCAACACCATATTCAACAAGCCATGGATCAAGCTGAAAGAAACCAAAAGGGAAGAGTAAATATGTTATGGCACCTTGATCAAATCATGGTAGGAAAAGAGTCAGCTGAGGAAAGCCCAATTGCTGTTATGACAAGGTCTGGGAAGAAAGCTTTGCAAGTAGATCCACAAAAAATGGGGCATTTCCAAGTCCCTTCTCAGAAGAAAGCAGACTCCCTTCCACAAAGTAGTGATACCTTCCCTATTCCTCTAGCTAAGGGGAAAGAGAAGATAGATAGTTTTCCTAGGAGACCAGAAAAGGAAATAGAGGGAGACCGAATGAGATCTAAAGGTGAAGATCAAGAAAGGCTTAGGTTCCCCTCTATTACTAAAAGACAAAGGTTAGAGGCCACCCAACAATATAAAAGAAGATATGGTGAGCTAGAAAGAGGACTGGAAAAACTCTCTTTGACTAAATCTGAATACAACATTATTGAAGAAATGAAGAGAATCCCTTCAAAAGCTAGCTTGTATGACACTCTGTTCATTCCTGGTCAGATTGACTTGCTTAAAGCTTCCCTCAATAAAAACCCACAGAATAGGTTGGCCACTACAATCCTTAGTATGCCATCAGAAAAGAAAGAAATGACACCTGTTGTGCTAAAGAATAAGCCTCCCCTTTCTATATCTCCCTAAGAATGGAAGGTTGGGTAGTCCAAAATTGTATGATTGACTCAGGAGCATCAACTACAGTAATGCCTAAAGTAGTCTATGAAGAGATGGGTATGGAGTATACCCGATCTTGTCCTGGAGTGTTACAACTGGATGGGACACCTATCAAGATAGTTGGAGTTATTAAAGATGTATTGATGAGGTTGCACAGAGCCCCTGAGGTGACAGTGGTGCAAGAAATAGTGGTGGTTGATTTAGAACCCTATTTTGGATTATGCCTCTCAAGAGAGTTTACTACAAAGCTAGGAGGATGTATGTACATGGATTATTCTAGCATGGTAATCCCTTTTAAAGGGAAAAGGATAAGGATAACACCTGAGAAACCAATAGCTTATCATATTGAAAATATTGAAGAGGATATGTGTAATATTAACCCTTTGGAGGAATTTGAGCTAGTAGAAAATATTGAGGAGCTAGACATTGAAGATGAATTACCTTTCAGAGAAGATTATAGTCAGTTTGGAACTGGTATGGGTACATATAGCATCACAACTAAAATAGAAAAGAAAATTCCTGCTATATCCAACCAATCCCTGAGGGAGAAAGAAACATGGGTCATGCACTTTGATGGTGCTAAATGCAGAAATGGTGCAGGAGCCGGTGTGGTCCTACAATCCCAATCAGAAGGGACAAAGAATTTTGCTTACATACTGACATGGTCATGTACTAACAATGCTACAGAATATGAGGCCCTGTGTCTTGGATTGATACAAGCTAAAAGCATGGGAATCAAGATTTTGAACATATATGGTGATTCTGAGTTAGTAGTCCATCAGGTAAGGAATAGGTGCAGCAGTAAGCATCATTACTTGAAAGCTTACAGAAATAGGGTATGGGATCTAATGGAATCATTTGATGCCCTAAATTTAAACTTTGTTCCCAGAGAAAAGAATACCTTGGCTGATTCATTAGCAACAAAGGGTGCTAACTTCAACCCTTCTGTAGACTTTGGAACCAAGAAGACCAAGGGAATTAAAATGATTTTCAGGCCTGCAGTACCAGACAAGCAGATTTTCTGGCAGGTTTTTGAAAGTGATGAACAAATTCTTGACTTTTTGGTAAGAGAAGCATGTCTCTCAACTGTCCAAGAGGAGAATTTGGAGGAAATTGATCAGCAAGACATTATCCAACTAAGAAACAATCATATCCCAAGAGGGTTGGTCACCCTCGAGAGTTTGTTTGATAATGAGGACAGAAAGAAAGTCAGAGTTGTGAAGGTCAATGAAAAAATTTATAAATAAGTAGAGGTCGGAATAGAAAAGAGGCTGAATGTTGGAGTCCAATGTTCACCTGAGGAAGCAGAAGATATTAAAGCTCTATGTTTGAAATACCCAGACATTGTGGCTTGGTCATATGAGGACCTTAAGGTGTATGACAAAAAGGTTATCCAACATACTATTGAGTTAGAGCCTGATGCAAAACCATTCCGATAGAAGCAGAGGCCTATCAATCCGAGGATAGAGGCCATTATGAGAGAGGAGCTCTTAAAGTTGTTAAAGGCCAAGATAATATACCCAATAAAACATTCCACTTGGGTAGCCAATTTGGTACCCGTAAGAAAGAAGAATGGGGATATACGCTTATGTGTAGACTTTAGAAATCTGAATCAAGCATCCCTTAAATATCACTACCCCCTCCCTCAGATTGATCAGATCTTACAGGTAGTGGTAGGAGTAGAGAGATTCTCACTATTGGATGGTTACTCTGGATACAACCAAATTTGGGTAAAATATGAGGACCAGTTCAAAACAACATTTACCACAAAATGGGGTACATTTGCCTACTAGAGAATGCCTTTTGGGCTGTCCAATGCAGGAGCTACATTTCAGAGAGCCATGGATTATGCCTTTGGAACACTGATCAACAAAGTTATTCTGATTTACCTAGATGACATGACTATGTTTTCTCATAATAAAAAGGATCATCTGTCTCATTTGGAACAAGTTTTTCAAAAGTGCAGAGAATTTGGCATTTCACTCAATCCTAAGAAGTCATTCTTTGCAGTTCATGAGGGAAAACTATTAGGCCATGTGGTCTCAAAAGAAGGCATGGCCATAGACCCAGATAGAATTAGAGCAATTCTTGCTCTTCCCTTGCCTACGAACAAGAAGACTTTGCAGTATTTCCTAGGCCAAATCAACTTTGTCAGGAAATTCATTTCTAATTTTGCATAGAAGGTAAGGCCTATATCTGAACTACTCAAGAAAAAGGCTGAGTTCAAGTGGACTAAAGTTAGGAAATAAGCTTTTGAGGTCATCAAGCAATCCATTGCAATAGCTCTAGTATTGATAAATCCAGACTTTAGCAAAGATTTTATTCTTTATGCATATGGAGCTGAAGAGAGTTATGCCTCAGTACTCACCCAAAAATATGATCAAGGGGATGAACACCCTGTGTTATTTTGGAGCTAGACACTGCATGATTATCAGGTCAAATATAACTTCATTGAAAGACAAGTATTTGTTGTGATGAAGTCACTAAATAAATTCAGGCAATATCTAGTATAGAGCAAAACCCTGGTGTATGTGGTTCATCCAGATGTAAGAAGTTTTATCCTGTAGGGTGATCTAGGAGACAAAAGAGTTGGTTGGATTACCAAAATCCAAGAATATGATGTGGAAATACATCCCACCAAGTTGGTAAGAGGTAGAGCCTTGTGCCAAGGGTTAACATAAGCTTCAACATTGGCAAAAGTAATAGTTTTCTAGACAGCAGAAGAGGATCAAGTAGAAATAGTACACACTGTAGATTCTGATTGGATTGACCAGATGATTAGGTATTTCCAAACTGGAGTATGCCCTCCTGATCTGAATGCATCTCAAAGAAGGAGATATAGAATTCATGCTTTGAAATATGTATTACTACCTAAAGGGTTGTTCAAAAGAAACTTGGATGGAATTCTCCTAAAATGTCTAAAGGATGATCAACAAAAAAGAGTCATGGAAGAATTTCATGGAGGATTAGTTGGTGGACATAGCTCAGGTAGGGTTACAACTTTGAGGATCATAAGAGCAGGCTATTATTGGCCCACTATATTCACTGATGCTTTCAAAACTACCCGGGCTTGTGACAAATGTTAGAGGTATGTTGGAAGAACAAGAAATGCTTCATCCCCCCTGAAGCCTATACAGGTTGAGGAGCCTTTTCAACAATGGGGGCTAGATTTCATAGGGGTTATCAACCCAAATTCTTTAGCAGAGCATAATTTTATCTTAACTACCACATATTATCTTACCATATGGGTAGAAGCCATTCCTACCAAGAAGGCAGACCAGGAAGTTGTGATCAATTTTATGGAAAATTTGATTTCCAGGTTTGGAGTCCCGAAAGCCTTGGTGAGTGACAATGGCCCAACTTTCATAGGAGCCAAGTACATTGAATTTTCTAGCAAGTATGGCATCACTCTTAAAAATACTTCAAATTATTATCCACAAGGTAATGGACTTGTAGAATCTACCAACAAAAACCTATTAAGGATTTTGAAGAAATCTTTGGAAGGTAACAAAAGGAGTTGGCACCTATTGCTGGACCAAGCTCTATGGGTAGACAAGATTACTATTAAAAATTCCATTAAGACTTCTCCTTATGCACTGGTATATGGAAAAGAGGTGGTGTTGCCAATTCATTTAGAGATTCCAGCACTTAAGCTTGTCAGTCCAGAAGAAGGGTCAGAGGAAGATCCTGTGAAGACTAGGTTAACACACTTGCTGCAGTTGGAAGAGAGCAGAGCTCAAGCATATGACAACTTTCAAAAATATTCATCAGACATTAAAGCATGGTTTGATAAGAAATCCAGGTTCAAAAAATTCCAAGTTGGGGATTCAGTTCTCAGATGGAATGTTGACAGAGCAAAATCGGGCAAGCATGAAAAGTTTGATTCTTTTTGGGATGGTCCTTTCAGAATAGTGGAAGCTAAGGAGTCTAATGTATTTCAGCTGGAAGGTCCAGAGGGAAACATACAACCCATTCTGGTGAATGGTTTTCACCTCAAGCTCTACTATGTGTAAGGAGTGAGCTCATTGTAACATATGTATATATATTGTACAATAATTTCCCCTCCTTTCTGCAATTTCTATTTTGAATTCTTTTTGCACTTTGTAATTGGTTTGTTTCAAAAAAATTTTGAAAAAAGAAAAAATTACAAAAAATGACTAAATACGGGCCAGAGAGCATAGTAATGTTCCATTCCACACTGAGTACTATGTAAACATTTTTAGAACGACGTTTCACTTTCGAATCCACATCAAAATGCATCGGATTTTGGTGGAATGGTGTACAAGTTTCTATCCTGCATAAAGAAGAACAAAAGCGACACCAATTCGGGGACCTCCCAAAGCTAAAGATAGCCAGAGTGGAATCGAGGTGAAATTTCATGCATAAGATTTCTAAGTATCAAGCGGACTCAAAGGGCTCTTAAGCCATCGAAGCGGAATCAAGCTAGAGCCAAACGATAAGTTCAAACATGACACGTGGAGGCTAGAGAGTGCTCCCACATTCAGTTCTAATGAACTCACACCAGAATCAAAGAGTAGCCAAAGGGGTGTGATGAGTTAGCAGCACAATTTGAAAGTTTGACCAATGAAAATATAGGATGCCACCATCGAGCCATCGAAGTGAATGATGGAAAGGATTGGAAAGTGTGCTAGTAGAGATATCGCATAGCAGCTACATTAATGGTGGAAGATACGCATGCTCCAGAAGATAAAAGTGATGAAGAGCATACGTGAGGCTCATTTGGCAACCATTGGTGACCATGAAGTTATTGGGAGGTGAAGCAATATTCTAAAAAATTTGCTGCTAATTACAGTGAATAAGGTCATACTGCTACCAAAATGGCTCCTAAGAAATCACCCACTAAAACCTCAAAGGATGTTCTGGAGTTCGAAACTCTGGATAAGAAGGTGGTGGCACCATATCTTGATAAATCCAAAGTCATGGCGGACATAGAAATGACCATCATGGAAAGGACAAGACTGAGAAGGAATGTGAATGATAGATACAAGAAGAGGGTCACTTTGTCTATAGAAGGTAGATGCTCCATCCTCTCTTATCTCTCTTTTTATATTTGTGATTATGTTCATCCATGCCCTGAGTTGATAGCTGTGATAGTAAATTTTTATGACCCATTGGCTAAAGTAGTAAAGACCCATGAGGGCAAAACCCTTTTTAGTATCACTACCTCTTTCTATCATAGACTCTTTGCCCTAGGGTCCGATCCACCAATAATATCGAAACCTTTCAGGGTCACTGAGCAAACTAGATTTTACACCATAGAAAAGTGAGCTAATGATGGTGAATCATTTAAGAATTGGGTTTACAAGTAGCTTAATACTAAACCCTAGGAAAAATTTCCCGAAGTCCCCATCTCCATTGACAAATTTACAAACCCCATTCTGTTTTCTATGTTGGCTTGCATGGAGGGTTTGGACTCCGACAGAATGGTTCATGGCTGGAAAATTGCCATCGCATATTGTATTTCTAATGAATGAATGTATGAAAAGGATGTAGGAAAGAAAGGGACAAGAGTGATTTATTTTGACTGGCCAACTTTTCTCACCCAAAGGATACATGAGCAGCTAGTAAGCATGAAGAGGGGCGTTGATGCTCCTAGTTTTAGGCATTGCTCAAATCTGGTATGGATGTTCTATGCTGCTGTTAAAGATAGAATGCAGTGGATTCCGGTCAAGGATAAGACCAATGATGGAGAGTCCTTACCGGTGTATTATTGGACGAGTCACTTAAGAAGCAGTGAATCTTACTATAGATTCAATTTGGAATTTCTTGGACCTGCCCTCAAAATAATGTATGGTAAATGCCCTAGATTGCCACCCTTGGCCAAGGAGATTCTGAGGACTAAGGATGCAGAAGAAGGAGACTGGTATTTATTGACTGAGGGCACTGTGATCAGATTGTATGGTTTCATGGGTAAACCCTTCCTCCTGCCCCATTTCATCATAGAGAGGCTTTTTGCCCTAGAATATCTGAGGCAGGCAGAGTACATTGATGCGAACTATGGCTCTGGAAGGAAGAGAAAGTCTTTACTTACCCACCACACTTTGGATGACATCACCATCACCAAGAAGGGATAGAGCCAACAAATTGACCAATACCTTGATAGGTTAGGTCTATTTTATATTCCCCAAAGATGGAGCTATGACCCTGATGGTATTTTCACTGCAAGGAATAAAACCCTAAATGGAGATAAGGCTTATAAGTTTGAAAAGAAGCCCAAGGCTCATTTTGAACAAGGCAGAAACAATGATGAGACTACTCTTTTAGAGTGGAATGTCTCAAATATGGATCAGTTACCCCCCTGGTTGGATTTTTATGAGCAGATTGTTGATTTCGACCCTGACCATAAGCCAAGTCATCGGATTACAGAAGCTACAATTGAAAATATTGAAGTTGAATCTACAAAAAAGAAGGAGCCTCTACCAGAGGCTAAGTCTGCAAAGAAAAAGGGTCCCCCACCTGAGGCTAAGTCTACGAAGAAAAAGGATCCTCAGCCTGAGGAAGAAATTGTAGAAGAAGAAGAAGAGAAGGAAAAGGGACCATGGAATGTAGCCAAAATAACAGATTGGTGGAGAATGAGGATTGAGATTGAAAAGCCCACGTCCAAGTTTGGAATGAAAATTGATAAAGAATTTTCAAGGAGATATAATAAAAACATTACGACTTGGAGGCAAAAGGATGTCAGGAACATTGTATTAATGGTTGAAAAACCACAAAATTCCTCTGAATCCCTCCCTCCACCTACAGATCAAGAGGCTCAATCAGAAGAGCCAGGAACTCCTTTGACAGTGGCTGCAGTAATGAAGACTTTTAATCCTACCACTGAGCAGGTGGAGAAGTTTCCTAAGGGGGCTAAGTTGATGAGCAAAATGCAGTATTCTAAGGAAAAAGTCGTTAGTACACCAGTCATTGAAACAATATCCAGACCTAAATGTTTAGCTCTAGGAGGATAGCCTCCAGACACAGATATTGACTGGAAGAAGAAGGATGAAAGTTTTAGGTTCAGACCACTTTCTTTTGCCCCTGCAACATCTGTTGAGATACGTCCCATTGTTGAGCAATCACTACTTTCTGGAGTAGTGCAAGAAGATGTATTGGAAGAAGATTCTGAAGATGAGATGGCTGCTTTTGAATTAGTTCATAGAAGGACTAAGAGAACCCCAGAAAGAGAGGAGAGAGAAATTTTGAAGAAACAAAAAATGGATATGGAGGAAATTGCTAAAGAGGTAGCTGATTTGGCCATGGAAGAATTGATTGATCAAGAGCAACAACTAGAAATAGAAGTAGAACAAGAACACCCTACATCTATAGGTGAAGGTATGGCTTCTAATCCCTCTTCTCCTCTTCATCTCCATGAATCCCCAAAGGAACCTCCCTCCCTTTCTAATCAAGAAGATGTGGCAAATGTACCTCCTCTCTCTCACAGTCCACCCCATGTTTCATCAGTAGCTATGGAGGTACAGGTCAGTTCTATTTTGTCACAGCCACCTCAAACCCCACCTTCCACTTCTGAGGTTTCCACTTCAACATCCACCATCGCTCCACTTCCATATTTTTCATCACCACCATCAATGGGACACTGCGTTCCAAGTACATCCACCCATTCCACTATCAGTCATGTATCTATTTCTTTGAGTTTACCTATTTCAACAACAGCAGTAGTTACAGAGTCCACTATTGTAATAGAGGTTGTTGTAACTATATCTTCACCCCCACCAACAACAAGTCAGTCCACCCTTTTGTTTTTGGTATCTCCCCTGGCTTCTGGTCTTTCAAAGCCCTTTACTATACCAAAGGAGCAGGCAACCACTCAGAGCATAAATGACTACTGGGTAGAGAAGCTTGCTAAGCCTTCTAATAGGATGGTTGTAAGAAGAAGTATGTATGTTGACCCTATTGCTAGGTAGAGGATATCAAGATCTATGACTCCACTGGTGAGTAAACCTGAGACTGAAATGATTGTTCAAGATTATCGAGTGGAGGAGGTCACAGAAGATATTGACAAGCTCCCTGCTGAAGATGAGCTAGGGATAGCCAAGGCCCACTTAGATACCTTCTATGTAAAAAATGATATAGTCAGAGAGAAGGTGGATAAGCTAGAAAAATAGGTTGAGAAGCTTAAAAAGAGCCTCAATGATCAAAAGGAGATAGAAAAAGCTCTGAGGAAGGAGGCCAAGGGTTGGCAAGAAAAGTTTCAAAAGGCCAATAAGTTGAAGGACCAATTAGAAGAATAGAAGAAGTTGAATGAAGATCAGGAAAAAGAAATTCAGAACTTAAAGCATCAGCTTCATATTGAGAAAGCTAAGTCCTCAGGATTTTCTAAGGATGAATTGAAAAATATTAAGAAGGAGTTGCTTTCTGAGGTTCAAGAAAAGTGTTCAGGACTTCAACTTATGATTGATTACCTTGAAGATGCCAGCTGATTACTCTCCACCATTCAAAAATATTTGAATCAAATCACTGGAGAGTTGCAACCTATGGTGATTCCTATAGAACAGATGTACAGGTTGGTTGATAGCAGACTCAATGATTCTGCTAAACCAATTCCTAATAAAGAATGGAATCTGGCCGGAGTTGCTACCAAAATAGTGGTTAAAAAGCACAGGGTAATTCAAAGGGCCTGGCTACTGGTTGATAGGATGGAGAGGGGGATTAAAGATATTGTTGAAATAAATGAGGAAATGATCCAAGTTGGTTTTAAAGGACTCTAGAAGGAGGATCACAACTTGTTATCTATGGAAGAGATCCAACAAAGCATCAATGAGAATTTATAGGATGAAGCTGGAATTGATTCTTTAGAAGAGCCACTATCCCAAGAACAAGCTGCCAGACTGATCATGGATTGTACTAGGTTGAGAGACCTCATGGAAGATCTGGTGACTAGAGGGAATGCTGCTAACTATGAAGATGTTGGAGAATTATAGTATGTTTATAAGCAGCTTAAAGAAACATCAAATCCCTCTGAAGAAGCCTGGAAACAGGCTCTACAATCTCTAGAATTGATGATTCAGTTGTTTGGAGATACCTCTAGTGAGGGTAATCATAAAATACCTACTCTAGAAGAAGAAGAAGTAGATGAGGAGGCCGAGGAAGAGGCCCATGAAGAAGGAGAACAAGATGGAGCAGTTACAGGCCTATAAGGGGCTCACACTTAGTTCATTTTTGTTTTGTACATATACATAAGTTTTGTATTTCTATTTTTACTCTGACAATTTGTCATAAATAAGCAATAAAGGCATGAAGCCCATAGAGCAGCAGATTTTGTGTGAAGGCATTCTTTGAAATAAGGCCTTATAGAGGAGGTAGAGTTGTGTATAGTCTTTGAAGATAGTAGCAATAACTGGTATTTCAGACATAGTCTCTGTATGAGCGGATAAGTGCTATGTATTTTTGGCATCACTTCGATATGAACCTCTACTCTCTCAACAAAATTGGTAAAACTTTCAGAGAGTAGTGTTTGTATGGAAGTTATTCTATAAAGTATATTTTTTGAAGAGAAGTATATTTGACTCCTAAGGCCCAATGGATAAGACTCTGAGTTCGATTGGCTTTGCAAGCAAATCCACCCGGGAGGTGCCAGAATGTAGGCCCAAAATGGCCACATGCTTAGTAAAATTTTGTAAAATTTTGCCTAAGGGATAGAGTCATCATTCCGCACACCTTGTAGTGCACTTTGGAGTGAATCCGCAATAGAAGGTATGAGCCCACCCGACACTTAGTAATTTTTTCATGCTTAAAGCGATTCCACTAGACTTGTTTTCGGCTCCGGATTGGTGGCGATCTGGAATCCACAAAAGTTTCAAGGTAAAGGTGACATCAGTGATGAAAAAGTGTGGATTGGCGACTTGGAGGATGAATGGAGTATTCCCTTCTAGAATGATGACAAAGCGGGATGCTAGAATGATGGAGATGCGGATTCATGACAAGAGGCTATCTAACTAACTTCGGATCCGGAATGGTGATAGGGTAGGGTGTTTTATCCTAAAGGTTATCCGAAATGGAGAAAGAGTTACTTCGCACCATGGCGGGCCCAGATTGGCAATCACATGCTAATGCACTTGTTCTACCCAGAATGGAATCCACAAAAGTAATAAGGAAAGGATGACATCATCGATATTTTAGTGCGGATTGAAGGATACTCTATGGAATATGAAGTATTCTAAGGAACAGAAAAGTGGATTCGATCCTGCTCAGCTTTCAGGGTCCGGATTGGCGATTTTCGTAGCTTTTGATAAAGAAGGATGACGTCATCGATATTTTAAAGCGGAATGGCATTGTATTCTCCCCACCATTTTTGATAAGCTTATATCAGATTGAATCTGAACCATACAATGAGGAGGATCAATGGTGGAGATTGTGTTGACGAATCTTACATGTTTAAAGAACATTTCTTCATCGGGATTGGAATAGTCAGTTGGAAGATGAAGCATCAAGGGTTTTTTAGAAGATCTAACCAGAGGTGGTTATAGATCGATAATGGTAGATGGCCTCCAAGAAAAATTGATGGTAATGAATGACTTCCAATGGCCTAAACTCTAGTTCTATCGAGTGACCAACAAGTTGCAGAGACCCGAGCTACCATGGCAGACCATTTTCAGTAGATTTCTTGGAGGATGAACCAGTAAGCAGATGCCAGCTAGATCTCTCTGTTGTGCTATCAAAATAAGATCTTTGTAATGTTTCTTGTTATTTTAATTTTGCAAAACTATAAGTAGAGGTCGAACCCTCATTTTTAAAGGGTCGGCTCTAGCGTGTTTTCCTGTACTACTATAAATATTCTTGAAAAGCTAATGGAAGGAGCATTACATTGATCTTCACCTCAAATCTATGTTCTCATGCTTGATATCAGAGGTTCAGATTCTTTAGTTGTATTTCTGTAAATGCTTGAATGGTTAGTTTGTACCTAATTAATGGATTACTAGTTGTTAGAGTAATTGAAATCTGCTTCTGAGTTTGTTCTGTATTGTTAGGGAGTGCATTTCTATAAAATCTAGGTTTTGGTGAATTCTGTTATTTGGATTATCATTGCCTGGATATTGAAATTGCTTGCTGCAATATTTCTTTGTTGTGCGTTAATGAATGAGGAATAATCTAATTTGAGATAATGTTGATCTGAGTTATGTATCTTTGGTTTGTTTCTTGGGAGCTTTCTATGGTGTTGCAATGTTGTTAACCTATCCGTCCACTATTATTCTCATTTCTCTAACCCTAACCTTCTCTTACCCTAAACTTCAAACCCTAAGTGAGCATAATTGTGTCAACAACCTGTTAAGTTGACAAGGAACCAACCTACTCTAGAGGTTGGATCGAAAACCCCTATTTTGGTCCATCCAATGTTGAGTGTTGAGTTGTAGCTATCGGGTGCAAGCCTGGACAAAAAATAGGAAGATAGACAACTGCAATATCGAGTGAAAACTTGGTGCAATTTAGTGCCCAACAAGAACCACTTGGGTGAAAAGTACATTGATGTTGCTTTCCAAGAGCACATCCAAGACATAATCCATCAATAGAAGAGACTTTTGGAAACCCAGTTACCATTTCTTGAGTATTCAACTCCTTCAGATAGTTATAATTGAGATGTCCAAATCTTTCATGCCAAATTTGAATTTCAAGATCTCCATGTGCAAAAAAATAGGAGGCCCCATATAAAATTTTTAATACCTAGAAGTGAAATAGGTGAGTGTTATGATCAATATCTCCTTTTTCTATGAGAGAGTGTGGTTCTTGAAAGTCTCTTATCTCAACTCCTATTGGTGAAAATAGAACTATTTTGCCCTTTTTAGAAGTACAAATATGATATATGGAGAGGATATTTGTAGCTATATTTGGTACATAGAGAACATTTTTGATAGAACCACCATAAATTGATATATCACCTTTTCCTTTGACTGGTATAAAGGATGAGTCACTAACTTCTATGCTACAAGTTAAGCTTGAGGAGATTGAAGTGAATTACTCATGAGAGGAAGTCATATTATGAGTTGCCCCTAAATCTATAACCCTGTATTTTTATGAAGTTTTTATAGCTTTATCTTGAATATTTAAGGCTTTTCCTATATGCTTCTTAGTGTCTATTTTGTGATCCTTCATTGCTACCTCTAGTTTTTATAGTCTTTCACAACATTTGTTCCTATAATTACCATCCTTTTTGTAATGTGTACAAGTTATAGGGCCTCTTTTTTTCTTTTTGAATTTTTCTTTAGTGGAGGTGGATGCTACTAATCCTTTTGAGGAAGAGGGAGAGATATCATATTTTGCAAGTTTTATTTCCTCTCAAGTTAGCTTATCACAAAACTCCTCTAAAGAGGGAATTTTAAAACTTGTACGAAGTGCATATTTTGTAGACAAAAATGTGGTTGCCAAAATTTGAAATACTCCATTTAACTTAGAGATAATAATATAGATGTATTCTTCTTCTATTTTATTCTTGCCACTGCATTTTAATTGAGTGAGGACATCTTTAAATTTGGTGAGAAATTTAACAATATTGCTAAAGTCTTCAGGATATAATTTTGTTAACTCTTCCTCTAGCTACATTGACCTTATTTGATCCACTTTACCAAACAAGTTCTTTAGTTTCTGCCAACTCTCAAATGGAGTTTTACATTCTAAAATGTGAAACCATAGGATTTCATTTAAATTTGTGTTTATAATACCCATTGTTTCATACATCTTTCCTTTATGAATAAATTTTTCATATTCCTTTGCAAATTCAGGTTGCTTCTCTTCTAGCAAGTGTGTGAGCCCTTTTTGAGAAATAAGATTTAATATTTTTGGTTTCTATGTGTGATAGTTATGAGGGGTAAGTGGATCAATTGTATTAATTTTGCCAAAGAAAAACTGTAGTGAAATAATAATAGTGCCTCTAACTACAAGAAATTCTTGGAGAATACAATTATGCACCCCCTTTTTTCAATTAGAAATTAGCACCAATAGAAACAATTGTTAAATGAAGGTTGCAGAAGCCAGATATTTATACCAATCTCTTAAATTTACCCATAATTATGTGAGGGAAACTATAATTAAATGAGGATATTGATACATGGAACATATGCTATTTGAAGCAAGAATAATCTGCTAGATCTCTATACCAAATCTTCTCAATGACCCGCCCTTACGTGAGGGAAACTATAATTTAATGAGAAGAATGATATGTGGAACATAGGCAATTATTAAATATTTGGGTCAAATTTTGATGAGCTCTTTGAAAATATTTGTAATGTTCTTTGCTTTGAATGTTCAAATGTTCAAGTGTTTAGAAAAAAAACATAGTTATGCAAGTGGAACATGTAGAAGATGTGTGAAATAGATATGCAAGCAACAATACCAAGTGGTCAAAAAAGTGCCACAGAAAGACTCCACTTCCAAACTATCCTCCAATATTTGCCTACTCAAGGAATGTAGCAGTAGCAAAAAAGGAACTCCTCCAAACAAATCCAAGGACTAAAAAAAATATGCAAGTAGCAGTACTAACAACCCCCCTAAAGTCTTCAAAATGGGTGCAAGAAGTAGCACCACCAAAAAAAAACCCCCAAATTTTTATTTTATTTATGATCTTACAAGGAGACCCATCACTCTCTTGCCTTTACACATTAGGTAGAGAAATAGTGAGAGGGGCCCTTAAAAAAGGAGTTTCTTTTACAATATTTGAAAATATATACAATTTTGATATTACATTAACACCAAAAGAATTATCCTTGTAAAACTAGCAGCAGCGTTACAGTCAGCTTCGAGGGAGACAGAGTCAGCATTTTGAATGGGTATCATTTTTTCTACCTGCACACACTATGATGCATCTCAACATTTAAGCTCACAAAATTTTGACTCTTCTGGTCTTTAAAAGGGTTGTGCATCATCGAATGAAAAAAATGCATCCTCCTTTACTATGCCAAAGTGTCGATGCAAGCTCGCGACTTCAATAACTCTGCTAGGCATTGGACTTCAAGAGGTTGGCGTCACCGAACACCACCAAAAAAAAGGAGAATATAGTCCTTCAACTTATCCTTTCTGCACATAGTATTTGAACACAAATCTTTCATCCAATTGCCAGTAGTTGAATAACCTCATCAATGAAAGTGCAAGAAGTGAACATGACATCAGGCTGTAATCTACCCAATGGAACAAGAATAGAATGGTATGACTTTCTTATAGAAAAACATAGGAGTTATTAGCTATGAATATCGCCAAGGGAGGTGATTTTCACATAAATCTCATAGGTCTTTTGAAATGATGCTCTCTAATTCTAAATGTCAAAGAGAAGTGAAGCTAAGGTGTAGCTATCTTCACGAAGGGAAGCACCTCAACTATCTAGAGTGTAGTGAACTTGAATTGTTCTGGATTTTAATCAAAGTGAAGTGCTTCAGATTTTGATAAGGTAACAATGTTCACAATGTTACAATAAATACTAGAATAATGGGCATAAGAAAGTGAAGTGATGGGCTTGATCTGATGTCGAGGACTGAAGCTTTTCCACTAAACTCGTACGTAAGACTGGTCACTTAAAAGTGAAGTATAGTGCTTAAATTCCAAGTACAAAGTTTCTAAAGTAGCGAAGAGAGGTTAGAACATTGATCAACACATGGTCGATGGCCAATATGTATGTCTTAATAATGGTGCTTTTATGCAGTCTCAACAATGGAGACTGCATAAGCTCTTGAGAAAAAGTGCTGCACCCGCTTGAAGTGGAGAGTGCTTGATGCTGCAATATTCTTGGAGAGAGGAGACGAAATGAAGGTGGGCACCGAGGCTACAAAATATGGCCTGAGAGGTTTCTAAAATGTCATAGAAAAAAGAGTTAAAAAAAATTGAGGCCAAGATTGTGATAGCAATTTATGGCCAACTTTGTTTTCTTAATTGTCATTGCTATAAAAGCAGTGAAATTCTCCTCCTTTTTATTATCTATATATTTTGAAGAAGATAATAACATTCAGTAGAAACCCTTTTACATATATTTCAAAAAATATAGTTAGAAAGAACTATATATATATATATATATATATATATATATATATATATATATATATATATATATATATATATATATATAAGATATATATCTTGTAGACTTGAACAAATGCAATGAGTAGTCTACAAGAGATACAATGAACCAGCTCCTAGAAATTTCAAGAGAGAATGCTAGCAAAATCTATCTTGCTCTGGTACCATGTTAGAATTTCCCAAGAATAGACATGCAAAGCATTACAAAAACTATGAAGAGAAGAGTAGAACTGATTGATTATTCTATGGGATCAACTTTGTATAAATAGAAAAGTTGATCAATGTGAGTCGTTGGATTACAACAACTCAAAAAATCTGAACTAGTCTAAACTAAGATTTCACCTAACTCATGGAAGAGTGGTAACTCAAGTAAGACTATCCTAGTAGAACTTAAGAGAACAAATATTTATTCTAACATTTCCTTGGTTTTCTTAAGGTCTTCAATAATATTATATTTAGAATTGCTCTATTCTAAGATCTTCTATGTCTGTGATAATGAGATATTGACTTCTAGCTACAAAGGCATTATAGGATCCTTAGGGGGATAGGTTTTTTAGTATATTGCACATCAGGTGAAATAGAAGTTTCTTTGGGAGGTGCAAAGGAAGTCAATGGTTATTTCTATTTACTCTAAAGAATATAATTACTACCCCTTTAAAATAATTGGTGAGTTTACACCTCTTCTTCCAAGCACTCTTTAGGTTCATCTTCATCCACTTATGAGGGTTCATATGTTTCTAAAACTAAGGCTATCCCCACATTTTGATTAGTTTGATTCTTATAATCCTCTTTGGTGGGTACTAACTCCAAAAAATTCATCTTTAGAACTCTCCCATTATCTGGGTAAGTATGACATTGGTGGTTAGTCCTTTGGAAGTCAAATTTCCTATTTTAAATGTTATTTGTAGGTGATTTTTGTGGAACTTGCCTTTGAAATTGAAGTTAATCATTGCTTAATTTTTTAACCATATTTTCTAAACTATCTAACTCAAGATTTATATTATTAATTTGAATTGGTCTCGATTTATCTATTATATTATTTGTGGATATAAATGTCTTCAAAAGTGTAGATAATATTGGTTTATCATTTTCTATAAGTGCATGATTGAAAATATTGCTCATGGTTACCTTATTATCCAACTATGCCTGGATGGCCTATTGATTGCTCACATTAGGTATTATTTGATTCAAGGGTGCCAGATAGAAAGGTTGTTACTAGTTGGGATACAAAAATTCTAGAAATAGGTTTAAAATGGGAAGGTGTTGTGCAAGAGCTTGATTTATTTGTGGTATTTGATTGTAAGCTCCAAGTTTTCCAAGTGATGGTAATTGAACCATACCAAAACCTTGAGGAATCAATTGTTGTTCAACTATTACTGCCTCACTATATGCTTTGGGTAAGGATGTAATTTGAGGAACTCTCCTCAAAAAATGGAAGTTAATGGGTCTAGGGATCTAAAATATATTTGTATGGATGCTTCCTCTATAAGGATGTAGGGTGTAACAAATCTAGTATATAACTTATGGAACTTAGTGTTGAATAATCTCAAGGATTCATTAGGTTATCTATGGGTAGAGGTAAACTAATGATATATCATAATTGGGTCAATAGGTATTTTAAAATGGCTAATAAATGTTCTTCTAGTTGAGCCCGAGAAGTGATAGAGTCTTAAGGTAAGCTGATATATCAATAATAAGCAAATTCATCTAATATATATGGAAATATTCTACAGGCAACATCTTCATGCATAATTTGTAAATATATTAAGGTATCTTTGTATGCCTGAATATGTTCTTCAGCTAACCTCATTCCATCATGCCTATAATGAGGAATATATCTTTCAACATATTTAGGCATATCATGCATAGGCCAAGGTATGTTTAGAGGGTTGCTTCCTACCATCCATGGGGTAAGATTTGCCATTAATGGACCTTAAGGATAGTGATATTTTGTACTAAATTTGACAGTCAAGATGCATAACAATGAGCCAAGAAAAAGTAGCTTTCAGGCCCTCCTTCTAGAACTAGTTCTGTTGAGTGTGCAATGACACATTGTCAAGGGCATGCCAACGTACTTAGAACAAATATATGTTCCCTCTTGAAAAGAAAATATTTTTATCCCAATGTTCAAGTATGCCAGGTCTTGGCTAGTGTGGATAGACTCAGAGGTCGTTGATAATATTTCCTTTTAAAGGGTCTTTCCTAGTTATGTCTGAAAATGTAAATTTCTTGGTACAATACAACAAATTGAAATGCTTGACTGTATGAAATTAAATTTTACTCCTAATATAAACAAGTTTCCAAATAAAATTCAAAGGTTGAAGGGTTAGATAAAATAAAATAAAACAAGTTGATATTACCCTGAACTCCAACTCTAATCCGATAAAGCAACAAATCCAAATTAAACCAATCTCGACCCGTATAGTATTCACATAACCTGAGGTCCGAGATGGTGCAATATTCAAAGGATCAATAGACTATGAAATGGGCTAAGTGCAACCACCATTAGCATGTGCATATTGAACACAAAAAATTCCAAAAAAAATTATATTAAAAGATAAGTCATTGAATACATTTTCATATTATTCCACTCTAGTGGATTACAAGAGAAAATATCAGAAAGTAATATCCACTTGGTCTAGAATCACCATCCGACTAAAAAGAAACACTAAAAGGTGACCAAATAACAAATGGTTTCCAACCCTTGTAACTAGCTAGTGAGCCACTATTTATATCATTTTTTGGCCTTTGCCTAGCATTACACTTCATAATTAATTGCTAGCTAATTTTAGGGTGTGCCTATTCAAATTATATTTCCCACCATACTACAACCATGCCTTATTAAATTCTACTTCTGCATATTGCTCGTAATCTCTGCAACAACCACACTTCATTTAATTTCAACTCGCTCAATGCTCATTAACTCTAGAACCACCATACCACATCAATCCTTCATTAGTTCACAAAATCTAGGTTGGTAATTAATTCCATATATTACATATTGCACAGTCATAATTTTCCTAATTCACATTGAAATTCTATGTATGCCATCACATTCATCATTTAATGTAGCCATCGACAAAAAAATTCTGCAAAATATAAAAAAAATGTTAAGGTTAGAACATTAACATTATTATTAATTTATTTTTATAAATTTTACTAAGGTTTGATTTTTAGTTTTTAAATTTTAAAATTGTTAATTTCTTCTAAGGTTTTGAAACCTTTGTTTTAAATATATATATATATATATATATATATATATATATTAATATTTTTTTACTGCAGCAAATTTTTTCCCAGGTTTAAGACCATATTTCTTCAGTATTACATCGTTGCTCATGGCTAGGGCAACAATCCGGGTGGTCTCAAATTGCTATATGCAAAACTTCATGGGCGAACTTCATTTCTTATTATAAAATCTCATTTCCCAATTTTTCAAGCTTTATTCCATTGTCGATTTTTTAGGTTCCTCTATTTTCCATCTTGTTGCACGGTGGGATTTTAGGACTCCATCAGGGTGCGATGGAATCCCATTTTTCTGCCCTCTCCTTCCACTTTGTTGCATGGTAGGATTTTGGGACTCCATCAGGGTGTGATGGCATCCCATTTTTCCACCAAGTGCAACACTTAGCAAATTTTCAATTTTCCATAAGGTTTTCAAGCTTTATTTTCCAATTTCCATAAGGTTATTGGGCTTTATTTTCCAATGTCAATGTTTGATTTTAATTGCCAAAAATTATTTTCTAACTTGTTGGGCTTTATTTCTATTGTTGGATTTTTAGGTTTCCTTGATGATGAAATTCTCCCCCAAAGTTTTATTCTTTCAATACATATCAAATCTTAATTCAATGGGGTTTCAATACCCAATTTGAAGTGTGGTAGTGACCCATTTTTTTGCCTAGTGCAACACTTAGCCGATGGAATTTTGGGATCCTTTTAGAGTGTGGTAATGACCCATTTTTCTACCTGGTGCGACACTTAGCATTTTTTTACTTTCTATAGTGGCGAGATTTTGGGACTCCATCAGGGTAATATGGCATCCCATTTTTCCATCGATTTTCTTTCCCCTTGGGTAAAATATTCTTCAACACTTAGTTGATGGGCTTTTGGGACCCATCATAAGTATGGTAGCAACCCATTTCTTTGCCCAATGTAATATTTATCTAATTTTAAAAATTTTACAAGGTTGTTGGGTGGCAGGGTTTGGGGATGCTCTTCTTTTCATCAATGTCTGAAAATCTCCAACAATGCCTTTGCTTAGGTAATTTTCAAATTTTCTCAAGGCTATTGGGTTTTATTTCTTTATTGAGTGGTAGGGTTTTAGGAATCCATCAAGATGTGAGGGCATCCCATTTTCCGCCATCTTTCTCTCTTCTTGTTGAGTTATGGAATTTTGGGACTCCATTGGGGTGCGATAACATCCCATTTTTATGCCATCTTTCTATCTTATTTATTGAGTGGTGAGATTTCAAGACTCCATCGAGGTGCAATTGCATCCTATTTTTCTTCCTTTACAATACTTAGCCAACAGACTTTTAGGATTCATTTGGAGTGTGATAGTGACCCATTTTTCCACCCCTGCTCACACTTAGAAAATTTTCTTCTATAATTATACATTGGTTCAAATACTTTAGATTCATACACTTTGTATTTTTATTGCTTGTAAAGGATCATATCATTTTTCAAAAATGGTTTTTAGCCTTTGGAAAAACATTTGAATTGACCAAAGGTTGAAAACTTGTTGAACAGGGAGAGCTCAAAGGTAAAAATGGAAGCGTCAACAATGAAAGTGAATGAAGGCATTGGATTTGGTGAAGGTATTGTAGGTAAAAATGATAATAGCAATTCTAACGATGGTGACGATGGTGACACGGGTAACAACGAGTGTGGAGGATATGGTCCAAAACAAGACATTGGGTAACTCTATCCATCTAGGATTCTTGTAAGTAATCTCTATAGCTACTCATACAAATGATTCTAGGCCCACCACTATACTCACCAGTGGATCCCTCTATCATGGGTCAGTATTTGAGACAACTACATCAAGACATGCCAGCTATGCCAAAGTGGTATGATCTGACACATCGATAAATTGATAATCCCTAGTGGACCCAAGAAGAAAGGCTTCATAACCAAATGGAATTATTCCTCCAAAAATGGTGGCTACAATGGGTGGATTGGGAGAAGTTGCTCCTAGTTTTTATTGATCCTTTACAAATATTGTCAAAATAAACTCAAATCCTATTCCACCCAAGATTGGGATTGACCTATATCCTTTTTATGGTAACCTCGACATCCCTTGCAAAATTATGTCATCCATGGTTGAACGCAACTCCAACTCATTGGTTGGAAAATTCTTGGGTTCACAAACCAATATGAAATGAATCCACAAATGGATCCATTCCTTTTGGAGGCCCTTAGAATCCATGGATCTAGTTGTGATCCCCATATGTTTATTTTTTATCTGATTAAAAAACCCTACCAAATATCATCGAATACTTATAGGTGGACCATGGTTCTTCGGATGAAGAGGTCTATTCCTATGGAAATGGAGTGTGGATTTTTATCCATCTACATAGAACATCAACTATGCACCAATGTGAGTTCATCTCATAGGACTATCGGTTTAATTTTGGAATGAATATATTCTCCAAGGTATTGCAATGATAATTAGAGAGTTGATCACTTTAGATCCACCTACTCAAGTAGGATCCTGTATGATCCAGGATCGTATGTGCATCAATGTAAATTTGGATTCATTCCTCCCATATTTGATCAATATTATTTCAAAGGTTTGTACCTTCTCTCAAATTATTGAATATAAAAATAAATTTGCTTTCTATGATTTCTATTCAAAGCAAGGCCATGTTCATTCTAAATTCCCTAATATCCCTAAAATACCTTCTACTAAAGTTCGACATCATTCCAAATTTAGTCCTCACTGCCCTTCCTTTGTTTTTGGCCTTAATGTTGCATCGGTTACCCCATAAAATCTCATGATCAATATCCCTCCTTCCTCTAGAGCTAAAGTTCAATCCCAGTCAAAGGGATTCACTACACCTTACCTATCCAATCCTATTTTATCTCCACCTCATAGTCCACCCATTCTTGTTTCCAACCACTTTTTCCCCCTTTTTATCGATGATGCCACCACTCACCCCATTAATCCTACATTTACCCATCCCTAGAGCCCTCCTTTTTACCCTAAGAGTCTTCAAGCTCCCCCAGTGGCATCCCTATCTCCCCAAGTCCTTTCTTCCCTAGCCCTCCCCCTAGTCAAACGCAAAGGAAGCTTTATGTTGATGTGGGTTTTGGGAAAAAATGGGGTCATATCTCTGCTCAAGATATCATAAATGGAGAAGCTTCGAATGAGATTGCAAATAGCACACAACTCACCCTTAGGGGAAAAATTCAAAGACACTAGCTAAAAATAAATCCAAACTTCCCCTTCCTCTTGGGAGAGGGAAGGAAACTTCATAAAGAGTTTCTAAATGAAGATCCTCTCATGGAATGTGAGAGGCCTCAATGGTCGAAACAAGCAACGCTTGGTTAAGTCCATGAGGAGAGACTTAAGACCCACTATTTTTTGCTACAAAAAACTAAATTGGATTCCCAGAGTGCCACTTGTATCTCATAATTTATTTTGAAATATTCTAAATCTCTTTTTAGTCCAACCAATGGAGCTTCAGGTGGACTGTTATGTATGTGGGATCCTACGAAAGTTGAGGGAACCATGTTATCTATAGTATAAAATTACATGAATATTATTTTTCAATAAATAGGATGGTTACCATTGGGTCCTATCAAATATCTATGCTCCCAAATCTCCTTCCTGAAGGATCCTCTTATATATTTCTCTCAGTCAAATCAGGGAAGTCTTCTCATCAAAGCCTTGGATTTTGGTTGGGGATTTCAACTCCCTCTGCCCTAATTGATAAAAAAGGGGGATCCCAAATAACTAGGAATTTGTATGAGCACTTTGTAGCATTTTTGGATGACAATGAACTGATGGATATTAACCTTGGGGGGCCAATATTCACATGGAATAACCGTAGGAAAGGGGACCAACTAATCCAAATTTGCTTTGACCACTTTCTCATCTCCACCAATGCTATCCCTAAATATGGAGACGTTGTCTTGCAATTGTTGCTTAGAATTGTATCTAACCATAATCCTCTACTTTTGGATAGCTCCTCCCAAGTTTCTCCCTTCAAGTCACCCTTCATATTTGAATCTATGTGGCTTCAAGATCTGAACCTCAAATATTTGATTTCTCTATGGTGGTCTCACAAGTTCTCTAGATCTCAAGTCTCTCAGGTGAGCAACAAGCTTCGGTATGTTAAAATCAAGCTAAAACAATGGAAAAAATAGATATTCAGGAACATTTTCCACCAAAAGTACCAGATCTAGTCTCGATTCACTAGCATCAAGCTCTCAATGTAGCATAGCAATCTTGACCTCACTCTTAAAGACATACAAAAAACTCTCCTAAATAAATTTTATAACATTCTTAGAAGTTAAGAAGTTTTTAGGAAATAAAAATCTTGGGTCACCTAGCTCAAATAAGGATATTCTAATACAAAATTCTTTCATGCTAATACTATAAGACACATAGGGTGTAACAAAATCAATGATCTTGTCCTGCAAAATGAGGAAGTAACAATGGATATATTTTAAATTAGAGAATATGCTATCAATTTATTTGAAGAACTGCTCGGCCCTAGTCTTAGGTGTAATCATAAAATGTCTGAGACCCTCCTCCAACATATCCCAAGGCTAGTCACATCTAATCATAACCAGAGGTTTCTCAAACTACTCTCTACTAAATTTTGTACTACTATATTTTCCATGCAAGGTGGGAAAGTCCTAGGTCTAGATGTATTTTCCCCATATTCTTCCACCAGTTCTGGGACATTATGGGTTCAATGTAGTTTCTACCATCCAGCATATGCAAAGGTGCAAAGATATTCTTGGAGATGTCAACTCCACCTTCATGGCCCTCATTCCCAAATTCAACAAGGCTTGCACCCTCATCGATTTTTGCCCCATCAGCCTCTGTAATTTCCTCTATAAAATCCTTACCAAATCCCTGGCCAATAGACTCAAACCCATCCTCCCCCACATCATTGCTCCTAATCAAGGTAGCTCTATCCAAGGGAGGCTCATCATAGATAGTATCATCACCATTCATGAAATCATCTATTCTATTTCTAAAAGTGGTAAGGTTGGTTTTCTCCTAAAACTTGACATGAACAAGGCTTTTGATAGAGTTTCATGGAGTTTCCTATTCTCTATCCTCTCCAGGTTTGGTTTCCATCCTGATTGGATTGCTCTCATCAAGGAATGTATTACTACTGCTAATTTCTCTATTCTAGTCAATGGTTCTCCTACGAGATATTTCAAGAGTTTCAAAGGCTTAAGACAGGGTGACCCCCTCTCTCTGTTCCTTTTTATCATTATTTTTTAAGCCTTAGGTAGAACCCTTACCTCTACATGTTCCAAAGGAGATATTTTTGGTTTCAAGCCTATATCCTCCCTCCAACCTATCTCTCACCAACACTTCATTGATCATAGCATCTTTGCCACCCTTACCTCTATTTCTCAAGACCATATTATTAAAATAATCCTACTTTCCTTTGAGGTTACTACTGGTCAAAAATTTAATTTTTGTAAAAGAAAGATTTACTTCATCAACACTTCTATTAGACATCAAGCCCACATCACTGCTATCCTTGAGTGTACCATTGTTGAGCTTCTTACCACCTATTTAGGGTTCCTTCTCTTTGAAGACCCTTCCAAAAAATTCCTTTGGAATACTGTCATTGGCCAAATTCAGAAAAAAACTAGCTAGCTAGAAAGGAAACCTTCTTAGTCAGGTAGGCAAGGCCACCTTAGTCAAAGCCACCCTCCAAAGCATCTTAGTTTTTTTTCCTCTCAATATTTCAGATTTTGATCGAAGTTTATTACAAAATAGAGCAACTTCAAAGAATTTTTTTGTGGTATGGGTCAGAGCTAAAAAAATATATACACTTGGTTGCTTGGGACCAGGTTTGATCAAGGAAGAATCATGGAGGCATTGGGCTTTAGAATATCTACAACATGAATCTAGCCCTCATCACCAAATAGGGGTGGTGAGTTCTTACCAATGAGAACTCTTTATGGGTCTCCATTATGAAAGCGAAATACCTTTGGCACAACACCAATTTCTTGGATGATCCTTCTCCCATATATGGTTTGAAAACATGGAACTCCATCCTCAAATATAAGGATATTATCAAAAAAAGCATTCACTAGAAATTAGGCAATGGTAAAAAGATCATATTCTAGGAGGATATCTAGCTTGATGACTATCCTTTGTAGACATTTTTGGACCTTATCTACATAAAACCAATCATCGAATCCTTGTTCGATTCAAATATATATCAATTATTTCACCCCAATCATAATTCTTGGAAGATAATCCTAGTTGTTGGCCTATCCAGTGAGCAGAGATAAGCTACATCCATCCTATCTAGTGAGAAGATACAAGTTGCCTCTATTTGTATCATTCCTAGTTTACCTTCGAGGATTCAATCCTTTGGGATCCCACTTCCAATGGCCTCTTCATCATCAAGTATACCTACACTCTCACTGAGAACCCTTCCCCTACCTAGTTTCCTTCCAATATCATCTAGGAGAAACATCTCATTCCCAAAGTAAGTTTCTTCTTCTGGATTTTCATCCAGGACAAGATCCTTACCATCCCGAACCTCCATCACCATGGTATTTAATTACCCAATTATTGTTACTTGTGTCTCCAGGATTGTGAGTCTACCCACCATATTTTCCTATCTTACCCCTTCTCCCATTCCATCATATCATCCTTTTTCTCCTCTATTGGAATTGCTTGGATCTCACCTACCCTCCTCAATGATTTGTGTGTTCAATGGCCTAATCCTTTCAAAGGCTTCCACCTCAAAATATTTTGGTCCTTCTATCCCCCTCACTTTCTATGGGATATTTGGTATAAACGTAATTCCCACACTTTTAATGATTCAAATCATGATGCCCGGTACGTGCTTTCTAGAATCCTTCATGCTACTACTGAGAATATTTTCATTGCTCATGGCGATGGTGACTTTGAATCAAATGTTGAAGTTTTATTGGCCTCTTCTCTTAAGATTCCTAGCTACAACCTCCATACTCTATCTCTAAAGGTTGATCGATCATTGGTCAAGTGGTCTCCTCCTCCTCTAGGTTTTCTCAAGCTGAATTTCTATGGAGCTACCAAAGGGAATCTTGGTCCCACTAGTGTTGGAGGAATTATCAAATATCACACAAGAAACATCATTTTAACCTTTCCTGAGAATCTGGGACACAATTCTAATCACTTCATGGAAGCCAGGGCACTTCATCAAGGTATTTTCCTCCTCCACAACATGCAGTGTTCCAATTTGTTGGTTGAAGGGGATTCCAAAAATATCATCTATTATTTAGTTTCGAAGACCCAGTCTATTTCATGGAATATTTCCAACATGATCTCTAAAACTAAACATCTTATGCAATCCTTCACGAGTGTCACTTTCACTCATGTTTACCATGAAGACAACCATGCTACCGATCTTCTTGTGAATATGGGGATCTCTGATCAGAGCCTCACAATTTGGAGAAATGTTTTCCCTCTTTCTCTAATCGACATCAATATAGTTGAAGTTCTTAAGCAACAAGACTATGTGAGATTGGTAGTGGGGCCACCAGGGCTTCATGTGGAACTATTTACATTTTTTACATAATTATATGACAAGTCACTCTACGAGTGGAAGACAAGAGTTGAGGATTACTCACATGAAAATAAACTCTTGGTGGTGGGGCCACCAGGGATTCACGTGGAACTATGTGTACTTTTTACATAATTATATGACAAGTCACTCTACGAGTGGAAGACAAGAGTTGAGGATTACTCACATGAAAATAAACTCTACCCAAGATGTAGCTTTACACTCCAATAGTGATATCATTTTTCAAAGGGTGAAATTTTATATGTTAAAAAAAGACTATTTTTTGGGTAGTAGAATCTTTGATGTGAATCACGTATCAGGACATATCACTAGTTGATATATCATTGTTGCAGGGTTTTATGAGACTACTTGGTATGTCTACCATCAGGCAATGATAGGGTAGATTTGGCACTTTGCCAATCATCGTCAGCACCATGATGTCTTACCTAGATGATCACATGTGGAAACCTGTATGAATTTTTGGTCCTCATTCACCTTGTTAATTGGTGGTTCTCTTCCCAACCTCTCCTTTCTAATTGATACTTGTACCATGCATTTCAATAATTACCCTCAGTTACCTCAAGTGACTATGTGTTTAGTCCTCATAACCACCAATGGAATCCTATTTCAAATTTGATGACAACTATCACATTTGAATCTGGCACCGCTTCATTGAGAGGAGTTTTTTCTCTGACCTATGCTTTCTATATTTTGGTCCAAATTTCCTATTGGGTTTCCATTTCTTGCATCAATCCATTCATGTTATTTTCTTCCACTCTAACTACAATCATAATACATATTTTTTTTTAAGCATGGTGTGCGTATTTTGTGCCATCATATGTGGAGTTGGGTTTGGGCAGGCTCTCATGTCTTCTTAATCAATGCCTTTTAGAACCTTGTGATGTTATATTACTTCCTTTGTCTACCTATTCTAGTGCATTCCTCCATGGCTCATTCCCTTTGGCCTAGCCCTATTTTTATGACCAAAGTCGAATCCTCTACCCTCCACCTAAGTACTTTGGTTGAGGATATATTTCATGACCATGGCCTACTCAATTTCCTCCAACTATTTATTGACCATGAACCTGATCTTTCCCTAGAGTTCATGTGAATGTGTGATGGAGGACATATCTTTATCCAAGAGTTGAGCTTCACTATAACTATGGACCTCCTTGTAGAGATCATGGGGATACCGAACGAGGGGTAAATTATCAATCGAGAGAAGCACTCACTCCAGGACAAGTTGAATCTCTTTTGGGATCATGATGAATCCTTAGGTAGAGACAAAGGTGGCATATTGTGAGATACTCTCCTAAATCCATGGGACATAGTAATGGTAATAGTTATTCAATAATTTATGTTGGAAAATCCTGAAGTGGTGTTGTAAAGCTTCCACCTAGCTTTTCTCAACCACTTATGAGGGAAGAAAATAATTAACATGTCATATTATCTCTTCTGATCTATTGAAATATCAGTCCTAAATGTCAAGAGAGGGATATCTTCTCTTCATCTACACCAAGTATTATATTTTTTGATGTGTCACTATGTTATGGAGTACCAAACTCGAAGGGCCATGGGAGCGGTGGTCTCTACCATGGTATCTATGGACGACACTAGATTTGTAGGTTGGGACACTTTTACATCTCTAAGAACTAATCAAATGCTCGATTTCGACACCAAGCTAGAAGTAACACCAGGTACCCATTACTCCACTAGATCCAAAGCAAGTATTGGTAAGTGTAAAGCCCCAATCATGGTTGATAATGAAATTTTTTATGATTCACTCTCTTTTTAGGTTAAACAGGAGACTACCCCTAAGAAGAGTCACCCTCTTGAGGGTACCTCCACAAAACCACCTCTCCTATTGGCATCCAAAGTATCATGTTGGCCTAATATTTTTGAAAGAGGCCACCTATAGGATCTCCACGACATCATGAAGGCCCTAGGGAGAGTGGCCATGATGACTTCCTCTCTACTATCTCAGGTAGAGACTATCCTAGATGAATACAAGGATTAGTTTGAGATCCTAGAGAAGTTTAAAAGTTTGATGGGGGCTACCAGGGATGGGCATGATGTAGTTGGGCAATTGAATAGTTAGTGTTTGCGATTCTCTGGTGGATCTCTATTTTCTTGGTCTTTGTCTCTTGCTTCTCTATTTTCCCTATGTGGAATTCTATTTAATTTCTAGTTTTTTTCATTTCATTGTTTCCCTTGCATGGGTTTTTGAGAATGGTTTTTATTTGGCTCCTGCATGAGCTTTCTGGTTCTCCTCCTAGGCCCTATAAGGGCTCCTTTTTGTGCTAAAGGAGGTTTACATTTTTTATTTTTTTGTTTAGTTTAATGTATATTTTCTATGGAGTTTTCCTCACCTTGAATCCTCTATTGTAAAATGTTATGGGACCCTTTCAAAATCCCTTTACCAATAAAAATTGAATTACCCGAAAGTGAAAACCGTGTGCAAAATTATGGTAAAATATAAAAGTGCCCATAATTTAACAAAAAATTCCATGCATCTAAATGGGCCAAATGGGTATCCAAATATGCTAAGAAAACTTAAAAAATGTTCTATATCATGAGATATTGCATTTATAATTTCGTAGGTTGTAATTGAAAAACTACTATTTTGGATGCAATTGACATCCAATTTCCTACAATTTGATACCATTGAGAAGAGGAGTTCAAGATATTTATACAAGAGTGTAAATAACCTCAAATACAGTTCCCAATAAAGAGTTATAGAAATTTCAATTTTGAGGTAAATTTAGGGCAAGATGAAGAACCCTAAAATCGATTTTAATTTTTTTTTTAAACTTAGGAAAAACCTTTGAAAATTAATTTTTTGTAATATTCAATATGAAATAATGTCATTGAAAAGTGGATATTCAACATGCTTAATGCAATCTATTTAAAAATGCTTTGTGTAAGAAATTTCAACACCTTGATGTAAGCAATTTAGTAAAATGATGCCAAAAAAATTTAAAATCTTGATAAAAACAAAATCTAAAATTAAAACAAAAAATTTCAAGTGGGTCCCCAGTCTAGACTAAGGCATATTATGCAAGTACAACAATAGTTTCAACTCATATATTGTTGCTTGCATGAAAACATGGTAATTCCACATTGTTTTAGCATCACGGGTGAACCCATGTAGGTTGTGGTATATACCCCCAATAAAATATAAGATATCATGTAGGGTTATGAATAAAAATCATTATTGTTTATCCTCTTCTTGTGCAACGTTTGTTCATCTTCATGGAGCGCATTTGCGCACATTTGTTCTGGAGGTCACACAATAGAACAAGACCTAAATTTTGGTCTGCATAAATCCATAACTTAATTCCTCACTTAAACCTTCTTAATTAATAGGTTTACCATAGGGCAATGATGGATGGGTTTGTGTATGTGTTAATTGTTACCATTTTGTCTATGCAACGGTATCCCTACAAGGGCATAGAGAGATGTGAAGGCTCTAATTGATGTATTGATTAATGGGGGATAAAATTAGTATGGGATACCTTATATTTTAGCTATGCCAAGGCATTAGATAGAAGTGAATAATCTGTGTGATTGCAAAATGAACATGGTGTATTAGTTATCCAAATTGACCCTACAGGTGATAGATTGTATTATTCTAGATTTTTTATGATTGACTCCCATGACATGATCCTACGTCCATATGATTTTATATGTCCTTGGGATGCGTATGATATGAGATTGATGAAGAGTTACCTTTGAGTTTAGATGCTCCAAATGAAGACTACTATGCTCATATGAGAATACAAGGCTATCTCTTGCGTAGCTAATAGACGTAAAAATATTTGATATTATGAATTGATAAATGTGAATTAGTAGATATTAAATCTTTGAGTAATATATTTTTAGAAAATTACGTTCCCTTTTCTTGGATTAGAGAAACCATAGAATGTATATGGAAAATTATTCACCTCTGATGAAATATTACTCTTTTAGTTGAAGATAATCTATTATTTTCATGCTTCAAAGTAGAAAGAAATAATTGCTTGTAGGATAATTTATTTTAGGAAAAAAACAAATGAATTTAATTCATGTAACAAAACTATAGATCATTATAAAATAATATTTAGAATAGGAATTAATATATGATAGGTAAATATGGATAAATCAAATGAGTAATCTATTATGGATTAAATAAAATAATGAAAATAGAATACCTTAATGGAATATTAATTAATTTTATATTGAGGTTATTTTATTTAAAAGAGTAATCCTATAATTGATTGATTCATTATTGACCAAATATATGTTTTGAGTGATTAATGATAAATAAATTGAAATGGATTTTGGAATATGATTATTCTTTGATAATTAGAAAATAATTATATTCTCCACTAGTTGTTTTTACATTAACCTTTTTGGGTACTAGGATAATGGTATTTGTGTAAATATGAATGACATCTTGGTAGCATAGTTGGTCAAGATGCTCGTCGTAGCATTGTGTTGGAGAGGTCAGCGGGTCACAACCCGTTCGATGTGTTTTTCTTGGATTTTAACAATGGTTGATGATTTTTGGGAATGCACTAAGGTTGTTTGGTGTTGACGCATTTAATGAGATTTGAAGCTCACCAAAATATTGAGCAAGGTATGGAAAATAAATTTTTGAATGATTATAAGTTAGGGGTTATAAGGTGAACTTAATGATTATTATATTATGTGCATTGTGAGTTGAAAATTAGGGTGTATTATTGAATGATTATAAGTTAGGAGCTATAAGGTGCACTGAATGAATATTATATTCTATGTATTATGACTTGAAAATTAGTGTGTATTGTTGAATCATTATAATTTAGGAGTTATAAGGTGTACTTAATGATCATCATATTTTTGCATATTGTAAGTTGAAATTTTAGGGTTTTAAAAGATTTTCTTATAACTATTAAAAGGAGAAACAAGATATTATTTTCAATTTATTGTGAAATAATTTTTGTGGATGATTTGAAAATAAAAATGTGCGAACCAAGTTTTTCTAGTGGCAAAAGAAAGAATATTATTCTTAGACAGGTTTTTGAGGGCACATCTTCATCAAGGTAAATTTTAGAGGTATGGTGTTTTAACTCCTTCTCAAGGTGGATTGTTTGAAAGGAATATTTTAAGGTGGAGATATAAGGATTAATTTTATGTGCATTGTTGAAAATATTTGTGTTAGAGTTTGAAATCTAAGCTATGCTTCATTGTTGAATGAAATTGGAAACACATGTGCTAGGGTTTGTGAACAAGTTGTGCATCATTGTTAAATGAAATTGGAAACACATGTGCTAGGGTTTATGAACAAGTTGTGCATCATTGTTGAATGAAATTGAAAACATATGAGCTAGGGTTTGTGAACAAAGTTGTGCATCATTGTTGAATGAAATTGGAAATATTTGAACTAGGGTTTGTGAATAAGTTATGCATCATTATTGAATGAAATTGAGAATATTGGTGCAAGGGTTTGAGAGCATAATTGAGCATTGGTTTGAGTGATATTGGAGGTGAATGTGCAAGTGTTAGAAATCAGATTTGTGAAGCAAGTGTGTGCATTGGTTTTGATTTTGAGAAATACATAAGAAGGTCAACTACTAAGTGTTATACTAGAGATATCTTTTGAAAGCAATAAATGTGGGACATGTGAAAGCGACAGACTTAATGAATGTGAAAATAACATATTGAGTATTTGTATTGCATATCATTATCTTTATGTTCATGAAGAAAAATAATTCTGGGTAGAATATGTCTAAATTACTTTAGTCAAAGAAAGCACTTTTGAGAAAGATATATGAAATTGTTTGTATGCAAGAATTGGGAATATTTGAGCAGTTTATGAGAGTAGGATTGAGGTAGATCTGAGAAGGTTTGTTTGAGGTATATTTGAGTTGGTTTGAGCAATGATAGTAATCTAATTCGAGCAAGCCTTGTAAGAAGGCTTAGAGAATATTTAAGCAGGTTTTAAGATTTATATTGAGCATAATTTATGAACAGGTATGAGCAGTGATTTTGCAGGTTTTAAGAGCTAGTTTGAGTAATTATTTAAGCAAGTTTTAAGAGCTAGATTGAGCAGGCCTTATGTGTAGTCTTGGATTAGAATTGATAAGGTTTTAAATAATAATTTAGTAAACCTTATGTTTAGGCTTGGAGTAGAATTAAATAAGTTTTTGTGAGTAAATTTGAGCAAGTCTTATGTGTAGGCTTGAGCAGCATATCTAAGTAAAGTTGAGAGCAGGTTTTGGTGATAATATTTGAGCAAGTATTGTGTGTAGACTTGGAGAAGATTTGATCAATTCTTGTGTGTAGACTTGGAGAAGATTTGAGTAGATTTGAGAGTAGGTTTTGTAGCAGAAGTGAGAAAGCCTTGTTCAAAGTCTTGAAGAAGTGTAGAGTAGAGGGGATTGAGGTCTCCTGTGGATAGAGGTCCATGAATTGAACAAAGGGGATTGATGTCTCCTGTGGATAGAGTTCCATGAACTTGAGCATAGGGGATTGGTGTCTCCTTTGGGTTGGTGCCCATAAACATTGTAATAGGGAATTGGTTCCCAAGATATTGGTTGAGAAAATTTATAAGAAATATTTTCTCCATGGATGTAGCCCACATTGGGTGAACCACGTTAAATTTGTGTCTCTCATGTGTGTGATGATTTGTGCATTGTTTCATTTACTATTTTGATATTATTATTGTGATCATTTATAAGAAAAGTAAAAGTGTTGATCTTATACTATTCACCCCCCTCTTAGTATAAGCTTGTGTTCTTCAATTGGTATCATAGCGGGTTCCTTCAGGGAAGCCTAATAGCTTGAAGGAAGATCTTATAGGAACACAAATGGCTCATCAGGAAGGATTTTCAACACACAGAGATCCATTGTTTAATGGGACTAACTATGCTTTTTGGAGTGTTAGGATGAAGATATTTTTGATGGCACAGGGAATTGATACATGACAATCAATTGAGAATGGGTACACATCACCTGCAACTCCTCCCATAGATATAAGTGGTAAGAAACTATATGAAAATAATGCCAAGGCAATGAATGCAATTTTAAGTGGATTACAAGAAATATAATTTGTGAAGGTTATGCACTACAAATAAACAAAATAAATATGGGAAAAATTACATAATACATATGAAGGAGATGACAAGGTTAATATGGCAAAAATTCAGACTCACAGGAGGAAGTTTGAGGAATTAAATATGAAATATGAGGAAGATATTTCTAGGTATCTACTTCATGTTGATGAGGTTGTTAACACCATCCGTGGACTTGGAGAAAATATTGAGGATTCTACTATTGTTCAAAAAATTTTAAGGTCACTTCCCATGAGATATGATGCAAAGGTTTCAACAATAGAAGATATGAAGGATCTAGCAACTTTGAGGATAGATGAACTACATGGAATTCTCACAACTTATGAGATGAGGATAGAAAAAGAATAAACATCTAAAAAGGAGGCAACATTCAAAGCTTCAAATAAGACAAAGGATAAGGAACCAGAATTAAGTGATGAATCAAGCAGTGAAGAAGAGGCTAACTTTGTGAGAAGAAATAAAAAGGGTCCAAGAAAACACAAAGATATGAAGACTGTGAAATATTTTAGTTGTGGCAACATTGGTCACTATGCAACTTTTTGTCCATAAAATGGATATAGTAGCAGTGAAGATGAAAAGGAATACAAGAAAAAGAAATAAAGAAAATCTTATCATGAAAATAAAAACATATATGGTCAAGGAAAACATGAGAAGAAGATATTTCAGAGGCACAAAAAGAGTTTTTATGTTGAAGAAGCAAGCAGTGCTTCAAGTGAGAGTGATGAAAGTATTTTAGATAGTGAAAAATAAGAGATTCTATTTTTGGCTATAGAAGAGGAAGAAGGTACTCCCATTGAAGACCAAGTAGAAGATGCTCCTGTTGAAGTTCAAGTAGAAGAGAAAGAAAATGCTCTTGTTATTGTAGATCTAGAGATAGAGAAAAATTTAGAAAAGGAAGAAGAAGCTACAGTTGATATGGAAAAGGAACTTGAAGAGTTAAAAAGAGAGAACTTAATATTGAAGGCTCAAGTTCAAGAGGATGAGGATACAAAGGCAAGAATTCTACAAGATCTCACCAAATTAAGAGTTAGAGTTGAAGAGGCAAAGAAAATTGAAGAAAGTATGGCTAAAAAATTAGAGGTAAAAGAGTTAGAGTGTGAAAAGATAGAAGATGAAGTTATCTCTCTAAAGAAAGGACTTGGAAAATATCTTGATAAGCTAACTAGGTTTAAGGAAAGCTCAAAAAATTTGGATGACATTCTCAAAGTACAAAGATATCCATTTATCAAGACAATACTAGGTTATGAAGAAGGCCAAGAGATACAAAAAGGGGAGTCAAGATCAAAAGAAAAATAAGTTTCAAAGGAAGTGATTGAAGAAGAACCTAAGACCTATGATGATGAGTTGATAAGTGGAAGCATCAAAGAGGAAGAAAACAATGCACAAACAAGGAACATGGATCATCACATAAAAGGTAAGGAAAGAACTATGAGACCACACTCTCCAAGACAAGACAAATACTTCTTCCAAGGATATTGTTACTCATGTAATCATTTTGGTCATAGAGCTATACATTATAGGGTTCATAGTAGGAATGATTTTGGCTTCACCAAGAGGAAATTCAATTCATTTGCACCTTACAAGAACTACAACATCAAGTGTTACAATTGAAATAAGTTTGGGCATAGAGCAAAGTGGTGTAGAATAAAATTTCAAGAACTTCCAAAGACTAGCAAGAAGAAGGATAGCCAAAAGGATCAAAGAGGTATGACTACAAAGATATGGAAAAATATTGAAAGAGAAGAAGAGCATTATAAGCATTATAAGTTGGGAGTAGGTTTACTCCCATATCAAAACTAATTACCTCAATAAAGGAGGTGGTGAGGGGGCTATGCTAAGTGTATTATCTTTAGCCTCAAGGAGCCCTTTGCCATTGATGCCAAAGGGGATAGAATTAAACAAGGGGGAGCAGCCTATCAGGGGGAGAAAATTGGGAATTAAATTACAGTAAAAGGAATATTTTTTATAAGGGTTACCATCAATGACAAAAGGAGAGATTATTGGAAATAATGAGCACAATGAGTTATCATTGATGTCAAAGAATTGATGTCAAAAATTTTCATTGATGTCAAAGGTTGCATGGTATTTAAGGTAAAAATATTCTTCAAGGCAAGGTATATCTAAAAGCAAGGAAAATTGTTGTAAATAAAAGGTTTATAATATTTAATTTAAATATTATAAAGAATGTCAAAGAGGTTGATTGGGACAAATATTTTAAAAATGTGGTTTGGGTCCAAGGTTTAAAATAAAAAGGCCAAGACTTAAAAGAGGAGGCAAGGTTTAAATATTAAGGCTAAATATTTAAAAAGAATAATATTTTAATATTTGAATATTATAATATAAACTTTACACTATAACATTTAAACCCAAAAGAGCAAACATTTTGAGGTTTCAAAATATAAGCTGACCTTGGAAAATTCGAAGACAAAGCATATAAATACATTTCCCTTTCACCTTTGGAAGTTGTCACAAGTATTTTTGTTAATAATTTTTGGGCATGATTATTGCGAATGACAGACATAAAGATGCAGTGAAACTTTAGAGTGTCTAGGTGCTGGCATTGAAAATTACGTGTATGTGCAGTTTGGGTCTCACCCGTCTAGAGCAGCCCAATGGTTGATTTGCTTGCATGACCGCTGTTGAGAAAAGGGTTGTAGGGTCAAAACCCCTAGACATTGTTTTGGGTGTTTGAGTTTTTTGGATTGCACACTAAGGACAAGGATATATTCATAGGTGCTCCTTTTGGTTCCAACCAATGTGGTAGTGCAGTTGGTCAGGGTGCTCATGACATCATTGTGTTGGAGAGGTTAGTGGGTTGAAACATGCTCAGTGTGTTTTTCTTGGCTTTTAACGATGGTTGATGATTTTCAAGAATGCACTAAGGTTGCTTGGTGTTGATGCAGATAATGAGATTTGAAGTGCACCAACATATTGAACAATAAATGGAAAATACATTGTTGAGTGATTATAAGTTAAGGGTTATAAGGTGAAAATGATTAGATTTTGTGCATTGTAAGTTGAAAATTAGGGTGCATTTTTGAATGATTATAAGTTAGGAGTTATAAGGTGTACTTAATGATTATTATATTGTGTGTATTGTGAGTTGAAAATTAGGGTGTATTGTTGAATTATTATAAGTTAGGAGTTATAAGGTGTACTTAATGATTATCATATTCTGTGTATTGTAAGTTGAAATTTAAGGGTTTTAAAAGCTTATTTTTAAAATATTAAAAGGAGAAACAAGGTATTATTTTCAGATTTATTGTGGACATATTTGAAAGACTTTTTGTGGATGATTTGAAAAGAAAAATTTTCTAACCAAGTTTTTCTAGTGGTAAAAGAAAGAAGATTATTCTTAGACAGGTTTTTGAGGGCACATCTTCATCAAGGCAAATTTTAGAGGTATGGTGTTTTAACTCCTTCTCAAGGTGGATTGTTTGAAAGGAATATTTTAAGGTGGAGATATAAGGATTAATTTTATGTGCATTGTTGAAAATATTTGTGTTAGAGTTTGAAAGCTAAGTTGTGCTTCATTTTTGAATGAAATTGGAAACACATGTGCTAGGGTTTATGAACAAGTTGTGCATCATTGTTAAATGAAATTGGAAACACTTTTCTAGGGTTTGTGAACAAGTTGTGCATCATTTTTTAATGAAATTAAAAACATATGAGCTAGGGTTTGTGAATAAAGTTGTGCATCATTGTTGAATAAAATTGGAAACATATGAGCTAGGGTTTGTGAACAAGTTGTGCATCATTGTTGAATGAAATTGAGAATATTGGTGCAAGGGTTTGAGAGCATAATTGAGCATTGGTTTGAGTGATATTGGAGGTGAATGTGCAAGTGTTAGAAATCAGATTTTTGAAGCAAGTGTGTGTATTGATTTTGATTTTGAGAAATACATAAGAAGCTCAACTGCTAAGTGTTACACTAGAAATATATTTTGAGAACAATAAATGTGGGACATGTGAAAGTGATAGACTTAATGAATGTGAAAATAACATATTGAGTATTTGTATTGCATATCATTCTCTTTATGTTCATGAAGAAAAATAATTATGGGTAGAATATGTCTGAATTACTTTAGTCAAAGAAAGCACAAATGGGAAAGATATATGAAATTGATTGTAGGCAAGAATTGAGAATGTTTGAACAGTTTTTGAGAGTAGGATTGAATAAGATCTGAGAAGGTTTGTTTGAGGTAGATTTGAGTTGGTTTGAGTAGTGATAGTAAGATGATTTGAGCAAGCCTTGTAAGAATACTTGGAGCATATTTAATCAGGTTTTAAGATTTTGATCGAGCACACTTTATGAATAGGTATAAGCAGTATTTTAAGCAAGTTTTAAGAGATGGTTTAAGCAATGATTTAAGTAGGTATTAAGAGTTGGATTGAGTAGGAATTATGATTAGATTAGAGAAGGTTTTGGAGTATAATTGAGTAAGCCTTATGTGTAGGCTTGGAGCATAATTGAGCATGTTTTTGTGACTAGATTTGAGCAAGTCTTGTGTGTAGACTTGGATAAGATTTGAGAAAGTCTTGCATGTGCACTTGGAGTAGATCTAAGTAGATTTGAGAAAAGTTTTTGGTGAGCATATTTTAGCAAGTCTTGTGTGTATACTTGGAGAAAATTTGAGAAAGTCTTATGTGTAGACTTGGAGTAGATTTGAGCAGAGTTGAGAGCAGTTTTTATAGTAGAAATACACAATCCTTGTGTAAAGGCTTGTAGTAGTGCAAAGTAGAGGGGATTGAGATCTCATATGGATAGAGGTGCATGAACTAAATAAATGGAATTGGTGTCTCCTATGGATAGAGTTCCATGAACTTGAGCATAGGGAATTGGTGTCTCCTTTGGATTGGTACCCATAAACATTGTAATAGGGAATTGGTTCCCAAGAGATTGGTTGAGAAAATTTATAAGAAATATTTTCTCCATGGACATAGCCCACATTGGGTGAACCACATTAAATATGTATCTCTCATGTGTGTGATGATTTGTGCATTGTTTCATTTAATGTATTGATATTATTGTTGTGATCATTTATAAGAAAAGTAAAAATTTTGATCTTATACAGTTCGCCCCCCCTCTTAGTATAAGCTTGTGTTCTTCAAATATCACCATAATCTCTAAAGGGTTTGAATTATTTTATGAAGGTATTATTCATCATACTCTATGGTTGGAATGATGTATTCTCTTGCTTTAGATACCAATATATTGAGAGTTCTCATATTGTAGAAATAAATAACTGCAACCATTTATTTGGTTGATTTACACCATTCACTTTCCAAATGGTTATGCATATCCTAATATTTATTTTTAGGTCCTCCTTCCATTCCCCCATGAAGTGTGGGCATCACTATTTACCTACTTTTTTAGCTACACTAGCCATTGTTGGATCTCCTTCCTCGTCACTTGAGGAGGTATCTTCCAAAATTATTAACCGATTCCTTGCTTGGGTGGGTGTTCCAGTACATTATTCTTCATCAAATGTTTTTATCTATAGTACCTTATTTCCACCAGATAGTCATATCTTGACCTCCTATGTATCCTCACTCTACAACCTTCTTTGCTAAAATATCGATTGTGTACCTAGTTCTCCTTCGTGAGACCTCACATCTTGTTTCTTTTGTGCCTAAATCTCATCCTCTACACCCCTTTGCAACCTTCCTATCACTTGTTCAGGTGTTACCATCCATTCACTATCTTCTCATACAATTCTTCCATAAAAATCGTCTCTTACATTTACATTCTCATTGACTCTTGGTGGTTCTTGTATCCTTTCTTTTGTATCTACCAACAACATATACCACCATTAAGTATCTCCTTCTTCTGAAGTCCATACTTATTTTATTATCGCTTCAATTATAGAGTTGTTCATTGTTTTCATTTGAGCAATTCTTGTGCTCCTTTTAACAAGTATTTTCTCCTCTCCTTGATCTCATATCCTACGTCTTTGTAAACTTGTATCTGTCATTCACCTCCAATTGGTTTTTACTCACCACTTGTCATAATGCCATAGGTTATTCTATATTGCATTAAATTGAAGTAATTTTTATAAGCAACAACACCAAATGTAGCACAAGGGAGATTATTCCTATGAGGGGAGGCAATTTGGTAGGTTTGAAGATGAATCCCAATTGTTTATAACAACTTTTTCCCAAATAATATAGGTGTACAATTTACCTTTGAACGATTTGTGACTTTCACAAAATTACTTGTACAATCACCAAATTGTACAATTGTACGATCTAAATTGCACAATAGGATGTCATGTATAATTTACCACTTGGTCAAGTTGTTGAAAGTTATTTTACAATCCAAATCGATCAGTTTTGTAATTGTTATCTCCAAAAACTTGATTTTCCTTAATTGGTAAGTTTAAACTACATAATTGCACTCCCAAATTGGGCAACGATCAATTGTATAGTTTGGTGGTCAGGATGTATGATTTCACCAAATCTTTGTTGAATGTTTTATTCATAGATTTATCAATTTGCACATTGTTCTTCTCCAAAAAATGTTTGGGTTATCTTTCTAGTTTAATTACCAACATAGTTTTACAACATGCAAACCCTAATTCATTGCCATTGAATTATTATCATTACCAATGTTTCTAGAAATTGTACAACAACATAATAAAATTTTTGTATAGTAATAATAATGTGCAATATCAATTCCTCAACATTATCTAGGGTTAAGAGTTCAAAATTAGTATAATTCCATTACCACAATGTCCATATTCCATACCATTTTGGCCATACTTGCATATAACACACAATATAGAATCACCATCCACATGCACAATAGAATTCACAATAACTCACAACTACAATGTTGCTTTCATTATTATGGTTGAATATGTTTGTACAATTATCAATGAACAATCACAATGAACAACCAAGAACAACTATGATCTACAACAACAACCACTAAAATTGAATGGGGGTACTTATAATGTTTGCCTCAGCCATTCCAAAGTTGTTCCTAAGACAACCACTATTTACAATTACCATCCCCGTAAACAATCACTTACATTAAGGTATTCCTAAGTCTAATTTTATTATTATTAAATTAATCTTAAATGCACATTTATGATATTTGTACACTTACCCGTAATTGTACATTTTACAACTCCACATGTGTACAATTTGGCTAAACCCTCTATATGTATGTTTTTACAAACCGTACATCTAAAAAAATTAACAAAACTAATAAAATTGTGCAAATCCTGTTTTCACTTTTTCTTCTTTTGTGAGGTGGATTTTCTGCCTACACTTTACACCCTCACTATAATAGTCTTGGTCATACTTTGGATAAAGAGATATTTTTCTCCAACTAGATTGTCTTTCTCACTTTCACTCATCGACTAGACTCTCTATTACTTCCTTGAGCTCACACTTGCTCAACTTACCATCCCATAAGGGTCTCTCCCTTATTTATATTTCCATGAGAGCTAGATATTACATGCATGGAAAATTCTAGATGGACACATGGCAACATTATCTAGAAATCTATTTCTTGACTTATTTCATAATATCATGATATTCTAGATTTTTTTTGGAATATTTCTATGATATTTTTAGTTATATTTAATAGTCAAAATATCACATGATTCTATAGATTTTTATTTTTATAATTTTCTTATTATATTTATAATTAGATGAGATAGTCAAAGACCACATGCTTATAGAGAATTTCCTTTTGATTTTTTTTATAATTATATGGCTTGCATACAATACTTTGACTATCTTATTTTTCTACAAAATATATCCTACTTGACAAAGATATTACCATGACAATGCACTTTTACTATATACTATTACTTTTTATTGTGACCTATTACCTAGTACACTATTATTTTCTAATCCTTTTGTACAAATATTATATTATAATTTAATAGTCATCACAACCTTTTTATTGAAGCTACTCCATTTCAAGAATCCTAAGAAACCTATCAAGCCATAGTCTTATCTAACAATCCAAACATATTCTACATGCTCCTTATACTACTCATGTAAATAATCTTTAAAAAAAATGATGTGGATATATCTTCCCTTCCTATTTTACACTCTATTTTCAAAGTAGGATTAATATATTTTAGAGGATGAATATCTTGAGTTTATCATGGTTCACCCATTTTTGGATAGGCCTTCCATCTAGCTCCTCAAGCTTGTAGGTCCCATTGTCATGCACAACAACTATGCGATAGAAGCCCATATGCGCGCATAGAAATTATTTATGATTTCTATATTTGTGTTGGGAATTATACACCATCACCAAGTCAATACATTTGAAGGGAGACCATTTGACAATTTTTTCCTAATACTCTTTTACTTTAATTTTTATCTTTGCAATGTGGTCCTATGTTACTTGTCATATTTTGTATTGCTAGTGTAGTTGTACTATTTAATTCTTCACATATTCTCATTTATTCTTCTTATCTTGTATCATCATATATTAATATTAAGGATAGGATAAATGCCATACATCAACTAGAATGAAGAATATCATATGGTTGACTTGAATGTAGCCCTATAATCCCATAATGTCACATGGATTATTTTATCCCATGTGTTGACTTGAAAAGCTACATTCTTTGCAAGGATTTGACATAGCATATTATTAGTTAATTCTGCAAAGCCATTACTACTTGGTTTATATGAAGTATTCCTCTTATACTTAATTGGAAACTAATTTATCAAGTCTTCTTACACTTTGTTTAGGAAATGGGTACCTTAGTCAAAGATAATATCTATTGGGTATCCAAACCTACTAACAATTTTCTCGTAGATGAACCATGCAATGTTTACCTTTATCTTGTACTTCACTAGTCAAGATTCATCGCACTTGGTCATAAAATTAATTACAAAAATGATGTATTTTTTGGCTTGTTCTATTGTAGGAAGGGGTCCAAAAATATCAATTCCCCACTTCTTTAAGGGCCTAATACAAAAGGTAAGACATTAGATTGAAACTATCATATTATTATTACCAAAGGACTGACACACATTGCATGTTTTACCATACTTTATACAATATTTGAAGAGTGTTAATCAATGATACCGTGCATCTAAAACTCATCTTGTTGTAATCTTCCCAGAGAAATATGCTCTACACATACCATCATGGGGACTCTACAAGCAATTGCTTTGTTTTCTCTCTTGCAATGACTCATTGATACTTCCCATTTTGCCCTACCTAATATAAATTTCCTTGCATTATTGAATAGGATTGCAAGACTTAAGCATCTCCTCTTCGTTCTTGACATTGCACCATTTGGAAACCTAGCTTCAATTAATTATCTCCAAATGTATATATATTCCTTTGGAACAACTTATACTACTAGCAACATTACATAAAGAAACTTTACATCTTCAAAATTCAAATCCAACTCCCTTATATTATCTCAAAAAAGCACCTATATTGACATCTATTTTAGTCGATTGGTCAACAATGTCAAAATCAAGTTCTTACAAAAGGAGAATACATTTGGCTATCCTTCTGAATAGATTGGGTTTATTGATAATATACTTAAGGGCAACATGGTCTGTAATAATAGTGAACTTTTACCATAAATGTAAGTTCCAAAATTTCCTGAGGGTAAAGATGATGGCTAGTACTTCCTTCTCTGTCATGACCCTCCCTTGGAACACTTCTCACTAGATAGATTCATGACTGATTCAGATGCTTGTAGATGGAATAAAATATTTGTTATTGCAGATTTCTCCTTGGATTATGAAAATATTATGTGAAATGAGGTGATGAATTGCTTAGGGAAAGTATACCAAAGCCTTGATAAGGAGTTTGGTTACTATTGATAATTTTGTTCTCTAATTATGTTTCCTTTTTGCTATAACTAAATTATGGAAAGGATTCCATAGGGACAATAAAAAAAGGAGTTTTTTTGAAAAGACATAATGAATATATATAGTCATTATAGATAAATATTGGTTGTCTTATTTTTTTTAACTAAAAATAGAATAGCTCAATAGAAATTTTGAGTATTAATGATGGTTGTTTTTTGGAATTGACTATTTTTATTTTACTATAAAAATAAAATACATGCTTATATTTAAGTACACCCTTCATAGGATGATTGTTCTCTAAAAGAAAAGAAAGAGATTTTAAATAATTTTAGAGGTACAATATTGAGATTTTGAATTGTGTCGAGTTATTATGATATCTCAAACCTGTAGTTAGAAATGTTGGAATTTTTTGTGTTTAATGCTTAATATCGTGGACCCCCTACGTATGGGGTAATACTCTTCCACGTACTTTGAGAAGTAGTAAATATGTGAGCATAGGTTTATCGAACTCTAGTCCTCTAAATGAGCATTAAAATTGAAGTAATGGATGGTGTGGAGTTTTGGAAAGGGATGGAGAGTAAGGAATGGGTGAGGAGATCAAAAGACAAACTAGAAGGAAGGAGAACTAGGATATAAGAGTGCATGTTGCAAATTGTTGAGGATTTTACTCTATAAAACTAGGTATTTATATTGATGTCCCTTATTCTTACAAATGAGCTGGTAATGCCTTGTTAATTTCTAGAGTTAGTTACTTGGGTTGGAATATCTACGAGGCCATATATGGTGTTAGAATATTGAGCCTAGTTCTACTATATGTTATTTTTAAATAACTCTACTACTTCTTTAGATACTATGGAAGTTATATTTCTTTCTAGATGAATAGCACCCAACAATGTGATTGTTTCCCTTGATGTTGATTGTGGGATTCTGTAATTAAATGCATGATATTAAATTGGATTATCCAGAGAGATAGTTATATGCATGGATAATCATTATCTAGGGGAGGACTAGGTTCATCATATTATAGATGATGAGCCCAACAACCAACAAACTCTTTCCTTTTCTTGGTAATTAGATATATGAGAGTGTATTCAGGAAATGTGGCTTCTACGCCTAGAACTTTTGTTGGTGTGAAGTATGTCGAGTCTAGTCACGATCCTAGGAAATGGTTAACTAAATTTTTATAGTCCTGTAAGGTGTTTGGATGTGTGGATGCGTAACCACTAGGCTGTGATAGTTTCTAAATAAAGTTACATGAGATACAAAACTATAAGTGTAATGATTGCTCCTCCTTTTTAATTAATTGGTGGAATTTTTATATGTATGGTATACTCTTTGATAAATTATTCTGTGAGTGCAATGACTGCTCCTCCTTTTAAATGAATTAGTGGAATTTTTATATGTATGGTATGCTCTTTGATAAACAATTTTGTGAGTGCAATGACCACTCCTTTTGATGAATTGGTGTATGAATCAGAAATCAAGCAACACAAATACAAAAGATAAAATTATAACAAGCACAATAATTGTAGAAACAAAAATGCAACACCACATAACAAGATATAGATTGAACTCAAAAAGATAATATTACACAATGAATAAATTTTTATTAATGGAGGGGACTCAAAACTCCATTGTTACAATAAAGAATCTTTAAATTCTTTGATACAAATGTACACAATGCTAGGGTTATCCAAAATCCTAGCTACAAAATTGGTGGTGTCTTCAGAATGCGTCCTTACTCCCAACAAAAATTAGTGGACTTCTAGTTATCTGATGTTGGGCCACTCTAGCTTAAGAATATTTACAATGCTAATGTAATGCTACCATATCTACACACAAGAAAATAGCAAATGAGTTAGTAATAACAATGAGGGCTCCTTATGTGAAACCCTCAAAAATCAAAACTAAACCCTAGCTATGCAATAAAAGAATGTGAACAGATTCTAACAACATAATAGAATATAACAAAATGATTTTGGATTTACCTTGCTTATCTACCATTTTCTATCTTGTTAGATCTATTGTAGGAAAACGATGCGATGATGCCCTAGCATCACCCGAGGGCTAGAAGGGTTGTAGAGCTCTAGTTTAAAACATCCATGGGTGTTTGAAAGCAGTAAAAAATACCCATGGGTGCTCAAAAATGGTAGAGGGTACCTAGAGGAACTTGGTGAAAGAGGAGAAGCACCCAGAGGTTTTCAAAGGTTATAGAGAGTGCTCGAAGGCGTTCAAGAGATGAGGTAAAAATATGTAGAAGCAGATATGGCTAAATGAGAGGGGTGATGATGGATGCAAGGATTATGGTGAGCAAGGATAGAAGGTGAGAGTGCTTGGATATTCAAAAAAAAATTCAACTCAAGTAAACCTCAAGGGTTTAGAAATCAAAATGGGTCCTATTAATAATCCACACTAGGATATGTTAGGGTTTGAATGACACAAATTGTGTGGCTCAGATTAAAACATAAAGTAGGGTGGATATTAAGTTTAGGCGTGTGGCACGGATTGATGTGGATGTATGGCTAATATTAAGTTAAATCATATTGTTGGGATTTATTCACATATATAATATTTATATTTATTAAATATATAAAAATATAATATTAAAATATTAATATTAAACATATATTTAATAAATATGCCTAAATATATATAAATAAATGGGTAAAATTGTAGGAAGACCTGGATGGATGACAAGTGGCTAGGTTTGGGTGTCTATAGATGCCTCTTTTTGTATTACATTGCATGAAACACAATGCAAAACAAAATAACAAGACACTTGTTTGGGTGAGTTGCAAAAGCAATTTTCTCTTAGGATGAAAAATGAGCTTGAAGAAAAAGAATTAAAGAATTTGGATTTGCATAGCTTACCCTCTCAATTAGCAACTGAGTTTGCAAATGAATCTCACGAGCCAATTGAAAAATCTATGCAAATGAATTATGGAAGATGTGAATGATGTAAATGTGATACCGTTTTTGCCCCAATGGTGGGAAGGAGATTGGTAAAAACTGTAATATGATGAATCTATTTTTGCCCCAATAGATGAAGAGTTTTGTGAAAAATGTGATGAAAATGTGTCTATTTTTACCCCAAAATATGAAGGGTTTTGCCAATTATAAATGTCATGATCATGTAATATGTATCCCGTTGTGGTAAATTCAAAAACACATGTGATTGCCCCAAATTTTGGGTGATTCGATGTTGTTGAAGAATGTGCCTTCTGGTGTCATTGATATGCAAAGATGAAAATGCAAATAAAATAAAAGGAGTCAAATTTGGAGGCCTACTAGTGACTATTGAATAATTCCCATGATTGTAACCAATCATCCTAGCTAATGCCTATCTTTGTGATGACTGTCAAGGAATTTTTGAAATGATGAAATGTGATTTTGTCCATTTTTTAAGCCCCACAAACTAGGCCATCAATGACAACTATTGTGCAATTTTTTCTTGGCAAGGTTTCATGCAAAATATGAAGTACCCTATGTGATTGTGATTTTGAACAAGAGGATATGGAATTATGAAAATGACCAAGTGTCATTATTGTAGGTTATTCATCTTACCAAATTGCATGGATGCAAATCGCTGCAATCACCAAGTATATAGAATAAACTACTAGATACAAGGTTCACTTGAATGTTGTTTGAACTTGGAAAATATGCAAATAATGATGTGTAATGATATTGATGATGTGAAAATAAATTTTTGATGATGAGAATGATGATTATGGTCGTTTTGTGAAGATTTGGACCATTTTGGAGTGCTTGTGTAACTTGTTAAGCAGATTTGCAATTTATGGTCATAAATAAAAATTATGCATCCAAACCAATTGGAACCTTCACAAAACTTGTTAATATGATGAAACAGATGCATGAATTTAATATGAAGTGATTTGGTTGGGATAATCCACTATTTTGTAAAATTTTATTCTTTTTCCAAAACTAATGCCAAATGTTAGTTGGTGCTTTTAGCATGCGTAGATGCCCATCGATGTTTGGGTGTTTCACAAATGCCCTGGTTCATTTGAATGCAATAAGAAATGCCCATGGGTATCTCAAGGCATATAAGGTAGCTATAAATATCTAGAAGGACAAGAAATGAAGCTCATTTATGTGTTTGTGAGTTTGAGAAGCTGCATCTAGGAGAGTTGGATGTAGTGAAGTGTAGTGAGGTGAAGTGAATTTGGTGTGGAAGCTATGGTAGTGGAAGGAGTAGATATGGGAGTCAAATATAGAGTACGATTAGTTGAGGTAATGTCATTCTTGTACAAAAATTGTATGTTTTTTTTTTAATTTATTAATGATAAATGTTTTTTGTTGTGCTACAACTTAGAATTCTGGAGGATCGGTACTGGTTCTCACCTTATATTCATAGGATGAGGAAGGCACTAGTGGAAGGGAATTGGGGGGATGGGAGCACTTCAATGTGGTTTAACTGAAAGGCTTACCAGTGGTAGGTTTAGGTAGGGAACAACCCTATGCAAGGAGATGGGTGGTGGCTAAGGATGTGCAGTCGAGTCATCATGTGTGGATGAGCCAGTGGTACCAGGATTTGTGGGCTAGACTAACATCCACCCAAGTTATATGGAGGCCATGGTGAGGTAGCAGGTGGAATAGATATGGATATCATTTATGATAGGTGTGGTAGGCTAGGTGGGTGGTTGGGAGATTTCATAGTGAGGCTAAGAATTTTTAGTTCTCACGCGTACTTCGATAGTTCAACTTGATGTAGGGAATTTTAGAGGAGTTGATGCTCTATAGGAGGAACCGAGAGGAGATAGGTCTACCATGTGTAGAGCCATGGAGGGTGGCCTATGATGATTATGAGGAGATAGATCTCATAGATGTGGATGATGTGAGTACTACTCTAGATTATGATGTGTGGTTTGCCACACAACCACCATGGGCACCGACTCTAGTAGTAGCTAGTGGATATGGAAATGAGGTTGACGATGAGGGGATCCATGGGACCCCTAAGTAGCAGTGGTATATTTGATCATATAGTCAAATGAGGAGGACTAAGGGTGTGACAAGGTAGGATCCAAGGTGTGAAGGAGATGACAGAGATAGGGATGATGTGGAGGAGACTTTGGATGAGCCTCTAGATAGGAGTGAGGAGTATTAGGTGAGGATAGAGCAATGTGTAGTGGAGCAGGATGTGATGGTGATGACTCAGTATGAGAGAATCATAAGGCTCCAGGTAGAGCTGCTAGAGAAGGAGCATCAACATAATGTCAACATAGCATATTTTTGGTCTCAGCATAGGTATATCAAGGTATTGGAGGATAGGTTGATGGAGCATCATATTCTACTTCCTGATCCTCCAACCTCATCTATATCTGAGGTTACTAGGCATAGCGATTCTAGGCATAGATCTATTTTTAGGGCTCCTTCTAGGTCACAGGGGTCCTCTTGGAGGGTGTAGCATGTTCTTGTTGGTCATCAAATCTACCTAGGAAAGGATTTTGGGTAAGTGTATGCGCCCTAGACCTGGACCAACATTGAAAGGCCGAAGGGAAGAGATGCCCCTCGTGCCAATCTCCGGAGAAAGGTCGGCTCCTATGCTAAACTACTTTGGTGTTTTGAGATAAGGGATGCAGGAAAGAGATAAAAGGAGTAAGGGTTAGAGAAAGAAATAAAAAGGGGTAAGGGAAGAGAGATCGATGATTTAAGGTGGGAGAGAACAGGAAGCACGATCACTAACTAGCAACTTGAATAGCAGCAAAGAACACCAAGAATAAACGAAAGAAATGCCACATTAACCTTCCTATGTATCCTCTGGGCGAGCTCCAGGGATTCTCCTTCTCCCTTTCATCGAAATTCAGGGTTCAGAGTAAAGACGATTAGGACAAGTGAATGTAATAGAAACCACAACCCACCAGGCAGCATAAAAGAAAACCAATATAGCGTTTTTCCTCCCCTATGTATCCTTCAGGCGAGTTTTAGGGTACAGTCCCCAATCGCACACCGGATTCAGGATTCAGAGTCTCAGTATGCAAATGAAGAAAGACAAAAGAATCAAACACAGAAGGCAGCATAAAAGAGAGAAATTGAGCCCAAAGCTCTTTAGTATTAATCGCAGGACATCAAGTTACAACAACTTTCTAGCAAAAAGTTCCCCCCCTTTTTCCATTACAATGCCTGGGTTTTTATAGAGGACCCGACCCTCTGAGCCATAATTACACAGAATGGAGGAGTACATCCTCGAAAGCCGAGAAGTCGGCTCTTCGTGGCTCTCATGACTGAGCTCTCAAATCTGTTACCAAAACTAGCAGCTACGATCGGGTCAACCATGGAAATATGCATTAATGAGCCACCTGGACGTCCTTGGTCCTCGGGTGCGGTGCTCGAGTGGCCGCCATGCTCGCCAGTTTCTTCATCATGGACTGATACTTCATTTTCAATTGCTAAAAATGAACAATGGACTTATCGGGCACGAAAAAGTGCATTTATGAGGCACTTGATCGCCTCGAGAAAATACTCGACTTGGAGCACGTGCCTTTGAAGTGCTTCGCTAGTTTTCAACTTTGCTTCGCAATGGACTTGTGCCAAAGCAGATTCTCCTTGATTTGCACTTCGCATGGTGAAGCTTCGCAAGACAGCTTCGGGGGTGATGGAGGCCAAAGCATATCTCCTTTGCAAAATGGGCTCTTCGTAATTGCTTCACTGGAAAATGTGTCGAAACTACTTCGGCTAGGCCTTCTACCCAAAGTATATACTTCACTGGTGAATTAAAAAATGCTTCATCGTGAACCTTCTTCAAAACTGTGGTTCGGGAGTATTTCATTCGAAGTGCATCCCTACCTTCAAAATGCATCTTCTACTTCAGGTGAAAGTACTTCCGCAATGATTTTCGGCGAAGTAGAAATGGTTCACTGATGCAGGGCCCGAAGTGGATGCTTCGGCGGCTTTTCGGTGAAGTGTTTTCAGTATTGCGCTCCTTCAAATCCCGCTTCGCAAAACTTTTGCCCGAAGTAGCTTTTTGAAATGCTTCGGGTGCGAAGTAGTTTCATTCTTCTTCCTTTGTATTTTACTTCGGCAACACCGCTTCACAAAAATCTCGCCCGAAGTAGTTTTCTTGCCTTAGCCAATTTGGACCGTGGTCTAGACTTTCCTTCTTCGACGAAGTTGTTCTTTTGAATGCCGCTTCACACAACTTTCGCCCGAAGTAGTGGTTTGAAGCGTTTCGGGCCCGAAGTTCTTTTAATCGCTTCCCTTGTTATTCTTCTTCGGCAACACTACTTCGCAAAATTTTTACCCGAAGTAGTGCTGGAAATGCCTCGGGTGTGAAGCTCTTCTCATTTTCTTTCGGTGAAGCTCTTTTCCCTAGCTTGTTCGACAGTGAAGCTCTTTCTTTTTCATTTTATGTACAAGGGGGTGGCATGGAAAGCCAAAATTGCTGCAACTTTGCAAATAAAAAAAAACAACAAAGAAATACTTTACAAAAACACTGTACAAAATTTTGATTTCTTTTTCTACCCCTTGTGCAATGTGACAAAATTGTCAACATTCTTGGTGGCTCGCGGGGCAACGAGCTCGTCTCGGTGGGAGAACCCTTAGCTTTGATCCATTGGGCCAGAGTCACCTCCAGATCCTTCTCCTCCTTCTCCCTCTGGGAGTGCTTCTACAGCTGGTTCTCCTTCTTCTTCTGCTTCTTCTTCTTCCTCTTCTCCTTCTTCTTTTGGCACGGCTTCCTCGGGAGCAGCTTCCTACGGTGGTGATGGGGCAAGATGCTCATGGATTTTCCTCATAGTTCGGCGGACCTGAGACCAGGCACTCTTCGAGAAAGGTTCTAGATCTTGCAGAGCCTTGATCAAAACGTGGAACCGATCAATCTTCCCGATATCGACGTGTTGGGCTCTAGCATACAGGTCATTCAAGTAGGCCATGATCTTGCAGTATCTTAAAAGGTAATCTATGATCTACCTTTCTATTATTGGCTCCGCCCATCCGTCTATCTCTGAGACATCACTTTCAAACTGAAGCCATGTCGGCTTAATCTCTTCTTTGGTCAGGAGATTCCCATCATCATCTATGAAGCTCGAGAAGCCCATGGAAGAGAGATCTTGAAAATAGCCCATTGATGTGTGTTGCTCATTCTCGAACACATCCAGGAGGTCCTTCGCCTTCTACATTTTTTGCACCTTAGAGAAGAAAGCATGAACTATGGCCCGGGCTGTAGACCAATCCCTAGCTATCCGACTCATCGCAGGGACCTGCAAGTCTTGATATTTGGTGCTTTGGACATCGAAAGCTAATTTGAGTCAGCCTCTAGCTTTCTGAGTGATCTCATCGATGATTGGCCCTCCTTCGATAGCGGCATTCTGGGCTTCCATGATATAGGCCAAAATTGAAAGGGCACTAGAGGCCCGAGATCTAAAGTTTTTGAGCAAGTGCGAGCGAATCTCCTTGATTCTACTCCTGTCACACAGCCCTAGGCCCTCCTTTTCATACAACTGACTCTGCATCTGCAAGATTTTTCCTTCGAGCTCTTTGGCCCTCAGATCATTCTCGACTTGTCTCTGTGCTCGATTTTTAGCTGTACACTCTAGTTGTTGTATCTGCAATTTTAGGGCATGTGCTTCTTTCCTCATCAGCTTGCACTGCTCCTCGGCATCTGCTAACTTGGACCGGATTCTTGCCAGCTCTTCTTCTAGTTTGATATTAGCGCTCTCTGCTTCAAATCTACGCTGACTGGCGATATTTGCATGTGCTCGAAAAGTCTCGATTTTGACATGCATGGATGTAGATTCCTTTTCTACATTTAAATTCTCCAGGTCCTTGGTCTTTTCCTGGTAATCATAATCTACTGGAGTCATTTCATCCAGAGGCTTCTGGACCTTGGGGACCTTCTTCACTTTATGCAGCTTCCCGCCCTTCAAGTCAAAAATGGCACATTTTTCTACTTCGGCCAGAGAGCGTCCTCTCTTTTTCCTGGCCTCTTTCAACATTCTTTCGGTATTTTGTTGGGCTCGAAGTAGCTTCTCGGCTAGGGGGCGTTCCTTAATCAAGGACATTTTAGATTCAAAGGAGGCTGGATCTCCAGCCAAAGGAGTAAACAAATATAATGAATTGATGGGGGATGCCTCACCAGAAGGTTCGACGATAGGGGTGACGGGAGCTTCAGCGAGTGGGACAACGTTGTGCATGATGGGGGAGTGGGACACGGGGTTCGACGTTTGAGTACTATCTTGGCCCTGACTAGGAACTAAGGGAATGGTGGCATGTATGGGTGAAGCAGTTTCAATAGGCTCGTCCTGGCCGGATGACTCGGGTGGAGTAGGGCTAGGCAGAGCACAAGGTGAACTTGGGATGGCCATGGGCATGACGTGAAGAGGCGATTGACCTTGCAGGGGTAGGGGAGACTGAGGAGAATGCATACCTACATGCCCTCCTAGCAGAGCAGCCGTGGTGACATCTTGAGTAGTCGGCTCCTGCTCATCTTGGGCTTTGGCACCCCCTGCCTCTATGATTTCCACTTTGGTGTCCCCTTCTGATTGGAGGAGTGTCTCCACATCAATGATATCTATATTTGGGACTATTTCGGCACTTGGTGGCACTGCTCCCTCAACATTTGCCTCGATCAGGCCTGGTGTAGGTTGTTCGGCAGGAGCACTTGGATGCCCTGTGCGGGGTCACTTTGGGTGGCTCGGAGGCACTTGAATTTGTTTTGGCCTTCTTCTTTTCCTTCTCTCCAATGGTTGCTCTGACTCTTCGGCACTTGTGTCTTCAGATGGTCCCTGTGGTAGTGCCCTTGGTGCAGTTTCAGCTTCTTTCTGTCCTCCCGAGGCATCGTCGGTCCTTCCTGGGCTTTTGCCCGATCCTGGGGTAGCTGGAGGAACAAAATCGGTGAAGGATATGGGCTTCCAAGATCCAACATTGGCTTCATAGACAATTGCGAAGTCCCTATCCATTGCCAAGAGTCCATAGGAATTCATCTTTCGATGATGGACTCTCATTATCCACCATTCCCTCAGCTGTTCCTCATCCCAGTTCTTCAATTCTTCCTTTAAATCGTCCTTGGCTTTCCTCCAGAATGTGGAGTCTGGAGTCGGGAAGGGGTACTGGTCAGGGTCAAACTCCACTTCCATGGGGTAAAAATCATGCCAGGGAGGCAACGTTCTCACTCTTTCTAAGTGCCACTCCAGATCCTTCCCGTTGGGATTATTTCTCTGCTCCATTATTTCAGGGTGGGGGCAGACATGAAAATTCTTGCATTTTAAGTGATCCTTCATCACTCCTAGAGGATCATAAAGCCACCTCTGCGGAATCTGGAGCAGGCCAAAATTGGTGAGCTTTTCTTCCAGGAATATGTTCTGCCTTAAGGAGAATACTTCAATTACCCCCATCCTAAAGGGAAAGTCACAGGTGTGGGCCCACTTTCGGCCATGGCCGTAGACTTCGTTGGTTGCGTCGCTTTGTCGAGCGACCTCCAGTGTGAATTGGTACTCGGATGGGAAGACAGGTAGCAGGAAGGGTTTCCCCATGAAGCCGAATAGGCGTATCACAAGCCCCTGTGTTAGTTGGAATACATCTCCCTTCCTTGCCTGCACCACCTTGTCTCTCAGACTGAGAGGCACCCGAGGGCTAGTCCCTGCTAACAATTGCATGGCGGGTCCCAAAAATTGTTGATTGAAAGGATAATAAGACTCTGACCTCAATAGGAGGCGAGTCCACTGATACACGGGCAGAGGATTTCCATCCTTGCCACTTGATGTAATTGCAACATGGGGAAAATTTTTATGCACATGGTAAAAGAATAGCCAGACAAGGAAAGAGCATGGACTGAAGTGTTGTTCCGCTCCAGAGTTCTTCATAGTGGTAAGCCACGTGTGAAGGTTTCGGGCTACCCATTCTACCCAGTCGAAGAAGACTGGGTTGGTGTTTGGCCTCGAAGCATCGGGGGCATAAAACTCCCCTCTGGAAATACACTCGGCCAGAGACACCTGCCAGGGGTGTACCGAAGCGTCGGTTGACAGGCCCGCCACCCATGCGATGATGGAAAAAATGTCTGTGTTCTTGAAGGCCTCCAAGGGTAGGGGCATTTGGGGCAGCTTTCCTGAAGGGAGCCCACTTTTGAGGTTTTCTCGCAGGAATTTCAACACGTAGTTGTTCGAGGTGAACCTCTCCATCTGTTCGCTCAGAATGACATTGCGAACTGTATACCCCTTCGGTGGCCCTTGCTGTGGCATGAAAGCTGCTTGCACGTCCTCCTTCAAGATAGAGAATAATTTATGGCCAGCGGCATTCAGCACTTGCCTGGAAGCTGGTTGGTAGTTCTGTGCGATGGCATAAATTAGCTCAGGGCAATGGTGCACAGGAGGAGTCAGATACCAATAGATTTGTGAATAATACGCGATGGCCCTCTTGTTGTCCATCGAGAGCCTGCTCCTCATAAAATCAATAGTGTACCTAAGCTCGGCCATGCTTCTTGAGAGCTCTGTGTCTTTGATTTTCTCCCACCTATCAACTGGTGGCTCTACAAGTTGTTCGTCTTCAGATTCTTCTTCCACAACTTGTTTTTCTGGGCGGGGGTTCGGATTGACCTTCTTAGGTCTCTACTTTTTCTCCTCCAAACCTTTTGTTTTTTTGGGAACTGTCGCTTCTGGCTCCTTCCCCCTCTATGTGGAGCTTTTCTTTCCCATGTTGGATGCTTATGGCCGTGAAACTTGCAGCGTAGACTATTTCGACGTCAAGGAATCTCACAGCGAATGGCGGCAGAATTTGTAGACTAGCAATGGGCTCTCAATATCGCATTTACAAATAACCCTTTACTTGCTAGAACCTACGTTTTATAGCCTTAAGGGGCAACTACCCCTATTTATGGCTCTTACCATAATTAAATTATGCTTCAGACGGAGGAAGTTGTCATGCCCTTTGATTGGTTCTACAGTGGCATAGTACGCAAGGCCACGCGCTTTTGATGATTATGTTTCGTATCGGGAACGCGACCTACTGCTACCTCGTACCTTGGTGTGAGCTTTTCTCCTAACTGAATCGCCTCGAAATGTGCTCCGCCACCTTCGCCTTAAATTCATCCACTTCAAACTCTTTTCAAGGTTGCTGTCAATGCGTTCTTCGAGGCACATTTTAAATGCTTCCGCCTTGCGCGTTATTGGTTCGATGAAGTTGAGATCGGAATTGGAAATGTTTCGCAGCGAACCTCTTCTTCGGGCTAATTTTCTGTGCTTCGGGCCCGAAGTACTTCTTCTTCGTCACGCTGCCACTTTGCTTTGCGGAGACCGCCTACCGAAGCTTGCTTTCTTTGAAACAACTTTGCCAAGGCTTTTATTACTTCGCAAAACTTTTGCCCAAAGTAACCTCTTGAGATGCTTCGGGTGCGAAGCTCTTTTAGTGCCTTTGTTTAAATCTTGGTTCGGCCCCCTTTTGAGGGTAAAGTACTTCGCTGCGAACCTCCTTGCAGCCACTACTTCGCATTGAAATTCCCCGAAGGAGATTTTGTACCACTTAGCTTTTGCAATCTCGGAACAAGATGTATATACACAAATGGAAAATATATACAAGAGTACATACACACATTTTTTTTTTTTTTAGAAAGAAATTGTTTGCTTTAGCGATGAAAAGTCTTCAGATGAAGACCATTGATAGAGATCGGAAAAACCTGGCCATCTGCATCTTTGAGGATGAAAGAGTTGGCCGAGTTCACCTTCACAATTTCGAACGGCCCATCCCAGAAGGCGTCCAACTTGTCATGATTCCCAGGCTTGGCCTTCCAAGAGTCCCACTTCCATACCAGATCTCCCACTTTGAATGTGCGATCGGATGATTTTTTCTTGAACCAATCTTGGGTGACCTGAGCATGCTTAGCGAAGTTCTGGTAGGCTTCCTCGTGATCTTCCTCTAGCTGCAATAGCTGAGCTAATCTATTTTCCATTGGACTAACTCCATCTTCTTCTTCTAACAATTGTAGTGCAGGGATCTCCACATGGGTGGGTAAGATGGCCTCCTTGCCGTAGACCAGGGCATAAGGCGAAGTCTTGATTGACTTCTTGATAGAAATTTGATCGGCCCACAAGGCCCGATCTAGAAGGAGATGCCAAGTCCTTTTGTTTTGCTCTATAAGCTTCCTTAGCACCCTCAACAAGGTCTTGTTGGTGGATTCTGCCAATCCATTGCCCTGTGGATAGTAGTTGGAGGAGACTTTATGATATATCCCATGTTTGTAGAAGAAATCATTGATTTTGGTGCCTAAAAAATCGAGGACCATTGTCCATGATGATTGCTTTGGGAATGCCGAACCTGGTGATCAAACCCTCTAGGAAGGCGATTACAGTCTCTTGATCCGCATGCTTCGTAGGGATCACTTCGGCCCACCTGGTGAAGTAGTCAGTTGCGGTCAGGATGAACTTATGTCCCACGGAGGAGTTCGGTGATATGGCCCCTATGAAATCCAACCCCCATTGTTGAAAGGGTGTCTCTACTTGTATCGGATGAAGGGGCATCGAAGCATTTCTGCTTCGTCCGATGAACTTTTGACACTGCTCGCATCTACGACAAATGGCGAAGGCATCAACGAAGAGTGTGGGCCAATAATAACCCACCTTGATTATCTTCAGTGCCATTGTTCTCCCTGCGAAGTGACCTCCAGATAGTCCTGAATGAAATTCTCCCAGGACTCTCCTTTTATCATCATCTTTTATGCACTTAAGAAGGACACCATCAATGTTCCTAAAAAATAGGCCTTCGGGCGCAGAGTGTATCGGGAGGACCGCATCCTGAAATGCCTTCACTGTGAAGCATTTAGATGCGAAGGACATCTGTCGATGTTGAAGTATTCGACTATTTCACTAACCCAATCTTTCTCGTCCTCTTCCTGGTTTGCGAAGCATCCTTCTACCGGTGAGTCATCCCATTGAGATTCTGTTGCTTCGATCGCTGCGCTCTTCACCAATTCTTGACACAATGCACGACCGTGAACCAGTTTTGTGGGCTTGATCTCAATGTCAAATTCCTGTATCTTGTTCACCCAACCGGCTCTCTTGCTTCCCAATTCTCCTTGGATGATGAAATTGCGCACGTCGGGGTGAATGACAAAGACCGTAACCCGACTTTGGGAGATGAACTGCTTGAACTTTCCGAGAGACTTCATTATTGCATGCACTCGACGTTCTATGAAATTGTATTTCTCTTCATGGGGATTGATCACCTGGCTCAGAAATGCGATGGGACGCTCTTCACCATCTTCCCCCTTTTGTGTCAGGACCACAACATAGCTCTCGGGTTCCCCTATGGCATACAGGATAAAATCTCGACTATAGTCAGGGTTGATCAGGACCGGTGCCTGAGCGATTCGGGCCTTAATCTCTTCGAATGCCTCCTTTCTCTCTTCCGTCCAGATGAATTCGGTGCCCTTCTTCAAAATTTTGGACATCGGCTTGATGACTTGGGCGAAATCGGGGACAAACTTCCTCACGAAGTTGATCTGGCCGAAGAAATATTGAAGTCCTTTCTTGTCTGTTGGGAGTGGGAGCTTCGTTAGAGCCTCGACTCTGTCGGGATCTACAGCGAGGCCCTTTTTTGATATCGCATGTCCCAGCAACTTTCCTTCGTTGACTGCGAATATGGACTTCTTCGGATTGATTGAGATGCCAAACTCTCGACATTTTTCAAAAATTTGTTGTAGGTGTACGGGGTGATCCTCCCTTCTTCGGGAGAAAATGGTCATGTCATCTAGATAGATGACGATAACCTTATTCAGAAGCTCACCAAAAGCTAGATCCATCGCCCTCTGGAAAGTGGCACCAACATTCGAAAGGCCAAATGGCATTCGTTGGTAAGCAAATGTCCCCCACTTGGTGGTGAACGTTGTTTTATGCTGGTCTTCGTCCCTGACCCAGATCTGATTGTATCCAGAGAAACCATCGAGCAGGGAGAAGCGTTGAGCTCCAGCCACCGAGTGCAAGATCTGATCGATTTGCGGAAGAGGATAGTGGTCCTTGAGAGAAGCCTGGTTCAGGTTGCGAAAGTCCATGCATAACCGTATATCTCCATTCTTTTTTCTGATGGGGACTAGGTTCGCTACCCAAGAAGAATGCTTGATGGGATAAATTATCTTTGCCTCGAGCATTTTCAGGAGTTCGGCCTTCATCAGGACCTCGATCTTTGGGTTAACCGACCTTTGCTTTTGTCGAAAGGGTTTGACTCCCTCCTGTAATTCAATTGTATGCTGGATCAGCTACCGATCGTATCCCCCGAGGTCTTGATAAGACCAAGCAATTATGTCGGGATACTTCCTGCACAGAGCTTGGATCTGTTCTATCTCTTCCGAAGTGCAATCGGTTCCAACTTTTATTGCTTTTCCAGGTTCAAGCTCTAAATCTTGATACTTCTTTTCATTAACTTTGATCATGTGAGAGAGTGCTCGATCATTCTGATCAAAGAGGCTTTCAAGAGTGATCAGTCCCTTGGGAACGTGGTTATTCTTCAATTGAACCAGCCCTTCATATTCTTCTTCGTCAGGGCTTCTGTCTTCGATTGTGGTGGCTTCTTGAATCATGAAATTTACAATCTTCTCATCATTGTCAAAGACTTGCCAATGTAGGTCTCTGTCCGGGATAGAGGGTCTGTAGATCATCCTCACAACTTTGGGCTTGTGCACCATGTCTTCTGCGGGAGAGTACTTGGTTGCGATGGATGCCAGAACATCGACATGTCGATTCTTTTCTCGTGGGATAGACTACAGATTGAGAGACTCAAACTGGTCAAACAGGTCCCATACCCTATTGTGGTATGACTTTAGATAATGCTTCTTTGAAGTACACTTATTTGTGACCTGGTTGCACACCAGTTTAGAATCTCCAAAGATTTGGAGGTGCTTTATGCCTAACTTGTCAGCTTTCTTGAGTCCTAGGCATAATGCTTCATATTCTGCTGCATTGTTGGTGCAGCTCCATATCAACCGGTAGCAATACTCCTTTTGCTCTTCGGATGGTGAAACTAGAAGAATCCCTGCCCCAACACCATTTTTACATCGGGCACCATCGAAGAACAACTTCCATAGTCCTTCTTGGGCACTTGTTCTATTCTCTGGTTGGGTGTGTTTCTCAGGCTTGGCGATCGCATAACATCCTATCTCGGTCTCTACCATGGCATTAAAGTCTGCCAATGAGAACTCATCTTCATAACTTAGTTGCGCAAGAGACTCCTCGACCAGGTCCACCTGCTCTACTTCCTCCACTATTGCATTCACTGGATCGCTGCTCTCTTCTTCGGACATCTTCTGCACAAGGAAGGAAGAAGGCTTTTCATTGTAGATCTTCACCTTCTTTCCTTTGAATGGAATCTCTAGATGAGAGTAATCCATAGATAGATATCCACCTAGCTTTGTTGTGAATTCCCTTGACAAGCACATATTGAAGTATGGATCCAGGTCGATGACCACTACCTCTTGTATGACCGTGATCTAAGGCATATTATGTAGTCGAATAGGAATGTCTTTGATCACTCCTATAGTATTCACTGGGGTACCATCCAACTGGAGTATGCCTTGGCTGCTTTGTGTATATTCCATCCCTATTTCTTCGCAGACTGCTTTCGGCATGACTGTTGTAGCGGCCCTAGAGTCGATCATACAGTTATGTACAATATACCCTTCCATCTATAGAGATAGGTAGAATGGAGGTGGTCTGTTCTTCCCCGTAATGGATGTGGATAGGGTCTGCACAAGAGCAAGCGGTGCTACCTTTTTTGCTTTAGTCATCTTCAATGATTCTTGCAGCAGGTCCACTTGTCCAGGTAGTTGCAGTGCATCGTACAAGCTGATCTTGGCTGGAATCCTCTTTAACTCCTCTATGATGTTGTACGCCAGGGAACTGAGCACCTCGGGTTCCTTTCTCGGCTCATATCTGGTGTGATATTGCTCCGTAGCTTCAACTCTTTGTCGCTTAGTCAGTGAAGGAAACTTGAGCTTTTCCCTAGCCTACTCTTTGGTTTCTGCCTGAGGTGGTTCGACAGAGGCCTTTTGAGCTTTTTCTTTGATTGGTGCAGGCGGAGGAGCTTCGTTCGGGGCCGAAGAAGATGATTGTCCCTTCTCGGGTCGAGCGTGCACTTTTAAGGGAGCCATCTGAGTAGCATCCACTTCTATCACCTTCTTTCCTCCTCTGGTAAGCACTGCAACCGGCTCTTCTTCGCCAATCGCTAGGTTTTGACTCATTTTCCTGATGACGTTGACTTGACCGCCATGACTACTGCTCACCAACATTTGTACATAGTGTTGGTGCAGCATGCAGGTATTCTCTTCATGCGGATCATTGCACGTAGAGCACCAATATACATAATCGAAAGTGCTCGGAGCTTCATCAATCGCAGCATTTCTCACCGAAGCCTTCCCTTGCTGGACTGCTTGGTCTTTGGTAAGCGCAGGCGTAGGATAAGACCTTCTCGGTAGAAATTCTTGTTGCACTTGCTTCTTCTTCACAATGGTCATGTCATTGGACAACGTCTGAACTGTGGAGTTCAGAGACTGCATCTCTTGTAGGATTTTAGCTTGCATATCATCGGCTTTTGGAATGAGTGGCAATGAAGCCATTGTCGGTATTGGAGGTAGGGCAGGGGGTTGAAATGGTGTTGGTAGTACAGGGAATGCCGAAGTGACCATGGGCTGTGGAGCCGAAAATGTGGGAAAATGAATTTGTGGAGCGGTGATTTGAGACACAATAGGATTCGGGTTCCAAGATGAGATCGGGAGTGCAGGGGTTGCAGAGATCTATGAAGCGGCTGCGCTCGCATACTGGGATTGAGGGAATTCGAGAAGTATGGGCATCGACATCCTTTGGGGAAGCTTGCCCATAGCTATCAAATCCATTTCTGCCCTCTTGGCTAACTCATACAACTCGAGAAAAGTATTGATGTTAGAATATCTTACCATGATACTGATATCAGGGTTGAAAGCCCGAAGGAAATAGTATGTTGTAGCTTCGTCGGTTGGCCGAAGTCCAATTGGTACTCTCTGCCAGGTTCGAGCGAACCTAACATTGAAGTCTATGATCTCTTCTTGTGGATGTCTCTGGATTGAAGTGAACTGATGCAGGAGAGAGGTAGGATCGGAGGACTCATTGAAGTTTCCCATCAACTTCCCGGCTAACTGGTCCCATCCCGTAATAGTATCGGGTGGTAAAGATCTATACCAGTAGAGGAGTTTTCCTCTAAGGGAAAGAACCAGAAGCTTTACCATAACTTGCTCCTCTGTGATGTCATGGATCACCGCCAGAGAGATTATGTCCTGGATGTGCTCCAGAGAAGTCTTCCCAGTTCCATCGAACGTTGGGATCTTCTTTATAGTAGTAGGTGGCACTTGCCCTTGTCCCGCTAGATTTAGTGGTGACAAAGAATCCCATGTCGGGAACAACCTGGGCGGCGGTTGCTGCTGCATTTGCTGTTGTTGTTGTTGTTGCTGTTGTTGTGCCATACTTGCTCCTGGATTTTGAGAAACAGGAATCCCCGAAGCTCCTCCTTGATTGCTAATAGGATGACTAATAGGAATGGAGGCACTAGGATGCTTCGGTGAGTTGGGAGGATTGGGAGGAAAACTAGATGTTGTACTATCAGAAGTTAGGCCTTGTTCGTCAACAGCAGCCTCTTGCGAGGATGTTCCACGTAATAGTGACTCGAGGGTGACCAACCTTGATCGCTCCCCAAAGGCATCAATATCTAGCTCAAAGAACTCAGTTTCCTCTCCTCTATTCCTAACTCTCCATCTTGTTTGCATGAAGGCACAGACTTTGGTACTGGTCTTTTCGACTTAAATATTCTTGGGTAAACAGAGTCGCCAGATGCTAAGAGTCTTTCGGTAATGAGAGCATCGATTCTCACTACCACTAGTCAGGTGGGACTGACCGGGTCACACCGGGAACTGGTTAGAACTATTGGCCTCGATGAAGACGGGTTTGAGATTCATTCTTAAAATATGGGACCTTGGTCCCACCGGGCGTGCCAAAAATTATTGGTCATCAAATCTGCCTAGGAAAGGATTTGGGTAAGTGTATGCGCCCTAGACCTGGACCAACATTGAAAGGCCGAAGGGAAGAGATGCCCCTCATGCCAATCTCCGGAGAAATGTCGGCTCCTATGCTAAACTACTTTGGTGTTTTGAGATAAGGGTGCAGGAAAGAGATAAAAGGAGTAAGGGTTAGAGAAAGAAATAAAAAGGGGTAAGGGAAGAGAGATCGGTGATTTAAGGTGGGAGAGAACAGGAAGCACGATCACTAACTAACAACTTGAATAGCAGCAAAGAACACCAAGAATAAATGAAAGAAATGCCACATTAACCTTCCTATGTATCCTTTGGGTGAGCTCCAGGGATTCTCCTTCTCCCTTTCATCGAAATTCAGGGTTCAGAGTAAAGACGATTAGGACAAGTGAATGTAATAGAAACCACAACCCACCAGGAAGCATAAAAGAAAACCAATATAGCATTTTTCCTCTCCTATGTATCCTTCAGGCAAGTTTCAGGGTACAGTCCCCAATCGCACATCGGATTCAGGATTCAGAGTCTCAGTATGCAAATGAAGAAAGACAAAAGAATCAAACACAGAAGGCAGCATAAAAGAGAGAAATTGAGCCCAAAGCTCTTTAGTATTAATCGTAGGACATCAAGTTACAATAGCTTTCTAGCAGATAGTTCCCCCCATTTTCATTACAATGCCTAGGTTTTTATAGAGGACCCGACCCTCTGAGCCATAATTACACAAAATGGAGGAGTACATCCTTGAAAGCTGAGAAGTCGGCTCTCGTGGCTCTCGTGACTGAGCTCTCAATTCTATTACCAGAACTAGCAGCTACGACCGGGTCAACCAGGGAAAGATGCATTAATGAGCCGCCTGGACGTCCTTGGTCCCCGGGTGTGGTGCTCGAGTGGCCGCCATGCTCGTCGGTTTCTTCATCATGGACTGATACTTCATTTTCGATTGCTAAAAATGAGCAACGGGCTTATCGGGCACGAAAAAGTGCATTTATGAGGCACTTGATCGCCTCGAGAAAATACCCGGCTTGGAGTGCGTGCCTTTGAGGTGCTTCGCTAGTCTTTTCAACTTTGCTTCGCAATGGACTTGTGCCGAAGCAGATTCTCCTTGATTTGCACTTCGCATGGTGAAGCTTCGCGAGACGACTTCGGGGGTGATGGAGGCCGAAGCATATCTCCTTCGCAAAATGGGCTCTTCACCTAATTGCTTCGTTAGTGTGTCGAAACTACTTCGGCTTGGTCCTTCTACCCGAAGTATATACTTCGCTGGTGAGTTAAAAAAATGCTTCGCCGCGATCCTTCTTCAAAACTATGGTTCGGGGGTATTTCGTCCGAAGTGCATCCTTGCCTTCAAAATGCATCTTCTACTTCGGGTGAAAGTACTTCGCATGAAAGTTTGTCGAAGCAGATGCTTCGCAATGATTTTTGGCGAAGTAGAAATGGTTCGCTGATGCGGGGCCCGAAGTGGATGCTTCGGCGGCTTTTCGGTGAAGTGTTTTCAGTACTACGCTCCTTCAAATCCTGCTTCGCAAAACTTTTTCCCGAAGTAGCTTTTTGAAATGCTTCGGGTGCGAAGTAGTTTCATTCTTCCTCCTTTGTATTTTACTTCGGCAACACCGCTTCGCAAAAATCTCGCCCGAAGTAGCTGTTGGAAATGCTTCGGGCCCGAAGTAGTTTTCTTGCCTTAGCCAATTTGGACCGTGGTCTGGACCTTCCTTCTTCGGCGAAGTTGTTCTTTTGAATGCCGCTTCGCACAACTTTCGCCCGAAGTAGTGGTTTGAAGCGCTTCGGGCCCGAAGTTCTTTTAATCGCTTCCCTTGTTATTCTTCTTCGACAACACTACTTCGCAAAATTTTTACCCGAAGTAGTGTTGGAAATGCCTCGGGTGCGAAGCTCTTCTCATTTTCTTTCGGCGAAGCTCTTTTCCCTAGCTTGTTCGGCAGTGAAGCTCTTTCTTTTTCATTTTATGTACAAGGGGGTGGCATGGAAAGCCAAAATTGCTGCAACTTTGCAAATAAAAAACAACAAAGAAATACTTTACAAAAACACTGTACAAAATTTTGATTTATTTTTCTACCCCTTGTGCAATGTGACAAAATTGTCAACAGTTCTTATATGCACTTGTTGTATATGAGCCTTGGTGCTCCATTGTATGTGGCCTTTTGGAACTCATTGTACATGTGATATTTATACATATATATATACATGGTTTTTAATTTTTGTGTTATATATTTATTTGAATATTTTTTATGGAATGTATATTTATATAGATGATGAATGAATATGATATTTTATGGATGATTAATAAAATTGGAAATGTATGGATGATTAATGCAAGGTATGGAATGCAGTTGTTCTAATGATCATTTATAGTTTAAATCTTGCTTGGCTAGTTTCTAGCATTGTTTCTTAATCAGGGACACCAAAATTGGTGGTATGTGGGGTGAATGACTCATGAAGTGACATGGATGTTGACATGGAAGAAGATATGGATTTTGATATGGAATAATACATGGATGTTGGTATGGAAGAAGATATGGATGTTGATGGACTTTTACCACATGTGCATGTAGTCAATGATGAAGATGATGGGGTCATGGAAACTTGACTAGGTTTGGTGATAGGGGACTCCTCATGAATGGGAGTTTTTGATGAGGAAATGGGTAGAGTGGTAGATGTATTTGCTGATGGTGATAGGAAAAAGTGAGTGGAAGGAAACATGGACTCATATATATTTGAGATGAAATTACAATACTTAAATGACTCGATGTTCGTTGGTATGCAATGTATCTATACCTCATGAACGTACTTTAAGCATTGGTGTAGTATTTAAGGGACACATCTCCTTTCCCTCATCCAAGGTCTTCCAAGGAGTACATTGTACGACATGGATCCTTCCAAGATGTGAAACATATTGTGCAACATTTTGACCCCTACTTCAATGGGTAAAACAATAGTTCCAACTATAGAACACAAAGTATCATTGAATGCTTTTAGGGTGCAGTATGACTTGGTGATATGATATGGAGGAAGGTTCAAATTATGAAGGGTAGACATGGTGATGATATTTATGGAGGAACTGGTATCAATTGAAACTCTTTTAAACAAATTCTTATCAATTAAATCCATGATTTAAAATGGAGGATCTACTAATTCTGATGAGATTGGCTTAATATCAAAGTCATAAAATATAATAGAAGGCTCCATACATGTCTGAATGCTCCCTACAAAGTTTTTGAAGGCATTAGAATCTTGATATTGTAATAGAATGTCCATCATTGCCTCATGATACGGGGGAGATTATTGAATTAATCGGCTACTCAATGATATGAATGGTTGTGGTGGATGATTTATGGGTGGAATTGGGGGATTTAATTAGCTAGGAATGTGGATTGGTGATGAAGGATTGGGGGAAATTTGGATGAGAGGTGATGTGGGAGGTTGTGACACTTGCTTGAGGTTTTTGTCTTGCATTTTGTTGATTTTTTCATTGATCTCTAGTGACCACATGAATGGCACCTACAGACTCTTGGTATTTTTGGACGTGATTAACCTGATTAGGAGTCTTGGTATTAGCTTCTCCTATATTTGGTTGCATCTCCTCATGGTGAGGCAGTGGTGTTTGAAAAATACCAAGGTTTTGATTTTTTTGAGCAAGGGGGTTGTCAAGCTTGATGGATCCCAAGTCAATTAGGTCTTGAACTATGTCTTTGAATACATGGAAATTATTAATATCATACCCATTTTGCCTATGGTAAGGACAAAATAAATGTTATTGATAGTGTTTTCCATGCTTAGTGGGATAATATGGTCTGATTTAGGATAAAGCAAGTTTATTTGTGTCATACAACCTTCATAAAATAGAATCATATGACTCAACCAAGCGGGTGTATTGGTGATTTTATCAAACAAATTATCACTAGGGATGGTTCTCTATAGCTGGCATTGTGTTTTGCATTGTTTAAGTTACCAAGGGTACTATATGATAAGAAATTTTTTGGGGTAGCTATTGCATTGCTTATTTTTGAGCCATTACCATCTGGCTCATGAACACTTGATTACATGATTAAGTTGATTGGTCAGAGTGGCTTATGTTGATTATGATTGGCCATAATAATTACTTTTATGTTGGCCCTTGTTTTACCATTCCTTTTTATTAGGCTTAAGTATGCCCTCTTGGAATTTTATTTCCTTGATGACACTATCCTATGCTATATATTCTTCTAATAAATGATATGTCTGTAATTGAAGCATCCAAGAGAAATATTTTAAACAAATCTTGGTGAATAGTTTGATAAGCTCTTCCATTGGTAGGGTGAATGGTAACTTGGTAATTATGACCCTTCAATAGTTTCCAAACTCATAGATAGAATCATTATCATGTTGTATTAAAGCATAGACATCAGACAATGAGACTTACTTTTTAACATTTAGGATGAAACGCTCAAAGAATTGGTCAACCAATTGTTCAAAAATATAAATACTATGACTGGATAATTAGTTGTACCACTCTATGGCATCCCCTCCTAATATTTGAGGAAATATTTTGATCATGAGAGCATTGTCATTTTGGATTATAAAACATGAGTATATAAACGTGCTTACATGCTCTTTGGGATGCTTAGTTCCTTGAATTTGTCAAACTTAGGCATCGTGAAATCTATCAGATATGGTGATGATGGTATTTAAGGATGAATAGGTTGGTTGATCAATTGATGTAAGGTTAGCTTCTGGTTTGTCAAACCAGGAGTATATTGTATCAACCGATATATTTGTTGTTGCATGGCTTTAATTTGAGGGTATTTTCTAGGAATGTGGAAGCCCTGAATTACCTGATGATTTTGAGGTGAGATAGAAAAATATTGTGGGGTGACCAAATGATGATGAGATTGGTGATGATGACTAGGTGAATGTAATGGAAATTTATGAAGGGGATATTGATGATGAAGAGATGGATAATTTTGGAATGGGGTCGATGCATGAGGGTTATGGTTGGTTTATCCAATGGGAATAGTATGGGTATTGGTATAACTTGGTGGAGTAACAGGGATAGAAACCACATAAGAATGTTGTATCCATGATGGTCCCTAGTTAATGGAGATAGTATGAGTAGAGTTTGGTAAAGTATTAGGTTTCACTTGCACTTTTTGTTGAGCATTTTGATGTTACTTAAGCAATTTGTTCAAATTTTCCCATGCTTCATTAATATCTCTATCAAAAATGGATGGTCTGGAAGCATATTGTATAGAATATATGGCTAGGAACAAGTTACACTTAGTATGGTAACTTGGGAGGCTGAAACTCTTGAAGCAACATTGACATGTGCTTCATACAAGGGGTTACTGTATGTGGATGTATATGAAGTGCTAGGAGCATATGAGGGTTGGAAAATGGACACATAATAGGAAAGTGCAACTAATACCTTGAAATGAAGGTTAGTGTACACCTAGGTAAGGTTGGATGGTGTCTGGGAATAAACAAGTTCTTGCTGTAAAGTAGGATCTTGTCTAGGTGAGTTGGGGACTAATTCCAAGACATAGTTAGAAGACTTCATAAGAGCTTCTACTCGTGCCATATCTATGTGGGTAATGTGGTGATCAATGGTTGATGAGGTTGACCCTATTATAGGAATAGACATATGAAATACTATGGGTGATAAGGAATGTGAGGTACCTATAGATAAATATGCCTGTGTCACATTTAGGGAATCTACCATAGAAGTGGTGGGGAAGGTGGATGAAGGTTCCATTGAATTGTCTTGATTTAATGTTTTCTATTTTTTTCTTGTTAATACCATAATAAATTAAACTAGGATACAAATTATGTAGTAAAATGAAACACAAAACTAAAATTTCACAAGAAAAATAAACAATCAATGCTAAGTTTATTCAACAAGTGTGTCTTAACTCATTCATTGATTATCTCATTTTAATGTGAAATCATTTTCTTATATTTTTATCTTGTCTATTTCAATGTGCTAATATGAATTAAATGGGGTGAATACTATGGCTTGGATGGGGCAACAAGATTCTTACTGGTGATGAAATTTAGCAAGTTTGCTCAGGGGTAATCTAAAGTTTCTAGGGGTATATATTGGTGGATGGATATGAAATCCACCATCACCTAATCTCAAGTAATGACTGGTGATGAAATCCAACCACTACTGTTAAATGTGAAGTGTGAAGTGTGTTATTCTTTTTAAAGTTTATAGTTATCTATTGTGTACATACAATGTTAGAAAAATAACTACTTTTGACAGCCTAAATAAGAATCCACTACTCATAATACCAACTTTTACAAAATATGTAAAGTACACCACTTAAAACTTGCTCTTGACAACTAGGGGATTCATCTACTCCTCTGTATGAAATAATCCAAGTGCAGGTATACTTTTGGCATATGAAAAATATTCCTATTTAGAACTACAAAAATAGAAATCTCTAACCCTAGGATGTAAACTAATGAATGAACTTAATAGTTCAAATGCAAACAATAAAACAACACACAAGAAAATTGAGAAATCCTTAAGCAAGAAAGTGTGTGGAAGAATGCAATAATGTCTAAAATACAATTAACATAATTTATTTTTTTCCTTATTTATTAATGATTTTCATTTTAATCCCAAAATCTGAAAAAAAATGTAAAAATACCAGAAAACATGAAAATGAAAATTTAGGGTTTGACAGTAAACTTACTCAAAAGCCTATGTTTCTGCTCTAACTCTTATTAAAATATTTCTTTTGTCAAAAATAAATCCAAATTCTAGTTGGTGCTTTTAGCATGCACATATGCCCATCGGTATTTAGGTGTTTCACAAACACCTAGGTGCACCTCAGTGCACCAGGAAATGTCCATGGGCATCTCAAGGTGCTTGAAGCAGCTTTAAATAGTTGGTAGGATGAGAAATGAAGCTCATTTATGTGTTTGTGAGTTTGAGAAGTTATGTCTAGGAGATTTTGGTGGAGTGAAGTGTAGTGAGGTGAAGTAAATTTGCCATGGAAGCTATGGTAGTAGAAGGAGTGGAGGCAGGGGCCAGAGCTGGAGTGTAAGTTGCTGAGGTAATGTCCTTCTTACACAAATAAATCTTGTTTTTTTTGTTAATGACAAATATTTTATGATGTGCTACAACTTAAAATTCTGGAGGCTTGACACTGATTCTCACCTTATATTCCTAAGATGAGAAAGATGTTTGTGTAAGAGAATTGAGAACTACTATAGGTTGTGGGACTAGAAAAGGTAGTTTGAATTAACGTGATTAGGTTATATTAAGGGTGCCTCTTTGCCGTGGCGAAGAGGTGGGATTTGGATAGGGATTATTTTTAGCTCCCTACAAGAGAGTTGACCCTTATGCTTGAGGATGTATACCACATCCTCAAGGTGCTAGTGGATGGGGTGCACATTGAGGTTGAACACAATCATGGGATGAAGATGAAGAATATGTTCGACGATGGTTGGTAGAGTGTGAGGGTGGATATTGGGGGTATTGCCTACTTTTCCATGTATATGGACAAGGAGTTGGATGCCCTCTATGATTTGGTTATGTTTGTGTTGGCAAATATCATAGCCTCAAATAGCATTGGGTGTAGGTTACCTTGGAACCTGATAGGGTTAGTGAGTGATATGATCACTATGTAACAGGTGTATGCATGGGCTCATGCCTTATTGGTGCAGACATACCGAGATATCTATGAGGTGAGAAGGTGAGAGAGGAAGGGATTAGGATGCAACTTGCTACAACAATGTTGGGGATGGGATAACTTTAGTGTGGCTCGATCGAAAGGCTTTTTGATGGTTTTTTTGGGTAGGGATAATCCCTACACGAGGAGATAGGTGATGGTTTAGGAGGTACAATTGAGCCAGCCTATGTGGATGAGCCAATGGTACCAAGAGTTTTTGGCTGGAATAACACCTACCCAAGTGATATGGAGGTCATATCAAGGTATCAAGTGGACCTAATATGGAGAGCATCTATGATAGGTGTGGTAGGATAGGTGTATGGTTAGGAGACATTATATTGAGACTAAGTATTTTTAGTTCTCACATGTACTCTGATAGTTCAGCTTAATGCAAGGTATTTCAGAGGAGCTGGTGCTCTTTAAGAGGCATTGAGAGGAGATAGGTCTACCATGTGTGGAGCCATAGAGGGTGTCCTACAAGGATGATGAGGAGATATATCTCCTAGATGTGGATGATGTAGGTACTACTTTAGAGTATGATGTATGGGGTGCTACACAACCATCATAGGTAACCACTCTAGTAGCAGCTAGTGGATATGGGGATGAGGTTGAGGAGACTCATGAGCCTCCTATGTGATAGAGTCACCTTCGATCAAATATTCAAAGGATGAGGACTAAGGGTATGGTGAGGTAGGCTCCAAGGAGTGGAGATAGTAGATATGGGAACAATGTGGAGGAGAATTCGGATGGGCCTCTAGGTTAGAGTGAGGAGGATTGGGCAATATTGGAGTAGTGGGTATTGGAGTGGGATGTGATTGTGATGGCTCAATATGAGAGGATCATGAGGCTCTAGGTAGAGCTTCTATAGAGGGAGTGTTGACATAATGTCAATATAGCACACCTTTGATCTCGACATAGGTATATCAAGGTATTTTAGGATAGGTTAATGGAGCACCTATTCCACTTCTTGATCCTCCAACCTCATATGTATCCAAGGCTACTAGGCATAGTGAGTCTACGCATAGCTCTAGGTCTAGGGATCCTTATAGGTCACAAGGGTCCTCTTGGAGGGTGTAGCTAGTGCTTATATGCACTTTTTATATATGAGCCTTGGTGCTCTATTGTATATGGCATTTTGGCACTCATTGTACATGTGATATTTAATACCTAAATATATAAATAAATGGATAAAATGGTAGGAAGACTTGGATAGACTATAAGTGGCTAGGTTTTTGTGTCTATAGTAATACACAAAGATTGCACAAGATATATAAGCTTTTTATTAATGTGGTGGATCTCAAAATTATACAATAAATGTACCCTCAATATGGGGTTTTTACAATGCTTTTTGTGTGATACAAATTTTTACAATTACTAGGGTTCTCTGAAACCCTAGTTCAAAATGATATATGGTGTCTTTATGTTTTTCTTAGATTCCAAAAAGGTTGTAGGCAGGATTGTGTATTCTTGAAGGGCCACCCTAGTTTCAATAGTTTTCCAAAAGATGATCTTGTACCTACAGATAGAAAAACAACATCAGAGATTATAAGTACCTATGAAGACTCCATAGTGCGATGCCCTCAAAAAGATAAATTAACTAAATCCTAGATGTTGAATGTAATACTAAAAATAGAAGTGCAAGAACATGAAATAAATGTAAATAAATTTATTACCTTGTCAACACAGTGATTTCTATTTTTTCTTCAATTAGTGATGGTTGTGGGGATGCCCAAATGGTGCTCGAGGATCGTAGGAGTGTAAACCTACTGTAAAAAATACATAGAGGTGTTCTATGATGGTAGTATATGCACCAGGGAATTTTGTGATGACAAAATATGTACTAGGATATTCTATGACAATAACAGATGCACCAGGGTGTTTAGGTGTTGAAGAAGGTATCATAAAACTATATCTGATTCTACGTGGATTATGTGATGATGGATGTAAACAATGTGAGGCTGAAAATGGAGGGCAAGAGTAACAAAAAAGTGTTTAGGGTATATTATTAGGGGTTTAGACCTTTTCATAATTATTTTTTAATGTTCATCAATAGAGTTCAAACTCAAAAAAATCAAGGATTCAGGATTAAGGGAGAGCTTAGGGTCTTGATTCATCAAAATGACTCCTCTTTTATAATCTTCCCTTGAACATGTTAGGGTTTTGACAAAACAAAATGATTGTTCAAGATTAAAATATGAAGAAGGGTGGAGATTAAATCTGGGTAAGTGGCATTGATTGATGTGGATGGATGGCTGAGATTAAATCATGGTGGGTGGCTAGGATTAATTTATATAAATACATATATATATATATATATATATATATATTATATAAAATATTAATATTTAAATATATATTAAACAAATACATACATACATATATAATGGAGGGTTATTATTGAAGGATACAGATGGATGACAAGTGGATAGATTTTGGTGTCTACATATACCCCTTTTGTACCACATTGCATGAAGCACTAAGTGGTACAAAAATACCAGATATCTAGTTTTGGTTTGATGAAGAAGTAGCTATATTTCTTTAGAATGCAAAGACAAACTTGAAGACAAAATAATTTGTATGTGTAGCTTACCTCCTCAATTGGCAAATGAGTGAAGAATGAATATCACAAGCCAATTGATAGAATTGTGTGATGAAAAATGCAATTGAATGGTGTAAGTGCAAGTGTATGATGTAAGTGCAGATGATATGAATGATGTAAAATGATTCCATTTTTGCCCCAATGGAGGAAGGGGGTTGTTGTGAAATGCAAGCGAGTGATTCTATTTTTACCCCAAAAGAGAAAGGGTTTTTACCAAGTGTAAATGCCATGATCATGTAAGATGTATCCCATTGTGGAAAATCAAAATCAAATGTGGTTACCCCAAGTTTGGGGTGATTCCATGTTGTTGAAGAAAGTGCCTTTTAGTGCCATTGAAATGCAAAAATGCACATTCATAAAAAATAAAATAGTCTATCCTCGAGGAAACTCATGATTATAGCTAATTACCACATGGAATTCCTAAATGGTTGCTCAATAAATTTACTCAACCTATATCCTCGAAGACTGGTGTAATTACAAAGGAAATGATGAAAGTTATCCATGTTGGGAACCCCATGGAAAAGGGCATCAATGATAGTTGTTGAGCAAATTGGTCTTGGCATAGTCTCACTCAAAATATGAGGGACCAAAAGTGATTTTGTTTTTGAACAAGAATATAATGGATGATGAATATGGCCAAGTGTCCTTATGGTGATTTATTCATCTTACCAAATTGCATGGACAACTAGTCACTGCAATCACCAAGGAGATAGAATAGACCACTAGATACGAGGTTCACTTGAAATTCTAGGTGAACTTGGTAAATATTGAATGTAAATGCAATTTTTGATGGATGAAAATAATGTTGAAATGCATATTTGATGATGAGAATGATGATTATGGTTTTTTTATCAAAATTTGGACCATTTTGGTGTGTTTTGAAGTTTTTAAGTTGATTTTGCGATTTTTGGTCGCAAGAAAAAATTATGCATCTAAATCAATTTTGGTTTTCGCAAATCATGATATGATAATGAAATAAATGTATGGGTGCAATTTGAATTGATTTTGTGTAGGTAAGCTACATTTTTGGATCATTTTGGTCTTTTCTATAAATTTTGACACCAAACACTGGAGGGCATCCATAGCATACATAGATGCTGGCCATATTTTGCCACTCTGCACATGTAGTACAACATCCCAATGCACCTATGAACACCCATGGGCATTCTAGTGTTCCAAAAATAGCTATAAATGGCTTGAAAAGGTGAAATTGAATTCATTCTTACATTCATGAATTCCAAAAGTTGCATTTGAGGGAGTGAATGAAGTGAAGTGGAGTGAAGGAATTTTTTGGTGTGGAAACTATGGTGATGGAGGGTGTGTATGTGGTAGCAGGATCAGAGGCACATGCTTCTAAGGTAAGTGCCCTTGGAACTCTTTGTTTGTACTTGTGTAATTTTTTTTTGCATGCAAATGAATTTGACTTTAATTTAATTGCTTTGTGAATGTGTTATGCTATAGTTGAGGATTTTGGAGGCTCAACATTGGTTCTCACATCTCATATCAATGGTGATAAAGGCATTTTAGGATGACCAGTGGAAATGGCTCGAGGATGTGGGGTTGTCTAGGGTAGCTAAGGTAGATGTGGTGAGGGTTGATCAGGGATATCTCTCTACCTTGGCAGAGAGATGGGATCCAGATCGGGGGACCTTTTAGCTCCCTATTGAAGATATTATAGTGACACTTGAGGATGTATATCGCATCCTCAAGTTATCGATGGAGGGATTGCATGTCAATGTTGGACACAATAATGGGCATAAGATGAGCCACATATTTGGATATGGATGATGAGGTGTAAGTGTGAAGTGTGGAGTAATAAGGTACTTGGAAATGTATGTGGATAAGAAGTCGAATACACTACCCACATTATTCATGTTTGTTTTGGCCAATATAGTGGCCCTAAACAACACTAGCTATTAGTTCCCTTGGAACATGATTGAAATGATGTATGACATGATCAATATACCTTGTGTGTATGCATAGGCACTTGATTTATTGGTGCAACTATACCAAGAGCTATATGAGGTGAGAAGGTAGGGGTGGAAGGGGTTGGGATGTAGTTTGCTACTGCACTATTGTAGTTAGGAGCACTTTAGTGTGGCTTAACCTGTAGGCTTGTTGACTGAGGCATGGGATAGGGCATAACCCTATGCTATGATATGGCCTATGGTAGAGGAGGTGCAACCGAGTCATCCTATTTGGATGGATAGGGGTAAAAAAATCTATGGGATGGATTGAAATTAGCTCAAGTTCTTTAGATACCATGGTGAGGTGCCACTTGGATAGTGGTAGGAACCTAGGGTTCCTAGCACATAAAATGATAAATAAATAATAAATAACCTAAATCTAAAAGAATCGCTTTTGAATTGTCGGGAAGTCCCTTCAATGTTTTAATAAATGTTTTATATAATATTTCATGGATGATTGAATGATAAGTTTTTACAATGTTTTATACCCCTCTAGGCTTATAGGTGAAAGGTTGCAATGCTTCCTAACCCTAATCTTATAATAATATAATAAATAATATAATTAATTATTAATTATTTATTATTATATTATTTTATTATTATGACCATAGGATATAATATATTATTATTATTAAGATTATTAATTAATGTTAGGATAGGATCCTAACATTCCACCCCTCTTGAAAATAGCTTTATCCTCAAAGCTGAAATTTACTTGGAACTCCATTTTGTAATTCTCCAAACGTATTTTCATGAAAGCTTCGGGCCAAGTAACTTGGTATATGCTTCAATAAGTGTTGTTTGCACTTTGTGCGAACCCCTTTCGATCAGCCACTAGTGCATTTTATTAGTGATATATTGTATATCACATACATAGTATATCACTTTTATATATCACTTACATAGTATATTGTAGTCTAGACTCTCATAAAACAAGATATAACCATGATCTATGTTGTTTGTATACTCTGTTGTCGAGCCAAAAAATGTTTGCACAACAGACTCGTCAATAATTTCTACATTCTCATCATCAAAAAAGAGCCAGTGATTATGGCTTTTTTACAAGGCTAACATAGTGCCCATTATTTGGACCACTGCAACATGAACCACAACTGCAAAAAGTGAATATTCCACATCTGAACTGGGAGCATTATCAGTTGTGTTCCATAGCTTCAGCTCCATAGGAAATACAACACAATAAGAAAGCTTTTTATATCACTCGAGCTGTTTGATAAATTTAAAACATTTCAAGTGGATAACAAGAATTTGAGGTGGAATATTGATTTTAAGTCGTGTTTGTGCTTCTTGCCAACTGCAGTACTTGTCACAGAAGAACTTGTCCTCAGCATTGAGATTCTCAGTTGAGGTGAAGTTATGGAGATAGCTTGTAATAGAATTGTTTTGTTCTATATAAAAACTGATATCCAAAAAGGTTTTGTCTCTTGCAGTTACAGTTTCACATCACAAACACCTAGTTTTATTTTCTTCTCTAGTTGTGTTAAATTCCCTGATAATTTTTTTGATGGCACTAGCTTCCTTCTTCAAAATTTCAACAATCTCATTTAACAGGAAATTCAAGAATTCATGTGCATTGTAGAATAGCAACAACAACACCAAGTATTACTACCTGACCACAAGTTCGTTACTTAGGCATCATTGACTGAGCTATATTAGAGGTAACATTCACAAAGGCCGACTTTGTGGCATCAGTTAAATTGATTATGGAAACAGTGGGGATACTACCATTGATCAGTATCATCTATACGAGGTTCGTGGCCTTTTTTATATATCTGTTAGTTACCCGAAATGTTAAATGAATAATTTTTAATTTAGTTACCTAGAGAATTTTGAAATTGCTTTGGATAAATTCATGAAATACAGGGAGATGTAGATATGATGGCATAAATTCAAGTGGATGCCTACCACTTTTCAATCTCCTGGGTGCGCCTGATTCTAGGTAACTCAATTTTTTTTTTTTTGGGTTTTCACTGCAATTTTCTACTTCATTTGACCTTGGTTTCCTGGTGAGGAATCACAGAAGGATGAGGACCTGTCAATCCTGAATGAGTGAAGTATTACAATAGCTTGATCAATTGTCTTCTTAAACGCGATACCCATTATCAAATAGTAGTGCATATATATTTTTCTAATGATTTTTCTTTGCATTTTATTGATTGTTGTTCACTATGAATGATAGGGATCGAGCCATTTGTAACAATCAATAATTTTGATCTTCCACAAGTGCTGGAAAACAAATATGGAGGTAAGTTGAATTCCTAGATTGTGTAAGACTTAATTATTTTTCTACAGCACACCATACACCATTTCTTATGATCATGGGTATGGTTGAATTAGTGATAAATTTGAAGAGATGATATGTTGTAGGAATGATTTTTTAGACTATGCAGAGAAATATTTTAAGCTATTCGACGACCGTTTCAAGCATTGGATAACTATAAACGAGCCAAATACATAGGGTATTTTAGGATATGATATGGGCATCCATTCTCCTTGAATATGCTCCACTCCTTTTGGAAATTGCACAACAGGAAACTCATCCATGGAACCTTACATTGCTATCCACAACATTCTACTTTCTCATGGTGCGGGTGTTCAAAAGTTCAAGAAACACAAGGCAAGTTTGTAATCAACACAATACCTTCTATTATCATTCATAAATTAGAAAGTGATAACTATTAAATTAATTCTAATAGGCAACTCAAAATATAAATTCCTCCATTGGTATTGCGTTGGGTGCCAATTGGTATGAATCGCTTACAAATAGTACTCAGGACTTGGAGGCCGCTACTGGTAATATTTTTGCCTTCTTTACACGTTTTCATCAAATTTGATACCAAGTATAATGGATGGAAAGTATAATTTATGCCATCTTTACCTTTTGTAGTGCAGTGTCAAATTTTCATCTCGATAGTTTTTGTTTAATGATAAAAGGGTAATAGATCTATCACATTCGAGTGAGAGAGGCTGATCAATTTCACATTTTACAAAAATATCACTACCCCATGTTTTATTTTACAAAATCCATATTTCTTGGAATGAATGGCTAGTTGTTGCTATAAAATTTCAATGTAATCTATGGAATTTTGTAGAATGGAGGCCTTTTCACTCTTGGCCATTGCATTTGGCAACAAAGAACGTAATGGTTCAAATAAGTAAATCATATCGCTGGGTCGCAACCTCTCTATTGCTCTTAATAAAGTTGGCATTGGAATTTTGAGTGTGCAAGAGACTATAATGTTCATCACCACTAGCTGGAAATATTCAGGCATGGAAATTTCATATCCGTACGGATTCATGAAAGCATTGATATTGCATTTTTGAGGTACAACTCTGACATTGGCTTCCATTATTTTCAAGCCAGATTATATGTGTCATTTTTTTTATCATAGGAGGAGGCCAAGGCGGAGGGCAGATGCAAGAGTACCCATTCATGCTATGGGCTTCATTAATTGCTGAGGACTCCTCTAGTATTAATTTAAATTTTTTAATTTTTCTGATCACTCGTGGAAAGCTTAATTTTTGTGCATTGTTGCTGGTAATTTTTTCACCGTGGGAGCTATCCTTTTCTTCCTCATACACTTCTTTTAAAAAACATTATTCTTTTTTATGGTTTATTATATTTTCTCCTTCCAAAATTGCATTATATACCATTTGAAAATATTTTCCTTCTACCTTTTCAGAAGAAATTTTTTTCTAGGGTTTTGATTTATTTCTTTCTTCCCGGAAGATGAAATGGATACCACCTAAGATTCAATGACTATGGGCTCCTCCTCTACCTGGGATTCCATGGCTATGGGTTCCTCCTCTACATGGGATTCCATGGCTATGGTTTCTTCCTCCTCTACTTGATATTCCATGGCTAAGGTCTCCTCTTGCATTTCCATTAAATATTGTATAATACGATCAGAATGTTCCATTTGTTTTTTTTGTTTTTGTTCAATCATTCTTCTAATTTCTGCAATGTCATTTTCATTTCCTTGACCAATATGGTTGGATCCATAAGGCTCTGATACCAGATGGTAGGAACCTAGGTTTCCTAGCACATAAAATGATAAATAAATAATAAATAACCTAAATCTAAAAGAATCGCTTTTGAATTGTCGAGAAGTCCCTTCAATGTTTTAATAAATGTTTTATATAATATTTCATGGATGATTGAATGATAATTTCTTACAATGTTTTATACCCCTCTAGGGTTATAGGTGAAAGGTTGCAATGCTTCCTAACCCTAATATTATAATAATATAATAAATAATATAATTAATTATTATATTATTTATTATTATATTATTTTATTATTATGACCATAGGATATAATATATTATTATTATTAAGATTATTAATTAATGTTAGGATAGGATCCTAACATATTGGTGATAGAGAGCAACTATAGAGAGTACAGTAGGCTAGGTGGATGGTTGGGAGGTACAAGAATGAGGTTTAGCACATCCAGTTCTCATAATATTATGGCATTTTGGGCTAAGGTAGGGAGTTCTTGAGGCACCAATGCTCTACAAGTGTTATCGAGATGATATGAGTCTACCTTATGCTGAGGCATGGAGGGTGACCTATGAGGATGATGAGGAGATAAATCTCCCTAATGTGGATGATGTAGGGACTACGATGGAGTATGATGCATGGTTCATTGCACAACCACCATGGGTACCGATTATAGCAATGGATTATGGTGGTGAGGATGAGAGTGAGGTAGAGGTTTAGATGGAGGAGGCAGATGAGGCTCCCAAATATCGAAGACACCTTTGATCTAGTAGTTGAGGTATATGGGCTAAGGATGTAGTAGAGAAAGCTCTAGGGTTTGGAGGTGATGGAGATGGTATGGATGACATGGAGTAGATCCCAGAGGAACATCTAGGTCAGAGTGAGAAGTATTGGGTGAGGCTAGATTAATTGGTGGTAAATCAAGATGCATTTATAGCAACTTAGAGTAGAGATAGCTTAGTTATGAGATATGGAGATAGCCGCTCAAGATGTAGAGATAGCTCAACTACAAGTGGAGTTAGAAGCATAAGTGACTTTAGGTGGAGATGAGGATATGATAATGAGGCTCTAAGTAGATCTACTTGAGAGGAACCATCATCAAAGACATGATGTACGATGCCTTCGGGCCTGAGATGGATATATCCAAGTTTTGGAGGATCGATTGATGGAGCACCACATTGGGCTACTAGATATTCCCTCCTCATCCATATCCAAGTATTTTAGGCATAGTGATTCTCGGTATAGCTCTAGGTATAGGGATCCTTCAGGGTCATAGGGGTCCTCTTATAGGTATTAGCTAGTTCTAAGATGCACTTTTGTATATGAGCCTTGGTGCTCCATTGTATATAGCCTTTGGGTATTTATTGTACATGCGATATTTATACATAAATATACATGGATTTTAATTTTGTTTTATAATTTTGTGTGAATGCATATGTGTATGTGTAATGGGTGTTAATTCCATGCTAATGTGTATGAATGCAAATGAACTAATTCACTAATAATCATTCATAGTTTAGATTTTACTTAACCATGTTATAACTTTGTTGTTTAACCAAGGGTACCAAAATGGTGGCATGTGCAATGGAAGACTCATGTAATGATATGAATGTTGATATGGAATAAGGTATGGATGTTGATATGGAAGAAGATATGGATGTTGATATGGAAGAAGATGTGGATGTTGATATGGAAAATTGACTATTTTTCAGAGACTCGGACCTACTAGTGATATCAATCAAACTCGCAAAATACTATCTAATTTCTCTAAGACCAAATGTGTGTACAGTGAATTTATTTACCAAATCATGAGTATGGTAATGACCTAAGTCCATTAAAAACCAATGTGCATGCAAGTGATTTCATTAACCCATATTGAGTAAATTGAGATGAAACCTGTCATGGATGAGATCAAGAATCTAGTTTGTCCTTATGTGCAGTCAAATGTCTCTTCAAGAGAGACGTATCACAATGCATAAGCATACTCCACTACCAGTCAAGCATTTATATATTTGATGGAGATTAGCTCCATAGTCCAAGAATATGATCTCTAAGCTTTGGGGATTCAGAATACCTAACCATCTGACTAAAAATGTAGTTCTATCCTTACAACTTCAAGATTTGTGATGTGTCATGTGTAAAATATTTAGAGCTTTTGGGAATCAAATTCTCAACTGAAGTGTGATGAGAATTTTACCCTATCCTTACTACTCTATATTTTGTTTTGAAATAATTGTGATAGTGGTGAAGACCACTATTTTTTTTAATTTTGGACTATGTGCATTATGGGACAAGCAAGGATTACCCTTTTCACTTCAAGGTTCAACCCAATCATGGTGTTATCTCTCTTTGACACAAGATGTTTTTAATATGTGTAATTATGTTTGGTTTAAGAATGTTAGAGTCAATTACTCAAGATTTTATTAGTGAAAATGTGTCTTGGTCCTAAAGAAAACTCGACATGTATTAGAGGTTGCTAAAAACACTAGGAGTATCCGAGTGACTGAAAACACCTAGGTATTTATGGACATGTGACTTGTAAATGACAATCTAACTTTGTGTAATGGTGCAATGAAATGAATGATGACTTTAAAGGTGCCCCTGATTAAGGCAACATAACTTTAATGGACCAATTATTATCTAGATTGAATGAATGATCCCTAAAATATGTGAATATGGTTTTGAATGCAATGTATGAAAAGAAATTTGTGAAATGAAATGTATGTAATGCAATGTGTGAAATGTAAGGTGTAAAATGCAATGTACAAAATGCAATGTGGTAAAATGTAATGTGTGATATACAATTTTTTTTTGTGTATTAGTTATGTATATATAAATATATAAATCACATTAAGCATAGAATGTTCTCAAATGGATGATGTTAAATGGTTCGGGCTCTGTAACTCCCTCTAGACTGGCAAGACTATAAGTTCCTTTACCCACATTTTGAGTTACAATGTATGGACCTAACCAATTAACTATTAATTTATCATGAAGATACAGTAATGCATTGGTGTTTTTTTAATTCTCTTTAAGAACAAGATCTCCTAATTGGAATTCACGTAGATGAATTTTGGTATTGTAAGAATGCTTTAGGTAATATTGATAAACTTGTAAATGCTCTAAAGTATTAACCCTTATTTCATCAAGAAGCATGAGTTTATCAAAACGTGTTTGTCTAGAAGTATCGTCATCTATGAATTCTTGCAATAAAATTCACAATGAGGGGATCTCAAGCTCAAGAGGTATAATTGCTTTGGCTCTATACACCAATGAAAATGGTGTTGCCCTAGTAGGTGTACGAATGCTTTTTCGATAAGCTCATAATGCCAAGGGTATTTGTGTATGCCAATATTGATGATTTTATTTAACAAGTTTATTGAGAATAGAAATTAAGGTCTTGTTGGTAGCTTCAACTTATCCAGTTACTTGTGGATAATAAGCAGTTGAGAAATTGTGTTAGATATTATATTTCTCACAAAGTGCTCGAACATCCTTATTCTTGAAAGACTTGCCATTTTCAGAGATAATTTTTGAGGGAATGCCAAAATGATAAATGATATGGTGAAGTATGAAATCCATAATTCAAGGTCTTGTCATACTGGTTAGAGGAATTGCCTCAACCCACTTTGTGAAGTATTTAGTGGCTATAATGGTTAATGTATGTTATCTTGAGGAAGGAGGTGATATTTTACCAATAAAATCAAAACCCCATTATGAAAAGGGCCAGAGGCTTTGAATAGATTGTCATGCTTGTGATGGTACATGAGTTAAATTAGCATGCTCTTGAAATTATTGATAATGCTTGACATAATTCCAACAATCATGTTCTATGGTGGGCCAATAGTAAACCATGCATAAAATATGCTTTGTAATGGAATTCCACTAAAATTACCACCACAAGTACCATCATGAGCTTCAGCTATGGATATTTGTGCCTCTATAGACTCGAGACAATGAAGGAGGACTCCATCATAACCATGTCTATACAACATGTCCCCCAAGAGAGTAAAACAAGCTACCTTTTGCTTGAAAGTGTATTTAGTAGTACATGATATATCTAATGGAAGTGTTCTAAACTTGAGAAATGTTATTATTTGGTTTGACCAAGGCTCATATGGCTCTGAATGGATGAAACAAACATATTTCTCATCCTTAGATTCAACATGGACAATTGCATATTTAGAGATCATTATTACAATGAGTAGTTGTACCTCTCCTAAGGAATCCTTTGTAATTAATGATCCAAGAGATGCCATTGCATATGCAAACTATTAGTTGAACATGGCAAACTATCAATTTCATACCAATAAAATTTGGCATGCAATTTTATTTCTACTTCATGGTAATTTTTTATGGTAGGTTATTTGAATTGGTATTCTCCGTTGATTTATCAAAAAATAAATTGGGAATCACCAAATATCTTGATACACTTTATTTCCATAGTTATGGTTACTTTAAGACCTAATATTAAGGATTCATACTCTACATTGTTGTTTGTGCATTGGAATTCAAGTTTGAATGATAAGGAAATAGGTATCCCTTGTGGTGTATGAAACATGACTTTGACACCTTGACCTTCTTTGTACTTAGAACCATCAAAGAAGAGAGTGATATTGATGTCTTCATCTAGAATAACATCTTCTTTTTATTCAGTGATAGTAAATACCCAATAATTTGGTATCTCAATAATAAAAGGTTGATCACTAAGAAGTGGAGCTTTCACAAGCTGATCAGTTATGACCTAACATTTAATGGATTTTTGGCTAATGAACTCAAGATTGAATTTAGAAAGAAGAATTATCCATTTTACGATGTGGGTGTTATTGTAAGTGTGAGACATCATACAACGTAGAGGATTTTTATGAGCTATGACATATGTGGTGTGACTAAGCATGTAATGTCTAAGTTTCTTAGTGGAAAATTCCACTGCTAAGCACAATTGTTTCATGTCAGAATATCTAATTTCATAGCCTACCAATGGTTGACTAATGTAGTAGATAGCTTGCTCTCAAATTTTTTCATTCTTTTGTGTAAGTATTATCCCTAATGCAAATTCCATTACCAAAACATAAATATTGAAGGGAACCCATAGATGAGAAGGAGCATATATCATGATTTTACACCCCTTTTGCTGCCCATTTGACAATCATGACTACATTCAAAGCTATGGAAGTTTCAAGAGGCTAAGGAGATCAAGAATCCATAATTGAGCCACTTCCATTGTAAATACAAAGAATTCACATCACAAATCCATGCAAGAACATAAGAGCGACCCTTGACCATCAATTCCATGATGGAAATTGAATATCCAAGACTTGATTACAAGAGAAATGATACTTTCATCTCAGTCATGGCTGTCAGCCATGCCTAACAGTGCCAGTTTTACCTCAGACTCATGGTGAGGGTTTGATATCTGATTTCCTTTGTTTTAGCCATATATTTCTCTTTTCAATCATGTATTTAGGTGAATCTAATTTAGATTAACTTTTATTTATACATTTGCATGATTAAATTTAGGATTTAGTGGTAGATTTTGTAGCATGAGTGGAGTGTAGTATTATCGAAAGGGATGTGACAAGAGATATTTAATATAAATACCAACAAATTGCACTTAATCTAGCCAATTCCATATAGTTGTACTATTTACAATTGTACTATCTTCAAAACATCCCCAAAACGTACAATTGTATGGTCATAACTGAACACTTGTACTATTTCTCCAAGAATCTTGGAATTGATCAAATCTTACTCACTTTGCCAGTATTCACTTGGAAATCACTTGATTTACCCTCAAAATGCTTCAAAGTACAATTTTAGGCCAAAAAATCATCATATGTATGGAATTACAACCCTTGTATGGTTTCGTCACATCGTTGTACGATTTGGTAAAAAATCTCATTCTACATAATGTCTTGACTTAGATTAATACCTATTTGCCTCTTATTGAAAAAAACATCAATTCCCATAATGGGTAATAGCCATAAATATGATTTCCTATTTGTTTCTCTATTTGACATAAAACCCTTGGATGGTTGTACATTTTCTAGGTATGCAAATCCACAATAGATTTGGACTCTACAATAACTGCAATATCAATAAAAATTCCTCAAAGATACATTTATTGAGATTACTCTCAGATCCACACACATGCATACACAAATCTTGTCTAAATGAGAACTTATATTATTATGGCATTGTACACAGGCAGTGTACAATAGTAAATAAATTACAGCATTAAATCCTTCTCATTCCATGGATAACAATGACAATTCAATCCAACACCAGCCACAATGACTGAACTACAATCCACCATGAACCAATCCAACAACCAACTCACAACCAACAACACCAAAAATTTGAATGAGGGCTTATAATGGCTATACCAGTTCCTAAGATAGTTCATTATTTACAATGGCCCATACATTAATAAATTTAATTAATGTTTACTAAGGTTTAATGTAATTTATATCAAATTACATTTCATCTGCATGTCATTTCATTTTACATGCACTTTACTTTTATTTTAATAATTTATTTTCCAATTGTACTATCTCACTAGATAGTACATTCTTATTCAATGTTGTGCAAATCCCAATTTTATGCTTGCTTCTTATATGGATTTGCTTGCCTACAGATTTGCTTCCATTTCTTTGCAATTATCAATTTAGACTAGTTTCTTGAAGTTTCATGCTTTTCAAGTTCTAATGGCTAATTAGGATGCATAATAGCTAGATTTCATGATTTCTTTACATGCTTTATAGTAATTTGATGATTTCTTGCATATCTTCATAGATTTACATGCTTTCTTTCTTTCTTTATCATCAATTTATGCAATTGTCTCAAAAGCCTCATCAAGAGAGGCCTCTTTTTTTACTAACCACTTTCTTGTTGTTTCTTAAACGCAGGGTTTACAGGACCTAATAATTTTCAAGGCATTCAAGGTAGCATATACCTTCAATCAAAGGAGAAGAAGACTATCCTTGGTCTTGAGAAATTCGTGTCCATTCTGAAAAGTCTATGAATTACACCACCCCCTGTTTAGGGGCCTCAAAATATCTATATAAATTATATCAAATTTGAGCATCCCTAAGAGGGATGTATATGTAATCGATATTTGTAAAATATTTAATAAAATAAATCTTACTTTATTTTTAAATTCATTGTTGTCCATATTTTGATGCTTTAATGCTTGATTTCAATTGATGCACTAGTTATGTGTATGATTTTTAGATCGATCCAAATGGCGATCACAATGGGGACCCCACAAAATTTGTGAGAACTGATGGATTCTTGAATATTTTTTGTTGTAGGTGTCAACCGCACTTAGAAGCCATGGTGAATAGTCTTAGCCACGCTTGACAGTCGCGGCTAGCAACAAAGCAAAAAATTAGATAGGATGCGAACTATCTATCCATCAGATGAGGAATCCAGGTAACCTTGATCCTCTTATTTTCCTCTTTTTGTTGCTTTTACTACATTAGGTAATCAAAAAACCTAGAAAAATAGTAAAGGTAAATGAATTTCAATAAAATCTTCATGTTATCTATCAGCCACGCCTGATAGTTGCGGTTAGCTCTTTTAGTTGTGTCTATCAAACATGACTAAGTTGTTTGCCTATGACTCTGTCTCGCGGTCAACACTGTTAGCTATAACTCTATCCCACGACTAATGGGTAATAACTATTTGGTAGAGTTTTTCTATTATGGCCCAATCAGAGGTTGAATTTCACCATTTAACTACATTCTCTACATTCTCTAAAATTCATTCAAATAATTAGATGCATATTTCTAAATATTAAAATGCTTTTATCATTAGGCATGTAGGAAAGAGAATTGTCTGCTTGGTGTTGCATTTTTATTTTTTCTCAAAATTAAAATGAATACACATAGACCACACACTACTTAAATTTTGACGAGTTAGGAGTCATATCCAACCACTAGTAGGGTTCAACAGCGGTGGTAGTCATTTCCACCTGTTGGCTCAACTCCCTTGAACCCTATTATTTGGCCAATACCAAATCCAAGATCCATCCTAACCATACAAAATAGCATACATTCCTCTTTATAGGGGTGTATCACTATGCATAGGATGTTGGGTGAGGATCAGAAGGTCTTGTGCTCCCTACTCGTGTGTGGATTTCATCTCCACATTTCAAGGGATTTACATGATCATGAATTTAATTATCGATTGTTGAGCTACGAGCATACAGGTGAAATCCAATTAAACTAAACAAGTATATCATCAAAAAATTTGAAAACATGATGAGAGTTAGTTTATGATTTCAACACACCTAAAACACACTCAAACCAATTTATGTCTCACAAAGAAATTTTAAAAGATATAATCATTCTTGTTTTCTTTGTTTGCTTTAAAATCTACATACAAGATAATCCATATCATGGTTAATCCATGAAGAGGTTGATCTCAATTTAGAATGGAGGTCGAAGCTGAAGCTCCACCTAATACACAACACAACACATCGAACCCTCAATCACAATATTCTCTTGAATGATGTTTAATGAGAATTAGAGGGGATAACCCTATGCATGGGGGTTCTTATCAGAATACCCTAGATAAAGGAGGTAATTTACACTCCTTGCGAGACATATATTCGAGCATGGGAGCATATATCATGATCGTACACCCCATGGATCTATTGGATCCATTGAAGGGTACATCATTGAGGAAGGAACTATAACCAAGTTGGTTTCCATTAATACTCAATCTAAGAGTGGCTCAATGCCCCTGTTAGTTCAAGATAGGCAAATAGAAAATCCAGCCATTCAAGGGTAGGAAGAGAGGGTTACTTCAAAGTATAGGCTCGCATAGACTCCAAACAATAATGAAATTTCCAAGTTTACGATTGACATGTCTAAATTTAGATTCAATGGTATACTACCACATGAGTTGTGGCACACCAGAAAATGGGATGGTCTTGATATAATCCTAGGGTAATTAGGATGTAGAGCCTCAACTACACATTTTCATTCTATGAGTTCGCACATTGAGGGCACACATAGGACTATTAGAGAACCAAGAGAATTATCTAAGTGTCCTTGTAGTATACGTACCCCATCAACCCACGCAAGCATAGATCAAAGATAATAGCAAAACATAAATATCATATATACAGACAAAGGCAAGAGTGTAGCAGACACGTTTGTTGGGATTCACACCAACAAAGCTGCTCGAGCAAAGTGAACCCACCAGAGACCGCACACTGCCGATTTGCTAGATCGATCATAAAAACTAGTGTTAGAACAAAGGTAGAAGATCTTCTAAGATCAATTCGAAGACATACATGTAGAGCATAAGAACCTTAAAAATGAGGATACTCAAAGATAGAGGTTGCTAAGGCAACATATTTTTGAGCAATGCATTCATGAGCAATGCATCCTTGACCAAAAGGAGTGTGCTAAGAGAGAGGAGTGATGATATCATTCCAAATTGCCCCCTTGAAGTGAATACATGAAGTGCACTCACAGATGAGCTACTTCATCGCCTGAGTTGCACCTTGAAATCATTACAATCGATACTCACCACATGGCCCAAAATATGATGTAGCACCAAGTGCTTGAACATCATGGGTATACGTAGTATGAGGAAGTAGCAGGATATGAGCAAGAACAAGAATATCCTGAGATCTCCTTAGTCAATGTGGAGGATGATCCTAGTCCCCCACCTCGATCGAAGAAGAATTTACATTCGAAGGTTCCTCAAATACCTCTCAAAGAAGAGAAAATTCTATCTTCGAAGGCCTATGAGGCCCTAGAAGACAAGGTAAGAGCAATAGAGAAATAGGGGATGACTTATCAAAATCTAACCTTGAATAAAATACACAATTAACCTCTATGCCCTTTAGTTCCTATACTAGTGTATCCTGATTACTTCGATATACAAAAGTTGGAGAAGTTTCAAGCAGAGGAGGATGCTCAAGAACATGTCATAAGCTTTATGGATATGTGCTTTCAAATAGAAAGCAATGATTCTCTATTGCTTAGAACCTTCATCACAACCCTTTCAGGACCTATCTGAGAGTGGTTCAACCAACTAAAGAGGTATAACATAACCAGTTTCAAGCAACTGACTAATATTTTTCTTGAATGCTTCTCCTTCAGCATCAAGAAGAAGATAAACCTATCTGATATGGCTAATTTAATGTAGCATGATTATGAGCCAATTATAGACTATGGAAAAAGATAAAGAAGGTTTATGGTAAAGTTACCATTTTCTATTTTGATGACAGGACTAACTTGAATGTTTACAAAGAGTTGTATGAAGCACATCTCGTTACTGCTATAGTTGCAATAGTATCAAACATTTGAAGAGGCCTTGGTGCAAGCCAAGGTAATTGAGGATATCAAGTTACAAGAGGGTAACTTGAAGCTCCAAAACAAGGAGTGGAATAAGAAGAACATCTAAAATCAGAATCACCAGGCCAAGCCAACCCATATAAATCAAGTGGTGTTAAACCTCCAAAAAGAGGATAAGAGGCAACAATAGAATTATCAAGCCCAACCTCCTCCTATGTGATATGACTGTATCGTTCCAAATTTTTTGCACCCTTACCTTCAGGCTAAAGGATCCGCGCCCGAAAGGGGGATGCGGGAAGGATGGGACAATACCTCGGACTGAGAGGCCCTTTTAAGGTCCCGCCTCTTGGGGGAGGTGTATAAAGGTGAATTTTTGACGGATGGTGGGTTCACCAAGAAAATTTTGAATGGCAGTTTCCACGCCTAGGTTGGGAATTTGTTTGATGTGTTCAATTTTATCTTTAATCATTCAAAGCCTAGGTTTGGCCAAATGAATCTAAACTGTTCTATATGAAATGCAGATTTAAATGAATACAGAAAATAGATTTGAACAAAAAATACAGAGAATTAGCTAGATTAAAAAGCCATATCTGATCCGGATTTCTGATGGAGGTTCTGATTTTTGAAGCAGTCAGGATCGCCTCTGATATGACAGGATTGTCTATGATCAGATAGGATCGTCTGAGATCTGACAAATTCGTCAGAGACCTACAATCATATAAATAGATACAAAATACAGCAAATGCAGCTATTCCAACAGAGAGTAATGATGTAGAATGACAACAATAATATTAAACTTATAATTATAAACAAAACATGCGTGCATTACAATGATTTAATGAAAAATTATGATTTTATCATGCATTAAAACTATATGGGTGAACTCCAGGATGCAAAATAGTAATAATTCTAACTAATGCAAAGCAAAATAGTAGATAGTGGAGAAAGAATGCAAACTCAGGGCACTGATTTCCCCCAATGTTGACTGCAGTCAAAATCATCTCGAATTGGTGCGAGATCATCCGAGATTGTACAGGATCATCTGTGATGATCTGAGCTTGCTCCAGCTGAAGAATGACAAATTTCCTGCAAGAAAATTTGAAAAGGGACAAAGGCAAACAGTAGTCTAAGACATTCTAATGCATGTAAAACTCAAAGTACAGAAAAATTCAGCCATGGGAATATCAAGGGGAGGGCCTAAGATTAAATAGTCATAGGAAGGAGGTTGGAAGGTTGGAGATCATCCCAATTTGGGAGATCTCCAATGGGGGAAGTCTCTAACCGCATAGACACGCTTTTTCCCAGGTTAGAGACGTCATTGAAACAGAAGCTAATTATGAAAAATCAGTTTTGGGACGAAATCGTCTGGACGTTCTACTCCAGATGATATCATCCGATCTGAGGCGATATCGTCTGATCGGTGACGATATCGTCTAACAGTCACAAAAAATCCTAAAAATGGCATGTAAAATGAGGAAAGTGGTTTAACAGGCGGTTAACGGGCGGTTCGGGGTTAAAATTTGAATTTGAATTATTACTAAGGTAATTTTAATTATTTGCTAAGGTTTACTGCGCCAATTTTAGGGTGCTACATTTTGCCCCCTCTTTAGCGAATTTTTTGAGAAAAATGCGTTAAAGATGAGTTCTTCTCTATCTATGAGAAAGCAAAAATTATTTCCATTTTTAGGCGACGATTCTAGGTTGAATCGTACGACAGCTTACTATGGTGCCCCCTCCGTGTATTTACCCAAATCGAACGTTTGAGGTAAAAACACGGAAAAACAAAATTTTAAAAATGTTTTTAATTATTTTTGAATAAAATTAAGAAAAAATAGGGTAAAACCCTAATTCATTGTTACTGTTCATTTTCTTGGTTTCTAGAGCTCTGTAGACAAGATGGTCGAGATAGCGCACAGATCGACAGAGGTCCGGCGCGGGCTATGGGTAAGGGTCCAAACTTAATTTAACATGCTTTAATTTTGAATTTCATGCTTTTTAGATTAATTTTGAATTATTTTTTAGCATCATGGCCATTTTTGGGCCGTCGACGTCGTCGGGACAAAATCGTCTCAATTTCGTCGAAATCGTCTCAATTTCGTCGAAATCGTCTCGATATCGCCGATTTTGTCTAAGGGCGAAATTGGCGATATGGGGACGATTTTGTCCAATAAGGGACGATTCCCTCTTGCGAAATCGGAGATGAATTTGCTCAAATTTTGGACGATATCATCAAATAGTGGACGATATCATCATTTGTATGAAAGTTAACTTATTTTACTTGCATTTTTTATTAATGATTTTTATTAATGATTTTTATTGATGATTTTTATTGTTTATGTTGTTTATGTTGCAGAGAGGATTACTAAAGAGCTGAGAATGGAAATACGAGGGTCTGAAGGATGACTTGGCCACTCTATCTTAGGTAGAGCGAGATCAGTTGGCTCAATTCGGCTTGTAGCACATGGCAGATATGCCATAGGTTTCTACAGATATGGGGCTATTGAAAGCCCTAGTAGAGAGGTGGTGTTTGGGTTCTTCTTGTTTTCAGTTATCGACAGGGGAGATGACTCCCACATTGGAGGATGTATGGAGGATTTTGAGGATCTCCATACAAGGACGACTAATAAATCCTATGACCAATCAGGGCCATGTGATGATGTGACTATGCGGAGATCTGAGCTTTGCCTTGGAGAAGGGTGGAGTGAACATCGAGTCGCTACGCTAGATGCCTGGGGCATCTAGACTGACACAGGTTTTGACTGGGGTGGTAGGTGGTCTACTGCTATGCCATCAAAGTGGATGTAGACTACCATGGCTACTGACATATGTGGTCTGCGACATGAGAGACCACGGGTATAGGTTTGCTTGGGGGAGCTTTGTACTATGCCGATTGTATAGGATCTTGCATGGGGTCATATACAAGGGTGGTCGATGTCTAGTCGTGACATCACTACTATAGGTTTGGTGTTGGGAGCACATCATAGTGCAGAGGTCGGTAGGGCTCCCACTGACAAGGATTGATGGGGAGAGGCCTCGAGTTTTCTACTGGTGGCTCCAAAGAGGGTCACAGTGGCGGATAGATCTGCCAGTGTCTCGAAGACTACTTGATGACCTTGTCTCTAACCAGATCACCTGGAGGCCTTGGAGAGATCATCCAGGGTGGGCCAAGGATGGACATGAGTTGGATCGCATCAGGAAAGTCTGTTGGCTGAGGATAGAGAGGGGAGAGGTGGAGCTCCATCGCTACGATCGAGTTTTGAGGTAGTTCGGTCTACAACAAGGGATCCCATCTCTTAGGGACTACAAGTTTTCTTGGACTATCTAGGATAACACTACAGTCAGTGGGGCTCTAGATATGCAACGATTCTAGAGTCAGGAAGTGGATGATGCCCCCATCCAGCCAGTGTATGGTGATGATGTTGGGCTTGCTGACGGCTACAATGCCTAGTACGCAGGCATCCGCCCTCCTCGGATGATGAGGGCTTAGGGTCTAATTCATGCAGTTGTGCATCAGATGGGGAGGTAGTGCTAGGCAGCCATTGAGGCAGCATAGGGTCATGGTGGGAGAGAGCAGAGGAGGCCACAAGATCAACAGAGGTCATGGTAGCGGGAGAGGAGGGAGGAGAGACCTGTTGAGCAAGGTGTAGAAATAGTATTGTCATTATTGTCAACACATACAGACAAATTAGTTGATGTGGTGGATAAGAGTTTAGAGGTCAGTGAGATCATGTACAGTAAATTTCCAAGAAGACAGAAGTGGCCCAGATTCTCAGAATCAAAGAAAAAGACAAGTAAGAAAATTGTCACGATATCACGACATGTTTTCTGTCACGATTTCGTGACATGGATGAGGAGAGAGAAGGCGTAAGCAAAATTGTCATGATTTCATGACATGGCCAAGGAGAGAGAAGGTGCAAGCAAAATTATCATGATTTCATGACATGGCTGAGGAGAGAGAAGGCACAAGAAAAATTGTCGTGATTTCGTGACATGGACGAGGAGAGTGAAGGCGTAAGAAAAATTGTTGCGATTTCGTGACATGGCCAAGGAGAGAGAAGGCGCAAGCAAAATTGTCATGATTTCATGACATGGCCGAAGAGAGAGAAGGCAAAAGCAAAATTGTCATGATTTCATGACATGGATGAGGAGAGTGAAGGCGCAAGCAAAATTGTCATGATTTTGCGAAATGGCCGAGGAGAGAGAAGGCGCAAGCAAAATTGTTGCGATTTTGTGACATGGCCGAGGAGAGAGAAGGCACAAGGAAAACTGTCATGATTTCGTGACATGTTGGAGGCAAAGAAGCCAAGTGGAAAAACTGTCACGATTTCGTGACATGTTGGAGGCAAAGAAGCCAAGTGGAAAAACTGTCACAATTTCGCGACATGTTGGAAGCAAAGAAGGTAAGTAAGAAAACTGTCATGATTTCGTGACATGTTTGGAAAGAAAAAGCCAAGGATATAAAGTGTTGCATTTCGTGATAGGTTCACAGAGAAAGTGCCAAGGAGAGAAAGTGTCACGATTTCGTGACAAGTTCGAAGAGAAAGCGCTAAGGAGAGAAAGTGTCACGATTTCGTGACAAGTTCAAAGAGAAAGCGTCAAGGAGAGAAAGTGTCACGATTTCATGACAAGATCGAAGAGAAAGCACCAAGGAGAGAAAGTGTCATGATTTCATGATAGGTTCGAAGAGAAAGCACCAAGGAGGAAAAGTGTCACGATTTCGTGACATGTTCCATTTTCACAGGCGAAAGGCAGAGAAGTGCAAGGAAGTGAAAAGTGTCACGATTTCACGACATGTGTTTTCGCTTGCCAAAGACAGAAAAGGCACAAGGCAGTGAAAGTGTCACGATTTTGCGACATGTTCTATTTTCGCGGGTAGAAGGCAAAGAAGTGCAAGGAAGCGAAAAGTGTCACAATTTCGTGACATGTGTTTTCGCTGGCCAAAGATAGAAAAGGCACAAGGCAACGAAAGTGTCACAATTTCATGACATGTTTCATTTTTGCGGGCGAAAGGCAGAGAAGTGCAAGGAAGTGAAAAGTATCACGATTTCATGACATGTCTGGTTTTCATAGCTACAAGACAAGAGGTGAACAAGGAGGCTGAAAATGTCATGATTTCGTGACATGTTGCGTTTTCACGGGTAGAAGGCAAGAAGAGCATAAAGAGATAGAAGTGTCACAATTTCGTGACAGGTCACGACAGCACGATCACTGACAGTTAACTGAAGCAGAAAAACAGTTAAAGGGGTAGTTGTAGAGGAAAAGCATGCAGCTATTTTAAGAACAGTCGAAGAAGGAGAAATCGAACAATCGCATAAATAGAATTGAAAAATGCATGCATGCACAAAAACGAATACGAACAGTTATGTTCAAGAAAACATACAATCATGATGGAGGTATATGTTGCATGTAACGTATTTAAGGAAATGCCCACTCTATAAATACAAAATGAGTTACATAAATAAGATGTTACAGTTGACAAGTGGCAGAAGAGAATATTAAAAGAACAATTACGGGTTGCATGCGTAAAAATGGAAGTTAAAAATAGAGACTAAGTTGTTATAAAAGAAGGTCTGCGTGAAGAATTGGGTTTCTACTGCATGTGAGAAATTGTTGTGATAAGAGGGTTATAAGAGGGCCGAGAGAGAAATAAGCAGAGCCATGAGAGAGTGCAAAGTTTGATTAATTATAGACTAGTCAGGGTCGTGTAAACAGCAAAGGCATTTTTATGTCATTAAGATAATTTAGAATTACAGTCCAAGTTGGTGCTTGGCATTAGGGGTTGGTGCTCTTATCTATTGAAGCAGAAAAATAAATGGTTGGTGCTCCTTCTAGTGGGTGCTGGTAAAGTGTTTGTAAAATTGGTGTTTTGCAAAGTTTGGATTTGGATTGGAGTCCAAGCAGTCATTTTTGAGGAGTAGCCAAATTGGTGAACCTCATTACATTATGTGTTGTGGTGTGCTCTCTTGTGAAAATTGCTTTACCTATTTTTAAGTTCTCTTTGCTTTAGCATTAAGTGTTGTAGATTTGAGTTTTAATAGCTACACTGATTCACCTCCCCCTCTCAGTGTCATTATGAGAATATCAATTGGTATCAGAGCAAGGTTCTTGAACAAAGCTTAATCAGCTAAGGTGATCTTGGAAGGAACACAATGACAAGTAATGAAGGATTCTCATCAAAAAAATCTCCTTTGTTCAATGAAACTAATTACTCATTCTAGAGACTTAGGATGCAGACATATCTGAGTGCGTTAGGATACGACATTTGGGAATCAGTAGAAAGTGGATACACAGTACCCGCTACTCCTCCAACAGATACTACTGAGAAGAATAAGTTTGAGAATAACTCCAAAGCACAGAATGCCATAATGTGTGGGCTAGTAGACAATGAACCGATAAGGATCATGAGCTGTACATCAGCAAAAGACATGTGGGACAAACTGAAGAGCATCCATGAAGGAGACGACAAGATCAAGGAAGCCAAGCTGCAAACTCATCGAGCTCAATTCGAAGCATTACAAATGAATGACGATGAGAACATAGAGGCCTATATGCTGAGAGTCAATGGAATCATTAATACAATCAGAGGACTCGGAAAAAAAATTGAAGATGCGATTGTCATGAAAAAGGTACTTAGAACTCTTCATAAAAGATTTAATTCTAAAGTTTCTGCAATAGAAGAGGCTAAAGATCTAAATAATTTTAGCATGGACGAGATGCATGGTTCTTTGACTGCATACGAAATGAGAATAGGACAAACTAAGCCCATAGACATAGAAGCTACTTTTAAAGCACAAAAGAATACAAAAGCTAAACAAGAATCTAAGTATGAAGAGACATCTGATGAAACGGAAGCCAAATTTGTTTGGAAACTTACAAAGGAAAAAAGAAAATATAGAGGAAAGTTACCATTTAAGTGTTTCAATTATGGAGGGGTCGGTCACTTTGCAGCTAAGTGTCCAATGAATGAGAAAATCAAAAGTGATGAAGGGTCACACCAAGAAAGAAGTGACTGGAAGAAGAAACCAAATTTTAGGAAAAGCAATTTCAAAAAGAAAAGTTTCATATCCAAGAATGTCAACTCTTCTAAGATAGCTCGAGGTGAAGATTCTGAAGAAGAAACAGTGAAGCTCTGTTCATGGCATTTGAAGAAGCAAAAAAAGAAGAAAAATAGGAAGGTGATACAAAAAGTAAGGATGAGGTTGAAGTTTATCTAGAAGGAGAGTTGGTTGCTGCACTTAAAGAGTTGAAAACATAAAGCAAAAAGAATAAAAATGTCTCAAGAAAACTAGAGGATATGAATGACATAATAAGCAGTTTGAAAGTACAGACAGAAGAATTTAAGAAAATGTCTGAAGAACTCGAAGTTCATTTAACCATGAAAATAGATGAGTGCTGCAAACTGGAAGAAGAGATTGTTGTCTTAAGAATGCGGCTAGAAGAAAAGAATAAAAATTAAGTTGCTATCACAAACTTGAAGGAAGTTCTGCAAAGCTTGAAAAGATTATAAATAGTTAGAGGACTACTGGCATCAAATTTGGCTTGGGTTTTGTCGAAGGAGAATCATCAAGTGGATCAAAGGCTATAATAGTAGAACAAGTAAAGAAAAAAGATAAGATCAAGGTTGATCAAGGAAGAATGAATCAGGTAAAAGAAAGCAACAGTGTCAGGCACGAGAAGAGTGCTGACAATGAGGAATTCATAAAAGTCACACATCAAAAGAGAAGAAAATTTGTGGCTCCTACTACAAAATGGCAAAGACCAATTCCCAGGTTCAATCATTCCTTTTCTGGTTATTGTTTTAAATGCAATGCTTACGGTCATAAGATTTTAGACTGCATTCATAATATAGGACAAAGAAATTTCACTAGTAGAAATGTCTTTTCACCCTTGATGGATTATGCAGTAGAATGCTATAACTATCATAACTTTGGACACATTGCAAGAAACTATAGAAGCACATATGCAGCAAACAAATATCAAGGAAGAAGAACTCAACCAAACAGTTCAAGGCAAAACAAAAAATTCCTAGAAAAACATGCACAGGCTACTGACAAAGAAAAGTCTAAACAAGTAACCAAAACTATAGCCAAACCAGAGTGGAAAGAAAAGGAGCTACCCAAGGAAGAAAAGGAATCCTTGATTGTTCAGATAGCTTTCAAAGCACAGAACAAATCTGCACCATGGATATTTGATAGTGGATGCTCCAGTCATATGATAGGAGATAAACAAAAATTTGAAAAATTACAAAAATATGAAGGGGGCTCTGTAAAGTTTGGAAATAATGATGGAGCCAAAATAGTTGGCAAAGGATCAGTCAAGATAAGTGATGGAAAGATAAATTCTAAAAAAATTCTGTTTGTAGTTGGTTTGAAGCACAACTTACTGAGCGTAAGTCAAATCTGTGACAGAGGTCATGAAGTCATCTTTAAAAAACAGGGCTGTGAAGTCAGAAAAGCACACAGTGGGAAGCTAATAGCTACTAGATCAAGGACTTCTAGAAATCTATATACTCTCTCAGAAACTTTAGAAGGAGCATGCTTGATCGGACAGGAAGATGAAAATTGGCTGTGGCATAAGAGGCTCGGTCATATTAGCTTTGACAATCTGGTAAAAATAAGTTCAAAAAGAGTAGTAAGAGATATACCTGTCGTTGGCAAACTAGTAAATAGCATCTGTGCTTCATGCCAAAAAGGGAAGCAAACTAGATCCACATTTAAAGCAAAGGAATACTTCACCAAAAAACCGTTAGAGTTGATACATACTGATTTATGTGGACCCATGAGAACACAAAGCATAAATGGTGACAAATACTTTATGTTGTTCATAGATGACTACTCCAGAATGACATGGGTACTATTTTTAAAGCTTAAATCAGATGCATTTGAGATGTTCAAGATTTTTAAAAAATAGGTTGAGAATCAAACTGGAAAAAGAATTAAATGCCTAAGATCAGACAGAGGAGGAGAATTTATCTTAGAAGAATTTGCATAATACTGTTAGAAATATGGGATCAGAAGACAGTTTTCAATAGCAAGAACACATCAGCAGAATGGTGTTGTAAAAAGGAAGAACAGGACAGTGCAGGAAATGGCACAGATAATGTTGGTCGAGAACAAAATAGTCGACGATTTTGGAAAGAGGCAGTCCATAATACGGTTTACATCCAAAATAGGTGAATGCTAAGGACGCATGAAAGCAAAACATCGTATGACCTGTGGTTCGGCAGAAAGGCAACAACAAGATATTTCAAAGTGTTTGGCAGCAAGTGCTACATCAAACGAATTGAAGATAATCTCGATAAATTTGAAGATAGAGCTAACGAAGGTATTTTTCTTGGTTACTCAACAAAAAGCAAAGCCTACACATGTTACAACAAGAGGCTAAATAAAATTGTGGAGAGTGCAGATGTTAAAGTTGATGAAGGTAGAGATAGAGAAATAACTTATCAAGAAAACTACCCTATTTATGAAGAAGTCATTGAAGGAGATGAAGAAATGGAAACAAAAGAGAATCAAAAAATTGACCCAGCGGATTTAAGAATTGACTCATAAGAAGAAGAAAACAAGAAATTCAAAACAGGAAGCTAGCAGAAAAATCATCCCAGAGAACAGATTATTAGGGACCCAACAGTTGGTATTCAGACTAGAAGAGTAGTAGTACGGAACTACTCTCTATTATCCAGCATTGAGCCCAAAAATGTTGCTGAAGCTAGCACAGATGAAAGTTGGATGAAAGCAATTAATGAAGAACTAGATCAGATTGAGAAAAAAAATCCTGGGAGTTAGTACCAAGGTCGGCAAATAAAAATGTAATCGGTACTAAATGGATTTTTCGAAATAAATTGAACGAATATGGATAGGTTGTAAGAAATAAAGCAAGACTGGTCTGTAAAGGCTATGCACAGGTTGAAGGTATTGATTTTGAGGAAACCTTTGCACCAGTATCCAGACTAGAGGCAATCAGAATGTTTCTAGCTTTAGCAGTTCATAAAAATTTCAAGGTATATCAAATGGACGTAAAACCAGCATTTCTAAATGGAAAACTAGAAGAAGAGGTTTACATTGAGCAGCCATATGGTTTCCAACTCGATGATAATCCCAACTTTGTTTGCAAGTTGAGGAAAGATTTGTATGGTTTAAAACAGGCACCCAGAGCATGGTATGCAAGGCCGGATAACTATCTGATTCAACAGGGGTTCAAGAAAGGTTTAGTGGACATCAATCTGTATGTCAAAATAGAGAATGGCCAACTTATTGTCCTTGTTGTTTATGCAGATGATATCATTTTTGGCAGAAGCAATGATAAGTTTTGTAGTGACATAGCAAATAAAATGAAGAAATAATTTGAGATGTCTATGATTGGTGAACTTTCTTATTTTCTCAGACTGCAAGTCAATCAAAGTGAAAAGGGCATTTTTATTTCTCAAGTTAAATATGTGAAAGAAATGTTAAAAAAGTTCACAATGGAGGATAGTAAACCTGTTAGCACTCCCATGACAACATGTTGCAAGTTGAGAAAGGATGACAAATCTCCAGATGTAGATCAAACCATGTACAAATCTATGATTGGAAGTCTGTTGTATTTGACAGCTACCAGACCGAGATATCTTACAGGCAGTATGCATGGTGGCAATATTTCAGGCTAGTCCCAAAGAGACTCATGTGACAGTCGTGAAGAGGATTTTTAGGTACCTCAAGGGTACTATGGAGTATGGGTTATGGTACCCAAAAGGTAAGGACTTCACTCTTATTGCATATTATGATGCAGATTGGGTAGGATGTATTGATGACAGAAAGAGTACCAGTGGAGGAGCATTTTATCTTGGAGACAGGATGGTAGCATGGCACAACAAGAAACAAGAATCAGTCTCTCTATCCACAGCAGAGGTAGAATACATTACAGCAACAAAATGCTATACACAGATATTATGGATGCGACAAACCTTGAAATATCTTGGTATTCACTTCAAAGAGCCAATTTCAGTTAAATGTGATAACACTAGTGCTATTAACATATCAAAGAATCCGGTTATGCATTCTCGAACCAAACATATTACAATATGGTATCACTTCTTGAAGGATTAAAGTTGCAGAAGGTGAGGTCAAATTGGATTTTGTTCCAACTACAGAGCAAGTAGCAGATATCTTCACCAAACCATTACCCAAGGAAGTTTTTGAGTACCTTCGAAGTAAGTTGGGAGTGGTCACGTTTCCCAAGAACTGACTATCAATTGGGATCACATTCTCAGGGGGAGCATTTATGCCTATGTTTATATTTTTGCTCATATTCATGATTTTTGCTAAATATAACAATGTGTGTCTGAGAATGTTGTACATAGACTCAAGGGGAGTCTGCAGTAGCCCTTTGGTATTATTGTCAAAGGGGGAGAAGAATTGTAGGAGATTGCATAAGTGTTGCCAACAATTCCAAAGGGGGATATTGTTGAGCAAGGTGTAGAAACAGTATTGTCATTGTTGTCAACATAGATAGACAGATCAGTTGATGAAGTGGACAAGAGTTCAAAGGTCAGTGAGATCATGTACAGTAAATTTCCAAGAAGACAGAAGTGGCCCAGATTCTCAGAATAAAAGAAAAAGACAAGTAAGAAAATTGTCGCGATATCGCGAAATGTTTTCTGTCACGATTTAGCGACATGGCCGAGGAGAGAGAAGGCGCAAGCAAAATTGTTGTGATTTCATGACATGGCCGAGGAGAGAGAAGGCGCAAGCAAAATTATCATGATTTCATGACATGGCCGAGGAGAGAGAAGGCACAAGCAAAATTGTCACGATTTCGTGACATGGACGAGGAGAGAGAAGGCGCAAGCAAAATTGTCATGATTTTGCGACATGGCCGAGGAGAGAGAAGGCGCAAGCAAAATTGTCATGATTTTGTGACATGTCCAAGGAGAGAGAAGGTGCAAGCAAAATTGTCACAATTTCGTGACATGGACGAGGAGAGAGAAGGCACAAGCAAAATTGTCATGATTTCACGACATGGCCAAGGAGAGAGAAGGCACAAGCAAAATTGTTGTGATTTCGTGACATGGCCGAGGAGAGAGAAGGCACAAGGAAAACTATCATGATTTATCGACATGTTGGAGGCAAAGAAGCCAAGTGGAAAAACTATCGTGATTTCACGACATGTTGGAGGCAAAGAAGCCAAGTGGAAAAACTGTCGCGATTTCGCAACATGTTGGAAGCAAAGAAGGCAAGTAAGAAAACTATCGTGATTTCGTGACATGTTTGGAAAGAAAGCGCCAAGGATAGAAAGTGTCACAATTTCACGACAAGTTCACAGAGAAAGCGCCAAGGAAAGAAAGTGTCACGATTTCGCAATAGGATCAAAGAGAAAGCACCAAGGAGAGAAAGTGTCGTGATTTCGTGACAAGTTCGAAGAGAAAGCGCCAAGGAGAGAAAGTGTCATGATTTCACAACAGGATCGAAGAGAAAGTGCCAAGGAGAGAAAGTGTCACGATTTCGTGATAGGTTCGAAGAGAAAGCGCCAAGGAGGAAAAGTGTCACGATTTCGCAACATGTTCCGTTTTCGCGGGCGAAAGGCAGAGAAGTGCAAGGAAGCGAAAAGTGTCACGATTTCGTGACATGTGTTTTCGCTGGCCAAAGACAAAAAAGGCACAAGGCAGCGAAAGTGTCATTATTTCATGACATGTTCCATTTTCGTGGGTGAAAGGCAGAGAAGTGCAAGGAAGCAAAAAGTGTCATGATTTCGTGACATGTTGTGTTTTCGCTGGGCAAAGACAGAAAATGCACAAGGCAGTGAAAGTGTCATGATTTCATGACATGTTACATTTTCGTGAGTAGAAGGCAGAGAAGTATAAGGAAGCAAAAAGTGTCATGATTTCATGACATGTCTGGTTTTCATGGCTGCAAGACAAGAGGTGAACAAGGAGGCTGAAAATGTCATGATTTCGTGACTCGTTGCGTTTTCACAAGTAAAATGCGAGAAGATCATAAAGAGACAGAAGTGTCATGATTTCACGATAGGTCACGACAACACGATCACTGACAGTTAATTGAAGTAGAACAACAATTAAAGGGGTAGTTGTAGAGGAAAAGCATGCAGCTATTTTAAGAACAGTCGAAGAAGGAGAAATCGAATAGTCACATAAATAGAATAAAAAAATGTATGCATGCACAGAAATGAATACGAACAGTTATGTTCAAGAAGACGTACAGTCATGGTAGAGGTATATGTTGCATGTAACGTATTTAATGAAATGCCCACTCTATAAATACAAAAGGAGTTACATAAAGAAGATGTTACAGTTGACAAGTGGCAAAAGAGAATATTAAAGGAACAGTTACGGGTTGCATGCGTAAAAATGGAAGTTAAAAATAGAGACTAAGTTGTTATAAAAGCAGGTCTGCATGAAGAATTGGGTTGCTGCTGTATGTGAGAAATTGTTGTGAAAAGAGGGTTAGAAGAGGGCCGAGAGAGAAATAAGCAGAGCCGTGAGAGAGTGCAGAGTTTGATTAATTGCAGACCAATCAGGGTCGTGTAAACAGCAAAGGCATTTTTATGTCATTAAGATAATTCAAAATTGCAGTCCAAGTTGGTGCTTGGCATTAGGGGTTGGTGCTCCTATCTGTTGAAGTAGAAAAATAAGGGGTTGGTGCTCCTTCTAGTGGGTGCTTGGTAAAGTGTTTGTAAAATTGGTGTTTTGCAAAGGCTGGATTTGGATTGGAGTCCAAGCGAGTCATTTTTAAGGAGTAGCCAAATTGGTGAACCTCGTTACATTGTGTGTTGTGGTGTGCTCTCTTGTGAAAATTGCTTTACCTATTTTTAAGTTCTCTTTGCTTCAGCATTAAGTGTTGTAGATTTGAATTTTAATAGCTACACTGATTCACCCCCCCCTCTCAGTGTCATTGTGAGAATATCAAGACCCCCTTCTCCACGAAGAGAGATGCCACCATCACCCGATAAGGGCAAGGGTGTCGAGACAGGAGAGAGTAGCGAGATGGCTACTCTCTGGGTGGAGACTTTTCTTCTACAGGCTCAGGTGTAGTCCTTGCAGGATGAGGCTGCACGACATCGAGAGAAGGCCACACAACTCAGAGATGAGATCGCACGCCTCATAGCATGGAGCGGAGGGGCGAGCACTCGGGACCTAGCATGGGCTATTGCCCAGATCACATTCTATTAGACGCTATACTACCATATGGTGCCAGAGGGGTAGAGGTTACTACTGTCGGCCCCCATTGCGAAGCCTATCATGATGAGGTCATCGAGGACATCATCATGATTAGAGTCTAGGACTCATAGCACCACACGGACTATGATGGGGCCACCTCATCCACCTCAGGGCAGGGGAGGAGATGAGGCTGAGAGCTCGAGGGGTTCTCGAGGGTAGCTGCTATAGACTACACTACACAGATTGATACGTAGTGCTTATTATTTTTGATAGAGGATTGAGTATGCCAAGGTATAGATTGTGGCATACCGATCCAGTTTTGAGATGATGTATATATTGTTGATATATATATAGATGAGATATTTTTGATCATATGACTTGTCTTATGTGTTTGTATGATGCTTTAATGTTTTGGTGTGATTGATTTGATGATTCATGTAATTATGTTGTTTGGAAATATTATGGTTTGAATGTCATGCTTTTAAAATTTAAATGAAATAATCTGATGTAAACAAATTGGTTTTTTGTGGGATAATTTGATAAAATAAAAGGGACTTCTAACAATAATTTCAAAGGACATTATTGCTATTATAGACCATTTCATGGAGTCGTCGCTCACTCGGTCGTCAAGCTAATCCTAGTATAGAAATATTGTTAAAAGTAAAAGAGTGCTTAAGAGACTATCTTAAGACTGTGTTGTGATGATGGAGATAATGATGGTTTGATGATTTGTTTTCATATTTTCATAAAATAGTATGCATGAAATATTTTAAAATGATTGTTGCTATGCATAAATTCCTAAGTGTGATAAAATGTTGAACAATTCCTTAGAATTTATACCATGGTTGCAATATTGAATTGAACATAATGACATGAAATAGCAAAGTATTCAGTATTTTAAAGCATAATTGTGCAACATAATTATTTAAGTCATATGTTTTTATGATTTGAAATAAATAAGAAATAAAATGAGTTCGATGGTTTGCGCTAGGCATAGAATTATAGATATAAACTTATACCATCATCGCGAAATTCGAAGAAGAAAATAATAGTTTCATTGCATGGTTGATTTTTAATTTTTGAAAATAAACAAAAAATATGAAGATGAGGACTTGGGCTAGGCATAAAATTTCAATTTTGGTTTTGGAACTATACCATCATCGCGAAAGTCAAAATTTATGTATAAATGTAACTTTATTGCATGTTTTTTAAAAATGATTTTGATTTTTTTTTTTGTAATGCATGTAGTTGTATTTATACTAAACAACTGCTCTCAGAGAAGAAAATGAAATTATTCTAGACAATTTGCAAAAATATTCCAAAGTATCTTAAAGACAAAAGTTAGATTTATAAGGAATCCCATGTGCGTATGTGAGTTCATTTCCGATATTTATTTATCATAACGATACACAAATCTCTCAAATACAAATGTGTGTGCGATTGTATTGTTCATTTATCAGTTTTGAGCAAGATACTTTGATACAAGTGATTTAAATTAACCAAATAAGTGTTCATTAACCATGATTTAGATGCATATAACCATACCAGACTACTATGTAAGTTGGGTTATCAAGAGCTAGCTAATCCATAAGCAGACATAGGTCTGTACAAAAGAAGGTCGCTAATGTGACGGACATATCACCACGCTAGGAGTTACCCAAGGCCAAGCGGGTTGGGCACAAACCACCTGTTATGGGGGTTACCTCACAGTTTTCGAATAATTGAAAATTCCAAGGATTCAAGCTCATCAACCCTTCTTTTCTTTTCAATGGGTAGGGAAAGGGATTTTATTGCTTTTTTATTTTGCTTGTTTTGATTTCTTTGCTCTTTTTCTTCTTTCTTTTTGTATTTTTGTATTTTTTGCTTTGATATTTGAGATAATGCTGAAATAACCTTTTTCTTTTTCTCTTTTTCTTGAACTTTTCTTTTCTTCCTATGCTAGGGATACTTGCTCGGATTAGCTGTAGAGCAAGGGATTTTTATTTTGGGTAGGGGTGAGCTTGTCCTTTTGTCAATTCTCAAAGATTCTAGACCATGTGCATGATAGGATAGCAGGGGAAACTTTTCGCTCAAGAAACCACTTCTACTATGTAGCATAGCATGGACATTACAAACATAATCATTTTATTGTGAAAGTATATACTTGGTTTAAGTAAATAACAAGATCAATTCTCTATGCTCAAACTTTATTTAATTGAATTTTGTGGACTTTGATATAAGAGAGATTAGTAATCATGCCAAATAAATCAAGATATTTATTCATGTGAATGTGAAAGTGCGGGATTCCAAATAAATGCTAATTTATCCAAAATAATTTGAAAATATAACTGCAATACTTCACAAATTGAGAGGTACAAAAATAAAATATGTTTTTGAATATTTTGATGATTTGGATGTTTTTGGTGTTTTTATATTTTTAAGTTTATAAATTGAAAGAAATACAAGATAGTGGTTTTTTTTTTTGAAATATTTTAAACAAATATATACAATGATGAAATGACCAATTTTTATGCATAATAACGTTTAAGATGCAAAATATTCATGGGTTCTTTAAGTTCTTTACCATCTAAGGTGGATAATTTGTATGCTCCTGATTCAAATTTAGCAGTGATAATATATGGTCCAATCCAGTTGGGCTCAAATTTACCTTTAAGGTCTTTAGTTACATTAGTATTTTTTTAATTTTCTTTTAAAACAAGGTCGTCGACCTCAAAGGATCGATGACGAACTTTCTTAGCATATGATCTTTTAAGCTTGTTTTGGTAGGCACGAAGATGTTCCAAAGCATTGATGCGCTTTTCATCTAGGAGTTCTAGCTGACTGAGTCTACCAGCTCGATATTCATCTCCTACTTCGGTATCTTGAAGTAGTAGAGCCAAAGAAGGAACTTCTAATTCAAATGGAAAAATAGCTTCAGTGCCATAAACCAAAACAAAAGGTGAAGTACCTGTGGGAGTACGAACACTAGTGCGATATGCCCACAAAGCAGGATATAATTGAGTGTGTCAGTCATGGCCAGATTTATTGAACAATTTTTTGAGAATTTTGATTAAGGTTTTGTTAGAAGCTTCTGGCCATTACCCTAAGGATAATAGGGAGTGGACCAGCGATGTTGAATCTTAAATTTTTGGCATAATTTCTTAACATCTTTATTTTTGAAACAAGTTCCATTGTCTGAGATGAGATTTGTAAGAATTTCGAACCTACAAGTGATTTGATTAAAAATAAATTTAGAGACTTGTGTTCCAGTGCAAGAATCTAAAGGCATAGCTTCAACCCACTTCATAAAATACTCAGTGGCGGTTATGATGAATTTATGTCCATCAGGTGACATAGGATTAATTTTTCCAATAATGTCTAAGCCCCATTTTGAAAAGGGCCAAGGAGATGAAATAGCCTACAGTTCTTTTGCAGGGGCATGGACAAGGTCAGCATGTTTCTGGAACTTATCGCAATGGCACACATAATCATGTGCATCATTATCCATGGTAGGCCAAAAGTATCCTATCCTAAGGAGCTTTTTAGCAATGATACTACCACTGAAGTGTCCTCCACAAGATCCATCATGGGCTTCACTCAAAGCTGATCTAGATTCTTATAAATTCAAACATCTCAATAGGATACCTTCAAAATATCTCCTATATAAAGTATTGCCAATTATTACAAATCGACTTGCTCTTCTACGTAATAACCGATGCTGGTTTCTATTAGAACTGGCAGGGAAAGTCCCATTATGAAGAAAATCAAATATATCCGTATACCAAGGTTTAGGAGTAGTTTCATTGATTAGAAACACATCCAAAGGTTCTAAGCATGACTTATTTGAAGTGAGTTCTTGGAGTCAACAAATAATTATGGTGGCATATTCGTCATATAACTCCAAGGGCAAAAGAGATGCAGTTGCAGCCACAACATCAGCCACACGATTGCTAGTTCGAGGAATAGCTTCCAAGGTAACTTGATCAAATAGAGATATTAATTGTAAAACATATGCTTTATATGGGTGCAATTTATCATCTCTGGTCTGATAAACTTCATTAATTTGGTTTATAACAAGTTGAGAATCACCAAAAACTAGCAGATGTTTAATTTTTAGCACCAAGGCAGCTCGTAATCCAAGGATTAGAGCTTCATATTCAACAGTATTATTGGTGCAAGCAAATGTTAATTTAAAGGACAAATATATAATGTGTTTTTGTGGAGATATTAAAATAATACTTGCAGCAGCCCCACTCATGCATCGGGCTCCATCAAAGTATAAGGACCATTGTTCAACATGGTCTGCCTCTAATTGAAGGCATTCATCAAGAAACTCAATGATGAGGGGATGGGTAGACTCTAAGGGTGCAACAGCTAATTGATCTGCTATGATTTGACCCTTAACAGACTTCTATCCTATAAACATGAGTTCAAACTCACTCAAAGCAAGAACCCACTTTGCTGTGCGACCCGATAAATAAGGTCGACTCATGAGATACCGCAAGGGATCATATTTAGCAATGACATATGTTTTCTGACTGAGCATATAATGGCATAATTTTTGCATAGAAAATACGACTGCTAGACAGTTTTTCTAATGCTGTATAGCGAGTTTCATAACTAATTAAATTTTGGCTAATATAATAATTAGCATGTTCTCTTTTCTCATCATCAAGTTGAGCTAACATAGCTCCTAAAGCAAAATCTGAAGCTAAAATATACAGGATAAATGGGCGATCAGGTCTAGGCGGTGAAAGCATAGGTGGGTTAAGGAGGTATTGTTTGAGAAGTTCAAAAGCTTCCTTACATTCGTTGTCCCAATTAAAAGGGACATCCTTCTTAAGAAGCTTAAGAAAGGGACCGATTTTGTTCGCCAGCTTATCGATGAAGCGACGAATAGCTTGAAGCTTACCTTGTAAACTTCGTAACTCAGATATATTGGTAGGTGCAGGCATATCAGTTATAGCCACAATCTTGAGAGGGTCGATTTTGATGCCATGTAAAGAAACTATAACCCCTAATAGTTTACCGGACTTAACTTTGAATATGCATTTAGCAGGATTAAGTCGGATAAGATATTCCCTTAACCGATCAAACACTTTCCTTAAGTCATTTAAATGATCATATTCTTTGATGGAACGAGCTATGATATCATCTACGTAATCATGTAGGATATCATGCATCATGTCGTGAAAAATATAAGTCATAGCTCGTTGATAGGTTGCACCTGCGTTCTTTAAGCCAAATGGCATCACTTTCCAACAAAAGGTACCCCAGGGGGTAATAAAGGATGTTTTAGCCTGATCTTCAGGAGCTATCATGATCTGATTATAACCAAAAAATCCACCCATTAAGGACATCATTCCACTCCCAGTAGTAAAATCAATGATTTGATCCATGTTGGGAAGAGGAAAATCATCTTTAGGGCATGCAGTGTTAATATCTCTAAAGTCTGTGCAAACCCTAACTTTGGTAGCTTCTTTCTTGGTGACTGGAACTACATTCGATATCCATTCAGCATAATCTATAGATGTATAAAAATAACATTTAGGAGTTTTTCTAACTCCTCTTTGACTAGCAAAGCCACTTTGGGATGCATTTTTCTAAGTTTCTGTTTAATAGGTTTAGCATCCGGATGGACTACTAGGTGATGCATGACTACAAAAGGGTCTAAACATAGCATATCTTCATATGTCCAAGTGAAGACATCTTTATATTATTTAAGGAATGCAATGTATTGCTCTTGTTTTTCTTGACTTAATTTTGATCCAATATTGATTGTGGGGATTATCCTCAGTTCCAATGTTAACTTTAATGACGTTTTCTACTTCCATGTGTAGATCTCTTTCAAAATTAGGTGGGGCGGGTGAAACGCCCAATTCTTGTAATTATTTTAAGGTTAACTTGGATAATTCATCTTGAGGAGTCATGGCCTCAAGTTGGGCTATAGTAGGTATAGAACCATCAAAATAAAAACCATTGTGTAACATTTCTTCAACGGAGACATCATGGAAAATATCTCCTTCCAACTCATCATCGGATTCAACAATCATTTCGGGATAAGCTATGGATAGCATATTGCATGTAAATGGTTTATTTTTTAGAGGAAAATCATCATGCCTATCCAAATAATCTTGATAACATATGAGTTGATCATCATCTTCAAAAGGGAAGGGTTGACCCTTACTAGGAAATAGGCCCACACCACATCGGGCGGGCCATGGTTCTACCTCAAAGGGTTCTTTCATACCATTTTGGAAAGGTCCCAAGCCTTTCCATTTATATCCCATTTTAAGAATTATAGTTTTAGCTTTAATATACTCATTAGTAAAATAACATCGAGCATATCCCTCATGATGAGTTTTGATGTTCTTGGGTATTCTTCCCCAGTCATATCCCTTATAAATGAAGGCACAACTCTCGACTTGGTAAGTACTTACCATAGGTTGTGGGAGGCCCAAAGTATGAGGAGATGGCGGAAAATTACTTAAGATAATGGAATTTTGCATAGAAGCATTTGTTTTTTCTGATATAAGAATTTTAGATAAATCAGGTAAGAGTTCATTAGAAAGAGCATAAGATGTAGAAGGATCATTCCCTATATCTGTAGATGTGGAAGGTATGATAGATGTAGATAATGTGGAGGCATTAATAAATGGTTCTATAGGTTTTGAAATTAGAGGGATGGAACATGAAGGATTGGTTGTGGATTTAAGATCTTTTTGAGGTTCTAGTGTGTTTTGTTTAGAAGATTATTGAACTATATGTGAGGGTGAAATTAATGGAGGAGAAATAGATGAAGTTATGGGTGTGTGTTTCACAAGTTTAGATGAAAAATAAGAATTAGGATGTGTGGATGATAGAGCAGGGCAAAATTGAACTCCAACAGGTTCTGCCAAAGAACACATATCAAAGGGTCTAGGATCACCATGGATAGTGACCAACTGATTTTTAAATTCGAATTTAACACATTGGTGTAAAGTTGATGGGACAGCCTGCATTGCATTGATCTAAGGACGACCCAAGAGTATATTGTATGATGCGGGGCAATGTCCAATAAACACGGTCATATCTAAGGTTCTCGGACAAACTTGTAATGGGATGGTGATAACTCCACACGTTTCTTGTGTTTCGTCATTGAAAGCTTTTATGATCATGTCAGTTTTCTTCATTTCATCACTTCTAAACCCAAATATTTGGTAGAAGTCAAAAGTGCAAATATTTAGAGATGAACCATTATCAATCAAGACCCTTTTGATTGCTACATCTCCTATTAGGGCAGTAATATATAAGGGGTTATCCTTATGTAAACTATGTTGCGGGATATATTTATCTCGAAAGTCAATACAATCGACTTCTCTAGTGATGATAGTATTGGCCATGGCTTCAGGTTGAATGTTTTATGGTACCATAATTTGGCTTAATGTGAGCATCAATTCATCTCTATGGGTAGGAGAATATCTTAACAAATCCAAAAGGGAAATTCTGGCTGTAGTATTGGATAATTGCTCATTAATATTATAAGGAGGTTTAGATTGAACATTAGGAGCATGATTCCCTTTATTGGGATTTTTCAAAACAAATGGGGCTGATCCATCGTTTTGAATTTGATCTTGTTGAGAGGTTTGAGCCTGTTGTCTGGTAACGACTCCGATGGTTCCTACAATATTATTTTGCGAATGATGAATAGGTCTTGGTCTAGCATTTATAGCTTGTTCATTAGGAAGGAATTGATGAGAGGAGGGTCGAGTAGTAACTCTTCTAGGAAATGGTTCTTCCGAAACCATAGAATCTATGATAAGTTGAATAGGATCTGATTCGTCTTCAGAACTATTCGATTGATTTGAGGTGGTCTATTTCACTTTCAGTATCCGATTCTACATCACTGAGATCCGGTGTTTGAATATTATGTAGGGGTCTGGTCATGACCATGGATAAAGTTGTGTCAAATTTTTGTAAATCATGATTAGGTAAATGTTCGCTAATATTTCCTACATATCGGGTAGGAGGAGGGACATTATGATGCTCAATTTGATTGGCCACCTCTTTACCATGTTTTGGTAAAGGATGTTGAAATATATCTAATAATTGATTAGAATTTTGATTTTGATTTTGGAGAATGTTATTTTGAGAATTATTAGGAGCATTTTGTTTAGGTTGGAAGGCTTGCACCTCCATCTCATTATTATCAATCAGATCTTGTATTTTATGTTTTAACCTTTTACAAGAGTTGGTAGAGTGTGTCCAGGCCCTCTATGGAAATCACAGTGTAAATCGGCTCTGTATCCGGGTATGGTTGGATCAGGTTCCCGGATATTAGGTAATTGAATCAAGCCTCTTTCGAGTAATTGGGGTAGAATAGTTGATAATGGTTGATTCAATCTAGTAAAATCTTGAGGAGGTTTATCAGGAGGTTTCAATATGAATTTTTCTGTTGTCTTCGTTGTATTAATATTAGCAACATTTCTGCTGTCAGTGACTCCGTCACCTAAAACTTGTTTGTTTTTATATTGATTTATGGATGTTTTTTCATCATATTTCTTCCTAAGCTAGCCTCTCCTAATGAGAGCATCTTCTACTCTTCGAGCTAAGTCTATAGCCTGATCGAAGGTAGTTAAGGTAGCAGTTGATAACTCATAAGATATTTGTTCTTGCAAATTATTAATAAAAATGTCCAACATTTCCCTATAAGGTAGCACAAAGTGCAATTTTCCTATCAACTGCCTCCATCTAGCTAAGAAATCAGAAAAACATTCATCTTTGTCTTGTTTTAAGTTGTACAAATCTTTAATGGTTACATGCCTCTCGATGTAGGCACTAAATTGATGCACAAAAGATTCAGCGGTCTCTTCAAAATTTCTCAAAGAATGAGTGGGCAATTGATAGTACCACTCTAATGCCATTCCTCCTAAACTTTTCGGGAACATTTTTAGTAATAACAAGTCATCATGTGATATATCATGACATGCTATCCTAAACATGCGAAGATGCTCTATGGGATCTTCGGTTCCTTTATATATAGGCAGGACGAGCATGGGAAAGTGTTTAGGGTATGGTTGTGCTACAACCATAGGATCTAGAGGTTGACTACACATCTCTCGATAATTGTACGAGGGACGGTAGGGATCTATCTGGTCCATGAGGGAAGCTAACTGTTTCACCATGGCTTCTATATTATTGGTTTGCCCACCATATTGGTTTGGTAGGGTATTAATATGAGATTGGTGAGCATATGATGGAGGGACATGAAGATTAGAAGCTATATTGCTATTGTGTAAATTATTGGTAGGAAGGGTGTTATGAAGAAGTTTTGAAGTTGTATTATGTTGTATCCCAGATTGTTGAAAATTGGTGTTTGTCTTCATTTTAGTTTTTTGTCGATTTGAAGCATATTGGTCAATAGTTTGGCAAAATAAAGTAGTGAATGAAGGTCTCTTTTGTGTGGGAATGATTTTAGGCTCAATAACAGGTTCCTTAGGAGGTTGGGTAACCTGTTGTTTTTGCATGTTCTGAATTATAGTGGCCATATCCATATTGGATGGTCCAGCTTATTCACTTTCTTGATCAACGAAGGACAAAGGATTAGTGTGCATGTTAAATCCTTCGTATAGGATTGCTTGAGTTTCACTAATTTGTCCCCTATCAAGACGAACTGCCATATTAAGAGCACCAATATTATTATTGAAAAATTTCTAGAAATGATCTATGTTATCAAAAGTAATAGTTTCGTCTGGAGCCATTCTAGGGGATGAGGATCCTTCCTCTCTAACATTTTCTTGTTGTTCATTTTCTTCAGCCAGATCATCTTCTAGCTGTTCTAGAGTTTCTTCTTCTGGAATTGGATCCTCAGGAAGGGAATTTAATTTTTTTGTTTTATTTCCTAACCAGTCTTCTTCTTCTTCTTCTTCAATTTGTTTACCATTCCTAAGTCTAGTCATTGTGCTTAAACTTAGATTTTAGAAAATATATATATTTATATATATATATATATGCAACAAGCTTAAGAGGTATATATTTTAATTATATACCTACTATAGTATTTAAAATAAAATGTTTTGATTTGATTATGTTTTTTGGTTTTTCTTGTTTTTTATAACAATATTATAAAGATAACAAACAGCACACAAAACGCAAGAAATAATAATAATGAAAGCAATGACCTAGTTTTCTAAAAATAATTTATAAATATCATTAACGGGCTCAAGTTCTTCAGGAGTCATGAAATGTTATTTTTCAAATTGGAAATTGTTTTTCAAGAAGTCAACAAAGTGTGCTATGGTGATATTATCTGTTTCATATTCTGGTTTGTAGAAGTAAAGCTCGTGGCAATACTCTCGATATAACACAGCTCTAGGAAATCTATTCCATATTTTTCTATCTGCAAGATCAGCTTCTTGGTCCTCTATACGAGCTAGAAATTGATGCACTATGGCTGCATTCTCGAGGAATTCCTCGAAGGTATACAACTCAGAAGACACAAGGGCTCTCCTATAATCTAACCACCTATGGCAAGCTCTCTGAAGTTCATGATAAAAAATGAGTTGATGAGGATCCAGGATTCTATCTAGGACAAGCCTCTTGATTTGTTTAAGCTCTGTTGACCTAGATGAAATGATACCTAGTCTCCTATTAAGTTCATCCCACAAATGTGGGAATCTGTATGTTTGAGATGTTCTAAACAAAGAATCAACCTCTATGGCTATTAATTGATTTTTAACATTTATAGTAACTGCTAGTCTTTTCTTAGGAGCTACCATCTAAACATGATATGCAACTTAGTAGTTTTCTAATGATTTTAAATGCATCTATGTTTTTTTTTTTGTTTTTTTTTTTGTTTTTAGAAGGTTTTAGTTTCACGTCTGGTTCACCAAAATCTATCGTTCCAAATTTTCCACACCCTTACCTTTAGGCTAAAGGATCCATGCTCGAAAGGGGGATGCGAGAAGGATGGGACAATACCTCGGACTGAGAGGCCCTTTGAAGGTCTCGCCTCTCGAGGGAGGTGTATAAAGGTGAATTTTTGACGGATGGTGGGTTCACCAAGAAAATTTTGAATGGCAGTTTCCACGCCTAGGTTGGGAATGTGTTTGATGTGTTCAATTTTATCTTTAATCATTCAAAGCCCAGGTTTGACCAAATGAATCTAAACTGTTCTATATGAAATGCAGATTTAAATGAATACAAAAAATAGATTTGAACATAAAACACAAAGAATAAGCTAGATTAAAAAGACATATCTGATCCGGATGTCTAATGGAGGTTTTTATTTTTGAAGCAGTTAGGATCGCCTCTGATATGACAGGATCGTCTGCGATCAGACAGGATTGTCTGAGATTTGACGAATTCGTCAGACGAATTCGTTAGAGACCTGCAATCAGAGAAATAGATACAAAATACAACAAATGCAGCTATTCCAACAGAGAGTAATGATGTAGAATGACAACAATAATATTAAACTGATAATTATAAACAAAACATGAGTGCATTACAATGATTTAATGACAAATTATGATTTTATCATGCATTAAAACTATATGGGTGAACTCCAAGATGCAAAATAGTAATAAGTCTAACTAATGCAAAGCAAAACAATAGATAGTGGAGAAAGAATGCAAACTCAGGGCACTGATTGCCCCCAATGTTGACTGTAGTCGAAATCATCTTGATTTGGTGCGAGATCGTATGAGATTGTACAGGATCATCTGCGATGATCTGAGCTTGCTCCGGATGAAGAATAACAAAGTTCTTGCAAGAAAATTTGAAAAGGGACAAAGGCAAACAGTAGTCTAAGACATTCTAATGCATGTAAAACTCGAAGTACAGAAAAATTCAGCCAGGGGAATGTCAAGGGGAGGGCCTAAGATTAAATAGGCATAGGAAGGAGGTTGGGAGGTTGGAGATCATCCCAATTTTGGAGATCTCCAACGGGGGAATTATCTACCCGCGTAGACACGCTTTTGCCCAGGTTAGAGACACCATTGAAACAGAAGCTAATTATGAAAAATCAGTTTTGGGACAAAATTGTCTGGACATTCTACTCCAGATGATATCGTCCGATCTGAGGTGATATCGTCTGATCGACGACGATATCGTCCAATGGTCACAAAAAATCCTAAAAATGGTGTGGAAAACAAGGAAAGCGGTTTAACAGGCGGTTAACGAGCGGTTCGGGGTTAAAATTTGAATTTGAATTATTACTAAGGTAATTTTAATTATTTGCTAAGGTTTATTGCACCAATTTTAGGGTGCTACAATGACCAACACAAAAATATCAAGAAGGATATTAAAGAGCAATGCCCTCTTCACCATTTCATACTATTTTTGGAATCAATGACATTGATATTCCATCAACTATGTGAGGCTAAGGCCATTAACTTACCAAATATCAAGTTGTAAGACCTTAACCAACTTAAACCAAAAGGGTGTAGGGACAATTAATATTATGTATTCCACAAAATGAAAGGGCATGACATCGAAGGATGTTATAGTTTTAAACATGTGGTGCAAAACATGATCAAGATAGGTGAGCTAACTGTGAATAACCCTTAGGCTCCAGAAAACCAAAATATGGGGATCTTCAAGAAACTCTTACCAAATAATGAGCCATCAAGAAACAATGTTGGTCATGTGAATCAAGTGCGGGTTGAACTACCAACTCAAGTATTCATTGATATGGTCAATGTTGTCACAATATAAGGGAGGTATAATCAACCAAATCTACCTTTAGCTCCAATCAAGGTCCACGATGTGCCCCCTCAAAGTCCAAAATAAAATATTCCAGGCCCACCAACAAGATTAGTGGTGACCATAAAGAGTAGGCTAGTTCAAATACTTCAGATAACTCCTGTAAATTTGTCAATATATGAACTAATACAACAATATCCTAAGCATAGGGATATGCTCATGGAAATATTGAGGTCTATTGAAGTTCAATCCCAGGACCCCAAAGCATTTACAAATTTCATGGGACATGTGTAGTAGTGTAGTCAACCATTGATTCAATTTCATGATCACAAGATTAAAATGGTTTCAACTAGTAGACCCGTTGCTGCACATAATTGCATGTGTTAACCACACACTATTTAAATGGGTTTTGATTAACACAGGATTATCAATAAATATTATTACTACCAAGGCATTGAAATATAGAAAGTTACCAAAATTGCACATTTTACCTTCAACCTTCACCTTGAGAGCATTTAATGATGCACTATGTTCAATGGTAGGTACTATAGTTCTTCCAATTTAGGTTGGACTGAAAACCATCCATGTGATGTATCACATAATAGAAGGAGCAATGCAATATAATATCCTCCTGGGAAGGACTTAGATTAGAGAGATGTGTTGCGTTACCTCAATTTTACATCAATATATTAAATATATACATGAGGAAAAATTTCACATGGTACCTTTTGATGAAGAACCATTTAAGTACGTGAACCTAGAAGATTTTCTTAGATATTTCATTCTCCCTTATATGACCGATGTTGCACATCAAACATCCAAAAGGTAAAATAAATAAAGTGTATGCAGGACTTTCCACGAGAGCACACAATAGTAGCTTCAACAAAGCCTATGACATCCATGGTGCTTAAGAATGACAAGAATATTAAGGTAGTTGTGGGAAAAAAATATCCAAAGCAAGCACCCAAAGTTGTAACTATCAAGGTTCCTAGTCCCATGGATGAAGAGGTTGCTCAAAATCAAGTCAAGGAGGCACCTCAGCCTGTCTCACCTACTTATTTAGCTAGGTCATCTACACCGTAGGTGACCATCCATTTGGTTAATCATGGGCTAGCAGAGTATATAATGCAAAATGTGATATTAATACCATTTATTAATACTACACAGGACATGGGAAGACCTCAATCCCATCACTTTCTTGTAGGAATGGTGGTACCACTGGGGGTGCCGCCCAACCAAACAAATTTTATCTATGGAGGGCTTGACCAACTTGCAAATTGCATACCCATAGATGAGGATGATGATGAACCATTAATGGCAAAATGTTCATTATTTGTCTAACCTTGAGTTTACCTTATGCTACTTTGAATGTTACCATTTGCATGGTTATAGTTTGGGATTATTCGAGCAAGGGTGGCAAACTCCTTATGAAACACAATATCAGTTGCTAGCTATTATATTTGAGTTAGGCTATCATATCAGAGGATAGGATGAGATTTTAGTAGTATCTCTTAATTTTTTGAATCTTGCTTTGGGGGATGATGTGGATTGGAATCCTTATCACCCTAACCCTTCTTACCTATGAAGGGGTAATAGGTTTGTGACCCATGTATTTAAATATACACTTGAGACTTATCACGATCACATCATGGTAGAGATAAATTTAGTAGACATTCCAAGAATTGACTTGGAGAATGAAAGTTGTGAAGCTATCGACAACACTGGCATGCAGATCCAAAATCAGGGTATAACAATAGACATAGAATCAGAAGTTGCTTCTAAGTAAGTTCAAGCAAAGTCTATTATCGAAAGCGATGGACTAGATTGTAATTTTGGAATAGATGACGATGAACAATCCTCAAACAATGAATGATATGAGGATGAAATTGAGTTGGCCTACTTAGGTCCTCTAAATCTATGTCATTTGTTACCCATGGAGCCAGTGGGTGAGAATGAGATATCCTTCATAGATGATAGCCACTATGAGGAGAAAATAGAATGAGCCTACCTTGGGACTCATCTTGCTAATCACCCAATTCTAGTAGGAATAGGTGAAGGAATCATATATGATAACAATGATGAGGATGAGATCGAGAGGGCTTATCTTGGGCCTCACTATTTATGTTATCGACATGAACCGGATGACATCGATGAGATGTATTAGAGAGTATATCTTGGCCCATGCCTCAGGGGGAGATAACCCAATTTAGATGTAATTTATCATATAGTCTTCCCTGATATACCTACATACATGGAACTCCTTGAGCCAAGTGATCCCATATGACAATCTATTTATAGACCAGATCTAAATATCCCCATATCCCCAGAGCCACATCTTGGGTATAGAAATTATATCAATAAAGAGTCACACACACATGGTCTTGGAGATATAATCCATTCCATAAATATGATCTTCATCGATTTGACCACTCCACTTCACAAACCAGTCGATCATGCCAAACCATTATGTCTTAATGTAGACACTATTGATTCGAATCATGCTGACTCACCACTAGAGCCTAAAAATTTCTTCTCTAATAAATAAATGTTGTAACATTTTCATTTTGTGCCAAGCTATGCACATGATGTTTATCATACCGAGGATAATTTTGATGTGGAACATTTGAACCCAACTGATGACATCCACTTGATCCCTACACCTCACAAGCTTGAGGAGGAATCACATATGTCCATAGAGGAAACCTTTGATGTGGATATAAGCAATGATCCTACCAATCCTAATAAGGTTAATTTTGTAGAGAGTCTATCTCTTGATGAACGTACCAACCTCACCTCTCTACTAAAAGAGAGACCTGATCTCTTTGCTTGGACATACACAGACATGTTAGACTATATTTAAAAAAGGTTACTCATAACTATTAGGAAAAACTTCAATATTCCACACCTGCAAGAGGAAGCACAATAACAAAAATATAGAACACTGAAATAGTAACACAAGTGACACAAATATTTTACGTGGAAACCTGCAATGTACAGGAAAAACAACGTGGCAATGGCAACTTCTCTTTCTTATTAATTTCAGCAAAGATTACATTCATGTCCTTGGATGTTTTCAAAAACTCTCTTATTACATTATGCAAAGGATCACATCCCTTTTATAGAGCAGAAGGAAGACTCCAAAACTGTTTGTTTCATCTTCCAATGCAAGCCTCCAAAGACTGTTCATTTCATCTTCTGCTTCCAAGACTTTTTGTCTTCCGCGTACGTCTACCTAGACGTTTGCTTCTTTGGCGTCTTCTTGGCATGACGTCTGGCCTAGACATCTACCAACACAAAAATCTGACCTAGACATCTGCCAGCCTAGACATCTGGCCTAGACGTTTGCTAGACTAGACATTTGGAAACCTAGACGTCTGGCCCAAACGTCTACCAGTCTAGATGTTTGGTAGCCCAGACATCTGGCCTAGATGTCTGCCAACCCAAATGTCTAGCCTAGATGTCTTCTAGACTAGACATCTAGTGGCCATATGAAATTCACACCTAAAATTCTCCCATTTGAAGTCAATATTTAGGAACTCTTTTGCAAAAATATTTTCATCCAGTGCCAATTGCCCAATGCTACCCTTGTTACTTTTTTAGCAAATCCAGATAAGTTCTACACCATTCAAACTTCTCTACCTTGACTAGCTTTGTAAGCATATATACAAGATTCACTTTAGTGTTGATTTTCTACAACAGGATCCTACCTTCTTCCACCATATTTTTGATAAAGTGGTACTTGACATCAATGTATTTCGTGCAATCATGGAATGTTGGATTCTTCACTAACTGAATAGCACTCTGGCTATCACATTGTAGCGTAATTTTCTCCTGCATTACCTTGAAGTCACCCAAGAATTGTTCTATCCAAATTGCCTCTTTTTTGGTATCAGTTACTACAATATATTCTGCTTCAGTGGTTGATAAGGCCACAACAGACTGTAACTTAGAACCCCAACTCACCGCTCCTCCAACGAGGGTGAAGGTATATCCTGTAGTGGATTTTCTCTCATCTCTATATCCACCATAATTAGAATCCATAAAACCTGTAACTTGCAAATCTATCAATCCAAAGTAAATGGGAACATCTGAAGTGGCTCTTAAATATCTGAATATCCACTTCACCGCATTCTAATGCTCCTTACCAGGATTTTCCATGTACCGGCTGACTACTCCCACTACCTAGGTAATATCTGGTCTAGTGCTCACCATGGCATACATGAGGCTTCCTACTGCTGATGAATACAGTATACAAGACATGCTTGTCTTCTCTACTTCCATTCTAGGATACTGGTTGGAAGACAACTTTAAGAGTGGAAGAAGTGGGGTACTAACTGGTTTAGCATTCTACATATTGAAGCGCTGCAAAATATTTTCCACATATGACTTTTGACTTAACCATATCTTTCTTCCTTTTTTGTCCCTGTGTATCTTCATCCCTAAAATTTGGTTTGCTGCTCCTAAATCCTTCATTTCAAACATCCTAGAAAACTAAGCCTTAATATCAATGATTTTCTTCATGCTGGGGCCTGCAACCAGCATATCATCAACATACAACAACAAAATTATAAAACTACCATCATAAAACCTCTTATAGTATGTGCAATGGTCAGCTTCACTCCTACTGAAACGTTGGCTCTTCATGAAGGTGTCAAATTTCTTGTACCACATCCTTGGCGCCTATTTCAACCCGTACAGTGATTTCTTTAGTCTACAAACCAAATGCTCTTTGTCTCTTTTTTCATAGCCCTTAGGTTGATCCATATATATCTTCTCCTCGAGATCACCATGCAAGAAATCATATTTACGTCAAGCTGCTCTAGTTCCAAATCCTGTGCAGCTACAAGTGCAAGTAAAATTCTAATAGTAGTCATCTTCACAACTGGAGAGAAAATTTCATTAAAGTCAACACCTAACTTCTGCACATAGCCCTTTGCCACCAAGCAAGCTTTATAGCATTCCATCAGCCTATTGCTATTCTTCTTCACTTTGTACACCCACTTGTTTCCAAAAATCTTTCTTCTAGGTGGGAGATCCACAAGTTCCCAAGTTTTATTCTTTCGAAGTGCCTCGATTTCCTCCTCCATGGATTTCCTCCACTTTGCTACATTCTCTTTCTCTCTAGCTTCCTAAAATAAACTAGGTTCACCATCATTAGTTAACAAAGCAAAATAGGACTGATACACATGAGAATACCTTTTTGGACACTTTTGTGGACATGTAGATCTTCTAACCCAATGATCTGTTAGTTCTGGCTCTTGGTCTTGTGATTGTTGTGGTTGCTCTACTTCCTATTGTACTTTTTGTTCTGCATGCTGATCAATAACTTCAGCATGTTCATCTTCATAGTCATCTTCACTCAATTCTACTTCATCAGGTACAACATTAGGATTTTGTTGTACCTCCTTCCTTTGCATAGATTTTTCATCAATAATTACATCCCAGCTAATAATTACCTTGTGGGTAGTAGGATCCGATAGTCTATACCCCTTCACTATATCTCCATAGCTGATAAAAACACATTTAATTGACTTTAGGTCAAGCTTGGACATTTTTTCTTTGGGTACATGGGAAAATGTGTCATAGCCAAAAGTACACAAATGAGAGTAATAAACTGGCTTACAACACCAAACCTCCTCTATAATCTGTCCATCCAATGCAGCTGCAGTTGACCTGTTGATAAGATAAATAGTTGTATTAACAGCCTCCACCCAAAACTTTTTCTCCAACATCATGCTTATTGCACGTTCCATGATTGTGCAATTCATCTTCTTAGCCACACCATTTTTCTATGGAGTGTATGGTATAATATTATGGTGCTTAATCCCTTCCTACATAAAAAATTTATCAAATTCCTTAGATAAATATTCACCCCCATTATCTAACCTGAGACACAAAATTGACTTGCCCAAACTGTTCTCTACCCATGCTTTGTACTCTTTAAATTTTTTCAAAGCTTCCAACTTATTCTTAAGAAAATATACCCACACTCTCCTAGAATAATCATCTATAAAAGTTAGAATATAGCTGGCACCATTCAAGGACTGAGTGGGGACTAGTCCAAATATATCCAAATATATAAGTTGCAAAAAATTAGAACTCTTAACAGGACTTGTAGTAAACCAAACCCTATTCTATTTACCAAAAATTTAGTGCTCACATAAGTCTAAATTGTAAGACTTAATCCCAGAAAGCATACCTCTATCATGCAAAATTTTTAGACCTCTTTACTCATATGGCCTAGGCATTGATGCCATAGCATTCCTACATCCTAAACAAAAGTTGTTGTTGCTACATGGTTTGTCATTGTATCATTGCATAAACGGTATAAGATCCCATAAGATTCTCCCTTTGCTACTAAAATAGCTCCTCTAGTAATCTTGCAGTAGTTGTTACAGAAGGTGACAGAATACCCTAGCTTATCCATAATTTTGATTGATAGCAAATTATTCCTCAAATCGGGCACATGTCGCACATCACATAGCATCCTTTATCTACCATCGACTGGCTTGATCCTTATATCCCCTCTTACCACAACTTATAAAGGATGATCATCACTCAAATAGACCTTTCCACCATAGTATGGTTGATATTTGTCAAACCAGTCTCTATGGGGAGACATGTGGAAGGATGCACCTGAGTCCAAAACCCAGGTATATAAAATTGATCTGTTGTTACTAATACATAAGGCTTCACATGTTGTCGTATCTCTTGAATCTACTTCACTGGATTCAGTTGATGGCTTATTTTACTTTTAACCATTCTTTAATTGCCAACAGTCCTTATTGGTGTGTCCTAGCTTCCCACAATGCCAAGACTGCTTTCTACCTTGTTTACTCCCCTCAAAATATCAACCTCTCACAAATAGGGCTTCATTGGTTGAGTGTTCCAGAGACATTTTTTGCCTCAACTCTTCTGAAAACAAAGCGGCTACCACATCATCAAAATTGAGAATGCCTGATGATGAATTACTGATGGTCATCACCATATGATCCCAAGTGTTTAGGAGAGAACAAAGTAGGGTGATAGATCTATATTCATTCTCCATATTCACATTAATTGAAACCAGGTTACTGATAAGAGTATTAAACTCATTCAAATTATCTACCACGGATGAACTTTCCTTCATCCTCAAGCTATAAAGCTACTTTTTCATAAAAACATTGTTAGTTTCTAATTTTATTTCATACAACTTTTAAATATTTTGCCAAAGGGCTTCTGTGATCTTCTCTTTAGCTAAATTGAACAAGACAGAGTTCTCTAGGCAGATATAGATTGTAGAAATCACCTTCCTATTGAGCGTTGTCCACTCATCATATTTGATGCTACTTGATTTATTCGTGACCCCTTTAAAGGCTTGCACTTGGTCATTCTAAACCAGTAAATCCTCCACCTTCATCTTCCATAAAGTGAAGTTCCTGCCATCAAATTTCTCAATCTCTAACTTGGTTACACCTTTTGACATTGTTGCAGCTCCCACTTGCATAAAACCTTAGCTCTGATACCAGATGTTAGAAAAAACTTCAAGATTCCACACCTGCAAGAGGAAGCACAATAACAAAAATATAGAACACAAAAAAAGTAACACAAGTGACATAGATATTTTACGTGGAAACTTGTAATGTGTAGGAAAAACCATGGGGCAATGGCAACTTCTCTTTATTATTAATTTCAGAAAAGATTACATTCACGTCCTTGGACATTTTCAACAACTCTCTTATTACATTATGCAAGGGATCACATCCCTTTTATAGAGCAGAAGGAAGACTCCAAAACTGTTCGTTTCATCTTCCAACGCAATCCTCCAAAGACTGTTCATTTCATATTTTGCTCCCAAGACTTTTCGTCTTCCGCATACGTCTACCTAGACGTTTGCTTCTTTGGCATCTTCTTGGCATGATGTTTGGACTAGACGTCTACCAACCTAGACTTCTGGCCTAGACGTCTGCCAGCATAGATGTTTGGCCTAGACGTCTGCCAGTCCAGATGTCTGGCAACCTAGATGTTTGGCCTAAACGTCTGCCAGACCAGACGTTTAGTGGCCATATGGACTTCACACCTAAAAATAACCTTTCACTAGATCCTTTAAAAAATCTTGTCAAGCAGAAACTTAGGAAAATGCATCCAACTGTCAGTTTAATAGTTAAAGATGAGTTGTAAAAACTATTGGATGTACAATTTATTAATTCCATTGACTCTACATAATGGGTATCAAACATGGTACCTGTAGGAAAACCAGATGGAATAATTCGTATATATACATATTTTAAATACCTAAATAGGGTAACACCAAAGGATTCATTTATGTTGCCCAACATAGATGCTCTTGTAGATGCAGGTCATGAGATGCTCTCCTTAATGGATGTTTTTTTGGTTATAATAAAATTCATATTAAACCTAAATACTAGCATAAAACCATGTTTACAATGCCATGGGGAACATTTTGTTATAATATTATGCCATTCGGTCTTAAAAATGTTGGTTCTACATATCAGCGGGCCAAGACATACATATTTCATGACTACACGCACAATATCCTTGAGGATTACATGGATGACTTATTGGCAAAGGCATTACTACGTGAAGAGCATGTTGAGGTCCTAATAAAGGTCTTCGATCACCTAATAGAGCATAACATTAGGTTGAATACCAAGAAGTGCATTTTTGGCATAACTTTAGGAAAACTCTTGGGATTCATCATTTCAAAATGAGGCATCAAAGTTGACCCAAAAAAGGTTAAGTCCATTCTTGAAATACGTTCTACCATAAATATAAAAGAGCTAAGAAGCCTACAAGGAAAATTAGCATCCATAAAGTGATTTATCACACAATTATCAGATAAATGTCAACCTATGAGTCAACTACTACACAAGGGGGTCCCATTCAACTAGAATGAGGACTGTCAAGCGACCTTTACTGAAATTAAGCAATACATGGTAACGTTGCTAGTACTAGCTCTACCAATACTGGATATACCTTTTCTACTATATATATCAACTACTAACTTTGCACTAGGAACCATGTTGGCCCAAAAGAATGTGCAAGACATAGAGCAAGCAATATATTACATCAGTCACACCTTGATGAGTTATGAGCTAGGGTATGCATACATGGAGAAGTTGTGTTTAGCAGTAGTATTTACAATGAAGAAGTTGTATTATTATATATTGAGTCATACGATGTATGTGATATCCAAAAAAAATCCTTTGTAGTATATGATGAGCAATACATATCATAATACACGTATTACAAAGTGGACCATGGTATTGATAAAATTTAATTTGAAATTCATCAGCCAAAAGTCCATCAAGGGACAGGTCATAGCTAATCAACTGGTAGAGGCATCTCTCGAGAATAGTAGACCCCTCACCATAGAGATTCCTAATGATGCAATATTCACATTATCAGAGGCACCCAAATCTAAAGAACTAGATAATAAAGTTGACATAACTTTGTTCTTTGATGGTTCGAAGTGTGAGCAAGGGGTTGGTGCAGAAATTGTATTCTTTGCACCACAAGGTGCTCCAATGCCCTTGTCATTTAAGCTAGAATTTTATTGTACCAACAAAAATGTTGAATATGAGACCCTAATCTTGGGTCTCCAAAGAAACATCACCATGAAGATTAAAAGGTTAAACATATTTTGTGATTCCCTTATCATAGTCAATCAAGTGAAGGGAATTTTTCAATGTAGGTGTCCTATCTTGAAAGCTTACAAGGATCTTGCTGACACTTATATAGCCTAGCTAGAGTGGTATGACATCGAGGCAATCCCTTGTACATCAAATATATTTGTAGACACTATGGCATATTTATGATATTTAATCCCTTAGAACCCGTCTATTGATTTTACTACCATTCATGTAAATATGTTATTGCATGTTGCGATGCAACATGAGGCTTTCGATAACCAATAATCAGTAAAAATGATTCATATAGAACCAAACCATGAATGGTTCTATAAATATAGAGACTTTATCAATAAGGTGTCCTAGGGGTATTTGATCTTGCAAGGTCCTATAGGTAATGGCACTATAATTCACCACAAGTTTGTATTCTAGTCTACATTCGCACACAATGAACCTCTAGGGGAACAAGTCATATTGTCAGTCAAGATTGAAGCTTATTAAGATTGAATGTCATAATTACATGATTTCCTTAAGCTTGGTTTAATCCCTCAAAAAATTTCATGTGCCACAAAACACACATTCAGACAGAAAAGTGATAAATTATGTCTTTCTAGGAGATATTTTGTACCATAGAAACTATGATAGAATTCTCCTTCATTGTCTTGAGCCCCAAGAATCATATTGGGAAATATCGCAAGCTCATGATGGTACATGCGACAACCATTTCAGCGATATACACATCATCAAGCACATCCTTTGAAATGGTTATTATTGGCCCACTATGGAGAAGGATTGCACCGCATATATTAAGAAATGCATTAAATATCAGCATCATTCTAATCTTACACACGTACCATCATAGGCCTTACAACCTATTCAAGTAGCTTGGCAATTTTATCAATGGGGTTTGGATCTAATTGGAAATATATCTCCCTCATCATCAGGCCAATATACATTTATTATAATGGCTACTAAGTATTTTACTAAATGAGTGGAAGCAATCCCTTTGACAATAACAACTGGAGCACGTGTTGCGGGGTTTATACTTCACAATATCATAAGTTATTTTTGGATACCATCCAAAATAATTTTGGATGATGGAACGTCATTCAAGAACAAAACTATGAAGGCTCTAATGTCTAAGTATAATATATAATACATTTTTGTGACTCCATACTATCCATAGGCAAACAAGAAATCTGAGGCTTCAAAAAAGATAGTGGTAGCCATCTTGAAAAAGACGGTACAAGAAAACCATAAATATTTGCATATCTAGCTGCCCCTTGCCTTATGGGCTTATAGGAATAGCATACAAATGCCCACTTGGGCAACACTATTTTTTTTGGTATATGGAACTAAGGCCATTATACCCTTAGAGTTGGAAATTCCAATGTTATGCATGACATTGAAAGAGTTCATTGATGATGACACTGCATGACAAGATCGCTTAGATCAATTGACGCTTCTTGATGAATATTGTGTGAATACCTTTGATCATATTTGCATTTATAAATAATGCTTAAAATAATATTATAATAATAAGGTCCATCTAAGGTACCTTAAGGTTGGTGATCTTGTGCTAAAAGAGAACCAACAAAACTCAAACCTACTGCCACACTTATGAGACAAATTTGGAACTAACTGGTTAGGTATTTATATCATCTCTGAGAAGATAGGACCTAGAACATATTGTATAACATCACTTGAAAGTGTTGAAGAGCTTGAACCTCTGAATATTCTTCATCTTAAGGTATTCTATACATAATAATAAAAAATTCAAAACATGGAAAATTTCAAATCCATAAAAATCAAAAAGCAATAAAATATAAAAATATTGCAAAACATAAAATTTCAAAAATATTTGCATCTTAAATTTCATTTTGTACATGCATTCTGTAGACACCTAAAACATGTCATGTCGATGGAGACTACTCATATGGATACCTTTGCAGACCATATGAATGACCTTGGACATTTCCAATACCAAGCAGTGGTTTTAACCACTCAATTTGGGCTCTGTTGAGTGGTATTTTCACCCAGTTGTGAAAGTACACTCTCCTTTAGGATTTGGGTTCCAAATCCCCTCTTGCAAAGAAGTTAAACAAACAACTTCTCCAAGGTCTCCGCTGTATTAGCATTTGCATATGTGTATTAGTAATCTCAAATAAAGATATTCAATTTAAATGCTTGGAACACCTTAGTGATTGCAAGTAACTGTAAACAAGGGGCAATGTTGGTTTATTTCATCATGAAACTTTAGTGATTGTTCATTGTTTTTTTGGATTTTGAATTTTTTAAATGTTTATTTTTAATGCCTGAAAATAAGTTAAAATTTCTGGAAAAAAATAAAATGCAAAAAATGAAAATGAAATGCAGAAAACTGAAAATGAAATGCATTCAGTATGATGCTATCCTATTTCGGAAAAACCGAAGATGTGAGGTCTCCATGCATGCAACCTAACCTATTGGACTTGCAAAACAAGCACAATCCCCATAGACTAAGTGTTGGTTCCTAGGGTACGAAATAAAATTTCAGATTTCAAATATTCGCCTAATGTAACCCAAAAAAAATGGCATTTAACATTATCTATAAATTCGAAATCTGAAAAATGAAAGAATAAACATTAAATCCATAGCATGCAAAGAGGATCTCCTTCTTTCTTGCCCACAAGATGCAAATTTCTGAAAACTTCTGCATTAAAAATATGTCATTTTACAATAGCAGAATTTCTGGTTTTCCCAAACCAGTCTGTGGAAGAGAAACAACTCAAACAGGTCCAGAATGGCCTTCTCGCCTTCAACTCTGCAACTCTGCTTGCAACGGTTTTCGACCCCCTCCATGAAGAAGAAAAACCAATCTACGGAAGAAAAACAGCCCAACTAGGTCCAGAATGGCTATCTTGCCTTCAAACCTGCAACACTACTTGTAGCCTCTTTGAATGGCGTATTTAAACTTGTGAAAACATTGTTTCTCCTTCCATGATGGTTCGTTTCATTTTCCAATGGCTGTTCGTTTCACCTTCCCTGCATGCGTGTGCTTCGGTTTCCAAGAAACTTTTCATTTCTATTTTGTGGCCCTTCGCTTCATTTTCTCCACATGGGCTTGCGTCCGTTTCCCTCCGTGTGTAACGACCATCTTAAATGATTTCCAATCATTAAATATTTCTTATGTAACGCTTTGTCTTATTTACTGGATTTTGTCCTTATGTCCGCGTCACTATGCAGGTCTGTTACCTTGGCAAAAATGGAACATGTCGCGATATCGCGACACTTCTTGTTTCTCTGTTTGGCTGCCCCTTTTGAATCGCGAAAATGTAACATGTCGCGATATCGTGACACTTTTGGCCCCTTCCGTCTTTTGTTGCTTTTAGCCGCGAAAATGTAACATGTCGCGATATCGCGACACTTTTGGCCCCTTCCATATTTTGTTGCTTTTAGCCGCGAAAATGCAACATGTCGCGATATCGCGACACTTTTGTTTCTAGTTCTTTCTTTTCTCATTTGGTCACGAAAATGCAACATGTCGCGATATCGCGACACTTTTTCTTCTCTACGCTTATCGTGAAAACGCAACATGTCGCGATATCGCGACACTTTTCTCTTTTGGCCGCGACGATGCAACATGTCACGATATCGCGACACTTTTTCTTGTTTGGCCGCGAAAATGCAACATGTCGCGATATCGCGACACTTTTTCTTGTTTGGCCGCGAAAATGCAACATGTCGCGATATCGTGACACTTTTCTTTCTTGCTCTTTCTTTTCTCGTTTGGTCGCGAAAATGCAACATGTCGCGATATCGCGACACTTTTTCTTTCTGCTCTTTCTCTTTGCTTTGAATCGCGAAAATGCAACATGTCACGATATCGCGACACTTTTTCTCATTTTTCCACGACGATGCAACATGTCGCGATATCGCGACACTTTTTCTTTCTTCTTTGCCGCGATGATGCAACATGTCGCGATATCGCGACACTTTTTCTCTTTTGGCCGCGATGGTGCAACATGTCGCGATATCGCGACACTTTTTCTCTTTTGGCCACGATGGTGCAACATGTCACGATATCGCGACACTTTTTCTCTTTTGGCCGCGATGGTGCAACATGTCGCGATATCGCGACACTTTTTCTCCTTGTGGTATTTTGCTTTTTTCCTTGATCTTTAGCCTATGGGCCACTTCACTCTTCTTGGAACACATGCAAAAAAGGTGGGTCCCCAATTTTGGGGTACGTTGTGGATCAGCCACAACAAATGGCGCTTCTGCTGGGAAATGATCCTAAGCATTTCGGTGAGAACTCAACCTGAAAACCTTCAAAACTCAAATACAAGCGTCAGAAAATATCCCAAGAATGAAACTAGACGAGAAATACATGAAGCATTAGAATTATTAAACATCAGCTCGGTGTGTGCAATGTGCTTCATTCCCTATCGTTTGAAACTCGTTCAACTTTCCATTGTCAGTTTCACTTATGATTCGTATGCAAGGCTATGAATGATTTGTGCAGGATTTGATGTATGACAACTATGCTAGAGATATAACAACCTGCTTTGCAAAGGCTCAAACCTTCTAGTATCATGAACAAACATATTAAAACTGTCAAACCCTCTTAGGACCAAATATATGTATACTGAATTAATTTACTAGATCCCAAAGTTGGTTATGTGTCACTACCATCTTGAACCCATGTGCAGGTGTAAGTGAAATCGGAGCTTTGGGGAATAGGATTCCCAACCTAAGCGAGATGGGAATTTAATCCTATCCTTACTACTCGATCCGGAGTTCATTACCTCATCTTGAACAAAATGATTTAACCTGTTATGGATGAAACTGTCAGAGCTAGCCTCGTCCGTTTGAGCAATCAATGGTCTTGCTTTTAGACAAGACATGTTGCCACGCATGAGCATACTCCACTACCAGCCAGGCGTCTATAGCCCCGATGGAGATTAACCCCATAATCCATGGTTTGGCTCTACTTTTGATTTCTTGGACCTTGGGGATGACTACCCATCCTTGCAAGGGACATGTAGTACGATCCTTCCAATCCAATATTAATAAAGAAATGAAAAATATTTTCTTTTGAATTTCAAGTTCTTGAGTGGGCAAAATAGAAGCTTTGGGGAATCGGATTCTCAACCTAAGCGAGATGAGAATTAGACCCTATCCTTACTACTCCATGAAGGTCAAATCAGAGCTTTGGGGAGTTGGATCCTCAACCTAAGTTCGATGAGGATTTAACCCTATCCTTACTACTCTGATTTTAGGCTTTAAGCACTTATGGGAGTGGTAAAAACCATTGTTTTAAGGATTATGTTGCATGATAGGACAGACACGAAATACTCCTTTCGCCTCACCTTTTCTTCCAAGTATGGTTTTGACCATTTTGCTCAAGATCCTCTTTAATATGTGCAGAACGTGCTTGGTTCAAGATAGTTCGGGCATCAGTTCCCAACCTTAGGATCCTTTTAATATATGTTATGTAATAACCCTAAGAGGATTCGACACCTTTTCAATGATTGTACATGAAATGAAGATGCAACCGAGATGAAATGTATATGCAATGCGGAATGTAATATGAGATATGAATGCATTGCTCCTTTTGAAATGCGGATGATGGAGTATATATCACCTACTTTACCATAATGTGTAAAACTGACAACTTCATGCATCACAAGTTCCAAACGATATTCTTTAATGTGTTTGCAATATTCGTGGAGCTTTATGCAATACAATTCCGATGTTTCATATTCTCCAAGTCTTAGTCAACATTCATAAGGACCTAAGTTGACAAACCAAAAATGTCCAAAGGACCAACACACAAAACTTAAAACCAAAATGAGATCCATTCCAAAACCAAAACACGAAAACCAAAAGTATATACAAATGTACAAAAAGTTTGGATTATCATTTTCCCGGATCCCAAACCTGATTAGAATTCTTTAAAAGACATATGACGTGATACGCATACCAAGTTTTGTAGGAATCCAACAAAAACAAGATCAAACCAAACAAAGAAACAAACCTCCACTTGCCCCTCTCACCATACCAATTTGATTTAGTTTCATTAATAATCCTATGGTGGAGCTTCAAGTTTTCAAATTGATTAGACAATGATTGATGTTCAATTCTTTTATGTCTATTCTTTAAGATGTCCATTCCGCACTTTGATTCATGGTGTAGAAATAAGCTTTCATTTTCATTCAATAAAGCCATAACATTAATAATATTTGAATCAAACCATTCATTAGGCAAACCTTCATTCGAATTTTGCATGGTGAAACCAAAACGGTGAGATTTTACCTTTGGCACGCTTTCATTTGACCTTACTTGAAGAGGATTTGAAAATTCCTCTTTTCTCTCATGACATTCATCATCATGTAGCACTTGTTCTTTCTCCATGACTTGTTTATCAAAGGCACCAAACTTAGGTACCCAATTGAAAATATGTCCATCCCTTTCAAACCATAAGTCCTGTCTATCTAGGGGTGGGTTAACTAACACGTTTCCGTGATCAATCACTTGGGTTGTTTTGGGTAACGTGAGATTTTCAATTGGATCATCAATGATATCAAACCCAAATGATTTAGGCTTTGTAATTTTCTCATTTTGAAATGGCATAATCATTGTAGCACAAGTAAGTGGATCAAGATTTTCAATTTCTTTTCCTTCAAAGGAATCTAAAGCAAATGACTCTCTTTCTTGATTCATGGTTGTAGAATCCTTATCATGTTCCAAAATTTGATGAGATTCGAATTCCTCTTCCAAAACTTTCTCAATTTGTACAGGATTTATAGTATCCTCATGTGAGGAAGCAATTGAGTTATCCTGCATATTAATTGATGCAACAAGTTTATTAGAAGATTTAGATTGATAATATTCTTCCCATTTCTTCCACGAATCATAGTAATCATCCTCCAAGTTCAAGTTGTGACGTTCAAGTACTTCTTCTTCATCTTCTGATTCATCAACATGTTTCTCATCCAATTCATCCTCACCTTCCTTATTCTCACTCTCTTGACGATATAGAGTTTCTACCACCAAAATGTTGTCCTCTCCTTGCTGATGTTGGGGTGGACCCTTATTTGGCACAAGTTCCAAATCATCCACTTGAGCTTGGAGACAATGGGTATACATAGCAATTTCGGGACAATTCCTTTCATTATGCTCCTTTGTATTATGCAATCTACACCCCTTTTCCCACGCAAAATCAGAAATATTAAGAATGGAACTAGAGTGACTTGGTCCTACAGAAGTATCTATCTGATTAGCAATAGGGGAAGGCACACCCCCATTGTTTGGCTTCGTATTCCACTGTCTCCCTCTATTGTTGAAATTTTGATTTGGGTGAGGGGCATGGGATTCATACTTCTGTTTTTGAACCAAATCATTACTCAATTTGTGAATCATCTTTTTGAGTTCTTCAACCTCTGAATAAATCTCTTTTGGTTGAGCTATGTTATTGCTAGTTCCAATAGGATTTGCGTAATTGGTGAGATCTTGACTTAACATTTGAGTTGGATTTTGAGCCACTTGATTTGCGTAGGGATTCACACTTTGAATCGGAATTGGATTGGGTGCGTAAGCGGGTGTTGATGAATACGGTTGTTGATAAGGCAAAGCATTTATGCCCGATATTTGTGGTGCCATGATCTGATTCATCATAGGAGCTTGACCATATGGACCATATTGTCCTACCATAGGCATCTGGGAAAACCCATAACCTTGTGGTGTCATTTGTTGTTCAATGGTCATAGCTTCATTGTAGGCTAGAGCAAGCGTGGTAACTTGAGGATTTTGCCTTGCAAACATTGTCGTCATAGGATCCAATGCCCCAAAATATATTTGCAAAGCTACTGCGGGATCAATGGCAAAATGCCAAATTGCTCTATTATAGCACTTCTGAAATCTCTGATTAAAAGTTCGGATTGGCTCACCCTGGCCTCTTTTGCATGTAATGAACTGATTATAGATGATTGTGGGATCTAATGGTGACCTGAATTGGTTGACAAAAGCATTCTCCATTTGCGTCCATGACGTAATGGAACCAGTAGGTAAGCAAATATACCATTCGTAGGCCACTTGGTCTAGGCTCATGGGGAAGAGTCTACAAGCCACATCTTCATGTTGAACTTGCAATCTTATCAAAACATCCCTATAGGCCTGAATATGTTCTTCTATGGTCCTTGGGCCATCCGATTTGTATTTGGGCAAAAATATCTCTATATTCCTAGGGATCTCGTGAATATCCCCTACAATATTCAAAGGAATGTTATGGGCTCCGTACCAAGGAGGTGGTGGAGGTTGGGCCATTTGATTCAAAATCGATGATGATAACCCTACAAGAACCTGACAAAACTCTCAATACCTCAAAGAAAACCTGCGACACACAGAAAAATCCTGCAATTAATGAAATTCAAAGAAAAATCAATTTGTTAGTCATGAATGAAAGAAGGAACCATGACAAAGCAGTATTCTAAAATGTAAGTTTCGATTCACCAGATCGCATATGCACAAGTGAAGAGCATACTCCTAGTGTTGTAGGCTTTCTGATTCACAAGATCGCATTACACGCAAGTGAAGAGCATAATACCGACAACGAATACATTTTAGACAAAAAATAATTCCTTACAAATAAGCATGAAATTGACTAGCAAATATCAAACCAAAATTTTTAAAATCAAATCAAAACACATTATTCTTGTCTGAACAATCAAAAAGCGTTAGAACAATGCATAGCAATTAATGTCCTCCTTTTAACACTACAAGGTTGTGTTGTTAAAAGAGGGCTAAAGATAATAATCAATAGGGCATGAAATATTCAAAATTTAAATCCCTATAGCATTTAAATCACTCTGAAATAAAACAATTCGAGCCCTCCTTCTAGCGCCAATCTGTTGAGTGGTATTTTCACCCAGTTGTGAAAGTACACTCTCCTTTAGGATTTGGGTTCCAAATCCCCTCTTGCAAAGAAGTTAAACAAACAACTTCTCCAAGGTCTCCGCTGTATTAGCATTTGCATATGTGTATTAGTAATCTCAAATAAAGATATTCAATTTAAATGCTTGGAACACCTTAGTGATTGCAAGTAATTGTAAACAAGGGGCAATGTTGGTTTATTTCATCATGAAACTTTAGTGATTGTTCATTGTTTTTTTGGATTTTGAAATTTTTTAAATGTTTATTTTTAATGCCTGAAAATAAGTTAAAATTTCTGGAAAAAAATAAAATGCAAAAAATGAAAATGAAATGCAGAAAACTGAAAATGAAATGCACTCAGTATGATGCTATCCTATTTCCAAAAAACCGAAGATGTGAGGTCTCCATGCATGCAACCTAACCTATTGGACTTGCAAAACAAGCACAATCCCCATAGACTAAGTGTTGGTTCCTAGGGTACGAAATAAAATTTCAGATTTCAAATATTCGCCTAATGTAACCCAAAAAAATGGCATTTAACATTATCTATAAATTCGAAATCTGAAAAATGAAAGAATAAACATTAAATCCATAGCATGCAAAGAGGATCTCCTTCTTTCTTGCCCACAAGATGCAAATTTCTGAAAACTTCTGCATTAAAAATATGTCATTTTACAATAGCAGAATTTCTGGTTTTCCCAAACCAGTCTGTGGAAGAGAAACAACTCAAACAGGTCCAGAATGGCCTTCTCGCCTTCAACTCTGCAACTCTGCTTGCAGCGGTTTCCAACCCCGTCCATGAAGAAGAAAAACCAGTCTACGAAAGAAAAACAGCCCAACTAGGTCCAGAATGGCTATCTTGCCTTCAAACCTACAACGCTACTTGCAGCAGTTTTCCCCCCCTTCTGGCCTCTTTGAATGGCGTATTTAAACTTGTGAAAACATTGTTTCTCCTTCCATGACGGTTCGTTTCATTTTCCAATGGTTGTTCGTTTCACCTTCCCTGCATGCGTGTGCTTCGGTTTCCAAGAAACTTTTTGTTTCTATTTTGTGGCCCTTCGCTTCATTTTCTCCACATGGGCTTGCGTCCGTTTCCCTCCGTGTGTAATGACCATCTTAAATGATTTCCAATCATTAAATATTTCTTATGTAACGCTTTGTCTTATTTACTGGATTTTGTCCTTATGTCCGCGTCACTATGCAGGTCTGTTACCTTGGCGAAAATGGAACATGTCGCGATATCGCGACACTTCTTGTTTCTCTGTTTGGCTGCCCCTTTTGAATCGCGAAAATGTAACATGTCATGATATCATGACACTTTTGGCCCCTTCCGTCTTTTTTTGCTTTTAGCCGTGAAAATGTAACATGTCGCGATATCGCGACACTTTTGGCCCCTTCCGTCTTTTGTTGCTTTTAGCCGCGAAAATGTAACATGTCGCGATATCGCGACACTTTTGTTTCTAGTTCTTTCTTTTCTCATTTGGTCACGAAAATGCGACATGTCGCGATATCGCGACACTTTTTCTTTCTTCCCTCTCTCTTTGCTTTGAATCACGAAAATGCAACATGTCGCGATATCGCGACACTTTTTCCTGTACGGTCGCGAAAACGCAACATGTCGCGATATCGCGACACTTTTCTCTTTTGGCCATGATGGTGCAACATGTCGCGATATCGCGACACTTTTTCTCGTGTGGCTACGAAAACGCAACATGTCGCGATATCGCGACACTTTTCTTTTCTTATTCTTTCTTGTCTTGTTTGGTCGCGAAAATGCAACATGTCGCGATATCGCGACACTTTTCTTTCTTGTTCTTTCTTTTCTCGTTTGGTCACGAAAATGCAACATGTCGCGATATCGCGACACTTTTTCTTTCTAGCTCTTTCTCTTTGCTTTGAATCGCGAAAATGCAACATGTCGCGATATCGCGACACTTTTTCTCTGTTTGGCCACGACGATGCAACATGTCGCGATATCGCGACACTTTTTCTTTCTTCCTGGCCGCGACAATGCAACATGTCGCGATATCGTGACACTTTTTCTCTTTTGGCCACGATGGTGCAACATGTCGCGATATCGCGACACTTTTTCTCTTTTGGCCGCGATGGTGCAACATGTCGCGATATCGCGACACTTTTTCTCTTTTGGCCGCGATGGTGCAACATGTCGCGATATCGCGACACTTTTTCTCCTTGTGGTATTTTGCTTTTTTCCTTGATCTTTAGCCTATGGGCCACTTCAGTCTTCTTGGAACACATGCAAAAAATGTGGGTCCCCAATTTTGGGGTACGTTGTGGATCAGCCACAACAGGCTCCTTGGCCTATTCGGTGCTAACTGTGACTGACACTTGCGGTTAGTAAAATCCTGCATGCTAACCATGGCTAAAACCTATGGTTAGAAAAATATTGCATTATAACCATGACTGACACCTATGATTAGCACTATAACAAACTCGAGCGACCAAAACCGAGTCAAATCAGTTGCAACAGCTGAATTGCAATGGTTTTCAAAGTAGTTTGGGCTAGGAAGCATCCAGAAGCTTCCTCCCAACTACCAATTATTGTTCTTTGATTCTCCATGAAGCTAGAGCAAGGATTTTTTGAGTCTACTTAAGACCCCAATTTCATAGAGCAAATATCCTGAAGAATAGCTCAATTGCACATAGCGGAGCCCTATCGAATTGAAGAGCAATTTCATATCCCCTTGAGGAGTAACGAAGTGTTGTCCAATTGATCAATGACAACTATGCATGCATCAATGTATATATCAAGATCTTAAGTAGCAAGTTTGATAATTGACATACTTCCATTACCAATTCCACCTAATGCACCACCAATTCAGTGTTCCAAGACACAGGTGACCCTTGATCATCAGTTCCTTGGAGGATTTGAGAGTTTTTGGCTTTGGTTTCGAGAGAAATGATACTTTCATATTAACCATGGCTGTCAGCCATGGTTAACAGTGCCAACTGCACCTCAGACCTGTGGCTAGGGTTTTGATACTTTATTTCCTCCATTTTAGCATTAGATTTCTATTTCTAGCCATGCATTTAGCTTAATCTCGCATAGATCCACATTTTAGCAGACATTTGACCGTTCAATTTAGGATTTAGAGGTAGATTTACTTCATTTCCTTGCATTTGTTAATCTAGATTAGTTTCATGCAATTCAAGTTTTCTAATGGTTAATTAGGATGTTTCTTAGCTAGATTCATGCTTCTTTACATGCTATATTACAATTTCCTCATTTATTGCATAGATTGATAGTTTTAAATGCTTTCGTTATTTCATGCTATTCTTTATGCAAGATTAGTCCAAAAGCCTCATCAAGAGAGGCCTCCTTTGTTACTAATTGCTTCTTGTTGTTTCTTGATCACAGGGAATAGGATTTGAAGGAGAGCTAAAGCATCCAATTCCTTCCTCAATGTGAAGAAGAGGATCATCGACACCCTAGAGCAGTTTGTGTCACCCTAAGGGGCATTTTGATCACACCTACCCTTGATAGGGATTAGAAACTATTGTAATTGATGTATCAAATGGGTATCTCTAAGAGGGACAAATCTATAATTTTACTCCATTGAAATTAATAAAGGATTCCTTGTATTCATGTTATTTCTTGTTATAAATTTATGCATGCCTATTTGTGTATATTTATTCAATTGCAATAGTTATATTAGGTGTGAGCCTTTTTGGTGGTTACAGAAGGCGATCACAATGACAACCCCAAAAATTTAATGATCATTGATTTTTTTCTCTATTTTTTTGTTGCAGGTGCTAATCGCTATTCACACCCATGGTTCATAGTGCTAACTATAGTTTACACCTATGGTTCATAGTGCTAACTGCGGTTGACACCTATGGTTCACAGTCACAACCACGCCTGATAGACACGATCAATAGAGAATAGAAAAATAACAAAATCAGACATCACCAGCAGACTTGGACCTGAGGTAGGGTCATTTTCTCCTCTTTGTCTTTTTCTGTCTGTGTTTTTATAGAAGTAGAATGCAATAGATGGATGCTAATAAAAAAACATAGCAAAAAGTAAATGGGAAAATCCTAGATGTTTTTTTAGTTTTCCACTAGTCGCTGCTAGGAATAGCGGATCTCTGATTGTAGTCCGCCCTAGTCTCCAATGGTCTAGGATATTGATTGTTTAGATTTTGCATGCATGAGGCCCAATTAGTGGCCATTTTCATCATAGATAGTTGCATTCTCTGAATATCATGTAGCATAGTCGTGCATTCTCTTAAAAGCAAACGTTCTTTTGAAAAGCATGTAGGAAAATCATATGAATATTATTTTATGCATTTTATTTTCATGTAAAGTAAAAAGAACCCCACACCATGTTTCATTTAAACATCAGTGGAGTTGGGCTCTCACATCCAACCCATTTGATTGAGACCAACAGTGGATGTCATTACAACTTGGTTGGCTCATTTGAAATTGTATTATCGAGACCCGCTCATGGCCAAGGCTGACCCAAGAACTATCCTATCCATGAAAAATAGCACACACTCATCTTCAAAATGTTGTATCTCTGCACACGGTGTGTTGGTTGAGGGTTGGTAGTACCTATGCTACCTCGTTGAGTATGGACTTCACTACTATATTCGACTTGTGTGAGTATATAGGTGAAAACATTTGAACAAATTGAGTATAACATCAATTTATGAAAAACACGATAATATTTCAAAGTATATTCACAACAAATCAAATGCACTAAACCAATTTTAGGACACACATTTAATCCTTAAAAGAGATAATCATATTGTCTACTTTGTGTGCTACATTATTGTTAGGGTAATTAACATAAGATCCTTGATCTAGGCCAAACCCTAACCCTAATAATAATAATATTTAATCCTTAAAGTAAAAATATAATTTTTTGATTCTGCATCCAACGGTTCAAGAATCGTGCAAATCGAAGTTATAATGGAGATTTTATTTTGGTTTTATAATTACTCTATTTTTGACCCCAAAAACTGAGAAAAACTGCACTAAAACGGTCATAAAATGGTCTAGACAACTCCAAAAATTGCTAAATTTGTTTTGTTGTTTTAGTTGTACCCTTGTACACCTCTCACATAAATTTTGGGTCCTAACTCTTCATGGTTCAAAATATCCCAAAAATTCCTAAAAGTGAGAATTTCTCCATGAGCCCCAGTTGGCCAATTATTTCAAAAATACAAAATTTTGACCCGAAAATCATAGTTTTGTGTTATAGCTCATTTTTATCAGCTCATCGCATTGATCATTTTGATATATAACACTTATAAAAAAATTTGGAAGTGAATTTTTTTTTTATGGTCGGGGACCTCCCATGGTGAGCAAGACCTCCAATCTAGAGAGGGAATCAGGTTACATGACCACTGAATATATTTAGATTAGTCCAAAGGACATGGCCATCCCTAAATGGCATCCTAGATCTTATCATAGCATAAATACCATCCATAGGGGGTCAAAACTTCGTGATATCCCCATTAGGGAAGAACCCATAGGTTCTACAGGAAACCTTCCTGACTGGAATACCTTGCTAGAATTCTATATAAGGAATAATCCACCCACTGAGGAGCCTAGTAGTTCAATACCACATATGCCCATACTATCTTGCTCTATACATCAATCAGAAAGTGATCATGAACATACACCATGGCCTAGCTTGGGTGAGCAAACCACCCCATCGGGTCGAGCAAGTCACCCCCCTACTCCTCATTGGGAGCCTTCTGTGCAACCTGAATATATAGAGATTACATCTGAGCCTGAGTATACATCATTTTTCATAGATGAGGAAGAGGACCTAAGTCATCCTCCTATTCCTTGTGAAGAGTACATGAGGCAACCACGTTGTGGCTCTACATCGTCAAACTATACAGAGCCCATTCATGACTCAAAATATCAGGTCAATGCAACCTTTAAGGAGTGTGGAAAACAAGTAATAGATCCTACTAGGGGTAAAAGACATGATAAAACCATACGTAATTCAAATACAAGGATACATAGCCCCCATACAACTGAACAACGGGATCATACACATCAGGCACTGAAGCCACAACTTGACCAACAACATACAGATCAACTCGAGTTGGATCAACAACAACTAAATCAGCAATGGGTGGACTCGCCATGAGCACACCTATGAAGGTTGTATCAACAAAAGATACAAGAACAACAAATGATACAACACGAGAAAGTGCAAAAATAAATCGCGTAAAGTGGCACTTACGTCTAGCATGTAGGTCCAAGGTAAGTCCAACTTGATAAATTGAACATTAACATTAACATATGATTGATAGGTTTATTTATAAGAATTAAACTAACCTAATCTCGTCTATCTCGCTAACCAACACGGTAGGAGAGACGTGTAGCTAACCACTAACCTAGGTAGAGAGTTCTAACCATAACACTAACCTAAATATCTAACATGGGATATTTAGGTACTTACCTAGTTTAACCATGAGGAAAATATCTCATGGTAATTACATAATTACATAGAAAAGTAAATGTAATAACCCCATGTAGTGTAATGCAATACACTACCTTATTTTACCCTAACATCCCCCCTTTATTACATTACTTTGATATACAAAGTTTGCTCCGAAACAATTGAAATTTGACACGTCCAAGTGCCTTTGTAAAAATATCTGCAACCTGTTCGTCGGTGGGAATGTATTGAAGCTGAATTCTATGTTTAGGAACTTCTTCATGAATGAAATGATAATCTGTATCAATATGCTTAGTTCGTTCATGACGTATTGGATTCTTGACCAAGTTCAAAACACCTGAGTTATCGCAATACATGTGAATGGGAAGTTTCTTTGGTAGGCCCATGGTAGCCAAGATGTGACTTAGCCATATCGCTTCACACATAGCTCCATGTGCAATGCGATATTCTGCCTCAGTTGAAGATAAAGCAACAACCTGTTGATTTTTACTATGCCATGAGATAGGACCAGATACAAGATGCAAAACATAGCCTGAGGTTGATTTTTTGTCATCTATGGATCCAGCATAATCAGAGTCAGTGTAACTCTGTAATAAGAATGAGTTATTCTTCTTATACTCTAGACCATAATCGACACTACCATGAATGTAGTGTAAGACTCTCTTAGTTGCTTTCCAATGGGAGACCTTTGGTTCTTGCATGAACCGAGAGAGATAGTTTACAACATAAGTAATATCTGGTCTAGTATTAGTCAGATAGATGAGGCTTCCAATCATCTGTCTATAAAGTGTTCCATCTACCTGTGGTGAGTATTCATATCGTTATAACTGTAACCCTGATTCCATCGGTGTTGCTTTGGGTTTACAATTAGTCATACGATATTTTTCTACTAAAGTCTTAGCATACTTTTTCTGAGTCACCCTTAGATGATTCTTTTTCTATTCTATCTCAAGGCCAAGACAGTAGTGGAGAAGTCCTAAGTCTGTCATATCAAATGACTCTTTCAAGTCATCTTTCATGGCTTTAATCATATTCTCTGAATTGCTAGTGATGATCAGATCATCTACATATAACACAAGAATCACTATTTCAGAACCTGTGTTCTTGATATAGATATTTGCATCAGATGGACTTCTCTTAAATCCATGTTGCAATAGGTGACTATCCATTTTTATGTACCATGCTCTTGGGGCTTGTTTTAGCCCGTATAATGATTTGACCAATTTGCAAACATGTTGCTCATGGCATTCCTCTGCAAATCCAGGAGGTTGAGTCATGTATACTTCTTCTTTTAAGTCACCATTAAGAAAGGCACTTTTTACATCCATCTGATGTAACTTCCATCCGAACTGTGCTGCCATAGCACAAAGTACTCGAATGGTGGTCATCCTTCTTTGTAGGAGCAAAGGTTTCCTCATAGTCAAGTCCTTCCTTTTGAGCATAGCCCTTTGCCACAAGACGAGATTTATGCTTATCTATAGTGCCATCTGCCTTATATTTTATTTTGTAAACCCATTTGCAACCTATGGGTTTCTTTCCTTTAGGCAAATCCACTAGCTTCCATGTTTTATTCTTTATGAGGGAGTTATATTCTGCATCCATAGCTACCTTCCACTGACGCAGTCTAAGTGCTTCATCAACTGTAGAAGGTTCATTCTCATCACATGCTGATAAGTAAACCCTCTCCTCATCTATCTCCATCTCATATTCCATTGGTAACTCTCTATCAACAGAAAGGTCTTGAAAATCTGCACAAAGATCATCAACTGAAGTGGATGCTTCATTCTTTTCTTTCTGTGACATGCTTCTTGTCTTTGGACGAGTGAGAGTAAGATCAGGTGGGGAAGTGAGTTTAGAGTCTTTTACTGTGCTTGTATACCATTTGGGTGGTTTTTTTCATTGTGAAGTAGGAGGTTGATGGTCCTCCTCATCATCTTGGTATACTGATGTAGTGTTGGATGTGAAAGCTTCATCAAACACTACATCTCTACTTACATGTATCTTCTTGGCAAATGGGTCTATCAACCGATAGCATTTTGAGAATTCATCATATCCAAGAAATATACAAGGTAAGGATTTCTCATCTAATTTCTTTCTTTTCTCCTTAGGTATATGCATAAATGCATTACACCCAAATACCCTTAGATGAGTTATGGAGGGTTTCCTACCACTCCATGATTCCTGAGGAGTCATACCTTCAAGAGCCCTTGTGGGAGCCCTATTCAGAAGATATACTACAGTTTGAATAGCTTTAGCCCAGTAAGTTTGCTCAAGGTTGGCCCCCTTAAGCATACATCGAACCATTTCCATTATGGACCGATTTCTTCTCTCAGAAACCCCATTGGATTGAGGAGTGTAGGCTGTTGTTAACTATCTTTTTATCCCATGTGTTTGTAGAAATGAGGAAAATTCTTTTGATGTGTATTCCCCCCCTCGATCTGAACGGAGGGTCTTAATAAAGCATCCTGATTCCTTCTCAACAAGAGTTTTGAATTGTTGAAAATAGTAAAATGCTTCAGACTTCAATTGCAAGAAGAAGACCCACATCTTCCGCGAGTGATTGTCAACAAACAATTGAAAATACCATTTTCCTCCACAACTTGTAGACATAGGACCACACAAATCTGTGTGTACCAACTCCAAAGGTACCTATTAGTCAAAAAGTGCCTAACTATAGAAAAATAGCTGATGCACCTTTTTTGCATATTTCCCAAGAAGACCAAAGTGGCCCATATGCTAAAGATCAAAGAAAAAGCAAAACACCACGAGGCAAAAGTGTCGCGATATCGGGACATGTTGCATTGTTGTGGCCAAAAGTGCAAAAGTGTCGCGATATCATGACATGTCTCAGTTTCGTGGTTCACAGCGAGGGGAAAGAGCAAAGGGAAAAAAGTGTCACGATATTGCGACATTTCTCAGTTTCATGGTTCACAGTGAGGAGAAATAGCAAAGGGCAAAAAGTGTCACGATATCGCGACATGTCTCAGTTTCATGGTTCACAGCGAGGAGAAAGAGCAAAGGGCAAAAAGTGTCGCGATATCGCGACATGTCTCAGTTTCGCGGTTCATAGCGAGGAGAAAGAGCAAAGGGCAAAAAGTTTCACGATATCGTGACATGTCTCAGTTTCGTGGTTCACAGCAAGGAGAAAGAGCAAAGTGGGAAAAGTGTCGTGATATCGCGACATGTTGCTTTTTCACGGTCCAAAGCAAAGAGAAAGAGCCAAGAGGAAAAAGTGTCACGATATCGCGACATGTCTCATTTTCGCGGCTGGAAGCGACAGAAGAGCAAAGCAAGGAAGAATGTCACGATTTTGTGACATGTCTCATTTCCACGGCTGGAAGCGGTAGAAAAGCAAAGCAAGGAAAGAATGTCACGATTCTACGACATGTATCATTTTCGTGGTGGGAGGCAGCGAAAGAGTAAGGGAAGAGACGAATGTTGTGATTTCGCGACATGTCTCATTTTTGCGGCTGGAAGCAGCAAAAGAGCAAGGGAAGAGACGAATGTCGCGATTTCGCGACATGTCTCATTTTTGCGATGGGAAGCAGCAAAAGAGCAAAGGAAGAGATGAATGTCGCAATTTTGTGACATGTCTCATTTTCATGACAAGAAGCAGCAAAAGAGCAAAGAAAGAGACGAATGTCACGATTTTGCGACATGTCTCATTTTCGTGGCTAGAAGCGGCAAAGGAGCAAAGCAGGAGATGAATGTCATGATTTCGTGACATGTCTCATTTTTACGGTGGGAGGCAGAAAAGGAGCAAAGGAGGAGACGAATGTCATGATTTCATGACATGTCTCATTTTTGTGGCGGGAAGCAGCAAAAGAGCAAGGGAAGAGATGAATGTCACGATTTTGTGACATGTCTCATTTTTGCGGCTGGAAGCGACAAAAGAGCAAAGGAAGAGACGAATGTCATGATTTTGCAATGTGTCTCATTTTCACGATGAGAAGCAGCAAAAGAGCAAAGGAAGAGACGAATGTCATGATTTCAAGACATGTCTCATTTTCACGGTTGGAAACGGTAGAGGAGCAAAGCAGGAGACGAATGTCGCGATTTCGTGACATGTCTCATTTTTGCGATGGGAGGCAACAAAGGATCAAAGGAAGAGATGAATATCACGATTTCATGACATGTCTCATTTTCACGGTGAGAGGCAGCAAAGGAGCAAAGGAGGAGACATGTCACGATTTCACGACATGTCTCATTTTCATATCAGGAGGCAACAGAGGAGCAAAGGAAGAGATGAATGTCACGATTTCGTGACATGTATCATTTTTGCGGCTGGAAGCAGCAGAGGAGCAAAGTAGGAGGTGAATGTCGTGATTTTGTGACATGCCAGCTATAAAGGAATAAAGTATATTTTTGGCAACTAGAGATGAGCACTGACACCAGGTGCTAATTTTTGAAGATTGGTCTATTGATTATAACCTGGAAGGTCTGCTGGATGATTGCCAATCTATCCAATCTGTGGGAAATCCATTGTGTATTGTTAAAAACTACAGATTATTGCTTGTAAAATAAGTAAGATGTACTTAGGGAAAGATACTCTTTTAGGGTATATATAGGGGTGAGCGACTCCAAAAAAAGGTTCGGCTCTTGGATGTTTACAAGCTTGATGTGCATGTACTAGATTACAAAGCAATAAAAGATTTCTTCCTCTGGCTTCTGAAACTTCTGTGTGCTTGTATGTATCTGGTGTTTTAACTTTTATTCACTCTGAGTTTTATAAATGTATCTATTCTAAAATCTGGACTGTGCATGTATGAATCTTGTTTCTAGAGTTGAACATTAATATATATTTACATGCTTTTTAGACAAACATCTAAAAGTCACACTCAGGAATTCGTGTTTTCTATAAAGAAGAGTTCTAGTTTTGTTGTTGTCTAAACTGCATCATCAATTTTTGTTGTTTTCTAATCTGTACCATGAGAAAAGTTCTAGCTTAGGCTATATTTCCCTTATCTCTTGTTCCCCTTTTCTCTAAAAAACTCAAAGGAACCAGCCTTCTCTGGAGACTAGACAGATGATCTCAAGCAAGATTTGTCTATTCAATGTTGGCAAAGTCTAAGGCGCAACACTATCAACCGAAGGCAAATTTTGTTCCAATATTTTTTGGTATGCCCGGTGGGACCAACAATCCCATAGTATTGCATAAGTTTTGGTGTTTTACCTTCAAAGCCTTTTGTTTGCAAAATCTCAAGAAAAAATCACTTGGAGACTCCGTTGCATTTAGACCATAAAAGAAAGACCTTGTCTAGAAACCTTCTGGTTGTATAGCCATATGATAACCAGATCTCGAGCTAGAAACTCTGAAGAACCTATCAAGTTTTTTGAACTGCATCTCGAAAGGCTAAAAGCACACCCTGTGCTAGCCGCAAGATCAAATCTGCCCGGCACCATTAGCACCTCTTTAACACCTGCTGTAGGAGCATCTGCAAGCAATCCTACAGTGGTTGTAACACCATTAGAAATCATGGCAGTCCCCCCTGCCCTAGAACATCTTGTATGGAATCAAACTGGCCCTTTGAATTTGGGAACACATCACCAAATTCCACAAGCTGCACTAAAAGCATTGCCGAGCTTCGATGGAACAAGAAAAATAGTAGATGAGCACTGTTTGGATGTATCAGAGCTAGCATCTGTTTACAACATCACTGAAGAAGATGTAATGGTCAGATTGTTGATCATATATTTGAAAGGAAAGATGCTCTATTGGTACAGAGCACTTCCAGCTGGATCCATTACTTCTTGGGCAACACTAGCTGGCCGTCTGGTCGATGAATTCAATATACATGCGGATCCTTTCACATTGCTAAATCAATTCACTGTCATTGAGAGGCATCCACAAGAAGAGATCCAAGATTTCAACATTAGGTTTACCAGAACTCAGGATAGAGTACCGCAAGGCCTAAAGCCCATGAAATAACAAGCTATATGCTATTATATAAGGTCTTTTGATTCAGAACTCAGTATGATAATAAGGCAATCCCGTGTAACCACTTTTCCTGGGATCTATGTAGAGGCAGCAAAGGGCGAAGCTGATCTCATCGCTAAAAAAATATATCCATCAAAGACTCTATTGCCAATTTTACCAGAGTTTTCCCAAGCATCAATCTCTAAACTGCCTGCACCCCCATCAATGCAGGCCCTCCCAGCTATAGCTGCACCTCATGCATTCCATGCATTACTAGCCACACCCCTTGCATCAGCTTCCCCCAATGATCAATACACAACCATAATTGATACCATGAAGACGTTGTCAAATGAAATGGCATCCATGAAAAAGAGAGAGGCATAAAGGAATGTTCAAGCAAGAAGATTTCCACAGATACAAAAGGAAGCTGCTTCGACAAGTGGAAGGTTACAAGAAAGAAAAAAATATAGTGTATGCAAATGAGATAGGAGATAATGGAGAACCCGCTAATTTTGATTACTGGTGTACCACTTGCAATGATCCTCATGGAGAAGATTCATGCATGATTCATCAACACCATGTGCAAGAAGTTATTAATGAAAGAGCCAAGGAGACCGACAAGGGACAAGTGAATATAATCAAAGAAGTTCACCATAATTTGGCAATGCCATTTGTGGAACAAGTCTCAGTCTTGACAAGGTCAAGAAAAAAGTCATTGCAAACTGACCCTAAGGAATTCCAACCACAAGGTTTTCCTCCTGCCCCCAGGGCAACTCCAGAGAAAAACCAGTCTGGTGAGAAAGGACGTTCTGATCCTCCTTAGACTTCTGTGACTATACCAAGAAAAGAATTTCCTCCTAGGAAAGGGAGCGAAGCTCAAGAGCAAGCGAAGGAAAGACTCAGATTTCCTTCATTGACAAAAAGGCAAAGAACAAAAGCTACGTAGGTCTACAGAGACGCATCGACTAGTGGAAGGGAGAAAAGTGCTGAAGTATCCCCAGCTGCAACTCTTTCGTTCAACATTGCAGAAGAAATGAAGAGGACTCCCTCAAAAATAAGCATGTTTGATGCACTGCAAATTCCTAGTCAGATTGACCTCCTCCAAGAATCTTTAACTTTAAAGAATAATACCTCTTCCTCAAATGTCATACAAGCAAATGTTGTGTCAACCTCTAGAAAAAATAGACCGCTCCCATTCTATTTATCTTTGCAAATAGAGGGGTGGATAGTTCACAATTGCATGATTGATTCAGGGGCTGCAACTACGGTAATGTTGAAAGCCGTATGTGACATAATGGGGATGGAATATACTCGAAGTCATCCTGGTGTGTTGCAATTGGATGGTACTCCAGTAAAAACTATCGGGGTGATCAAAGATATACCTATTCAACTCCACAAAATGCCAAAAGCAATCGTAATACAAGAAGTAGTCATTGTAGACTTGGAACCATATTTCGGTATGTGTTTATCTAGAGAATTCATAGCCAAACTGGGAGGTTATCTGTCACTAGATTATTCACATTTGGAGGTACCTTTCAAAGGTAAAAGAGTCAAGATCTACAATGAGAAACCATCTACTTTTCATGTGGAAAGGCTAGAAGAAACAACTCATCGTCAACATGATGTCTGAGGAATTTGAGAATATTGATTTAATGGAAGAAACCCTGGAGGAACTCCAATATGAAGATCAGTTTTCAATGAAAGACTTCAATGCTATGATAGAGACAGAAATGGGAAGCTATTCCATTGAGAAACCAAAAAGGCTCCCTATTGTTGTCCCTAAAACAAATGATTCAGTCAACCAGTTATGGAAGTTGTACTTTGATAGGTCAAGGTGCAAAAATGGAGCAGGAGCTGGGATCGTCTTGATTTCACCCACTTGAAAAGAAAAAGTCTTTTCATATAGGTTGACATGGAGTTGCACCAATAACGTAGCTGAGTATGAAGCCTTGTGTTTGGGACTCAAGAAAGCTAAGAAACTAGGTGTAAAATAGCTGCTGATCTATGAAGATTCAGAGTTGATCGTTAAACAGGTTACTGGCAAGTGCATTTGTAAACAACATTACCTAAGAGCTTACAAAAACAAAGTGTTATATCTTTTGGAAAATTTTGAAGCACTAAACATGAAATCCATTTCTAGAGAGAAGAACACACATGCAGACCTGTTAGCATCAGTAGGATCAATTTTTTGCCCAGTCAGCAATGTTATTCAAAAGTCTAAAATAGTTAGACTTATATACAGGCCTTCAGTGCCCGACAAAGACATTTTCTGGCAAGTATTTGAAAACGATGAGCAGATCCTAGATTTTTTGATTCATGAGATGAATTGCTCTATAGATAGAGCGTTACAAGAAGAGTACGAAGAGAGCCTTATTCAACTGAAAAACAACCATATCCCCAGAGGACTGATCACCTTGGAGAGCCTTTTCGACAATAACGACAAAGCTGTAGGCCGAAGGATCAAGGTAGATGAACACTGGTATAAAGAAGTAGAGCTGGAACCGGGAAAAATGATCAAAGTAGGGACTGATTGTATAGTGGTAGAACTAGAGGAAATAAAATAGTTATGTAAAGAGTATCCAGATATAATAGCTTGGACTTATAGTGATCTGAAAGTGTACAGGAAAGAGGTCATTCAGCATACCATTGAACTGGAGGAAGGAGCTAAACCTTTCGGGTAGAGGCAGAGGCCTATGAATCCCAAGATTGAAGCCTTAATGAAACAAGAGTTGTTAAAACTCTTGCAGGCTAAGATAATATACCCAATCAAGCACTCTACCTGGGTGGCAAATTTAGTTCCAGTCTGTAAGAAAAATGGAGAAATATGACTATGCGTCAATTTTAGAAACTTGAACAGAGCCTTTTTAAAGGATCACTATACTTTACCCCAGATTGAACCAATCCTTCATACTGTGGTGGGGGTAGAAAGGTTTTCTCTGTTAGACGGATTTTCTGGTTACAATCAGGTTTGGGTGAGAAATGAAGATCAATACAAGATCGCATTCACCACTAAGTGGGGAAAATTTGCATACCAAAGGATGCCCTTTGGATTATCTAACGTAGGAGCAAATTTCCACAGAGCCATGGACGTAGCTTTTGGGGAGCTTGCGAACAAAATTATTGTCATCTATTTAGATGACATGATAGTTTTTTCTCACAACAAAAAGGACCATGCCACTCATTTGCAACAAGTGTTTGAGAAATGTAGGTAATTTGGGATATCACTAAACCCTAAAAAATCTATTTTTGCTGTAGAAGAAGGAATACTCCTTGGGCATGTTATTTCTAAAGCTGGGCTATCAATTGATCCTGATAGAGTAAAGGCACTTCTTGAGTTGTATCTCCCAGTTAATAAGAAAGGTTTGCAGTATTTCTTTGGGCAAGTAAATTTCGTCAAAAAATTCATTGCGGATTTTTCCCAAATAGTTAAACCAATGACTGAGTTATTGAAAAATGACGCTCCTTTTAAATGGACAGAGCCAAGGAAAGACGCTTTCCAAAAAATTCTAGAAGCCATCGCTCAAGCTCATGTGCTAGTCAACCCTGACTATTCTTGGGATTTCATACTATATGCTGTCGAAGAGCAAAATAGTTATGCTGCAGTTCTCACTCAGAAAGGAGCAGATGACGAAGAAAGACCCATAGCCTTTCTGAGTTCCACCATGCACAAACATGAGGAAAGGTACAGCTTCATAGAAAAACAAGTATACGCCATTATGAAGTCCTTGAATAAGCTAAAACACTTTTTATCTTAGAGTCGGATGATGGTGTATGTTATTCATCCCGATGTAAGGAACTTCATAATTCAAGGAGAATTGGGTGAAAAAAGATCTGGATGGGTGACTCGCATCCAAGAGTATGATGTAGAAATACATCCTACTAAAATAGTCAGGGGGAGAGCTTTGTGCCAGGAATTGGCCAAGCAAGCTACAAGTGGATATGGGGAGAACCACCCCGTCATGGCAAACACAGAGCAACACCAAGACAGAGTCAGTTCGGGTTGGATCAACGACTTTATGAGGTATTTTTAGACCAGGTCATGCCCTGAATATATGAACGCTTCCAAGAGAAGGAGGTTCAGGACCCAAGAATTGAAATATACCCTTCGAACTGAGGGGTTGTATAGGATTAACATTGATGGTGTGTTGTTAAAATGCATTTTCGATAATGAAAAGCAGAAAGTGTTAGATGAATTTCATGAGGGTTTTTCAGGGGGACATTATGCAGGTCGAACTACAGCTTTGAATATCCTTAGAGCTGGATGTTATTGGCCTTCCATCTTCATAGATGCGTACAGAGTGACCCAGAAGTGTGAACAGTGTCATAGGTATGTGGGAAGAAATAGAAATGCACCCATGCCCTTAAAGCCTATTCAAGTCGAGGAACCATTATAGCAGTGGGGGTTGGATTTCGTAGGGATAATAGAGCCAAACTCATCATCAAGCCACAAATACATTCTCACTGCCATGGACTATTTCACAAAGTGGGCAGAAGTAGTGCCTACGAAGAAAGCTTATTTAGAGGTGGTGATAGAATTCATCGAAAGTCTAATCACAAGGTTTGGCATACCAGATTCTTTGATTACAGACAATGGATCCCCTTTCACTAGTGTAAAGATGATCGAATTCGTCAGTAGATATGGAATTTACCTGAAGACTTCCTCTAATTTTTACCCACAAGGTAATGGATTAGCTGAGTCTACTAATAAGAATCTTCTAAGAATTTTGAAAAGAACATTAGAGGAAAATAAGAGGAACTGGCACTCACGCCTGAATCAAGCCTTGTGGGTACGACAGAATCTCAATAAAAAAATCAATCAATACTTCACCATATGCTTTGGTTTATAGTAAAGAAGCTGTTCTACCGATTCATATGGAAATACCCACGTTGAGAATGCTAAACCAAGTCAATGAGGATGAAGGCCATCCAATGGACGCCCGACTGATGCAACTTCTACAGCTTGAAGAATCTAGGGAATAGGCCTACGATCATCATCAAAGGCATATGGTAAAAATAGTTGGGTGGTTCGATAAGAAAACCACTTTCAGGAAATTTAAAATAGGTGACCTGGTATTAAAATGGAATGTCAAGAAAACAAATCCAGGACATCATGACAAGTTTGATGCATTCTAGGAGGGGCCATTCAAAATTGTTTCAGAAAAGCAATTCAATGCCTTCCAGTTAAAATATCAATATTGACAGGTTCTACCCATCACGATGAATGCTTTTCACCTAAAGTTGTATTTCCAATAAAACTACAGATCACCATTATATGTACATATATTATAAGTTTTGAAGTTTTGTAAATATTTCCCTTTTTACGGCATAATATTTCCAGAAGACAATAAGAAGGATTGACGCTCACTCCTGGGAGGAAGTTTCCCTATTGGGATCCTTTCAAGCAAGGGAAATGGTCATTCTTCTGCTCCCGAAGTGTTCCAGCCACCTAAGAAATCCCAGCTCCCAGAATTTTTTTTTTTTTGTGTTCTTCAGACAAAGGTTAAATACCTAAGCAGTAAAAGAAAGGTTCTGATAAGGTGAAGATCACTTGTTCTCCAAAGTGCATGATTTTTCTTGTTTTTTTCTGCTCAAAAATTTATTTTTCGCAACTGTGCTGGTGACTCCGTTTCCCAATGGATAAAGGCCTGGTCTCTATTTTTGCAAGCAAAAATTCCCTCGAAAAGTGCCAAGAATGTTAGTCAAAAAGTGCCTAACTACAAAAAAATAGCTGATGCACCTTTTTTGCATATTTCCCAAGAAGACCAAAGTGGCCCATATGCTAAAGATCAAAGAAAAAGCAAAACACCGCAAGGAGGAAAAGTGTCGTGATATCGCAACATGTTGCATTGTCGCGCCCAAAAGCACAAAAGTGTCACGATATCGTGACATGTCTCAGTTTCGCGGTTCACAGCGAGGGGAAAGAGCAAAGGGCAAAAAGTGTCGCGATATCACGACATGTCTCAGTTTCGTGGTTCACAGCGAGGAGAAAGAGCAAAGGGAAAAAAGTGTCAAGATATCGCGACATGTCTCAGTTTCACGGTTCACATCAAGGAGAAAGAGCAAAGGGCAAAAAGTATCGCGACATGTCTCAGTTTCGCGGTTCACAACGAGGAGAAAGAGCAAAGGGCAAAAAGTGTCACGATATCGCGACATGTCTCAATTTCACGGTTCATAGCAAGGAGAAATAGCCAAGAGGAAAAAGTGTCGCGATATCATGACATGTTGCTTTTTCGCGGTCCAAAGCAAAGAGAAAGAGCCAAGAGGAAAAAGTGTCACGATATCGCGACATGTCTCATTTTCGTGGCTGGAAGTGGTAGAAGAGCAAAGCAAGGAAGAATGTCGTGATTTCGTGACATGTCTCATTTCCACGACTGGAAGTGACAGAAAAGCAAAGCAAGGAAAGAATGTCACGATTCTACGACATGTCTCATTTTCACGACGGAAGGCAGTGAAAGAGCAAGGGAAGAGACGAATGTCGTGATTTCGTGACATGTCTCATTTTTGCGGCTGGAAGCAGAAAAAGAGCAAGGGAAGAGACGAATGTCATGATTTCGCGACATGTCTTATTTTCATGGTGGGAAGCAGCAAAAGAGCAAAGGAAGAGACGAATGTCACAATTTCATGACATGTCTCATTTTCACAGTGAGAAGCAACAAAAGAGCAAAGAAAGAGACGAATGTCGTGATTTCATGACATGTCTCATTTTCATGGCTGGAAGCGGCAGAGGAGCAAAGCAGGAGACGAATGTTGTGATTTTGTGACATGTCTCATTTTCATGGCGGGAGGCAGCAAAGGAGCAAAGGAGGAGACAAATGTCGCAATTTTGTGACATGTCTCATTTTCATGACGAGAAGCAGCAAAAGAGCAAGGGAAGAGACGAATGTCGTGATTTCGTGACATGTCTCATTTTTGCAGATAGAAGCAGCAAAAGAGAAAAGGAAGAGACAAATGTCACGATTTCGCGATGTGTCTCATTTTCATGACGGGAAGCAGCAAAAGAGCAAAGGAAGAGACGAATGTCGTAATTTTGTGACATGTCTCATTTTTGCGGCTAGAAGCGGCAGAGGAGCAAAGTAGGAGACGAATGTCATGATTTCATTACATGTCTCATTTTCGTGATAGGAGGCAAAAAAGGAGCAAAGGAAGAGACGAATTTCGCGATTTCGTGACATGTCTCATTTTCACGGTGAGAGGTAGCAAAAGAGCAAAGGAGGAGACGAATGTCGCGATTTCATGACATGTCTCATTTTTGTAGCAGGAGGCAACAAACGAGCAAAGGAAGAGATGAATGTCACGATTTCACGACATGTCTCATTTTCGCGGTTGGAAATGGCTGAGGAGCAAAGAAGGAGGTGAATGTCATGATTTCATGACATGCCAGCTGTAAAGGAATAAAGTATATTTTTGGCAACTGGAGATGAGCACTGACACTAGGTGCTGATTTCTGAAGATTGGTCTATTGATTATAACCTGGCAGGTCTGTTGGATGATTGCCAATCTATCCAATCTATGGGAAATCCATTGTGTATTGTTAGAAACTGCAGATTATTGCTTGTAAAATAAGTAAGATGTACTTAGGGAAAGATACTCTTTTAGGGTATATATAGGGGTGAGCGACTCTAGAAAAAGGGTCGGCTCTTGGACGTTTACAAGCTTGATGCGCATGTACTGGATTACAAAGCAATAAAATATTTCTTCCTCTGGCTTCCGAAACTTCTGTGTGCTTGTATGTATCTGGTGTTTTAACTTTTATTCACTATGAGTTTTATAAATGTATTTGTTATGAAATTTGGACTGTGCACGTATGAATCTTGTTTCTAGCGTTGAACATTAATAGATATTTAAATGCTTTTTAGATGAACATCGAAAAGTCACACTCAGGAATTCATGTTTTCTATAAATAAGAGTTCTAGTTTTGTTGTTGTCTAAACTACATCATCAATGTTTGTTGTTGTCTAATCTGTACCATGAGAAAAGTTCTAGCTTAGGCTATATTCCCCTTATCTCTTTTTCCCCTTTTTTATAAAAAAATCAAAGGAACCAGCCTTCTCTGGAGACTAGATAGATGATCTCAAGCAAGATCTGTCTATTCAATGTTGGCAAAGTCTAAGGTGCAACACTATCAACCGAAGGCAGATTTTGTTCCAACAGTACCTTAGTTTGAAAAGAGCTAGGTTCAAAAGGTACTCTATGTTGCTTTCCTGAAAAGCAATCAGAGCACATTGGCAATGTAGATGAAAGAGTAGGGAGTCCTTTCACCATTTGGTATTTACTCAACTCTAGTAAATATCCTGAACTTAAATGCCCAAATATCTTATGCCAAAGAGAAGTGGCCTCCTTTGTGGTGACTGCCATTGCAATATGGGTAGAGGTAATTGCATCTAATACAAACAAACCATGTTTGTAGGAACCTGTTGCTACCTGTTTTCCCTTTTTAGTGATAAAGCAATGTTTATTTTCTTTGTCCACTATAAAATTGACATTCATGTTATTGTCTAGGATTTGTGGAACTGACAAGAGATTATTTTTTAATCCTGGAACAAAGAACTTTTTGAATATTACATTCTCCATCTGGAAGGGAAACAGAAACACTTCCTTCTCCCTGAAATCGATAGGTCTGATCATTAGCAATGGTGATTGGTCTACCTTCTCGAGCCTCAAATGTTGCAAACCAAGATTTATCGCCAGTCATATGTTTACTAGCGCCTGAATCTATGTACCACAAAGAGTCCTTCTGGGAGGAATCTATATGTGTCATGAGCACTTTGTGTGCTCGTTCAGAATATGAACTAGAATCTTCAGCTGCAATGTGACCCTGTTGTTGTTTGTTCTTGTTCTTAGGTTTGCTTTTGCCCTTTTTGTTTCCTTGTTCATTGGGCGGTTTGTTCTTAAACCAACATCTTTTGGTTTCATGAGTGTCTTTGTCACAAATTTTACAATACTGCTTCTTCTTCGAAATATCTTTGGCTTTACCCTTATCTTGATTAGAAGAAGAACCTTTCTGTTGATTCCACTTTTTCTTACCACCTTGTCTTTTTGAGAAAAGTGCATTGTTAGATGCCTCATATCTTTGTAGTTGAGTAGCTTCTTCTGTTTGAAGCATATTTACCAACTCGAAAAAAGTTACTGTCCTTCCAGAAACTTGTAGTGAGGTGATCAACATTCTATAGGAGTCAGGAAGAGCTCTCAAAATTATTGAGTTCAAGACTTGGTCTTCCAGTTTCTCTCCTAAGGATTGCAGTTTTGTTTTTAATTCTATGACTCTGCAGAGGAATAGCTCTACTGTTTCTCCTAATTTCATATGTAGAGTATGAAGCTATGTTTGAAGGTTAAGAATCGTTGATTGATTCTTACCCTCAAATATGGTACTTAAGGCATCCCATGCTGCCTTACCAGTTGTAGCTTCACTGATATGAGGTTGGATATCATCAGTAATAGCAAGCAAGATCATTAAGGATAGCTTTTTATCATTTTTATCAAAATCTCTTTGATCTTGTCCGGGTGATTGAGGTCTAGTGACACTTCCATCCACTATTGACCACAATTCCTCTATAGTTAAGATATCTTTCATCTTAGTCTTCCAAGATGAGTAATTTGAACCTTTGAGCAGTTGGCTCTCAATGAGATACTTGTGTATCATGGCCATGGTTTAGGTTTCAAATTTTTAGAGGACTAAGATGGGATATCTTGTACTATACCCTCAAAAGAGTATATGGAAGGGGTTTTCAATTTGCTTCTATAAGATATTTAATGGCACTTGCCTTAACACCCTTACCAAGGGATGAAAAGTTGGAGGAATTTTAAGCCAAACAAAATAGAGCAAATGAAACAGGGGTAGGTTTTGAAAACTTGTGATTTTGCTCTCTAGGATTTTTAATGGCACCTGCTTGAACACCCTTATCAATAAGGATGAAAAATTGGAGGTTTATTAAGCCAAACAAAGAGAGTGAATCAAGGTGTTTTGTAGTTTTGACCTTTTGATGGGGAGAAATTACTTGTTTGGAACCTATGCAAAGTTTAGCATGGTTTGTGAGTGAAGTTTGGGTGTTGTGAAATGCTTCTTTGAATGTTTATATTTGACTGTTTAATTGCACACAAAAAACATAAGTGTTTAGTGCAATAATCAAAACATAAGAGCAACCCAAATTTGTATCACTCGAGGTGTTAGATGCAACCGAAAATGCACCTTTAGACAAGCAATTTTTGAAGAGAAGGTGTCGAGTAAAATCGAAAATGCACCTTTCTTATTCTGAAGTATCCCCCCTTAATCTTTACAATTTTGCAAACTATAGAATTAATAAAAAAAATTCTATCCCCCTTAATGTTTTACAAAATGTAGTCTTTAGAGCACTCCTTTCAAGACAAGTCGACACACGACCCGCTTTTGAAAGGCTTCCAGAACTAGTCGACACATGACTTAGTTTTGATGTAACCCATAATTATTCAATACTCAAAAATTGGAGGTGCATCAGGATTAAAAGGTTCTCTAATCCTAATGGGACTATAAATTCGATCCAAACCCTTCCAAGGATCAGTGTAAGTATTGAAACGGGGTAAGCTCCTTCTATTCTCTCTAAGCATACGACGAAAATGAGATCTTGTTGTCTGTCGTCTAAGTTCGTTCCTATTTCGAATAACTCTTAGACGACGAAGGGCTTTTGGGATCCAAGGCTTTTTCTTCATGAGACAAATTTGTTCTCTGTCCGCCTTTGAAAAAAAAAATGTGGTGATCCCCATCGGGAGTCGAACTCCCGACGTTGCGGCTAGTAGCCCAACGACTGGCGCTCCTGCCAGTCGGGCTATGCCGCCCGACGGGAAGGGAAGGGAAAATTTTTCCCTTTCTTCCCTTTCCCTGTCTCAAGCGGGAAAAAAAAATTCCCACAGCGTCGGGAGTCGAACTCCCGACGTCGCGGCGAGTAGCCCTACGACTGGCGCTCCTGCCAGTCGGGCTATGCCGCCCGACGGGAAAGGAAAGGGAAAGAATTTCCCTTTCTTCCCGTGCCGGTGGAGAGGCGGGAGAAATTTTTTTTGGTGGGATTAATCCCACATCACCCACAGGGGCGATTCTCCACCGGTTTAAAAGGGCAGAGTCACCCTTTTATCTTTGATCGCCTACGGGAAATCAGTTGTCCCGCCATGGCATTTTTGTTATGGCCAGGTGGTGCGTGGCCAGTCCGCCATGCATTGCATCTGGGTGGCACATGGCCCATCCACCACATGTCACCACATCACCAGTCTGAGTCTTACATCATCAGTCCAGGTGCCATGTGGCCAGTCCGCCATGTGTCACCACATTCGTATGCCTCAGGTTTCATGCTCGGGGCCCAGTCAGCTACGTCCAATCCAGTCATTAGCCTCAAAAAATGTGTCTGTATCTGATTCACCTCGAGATTCAATCCAATCCAGTAGTCCCTTCGGTCCAATGTCTCAAAAAACATGTCTGTGTTCGATCCGCCTCGAGATTCGGTCCAATCCAGCAGCCCCTCCGATCCAATGCCTCAAAAAATGTGTTCGTGTTCGATCTGCCTCAGGATCCGATCTAGTCTAGCAGCCCCATCTGATCCAGTCGTTAGCCTATCAGATCCACCTCGTCGATCTGCCTCGGGATCTGTACCCAGGGTCATGTCTACCGATCGTCAGCCTATCAGATCCACCTCGGGATCCATGCCCGAGGAGCAACCCGTCTGGAGTGAGAGAATCTCACCTTGTCCAGCGCCGAGGGGGAAACCGGGTGAGTTTCGACAATTAGCTCTGATGCCAATGTAGGTCCAAGGTAATTCCAACTTGATAAATTGAACATTAACATTAACATATGATTGATAGGTTTATTTATAAGAATTAAACTAACCTAATCTCATCTATCTCGCTAACCAACATGGTAGGAGAGACGTGTAGCTAACCACTAACCTAGGTAGAGAGTTATAACCATAACACTAACCTAAATATCTAACATGGGATATTTAGGTACCTACCTAGTTTAAACATGAGGAAAATATCTCATGGTAATTACATAATTACATAGAAAAGTAAATGTAATAACCCCACGTAGTGTAATGCAATACACTACCTTATTTTACCCTAACATAGCAACCATAGGATGCAACAACACATAAAAGTCCCAGTGCAATCTCAGAATATTTCACTGAGGCCTTGCAAAAATCACGTTCAACATCATAGGTTGGTATCTGATTATCATCATGAACCTCATACTCCTCAATAGTACCAAGATCAATACGATGAGGAATCATATGTAAAGTCCCAATGGGAACATCAAGATGAAGTGGATGCTTACCCTGAATCTAATTATGATGAGGTGCCTAATGATTATACTTATCATCCACCTCAGCATCAAAAGTGACCTCCTCTGCCTAATCGAGGGCAAAGAGATGAAGATCATATCATTTCATCAGGGGCATACAAAATGCTAGTTGATCGGATAAATGCATTCAAAAAACAAAATCAAAGATTGGTTTATCAAAAACCCATGCTAAAGTAGCTTAGAAATCAACCTTTGCATCCCTCGGTGTCATCACCGACATACCCATCAAATTTCAAGATGCCTACACTTGAAAAGTTCAAAGATGATGAAGATGCAGAAGAGCACATGACAAGCTTCATCCATATGTGCTTTTATTTTCAAGATAATGACCCCTTGATGTTGAGAACCTTTGTGACAACATTAGTTGGGGATGCTTTAGAATGGTATAATCATTTACCACATCATAGCATATACACCTTTGAGCAATTTGCTGATGCATTCTTGCAATATTTTGCCTTTAGTGCTAAGGAAATGATAAACTTGACTGACTTGGTTAGCTTGCATCAACTTGATGATGAGCCAGTCATTGAGTATGGCAATAAATGGAGGAAGGTGATGTCAAAGTTACCTTTCGCTTTACCCATAATAGAGCTCATTCGAATGTTTATGAGAAGTTGTTCAAAACATATCTCACTTCTCTTGCAATTACAACAATATCGAACATTCGAGGAGGCCTTAGCATAGGCCCAGGTCATTGAAGACATCAAGATACAAGAGGGTGATATTCAACTCCATAAAAAGGAATGGCCAAACAAGAATATTATAGGTGGCAGTGTGCAACGAAAGGTGACCCCAATCAATCAAGTTGTTTTGAGTATCCCCAGATCCTCAAACCAGGGTGCACCGCCTCCACCAGTGTAGCATAATTACCAAGCTCGACCTCCTCTGGTCCAAAATCATATGCAAAAGAATCAAATACAGGGCCAACAACGTCGGCCACAATGACAATATACTAATTTTCCAGAGACATTAGCATCACTCTTTGATCGATTATATGAGGCGGGAAGGATCAATCTTCCAGAGTTACGTCCTTTGAAACCTAATAAGCGTAGATCAAAGGTGCATAGAGAAAATCTATATTGTGTTTACCATCGACAAAGAGGTCATGACATACATACATGTTATCCCTTTAGAGATGTAGTGCAAGATATGATCGAGAGGCAAGAGCTTCAGATAGGAGTCTTCCAAGACCCCTTGCATGCACACAAAGTAAACATAGCACCTGTCAATCAAGTTGAACAATCTAATCAGGTGCATATCAATAAACCTCCCCAAGAGTTTGTGGGAATGACTAGTGTTGTAATAGAGAAACAAGATTGTCAAAATCGATCTTCGCAATCGGTGGCATCTTCCAATGTTTCACCTTCGCTTGTCTCGTCTCAGTGGGACACTAGCACTGCACAAAATTTCACATCACAACAGGGGGGATCAGTTTCTACTACTCCTCCTAGTCAAGCCAATCATGGCACATCAAACACAATGCACATTGGGGGTCTTCAAGGTGTCACACCTTCCCCATCATCCACATCATGATCAATGAGGCAAAGTGAGACTTCTAAAGGTATCACACCTTCCTCACTTTCATTGAGTGGCACACACACTGGGGGTGCTTAGGTTGCATACTTTTCCCTTTAAAAACATAAAAATAAGAAAAAAAATCATAAAATATCAAAATACAAAAACATTCAAAAATTTAAAAACAATTGAAAATTTTCAAATTTCAAAAATATTCAAATAAAACATTTAAAATTTCAAAAACAATTGAAAAATAAAAAATTCAAATATCAAAACATCAAAAATATGGAAAACGTCAAAATCCATACACATGCACAAAAAGCTCCAAAGGTATCATAAGCCCTTTGGTCAATTCACAAAAGTCCCCAAAGGCATTTGTAAGCCCTTTGGTCACCCCATCAAAAGGCTCCAAGGGTTCCTGAAAACCGCTTGGTCGTGTTAGTCAAAGGCCCCAAGGGTTTGCCTAAAACTACTCGGTCATCCCAAAAGGCTCCAAGGGTTTCTAAAAACCGCTTGGTCATGTTAGTCAAAGGCCCCGAGGGTTTGCCTAAAACTGCTCGGTCATCCCAAAAGGCTCCAAGGGTTTCTTGAAAACCACTTGGTCATGTCAGTCAAAGGCTCCAAGGGTTTGATTTGAAAATCGCTCGATCATCTCTAAAAGATCCAAAGGTGCCTATGATCCCTTTGGTCAAACCAAAAGCTACAAGTGTGTTCTAAAAACTACTTGGTCAATCCAAAGGCTCCAACGGCATGTACTCACTGTTTGGTCAAATATTAAGGCTCAAAAATCCATAAAATTTGAAAAAGCAATAAAATCCATAAAAATTGAAAAAGCAATATATAAAATCCAAAAAAAATAAAAAATTGGTAAAGCATAAAATCCAAAAACATATGCATTTGCATTTTGCATTTTCATTTGCATTCACACATGCATTCACTGCATTACATTGCATATAGGTATTCTTCATCTGTTGCATTCCGTAGTAGAATGGATCGTGTTTGTCAGTATTACAAACGACACCACGTTTGTGTCTAAATCATGCACCTCTGCATTTATCATAATCCATTGCATTCATACACAACGCTTGTTGCTATAAAATACGTAAGTATCCAAAAGTTTTCCAGTCACTCAGCCATACCTAGTGGGTTTCTCAGATGTCATAGAAAGTTTTCTTTGCTTTTGTAGATGAGGTCAGTAGTTGGGATAGTACTTGACATATCAGGATCCCGTCACTAAGCAAAACATATAAAATCCTGCTAAGACAAGAGAGGATGAAAGCTACGAAAGTGGTCTTAGGTATCTAGAGAGATGGGTTTCATGACCTGCTTATCTTGCAAATAGTTTGGTCTAGAATGGTGAACTTTGGCAAAAGGACAAGAATTTCCCCTACTTGACAAGCACAAAGTTTAAATCCCAAATGAATTCAAAGTTACAAAGTTCAAAGTTAAAGTTCAAATTCCAAAAAGTTTAAATTTAAGTTCAAAGCTATGTAAAGTGACATAGTGAATCAAAAGCACTATAAAAATCCCTTTCTCAAAGTAAATCGTAAATAAAACGTAAAAAAAAAAATAGTGATTTTTATCACTACATATGAGCAAGTAAGAAGGGTGAGAACTTGAATCTCTGGATTTTCCACATTTTGAAATCCATAGAGTGATCCCCGATCGCAACAATGGGTTGGAAGAGTCCCACCTGCTTTCAAAGTGGGGTAGTTCTATTGGGTGATCCCCAAATGTAGCAATGGGTTGAAAGAGTCCCACCTACATTTGGAGGGGTAGCCCTGATCAATTTGCAATATGAGCTAGCTCTAGGTACCTAGGATTGTCTAGTTGTATAAGTCTAATCAAATCTAAAACAAGGATGATATGAACATATGAGGAACCCGATCTCACATATGGGTTGAAAGAGTCTCGACTGACATCTAGGGTATGCCTATGGTCTATCTGAAAATACTCACATGCACACATAGGGGTAATGAATAGTTGGGTCTTTCACGGTGAAAGCCTTGTCCAACAAAAGCCTTGTACAGTTAGTATGTGACATTTGAGAAGTCTACTAGGGTGTTTGAGTCTCATGGAAAACCTCAAAAAGTTCTCTAATAGCAACAACATACCAAATATCACAAACCATCCAAAAAATAAATCATGTCAATCATCAAACTGCAAAGTATCAAATCCGTGATACATCATTACATAAAGCAAAAGTTTTCAAGATATAGGATAGATACCGGATGGATATCAAAAATGATATTTAGATGACCACTGACTATATCATGCATAAAATTTCAAAAATTGCAAAAGAAGTATAGAGTGACATATGATATCACCCATTTCATACCAGTTCATATCATTGCATCTCATATGTGGGTGTTTAATTGAGTAAATTCTTGTAATGAGGATTTCCAATTACATTCATGATTTGTTATACATTCTGTGGTGTCGTCCATTATATTGATAAACATGTATCACATTCATTCCGTGTGTTTTAAGTGATTAAAGCATACAGGTTCATTTACATTAGATTACTATCATGTAAATAATGCATTACCATACATTGCATTCACCATGTCATAACATCATAAATTAGATGCATACAAGTAAAGCAAATTAAACATGCATTTACATCAAGTGCATCCATATGCATACATCATAGTAGTCCATCTACATATCTAAATCACAATATCTAGTCATACATCCATCATCTAGCTAGTGCATGTCATCCATACATCACATCATATAGCATCAAATCAACATAACAAATAAGCATTGCATCCACGTGCATCTCATAAACATAAAATCAAAACAAAAACATTTGCAAGCATCAACTGGGGCATTATCAGTATCGATCCCCAAACGCTCCAAAGAAGTCTAAATCTTTGGTCTTTTCATTCAAGTCATAAACGCAAACATTTACTCACAATAAGGAGTTTTAAAAATGGACAATTAAGCAAATCTACAGGTCCAAAATTTCAAAAAATTACAAAATTAATAAAAAAATTAAATAAATCAAAATTCAAAATGATTCAGCAAATCATCGAACATAGTGATTCAACACAAGCATAATTGGAATTGTTATCATCTCGATTCCCTAAGAAGGCCTTCGTGGCTGGACCGCTCCATGGGATAGAAATATACAATTACTATTAATAGTTGCAATCATAGATGATTAGGCCTTGCCAAGAATTCAAATGCTAAATCTTAATTTGTTCAAGATCATTCATAGTGGTCAAGCGACCTCGTCGCTTCATTTAAGTGTCATTACCCTCATCGACTCATCACTTGAGGGGGTATTCATAATAAAAAATTCATAATCAAAATCAAAAGTTAAATGCTTAATCATTGTTAAGTGCATTCATTCAAGAGTCATTGCCAAAGACAATCATGCACCCTCCTTGCTTGGGGCAAATAAACAAGATATCAAGATCAAATTCAAGCAAACTGGGCAGCTAGTCTCCTAATTTAGGATTTGACTTAAGCTTGTCTCCTAATTTCCATTAAGGCTAGGATTTGACTTAAGCTTGTCTCCTAATTTCCGTCAAGGCTAGGATTGGACTTAAGCTTGTCTCCTAATTGCCATCAAGGCTAGGATTTGACTTAAGCTTGTCTCCTAATTGTCGTCAAGGCTAGGATTGGACTTAAGATTGTCTCCTAATTGCCATCAAGGCTAGGATTTTGACTTAAGCTTTCCAGAATCAAGTTCTTCAACTCATCGAAGGCAATGATTCAGTGATGCATGCTCTTTTCATGATTGGGGCATCTAATGTTGATTAGACTAATGATCATCATGCAACCTTCGACATCATTTTAGGAGGTCTATTTTTGCTCACACGTTGTTCGATCTCACAACGCATCACAAAAGGGGCATCTATAGACACCTAAAATGCATCATGTCGATGGAGACTACTCATATGGGCACCTTTGCAGACCATATGAATGACCTTTGGACAATTCCAAGACCAAGCAGTGGTTTTAACCACTCAATTTGGGCTCCTTGGCCTATTCAGTGCTAACTGCGATTGACACCTACGGTTAGAAAAATCCTACATGCTAACCGTGGTTGACACCTACGGTTAGCAAAAGCCTACATGCTAACCGTGGCTGACACCTACGGTTAGCACTATAACAAACTTGGGTGACCAGAGCTGAGTCAAATCAGTTGCAACAATCGAATTGCAATGGTTTTCAAAGCGGTTTGGGTTGGGAAGCATCCAAAAGCTTCCTCCCAACTACCAATTCTTGTTCTTGGCTTCTCCATGAAGCTAGAGCAAGGATTTTGGGAGTCTACTTAAGACCCCAATTTTAGAGAGCAACGATCCTGAAGAATAGCTCAATTGCACATAGCGGAGCCCTGTCGGATTGGAGAGCAATTTCATATCCCCTTGAGGAGTAACGAAGTGTTGTCCAATTGATCAATGACAACTGTGCATGCAACAATGGAGATATCAAGAGCTTGAGGAGCAAGCTTGACAATTGAAATACCTCCATTGCTAATTCCATTGAATTCAACCACCAATATATTCCAAAAAACACAGGCGACCCTTGACCATCAATTCCTTGGAGGATTTAAGAGTTTCTGGCCCTGGTTTCGAGAGAAAGGATACTTTCATCTTAACCATGGATTTCAGCCATGGTTAATAGTGCCAACCACACCTCAGACCTACGGCTAGGGTTTGATGCTCTCTTTCCTCCATTTTAGCAGTAGATTTCCATTTTTAGTGATGCAAATAGCTTAATATAGCATAGATCTACATTTTAGCAGACATTTGACCGTTTAATTTAGGAATTAGAGGTAGATTTGCTTCACCTTTCCTTGCATTTGTTAATCTAGATTAGTTTCATGCAATTCAAGTTTTCTAATGGTTAATTAGGATGTTTCTTAGCTAGATTCATGCTTCTTTACATGCTATATTACAATTTCCTCATTTCTTGCATAGATTGATAGTTTTAAATGCTTTCTTGATTTCATGCTATTCTTTATGCAAGATTCCTCTAAAAGCCTCATCAAGAGAGGCCTCCTTTGTTACTAATTGCTTCTTGTTGTTTCTTGATCGCAGGGAACAAGATTTGAAGGAGATATAAAGCATCCAATTCCTTCCTCAATGCGAAGAAGAGGGTCATCGACACCCTAGAGCAGTTCGTGTCACCCTGAGGGGCATTTTGATCACACCTACCCTTGAGAGGGAAAAAATTATACACTCCTATTGTAATATTGTATCAAGATGGTTATCCCTAAGAGGGATGAATCTGTAATTTGACTCCAATTAATAAAGGATTCCTTGTATTCATGTTATTTCTTGTTATCAATTTATGCATGCCTATTTGTGTATCTTTCTTCAATTGCAATAGTTAGATCAGGTGTGAGCCTTTTTGGTGGTTATAGAAGACGATCACGGTGGAAACCCCAAAATTTTTGTGATCATTGATGTTTTTCTCTATTTTTTTGTTGCAATTGCTAACTACGATTCACACCCATGGTTCACAATGCTAACCATAGTTTACACCTACGGTTCATAGTGCTAACCGCGGTTGACACCTGTGGTTCACAGTTGCAGCCGTGCCTAACAGATATGGTCAATAAAGAACAAAAAAATAACAAAATCAAACATCACTAGTAGACTTGGACCTGAGGTAGGGTCATTTTCTCCTCTGTCTTTTTTGTCTGTGTTTTTATAGAAGCAGAATGCAATAGATGGATGCTAATAAAAAAACATAGCAAAAAGTAAATGGGAAAATCCTAGATGTTTTTTTAGTTTTCCACTAGTCGCTGCTAGGAATAGCGGATCTCTAATTGTAGTCCGCCCTAGTCTCCAATGGTCTAGGATATTGATTGTTTAGAGTTTGCATGCATGAGGCCCAATTAGTGGCCATTTTCATCATAGATAGTTACATTCTCTAAATATCATCTAGCATAGTCGTGCATTCTCTTAAAAGTAAACATTATTTTGAAAATCATGTGAATGTTGTTTTATGCATTTTATTTTCATGAAAAATAAAAAGAACCCCACACACCACATTTCATTTAAACATCAATGGATTTGGGCTCTCACATCCAACCCATTTGATTGAGACCAACAGTGGATGTCATTACCCTTTGACATAGTTAGATCGGGTGTGAGCCTTTTTGGTAATGACATCCACTGTCTAGTTGTATAAGTCTAATCAAAGCTAAAACAAGGATGGTATAATCGTATGAGGAACCTTATCTCACATATGGGTTGAAAGAATACTGACTAACATACGAGATATGCTTATGGTATATTTGAAAATACTCACATGCACACACGAGGATAATTAATAGTTGAGTCTGTCACGATAAAAGCCTTGTCCAATAAACACCTTGTACAGTTGGTATGTGATTTTTGGAGAAGTCTACTAGGGTGTTTGAGTCTCATGGAAAACCTCAAAAATTTCTCTAATAGCAACAAAATACCAAATATCATTAGACATCAAAATGCGAGTCATTAATTTATCAGAATGTATTTTACAAAGCACAATCAAACATATAGGATAGATACCACATGAATATCAAAAATGATGTTTAGACGGCCACTGACTATATAGTGCAGCAAAGAAGAAATATATAAAATGACATATTCATTCATTAGCATTATACCAATCCATTTCACTACATTTCATATATGGGTGATTAATTGATTAAGTTCTTGTAATGAGAATTATCAATTATTTTGCATGATTGTCATACATTTTGTGGTGTCGCATTTTAAAATTTATATACACAGTTTACATTCATTCTTTATGTTTTAAGTGATTAAAGCATATAGGTTCATTCTCATTAAATTATGATTATGTACATAATGCATTACCATACATTGCATAGCATACCATAACTTCATAAAAATGAATGTATGTCCACAAAGCAAGAATAAATATGCGTTCAAAATAAATACTACATCCATTTTCATCCATCATAAATAGCATATCTAAACATATAGATCACTTCATAACATCATCATCATAAATAAAATATTTAGCTAGTGCATGTCATCCATACATTGCATCATATAAACATAGCATCAACATAAGCATTGCATCCATGTGCATCAAATTAACATACAATCAAAAATAAATAATCAATACACATAATGAGCCATAAATGATCAAGTCATATATATATATATGTTTCCAACAGAGTACATATGGAGTGCATTAAGATGCTCACAGGGTACAAAGTGTGTAGGTCCTCGACCTTACACCCAAAATAAATGTGGCATATCAAAAATATAGTCTGCATCTAGCAGAGCATAGATCTAGTTTGCTCCCCCTATATTGGAGCTCTCACCACCTACCTCAGCACTATGCTCTGGAGCCTGCTCTCCTATTTGTTCTGGCACCCAGGGTGGGTTCTTCTATGGATCCTACCTACCTCCAAATCCTAAGGCACCCAACACATGAGAAAATGGTAACTAAAGTAGGCTATTCCTCTAACCGATGGTCCCTAAATTCTATCCTGCATCTCTAGGCCTGGCATGCGATGTCACACCATGTGAGCTAGATGATCTATGCATCCTATTAGTCCTATGATTCCTGTGACTCGAGCTCACCATAAACTATATAGAGGTCCTAAACCTAGTTTGTTGAGACTCTAAAGTGAAATGATCCTTAGGAACCTATAGCCCATGCATCTCAATGTAGTCAACTAGATGATCAACGCGAGTGAGCTGGGCTGCATGCATCTCATTTGTCCTCATGACCATGCTACGTAGTCACTCTACCTTAGCCATCAGATCTTGAATACCTACTAGAGCTATTACTGGTATTGTCGGAGGCCCCATAGTAACCTGAGGAAGTGGCATAGCCCCCCTCGATACCTAGAAGAGATCCCTCTCCACCTCTATTGCAGTCTGCTATGCCTGGGCTAACTCTAGTGTAGTCTGTGGTCTCTAAACCTGGGCCTCTACATCTGTGTCCCATGTAATAATATCTTGTATTCGACCCTATGCCTCAGTAAGGTGCCTATCCATGTCAGTGACTCTCACCTCTAGAGTGGTGATAGTAGTATCTTGCTCTAGCTACTATGTATGGAATCATCTAAGCTGACTCTACAAGTAAGCCACTTGAGCTAAGAGTAGACCCTCTGTGCTATTACGAGGGACCTCACCCTCATCTAGATCCTCCTTATTTGGGTCAATCTCGAGAGCCTCCTTGGAGGTAGCCTCTACACCCCAGTCACCCTCTGTTCACTGGTGCACCCTACGCCCGTTAGAAACTACCTCTGCCTCTTCCTGATATGGCTCTCTGCCTAGAGACCCTATGCCATACCATATGAATATGGACCACCACCTGTCATACTTTGGAGTTGTCCCAACAGTATCGAATCTAGTCTCTTGGTAGTCATCAATAGCATCTCCAAAAGGCTCAGGAACTATCGATTGTAGATCGTGCTCCACAACCAAGCATCGATATTTGAGAGGGATATCTAGAATATCCTGTATGAGACCAAACTATAGTAGGACCTAAGAGTAGAACTGGTACTCTCAAATCTTGGCCTTACGACCGATCAACCATCTATCATGGTGTGCCTATCTTAGCCACTAGCCCTCCTCTGGCCATGTTGGGCAATCTATATAGGGCTGCCATTGAACATCATTCGGTCCAAGTGCTACAAACTGAGTGATATAATGTTGGACATCATCAACATGGATCCTATTATGGGTACCCTCCTCACACGGCTAGCAGGTGGTATAACACTGACGATCGTCAGCAATAACAGTGATCCATAATGGAAGATCTGTAGGATTCTCGATCTGAATGTGCTACCACCCATAAATATGTAACAAAAGACTACAGTTGAGGCCCTTACGGCTACACTTAGTAATCTATTACATCTCCCTATAGAGTTGACATAGTAGGGTGCTCCCCCAAGCTAGAATTAAAGGCTCCTCTATAGAGCTCTACAACACCCTCCAGGTGATGGACAGGAGGTTCTAGGGAATCCTCATGCCCGAGGAGTCTGTGAGGACAATATATACTATGAGGTGCATGAAGAGGGCTTCCTGTGTAGAGAAGACATCCTCATGGTACCACTCGCCAATGTGCACCCCTTCATGGTCAATCGTGTCCTAAGCATCCTCGCTCTGGTCATCAAATATAGAATAAAAAATAGCCTCCTTTACCCTAGAGGTAGACGAGACAATGGCCTCGCCATCAATGGAGATCCTGAAGATCCTATATACGTCCTCTAAAGTAATAGTCATTTCACCTATAGGAAGGTGAAATGTTTTGGTCTGTGCATTCCAAAACCGATCCAACGCAGTTAGGTAGGCTTGATCTACCCTAATAGAGGGTAGATCCATGATGTAGCCAAACTCGACAGCTCGAAACCAATCCCGATCGTCATCTAAAAAAGGCTCATGGAGAGTCTTTAGAATATTTGGCTCCTGGGCTCTAGAAGTCAATCTCTAGAATAAAAAGCATAATTTAAGACAAAATTTAGCTAACTAGAGCTAAAAACAATGCTAAAAACAACATAAAAAAAATAACAAACTGTAACTGAAACTTGCAGTCCCCAATTTGCAAATTGGGAACCACAGCTGAAACCTACAGTCCCCAATTTTCCAATTGGGAACCATAGCTGAAACCTGTGATCCCCAATTTGCCAATTGGAAACCACAGTTGCTAGTTGTGATTTAGGAGCGACACCCATTTTGGATACCCTCCTAGACCATTTAGACATAAAATTAAATTCCTAAAGCTAGCCTAGACTAGTGGGGTTCATTACCAATATTTTAGTGAGGTTCATTATCCGCATTACATAATGTGGTTCATTTTACTGGTATTGATTACGTGGTATCGATTTCGAGTTACCTTGCCCGCACCCTGGCCCCGGCTAGTAGATGGATGATCAGGATCTACCATCGAGGTAGAGGAGTGTAATCATGGTAGAGTGTGGTAGCGTTTTGGATGAAGAAAGGTTTTATCACTCTCAGAGCTCTCAACTTGCTAATGCTTGCCAAAAAATAATAAAAAATTTCAAATGGGAATTCAATTTATATGTTTTCCTAGTCTCGGTGAACTGCAAATGACACCTGCGGTTTCGAAACTAGGGTTTTCCACCTGCAGGTCTGACCCACGGTTCCCAAAATTTGGAAATGTAAACTATAGACCATACCTGTGATCCAAAAATAGCATTAAGTGCACTCAAAATCCATCATGGGAAGTTCTAAAAGAGCAAATTAATGACTTCCATTGAATAAATATTTAAAATCAATGATTAAAATTGCAAATTTGGTGACGTTAAAAGCACCAGGACCAATCAAATATATACAAAATTAAAACAAAAAATAAAATAATTAAAAACCAAATGTGCCTCGTATTCAGTGATTTATCCTATACACTTTGCGGTTGCAGTGAGTTGTGATCCATGCAATCCGACAAGATGAGTAAATCACCATAAGGATATTTGGGGTAAAATTATCATTTCTTTTATGACATCTTTCAGCAAATCATCGATAAATATGATTCAACACAAGTCTAATTGCATTTGTATCATTTTGATTCCTTAAGACTACTATTGTAGCCTAACTTCTCCATGGGATAGAAATGTGCCAATACTACTAAGAGTTGCAATCATAAGTTGAACTAGGCCTAGCCAAGGCATTAAAAAGACTTGAATATTAATTTATTCAGGATCATTCATTATGGTTAAGCGATTTTGTTGCTTCATACATTTTCATTACCCTCATTGACTCATCGCTTGAGGGGGTAGTCATAATTTTATAATCATAATCAAAGTTAGCAGAATATTCCTGAGATCGTAGATCCCCTGATCTTGTCAAAATTATGTTTGTTCTTGAAAATCATTGTCAACAGCTATCATAAGCTTCCCCCTTTGCTTAGGGTAAACAACAAATATGATAATTGGTTTGTAACTCTTATCCTTTGAATTTATGGGTCAGAAGATACCCATAATTGGCATTGATGCTATCTTAACGTTTGATGATGAGTGCAGACTTGTCAAAATGTAAGCCTTTCATGAGTTGGAAGCAATTATTCTAAGATGCGTGTCCTTTTGCTGGACCTGGGGCATCTAATGTTGATCTGACTAATGATCATCATAGAACCTTAGACATCATTTTAGGATGTATATTTTTTCTTAGCTTTGTTCAATATCACAACGCATCTCAAAAGGGGCATCTGTAGACACCTAAAGCGTGTCATGTCGAGGGTGACTACTCATATGGACATGCTATAAGACCATATGGAGGATCTTGTACAGAATCCAAGATAGAGCAGTGGTTCTAACCACTCAATTTAGGCACTTTGGCCTAATCAGTCTGAACCGTAGCCCAGTCCTATGGTCTCTAGTCTAAACTATGGTTGACACCTGCGGTCTACAGTTTGGACCGCAACTGTGACCTATGGTCTTTACTGAAGTTCAATTAGGTCTTCCATACGATCCAAATTGGTTGGAACAACCAAAAGATCTATAAGAAGGTAGTTGAAGGAAAAAATATTCCAGAGGCCTCCATCATAACTTTACTAACCACCCTTCTTGGTCTTGGCTCCTCAATGAAGCCACCCCTATCCCTAGGCGCATGCTATAAATACCCCCTCCAAATGGGAAGAAGGAGAGACACAAGCATTGGATATTTCAGCAGCGAAGCCATGGCAAATTGTACACTCAAATTGAGTATGCTAAGAGATAGAGCTATTGCACTTAATCCCCGACCCTTTTGCCACCAAATTGATTATTCTAAGAGAAGAGATAGTGGATTTAAGTACCAACAGTGGATGTCATTACCCTTTGACAAGCTTAAAATGTGGACATAGTTAGATTGGGTGTGAGCCTTTTTTGTGGTTACACATTCATTTAATTGCATTGCATTAGGCACTTCCATACATTGCACCATGCATTATGATAGGTTATGTTTGCAATATTAAAAATAACACCATGTTTGTATTTCAATCATGCATCTCTGCATCATCATCCATCACCCTTGTGAGTAATTGTGTTTCTCAACACAACCCCTCCTATTGCTATGAATAATATACTAGGGTTTTTCGATAATTTTGCCATACCTAGTGGTTTTCTCATATTTGGTAGAAATATTGCTTTGATTTTATAGATAAGGACTAGTTTTGATATCACTTAGCATATCAGAATCCCATCACTAATTAAACACATTAACAATCCCAAATAGGGCAAGGAAGTATGAACACTACAAAGTGATTTGGGTCACCTTGAGTGAAAGGTTTACACTTGCTCATCTTGTGAGATGCATGGTCTAGGTTTTTTATCATTGGCAGAAGGACAAGTTTCTCCTGCCTAGAAATCCCTTGCTTACATAAAGGAGAAAAATCTAAAAATTAAATCAAATCCCTTGCTCAAAACAAAAGAAAATAAAAATACAAAATAAACAATGATTTTTATTACTATACATGAGCAAGTATCCCAATAAATCAAAATAAAATAAGGGGGTGAAGAGCTTGAATCCCTAGAATGGTCAATACTCCAAAGATATAGAGTGATAGCCAATACAAAAATGGGTTGAATGAATCTCTCCTGACATTGGGGTAAATCTAAGTAATTTACAAATGAGCTAGCTTTAGGTGACATGTATCACCGAGTGGTCTAGTATATAGCAATGGGCTGAATGAATCCCACCTGGAATTGGGGTATGCTTATTCCTTATATAATATATTAATTTTCACACACATGGATTATGAATAGCTTGGTCTTTCATAGCAAAAATTTCATCTTTCAAAAGTCTAGTATGGTAAGTATACAGCTTTTGATAATTCAACTAGGGTGTTTGAGTCTCATTGAAAACCTCAAAAATTCCCAAATAGTAGCAAATCATATCAATCAATCAATTATCAACATCTTTTTATGAGAGTTTATTTTTTAAGGGGTGTTCATAACATAGGTTAGATACTGGATGGATATCAACAATGATATTTAGACAACCACTAACTATGTTGTGCATATATTTTAACTTACAAAAGCTTATGAATAGAAACAATATCATTATCTCATCTCACATATGGGTGTCTAATTGATTAATTCTTATGATAAGATATATCAATTATATTTCATGGTTGTTATATATTTTGTGGTTTCATCCATTAGATTTTTAACTCATATTGCATTCATTCCTTATGTTTTAAGTGATTAAAACATACAAGTTCATTTACATTAGATTACATCAGGTAAATAATGTATTACATACATTTCATTCATCATATCATAATATCATAAACTAAATTCATACAAGCAAATCAAATTAACTATGCATTTAAAAATAAACAATTCATCCATATGCATACATCATAGTAGTCCATCTACAAATATAGATCACAGTATCTAGTCATACATACATCATCTAGCTATAGCATCACATCATATAGCATCAAATAAACATAACATATAATCATTGCATCCATGTGCATCTCATAACATAACCAAAAAAAAAATATACATAGATAATGAGTCTCAAAAGTTAGATCATATATATATAAATGCATCAAAAAGAGTACATAGAGGAGGGTACATCAAAAATACCCATAGACTACAATTTTGTAGGTCCTTAGACCTTACACTAAAAATGATACAATGTGTCCAATACATAATCATGACTGGCCTGCACCTCTTGTCTGAGAGTCTTCCCCACTAGCTCCACCCTCCTTGTGAGTTTGCCTAGAGCTGGCACCTTTGGATCTCTTTGTACTGTGAGTTTGATGATTGGAGTGTGCTAAAGACTACTTAGTCTCTGGAGTCCTGGTCGCCTGAGACCCTGTGACTCCCCATATCTCTGGTATCTCTTCATTGCATAGTGTGACCTTTCCCTCCAAGAGAGCGATGTGGGTAGCATCTAAAGCTCATTTCTTGATATAAGTCTACATTATAGCCTGTAGCCTCTTGATATCGATAGGCATATCCAATCCTATTGGTATCGATACAACTAGAGTTATGGGAGCAACCTGATAATTCAAGGTCTCCCATCATATGGTAATAGATCCCTCTTCGTAGTCCTAAAATCTAGTTGGGATTTGATAAGATCTCTCTCAAGTGTGATATTCTCTGTAGTTACTGTGGCAAAGTCAATCTATGCTAAATAGATGGTCCTCTCCTCTTGGTATCCCCACCACTATTCCTGTCCCTTTACCAACTGGGCTTGTGTTACCCTCAACTATGCCTATAGGGTAGTAATGGAGGTGTTCCTCTCCAAAATCTACATCCTTGTAGTCTAGAGCTATTACTTCAAGCTCTTAACCTATGACCAAAGCTATGATACCTCATAATCTAGCTCCTCTTAGCTTCCTCCTTAGCCTAGGGCTCCTCCTCTACTACTAGAGACTCTCTCCATATACCCTCTTTCTTTTGGCATACTTTTCACCCCTGATGATCTACTACCTTAGTTACCTCTATTGTCACCCTTTCCCCAGCTTTGCCTAGTGGGTTGCCACCCTACCATATCTTGGTAGTCCACCAGGCATCATAATTAGTAGTGGTCCCAAAATTTTCTAGTTCAGAGTCTTGGAAGTCATCATCCTCATCACCCAATGGGGTCACCTGAGGCTAATTCAAATCCCTCTCCACCTTAAGGTGGTGGTAGAGAACATGTACATTTGGAATGTTCTGGTAGATCCCAAACTACCTAGTGACATGCGTTAAATGGAATAACTCATGCATATCAGGCTTGCGCCTAAGGATCCACCTATCCCATATTGTCCACCTCAAATAGAGGTCTACCTCACCCCATGCAGGATAGTCCATGTACGATCGCCATATAAACTACCCTAGCCACAATCTAGTTAATCGATCTAGGTAATACTGCAAATTCCCTACCCGGGACCTAATTTTGAAACCCTCAACATCTATAGGTCAACAAGTAGCATAACACTGGGATGCCTCTACAATATCGCCAATCCGTAGTGGTAGTCCCATAGGGTGATCTATGGTAGTGTGCTTCCACACCCATATCTAGAGTAGTAGACTACATGCAACTCCAATGCAACCTCACTGCATGATGCAATACAAGTAATCATAGATCTACGCAAGTAAGGTACTATCCCATGAAAGAATCAGTGGCTCCTATGTAGTACTCTCTAGAAGATCCTACATCCTGGCTAAGAGGTTCCAAGGGAACCTTACTAAAAAATATATCTAGAAGTAGGACATGTATGCATAGATACAGTAGTATGGCCTATTTATGGGTGAAGACACATGCTCTATATTAACGCTTAATGGGCATACCCCCATGGTCAATGTCAATAAGAACCTCATCACATCAGGCATAAAAAATCTGCTAGAAAACTGTAACCTTTGCTATGGTAGGCAAAGAGGTGATGGCATCACCATTGATAGGGATGTGAAAGATGCGGTAAAAATTATCTAAAGTAACCATGACCTCTTTGATCGATAAATAGAATGTGTTGGTCCACACATTCTAGTGATGGACCAAAGCAGTCATGTAGGCCTGATCAACCCTAATGGTAGGCAAGTGAACGATGTAGACAAGGCCTATAATGGAAAACTAGTCTTGGTCAACATATCTCATCTGACGGAGGAGGTCATGAAAGATCTTAGAATCCCTTTCTCTAGTAGTTAGCTAAAAGGGAAAATAATATTACATAAAATAAATCAAAAACATCAAAAATATATATTTCAAAAGTCAAAACAAATTATAAAAAAATCTTCAAAAAGACAAAAAAAATCAGAAATGCATGCATATTATTCAAAAAAATCAAAATTATGCTTGAATTTTTTTAAAAAATCAATTAAATAAGTTAAAAATAAAAAAATCAAACAATTGCAAAAATTCTCCTAAAGTTAACCGTGGTTAGGACCCACGACCGGTGGCAACAGTTAAATTTCTAGCCGTTGGGATTTGAATCCCATCATGGATGATAGTCACGGCCCCTAATTTACCAATTGGGAGCCACAACTATCATTCAAAGCTAAGGGAAATGCCTCTTTCGAGGTCATTTTCCATCCCATCAAACCCAAAAATTAAAAATTCCCACCCACTAAGCTAGCCTAGACTAATCCTAACTAGGGTGTGGTTTGTTACCAATAGTTTAGTGAGTTCATTTTTCTCATTAATTAATGTGGTTCATTTTAAGTTGATAATAAAATGAGTGAGATGCATGCTACTACCTTAGTAGCACTAGCACCACCACTGGTGGATGCATCCTATTGATCAGTCATCGTTAAGGGTGAGTGTGCATTTTGGTAGCATTTAGAGTTAAATATTTACTTTCTCCTATATGATATCTCAGTTTCACAAATTGGCAATGGAAATAGTGAATTTTTAAAATGCTAAATTTTCTTTTATATTTCCAATTTGACCCATAGCCCCACCTATCAGACACAGGTGTATAATTAGGGTTTGCCAACTGCAGGTCATAGATGTGGCTAAGGAATTTGCCAAAATTAGCTATGGCTAACAAGCATGGTTAGCATCCAGAAATAAATACTCTCAAAATCCAACCATGAGGAGCTTCAAAATGCAACATAAAAAATATGCAACAATCCAAAAATCTTAAAATTTTAAAAATAACAAAAAATTTATACAATTCAAAATTCAAATGCGCCTTGTATCTAGTTATTTACCCTATACACTTGGCGGTTGTAGTGACTTGTGATCCATGCAATATGGAAAGATGAATAATTCACCATAAGGCCATTTGGGGTAAATTAGTCATCGCTAAATTGATATGCTTCACTTAAATCCTAAAGAAGGCCATAGCGGCTAGATTACCCCACAGGAATGAGGATTTATCTCAATTCTTCCATGACATTTTTAGTAGATCATAAAAAATAATGATTTAACATAAATCTAATTGGAATTATTATCATATTGATTTCCCAAGAAGGCCATTGCAGTCATACTACTCCATGGGATAGAGATGTAAAAGTACTATTTACAATTGAAATCATGGCTAAACTAGGCCTTGCAAAATAATAACAAAAGTGCTAGAACCTTAAATCATCCAAATCTCTCATCATGGTCAAGCAACTCGTTGCTTTATTAATTGCAATTACCCTCATCTAATTTTTACTTGAGGGGGTAGTCATAATATCAAAATCATAATCAAATTCAATAAGATATCACCTGATCTTGTTAAATTGCATTCGTCTTATGAATCATTTCCAACAACTATCATAAGCTTACCCTTTGTTAGGGCAAAAATAAAATATGATAGTTAAGTTAGAAGCTCTCCACCTATCGGTACAATTGTATCACCAACTACCCGATCACCGTGGAGCTTGCAAATGCTTTACAAATTAAGCCTTCCCTCAGTTAGAAGCAATGATTTTAATATGCATGTCCTTTTGCAGGACTAGGCATCTAATTTTGATCAGATCAATGATCATCATTCGACCTACAACATGGTTTTAGGAGGTCTATTTTTTCTCACCGTTGTTCATTCTTACAATGCATCCCAAAAGAGGTATCTGTAGACACCTAAAATATGTCATGTATAGGGGATTACTCATATGGACATGCCAACAGACCATATGAAGGATCTTGGACAAATCCAAGGTGAAACAGTGGTTTTAACCACTCAATTTAGGTAGTTTTGGCCTAATCAGTCCTGACCATGACTGACACCTATGGCCAACAGAGCTAGCTATGCCTCAGACCTGCGGCTAGCATTGAAACTATTTAGAATCTTGTGATGAGCCAAATTTGGTTACAATGGTCTAAACAATGAAATTCAAATGGTTTTGGGTAGGGAATATTTGAGAGTTTTCCTTACCACTGATCCAGCCTCCTGGATCTTGATCTTGGCTTCCCAAGCAAGCTAATGTTAGGGATTAGGAGTGCTACCCCCCTCCAAATTGGATCAAGAATATAGGAGTGTAAATTAAATGTAGTGAAGCCCTATCATATTAAGAAGCCATTCACAACCCTTGAAGATATCTCTTTTGCTTCTCGTTTAACAATCATGACTATATTCGAAGCTATGGAAGTTTCAAGAGGCGAAGAAGATCAAGAATCCACAATTAAGCCACTTCCACTGCAAATCCAGAGATTTCACATCACAAATCCATGCAAGAACACAAAATCAACCCTTGACCATCAATTCCATGAGGGAAATTGAAGACCCAAGCCCTGATTACAAGAGAAAGGACACTTTCACCTCAGTCGCAACTAACAGTGCCAGTTGCACCTCAAACCCACAGTGAGGGTTTGATCTTTTATTTCCTTTGTTTTATCTATAGATTTCTCTTTTCAAGCATGTATATAGGTGAATCTGATTTATATTAACTTTCCTTTATACATTTGCATGATTAAATTTAGGATTTAGAGGTAGATTTGCTTCCATTTCCTTACAATTATCAATTTAGACTAGTTTCTTGAAGTTTCATGCTTTTCAAGTTCTAATGGCTAATTAGGATGCATAATAGCTAGATTTCATGTTTTATTTACATGATTTATAGTAATTTGATGATTTATTGCATATATTCATAGATTTACATGCTTTCTTACTTTATTTATCATCAATTTATGCAATTGTCTCAAAAGCCTCATCAAGAGAGGCCTCCTTTATTACTAACCATTTTCTTATTGTTTATTGAACGCAGGGTTTACAGGACCTAATAATTTTCAAGGTATTCAAGGCAGAATATGCCTCCAATCAAAGGAGAAGAAGGCTATCCTTGGCCTTGATCAGTTCATGTTCATTCTAAAAAGTCTATGGATTACACCACCCCCCATTTAAGGGCCTTAAAATATCTATATCAATTGTATCAAAATTGAGTATCCCTAAGAGGGACGTATATGTAATTAGGATTTGGAAAATATTTAATAAAAGAAACCTTACTTTCTTGTTAAATTCATTGGTTTCCATATTTTTATGCTTTAATTCTTGATTTCAATTGATGCACTAGTTAAGTGTATGTTTTTTATATTGGTATAGTAGTAGGTGATTGAATGGCCTACATTTATCAAAAAGTTGTGTACTGAAATGATGGATCAATTGAATATTTCCTTGTAAACTATGTAATTCCTTCAAGTTTTTTGGGGGATGCATCTCCATGATGACATTGATGTTTGGGTCCACCTCAATACCTCTTTCGGAGATAATGAATCCTTGTAGTTTTCCAGAGGTAACACCAAAGACACATTTCTTGGGGTTCAACCTTGCATTATGCTCTAGAAGTTTATCAAAGAATTTTTCCATGAAACCAATGTTCTCTTGTCAAGTTTTAGATTTTTCCAAGAGATCATCCACATAATATTCTATGATCTTATCCATGTGATCATGGAATATGTATGTCAAGGCATGTTTATAAGTTGCACCTATATTTTTGAGGCCAAAGGGCATCACCTTGTGACAAAAAGTCCCCCAAGGTGTAGTGAATGTTGTTTTATGTTTGTCATTAGGATTGATTGAATATGGTTGTATCCTAAAAAACCATCTATTAAAGAAAGCATTTCATGTACAACACAAGTATCGACAAGAGTATCAATGTTTGGTAGAGGAAAGTCATTCTTAGGATACACTTTGTTAATATCTCAAAAGTCAGTGCAAACACGTATCATCCTGTTAGGCTTACGGATGTGTACCATGTTTGAAAAATACTTAGGATAGTCAATGGGGACAATGAAACCCATATCTAATAGCTTTTGAAGCTCTTATTTGACCATGAGGGCAATGGTAGGATGCATCCTTCTCAGTTTTTATTTCACTAGCTTAGCATCATAGTGCAAGGTGAGATTGTGGACAACCAAATTAGGGTCAAGACCAAGCATGTCTTTGTAGTACCATACAAAAATGCTCGTCTTCTTCTTGAGGAGAGTGACTAATTGCTCTTGTTCATCTATGGATAAAATTTTACCAAGTTTGACAATTTGGGGATTATATGCATCTAAACTAAGGTTCACATCAATAGTATATTCAATAGACATGTGAGAACCTTCCTCAAGTTGATGGAGCATTGGGATTAGATGAATGTTGTCTATGACATTATAAAAATATTCTAAATCAACCTCGTTTATGTCTGCCTAGAAAACCTTAGGATCTAAAGGTGAAGGTGAAGCTGAATATGGAGGTGATGAAGGAATGTAGTTGGTTGAAGCCCTTAAAAATTCCTCAAAAATGATGAATTCATAAAAGGATGGAGGTGAGGAAATTTGATCCATATCAATAAGTCTCATGTCAATTGGAATTGGCTTTGCCAAATCATATGGATTACAGAGTGGGGTGAATAAGTCAACATGATTCATGTTAACTTAAAGGGGCAAATGATGGTTGACAATGGGAAGAATGGATGGATCCTGTCTATTCAAACTAATGCTAGAGCTCTGGTAACTTGAACAACAACAAGCAACACAAATAAATACAATTGGTAAAAATCCATGTACATGCAATGCAATTCAATAATTTTTTTTTTGTAAATTATATATATATATATGTATATATATATATATATATATATTTGTTATGAATTATATACATATGTTACAAATTTAGTTGGTGAGATGGATCAATCAAGTGGAGGTGGTGGTGTTGGAAATTTTGAGTATAGTGTTGTCATTGATGTCAAAGGTTTTATGTCATTGGTTGTCATTGATGTCAAAGATGAAAAGTTGCATTTTGTCTTCAAGGTTGAAATAATAAATGCAAAGGAATTTTTCATGGTTGTGAAAGCAAACAAAGATAATTTTGAAGAAAATTATTATAATATTTAAATTATATTATTTAAATATTATTAAAAGAGTTTGGAAGTAACAAGGGCTTCATTTGGTAAATAAAATAGGAAATGGAGATTTTAAATTGCAAAGAAAAACAAGACTTCTCATTGTTGGAAAAAGACCCAAGGCAAAAGGTTTATTATAATATATTTTTAAAAATATTATAATACCTAAGTATAAAGTTACATGGTACCAAATATAATTCAAATTATTTTTAAATAAATTTGAAAGGAGAGTCTATGTCTAAAATGTACATGGAAATAATATAAATACCCTTAGACTTTGGAAATAAACGATGAGCTTGATTTTTTTATTTTCATGCAATTGTGAAAAGTGGTGACAATGAATGAGGTAGAGGGGATAGTGCTGTTTTTAAAGCGTAGAAGGAGAATGAAATAAGTATATTTTGTTTGCTCCTTGACATAATCTACCAGGGTGGCTAAGTAGTGGCTAGATTCATGCTAAGTCATTTGCAAGGTGGAGGTTTGTGGTTCGATTCCCCCTAGCACCAATTTTGAAGGATTTAATTTTTTATTCAGTGAACACACCAAGGGAATAAATGTGGAGGTCTATATGTTAGGTCTCAACCGCTTGGCTAGCACAAGCGGTTACACACTATGTTAGGAGGTTGAGTTCGGAGGGTCGATTCTCATCCACACCAACAATATTATTTTTGGTAAAAGGTATGTGCTAAGGTTGATTAATATTTGATTTACATGGATTTTGAGGGGTGTGCTATGGTGTAAATATTTTTGGCATATAGGAGGTATAAGGAAATTTTATTTTTGCCAAATATTTTGAAAATATTGTTGTCATTTAATTTTATTTTTATATATGCAAAAGTAGGAGTGATAACGTGTAAATGGTTGATTTAATATTGTAAACCTATGTTATGATTAATTAAGTTATTTGGAAATTATTTTATGAAAGTGGGAGATAAAAGGTGTAAAATGTGTCTTGATTGTTTGTAATATTTGCATTAAATTTGAAGGAATTGGTTCATGATTTGAAGCTTTATTTTGAAAAACCAAGGGAGTTATAAAGCATTGTTCTGGAATAAAATTGAGCATATCTTTTTTATAAGGAAATTCATGTGGATGGTTTGAGAAAGTATTTTTTTATATAACCCTTAAAGAGACACTAGAAAATTCATTTGTTTGTGAGATAGGTTTTTGAAGACATATCTCCATAAGAGGAAATTAAGAGGTATGGGAACATAATTCCTTATTTAAGGTGTTTTGTTTGAGTATATGTTTCTGAAACATAAGGTTGAGATAAAAGGATTGTTTGGTATACATTGTTGAAAATATTTGAGTTAGAATTTGTGTTCCATTGTTGAAAAATATTGAAACACTTGTTCTAGATATTCTGAACTACTTGTGCTAGGGTTGAAGACAAGTTAGTGCATCATTGTGAAACCTTTTGAACATTGGTTTGACAAATATTGATAACAATTATAAAAGTGTTTGAGATCAATTTTATGAGGAAAATATGTGCATTAGTATGATTGATCTTTGAGAGAAAATTTGCAAGAAATATAGACCAGTTTTGTGAAACAAGTTACACACAGTTTTGATTTTATTTGAATAGGATTTTGCAAGAGGTAGAGATTGGTTAACCGAGTACAAGATTTGTGAGTGTGAAGAACATATTAAGTTTTTGATAGAGCATATCATTATTTATATGTTCTAGAGGTTAAAAAAATTCTAAGTAGAATTTGTATGTGTGAAGAAAGATTTTCTGAAAGAGATTTAAGTTGTATTTGTATGCAAGATTTGGAAATATTTGAGCAGGTTTTTTGAGAAGGCTTGAAGGCAGATTTTAGCAAGTCTTTTAAGAAGTCTTGAAGGTAGATTTGAGCAAGTCTTCTAAGAAGGCTTGAAGGTATATTTGAGCGAGTATTTTGAGAAGGCTTGAAGGAAGATTTAAGAAAGTCTTTTAAGAAGGCTTAGAGGCAGATTTGAGCAAGTCTTGTTAAGAATTGAAATGAAATTGAGGTATATTTGAGATAGAATTGAGAGCAGGTTTGGTTTTGAATTAGATCAAACTTTGTATTAAGGCTTGGGGTCGATTTGTGAGTATATTTAGAGTAGATTTGTGCTAGAATTATTATAGGGTTTGATGTAGATTTAAGATAAATTTGAGAGTAGAATTTGGATGTGATAAGAGCAGAGAGGATAAAGGTATCCAGTGGATAGAGGTCCATCAACCAATGTAGTGGGGATAAAGGTATTTGGTGGAGAGAGATCCACAAGCTAGAGAAGTGGGAGCATAAGTATTCTAGAAGTTCATTAGCTAGACCAGAAAGTATATAGATATCTAGTGGGTAGAGGTCCATCAACCAATGTAGTGGGGAAAGATGTCTCCAATGGAGAGAGATCCATAAGCCAAAGTAGTGGGGACAAAAGTATTCTAGAATTTCACCAGCCAAAGCAGAGGGGAAAGAGTTATCCTGTAGAAAGAGATCCATGAGCTAGAGTAAAGGAGAAAGAGTTCTCCTATGGATAGAGATCCATAAACATTAGAAAATGGGAAAGAGTTCTCCTATGGAGAGATATCCACAAATGAGAGTAAAGGGAAAAGAGTTATCCTATGGAGAGATATCCACAAACCAGATCAAAGGTGAAAGAGTTCTCCTATGGAGAGAGATCCATGAACCAGAGCAAGGGGATAGAGTTATCATATGAAGAGAGATCCACAAATCAAAGTATAGGGTATTGGTGTCTCCTTTGGATAGAGGTCCATAAACACTATAATAGGGAATTGATTCCCAAGAGATTTGTTGAGAAAATTTTAGAAGATATATTTTCCTCGTGGACATAACTTGTATCGCTCCAAATTTTTCACACCCTTACCTTCAGGCTATAGGATCCGTGCCCGGAAGGGGGATGTGAAAAGGATGGCGCGGTACCTCGGACTGAGAGGCCTTGCGAAGGTCCCGCCTCTCAGGGGAGGTGTATTATGGTGATTTTTTGACGGATGGTGGGTTCACCAGGAAACGTTTGAATGGCAGTTTCCATGCCTAGGTTGGGAATGTGTTTGATGTGTTCAGTTTTAGCTTTAATCATCCAAGTCCTAGGTTTGGCCAAAATGCGTCTAAGCTATTCTATATGAAATGCAGATTTAAATGAAGACAAAAATAGATTTGGACAGAAAAATAGAAAGAACAAGATGGATTAAAGACCCATACCTGATCCGGATGTCTGATGAAGGTTCTGATTTTTGAAGCAGTCAGGATCGCCTCTGATTTAACAGAATCGTCTGCGATCTGACAAGATCGTCTGAGATCTGACGAATTCATCAGAGACCTGCAAACAGAGAAATAGGTGCAAAACATAGAAAATACAACAATGCTAACATAGGGAAACAGTGTAAAATGACAATAACAATATCAAACTAAAAATTATAAACAGAAACATGAATGCATTATACTGATTTAATGACAATTATAACTTAATTATGCATTTGATCTAGATGGGTGAACTCCAAAATGCAGAATAGCAAGGAATAATGATAAAACTAACTAAATTCAAAATAAAATAGTGGATAAATGTAAGAAAACACGCAAACTCTAGGCATTGATTGCCCCCAATGCAGACTACAATCGAAATCGTCTGGATGCGACGAAATCGTCTTGAATTATGACGGGATCATCCGAGATTGAACGAGCTCGTCTACGACGATCTGAACTTGCTCCGGCTGAAAATCGATACGGTCCCTGCAAGAAAACTTCAAATAACAAATTGCAAATGATGCTCTAGGGTATTTTAATGCACGCAAATATCAAATCACAGGGAAATTCAGCCAGGGGGATGCTAAGGGGAGGGCCTAGGATTAAATAGGCTTAGGATAGAGGTTGGGAGGTTGGAGATCATCCCAATTTGGGAGATCTCCAATGGGGGAGGTCTCTAACGGCCGCGAGACACGCTTCTGCCCGGATTAGAGATGTCGTTGGAACAGAGTCCAACTATGCAAAAATCAGTTTGGGACGAGATCGTCTGGACGTCCTACGCCGAGACGAAATCGTCCGATCTGAGGCGATATCGTCTTATCGGAGATGATATCGTCAAACGGACAAAACAAACTCTAAAAATGGCACGGGAAAGGAGGAAACGGGTTAAACACTGGTTTGGGAGCGGTTTTGGAGGTTGAAATTTGAATTTGAATATTTACTAGAGTAATTGTAATTATTAAGGTTTTACTGCGCCAATTTTAGGGTGCTACATTTTGCCCCCTCTTTAGCGAATTTTTTGAAGAAAATGCGTTAAAGATGAGTTCTTCTCGATCTACGAGAAAGAAAAAATTATTCCCATTTTTAGGCGACGATTCTTGGTCGAATCGTACGACAACTTACTATGGTGCCCCCTCCGTGTTTTTACCCAAATCGAACGTTTGAGGTAAAAACACGAAAAAGCAAAATTTTAAAATGTTTTTAATTGTGTTTTGAATAAAATTAAGAAAAATAGGGTAAAACCCTAATTCATTGTTACTGTTCATTTTTTTGGTTTTTAGAGCTCTGGAGACAAAAATGGTCGAGACAGCGCACAGATCGACAGAGGTCCGGCGCGGGCTACGGGTAAGGGTCTAAACTTAGTTTAGAATGCTTTAATTTAGAATTTCATGCTTTTTAGATTAGATTTGATTGATTTTTTAGCATCACGGCCATTTTTGGGCCGTCGACGTCATCGAGACGAAATCGTCTCGATTTCGCCAAAATCGTCTCGATAACGTCGATTTCGTCCAGAGGCGAAATCGATGAAATGGGGACGATTTCGTCAAAAGGGGACGATTTCGGCTGGCAAAATCGGAGACGAATTTGCTCAAATTGGGGACGATATCGTCCAATTGTGGACGATATCATCATTTATAAAATTGAACTTATTTTAACTTGCATTTTTTAATTAATGATTTAGTAATGATTTTTATTGTTGATTTTGTTTATGTTGCAGAGAGGATTACTAAAGAGTAGAGAATGGAAATATGGTGGGTTGAGGGATGACTTGGCCGCCCTATCTCAAGCAGAGCGAGATCAGCTGGCACAGGTCGGCTTGCAGCATGTGGCAGAGATGCCACAAGTTTCTACAGACATGGGGCTATTGACAGCCCTAGCAGAGAGGTGGTATCCGGGTTCTTCTTGTTTTGGTTACCGACAGGGGAGATGACTCCCACACTAGAGGATGTATGGAGGATTTTGAGGATCCCCATACAAGGATGACTGATCACTCCCATGGCCAATCAGGGCCACGCGATGATGCGACTGTGTGGCGATCCGAGCTTCACCCTGGAGAAGGGCGGAGTGAACATCGAGTCGCTGCGCCAGATGCCTGGGGCATCTAGACTCACACGGGTTTTGGCTGGGGTGGTAGGTGGACTTCTGTTGTGCCACCAGAGCGGATGCAGGGTACCATGGGTACTGGCAGATGTGGTCTACGACATGAGAGACCACGGATACAGATTTGCTTGGGGGAGCTTTGTACTCTGTCGGTTGTACAGGATCCTGCATGGGGTCATGTACAAGGGCGGCCGATGTCTGGTTATGACATCGCTACTATAGGTTTGGTGCTGGGAGCACATTGTGGTGCGGAGGCCGATAGGGCTCCCACTAACAGGGATTGACGGGGAGAGGCCCCGAGTTTTCTACTGGTGGCTCCGGAGAGGGGCACAATGGTGGATAGATCTGCCGATGTCCCGGAGACTACTTGATGACCTTGTCTCCGACCAGATCACCTGGAGGCCTTGGAGAGATCATCCAGGGTGGGCCGAGGATGGACGAGGAGGCGGCTCACATCAGGCGAGTCTGCTGGCTGAGGATGGAGAGGGGAGAGGTGGAGCTCCATCGCTATGACCGAGTTTTGAGGCGGTTCGGTCTACGACGAGGATTCCATCTCCGAGAGACTACGAGTTTTCCCAGACTGTCCGGGATAACACTACAGTTAGCGGGGCTCCAGATATGCAGCGCTTCTAGAGTCAAGACGTAGATGATGCCCCCATTCAGCCAGTGGATGGGGACGACGCTAGGGTAGCCGACGGCTACGATGCCTGGTACACAGGCATCCACCCTCCTCGGATGACGAGGGCTCGGGGTCCGATTCATGCAGTTGTGCGTCGGATGGGGAGGCGGTGCTAGGCGGCCATTGAGGCGGCATAGGGTCATGGCGGGGAGAGAGCGAGAGGAGACCACGAGGCACAGCAGAGGCCACGACGAGGGAGAGGAGGGAGGAGAGACCCCCTTCTCCATAGAGAGAGAGGCCACCATCGCCCGATAAGGGCAAGGGTGTTGACACTGGGGAGAGCAGCGAGACAACGACTCTCCGAGCGGAGACAGTCCGTCTCCAGGCACAGGTGCAGACCCTGTAGGAGGAGGCTGCACGACACCGAGAGGAGGCCACACAGCTCAGAGATGAGGTCGCACGCCTCAGAGCATGGAGCGGAGGGGCGAGCACTCGGGAGCTAGCATGGGCTATTGCCCAGATCACATTTTATCAGACACTATACCACCAGATGGTGCCAGAGGAGGAGAGATTACCACTACCGGCTACCATCGCGGATCCGATCAGGATTGGGTCATCAAGGACTTCATCTCGATCCATGACTAGGACTCGCAGTACCACACATACTGCGATGGGGCCACCTCGTCCACCTCAGGGCGGGGGAGGAGATGAGGTTGAGAGCTCGAGGGGTTCTCGAGGCTAGCTACTACAGATTGCACTACACGGATTGATATATAGTATTTATTATTTTTGATAGAGGATTGAGTATGCCGAGGTACAGATTGTGGCATACCGATTCGGTTTTGATATGATGTATATTATGGTTGATACATATATAGATGAGATATTTTTGATCATATGACTTGTGTCTTATGTATTTTTATGATGCTTTTAATGTTTTGATTGATTGATTTGATGATTCATGTAATTACGTCATTTGGAAATATTATGGTTGGAATGTCATGCTTTAAAAATTTAAATGAAATAATCTGATGTAACAAATTGGTTGTTTGTGATGTGATGATTTGATAAAAAAATAAAAGGGACTTTTAACAATAATTTCAAAGGACATTGTCGCTATTATAGACCATTTCATGGAGTCGCCGCTCACTCGGTCGTCAAGCTAATCCCAGTATAGAAATATTGTTAAAAAGTAAAAGAGTGCTTAAGAGACTGTCTTAAGACTTTGGTGCAATGGTGCAAATGATGATGATGATGGTTTGTTTTCAGATTTCCATAAAAATATTATGCATGAAATAATGTTAAAATGATTTTTGCTAGGCATAAATTCCTAAGTGTGATAAAATTTTTGGATAATTCCCTAGGAATTATACCATCATTGCAAAATTGAAGGTTGACATAATGACATGAAATAGTGATAATGTGCATGCTTTTTGTTAAAAGACATAATTGTGTAACATAATGATTTAAGTCATATGTTTTTATGATTTTAAATAAATGGGGAATAAAAATTGGTACAATGGTTTGCGCTAGGCATAGAATATGTAGGTATAGACTTATACCATCATCGCGAAAATCAAAGAAGAAAATAGATTGTTTTATTGCATGGTTGATTTTTAATTTTTGAAAATATGAAGATGAGGACTTGCGCTAGGCATAAAATTCCAATTTTGGTTTTGGAACTATACCATCGTCGCGAAAGTCGACAATATATATATATATTGTGTTTTGATTGTATGGTTTTGAAAGAAATTTTGATTTTTTCTATTATGTATGTAGTTGTCTTTATACTAAACAACTGTACTTTAAAGAAGAAAATGAATTATTCCAGACAATTTGCAAAAAAATATTTCAAAGTATCTTAAAGACAAAAGTTAGATTTATAAGGAATCCCATGTGCATATGTGAGTTCATTTCCAATCTTGATTTATCATAATGATACACAAAATCTCTCAAATACAAAATGTGTGTGCAATTGCTATGTTCGTTTACCGGTTTTGAGCAAGATAATATGATACAAGTGATTTGAATGAACCAAATAAGTGTTCATTAACCATGATGTAGATGCATATAACCATACTAGACTACTATGTAAGTCGGATTATCAAGAGCTAGCTAATCCATAAGCAGACATAGGTCTGTACAAAAGAAGGTCGCTAATGTGACGGACATATCGCCACGCTAGGAGTTACCCAAGGCCAAGCGGGTTGGGCACAAACCACCTGTTATGGGGCTTACCTCACGGTTTTCGAATAATTGAGAATTCCAAGGATTCAAGCTCATCAACCCTTCTTTTCTTTTCAAAGGGTAGGGAAAGGGATTTTATTGCTTTTGCTTTTGCTTTCTTTTGCTATTTCTTTTGTATTTTTGCTTGATAATGCTGTAATGATATAAAATAACATTTTTCTTTTTCTCTTTTTCTTGAACTTTGCTTTTTTTTTTTTTTTATGCTAGGGATACTTGCTCGGATTAGCTGTAGAGCAAGGGATTTTTATTCCGGGTAGGGGTGAGCTTGTCCTTTTGCCAATTCTCAAATATTCTAGACCATGTGCATGATAGGATAGCAGGGGAAACTTTTCGCTCAAGAAACCACTTCTACTATGTAGCATAGCATGGACATTACAAATATAATCATTTTATTGTGAAAGGATGTGCTTGGTTTAAGTAAATAACAAGATCAATTCTCTGTGCTCAAACTTTATTTAATTGAATTTTGTGGACTTTGATATAAGAGAGATTAGTAATCATGCCAGATAAAAATCAAGATATTTATTTTTGTGTTTGTGAAAGTGAGGGATTCCAAATAAATGCTAATTTATCCAAAATAATTTGAAATATATAATTGCAACATTTGTAAGAAGAAATATATATAAATACTTTTTGAGAAGTTTTGAGAATGTTGACTCTCTCTTTCTTCTTTATGTTGTTTTGGTTTCGAAAGAGTCAAGAATATTGCTGTTTTTTTTTTTATTTTTATTATTATTTTTTTGTTTTTGAAAGAATTAACAAGTGCCATAAATAAATACAACAAATAGTTTTGAAGATTTTGATGATTATGAATGTTTTTGGTGTTTTTGAATTTATAAATTGAAAGAAATACAAGATAGTGATTTTGAAATATTTTAAACAAATATATACAAGGATGAAATGACCAAATTTATACATAGTAACGTTTAAGATGCAAAATGTTCATGGGTTCTTTAAGTTCTTTACCATCTAAGGTAGATAATTTGTATGCTCCCGATTCAAATTTAGCGAGTGATAATGTATGGTCCAAGCCGGTTGGGCTCAAATTTACCTTTAAGGTCCTTAGTTGCATTAGTATTTTTTTGATTTTCTTTTAAAACAAGGTCGTCGATCTCAAAGGATCGATGACGAACTTTTTTAGCATATGATCTTTTAAGCTTGTTTTGGTAGGCACGGAGATGCTCCAAAGCATTGATGCATTTTTCATCTAGGAGTTCCAGCTGACTGAGTCTGCCAGCTCGATATTCATCTCCTACTTCGGTATCTTGAAGTAGTAGAGCCAAAGAAGGAACTTCTAATTCAAAGGGAAAAATGGCTTCAGCACCATAAACCAAAACAAAAGGTGAAGTTCCAGTGGGGGTTCGAACACTAGTTCGATAGGCCCACAAGGCTGGATATAACTGAATGTGCCGGTCGCGGCCCGTTTTATTGACCAATATTTTGAGAATTTTGATTAAGGTTTTGTTAGATGCTTCTGCTTGACCATTACCCTGAGGATAATAGGGAGTGGACCAGCGATGTTGAATCTTATATTTTTGGCATAATTTTTTAACATCTTTATTTTTGAAACAAGTTCCATTATCAGAGATGAGATTTGCAGGAATTTCGAACCTACAAATGATTTGATTAAAAATAAATTTAGAGACTTGTGTGCTAGTGCAGGAAGCTAAAGGCATAGCTTCAACCCACTTCGTGAAATACTCGGTGGCGGTTATGATGAATTTGTGTCCATCAGATGACACAGGATTGATTTTGCCAATAATGTCTAAGCCCCATTTTGAAAAGGGCCAAGGAGATGAAATAGCCTGCAGTTCTTATGCAGGCGCATGGACAAGGTCAGCATGTTTTTGGCACTTGTCGCAATGGCGCACATAATCATGTGCATCATTCTCCATGGTAGGCCAAAAGTATCCTATCCTAAGGAGCTTTTTAGCAATGACACTACCACTGAAGTGTCCTCCACAAGATCCATCGTGGGCTTCACTCAAGGCTGATTTGGATTCTTCTAAATTCAAACATCTTAATAGGATACCTTCAAAAGATCTCCTATATAAAGTATTGCCAATTATTACAAATCGACTTGCTCGTCTACGTAATAACCGACGCTGGTTTCTATTAGAATTGGCAGGGAAAGTCCCATTTTGAAGAAAATCAAATATATCTATATACCAAGGTTCAGGAGTAGTTTCATTGATTAGAAACACATCCAAAGGTTCTAAGCATGACTTATTTGAAGCGGGTTCCTGGAGTCGACGAATAATGATAGTGGCATATTCGTCATCTAACTCCAAGGGCAGGAGAGATGCGACTGCGGCCATAGCATCAGCTGCACGGTTGCTAGTTCGAGGAATAGCTTCCAAGGAAACTTGATCAAATAGAGACATTAATTGTAAAACATAGGCTTTATATGGGCGCAGTTTATCATCTATGTTCTGATAAACTTCATTAATTTGGTTTATGACAAGTTGAGAATCACCAAAAACTAACAGATGTTTAATTTTTAGCGCCAAGGCAGCTCGTAATCCGAGGATTAGAGCTTCATATTCAACGAGTATTGTTGGTGCAAGCAAATGTTAATTTGAAGGACGAGAGGAATAAGATGTTTTTGCGGGGATATTAAAATAATACCCGCACCAGCCCCACTCATGCATCGGGCTCCATCAAAGTATAAGGACCATTGTTCAATATGGTCTGCCTCTAATTGAAGGCATTCATCAGGAAACTCAATGATGAGGGGATGGGTAGACTCTAAGGGTGCAGCGGCTAATTGATCTGCTATGATTTGACCCTTAACAGACTTCTATCCTATGAATGTGAGGTCAAACTCGCTTAGAGCAAGAACCCACTTGGTTGTGCGACCCGATAAATAAGGTCGACTCATGAGATACCTCAAGGGATCATATTTAGCAATGACATAAGTTTTTTGACTAAGCATATAATGGCATAATTTTTGCGTAGCAAAAATGACTGCTAGACATAGTTTTTCCAATGTTGTGTAGCGGGTTTCATAATTGATGAAGGTTCGGCTAATATAATAATTAGCACGTTCTCTCTTTTCATCATCAAGCTGAGCTAACATAGCTCCTAAGGCAGAATCTGAAGCTGAAATATACAGGAGAAATGGGCGATCAGGTCTAGGCGGTGAAAGCACAGGTGGGTTAAGGAGGTATTGTTTGAGAAGTTCAAAAGCTTCTTTACATTCGTCGTCCCAATTAAAAGGGACATCCTTCTTAAGAAGTTTAAGAAAGGGACCGGTTTTGTCCGCCAACTTATCGATGAAGCGACGGATGGCTTGAAGCTTACCTTGTAAACTTCGTAACTCAGATATATTAGTAGGTGCGGGCATATCAGTGATAGCCGCAATCTTAAGAGGGTCAATTTTGATACCACGTAAAGAAACTAAAACCCCTAATAGTTTACCGGACTTAACTCCGAATATGCATTTGGCTGGATTTAATCGAATAAGATATTCTCTTAATCGATTAAAAACTTTTCTCAAATCATCTAAATGATTATCTTCATTAATAGAGTGAGCTATAATATCATCTACATAATCATGTAGGATATCATGCATCATATCATGAAAAATATAAGTCATAGCTCGTTGATAGGTTGCACCTGCGTTCTTTAAGCCAAATGGCATCACTTTCCAACAAAAGGTACCCCAGGGGGTAATAAAGGTTGTTTTAGCCTGATCTTCAGGAGCTATCCTGATCTGATTATAACCGGAGAATCCATCCATTAAGGACATCATCCCACTCCCGACAGTAAAGTCAATGATTTGATCCATGTTTGGAAGAGGAAAATCATCTTTAGGGCATGCAACGTTAATATCTCTAAAATCTGTGCAAACCCTAACTTTGGTGGCTTCTTTCTTGGTGACTGGAACTACATTTGAGATCCATTCAGCATAATCAATAGCTTGTATAAAAACAACATTCAAGAGTTTTTCTAACTCCCCTTTGACTAGCAGGGCCACTTTGGGATGCATTTTTCTAAGTTTTTGTTTAACAGGTTTAGCATCCGGATGGACTACTAGGTGATGCATGACTACAGAAGGGTCTAGACCTGGCATATCTTCATATGTCCAAGCGAAGACATCTTCATATTCTTTAAGGAATGCAATGTATTGCTCTTGTTTTTCTTGACTTAATTCTGATCCAATATTGATTATGTGAGGATTATCCTCAGTTCCAATGTTAATTTTAATGACGTTTTCTACTTCCATGTGTAGATCTCTTTCAAAATTAGGTGGGGTGGGTGAAACGCCCAATTCTTGTAATTCTTGTAAGGTTAAGTTGGATAATTCATCTTGAGGATTAGTGGTCTCAAGTTGGGCTATAGTTGGTATAGAACCATCAAAATAAAATCCATTGTGTAACATCTCTTCAACGGAGACATCGTGGAAGATATCTCCTTCCAACTCCTCATCGGAGTCGGCAATCATTTCGGGGTAAGCTATGGATAGCATGTTACATGTAAATGGCTGATTTTTTAGAGGCAAATCATCACGCCTATCCAAATAATCTTGATAACATATGAGTTGATCATCATCTTCAAAAGGAAAGGGTTGACCCTTACTAGGAAATAGGCCCACACCACAGCGGGCGGGCCACGGTTCTACCTCGAAAGGTTCTTTCATGCCATTTTGGAAAGGTCCCAAGCCTTTCCCTTTATATCCCATTTTAAGCATTATGGGTTTAGCTTTAATATATTCATTGGTAAAATAACATCGAGCATATCCCTCATGATGAGTTTTGATATTCCGAGGGATTCTTCCCCAGTCATATCCTTTATAAATGAAGGCACAACTCCCGACTTGGTAAGTACTTCCCATAGGTTGTGGGAGGCCCAAAGTACGAGGAGATGGTGGCAAGTTATTTAAAAGAATTGAATCTTGCATGAAAGCATTTGTTTTTTTTGATATTAAGATTGTGGATAAATCTGGTAAAAGTTCATCAAAAAGAGCATAAGATGTAGAAGGATCATTCCCTATATCTTTAGATGTGGAAGGTATGATAGATGTTGATAATGTGGAAGTGTTAATAGATGGGTCTATAGGTTTTGAAATTATAGGGATGGAACATGAAGGATTGGTCGTGGATTGAAGATCTTTTTGAGGTTCTAGAGTGGTTTGTTTAGAAGATTGTTGATCTATATATGAGGATGAAATTAATGGAGGGGAAATAGGTGAAGCTATGGGTGTGTGTTTCACAGTTTTAGATGAAAAATAAGAATTAGGATGTGTGGATGACAGAGCGGGGCAAAATTGCACTCCAACAGGTTCTGCCAAAGCACACATATCAAAGGGTCTAGGATCACCATGGATAGTGACCAACTGATTTTTAAATTCGAATTTAACACATTGGTGTAAAGTTGATGGGACAGCCCGCATTGCATTGATCCAAGGATGACCCAAGAGTATATTGTACGATGCGGGGCAATGTACAATAAACACGGTGGTATCTAAGGTTCGAGGACCAACTTGCAATGGGATGGTAATAACTCCACACGTTTCTTGTGTTTCGTCATTGAAAGCTTTGATAATCATGTCAGTTTTCTTCATTTCATCACTTCTAAAGCCAAATCATTGGTAGAAGTCAAAAGTGCAAATGTTTAGAGATGAACCATTATCAATCAGGACTCGTTTAACAACTACATCTCCAATTAGGGCCGTAATGTATAGGGGGTTATCCTTATGTAAACTATGTTGTGGGATGTCTTTATCTTGAAAATCAATACAATCGATCTCTCGAGTGATGATAGTATTGGACATGGCTTCAGGTTGAATATTTTGAGGTACCATCATTTGGCTTAATGTAAGCATCAACTCATCCCTATGGGTAGGAGAAGATCTTAATAAATCCAAAAGGGAAATTCTGGCTGTAGTATTAGATAATTGCTCATTAATATTGTAAGGGGGTTTAGGTTGAACATTGGGAGCATGATTCCCTTTATTGGGATTTTTCAAAACAAATGGAGCTGATCCATCATTCTGGTTTGGTTCTTGTTGAGAATTTTGAGCCTGTTGTCGGGTAACGACTCCAATGGTACCTACAATGTTATATTGAAGACGTTGAACTGGTCTCGGTTGAGCGTTTATGGCTTGTTCATTTGGGAGGAATTGATTAGAAGAGGGTCGAGTAGTAACTCTTCTAGGAAATGGTTCTTCTGGAACCATAGCATCTGTGATGGGTTGAATAGGATCTGATTCATTTTTAGAACTATTCGATTGGTTTGAAGTGATGTCTATTTCACTTTCAGTATCTGATTCTATATCACTAGGATCTGGAGTTTGAATATTATGTAGGGGCCTGGTTGTGACCATGGATAAAGTTGTGTCAAATGTTTGTAAATCATGATTAGGTAAATGTCCGCTAATAGTTCCTACATATCGGGTAGGAGGAGGAACATTATGATGTTCGATTTGATTGGCCACCTCTTTACCATGTCTTGGTAAAGGGTGTTGAAATATGTCTAATGATTGATTAGCATTTTGATTTTGATTTTGGGGAATGTTCTTTTGAGGATTATTAGGAGCATTTTGTTTAGGTTGGAAGGCTTGCACCTCCATTTCATTATTATCAATCAGATCTTGTATTTTATGTTTCAACCTTTTACAAGCGTTGGTAGAGTGTCCAGGTCCTCTATGGAAATCAGAGTGTAAGTCAGCTCTGTATCCGGGTATAGTTGGATCAGGTTCCCGGATAGCTGGTAATTGGATCAAACCTCTTTCGAGTAATTGAGGTAAAATAGTTGATAATGGTTGATTCAATCTAGTAAATTCTCGAGGAGGTTTATCAGGCGGTTTCAATATAAATTTTTTTGTTGTTTTCGTTGCATTGATATTAGCAACATTTCTGCTGTCAGTGACTCCGTCACCTACGACTTGTTTGTTTTTATATTGATTTTTGGAGGTTTTCTCATCATCTTTCTTCCTAAGTTGGCCTCTCCTAATGAGGGCATCTTCTACTCTTCGAGCTAAATCTATAGCCTGATCGAAGGTAGTTAAAGTAGCAGTTGATAGCTCATAAGATATTTGTTCTTGTAAATTATTAATAAAAATGTCCAACATTTCCCTATAAGGTAGCACAAAGTGCAGTTTTCCTGTCAACTGCCTCCATCTAGCTAAGAAATCGGCAAAACATTCATCCTTGTCTTGTTTTAAGTTGTATAAATCTTTAATGGTTACATGCCTCTCGATGTAGGCACTAAATTGATGGACAAAAGATTCAGCTATTTCTTCAAAGTTTCTCAAAGAATGAGTGGGCAATTGATAGTACCACTCTAATGCCATTCCACCTAAACTTTTTGGGAACATTTTTAGTAATAGCAAGTCATCATGTGATATATCATGACATGCTATCCTAAACATGCGAAGATGCTCTATGGGATCTTCGGTTCCTTTATATATAGGCAGGATGGGCATGGGAAAATGCTTAGGGTACAGTTGTGCTACAACTATGGGATCCAAAGGTTGACTACATATCTCTCGATAATTGTACGAGGGACGGTAGGGATCTATCTGGTCCATACGCGAAGCTAACTGTTTCACCATGGCTTCCAGATTACTAGTTTGCCCACCATATTGGTTCGGTAGGGCATTGATATGGGATTTGTGAGCATATGATGGAGGGACATGAAGATTAGATGCTATGTTGCTATTGTGTAAATTGTTGGTAGGAAAGGTGTTATGAAGGAATTTTGAAGTTGTATTATGTTGTATTCCAGATTGTTGAAAATTGGTGTTTGGCTTCATTTTAGGTTTTTGTTTACTTGAAGCATATTGATCAATAGTTTGGCGAAGTAAAGCAGTGAAGGAAGTTTTCTTTTGTGTGGGAATGATTTTAGGCTCAATAACAGGTTCCTTAGGAGGTTGGGTAACCTGTTGTTTTGGCATGTTTTGAATCATAGTGACCATATCTCTATTGGATGGTCCAGCCTTATCACTTTCTTGATCAATGAAAGACAAGGGATTAGTGTGCACATCAAACATATGTTCCATGGCTGCTTGAGTGTCACTAATTTGCCCTTTATCAATACGAACTGCCATATTAAGAGCGCCAATGTTATTATTGAAAAATTTCCAGAAATGATCTAAGTTGTCAAAAGCAATAGTTCCATCCGGAGCTACTCTAGGGGATGAGGATCCATCCTCTTTAACATTTTCTTCTTGTTCATTGTCTTCACCTAGGTCATCTTCTGGTTGATCTAGAGTTTCTCCTTCCGGAATTGGATCCTCAGGAAGGACATTTGGGTTTCTAGTTTTATCTTCTAACCAATCTTCTTCTTCTCCTTCAGTTTGTTTACCATTCCTAAGTTTAGGCATTGTGCTTAATTTAGATTTCAGCAAATATATATATATATATATATATATATATATATATATATATATATATGCAACAAGCTTAAGAGGTATATATTAATTATATACCTACTACAATATTTAAAATGAAATGTTTTGGTTTTTGTTATGTTTTTTAGTTTTTCTTGTTTTTGTAATAATATTGTAAAGATAACAAACAACACAATAAATGCAAGAAATAATACTGAAAGTAATGATCTAGTTTTCTATAAACAATTTATAAATATCATTAATGGGCTCGAGTTCTTCAGGAGTCATGAAGTGTTCTTCTTCAAATTGAAAATTTTCTTTCAAAAATTTAATGAAAAGAGCTATAGTGATATTATCTATCTCAGATTCTGGTTGATAGAAGTAAAGCTCGTGGCAATACTCTCGATATAACACAGCTCGAGGAACTCTATTCCATATTTCCCTATCCGTAAGAACAACCTCTTGGTCTTCTACATGACCTAGGAACTGGTGTATAATGGCTGCGTTCTCGAGGTATTCCTCGAAGGTGAACAATTTTGAAGACACAAGAGCTCTCCTATAAGCTAACCATCTATGGGAGGCTCTCTGAAGTTCATGATAAAAGACGAGTTGATGAGGATCCAGGATTCTATCTAGGACAAGCCTCTTGATTTGTTTAAGTTTTGTTGACCTAGATGAAATGACACTTAGTCTTCTATCAAGTTCGTCCCACAAAAGTTGATTTCTATCTATTTCAGGCACACTAAGCACATAATTGATTTCTATGGCTGCCAATTGGTTTTCAACATTTATAGTAACTGCTAATATTTTCTTAGGAGCTACCATCTAAACATGATATGCAACTTATTAGTTTTAAATGATTTGAAATGCATCTATGTTTTTGGTTGTTTTATTTTTTGTTTTTTGTTTTCAAAAGGTTTTAAATGCATTCACGTCGGGTTCACCAAAATGTATCGCTCCAAATTTTTCACACCCTTACCTTCAGGCTATAGGATCCGTGCCCGAAAGGGGATGTGAAAAGGATGGCATGGTACCTCGGACTGAGAGGCCTTGCGAAGGTCCCGCCTCTCGGGGGAGGTGTATTATGGTGATTTTTCGACGGATGGTGGGTTCACCGGGAAACGTTTGAATGGCGGTTTCCACGCCTAGGTTGGGAATGTGTTTGATGTGTTCAGTTTTAGCTTTAATCATCCAAGTCCTAGGTTTGGCCAAAATGCATCTAAGCTATTCTATATGAAATGCAGATTTAAATGAAGACAAAAACAGATTTGGACAGAAAAATAGAAAGAACAAGATGGATTAAAGACCCATACCTGATCCGGATGTCTGATGAAGGTTCTGATTTTTGAAGCAGTCAGGATCGCCTCTGATTTAACAGAATCATCTGCGATCTGACAAGATCGTCTGAGATCTGACGAATTCATCAAACGAATTCGTCAGAGACCTACAAACAGAGAAATAGGTGCAAAACACAGAAAATACAACAATGCTAACATAGGGAAACAGTGTAAAATGACAATAACAATATCAAACTAAAAATTATAAATAGAAACATGAATGCATTATACTGATTTAATGACAATTATAACTTAATTATGCATTTGATCTAGATGGGTGAACTCCAAAATGCAGAATAGCAAGGAATAATGATAAAACTAACTAAATTCAAAATAAAATAGTGGATAAATGTAAGAAAACATGCAAACTCTGGGCACTGATTGCCCCCAATGCAGACTACAGTCGAAATCGTCTGGATGCGATGAAATCATCTTGAATTATGACGGGATCGTCCGAGATTGAACGAGCTCATCTGCGACGATCTGAACTTGCTCCGGCTGAAAATCGATACGGTCCCTACAAGAAAACTTCAAATAACAAATTGCAAATGATGCTCTAGGGTATTTTAATGCACGCAAATATCAAATCATAGGGAAATTCAGCCAGGGGGATGCTAAGGGGAGGGCCTAGGATTAAATAGGCTTAGGAGAGAGGTTGGGAGGTTGGAGATCATCCCAATTTGGGAGATCTCCAATGGGGGAGGTCTCTAACGACGCAGACACGCTTCTGCCCGGATTAGAGACGTCGTTGGAACAGAGTCCAACTATGCACAAATCAGTTTGGGACGAGATCGTCTGGACGTCCTACGCCAGACGAAATCGTCCGATCTGAGGCGATATCGTCTTATCGAAGACGATATCGTCAAACGGACAAAACAAACTCTAAAAATGGCACGGGAAAGGAGGAAACGGGTTAAACGATGGTTTGGGAGCGGTTTTGGAGGTTGAAATTTGAATTTGAATATTTACTAGAGTAATTGTAATTATTAAGGTTTTACTGCGCCAATTTTAGGGTGCTACATAACCCACATTGGGTGAACCACATTAAATTTGTGTCTCTCATGTGTGTGATTATTTGTGCATTGCTTTGATTACTGTTATTTATATTGCTATTGCTAATATTAGATAATAGTGTGTGGGAAAGAAAAGTAAAAGTTGATCTTATACTTTTCACCCCCCTCTCACTATAAGCCTGTTTTCTTCAATTGGTATCAAAGCGGGTTCCTTCGAAAAAGTCTAACAACTTAAAGGAAGATATTATAGGAACACAAATGGAATCTCAGAATGGATATTCATCAAATAAGGCTCCATTTTTTAATGGGAATAATTATACCTTCTGGAGTATAAGAATGAAGAATTACTTGATGGTACAATGATATGAGACATAACAATCCATTGAGGATGGGTTCACACCTACAACTACTCCTCCCACAAATAAAGATAGTAAGATGTTATATGTGAATAATGCCAAGGCTATGAATGAAATATTAAGTGGATTGCATGAAGTGGAATTTGTGAAATTTATGCACTGCAAATAATAAAAAGAGATATGGGAAAATTTTAAGTAAACATATGAGGGAGATAAAAAGGTTAATATGGTAAAACTACAAAACCACAAGAAATGTTTGAAGATTTGAAGATGGAAGATGAGAAAGATATTGCTACGTACTTGCTTCATGTGGATGAGGTTGTTAATACCATGCAAGGACTTGGATTTGAAATTAAAGACTCCATTTTTGCTCATAAAGTATTAAGATCACTCCCTATGAGGTATGATGGAAAGTTTTTAGCAATAGAAGAAATGAGAGGTATTGATAAGTTGACTATGGATGAGTTACATGGAATTATCACAGCTTATGATATGATAATGGTAAAGGATCCCAACTCCAAGAAAGAGGTAGCTTTCAAAGAATCAAATAAAACAAAATATAAGAAACCATAATCTAGTGGTGAGTCAAGTAGTGATGAAGAAGCTAAATATGGGAGAAATGATGCACCTTGTCAAAGCCATAACTTGTGAACCATACGCCTATTTTCCTTGAAATTTAATAGGTGGTTCAACATGCATGTTTTGCATCAAGATCATCTCTGATGTGTCTAAAAATCAAAAAAACATACTTTCAAGACCTAACTCCTCCATCTAGTGTCCCAAAATTAGCTTTTAGAATAGGTTCCTGGGTTTTTTGGGTTTTTTTGAATGTTAGAAGTTTATTAACTTTTGTTATCCTTAATTTGAGACTTAATATTTTAAATTAAGGTTCATTATTTTAAGAGAGATGTGTGCACCGAATTTTTTTGCAATTCGACTCATTTCTATTTTTAGTAGTTTTTAGAAAAAAATATGTTTTTAGGGTTTCTTTGGTTTTTGGTGGCTATATGATGGATTGTATACTTTTGGAGAAGGGGTGTGAATTCAATAATGAGAAGAATATCGATTTGTAGGTTTATTCCATTATATTGCATTTGTGTTATGTGATTGGAGTCCATTTTGCTAGTCTCTTGTAGCTGAGTTTACACCAAGAAGAAACAAGGACTCAAGAAAGCACAAAGGTATGAAGACTATGAAATATTTTAATTGTGATAATTTTTCACTATGCATATAATTTTCCAAAAGCAAAAAGTAGTAGTAGTGAGGAGAAATAGGATCATAAGAAAAATAAAGGAGGAAATTCTAGGTATGAAAAGAAAAATTGGTATGTTCAAGGCAAGCATGAAAAGTTATTTCAAAGGTACAAGAAGATTTTCTATGTTAATAAGGAAAGCAAGGATTCAAGTGACAGTGATGAAATACTCTCAGATAGTGAAGAAGAAGAGTTTATATTTTTGGCAATAGAAGAGGAAGAAAATGCTCCTGTTGAACATAAAGTCAAAAAGTATGAAGATGCTCTTGGAGACCAAGAAGTAGAAAAAGATTCAAAAAATGAAGAAGAAGGCATAGTTGATCTGGAAGTATAACTTATTGTTGCTCTCAGAGAATTGAAAAATGTTAGGAAGTAGAATTCAAGACTAAAGACTCAAGTTCAAGAATGTGAGGAAGAAAAAGAAAAAATTCTACAAGACCTAACAAAATCAAAAGCTAAGGCAAGGAGATTTAAAGAGGTAATGAGTGAAAAGTTAGAAGCAAAATATTTAGAATGTGAAATATTAGAACAAGAGGTAGTTTCACTAAGGATGGAAGTGAAATATTCTAAGGACAAGATACACAAGTTTGGGAAAATTTCAAAGACTTTGGATAAAATTATCAATGCACAAAGATCTTCATCTATCAAAACAAGACTTAGTTTTGAAGAAGGATAAGGGAAACAAGAAGAAGGGTCAAGTTGAAGCTTAAAATAAGAGGAAGTTTCATAGGAATAAAGTGAAGAAGAAATTAATACCTATGAGGATAAGTTGAAGAATAGAAGCTTCACTAAGAAAGGAAACAATGCACAAATAAGAAACAGGGATCATCACAGAGAAGGTAAAGAAAGGACTAAGATACCAGAGGGTTCAAGACAAAATTTCTTCAAAAGACATTGTTTTTAATGTAATTGGTTTGGTCACAAGGCTATCCATTGCAGTGTTCATGAAAAGGAGTATGGTCTCACTAAAATGAATTTAAAATAATTCAAATATGGACATTTATTTCAAGGGTATTTCTACTCTTGTAATCACTTTGGTCATAAAGCAATCCACTATAGGGTTCATGATAGAAATGATTATGGCTTCACCAGGAGGAACTTCAAGATATTTGCAACTTCCAAGAACTAAAAAATTAAGTATTATAAGTGCAATAATCTTAGGCACAATTCCAAGTGGTGCAGAATAGAGTTTTCAAAACTTTCAGAGACAAGCAAGAATAGGGACACTCAAAAGGATCAAATGGGTATGGCTACAAAAATGTTGAAAAAGAAGGTTGACAAAGAAAAAGAGCATTGTATGTTGGGAGTAGAGATACTGCCACCCCAAAATTAATCATTTGAATTAGAGGAGGTGGGGATGGGGCTGAGCTATGAGTCTTATATTTAGACCCAAAGGAGTCCCTTTGCCATTGATGTCAAAGGTGGAGAGATTTGAGTAAGGGGGAGAGCATTCAATCAGGGGGAGTAGTTTCTCAGGGGAAGCATATTTAGAATCTAGTGGTAGAAAAAGGAATTTTTAGAAAGGGTTTCCATCAATGAAAAAGGGGAATATTGTTGGAAATTTTGAGTATAGTGTTGTCATTGATTCCAAAGGTTTGATGTCATTTGCTGTCATTGATGTCAAAGATAAAAAGGTTGAGTTTTGTCTTCAAGGTTGAAACAATAAATGCAAAGGAATTTTCCATGGTTGTGAAAGCAAGCAAAGAGAATTTTGAAGAAAAGGATTATAATATTTAAATTATAATATTTAAATATTATTAATAGAGTTTGGAAGTAACAAGGGCTTCATTTGGTAAATAAAAAATGAAAGGAAGTTTTTAAATTTCAAAGAAAAAACAAAACTTCTCATTGGTGGAAAAAGACCCAAGGTAAAAGGTTTATTATAATATTTTTTTATAAATATTATTATACCTAAGTATAAATTTACATGGTGCCAAAGATAATTTCAATTATTTTTAAATAAATTTTAAAGGAGGACCGACGTCTAAAATGTACATGGAAAGCATATAAATATCCTAAGACTTTGGAAATAAACGATGAGCTTGATTTTTTTTATTTTCATGTAATCATGAAAAGTGGTGATAGTGAATGAGGTAGAGGGGACAACAGTGTTTTTGGAGTGCAAAATGAGAACAAAATAATTATATTTTGTTCGCTCCTTGATGTCATACACTAGGGTGGCTCAGTGGTGGCTAGATTCGTGCTAAGTTGTTTTCAAGGCGGAGGTTCTTGGTTCAATTCCCCCTAGCACAAGTTTTTAAGGATTTAATTTTTTATTCAGTGAACATGCCAAGGGAATAAAGGTGGAGACATATACATTAGGTCTCCACCACTTGGCTAGTGCAAGCAATCACACACTGTGTTAGGAGGTTGAGGTCGGAGGGTCGATTCCCATTCGTACCAACAATATTATTTTTGGTAAAATATATGTGCTAAGGTTGATTAATATTTGCTTTGCATGGAGTTTGAGGGGTATGCTATGGTGTAAATGTTTTTGGAATATATGAGGTATAAGGGAAATTTATTTTTGCTAAATATTTTAAAAATATTATTTTCATTAAATTTTATTATTATATATGCAAAAGTAGGAGTGATGAGGTGTAAATGGTTGATTTAATATTGTAAATATATGTTATGAGTCATTAAGTGGTTTGGAAATTATTTTACGAAAGTGGGAGATAAAAGGTGTAAAATATATCTTGATTTTTTGTAATATTTGCATTAAATTTGAAGGACTTGGTTCATGATTTGATGCTTTATTTTGAAAAACCAAGGGAGTTATAGAGCATTGGTTTGGAATAAAATTGAGCATATATTTTTGAGAAGGAAATTCATGTGGATGTTTTGAGAAAGTATTTTTCTATCTAACCCTTGAAGTGGCACTAGAAAAATAATTTTTTTGTGAAACTGGTTTTTGAATACATATCTCCATAAGAGAAAATTAAGAGGTATGGGCACATCATTCCTTATTTAAGGTGTTTTGTTTGAATAAATATTTCTTAAACATAATGTGGAGATAAAAGGGTTGTTTGGTATGCATTTTTGAAAATATTTGAGTTAAGAATTTGTGTTCTAGTGTTGAAAGAGATTGAAACACTTGTTCTAGATATTGTGAACTACTTGTGCTAGGGTTGAAGACAAGTTAGTGCATCATTGTGAAACATTTTGAACATTGGTTTGAGAGATATTGATAGCAATTGTGATAGTTTTTGAGATCAATTTTTTGAGGGAAAATTATACATTAGTGTGATTGATATTTGAGAGAAAATTTTCAAGAAAGATAGAACAGTTTTGTGAAACAAGTTATACACTATTTTGATTTGATTTGAAAGGGATTTTGCAAGACATAGAGATTGGTTAATTGAGTGCAAGATTTGTGAGTGTGAAGAACATATTGAGTTTTTTTATAGAGAATACCATTCTCTATATGTTATATAGGTTAAATAACTTCTAATTAGAATTTATTCTGAAAGAAATTTAAGTTGTGTTTGTATGCAAGATTTGGAAATATTTGAGCAGAATTTTTGAGAAGGCTTGAAGGCTAATTTGAGCAGAATTTTTGAGAAGGATTGAAGACAGATTTGAGCAAGTCTTTTGAGAAGGCTTGAAGGTATATTTGAGAAATATTTTTGAGAAGGATTGAAGGAATATTTGAGTAAGTCTTGTGAATACTTGAAAAAACATTAAGGTAGATTTGAGATAGAATTGAGAGCATGTTTGGTTTTGAATTTGATAAGGCTTGGGGTAGATTTATGAGAAGATTTAGAGTAGATTTGTACTATACTTATGATAGTTTTTGGTGCATATTTGAGATAAAGTTGAGAGTAGACTTTGGAGGTGATAATAGCAAAGAGGATAGAGGTCTCCAATGGATAGAGGTCCATCAACCAGTGTAGTGGGGATAAAGGTCTCTAGTGGAGAGATATCCACAAGCCAAAGTAGTGGGGAAAAAATTCTTCTAGAAGTTCACTAGACAGAGTAGATAAGATAGATGTCTCCAGTGGGTAGAGTTCCATCAACTAGTATAGTTGGGATAGAGGTATTTTATGGAGAGAGATACATAAGCTAGATTAGTGGGGATAAAAGTCTTCTATAAGTTAACCAACCAGAGCATAGGGGAAAGAGTTCTCATGTGGAGAGAGATCCATGAACCAAATTAAAGGGGAAAGAGTTCTCCTGTGGAGAGATATCCATGAACTAAAGCAAAGGGGAAAGAGATATCTTGCGGAGAGAGATCCACAAACTAGAGCAAAGGGGAAAGAGTTCTATGGAGAGAGATACATAAACTAGAGCAAAGGAGAAAGAGTTCTCCAGTGGAGAGAGATCCATGAACTAGAGCAAGGGGATAAAGTTCTCCTATGGAGAGAGATCCATAAATCAAATTATAGAGGATTGGTGTCTTCTTTGGATAGAGGTCCATAAAAATTGTAATAGGGAATTGATTCCCAAGAGATTTGTTAAGAAAATTTTAGAAGAAATATTTTCTCCGTGGACGTAACCCACATTGGGTGAACCATGTTAAATTTGTGTCTCTTATGTGTGTGATGATTTGTGCATTTATTTTATTACTTCTATTGATATTGCCATTGATAATATTAGATAATATTGTTTGGGAAAGAAAAATAAAATTTGATCTTATACTTTTCACCCCCCTCTCACTATAAGCATGTGTTCTTCAATTGGTATCAAAGTGGGTTCCTTCAAAAAATTCTAATATCTTAAAGGAAGATATTACAGGAACACAGATGGCATCTCAGAATGGATCTTCATCAAATAAGGCTCCATTGTTCGATGGAAATAATTATACCTTTTGGAGTATAATAATGAAGACTTACTTGATGGCACAAGGATATGAGACATGGCAATCCATTGAGGATGGATTCACACCTACAACTACTCCTCCCATAGATAAATATGGTAATATGTTACATGTGAATAATACCAAGGCTATGAATGAAATATTAAGTGGATTACATGAAGTAGAATTTTTGAAAGTTATCCACTGTAAATCAGCAAAAGAGATATGAGAAAAATTGAAGTAAACATATGAGGGAGATAAAAAGGTCAAGATGGAAAAATTACAAAACCACAAGAAACTGTTTGAATATTTGAAGATGGAAGATGAGGAAGATATTGCTACATGCTTCATGTGGGTGAGGTTGTTAATACTATGCGAGGACTTGGATTTGAAATTGAAGACTCCAGTTTTGCTTGGAAAGTATTAATATCACTCCCTATGAGGTATGATGGAAAGGTTTTATCTATATAAGAGATGATAGATATTGATAAGTTGACTATGGGTGAGTTACATGGAATTCTCACAGCTTATAATATGAGAATGGTAAAGGATCCCAACTCCAAGAAAGAGGCAGATTTCAAAGCATCAAAGAAGACAAAATATAATAAACCAAAATCTAGTGGTGAGTTAAGCAGTGATGAAGAAGCTAACTATGGGAGAAAAAATAAGGAATCAAGAAAGCACAAAGGTTTTAAGACTATAAAATATTTTAATTGTGGTAATTTTGATCACTATGCCTTATTCTCTAGAAGCCGAAAGCAATAGCAATGAGGAGAAAGATGATCATGAGAAAAAGAAAGGAGGAAAATTCAAGTTTGAAAAGAAAAACAATAATGGTCATGGCAAGCATGAAAAGAACTTCTTTCAAAGGTACAAGAAGAGTTTTTATGTTAAAAGGGAAGCAAGGATTCAAGTGATAGTGATGAAAGACTCTTATATAGTGAAGAAGAAGAGATTATGTTTTTGGCAATATAAGAGGAATAAAATGCTCCTATTGAAGATAAAGTAAAAAAGTATGAAGATGCTCTTGGAGACCAAGAAGTAGAAAAATATTTAAAAAATGAAGAGAAAGGCACAGTTGATATAGAAGTAGAACTTATTGTTGCTCTCATAGAATTGAAAAAGTTTAGGAAGTAGAATTCAAGACTAAAGACTCAAGTTCAAGAATGTGAGGAAGAAAAAGAAAAGCTTCTACAAGACCTAACAAACTCAAAAGCCAAAGCAGGGAGATTTAAAGAAGTCATGAGTGAAAATTTAGAAGTAAAATATTTAGAATGTGAAATATTATAACAATAGGTAGTTTCACTAAGGATGGAAATGAAATATTCTAAGTAAAAGCTACACAAGTTTGGGAAAATTTTAAAAACTTTGTATAAAATTATCAATGCATAAAGATCTTCATATATCAAAACATGACTTAGTTTTTAAATAAGGATAAGAGAAACAAGAAGAAGGGTCAAGACAGAGCAGTGGGGATAGAAATCTTCTATAAGTTCGCCAAACAGAGTAGAGGGTAAAGAGTTTTCCTATGGAGAGAGATCCATGAACTAGAGCAAAGGGGAAAGAGTCTCCTGTGGAGAGAGATCCATGAATGAGAGCAAAGGGGAAAGAGTTCTCCTATGGAGAGAGATTCATTAAACATAGCAAAGGGGAAAGAGTTCTCCTATGAAGAGATATCCACAAACCATAGCAAAGGGGAAAGAGTTCTTTTGTGGAGAGAGATCCATGAACCAGAGCAAGGAGATAAAGTTCTCTTATGGAGAGAGATCCACAAATTAGAGTATGGGGGATTGGTGTCTCCTTTTGACAAAGATCCATAAACATTGTAATAGGTAATTGATTCCAAGAGATTTGTTGAGAAAATTTTAGAAGAAATATTTTCTCCGTGGACGTAACCTACATTGGGTGAACCACATTAAATTTGAGTCTCTCATGTGTGTGATTATTTGTGCATTGCTTTGATTATTGCTATTAATATTGCCATTGATAATATTGGATAATATTGTTTGGGAAATAAAAGTAAAATTTGATCTTATACTTTTCACCTCCCCTCAGTAGAAGCCTATGTTCTTTAGGTGGTTCACTGGTTGGTTTAGATCGTTCTTTTGGAAGAAGTAAGAAAACAATGGGTTGATGGATGGGGAACATTCTGAGGTAAAACTCATAATATTAAGTGAATGAAATAATGGGTTTTGATTCCTCATAAGATTCAATAGAATCTATTAATATAACATCAAATTCTTCATAGATTTCATATTTAGATTCATTGGTGTGATGGTAATCTTCTTTTGAACTCAAATGCAAACTTTGAAAAGCTTGTTCAAAGGAAGTGGAAGAAAGTGGGTGATAGCCTAAACCTAAATGGTCATGCACTTCTCAATATGAAACATTTATGATATCATGTATTCCTTATTCATGTAATCCTAGACCATGTCCTTACCAATTAACTATATGAAAATATCGAGATGGAAAACCCATCATGTGTTGTATATTGGTAGGAGTTGGTTATTTGGGTTCATCTAGGGAAGATAGATTTGACGATGAATCAGTCCTCCCATACAGAAAATTAATGCTATTGGAAATTGAATCCATGTTGTACATTGCTACTATATATAAGGGTGGGTCACATGGGTGACCATAATTCTTAGCAGTTTGGATGTTGAGTGATGTGACTGTGATGTCTTGGACCACATATTCACCAATACTATGATTAGTGAGGTGGACCTTAACTTGGGATGATGTGGAGGTGTATCAAGTGGATGTGGATTGGAAATCTCATGGTCAACTGATGGCTCCAAAAATAGGAGAGGTTTGGAGTGGAATTCCATATCACAATTCATCACTTCGACTTGTGAAACATTGGTTGATGTGGATGGAGGTGGATTTGAATCAGGTGGTTGATTAATGGGCGATGATGTGGAAGGAATGATAGTGGAGGATTTTGATGTTGATGATGTGGCTGAAGTGGATTGGGTTTGACTACATGTGCATGTAGTCAAAGGTGGTGAAGATGTGGGTATGTAAGTGGAGGCTTGATGTGAAGTGGTGATGGGGAGCTTCTCATGAATAGGATATTTTATGAAGAGATGGATTGTGTGGTGGATGTTGTGGTTAATGGTGTGAGGAAAATATGGGTGGATGGAAGCATGGATTCATAAGAATTTGAAATAAAATTGCAATAATTAAATAGTTCAACATTCATTGGTACGCAATGTATTTGCCCCTCATGTATATATTTCAAGCATTGATGAAGTATAGAAGGGACACATCTCATTTCCCTCACCCAAGGATGTCTGAGGAGTACATTTTATGCCATGGACCCTTCTAAGATGTGAAACATGGTGTACAATATTTTTACCCCAACTTTGATGGGTAAAACAATAGTGCCAACTATGGAGCAAAGAGCATCATTAAATGCTTTCAAGGAGAAAGTGGATTTGGTGATGTAGGATGGAAAGAGCTTAATATTTTGGAGAGATGATGTAGTGGTGATGTTGATAGAGGAGTCAAAATCAATCAATACTCAATTTAATGGATTCCTATCAATTTGAGACATGATATGAAATGGAGGGTCCACCGATTCTAACAATATTAGTTAAATTTCAAAATCATAGAATGTAATGGAAGACTCCATACATGTTCATAAGTTCCCCATAATTTTTCTAAAGTCATTAGCATCTTGATATTGAAGTTCAATGTATTTCAAAATATCCATTAATTCCTCATGATGTGGGGGAGATTTTTGTATAAGCTCATAGATATACAGTTTAGCTAAAGCCATCTTAAGGTAGTGGTCAATCGGCTACTCAGAGAGATAATTGGACTTGATGGATGATTGGGAGGATGAATGGGTGGAGATGGATAACTTTGAATATGAATGGATTTGGAATAATTGGTGGAAAATTGAATGGGTGATTATGATGTAGCAGGTTGATACACACTTGCTTGTGGTGCTATGAGATATTGAACATATTTCTATTATACATTTTTTTTATTGTTAGTGCATTTTTGACCTCAGGTAACTACATGGATATCTTCCACAAAACCTTGGTATTGTTGAACATGATTGACATGATTAGGAGGAGTCTTGGTATTTGCTACTCCTAATTTTGGTTGCACCTCTTCATGACGAGGAAGTGGTGTTTGATAAATACCAAGGTTTTGGTTTTGTTGAGCTAAGGGACTATCAAGCTTAATGGTCCTTAAGTCAATAAGATCTTATACTATGTCTTTGAAGTTGTAGAACCTGATTATATCATGCCCATTTTGCCTATGATAAGGGTAAAATAAATGTTCCCTATAGTGTTTACTATGATTAATAGGGTCATCTATTTTAATCTTAGGCAAGGCAAGTTGGTTTATGTCATACAACCTATGAAATATGGAGGTATATTATCTGTCTAATGGGGTGTATTGATAGTTTTGTCAAAAATACTGTCGATGTGGGTGGTTTTCCATAGTTGGTAATGTGTTTTTGACTGATTGTAAAAATTAGGGAACCACATGATATATGATTTATTACGGTTGTTGTTACAAGGGTTGTTGTTTAGCCATTACTAGCTAGATCATGACCACTTGATTGAATTTATTGGCTTGATTGGCCTAATTTAGTTTGGATTGGTCAAAATAATTACCTTTGTATTGGAACTTATTATACCATTATTTATCTTTGGGCTTAAGCATGCCTTCTTGGATTTTTATTTCCTTCATTATGTTGTCCTGGGCAAGAGATTACTCAAATGATATGTACTATTGTAATTGTAATAACCAAGAGATAGGTTTTAGGCAACTCTTGGTAAACAATTGTTCTAGCTCTTCAATTGGTAGGGCAAATGGTAGTTTTGTGATAAAAAACATCCAATGGTTACCAAAGTTATACACTGACTCATCATTAAATTATTTTAAGCCATACAAGTCAGTCAATGATACTTTCTTTCTAACATTGAGGAAAAACCTTTCAAAAAAATTGGTCAACCAACTGTTCAAAAGTGTAAATATTGTGATGAGGTAAATGGTTGTACCACTCTACAACATCTCTCCCCAATGTATTCAAAATATTAGAGCATCATGATATTGGATTCTAAAACATGAGTGAATGAACATACTCACATGCTCTCTAGGGTCCTCAGTACCTTTGAATTTATAAAATTTTGGTACCATAATACAATCAGATATGTCGATGATGGTACCAAAAAGTGATTTGGTTGATTGATCAATTATCTTAGATTTGGCTTCTATTTCATCATACCAGGATTATGTTGCATCAAGTTGTCAATCTATTATTGCATGGATTGAATTCTAGAGTCTTCCCCAAGTATGTGGAAGCCCTGAATTACTTGGTGATTCTATGCAGGTGGAGTTGTAATATGTTGGGGTGTAATGATATGGTGATGATTTTGTGGAGTGAATTGAATTTGGTTATGTTGAGGTTGATGAAGAAATAATTGTGAATGTTGAAAAGGAGATTATGTGTGAGGACTATGAATGTAATGAATTGTGGGAATGGCATGGGTGTAAGTTAATGGTGGTGTGGAAATGGAAACCATATAATATTGTGGTACCCATGATGGATCTAGGGTGAAGAATGTGGATTGAGTGGAAATGGGCTAAGGCTTAAAATATATCCTCTATAATTATTGAAGAACACAAGCTTATATTGAGAGGGGGGGTGAACAGTATAAGACATCTTTTTACTTTTTCCTTTATATTACAAAATAGTAAAGCAATATACCCACTATAATATCAAAAAAATGCACAATATCATCCACAAAGTGACACCAATTTTTATGTGGTTCACCCAGAATGGCTGGGCTACATCCACAAAACTTTTCTCTAAAAGTTATCTCAAAGTTCTTTGGGAATCCTTCCCAATTACAATGTTTATGAGCCTCGGCCCAAAGGAGATACCTTCCCCTAATCAAAATTTATGAGCCTCTGCTCAAAGGAGATACCTTCCCCCAATATGAATTTATGAGCCTCTGCTCAAAGGAGATACCTTCCCCCAATATAAATTTATGAGCCTCTGCTCAAAGGAGATACCTTCCCCTCTACTCTGGAAATGATCCCTCAAAAGATCAACTGTCTCTACATCTTGCCAGCACGTGGAACTCCTTTCCATCAAAGACCTCCTATCCTCAATGCTTAGCCTAAGAGACCTCTGCCTTCTATGATCATGTCCACAGCAGCTCAGAAACCTGTACCAAACACAGTCAGTCGGTCTAGTACAAGTCTTCCTCTGTCTGTCAGATCTGTCCAACACTTGAACAAATCGGTCCTCTGCACACAAGCATTCTCAAAGACTTGCCAAATCTATCCTCAGGTTCTTCTCAAAGAACCAGTGCTCCTCTGTACTCAAGTTCTCTGATAGAACTCTCAAAAAATTAGCTCACAAGTCCTCTGCTAGGACCTGTCCAAATCTGCTCACAAGTCCCCACCGGAACCTGTCCAAAACCTACTCACAAGTTCATCAAGAAAAACTTGCTTAGCATGAACCCACAAAGAGAATTGTTAGATACCCAATGTGATTCATCAACCTCATATAAGCATAAAGAGAATTGTTAGAGACTCAATATGTTCTATACTTAACTCCCAATATCAATCTCAACTCAATATCAATCTCAACAGAATAAGATAGATGTAGTATGCTTTTCTCAAGAACATGAAACACAACCCAACAATTGCCAACCATGCAATATCTCATATAACAATGATACTCATGTTCTTTCCACAACCAATATCTTTTCTCAACCAATTAGGGCTTTAACAACAATGCTTATAGACAAGGTTTAACCAACATCATTCAACTCAACATTAACCTTGAAGCATTCACCCAATCATCACAAGAAAAGGAAACAAGTAGAAATAATTTTCCCTCCAAAGATATTTGAACAAAACAGCCACCAACACAATATCACCAAATGCAAAGAATAACTTGCTCAAATCAACTCAATGGAGTAAGCCCAATATCATGAATCAAGTAAAAGCAATAACTTGATCAAACAGCCTCTATGGAAGCAACTCAACCATCAACCTCAAAACAGCCAACCAAGGGTTTCACCAACTCAAAGCAAGTAGCAAGACTCACAAACATAAACCCTAGTGCACAATGCTTCCACTACCTCAAACCAGAATTATGCATTCACCAAAACTCTCATCAAGGATAACAATGCATAAGAGTCTTCAACAAACCAGAAAATAGGATTTACACCTAGCCAAAGGATACCTAGTAGAATACCTTTTCACTCCAACCTTATTTCAGAAAACATACACCAATCAACAATATACATGGAAGAATTTGCCCATACCTTTACTTTGATGAAGAAGGAGAACTCAAAATCTTTCACAACACTAACTCTCAATTTACCACCAATTAGAGTTAGCAACTATACAACAATATACAATAATAAAGATCCAAATTAACACCTTATTTCTCCAACTTAATAAAAACCACCAAAAGTATAATATACATACAAAGTAAAATCTCTTTACATATTATTACTCCACATAAACATTAAGAATCAATAAAACAATGTCAAAGCAAATATGATAACTTAACCTTATACCTCCAACGCTTTCACAGCCACTATCCTTTGCACACCGTGACCAAAAGAAAATTACCCACGAAGTGAATCGAACTCGGCACCTCTGCCTAGATAGCGCCTTCACTTAAATGCCATCGTCATTGGGCCACAAGTGCCCAATGAAGAAATACAGTGTTGCCCTATATTTTATCTTCAGTTGATACCAAGAATTTGGAAAACGTAAATGTCTTCCTCAAGCCACATGCAAACTGGTGAGCGCTGTCCAAAACGTAACTTACTGGGCAACATAAATAATCATCCACACAGTGCAAATAGAAAACACAATTCGAGTGCAAATCCAACAATCGTAGGTGAAGCGCAATCTATCGGATGTCAAAGCGCAAACTAAAAACATAAGAAATTACTTGGGCAACTCAATATGGATAATCAACTCTCAATGAAATACAACGCTTTCTCGAAGGTCACAGAGCTACGAATTTTCATTAATCGGAGGTGCCATTACTTTAGAAAAACATCCCCACTTAAATAGTCATTTCTCCTTAATTGTTTGACGTCGGTGTTCCTCCAATGATGGCAACACGTCGGCAAAAGAATTCTTTATGTGCGTCGCTTAAGGGTTAAAAGACCCTTTAATAATAATTAAAATAATAATAATTATTATTTTATTAATAATAAATTAAACTTAGACCTTTGTCAAAGGTTTGAGTTAATTTAATTATTAATAGTAAACATGGACCTTCAAGGTTTTTCAAGAAGTAAAAACCTTTGCATTAAGATAAGCTTGGTTTTAATAAAAACCCTTAATGAGTCCAAATGGTTTTAAGAAAAACCTTTAACCTTGTCACCATGGTTTTAATAAAAACCCTTTAACATTATGAAGCTTCTCAAGATATTTTTGACATCACACTCTTTTTGATATCAACACAAAAATGCCTTTTGACATCAATGACAACTTATACACTTGAGCAAAGGCAATGTACCCAAAGTACCCAAAATTGCCAACAATTGTTGTTGGGAACATGGTCGAATACCTTGTTGAGACATAAGCAATGTATTGAGATGTTGCCATGCTTTCTCTATGGAAACCTCTAAGGAAGATGGTGTGGATGTGGAGGGAATGGATGAGGTAGGTGGAGGATAGGTTGCAATGGGAATTACAATTGGATGGGAGACATTGGATGGGGTGGAGGTTGGAATTTGTGAAGCAACATTAACATGTGCTTCATACAAAGGATTTCTATAGGTGGTGGTGTATGAAGGTGGAATGGAAGTGCTTGGAGCACATGACTATTATGGAATGGACCAATGTTGGGAAGGTGCACATGATACCTCAAAAAGAGGGTTAGTGTACACCTGGGTAAATATGGAAGGCTTGGAATGGGTAAGTTCCTACTAAAAATAAGGATTATACCTAGTTGGACTGTGGATTTGTTCTAGAACATAGTTAGTAGATATTTTAAGAGCTTCCACTTGGGCTATGTCTATGTGGGTTATTTTATGGTCTATGGTGGGGGATGATGGTTCTATTTTTGGAATGGATGTATGGATAGCTCTATGAAAAACATCAACATTTGAAGTATGCACAATGTGTGAGGGACCCATAAACAAATATTAATAACTTATCTGTATCACACTAATGGGGTTAACCATAGAAGTGGTAGGTAAATATGTTGAACACTCCATGGATGAAGTGACCTGGTTAATGGAAATTTGACTCAAGAATTTTGTTTGATTTTGACTAAAAACCATAAACTAGTGAATAAAATGTGAAATGTGCAAGAAAGAAATGCAAATAGAAATTTTACAAAATTTAAACAAGCAATCCAATCCTATGTTTTTGCAACAAATTTTCTTACCTCTTTTTTTATCTCTCTATTTTTATAGGGTTTGTGTGTTGTGAATGTTCTAATATGAATTATGCAAGGTAAAATCTATGGTTGGATAGCAAATGAGATTCTTCCTAGTGATGAAATCTAGAAATTTTGCTCATGGGTGTCTATGGTTGCTAAGGGCAAATATTGATGGATGGAGATGAAGCCCATCGTCGCCAAATATCAAAAAAAGGTTGGTGATGAAATCTAAATCATTAGTATTTATTGTGATGCATGCAATGTGTGTGATTCATTTTAAAATCTATGTTATCTATTGTGTTCATACAATGTTAAAAATAGTCTATTTCAAAAGAACTTAGGGTACACCGCTTAATTTCCACTCTAAATCATCAAGTGATTCCGACAGGGAGGGTTCACCTAGTTCTTTTGCCTTGAATCACCAAATGCAGGAGTGTACTTATGTATTGTGATGTTGTTCCAATTTAGACAAGTAAAAATAGAAAATTTTAATCCTATTATGCAACTATTTTATGCTTTTATAATTTCACATGAAAATAGTATGAAAAAATAGTAAATGAATACAACAAAAAGCAACAAAAATTTAAATATGAAATGTGAACTATGGTGAATATATGAATGCAAGTCTACTCTAAATGCAATGTGTAGGATGAATGTAAATGCCTAAGATGCAAATTAATGTAACTACTTTTAACAAAAACTAAATGATTTTCCTTTTATCAATTTTACTATAAAAAAGCAAGAAAAATGAAACAGAAATGGGTTAGGGTTTGAAGCAGGATTACCAGGAAGCCTATGTATCTCTTCCCCACTTTATGAAAGCACCCATAATCCCTTGAATACTGTAGGATGTTCACACAATCTCTAATCAACTTTTGCAACTTTCCAAAAACTCTAAATTTTTCACAATTTTTGCACGATCAAATTTCTAGAACCTGCAAAATGAAAACAAAAATAGAAAGTTAGTGACAAAGTAAATTAGCATATAGAACCCTTTGGGGGTCCCAAAATTATCTATTAGGACCCTTCTAACATAACCTATTAATTATATTGTATTACATTATGTTTATAAAGGGACACATCCCTTCACATTTCACACCTTTTAGTTAGGTATAATAGGACAATGAGGATGTTCCAAAATATCATCCAAGAACATTTATAAATATCAATTGTGGGTTCTCCTTACAATTCAAACTGTGATTCTTCTTAAACAATGATTCTTCTTTCTAGTTTGCATTCAATTCACATTTAAATACTTGGTATCTTAACATTTGGTATCAGAGCTTGTTCCTGGCAACGTGGTAATAAAGTTTTATTCATTATATGTTCGGTTCAAAAGAATTGTTCAATCACTCCCAACATTTCCCAGCATCCAAGACTAACCTTTAATGGGTAGTAGCAGACCAGAAGTCATCAACATATTACTAATCCTGTTGTCATAGCTATCTCACACCAACTTGCACTCAAAAACCAACACTCATGAACATATCCATTCATCACGATGATAAAATATAAAAATACATGATCGATCGGATTTAAAGTGGTAAATCAAACTCAATGACGTGGAAATAAGTCTAATATTTCAACTAAAATAGGGGTGTGACATCCACTCGATTGTAAAGAATAGTAGCGATAAAGTATCTGGTTTTATTATGACACATCTACACAAATCCCCAAAGGAGAAAATGGTTGATCATATTTGTGTAAGGATTCAACACAGATAGGCGACATCAAAAATAAAAATAAAAACTTTAAAATTCTCATTCGATCACATAGAACACAAAATATTACACAAAAAAATTACCTTCAGCATTGTTACGGCGTGACCCTGCACATTTTGACAAAGATAGAAGAAACCGACAGACAAAATAATCAAAAAAGCTAAGGTTTAAAATTAATTATTTTTCGATGACAAATTTATAGCATTGTATGACATCAGAATAATTTTTTCAGTTGAGGTTTGAAAATTGGGATAAACATTATCCCACATCAAGTGTGGGAGAGACTCGAGAGCCTTTAAGTAAGGTGATAGGCATGTAAGCAAGTGCATAGCTTGCTAGGCACTCACCCCGCACCCACACGATTAGCCTCGATCATCTCAGATTCCATGTCAAACTCCTCCTTCACCCCACCATCCCTAGGTCCTCATGCCAGCTTTTCATTTGATTCCTATCTGATCCTTAGCCCATCCATACTTTGCTCAATTCCCACCCTTCGCTCAGCCTCACCTTATCTCGCCACTACCACTCAGCCTCGCCTTCTTCTGCCACCACCGCTCAACCCCACCTACCCCTACCATCGCCGCTCAACTTGATTTCTCCCTCCATCACTACCCAAACACCCTTGCAACTACTGCCTCTCCAAAAAGTTGTCAACAAAATTAAAACTCAAAAGTTGTCAGCAAAATTGAAACTAAAAAATTGTTAACAAATTGGGAAACCCCAATTTTTTTTTTTCTTTTTGCAATTTTGACAATTTGAAAAGTTGTCAAAAAACTTGAGAGACCAAAATTTTGCAAATATTAAAAAAAAGTGAAGGAGTCATCAAACACAATTTTGTGAAATGAAATTCTTGCCAAATCCTACCATGGCAGAAGGGAGGAGATCACAAGATATCACTCTCGAGAAAATTTACCAGGAACTTTGCCAATGCAAAGAAGAGAGCGTAGCTACAAGACAAGAATTAGAGCAAAGGATATCAACAATTGACTTGAAAATGGATACCTTCAATCAGAATATGGCACTAGTTCAAACTAGCCAAACTACGGGAGGACCAACACACCAAACAACATTAGGAGGACCACAAACATCCATCCTTCCCAGGACTACTAAGTTAGATTTTCCAAAATTCGAAGGTGGTGATCCCAATAACTGGATTTATCGGGCAGAGCAATATTTTTCCTTAAACCAAATTTTGGAAGCACAAAAAGTGCATATTGCATCTTTTCACTTAGAAAATGAGGCTATCCAATGGTACCAATGGTTTGAGAAAACCAACGGCACCCCTACTTGGAAAAACTTTACACAAAACCTATTAGTATGATTTGGCCCTAGCAAGCTCAAAAATTTCACTAGAGCCCTCACCAAATTATGTCAAACCACATCGATACGTGAATATCAAGCAAAATTTGAGAGATTGGAAAACCGCACAATAGGGCTAGATGCCTTGTTTTTTCAGGATTGTTTCATCAATGGATTAAAGGAAGAGATCCGGCTAGAGGTACAAATGTTTAACCCCACGACCATGATACAGACTATTGGATTGGCCAAATTAGCCAAAGATAAATTCAACAACCAACATCGACTCAGAAACATATCTACAACAGATTCACAAAATACTTCCACCAATCAAAAACTAACTAAATACATGCCAATTAAACGCATTAGCCCTAAATAAATGAAGGAAGGAAGAGCAAAAGACCTTTATTTTTATTTTCATGGGAAATTCATTCGGAATCACAAATGTAGTACACCCCAACTTTATATTTTGGATGCAGCTATTCCTTGTCAATCAACACTAGAGGAAGAGAAAATTGAGGTCGAACTAGTGGATGATATACCTATTGATAACCCTCAAGGTCCGTTAGAAATTTCCTTCAACACCCACACCGAAAATTCATCCCTCCAAACTATGAAAGTTCTCGGATCCTTTAAACAACAAAATATTATTGTGCTTATTGACTCTGGAAGTACACATAATCTCATCGACCCACACATGGCAAAACAAACTGACTACTTTATCCATCCTTGTAATACTTTTGAAATCATGATCGGTAATGGGGAAAGAATCACTTGTAATGGGAAATGTCATAATATTAAGCTCACCTTGGGCAATTACACCATCAAACATGACATGTATGCAATTCCATTAGGAGGTTGTGATATTGTTTTAGGTGTGCAATGGCTACGAACGCTTGGCATAATTCAATGGCACCTTGATGATTTATGGATGAAGTTCACACAAAAGGATCACACATATACACTTAAAGGGATAAAATCTGGCCCTTCTCTACTAGCAAGCTCTCATCGCATGGAGAAAGTTGTTCCTAGAGGAGGAAAGGCAAGGGTTACCCATTTATTTTCTCTCCAAGCCATGACAAAGCCACCAACACTTCCACCTTCCCAATATCCTTGCTTGAGGAACAATGATATTAAAATAGTACAAGAACATGAGCACATACTATTAGCAAAATAGAGGATGAAGCTTCTCACTATGAGCTTTGAGGACAAAGCTCCTTTTAAGGAGGGTGGCATGTTAGGACCCTCCTAACATAACCTATTAATTATATTATATTATATTATGTTTATAAAGGGACACATCCCTTCACATTTCACACCTTTTAGTTAGGTATAATAGGACAATGAGGATGTTCCAAAATATCATCCAAGAACATTTATAAATATCAATTGTGGATTCTCCTTACAATTCAAACTACGATTCTTCTTACATGTGGAAAATTTGTCTCAATCACTATCTTTGACGGGTGTGGTTAGAAAGGAACCATAGAGTATTTAATGAGTCTATCCATGATCATCAAACTATCATTGCTAGGATCCTATCCTTTGACAATGAGAATGTGAACCTTATCCCTTTTGATAGCTGTAAACCTCATCTGTAGGAGACCATGATTGCTCAATATTTAAGCTTAAACCTTGTTAGATGAGTCTGTTCCTAGGGTAGTCAACCCTAGAGCCAATGTTAAGTGGTCTCCACCTCCTACGGGTTGGTTTAAGCTTAATTTTGATAGAGCAGCTAAGGAAAATCCTGGCAGAGTAGGCGCTGGTGGCATTGTGCGAGATCATAATGGGAATATGATGCTTGCATTTTTTGAATATTTTGGAACAAGGACAAACAACGAAGCTAAAGCTAGAGCTATGTGGAGAGGCCTTCAAATGACTCAAGACTTAGAAGGCAATTTGATCATAGAAGGAGACTCTATGCATGTTATAAATCTCCTCAATAATTGGAAAACACCTCCTTGGAGGATTAAAATAATTGTTGAAGAGGCTAGGATCCTTTTCCAGGGAAGATAGGATAGAAAAGCCCAACATGTCTTTCGGGAAGCTAACAAAATTGCTAATAAGCTGGCCAATTTGGGTGTTGATGGTGACGGACTTTTCAAATGGGAACATGGTGTCCCGAGTGAAGTAGAGGAGCTTATTCAACAAGAATGCCAAGAATGATAGTTGAATTTACCAACAGGGAAGGCACTGTAAGTTCGAAGACTAGGAGTATTCCTGTCTCTTTTTTGAATTGGACTCATAATAAAAATTATCTGAGCTGTCAGTCTTCATGGATGCTGCTTGGAAATACCACAAAGACTAATGGGGATAGTCACATGTTAGATAACATGGCTCCTAGTCATCTTAGTAATTTGAGGTTGGTTGATAATCATAGGGAAGGAAATAAATGACAATATAAGACTTTGAACCAAAGCCACGTGGACCACCAGATAGCCATCGCCATAAATCTAGCCAACAGGTTCACTTCTCCAAGGCTGATTGGCCAAGATAGTATGTGGTACCAAAGCATGTCATATACTGAAGAAAGAAATTACCAAAGAATTATTAAGAGTAATTGTCAATACAGAGCTTGTGGGAGTTTTTTTCAGTACTCTGCTATGTGTGTCTACAACTTTTTTTTTCTCCATTGTCTCAAGGAAGGGATCCGTGTCTTTTTATTTTTTGTAATTATGATGCATGTGTGTTTTCTCGGGGCATACCCAAAATTTTGTATGGGAAGTTTCTTTTTGATAACAGGCTATGTGCCTTACCGGATGTTCATCAACAACCCTAGGCTGATTTTTGTAAAAGGTTTTGGGTCAACCTGTAAAACCCGATATTAATGCTATAGTATCTTATCTACCAAAAAAAAAACTATGATTCTTCTTAAACATCAATTCTTCTTTCTAGTTGCATTCAATTCACATTTAAATACTTGACATCTTAACATGATCACCATTTGTGAATAAAAAATTAAGAAACACCAATACAAAATATAAAAGGACAATAAGCATAGTAATACACAAAGATTACACAAGATAGATAAACATTTTATTGATGTGAGTGGATCTAAAAATGATACAATCAATGTACCCCCAATGTGGGGTTTTTATAATGATTTTTTTGCGATACAAATTTTTGAAATTACTAGGGTTCTCTGAAATCTTAGTTCAAAATTATATATGGTGACTTCACGCTTGTCTTCGATTCCAACGAGGTTGTGGGTGGGCCTGTATATCCTAAAATGGCCATCCTAGCTTCAAAAACTTTCAAATATATGATCCTATACCTACAACTAGAAAAACAACAACAGAGATTAGAAGCACCTATGAGGGCTCCACAATGTGAGACCCTCAAAAATATAAATCAACTAAACCCTAGATGTTGAATGTAATACTAAAAATAGAAGTGCAAGAAAATGAAATAAATTCAAAAAAAATTATTACCTTGTCAACACAATGATTTCTGTTTCTGCTTCAATTAGTGATGATCGTGGGGATTTTTGAACAGTGCTCGAGGGTCATAAGAGTGTATATATACTACATAAAACACCTAGAGATATTCTATTATGGTAGCATATGCACTAGGGTGTTCTGTGATGACAAAAGATGCACCAGAGAATTCTATGATGACAACAGATGCACCAGGGTGTTCGAGGCCTAAAGAAGGTATCATAGAACTAGATCTGGTTCTACACGAGTTATGTGGCAACATATGTGAATGATACGAGGGAGATGATGGATGGAAAGAGTGAAAGTGAAGTGGTTAGAGTAGATTGTTAGGGATTTAGACCTTCTGAGAATTCTTTGCGAATATTCATTGACAAAATCCAAACTCAAAAAATCAAGAATTCAAGATTAAGGGAGAGCTTAGGGTCTTGATTTATCAATATGAATCCTCTTTTATAATATTCCCTTGAACATGTTAGGGTTTCGAAAACACAAAATGAGTGTCCAAGATTAAAACATGAAGAAGGGTGGAGATTAAATTTGGGTAAGTGGCATGGATTGATGTGGATGGATGGCTGAGATTAAAATGTGGTGGATGGATAGAAATAATTTATATAAATACGTATATATTTATTGAAAATATATAAATATAACATATAAAATATTAATATTTAAATATATATTAAACAAATATGTATATATATATATATATAATGGAGTGTTATGATTGAAGGACACAGATGGATGACAAGTGGCTAGATTTTTGTGTCTACATGGTGGAATTTTATATGAATGGGTTTTTACTTGAAAAATACATGTGTGGGTGAATGAATACTCTTTTTCCTATTAGAATTTATTAGTTTTGTTGTATGAATGACTGTTGTACTAAGTTTATTCTAATATGAGTGTAACGATGGATTTGGTTATGACTGTGTTGGTAAGTTTAATCCACGAATGGGATTGTGAAACTTTCGAGGGTAAACTGGATGAAATGAAAGTTCTACTTACGTTCGTGTAGGTAAGTTTTATCAAATAAAAGATATTTAGGATTTAAATGAATTGGTGTGTTTCTTTAAGAACTTGTTATATTGCTTCTATTGGGTAGTTGACATTTGCATGTAGAACTATTTGGTTCATATATTTCCTAATTAAGTGATTGTGGAGACTTGAATTCTAGAATAGACGAAATAATTCATCTATGTTGGCTTGCAATATAGAGTGTGTACTATTTTTTGTTGAACTATTGATCTCTAGAAGAGGAATGTTCAATTTTAGAGTACATATTTTCTATTGAGAGTTGTGTATAGGTAGCTTTCATGAGTTTACCAAGGGCCTCATGTGTTAAGATTGCAGGAACTTGATAATAATGCAATATGAGTTGATCACGGACCAGGACTATAGACGAAGGTTATTTTGAGTGGTAATTTTACTCAATTGCAAAACCACACACCCTTCAGATTTTTATCACAAAATCCTCTCTTGCAAAGAAGTTAAAAAAAAACTTCTCCAAGGTTTCACTATATAAGCATTGCACATGTGTATTAGTAATCTCAATGAAGATATATCAAATAAGTTCTAGGAATACCTTAGTGATTACAAGTAACTATTAACAAGGGGCTTGTGTTGGTTTATTTTATCATGCTATAATAATGATTGTTCATGAAACTTAAAGAAATTCAAATGTGAATTGGCCCTCATATGACCATGATGTAAAGCATTAATTCATTTTATCTTGAAATGTTTTAAGGTAGATTTTATCTTATTTTGGTTAAGTAGATTTTAAACAAGTTTTATCTTGCATTAAACCCTACTTTGAATATGAAAATGAAGATTAAAATCTATATATGAATGTGAATATGAAATTATGAATAGATTCATTCAATGTCGCTTCTATCATGAAGATAAAGATAGCCTTTGATATAATAAATAAATTATCCCTCTTTTATGAAATTAATTTTCATAAAGAGATGACAATTTATTACTTTAAAATAATGGCCTTAAAATGTCATTATAAATTATCCCTCTTTAATGAAATCATAATTTTCATAAAGAAGAAATAATTTACTGCTTCAATAACAATAGCCTTTGATATAATGTATAAATTACCTTTCTTTAATGAAATCAGAATTTTCATAAAGAGAGGTGAATTTATTGCTCTAAAAACGGTGGCCTATGGAATGTCATATATACTACCCCCATTTAATGAAATTGTGATTTTCATAAAGGGAAGTTCATTTATTTCTTGCGAATCAAAATGCAAAGCTAACAAAATTAATTTACCTTTGAAACATGAAAAAATGCAAAATTCTAAAATTATAAAATCCTTATAAAATAGTAACTTTCAACAATTTTTATAAATTCTAAATGGCTTCGGAATGAGATCGAACTTGTTTCAAATGAAATATTGAAGTTCATTCTTTATGCCCATGCATTTATTTTTGGAGTTTTATTTTTATTTTTAATCGCAAAAGTATTGAAAAATCTACAAAAAGGAAGGGTTAGAAGAATAAAATAAAGTAAATAAAATAACAGAAATAAAATGGATTGCTGCAACTCAAATATTTCCTACAAACCCTACAAGCATTAGTATTATACATTAAAACCAACATTAGTGTGACCCGAATTCACACAGTCAAACAACTAATGCAGTGCAAGCTTCTAAGGAAATGGTGCAATATATCGAGGAAGAACACACAAGTAAACCATAAAAATGCATAAGCTTGATGTGTCTCCAATATATTGCAAAAAAAATCTTCAATATTAAACATATGTGCAGAAAAAAATTGCCCCAAAATAGGCATCATGTAGTGAAAAGCAAAGTCCAGTAGGATGGTAAAATCAATCCAGCCATGGCTTTCAAAATGGTCAAGCCTCTGGGCTGCAAAAATTCCAGTCCCTTATTCTCTATTTAGATGGGTATTTGAATTTTTTGAGTTTTCATTCTCCATTCTGTTATCCCTTTCGTCTTCTATTTTGGTTTCCAAAGATTCTTCATTTTTTCCCCTTTATTCTTTGGGCTTCCAACCATTCAGCCTCCTTTTTTTTTTATTATCAAAATGCTTTCCCCTTTGTCGCTCTCCCATTTGTCTCAATGTAACAACCATGAAATCATATTCAAACTACTACAAAGGTCTCAAGCACATCATAAAACAATCCATCAAAAAGGGTAATGATTCTTTGTCACATTTATACGAGGAAATTTAGACCTTTATTTATTTCAAATGATCGAATCTCCCTTTATAAATTCACCTTATCCTTTGGGTTAGCCACATGGTGCAATATATCTATGAATTTTTGGCAAAAATCAGCCTCATGGCCACACATATTCTAGGATTCATATTCGTTGTCACACTGCTCTGAATAAACCAGGTACTGACACAAGATTTGATAATGTAATTCAAAACCATTGTTGAAGTTTCTAGACCTAGATCATGCTGCAACCTTGGTATTTAACATATGTCATATTCATATCAGGGATGTTGAATGTGCTACCTTTGTACTTATTTCCTCTAACGATGTGGTTGCCACACTCACCTAAATTTCATTTTACATGACCATTATTTAGGGCATGTATTGACCAACATTGACCAACCATTTTACGTTATAGCACAAAAAAAATACTATTATATAATGTGCTAAAATAAACTACCATCTAAACCTGGTGTTCAATGCCATCCTCTAGTTTTGAATGCTTTCCATGTAATCACCGCTACCATTGGTCTAGGGCATTCACATGAACATCATCGTGGATATCTTCCATTGATGGCCCTTATCTGATGTCCATGACCTATATATCTACAATACATCTAGCATGAAACTCCAGATACCATAGAACTAGACCTTACCCCTGATGACACTTCACAGTTCATTCTATAAATTTTCATCCTTACCTTGGCCTTGTTGGTGAGATTTATGACCGACGTCACTGATTATGCTCCATAATTTGGATTGCGATTAATTTTTCACCACCTTCTCCATATTCACTTTCATGTATGCATTACATCCTCAATATTATCACCCCCAAAGTTCATACTATGATCAGTTGTCCTCAACACATTCTTATATTACCTCATTGTTCGTCATCAGAGCCTATATTTTATAAACAAAAGTCTACCATGTAAAATCATGGACACTACTAATGATAATATTGTTTTTCATCCCTCAAAATTTATCCATAATCTACCTATGCATCCCTTATGTTTGTCATTTTGGGTTCATCCTCATTTGCATTGCAACCTCGATTTTTATGTCTCTTCAATTATCGTGTAATGTACCTCTACACTGTGAACAACCCCATTTCATTTAGCATTATTCCTACCAATCAACATGGCATCCTTATGGGTGATTGATCACTCCAATTGCTCAAGAAATTTGATGATGATAGGTGTTAGTACCTTAACTCCCCTAACCTCATGATCTTGCACTATATCCTTGATATCGGTCCTCGCCACCTAGCCACATCCTATCCAATGCGGTCTAGTCATCGTCGATGTTGCCACGTAAACCTCTACGTCAGCATACCCACTAATAACCTCTACTATTACACCCAAGTACCCAAGTTCCCTACCTAGTCAACTATTGCCCACCTTTCTAACGTCAATCACCTACACCAAGAGGACGTATTTTAATTTCTTCGAATTTAAATAAAACATCTTAAATTAAATTGAAACTTTAACATAGTCTTCATGCGCTTTAATGAGCATAGTACACAAAGAATTTCATGAAAACTTGATTTTATTTCATTTATTATTATTATTATTATTATTATATATGTATATAATAATATATTTATTTTTATCTTTATTTTATTTTATTATATATATTATTTTTATCCTTTACTTTATTTTGATTTTATTTAAAATGTAGATTAATCAACTTTTAAAGAAAAATTTAACTTTTAAAATCATAATAATGAGAAAGCATTATGCACTCAAAATTTAAAATCCTTAATTTCAATCCAACAATTTAATAATACACACTAAATGCTTTAGAAGAAAAAAAGAAGGTACTACCCAACAAGGAACCTTGGAAACTGCATTGCAAACATCAAGGATGAGACCTATCAAAATCATTGCTCTAAGGATACCAAAATTCTAAAAAATCAAATTTAAAGGTGGGTCCCCATATTTGGAGTACGTTGTGGAATAGCCACAACAAATGATGACTCTTTTGGGAAATGCTCCTGAGCATTTTGGGTGAAGAACCCAATCTAAAATGAGAACAAAAATATTAGAAAAAAATAATTATTTAGCGATATCCCAAGAAGTTGGGGGTAAACAACTTCGAATAAAACAATTAATCCATTTGCCTTTGCTTAGTGTGTGACAAAGTGATTCATTTTGTATCCTTGAAACTATCTAGATTCCATCATTTATTTTGCATTTAGGCTATAAGGCATGACTCATCAAATGAAAACTTTTACAAATAGAGCCCTACTGCCAATCAGGCATCTATAGCCCTGGTAGGGTTTATATAACTCACCCTTGTGTTTGCTTAATATTTTACAAAGCCTTTATTATAATCAAGTTGTGTCTAGATAGAGACCTACTATCGGTAAGACGTTCATAGCCTCAATAGAGTTTATCTTTTTGATTTGATCAAGATTTTCAATGCTCGTTTTCTTTTTCTTTTTTCTTTTTTTATAGATTTGCAATAATTTATGTATCACTAGGTTTAGAAAGCATAGAGATAGAGTGTGTGGAATTTTTTCCTTAATTTTCAAATCAATATAACTTCATTCTATAGGACTTCCAAAAATACCCTTTAATATATGTGAGTTACATGTGGAGATTTAGCTAAATGTTTAATTGTTCTACTATCCACCATTTTAGTCCCAAAATCTGAGCATGATCGTAAAATAACTCATCCCCTTTTTTCAGGTTCATCTACTTTCAGATTAGGTATTCCAACCTACTCAAAAAAGGAACACAAAAAAACACAAGAGGACATTAGTTAGCGACCACAAAACATCACCTTAAAATAATAGAACAACCCAAAACACAAAACTAAAGCACAAACCAAAACCTAACCTAATCCAAAAAAGTAAAATAAAATCTAAAATTAAGGACAAAGCACAAAAACATCAATGCTAAATAAAAACATGAAAACCAAAGGTATATACAATGATATCCACTATGGTACAAGATGGTGCAAAGATTTGAGCCATCACTTCCCTGGATCCCAAACATGATTAGCACTTTTCAAAAGACAAATACCATGATATGTATGCCAAGCTTTATAGAAATCCAACCAAAATAATATGGGGCCACATAAAACAAAAACTTTCATTTTGCCTCTCTCACCCCACCAATTTGATTCCATGGCATTAGCAATTCCATTTTAAAGCTTCAAAAAATTAAACTAATAAGACAATAATTTATTTTCAATTCTTTCTTGCTCATTCAAAGAGGTGTAAATTTCAAAATATGATTCATCACTTTGAATTAAGTTCTCATTTTCACAAGCACATAAGATTTCCTTTAAATATGAGGCTATTTTTGAAAATTTTGAAACCAAATCATCATCCATATATTTAGGCCAATCATGACTAAATTACAAGCATATATAATATCTATCAAATGAGTATCATCATAAGTTTGTATCCTAGATTCAATTGTTACTTGTTGATGCACTTGATTCAATAACTCAAGCCTATCTATTTATGTTTCATTCGACAAAGAAATATCATTAGTGGTATGAGGATAAATTGAGTCAAACTCTTCATCAACCACAAATGGTATTTCATCATCAATGGCATTTGAATCCAAAAACCACTTAGGTAAACCTTCACTAGGAGTTTAAATGGTGGAAAATAAAAGGTGAGATTTTAACTTTGGCACATTTCCATTTACCAATACTTGAAGAGGATTTGCAAATTATTATTTCTCATGATCTCCATCATCATCATATAGTCATTCATCTTCATTCGTGACTTGTTCATCAAAGACACTAAAATTAAGCACCCAATTAAAAACATGTCCATCCTTTTCAAACAACGAGTCTTGTCTATCTAGGGATGTTTTGCATAACACATGCTCCTGAGGAACCGTTTGAGTTAATTCAGATAAAGTAATATTTTCAATTGGATCATTAATTATATCAAAACCAAACCATTTAGGTTGTAGAATTTCCTCATTTTGAGATGGCATAGACATTGTAGAGCCCCAAGGTGGATCAATATTTTTAATTCCATACCCTTCAAAAGGGACCAAATTAAGTAGTTCTCCTTATTTATCCATGGTAGTAGAATCACTATCATTTTCCAACACTTGGTAAGAATCCATATCTTCTTCCAAAACTTTCTCATATTGTACAAGACTTGTAATATCCTCATATGAGAATACATTATATTATCCTGTATATTGATTGACACAAAAAATTCATTAGAAGGTTTGGAGTGAGCATGTTCTTCCCATTTCTTATTAACCAACCATACTATTTCTTCCTCAAAATATTCAAGAAATTCTTCTTCAAATTATTCCTTGTCATCATCTCAAGGATGTTTAAGGCTTTGATCATAAAATTTAATCACCTCATCCAAATTTATGGAAGATCTTGATTCATCACATGTTTCAAAATCAGTCCAAGCTAGGATCCCTCAATTATTCGAAAGAATATCACTTTTAGTATCTTTGACCTTTGTCTCATGAGGATGATTTGGAGCATCATTAAGATACACATCTTGATGCCTTTGTTCTTGTAATTGAGCGATGTTTCATTTAAGATATAGAACTAGTATTTGTAACTTGTCTTACATATCAAGTGAAGCGAGTGATTCATTAGAAAGGCCAACAAATTTCTCCCATTTATTCCACCAATAATGATCATCTTTCAAAATTGGGGTGTGATGCTCAACCATACCTTCGCATTCTTCAAATTCATAAATGGGTTGATATTCAAACTCACCTTCACCTTCCTTGTATGGTTGAATTATTTTCAAAATGGGCTACTCTTTGTATTAAATCTTACAAGATCACAATCCACATTTGTAACCCATGATTCAATTTTATCACAATTTGGAAGGTGTGGGTTTTCTTGACCATCAGTTTCAACACTCTCATCCAAAAGATCTTCCAAGAACAAATGGTGAAATTTTGTTATGTCTTCGAATTCATTTATTGATTTTATTTCAACCTCAATATCAACCACTTTTGATGGCTCAAGATTTTATATAATGGGATCATCCTAATCCTCACTTGTAAACCAAAACTTTGAGCCCCTCATATCCATTTCATCACAACTTGACTCATGTTGGCTTTCTTGATCATCCACTTTAATGATTTCCTTTGAATTTCTAGAGAATTTTGAACAAGCATTCACTTCAATGTAATTCATATCTAGACCTTCTCCATTATCTAAGGGAGCATAAGATGGAATATCATTGAGATTAGTATCATGAAATTGATTCCTAGGATGATTTGAAAGTGTACTTTGATGTGCTTGTTCTTGTAATGGAACCATATCTCTACTTAACTTCTCGGACAACCTCTTTAGATATTTTACTTCTGATACAAGCTCCTTGGATTGGATGGTAGAAGTGTTAGGATTATTTGGATTGACCTGACTAGGAAAATCCTGAACACCTATTTTTATGGCTCCATGATTGACCAAATGGTTCTCTAGTAGTAATGGAGTGGTTGGATGGATATATGTGAAGCATATTTTGGAGTATAAGTGGGCATGGTAGGATAAAATTTATTATAAGGAAAAGTTTTCAACATCAAATTCTTATGTTTCCATGTCTATTTTATCATCGGGGTTTGATTGTAAGCCCCTAGTTGTCCTACCATAGGTAATTTCTCCATACCAAAACCTTGTAGCCTTAGTTTTTGTTCTACAGTCATGGCTTCTATGTAGGTCGAGGCAAGAGTAGTGACCAAAGGATTTTTCCTAGTGAACATGGCAAGCAAGGGATCCAATACCCCAAAGTATATTTTAAGGGCATCACTTTGCACAATAGTAAAGGGATCAATCAATCTTGCATAGAGATTTTGAAATCTCATGTTGAATGTTCTCAATGGATTAATAGGTTCCCTCCTGCAAGAAGTAAATTGATGATAAATCATGGCAATATCTATGGGCAATCTAAATTGATTGATAAAAGTGTTTCTAATTGGGCCTAGGATGTAATAGAACCAATAGGTAGATTGATGTACCAATAATATGTCGTAACATCTAGGCTCTAAGAAAACAATCTACAAGCCACATCCTCATGTTCAACTTTTTATCTAATTAAGGTATCCACATAGTATTGAATGTGCTCCTCAAGTGATTTTATGCCATTGTGTTTAAACTTGGGCAAAAATTCCTCTATGTTCTTGGGTATGTCATGAGCATCTCCCCCAATAATCAAAGGATTGTCATGCACCCCATACCACTTTCTAGCATTTGTAGTCATTTTATTAAGTTGTAATCTGATTAATAATGACAACAACAAATGATTGTTAGTAATGCCTCAGGATAATAAATATACTTCAAAGATGGTTAGGATCAACCAAACTACATGCATCAAAAAAATTAAACCACTACATCAAAGAACATTCTCCAATTTGTAAAAAGGTTAGCATTAATACATCATCAATTAGAGAACATTAGAATCAATGAGAGTGATCATATGTAAACAAAAATTCGTTAGTCCAAACCAATGGCTTCAAATAAGCTCTCAAGTAACAATGAACAATATATAGCATTTAGAATCATAATAAAATAAACCACTTCAGGCCCTCCTAGCACCAAAATGTTGAGTGGTAATTTTACCCAATTGTAAAACCACACTCACCCTTAGGATTTTGATCACAAAACCCTCTCTTTTAAATAAGTTAAAAACAAAACTTCTCCAAGGTTCCTCTATATAAGAATTGCACATGTGTATTAGTAATCTCAATAAATATATATCAAATAAGTGTTAGTAATACCTTAGTGATTGTAATAAACTATTAACAAGGGTCCTGTGTTGGTTTATTTTATCATGCTATACTAATGATTGTTCATGAAAATTAAAGAAATGCAAATGTGAATTGGCCCTCATATGACCACGATGTAAAGCCTTAATTCCTTTTATCTTGAAATGTTTTAAGGTATATTTTATCTTCTTTTGGTTAAGTATATTTTAAACAAGTCTTATCTTGCATTAAACCCTACTTTGAATATGAAAATGAATATTAAAATCTATCTATGAATGTGAATATTAAATGATGAATAGATTCATTTAATGTCACTTCTATCATGAAGATAAAAATAGCCTTTGATATAATAAATAAATTATCCCTCTTTGATGAAATTAATTTTCATAAAGAGAACAATTTATTACTTGAAAATAATGGCCTTAAAATGTTATTATAAATTATCCCTCTTTAATTAAATTATAATTTTCATAAAGAAGAAATAATTCATTGCTTCAATAACAATATCCTTTGTTATAATGTATAAATTACCTTTCTTTAATGAAAACAAAATTTTCATAAAGAGGTGAATTTATTGCTTCGAAAACGGTGGCCTATGGAATGCCATATAAAATATTCCCTTTAATGAAATTGTGATTTTCATAAAGGGAATTTCATTTATTGCTTACGAATAAAAATCCAAAGCTAAAAAAATTAATTTGCCCTTGAAACATGAAAACATGCAAAATTCTGAAAATATAAAATCCTTATAAAATAGTGACTTTCAACAATTTTTGTAAATTCAAAATGGCTTCGAAATGAGATCAAAATTGTTTCAAATGAAATATTGAAGTTCAATATTTACGCCCATGCATTTATTTTTGGAGTTTTAATTTTTTTCTATTTTTATTATAATCGCCAAAGTATTAAAAAATATGCAAAAAGGAAGGGTTAGAAAAAAAGAAAAAGAAAAGAAATAACAAAAATAAAATGGAATGCTGCAATTCAAAAATTTTCCACAAACCCTGCAAGTGTTAGTATTCTGCATAAAAACCAACATTAGTGTGACCCGAATTCACGCAATAAAAAAACTAATGTGGTGCAAGCTTCTAAGGAAATGATGCAATATATAAAGGAAGAACACACAAGTAAACCATAAAAATGCATAAGCTTGATGTGTATCCAATATGTTGCAGAAAATATCTTCAATATTAAAAATTGTGCAAAAAAACTCTACCCCGAAATAGGCATCATGTGGTGAAAAAAAATTCCAATAGAATGGTAAAATCAATCTAGCCATGGCTTCCAAACTGGTCAATCCTTTGGCCTACAAAAATTCCAGCTCCTTATTCTCCATTCGTATGGGTATTTTAAGTTTTTAAGTTTTCGTTCTCCATTCTATTATCCCTTTCATCTTCTATTTTGGTTTTCAAAGATTCTTCATTTTTGCCTCTTTGTTCTTTGGGCTTCCAATCATTTGGCCTCATTTTCATTTGATTATCAAAATACTTTCCCCTTTGTCTAAATGTAACAACCACAAAATCATATTCAAACCGCTACAAAGGTCTCGAGCACATCATAAAACGATCTATCAAAAAGAGTAAATATTCTTTGTCACATTTCTATGAGGAACTTCAGAAATTTATTTGTTTCAAATGATCGAATCTCCATTTTAAATTTACCTTATCCTTTGGGTTAGCCACATGGTGCAATATATCTATGACTTTTCAACAAAAATCAGCCCTGTGGCCACACACATTTTGGGAGTCATATTCGCTGTCGCACTGCTCTAAATAAACTAGACACTGACACAAGCTTATACGACATAATTCAAAACCATTGTTGAATTTTATAGATCTAGATCATGTTGTAGCCTTGGTATTTGACATCTATCATCTTCATCTTAGGTATGCCAAATGTGCTGCCTTTGTACTCCTTTCTTCTGACAATGTGGCTACCACATTCATCTAAATTTCATTTTAGATAACCATTATTTAGGGTATATATTAACTAAAATTGATCACCCTTTTAAGTTATAGCACATCAAAACCACCATTGTATAATATGCTAAAATGAACTACCACCAAACCCTGGTGTTCAATGTTATCCTCTAGTTTTGAATACTTGCCATGTAATCACTGCTACCACTGGTCCAGGGCAATCACATGAATGTCACCATGGATATCTACCATTGATGGCCCTTCTCCTATGTCCATGACCTCTATAGCTACAATACATCCTACGTGAAACACCAGATACCACAAAACTAGACATCACCCCTGATGACACTTCATAGTTCATTCTAAAAATGTTCATCCTTATCTTGGCCTTATCGATGAGATTTGTGACTGACGTTGATGATTATGCTTCATAATTTGGATCATGATTACTATTTCACCACCTTCTCCATATTCACTTCTATGTATGCATAACATCCTTGTTATTATCATCCCCAAATTTTGGATTGTGCTCAGTCATCCTCAATGCATTCTCATATTACATCATTGTTCGTCATTGGAACCTCCATTTTGTAAACTAGAGTTTTCCATATAAAATCATGGATACTACGAATGATAATATTATTTTTCATCCCGTAAAATTCCTCCATTGTCTCTCGATGCATCCCTATTATATTTTTTTATGGGCTCATCCTCATTCATGTTGCGGCCTCAGGTTCAATGTCTCTTCAATTGCCATGTAATGCATCTCTACACTGTGAACAACCCTATTTCATTTAGCATTATTCTTGTCAGTCAGTGCAACATCTCTATGGGAAGTCAATCGCTCCAATTGCTCAAGGACTTTGATGATGATAGGAGTGAGTACATTATTGGAAATTTTGAGTCCCTAAGCTAAAATTTATCATTGATGTCAAAAGGACCTATGTAAGTAAGCACTATGATTTTGCTCCACAAAGATATTCATGAGAAGCAAAGGTTTTGATCAAAGGTTCTAGAAGGGATGCATGGCATTTGGTTCCAAAAGGAGCTTCAAGGGAATCTTAGCAAAAGGTTTTATTTAAAACCAATGGATGGCAGATTTGAAATGGGTTTTTCTTAAAACCCAAGTTGGCTTTTCGTTTCATCGAAAAAGGTGCCATAGTGATGGAGAAATTTAATTTTAAAGGTTTAGTTTAAATTTTAATTTATTTAAAATTTAAATTTTAATTTTAAAATTAAATAAAAGGTTTTTCCCTCCTTTCTTATTGGCACTGCCGATGTCATGAGGGCAATGTTAAAAGGGCCAACGTATTCACATTGAAGTATGGCTTATATAAATAAGCCAAAGGTTTTCCATTTAATAAACCTAAGTTGTGTCACATGATTTTCGAAAACCATAAGTATTTCTCCATCCGAATATTGCATAGCAAATTTCATGGAGTGTGATGTGGTAGTCAAGTCGTGGGCGGTCAAATTTTTTGTGCCTTGTGAGGAAAGCACACACAATTTAAGTAAGATAGTGCCCAAGGCACTCACATAGGTAGTGGTAGCTCACACGGCTTAGCTGCCGCTTGGTAGCATGGTGGGCAGTGGTAGCTCACACGGCTTAGCTGCCGCTTTGAGGTATGCACTCCGACTCCAATATTTGCGGGGGTAAATATTTTAATTAAAATATTTGCTTGCTAAGGTTTGATTATGATTTTTGTGGGAGATATAAGGTTGAGCAAGATTTAATATTTTAATAAGGTTTGATATTTGATTAATGTGAGATATTGCCTAAGAAAGCTTTGTGATTATTTTTGAGTGCAAAAGTGTTGAAAGGAAGGATATAAAATATTTGATTTTGTATACACCTAATACGCATCATACCGAGGGTGACTACTCATATGGACATGCTACAAAACCATATGAAGGATCCTGGATAGACTCCAAGATAGAGCAGTGGTTCTAACCACTCAATTTAGGCATTTTAGCCTAAGCAGTTTGAACCACAGCCCAGACCTACGGTCTCTATTTTGAACCGCGGTTGACACCTGCAGTATCCAGTCTGGACCACAACTATGATCTGTAGTTTGAATTGGAGTTCAATTAGGCCTTCCATCCGAGCCAAATCAGTTGGAACGGCCAAGAGATCTAGGAGGTAGTTGGAGGACGAAAGATTCCAGAGGCTTCCATCCCAACTATCCTAACCAACCTTCTTGATATTGGCTTCTCCATGAATCCACACCTAGCCCTAGGGGTATGCTATAAGTAACCCCATTTTTCAATGGGGAAATAGGGAGGACTAAAGAGAGATAATTTTCATAGTGAAGCGTTGTCGAATTATAGAGCAAACTAATTGATCAAGAGAGCAGTGAAGCCCTATCAAATTGCATAACGACCTTGTGCATTTGAGAGCCCCTTTGCTATCCATTCAATGATCAATTAGCCATGGATGCCCTAGGTGCCTAGGAGGATCAAGAAACACAAATTTAGGTGAATGAAGGCCCTTCATAGTGATTTGAACACCAAATCTATCATAGGATGACAAAGGCGACCCTTGAACATCAATTTAGACAAGGAGGTCAAGCCCACTACCCCTAATTCTGAGGGTAAACACATTAGAGGTCAAACCGTGGTTGCTAGCCACGGTTTACACTGCAGACCGCCCCTCACAACTTTAGTTTGTAACAAGTTAGAGATCACCTTACTCAGTTTGCTTTTTACTACATAGATCACCTTACTCAGTTTGATTTTTACTGCATAGGTTAGTCAGATTAGTTCTTTCATAGGTTAAATTGCATTTTTAGAGAAAATTTTACCATAGGAATTAGGAATTTTATGTGTTGTAGTGGGTAGAGGTATATTGGATCTTTTTGATGTTTTATTGCTTTCAATTCAACATTTGTTCAATGCATCATGTTTTTATTCATGTTTTGTATATTGTAGTGTAATTCTTGATACAATTACAATAGCGTAGAACCTTTCTTTATGCTTTTTTGTTTCATTAGTTTGATGGCATTTACATGTATAATCCTCTAAAAGGGCCTCATCACGAGAGGCTATCAATCTATATAATAATGCATTGTTGTTTCTTGTTCATAGGGAGACAGGTGCAGAAAGGAGCCTATTCCATAATCCTTCCACATCGTGGAGAAGGGGGTTAGATCTACCCCAAGGAAGTTTGTGAGCAATCACCAGAGCAAATCTACAAGTGCGCCTATATTGTTGAGGGCGTTGGCTATTGCAAACATTTGTATCATCTTTGGAGTGACCCCGAGGGGGGTATTTTTGTAACCCGAGATCCTTTGAAAATCAATACAAGAATACTTTGCATTAGTTGGCATTATTCATTCGATTTGTGCATTTTTGTGTGGATATTTATGTTTTCAATGGTATGGATTAGTACACTAGCTGGGCGCATGCTCTGCGGTTGTGTCAGATGGTGATCACGATGGGACCCACAATTTTGGCATTGAATTATAACTATTCTTGGATTTTTTTGTCCACCAGTGCTAACCACAGATTTCAGCTGCTTATTTTTTGGCCCATGGTTGTAACCTACGGTCTCCACTACAGCCCGCAGGTCGGACCTGCGGTTCATAGAGGAAGAAGAAGACAACAAAGAAATCAGTGGGCAACAGAGCAGGAGCTGAGGTAGGTCCTAATTTCACCTTATGTATTCAACTTTTTGCTTTGTATCTTTCCAGAGATCATCGAATCACTGCAAATTAGGAACAAAAATATAAGGGGTCAATGAATACGTCCTAATTTGCATTTGATTTCCATTTAGTGGAAAGGCATTGTTGGGAATAGCAGACCTCTAAGTGCAGTCTATCCCTAAATACAATGACCTTGATAAATATTGTGTGTTGTTTGCATGCTTGAGGTCCAATCAGCGGCCATGTCATTATAATTGCATCGTCAAAATATCATGTAGGACATTAGCATGCATTATTTTTGAATGCGAAACGTTCCTTTTTATTTTCATATACATCATGTAGGAATGGTCAGTGTGCTCTGTGATGAATTTGTCATTTTCATAAAATTTAAGGAAATACACACACCACGTATCATTTAAACATCAGTGGCATTGGGATCTCACATCCAACCCGCTCAATTGAGACCAACAGTGGATGTTATTACCACTTGGTTGGCTCATTTGAAATTTTACTATCGGGACCCACTCGTTGCCAAGGCTGACCCAAGAACTGTCCTATCCATGTAAAATAGCATGCACTCTTCCTCGAAAGGGTGTATCACTACGTATGATGTGTTGGGTGAGGGTTGGTAGTACCTATGCTACTTCGTTTAGTATGGATGTCATTACCATATTCGACTTGTGTGAGTATATAAGTGAAATTCAATTTAACTGAGTTTAAAATCCAACAATCTTTCAAGACATGCAAGAGTTTCTAACACTGATACAACACATCTAAAAACAACATCAAACAGTTCAGGGCTCACAATCAAACATTTAAAAGAGATAATCACCATTTGTTTACATTGTCTGCATAATAAAATACATCTAGATGTCAGGAACACAAATTGTGAACACACAGGATGATTAGCAAAGGTCTAGGACCGATGCCCATGATCAACCCCCAACTGGTTCATAGCAGCATGTGTCGAGTCCTCATACACATGAGTGAACCGAACGACGTTCAACTAGCATTAGAGGCGATAACTCGACACAGGTAGATCCCATTGAGCAGACCCCCGATAAAGGAGCTTCAGTACACTCCTCTAGGCACAAGACTAAGTGTGGAGCTTCTTAGTACAAGGATGCTCTGCTCCAAAGCCATTATCAAGATCGCACTACATGCGCGTCCATAGGATCAACCAAGGAATATGTGGTGCAAGGGACCAAGTTGGTTCCCATACGTACTAGGTCCACAGGAGGTTCTAACCCTCCACCATCAGAGTATAGATGAGTCAGAGATCCACCCATTCAGGGGCAAGAATACAGGCTTGTTTCCAAGCATAGGTCCATCCATACTCCCATGCATGGCTAACCATACAAGATCACCATTGATATATCAAATATGAGATCTAATGGAATACCACCGCATGAGTGATGGAGGTCTAGATAGCTATATGGTCTAGGTAGTGTTCTTGAGAAGCTAGGTTGCAAGCCTACAGCTCCGCCCACTCATGCTCTGAGTGAGCGTAGTGACAGTTGTATCAAGATCACTAGAGAGCATGGAGAGGCTTCTAAACACCCTCATGTCACATGTCCACCATCCACACATCTGTTTGATGGGTATAAAACCCATAAGGTGGCTCACACAAAGCATGCACATTGAAGGTCTCCTATGACTGACCAGATCAATAGATCACACAGACTAGTATCCAAGCAAAGATGTTAGCTACTCCAAAATCAATTGGATGATGCTCGCCTAGAGAGGCAACATATTGAAGATGAAAATATTCAAGCGCAAAGGCTCTTACTGTAGAGATTATATGAGTAGTGCATGTGTAAATAGCATATTCTAGCTCAAAAGGAGTGCATAGAGCAGGAGGATCAGCTAGCCAAGGCTGGCCTATACCCTCCCAAATACCATAGAGAGTGTGTGCATAGAAGGGCTGTGTCCCTAGCCGATATACATGAGGAGTGAAGAGACACTCGTATCGATGCCAGTGCCCAATAGAGGGAGCGACTGCCATCACTCAATAATCTTAGACAGAGGCAGCATGAGCACATAGATGCAGACAGATACGATCAGGGCTACCCTAAGAGTTCCCAGGTTGAGGAGGAGGAAGATCCATGTCCTCCACCTCCCCTAAAGAAGGCATTACCTCCTAGACCACCTCCACGATAGCTTAGGGGGGAGGAATTTTTGTCTTCTAAGGCGTACAAGGTTTTAATCGATAAGGTCAAAGTAATAGAGAGGCAAAGTGTGGCTATGCAAAAGCCAACACTGAGAAAGATACACAACGAACCTCTAGACCCCTCGGTGCCTACACCTCCATATCTTGAGCATTTTGATATGCCCTAGTTGGAAAAATTCAAGGGTGATGAGGATGCACAAGAACATGTTATGAGTTTTTTGGATGCGTATTTCCAGATAGAGAGTCAGGATGCCTTGTTGTTGTGCACTTTCATTATGACACTTTTCGGCCTAGCCCGAGAGTGGTTCAACCAACTAAAGAAACATAGTATTACTAGTTTCGAACAATTGGCCAATGCATTTATTGAATGCTATTCATTTGGCATCAAGAAACAGGTCAACCTTTCTTATTTGGCTATGCTACCTTAGCGCGACGACGAGCCCATCGAGCAATACAAAAAGAGATGTCATAGAATAATGGTAAAGTTGCCATTCCCTATTCCTACGGTTGAACTAACTGAATGTTTAAAAAGATATGTGCCAAGCACATATCGCTATTGTTGCAGCTGTAGCAGTACCCTACATTCGAGGAAGTCATGGCACAAGCCAGGGTGATCGAGGACATCAAGTTACAAGAAGGCAACTGGAAGCTCAAAATTAGGAAAGAGGGGTTTTAAAAGAGTACTATGAAACAACAGGGCAAGCAGGCCCACATGAATCAAGTAGTGCTAAATCTTAGAGGAGAAGACAAGGGATAGCAGAAGCCTAATTATCAAGCTCAACCTCCTCCTATGCATTAAGAGACATGCCAAAACAACTATAAGGGCAAAAATAAAGAAGAGCACCCACATCGCCAGTTCACACCCTTGACAAAATTGATGACTTTGATTTTTCATCAACTGTGCGAGGCCAAGGCCATATGATTTCCTGAGGTCAAATTAGTAGATCCAAATGTGCCAAAATCAAAGTGGCATCAAGACGATCTATTTTGCATATTTCATAGATTGAAAGGCCATGACATAGAGACATGTTGGTCCTTCAAACACATCATGCAGAACATGATAGAAAAAGGAGAGCTGGTAGTACCAGGCAACCCACAAGTTCCTGACAATAGAAACATGGGGATTTTTAAGAATCCCCTACCTAATCACAAGGCACATCGTAACAACGCTAGCCAGGTCAATCAAGTGTGAATCGAACCACCTACCCAAGGTTTCGTAGGCATGGTCAATATTGTTACTAGACATAGGAGGTACAACCAACCGAATCGACCTTGTTCTCCTAGTAGAATACAAGCTACATCAGATCAATAGCCAGCTCAAAACATACCAGACCCACCAACTAGACCAGTGGTGACCATAAGGAACAAGTTGGTTCAAAACCTGTAGATAGCTCCTACGAAGTTGTCAATATATGAGCTTATTCAGCAGTACCCTAGACACAGGGAGACTCTTATGGACATTCTAAGGTCCATTGAGGTACAGTCCCAAGACGCCCATGCATTTACAAATTTTGTGGGACATGTACAATAGTGTCAGGAACCCATGATACAATTTTATGATCATGAAGTGAAGTTGGTTCCTACTATTATTATTGACCCGCCACTGCATATTATCATGTGTGTTAACCACATGCCTTTCAAAAGTGTCTTGATCGACACTGGGTCCTCGATCAATATAATCACAACTAAGGCACTAGGCCACCTCAAGCTACCCAAGTCACACATTGTGCCTACCACCTTTACGTTGAGGGCATTTAACGATGCGCTATGCTCGACGGTTGGTACAATTGTTCTACCTATTCATGTGGGACTAAAGACCATCTTTGTGATGTGTCACATGATAGAGGGCACCATGCAGTACAAAATTATGCTTGGGAGACCTTGGATTCATGAAATGCATTGCATCCCCTCTATCTTGCATCAGTGTGTGAAATACATTCACGAGGAACAAGTGCATGTAGTGTCCTTGGATGAAGAACCATTCAAGTTCATGAACCTAGTAGATTTTCTTGAGGGTTTTGTACTCCCATCGATGCACTTGGATATCCGAACTGTCTTGTCGATCAATATTCCAATAGGAAAACCAGTAGCCCTTGCTCAACCATCGACATCTATGTCACATATATCTGAGCACACAACTACAACTTCTCTAAATTTTACTGCATCGGCGATGCACCGAAAAGTCAAGAATATAAAGGTGAAATTGGATGAGAAAGTGGAAAATCATGTGCCCAGATCAGTCGCCAATGAGACTCCCACTCCCATGTATGTGGAAGAACCTCAAGAGAAAGTTGAGGAGGCACCTTAGCTTTCTTCACCTGCATCTTTAGCAGGGTCATCTGCACCATAGGTGACCGTTCATCTGGCCAACACAGTATTGGGTGAGTATCTTGTGCAAAATGTTACTTTCGGACCTATCCTGAAAACTATGCAAGAGATGGGTCGACCGCACACCCATCAATTTTTTATTGGATTCGTAGTACCGTTGGGTGAGCCACCCAACAAAAAAAAAATTGTCTACATAGGGCTGGATCAAGCGCCCACTAAAATATTCATAGATGAGGATGATGACGAGCCATTCACCGTGAATGTGCACTATATGTCCAAACTGAAAAATTCCATGCACATTTTTTAGTCATATCATTGGCATGGGCGCGGCCTTGGTATTTTTTAACAAGGATGGAGAACTCTAATCTAACCTCATTATCAGTTGGATACTGATAGGTTCAGGTGTTACAAGTACAAGGTCATGATGATTTGCTTGCTACATCCTTAGATCACATGTACTTGAGTCTAGGGGATGATGTGCATTTTAATCCATATCACCCTTATCTTTCCAGCTATTGGATGACTCGCTAGATGGTAGTGTTTGTTACCATAGGGCTGCCTAATTCATACCATGATGAGCCCTTAGAGGAAAACCCTAGAGACAACTTGGGTAACCAAATCTGTGGTGCTAACAATGACACTGGTATGTAGGGGCATGACCCCCATGCTATAGGATATCTCAAATTAGGAGATATCTACGATGATGATGGAGAGGAGTCCACCTCCAAAATGAGCAAACCTAGTTATGATGCAGATGATGAGTCCTCAAATGATGATCAATCTGAGGAGGAAATCAAGTCAACCTTTCTAGGTTTGACATTTATACGCCATCTGTGCTTCATAATCGATGTGATTATAAATATGAAATAGAGGAGGCTTACTTAAAGCCTCATCCAGCTGATCTCCCACTGTGCATAGACATAATAGAGTGGCCCATCCATGGTAGTGACCACAATGATGTAGATGAGAGAATCGATTCCAAGCTCGTGTATCCATAATATCTACTACCTAGGGAATTAGAGCATGTTATGGAGGAAGTCCTTCCCAACACTAAGCACTCTAAGGAAGGAGTAGCACCAATTTACATGGTAGTATCATATATAAGATCATTCTATCAGATTTATCTAGATAGTGATGATAGCGACAACAGGATCAGATACATGGGACCACATCTACCTAATCCCTTCTTAGAAGAGGAGGGAAGTGACAGATTGTATTTGAACAATGATGATGACTCGGTGGAGATAGCCTATCTGGGACTTCACCACTTACATAATAGACCTCCACCTAGATGTCCCCCACCTAGTACAAATACAGGTTTACATCGAGAGATCAATCTCCATCGTAGCCTGAGGGAAAGAAGAGAGCTCGAAGAGAGGTATTAGGAACTTTTTCCTGATCCGCCTATGTACGTGGAGCTTCTTGAGCCGAGATATCCCATTTTGTAGCCAATGCATCGGGAGGATCTAGTTATATATACATCCCATAGAGAGGATCCGTTTGTGCCCATACCATCTGAACCAGATCTTGAGTACAGAAGATATGCTTCAGAGATAGAGTTTTTTCCATGTGGTTCTAGAGATCAATTTCATTCCATCAATATGGTCTCCATAAATTTGACCACTCCACTCCACAATCTAGTAGATCCATCCAAACCTCTGCATCTAAACATGGATGCTATCGATTGGGATCGCACTGACTCACCAATCCAGGCCTGAAGATTTCTTCCCAAATGAAGAAATGCTGCAACCATTTCATTTTGCACCAGGCTACGTTCATGATGTTTGTCACACCGATAATGCTTCCCAAGAGGAATATGTGAACCCGGTTGATGACATCCATATGATTCCTACACCTCACCAACTTGAGGAAGGATCACATATGTTAGTAGAGAAAACCTTCAATGTGGATATCAGTAAAGATCTCGTCAATCCAAAGAAGGTTAGATTTAGAGAGAGTCTCACTCTGGATGAACGTGATAGCATCATCCCTCTACTGAAAGAGAGACTTGATCTCTTTACTTGGTCTTACAAAGATATGTTGGGTCTAGATCTGAAATTGGTTACTCATAACCTTTCGCTAGATCTGTCGAAGAAGCTAGTCAAGCAAAAACTTAGAAATATGCATCCAACAGTAGCCTTAATGGTAAAATATGAGTTGCAAAAGCTGTTGGATGTAAATTTTGTCATCTCCATTGAATATCCAGAGTGGGTCTCCAATATGGTTCCCATAGGAAAGCCAAATGGAACGGTTCGTATTTGTACAAATTTTAAATATCTCAACAAGGCAACACCCAAAGATTCATTTTTGTTGCCAAATATCGATGCTCTGGTAGACGCTATTGTAGGTCACAAAAAATGTCTCCCTTATGGAAATTTTTTCTAGATATAACCTGATTCAGATTAAACCTGAAGATCAACATAAAACCATGTTCATAACGCCATGGGGGACATTTTGCTACAAAGTTATGTCATTCAGTCTTAAAAATGCTGGTGCCACATATCAGTGTGCTATGACATATATTTTTCATGACTACATGCATAAAATATTAGAATATTATATCGATGACTTACTAGCTAAGTCGTTGCTATGAGCAGAGCATGCAGAGGTCTTAAGGAAGGTATTTAATCGCCTGATAGAGCACAATGTCAGGTTGAAACCTAAGAAGTGTGTATTTGGCATAACTTTAGGTAAACTCTTGGGATTCATAATTTCTAAGCGAGGCATCAAAGTAGGCCCAGTAAAGGTCACAACTATTCTAAATATGTATCCTCCCATTAATATCACAGAACTAAGAAGTCTTCAGGGTAAAGTAGCATCCATAAAGCAATTCATCGCTCAATTATCGACTAAGTGTCGACCCATGAATCGACTGCTACACAAAGGGGTCCCATTTGATTGGGACAAAGACTGCCAAGCAGCCTTTACTGAGATTAAGAAATACCTGGCAACACTGCCAGTACTAGATCCACCAAGGTCGAATGAGCCTTTTTTGCTATATATATCGGCAACCAACTTTGCATTAGGGACCATGTTAGCCCAAAAGAATGTGCAAGGCAAAGAGCAAGCCATATATTACATCAGTCGCACCTTGGTGAGTTATGAGTCAGGATATGCATATGTTGAAAAAATTTGTTTAGCGATAGTGTTCGCTACCAGGAAATTGTGGCTTTACATGCTAAGTCATACAACATATGTTATATCAAAATAGAATCCTTTATAGTACATGATGAGCAAGACATATCATAACACACATACTGCAAAGTGGATCATGCTATTGAAATAATTCGATTTGTAATTCATCAACCAAAATTCCATCAAGGGACAAGTCATAGCTGATAAACTGGTTGAGGCACCACTATCCAACAGTAGGCCTCTAACCATTGAGCTTCTAGATGATGCAGTCTTCGTAATATCTGAAGCTCTCAAACCCAAGGAACTAGATAATAATGCTAATATGACATTGTTCTTCGATGGTTCAAAGTGTGAGAAAGGGGGTGGTGCAGGAATAGTGTTTTTCACACCACAAGGAGCTCCAATGCCCTTGTCATTCAAGTTAGACTTTCCATGCACCAAAAATAATGTTGAATACGAAGCCCTACTTTTGGGCCTCCACACAGCCATCACCATGGGTATTAAAATATTGAACATTTTTTGTGATTCTTTGCTCATAGTTAACCAGGTTAAGGGGCTCTTTCAGTGTCGATGTCCCATGCTAAAAGCCTACAAAGATCTTGTTGCCACTTATCTGGATAAAATTTAATGGTATGACATCGAGGTAATCCATCGTTCATCAAATAGGTTCATAGACACCATGGTATCTTTGGGGTCCTTGATCCCTCAGAATTTGTCTACCGAGTTTACTACCATCCATGTTAGAACACTCTCACACCCAACAGTGGAGCGTGCAGCCTTTAATAACAAAGATTCAGTCAACATGATTGTTGTGGAACCAATAGCTGATTGGTTTCGTAGAGTAGAAGACTTTCTTAAGTAGGCACCTTGGGAGTCATTGACTTCTCAGAGTCCTATGGGGAGTGGTACTACCATTCACCACACGGTTTCTTCCCAGTATACATTTGCAAAGCTAAATACATAGGGGGAGCAGGCCATCTTAGTAGTCGAAGTTGAGGCTTGTCAAAGCTGGATGTTGTAAATCCAAGACTTCCTAAAACTTGGTATGATTCCAGAAGGATTGTCACATGCTACAAGATGCACATTTAAATAGAAAGTGACTAAGTATGTCTTGATAGGAGACATTTTGTATCGATGTAGTTACGAAGAGCCCCAAGAGTCATCTTGGGCAATTTCAGAAGCTCACGATGGTACGTGCAGTGGCCATTTCAGTGGTATGGCTATCATCAAACGCATCCTTCACATGGGTTATTATTGGCCCACTATGGAGAAGGACTGTAATGTGTATGTCATAAATGTGTTAAATTTTAGCATCATGCTAATCTTACACACTTGCCATCACAGGCCTTATAGCCCATTCAGGCGGCTTGGCCATTTGCTCAGTGGGGACTAGATTTGATTGGCAAGATTTCCCCTCCATCGTTAGGTTGACATACATTCATTATCATGGCTACTGAGTATTTTACAAAGTGGGTGGAAGCCATTCCCCTTAAAATGACCACTGGAGCTCGCATCGCAGAATTTATTCTTGAGCATATCATATGTCATTTTGGGATACCATCAAAAATAATTTTGGATAATGGAACTTCTTTTAAGAACAAAACTATATGGGCTTTAACGTCTAAATATCACATTCAACACAGTTTTGCAACTCCATATTATCCGCAAGCAAACGGGCAAGTTGAGGCCTCAAACAAGACTGTGGTAGCCATCTTGAAAAAGATAGTGCAAGAACACCACAAGGATTGGCATATATAGCTGCCCCTTGCACTATGGGCTTACAAGAATAGCATTCAGATGCCCATTGGAGCAACACCTTTTTCACTAGTATATGGTGCTGAGGCCATTATGTCCTTAGAGTTGGAAATTCCAACGTTGCGCGTCACATTAAAAGAGTTCATTGATGAAAACATCGTGTGGCAAGCTTGTCTCTATCAATTGATGTTGCTTGATGAATGTCATGTGAATGCCCTCGAGCATCTCCACGTTTATCAGGAATTATTAAAATGATCTTACAATATCAAATTCGACCAAAGAAAATTTGAAGTTGGAGATCTTGTGCTAAAAGAGAACCAACATAACTCAAATTTTTTGCCTGACATGCGAGACAAATTCATAGCTAACTGGCTAGGGCCTTACATCATATATTAAAATATTGGTCTAGGTACTTATAACCTAACATCGGTAGAGGGTGTGGACGAGCTTGAGCCTCTCAATATCATCCATCTTAAGGCATTCTATGCTTGAGAGTGTAGTAAAGGCACCAAAGGCATCTGTAAGCCCTTTGGTCAACCTAAAAGCCCCGAGGGTTTTGTCTAAACTGCTCAGTCACCCCAAAATGCCCCAAGATATCTGATTAAGAATCTTGGTCAAGAAAAGGCACTAAGGATTCCAAAAAATCACTTGGTCAACCCAAAGGCTTTGAGAGTTCCTATAACTTCTCGGTCATCCCAAAAGGCTCCACGCCCTCTTGTTGAGAAGTTGGTCAACTAAAATGTTCCAAAGGTGGCTGTAAAACCTTTGGTCAAGTCAAAAGGCTCCAAGGATTTCTAAAAATTGCTTGGTCAACCCTAAAAACCTCCAAGGACATGTACTCGTCATTTGGTCAAATATGAAATCTCAAAAACCTATAAAAATCAAGAAAAATATATAAAAGTCCAAAAAAATTGATAAAGCCTAAAATCCAAAAACATTTGCATTTGCATTTTCATCTGCATTCACACATGCATTCACATCATCATATTGCATTTAGGAATTTTTTATCCATTGCATTTTGTAGTAGAGTGTAGTGCATTTATCAAAATTTTACAAACAGTCACACATTTGTATGACAATCATGCACCCTTGCATTTATCATAATTCATTGCATTCGTACACAATACTTGTTATGGAGACCTATGTGTATTAAGTTTTCCTATCACTCAACCATACCTAGTGGGTTCTTCAGATATTATAGAAAGCTTGCTTTGTTGTTATAAACAAGGTCATTAGCTGGGATAGTGCCTTGACATATCATAATCCCATCACTAAGCAAAACAATATAAAATTATGCGTGAAAGTCGTGAAAGCAGTCTTAGGTCTCTAGAGATATGGGTCTCACGACCTGCTTATCTTGCAAATAGTCGGTCTAGAAAGGTGTACTTTGGCAAAAGGACAAGAATTTCCCCTATAAATCCCAAAGTCACAAAATTTAAATCCCAAGTTACAAAGTGCAAAAAAATATATATATACAAATTTCAAGTTCAAAATGTAAAGTGACATAGTGAATCAAAAGCACTATAAAAATCCTTTTCTCAAAGAAAGCAGTAACATGTGGACTAACAGTGATTATTATCACTACATCTGAGAAAGTAATAAGGGTGAGAGCTTGAATCCCTGGATTGTACACCTTTTGAAAGCCATAGAGTGATCCTCAATCACAACAATGGATTGGAAGAGTCCCATTTGCAATCGGAGGGGTATTTCTATTGGGTGATCCCCAAACATAGTAATGGATTGAAAGAGTCCCACTTGCATTTGGAGGGGTAGCCCTGATTAATTTGCAAGATGAGCTAGCTCTAGGTACTTAGGATTGTCTAGTTGTATAAGTCTAATCAAAGCTGAAACAAGGATGATACAATTGTATGAGGAACCCTATATCACATATGGGTTGAAAGAATCTTGACTGATATACGGGGTATGCTTACGATCTATCTAAAAATACTCACATGCACACATAGAGATTATGAATAGTTGGGTCTTTCACGGAAAAATCCTTGTCCAATATAAGCCTGGTATAGTTAGTATGTGATTTTTGGAGAGGTCTACTAGGGTGTTTGAGTCTCAAGGAAAAACCTAAAAAGTGCTCCAATAGCAAAAAAATACCAAATCTCATCAGAATGCAAAAATATGAGTCATTCATTAATCAAAATGCACTTTACAACATACAATCAAATATATAAGATAGATACTACATGAAGATCAGAAATGATGTTTAGACGGCCACTGACTATATAGTACGAAATGACATAATCATTCATTAAGCATTTTACCAATCCATTTCATTGCATTTCATATATGGGTGATTAATTGATTAAGTTCTTGTAATGAGAATTATCAATTATTTTGCATGATTTTTATACATTCTGTGGTGTCATATTTTAAAAATTGATATACACAGTTTACATTCATTGCTTATGTTCTACGTGATTAAAGCATACAGGTTCATTTCCATTATATTATGATTCTGTACATAATGCATTACCATACATTGCATAGCATATCATAAACAACATAAAATATACGCATGCCCACAAAGAAAAAATAAATATGTGTTAAAAAAATAAACATCGTATCCATCTACATACATCATATGTCGCACATCTAATCATCTAGATCACTGCATATCATCATCATAAAAAATAATAGCTATCTAGTGCATGACATCCATACATTGCATCATATAAATATAGCATTTAAATACGCATTGCATCCATGTGCATCAAATAAACATAAAATTAAAAATTAATAAACACACACTTACACATAATGAGCCATGAAAGATCATATCATATATATGTGTCCAAATGAGTACATAGGGAGTACAAAATACCCATAGGCTACAACTGTGTAGGTCCTCGACCTTACACACAAAATGATACATCAAACTATAGTAGGTAGATGCTAATAAACAGATCTAGATTGCTCCTCCTGTACTGGAGCTCTCATCGCCTCCCTTTGCACTGTGCTTTGGATCTTGCTCTCCTGGCTGATCTGGCACCTGTGGTGGATCCTGCCTGCCTCCAAACCCTAATGCATCCAACACATGGGAAATTGGTAGCTATAGTATGCTAGTCCTCTAGCTGGAGACCCTTGATGTCTACCCCAAATCTTTAGCCCTGGCCTATGACCTCGTTGTGTGCATGCTAGAGGACTTGTACGTCCTCTCAGTCCTATGAGTCCTATGACTCGAGCTAGCTGTGGACTGCCCTAAAGTCCTAGATCTAGTATGCTATGACTCTGTAGTAAAAGGATCCTCAAGAATCGATAGCCCCTGCATCTCTATATAGCCAACCAGCTGATCAACACAAACAAGTCGGGCTATGTGCATCTCATTGGTCCTCATGACCATATCACGTAGTCACATCACCTTAGTATTCGGATCTTGTGTAGCTAGTGTACCTACTACTGGTACTATAGGAGGCCCCATAATAGTCTGAGGAGGCTCCATAGTAGCTTCCCTCACTACTAGATTGAGGTCCTGCTCTACCTCTACTGTATTTTGTTGTACCTATGCCAACTCTAGGGTAGTTTTTAGTCTCTACACATGGGCCTCTATGTCAGTAGCTCGAGTCGTGAGCTCCTGTATCTGGCCCTGTGCCTCAGTTAGGCACTGATCCCTATCAGACACCTTTGCCTCTACAATGGTGATGGTAGTATCTCGCTCCTGCTGCTATGTATGGAATCACAAAATTTGACTCTACAAGTCAACAACTTGTGCTAGTAGTTGTCGCTCTACACTGTCAGGATGGATATCACCCTCCTCTAAAGCATCCTCCTCAGGGTCAATCTTTGGTATGTCCTTAGTGATGGCCTCTATGCCCCAACCACACTCAGTATGTTGGCACACCCTATTCCCCTTAATATCTACTTCTACCTCTGTATCTACTAGCTCTCGGCCTAGAGGCTCAGTACCGTGCCATCTAAATAGAGACCACCACCCATCATAGTCGAGCATGGTCCCAACAGTCTCAACTCCCAAATCCTGGAAGTTTTTAGGTGCATCCTCTAGTGTCAGAGGAACTATCACTGGGAGATCCCTCTCTAGAGCTAGGCATTTGTACCTTAGGGGCATATCTGGTAGGTCCTGCACTAGGCTGAACTATCGTAGGACATGAGAGAAGAACTGATACTCTTAGACCTCTGGCTTATGCCAGGTAAGCCATCTATCTTGGTGGTCCCATCATAGCCACTCATCTGCCTCTGGCCATGCAAGGCAATCCATGTAGGGATTCCAGATGATGTCCCCTAGCCCAAGTGCCACAAAATTGATGATATAATGCTATGTATCCCCAACATGAGCCCTATTATGGACACCCTCCTCAGCATGAGGCCAACAGGTAGCATAGCACTGATGAGCAGCATCTAGGGTAGTGATGTGTAGAGGTAGGTCAACAGGATGCTCGATTCAAATATGCTGCCACCCCCAGATCTATAGCAAAAGGCTATAGCTGATGCCCGTACGGCTTCGCTCCGTGATTTAGTACATATTTTGGTAGAGTTGGCATAGTAAAATACTCCCCTAGGCTAGCAACAGTGGCTCCTCTATCGAGCTCTTAAGCACCCTCTAAGTAGGGGCTAGCATGTTCCAGGGAATCCTCATGCCTGAGGATTCTAGAAGGACAATCTAAATGATGAGGTGCATGAACAGGGCCTCTTGAGCAGAGAAGATGTCATCCCGATACCAGTCCTTGATGTGCACCCCTTAATGGTCTGCATCATCCTATGCATCAACACTCTGATCACCGAAGATGGTAGTAAAAACAACATCCTTTATCGTGTAGGTAGAGGAAACAACAACCTCACCATCGATAGGGATCTTAAAGATCCTATAGACGTCCTCTAGTGTGATGGTCATCTCACAAGGAGGCAGGTGAAATGTGTTGGTCTGCGCGTTCCAGTGTCGGGACAACACAGTAATATAGGCCTGATCTACCTTAATGGTGGGTAGATCCACAACATAACCTAACCCGATGGCTCAAAACCATGCTCGATCATCATCTGATAAGGCCTCGCGGAGAGTCTTCATCAAGTCAGGCTCCCACGCTCTAGATGTTAACTTTTAAAAAGCAAAAAAAAAACATACTGTAAGCTAAATCTAGCTAAGCAATGCTAAAAATAAAAAATAAAAAAAATAACAAAAAACACAAGCAATTGCAGCCTACAATTGCAACTTGCGATTCCCAATTTCCAAATTGGGAACCGCAGTTGCAAATTACGGTCCCCAATTTTCAAATTGGGAACTGCAGCTGCAACTTGCAGTCCCTAATTTGCAAATTGGGGGCTGCAGTTGAAACCTGTAGTTCCCATTTTGCCAACTGGGAACCACAGCTACCAATTTTAGTTTAGGAGTGGCACCCATTTAGGGTACCCTCCTAGACCACTCATGCATAAAATTAAATTCTAATCTAGCCTAAACTAGTGGGGTTCATTACTGACAGTTTAATGAGGTTCAATTTTTGCATTTATTAAGTGTGGTTTATTTTATTGATATGGAGTGTGAGGTCTCAGTTTTGAGTTACCTTACCCGCACCCTGCCCCTGGCTAGTCGATGGCTGATCAGGATCCGCCATCATGGAAGAATGAGTGTACAAGTTGTTGAGTTTGATATTATGTATCAAGTAATGTCTTCTCTCTCTCAAAACTCTTAAATTTCTCAAGGTTGCAGGAAAATAATGAAAAATTGTAAATCAAATTTTAATTTATAGGTTTTCCTAGTCTCTACGGACCACAAATGACTCCCCTGGTCCATAAACTAGGGTTTTTTGCTCGTAGGTATGACCTGCGATCCCCAAAATTTGGCAATGGAAATCGTCGACCGTACCCGCGATTCGCAATTAGTAATAAATGCGCTAAAAACTCACCGTGGGAAGGTCTGAAAAGGTAAATTAATGACTCTCGATGGATAAAAATCAAAATAAATGATCAAAATTGCAAATTTGGTGACATTAAAAGCACCAGGATCAATCCAATAAATACAAAATTCAACAAAAAAAAAAATCAAACAAATGAAAAACCAAATGCACCTCGTATTCAGTGATTTATCCTATAAACTTGGCGGTTGTAGCGACTTGTGATCCATGCAATCCAGTAAGATGAGTAGATCACAATAAGGATATTTGGGGTAAAATTGTCATTTCTGTTATGACATTTTTAGCAAATCATCGACAATATGATTCAACACAAGTCTTCTTGAATTTGTATTATCTTGACTCTCTAAGACGACTATAATATTTTGACTGCTCCATGGGAGAGAGATATGCAAATACTACTAAGTGTTGCAATCATAAGCTGAACTAGGCCTAGCCAAGGCATTAAACATCTCAAATCTAAATTTGTTCAGGATCATTCATTATGGTCAAGCGATTTCGTCGCTTCAAAAATTGTCATTACCTCCATCGACTCATCGCTTGAGGACGTAGTCATAATTTCATGTCATAATAAAAATCAATAGAAGATCCCAGAGATCGTAGATCCCTTGATCTTGTCAAAATTGCATTCGTCCTTGTGAATCATTGCTAACAGCTATCATAAGCTTCCCGCTCTACTTGGGGCAAATAGAAAATATGAAATTTTGTTTGTAGCTCTCATCCATCGATTATATAGGCCTAACTCCTATTGTAGCACCAAAGCTACCCGAATGTCTGATGACGAGTGCAAACTTTTCAAATTTAAGCCTTCCCACATTAGAAGCAATGATTCTAGGATGCACATCCTTTTGCTGGACCTGGGTCATCTAATGTTGATCAGACTAATGATCATCATAGAACCTTCGACATCATTTTAGGAGGTCTATTTTTCTCAACATTGTTCCATCTCACAACGCATCTCAAAATGGGAATCTATAGACACCTAAAATGTATCATGTCGAGGGTGACTACTCATATGGACATGCTATAAAACCATATGAAGGATCTTGGATAGACTCCAAGATAGAGCAGTGGTTCTAACCACTCAATTTAGGCATTCTGGCCTAAGCAGTCTAAACCGCAGCCCAGACCTATGGTCTCCATTCTGAACCACGGTTGACACCTATGGTCTCCAATCTGGACCATAGTTGTGACCTGCGGTTTGAACTAGAGTTCAGTTAGGCCTTCCATCTGAGACAAATCGGTTGGAACGACCAAGAGATCTAGAAGGAGGTAGTTGGAGGACGAAAGATTCTAGAGGCTTCCATCCAAACTGTCCTAACCAACCTTCTTGATATTGGCTTCTACATGAAGCCATCCCTAGCCCTAGGGGCATGCTATAAGTACCCCCTTTTTCAATGGAGAAATAGTGAGGACTAAAGAGAGATAATTTTCATAGTGAAGCTCTGTCGAATTATTGAGCAAACTAATTGATCAAGAGAGTAGAGAAGCCCTGTCAAATTGCATAACGACCTTGTGCATTTAAGATCCCCTTTGCTATCCATTCAATAATAAATTAGCCATGGATGCCCTAGGTGCCTATGAGGATCAAGAAACACAAATCCGAGCGAATGAAGGCCCTTCATAGTGATTTTACCACCAAATCTGTCATAGGATGACAAAGGCGACCCTTGAACATCAATTCGAACAAGGAGGTCAAGCCCACTACCCCTAATTCTAAGGGTAAATACATCAAAGGTCAAAATGTGGCTGTCAACTATGGTTTACAGTGCAGACCACCCCTCACAACTGCGATTTGCAATAGGTTAGAGATCACCTTACTCAGTTTGATTTTTACTGCATAGGTTAGTCAGATTAGTTCTTTTATAGGTTAAATTGCATTTTTAGAGAAAATATGACCATAGAAATTAGGCATTTTATGCATTGTAGTGGGTAGAGGTATATTTGATCTTTTTTATACTTATTGCTTTCAATTCAATATTTGTTCAATGCATCATGTTTTGTATATTGTAGTGTAATTCTTAATACAATTAGAATAGTGTAGAACCTTTCTTTATGCTTTCTTGTTTCATTAGTTTAATGTCATTTACATGTATAATCCTTTAAAATGACCTCATCATGAGAGGCTATCAATCTATATAATCGTGCATTGTTGTTTCTTGTTCGTAGGGAGACAGGTTCAAAAAGGAGCCTATATCATAATCCTTCCACATCGCAGAGAAGGGGCTTAGCTCTACCCCAAGGCAGTTTGTGAGCAGTCACCGAAGCAAATCTACAAGCGCGCCTACCCTATTGAGGGCATTGGCTATTATAAACATTTGTATCATCTTTGGAGTGACCCCGAGGGGGGCATTTTTGTAACTCGAGATCCTTTGAAATATCAATACAAGAATACTTTGCATTAGTTGGTGTTATTCATTTGATTTGTGCATTTTTGTGTGGATCTTTGTGTTTTCGATGATATAGATTAGTACACCAGCTGACCGCTAGTTTTTAGAGTGACAAGGTTATGCAATATTTTGATTTATTTTATTTTATGGTACAAGTGGTTTTAGGATTGATAAGGAAGTTGTACATTAATTCTTAAGAAGGTTTTCTAATTAAAAGCCTTGGTGAATATTATTGTGAAGTGGAGTAATGTTGATTATTTTATGATCTTCTAACCCTTGTGAATATTGGAAAAAAAATATTATGGTTGTGGAAGATTTCCAAAGAGGCTTCTTCATATTCATTAAAGGTATGGGCACATTTTCCTATTGATTAATTATGGTGGTTGATTTCTGAAAATATATTTGGAGTGAAAAAGATTGATTGTGGTTTCCTTTTTGAAAGTGATTGGTTTAATGTTTCAAGTTTTTTTGGATTGAGAGTTGTGATTAAACCTTGTTGTATAAGCATTGTTTTTGGATCCCATTGGTTGTGCAAAGAACTTCAACTTGAGTTAGAAGAGAACATGAGTATCATTGTTATGTGAGATTTGTTGTTGAGCATTGTTGGAAACATTTTGAGTTTATTGATACATTCTTGTACTAGGGTTTGTGAGAAAGGGTTGTTCATTGAGGTGATTGGTTGAGTTGAGTTGATTGAGCCTAGTCAAGCGGATGCATGTGGTTGTTCAAGTTCTATAAAACAAATTATTCTATTTTCTTGATTTGAGTTGAGATTGAGATTTGAGAATAGAACATATAGAGTCTCTAACAATTCTCTTTATGCTTCTATGAGATTGATTTGAGTTGAGATTGGGATTTGAGTATAGAACATATAGAGTCTCTAACAATTCTCTTTATACTTCTATGAGATTTATTTGAGTTATTTATTTAGCATTAAGTATAGAACATATTGAGTCTCTAACAATTCTATTTATGATTCTATGAGATTGGACAAGTTCTGTGTGAGCTTGTTACGTAGATTTGAGATAAGTCTTTGAGAAGGCTTGTGGACTGATTTTGAGTAAGCTTTTATGGAAGATTGCTATGAAGATTTGAGTAAGTCCTAGAGAGGACTTGTTGAGAAGATTTGGATAAGTTCTGTGTGGACTTGTTAATCATATTTGGACAAGTTCGATGTGGACCTGTTGAGCAGATTTGGACAGGTTCTATGTGGACCTATTGAGCATATTTGAGCAAGTTATGTGTGGAATTATTGAGCAGATTTGGACAGGTTCTATGTGGACCTGTTGAGTAGATTTGGATAGGTTTTGTGTGGACCTATTGAGCATATTTTAGCAAGTTCTATGTGGACCTATTGAGAAGATTTGGATAAGTTCTAAGTGAGCTTGTTGAGCAGATTTGGAAAAGTTCTAAGTGAGCTTGTTGAGAAGATTTGAGAAGGTTCTGAGTGAACCTATTGAGACAAATCTTTGGAGGTGATAGAGTATAGAGGACATAATCTTAGTGGATAGATATCTAGTAGCCAGGACAATTGAAGATAGATTTGAGTGAGGAGTCTTCAAGTGGAGAGAGATCCACCAGTCAGTGCAATAGAGAGATAGAGTCTTCTAGAAGATCACTAGCCAAAGCAGAAGGGGAAAGAGTTCTCCTATGGAAGAGATCCATGAACTTGAGATTAGGGTATCAACATCTCCTTTGGAAAGATGTCCATAAACATTGTAATTGGGAAGGATTCCCAAAGAGATTGATTGAGAAAATTATAGTAAAATGTTTTCTTCGTGGAGTAGCCCACATTGGGTGAACCACGTAAATTATGGTGTCTCTATTGTGTATGGTGTTTTTTACATTGCTTTAATTACTGCTATTGATACTGCTATCTATACACTATATAATATTGAATTGAAAGATAAAGTAAAAAAGGGGTCTTATACTGTTCACCCCCCTCTCGATATAAGTTTGTGTTCTTCAATTGGTATCAGAATGGGTTGCTTCAGAAGAGTTTGACAACTTGAAGGAAATGTTGTCTAAGAACACAATGGATCAAAAGGATCAAAGATATAGACCCTTCAATAATGCAGTACCAGTATTTGATGGAAGTGACTTCTTATATTGGTGTATGTTGATGAGATTTTACTTGATGGTATTTGGCAATGAAGTTTGGGATGTAGTGGAACTTGGATATGATTCAACAACCAATCCTCCTACAGATAAGGAAGGTAATATTATAATGCATACAAATTCAAGAGCTATGAATAAAATTATAAAAGGGTTGCATAGATTAGAATCTATGAAGGTTATGGAATGTAAAAAAATAAAAGAAATGTGGGAACTTCTGCATGAAATATATGAAGGAGATAAAGCAGTCAAAATGGCTAAGATAAAAAATATTAAAGGAGAATTTGAGAACCTAAGAATTAAGGATGATGAAAACATTTATGACTATCTCAACAAGGTTGATGAACTTGTACATGAGATGAAAGGTCTTGGAATGAAGGTTGATGAATCTGATGCTTGTGATAAGATTTTGAGAACTCTTCCAAAAAGGTATAGTGAAAATATTTATGCAATAGAAACATCAATTGATAGTGATTCTTTGAAAATGAATTATTTTCTTGGCATGCTTACTACTTTTGAGATAATAACAAAAGATCCTATTCCTCTGAAATAAGTTACTTTCAAAGTAGATAAAAAGAAAAATGGAAAGCAAATAGAATCAAGTAGTGAGTCATCTAGTGATGAAGAAGAAAATTATGGTAGAAGAGATAGAGGTTCCAGAAGACCTATAGATCTAAGATCTATTAAATGTTTCAATTATGGATGGTATGGACACTATGCAACAGAATGCAAGGAGCCAAAGAACAACAATGATGAAGAAAAATAGTATCACAGATACAGGGAATCAAAAAGACATAGTTACTAGAAGAAAAGCAAGGATGGACAAAGCAAAAAAGAAAATAAGTTCTCCCAGAGACAAAAGAGAAGCTACTATGCAGAAAATGCAAGTACTTAATTGACAGCAATGCTAGTTTTTCAGACAATGATAGAGATGAAGTCCTATTTATGGTTAAAGAGAAAGATCCAGTTAAGAAAAGTACTCCAGTTATTCTCAAGTGTTTTAGATGTGGTAAATTTGGACATCTTGAAGATGATTGCACTAGTTATGGTTATAGTTTTAGTGATGATTATTTTGAAGATGCACTTGAAAGACCAGATGAGAATATTCTAATGGCTTTGAAAGATAAAGAAAGTGATCCTATAGAAGACAAGTCAAAAGGAAGTAATGATAAGGACAAAGGCAAACAAATAGAATATTATTCAGTAGAGAATGGTTATGATCTCAAGGGAGAACTTATATATGCCCTTGACACAATAAAGAAGGTTAGAAAGCAACACTCCAAGCTTGAAAGTCAGTTTCAAGAATGTGATGAAGAAAGGTTATTGCTCATAGAGGATTTAGAGAAGTTAAAGGCTAAGGAAAGCAAGTTCAAGGATAAGTTAGAAGTAAATATTTTGGAATGTGAGAAGTTAGCACAAGAAGTGGCTACTCTAAAATAAGACTTAAAGGACTCCAAGATAAATATGAAGAGTTTCACAAATAATTGTAAGAATTTGGATAAGTTCACCTATGGATAGTAGCGAAAATCATGTTCAACATGTCTTGGATTTGGAAAGGTTAAAAAAAAATAGGAAAAAGAATCTACATCAATTCTTGATGAAGAAGAAACTTTAGAAGAAGATACATCAGAAGAATACAGTTTAAATGAAAGTGGGACATCATAGGATGAGTTGGACAACAAAGATTTCAACAAAGAGAGCAACAATGCACAAAGAATATACAGATGGAACAATAATCAGGATAGGATACCAATGAGTTCAAGACAAGGAGGCTTCAATGTAAAATGCTTTTCATATCATAGGTTTGGACACATGGCTTCATAGTGTAGGACCCATGAAAGATAGGTATATGGAAAAGAATAAATTTTCCAAGGTTATTGCTACTCATGCAATGAGTTTGGTCACAAGGCAATGAATTAAAGGGTTCATGACAAAATAAGATATGGCTTCATCAGGAGAAATACTAAGACAATTGCACATCCAAGGAATAATAACATTAAGTGTTATAAGTGCAATAATGATGGTCACATAGCAAGATGGTGTAGAGCAAATATTCCAGAAATAGGTATGAAAAGGAATAGGAACATGAACAGGAACATGAATAGAGATAGGAATATGAACAGGAACAAGAATATGAACAAAAATAGGAATATGAATAGAAACAAGAAGATGAATAGGAATAGAGACTTAGAAAAGAATAGATACTCAGAAAAGAATAAGAACAAGAACATGAACAAAAGTGACGATAGTAACAGGGATGATGACTTGGAAAGAAATAGTGATCGGATTCAGAAGACTCACAGAATAAGAGATAAAGATAAAGGTACAAATCTATGCTTTCGGGGAGTAGAAATAATCCCACCCCAAAATTAACCACCTCATGTGGATGTGGGGGAGGGGCTAAGCTAAGAGGCTCATTCTTAGCCCCGAGCCCCAAAGGTGACCCTTTGCCATTGATGTCAAAGGGAGAGATATTTGTGTATTTGGGAGATATTTGATATAAGATTTGATATTTGAGAGAGCATTGATCCATGGGGAGCAAAGTCCTAGGGGAAGTAGAAAATAAGGTCAGGTTTCAGTAAAATGAATATCGGTTGCCATCAATGAAAATGGAGGAGATTGTTGGACATTTTGAGTCCCTAAGCTAAAATTTGTAATTGATGTCAAAAGAACCTATGTAAGTAAGCACTATGATTTTGCTCCACAAAGAGCTTCATGAGAAGCAAAGGTTTTGATCAAAGGTTCTAGAAGGGATGCATGGCATTTGGTTCCAAAAGGAGCTTCAAGGGAAGCTTAGCAAAAGGTTTTTATTTAAAACCAATGGATGGCAGATTTGAAATGGGTTTTTCTTAAAACCCAAGTTGGCTTTTTGTTTCATCAAAAAATGTGCCCCGATGATGGAAAAATTTAATTTTAAAGGTTTAGTTTAAAATTTAATTTATTTAAAATTTAAATTTAAATTTTAAAATTAAATAAAAGGTTTTTCCCTCCTTTATTATTGGCACCATCGATGTCATGAGGGCAATGTTAAAAGGGCTAACGTATTCGCATTGAAGGATGGATTATATAAATAAGCCAAAGGTTTTCCATTTAATAAACCTAAGTTGTGTCGCATGATTTTTGAAAACCATATGCATCCGAATATTGCACAACAAATTTTGTGGAGTGTGGCATGGGTAGTCAAGTTGTGGATGGTCAAATTTTTTGTGCCTTGTAAGGAAAGCACATGCAGTTTAAGGAAGAGAGTGCCCAAGGCACTCACGTGGGCAGTGGTAGCTCACACGGCTTAGTTGTTGCTTGGTAGCGCGGTGGGCATAGGTTCGAAATGCCAAGGCCCTTTGAGGGCTCCTTTGAGGTATACATTGACACTGATATTTGCGGGGGTAAACATTTTAATTAAAATATTTGCTCGCTAAGGTTTGATTATGATTTTTGTGGGAGATATAAGGTTGAGAAAGCTTTACTATTTTAATAAGGTTTGATATTTGATTAATGTGAGATATTTCCTAAGAAATCTTTGTGATTATTTTTGAGTGCAAAAGTGTTGAAAGGGAGGATATAAAATATTTGATTTATTTTATGGTATAAGTGGTTTTTGGAGTGACAAGGTTATGCAATGTTTTGATTTATTTTATTTTATGGTACAAGTGGTTTTAGGAGTGATAAGGAAGTTGTGCATTAATTCTTAAGAAGTTTTTCTAATTAAAAGCCTTGGTGAATATTATTGTAAAGTGGAGTAATGTTGATTATTTTGTGATCTTCTAACCCTTGTGAATATTGGTAAAATAATATTGTGATTGTGGTAGATTTACAAAGAGGCTTCTTCATCTTCATTAAAGGTATGGGCACATTTTCCTATTGATTGATTATTGTGGTTGATATCTGAAAATATGTTTGGAGTGAAAAGGATTGATTGTGGTTTCCTTTTCGAAAGTGATTGGTTTAATTCTTCAAGGTTTTTTGGATTGAGAGTTGTGATTAAACCTTGTTTTGTAAGCATTTTTGTTGGAGCCCATTGGTTATGCAAAGAACTTGAACTTGAGTTAGAAGAGAACATGAGTATCATTGTTATGTGATATTGGTTGTTGAGCATTGTTGGAAACATTTTGAGTTTATTGATACATGCTTGGACTAGGGTTTACGAGAAAGGGTTGTTCATTGAGGTGATTGGTTGAGTTGAGTTGATTGAGCCTAGTCAAGTGGATGCATGTTGTTGTTCAAGTTCCATAAAACAAACTATTCTATATTCTTGATTTGAGTTGAGATTGATATTTGAGAATAGAACATATAGAGTCTCTAACAATTCTCTTTATGCTTCTATGAGATTGATTTGAGTTGAGATTGGGATTTGAGTATAGAATATATAGATTCTCTAACAATTCTCTTCATGCTTCTATGAGATTGATTTGATTTGAGATTAGGATTTGAGTATAGAACATATTGAGTCTCTAACAATTCTCTTTATGCTTCTATAATATTGAGTCGAGATATTGATTGAGCATTAAGTATAGAACATATTGAGTCTCTAACAATTCTCTTTATGATTCTATGAGATTGGACAAGTTCTGTGTGAGCTTGTTAAGCAGATTTAAGACAAGTCTTTGAGAAGGCTTGTGGACTAATTTTGAGTAAGATTTTGTGGAAGCTTGCTATGCAAATTGGGGCAAGTCCTAGAGAGGAATTTTTGAGCAGATTTGGACAAGTTATGTGTGGACTTGTTGAGCAGATTTGGATAGTTCTATGTGGACCTGTTGAGAAGATTTGGACAAGTTTTGTGTGGACCTGTTGAGCATATTTGAGCAAGTTTTGTGTGGACATGTTGAGCATATTTGGATAGGTTCTATGTGGACCTGTTGAGTAGATTTGTACAGGTTCTATGTGGATCTATTGAGCATATTTGAGCAAGATCTGTGTGGATCTATTGAGCAGATTTGGAAAAGTTCTAAGTGAGCTTGTTGAGCAAATTTGGACAAGTTATGAGTGAGCTTGTTGAGCATATTTGAGAAGGTTATGAGTGAACCTATTGATACAAAGCTTTGGAGGTGACAAGAGTATAGAGGACAAAGTCTCAGTGGATAGAGATCCAGCAACTAGGACAATTGAAGATAGATTTGAGTGAGGAGTCTTCAAGTGGAGAGAGATCCACCAGTCAGTACTGGAGAGAGATAAAGTCTTCTAGAATATCACTAGCCAGAGCAGAAGGGGAAAAAGTTCTCCTGTGAAAGAGATCCATGAACTTGAGATTAGGGGATCAACATCTCCTTTGGATAGAGTTCCATAAACATTATAATTGGGAAGGATTCCCAAAGAGATTGATTGAGAAAATTTTAGTAAAATATTTTCTTCATGGAGTAGCCCACATTGGGTGAACCATGTAAATTATGGTGTCTCTATTATGTATGGTGTTTTGTGCATTGCTTTAATTACTGCTATTGATACTACTATCTATACACTACATAATATTGAATTGAAAGAAAAAGTAAAAAGGGGTCTTATATTGTTCACCCCCCCTCTCAGTATAAGCTTGTGTTCTTCATACATCAACTATCCTGACCTCATAACCTTGCACCATATCCTCAACACTGGTCCTCATCATGTAACCATGTCCTATTCAACATGGTGTAGTCAATGTTGATGTCACCATGCAAACCTCTACATCAACATCCCCACTGATAACCTTTGCTGGCACGATCGAGTCCTCGAGTTCTCTGCCTAGTCAGTTGCTTCCTGTCTTTTTGATGTTAATCACCTACACTATGAGGATGTATTTTAATTTTTTTGAATGTAAAGAAAACAACATCTTAAATTAAATTGAAACTTTAACATAGTCTTCATGCACTTTAATGAGCATAGTATGCAAAGACTTTCATGAAAATTTGATTTGATTTTATTTTTCATCATTATTATATATGTATATAATGATATGTTTATTTTTATCTTTATTTTATTTTATTATTATATATATATTATTTTTAAGTTTTACTTTATTTTGATTTTATTTAAAATGTATATTAATCAACTTAAAAAAAAAAGTTTCAACTTTTAAAGTCAACATAATAAGAAAGAATTAAGCACTCAAAACTTAAAACCCAAAATTTAAATCCAACAATCTAACAATACACACTAAATGCTTTAGAAGAAAACAAGAAGGCATTACCCAACAAGGAACCTTGGAAACTACATTGCAAACATCCAAGATGAGACCTATCAAAATCATTGCTCCAAGGATACCAAAACTCTCAAAACTCAAATTTAAATGTGGGTCCCCATATTTTGGGTACGTTGGGGAATAGCCAAAATAGGTTCTAGTGATGCGTTGACCTAGAAGGGGGAATCCTCAAAATTAAGCTCTAAATCTATCATCCAAGACTTTGGTTATACACTACCAACAATCATAGAGTTTGGCTCTGTTAGCAAAGGAAAACAAGTGGTCTATGCTGACTAAAGAACTTGTATCTCTTATGGGAGGAGTTAAAATGGATAATGTAATCTTTGGAAGCAATTTATAATAGTGTTATACTTGTAATTCTAAAGAATAGTGTGGATGTAATACCCAGAGAACATGATTATACAATGCTTTATCTAGAAATTGAATGTATACATCATTGATTTGTGATTATCTTACAGGTATTTTTCCAGTTGTTTATTATAGGCTCTGCTAAAGTAAAAAGGATGTTTGCTTTACATAATTATATGGGTCCTTAGAATTGAATCTAATGTATAATCTAAGCAATATGCTGGTGCTTCTGGTAGAGTGAGCTTCTCTTTCATGTATGGAAGTTGTAAGACGTAATGAGCAAGGGAATGTATATATACATAATAGATATTATTGTGTTATGGTTTTTCAATCAACTCACCTACATAGGATTCATAGATAACTTAAATAAGTTAGTAAATGGAATAAGTGGGTGATCTCTTAATAACTTGATAGACTAAGTTAGGGATGTTGTTTGAGTTGACTAGATATAATGGATGTGAGATGGATAGTAAAATATCTAACACATATATCACTCACATAGAAGGACCTATGTGGAGTGATAATTAATGGTACCCTTCGAAAGAATGTAAGGGATGGTCATTACTAGCTCATTGGGCCCGATGAGAGGGATAGTGTGACCTTTATGTGAACTCCTAGTGCTCTTACATAAAAATAACTACGTAAGGTGTAAGGATGGAGGTGCCTCAAGTAAGTTCTAGATGGATTTTGAATGCATGTCTTTAGTGCTTACTCCAAAAATGTAGATTCTAGAATCCCTTTATATATAGTGTATATGTAAATATATAAGAAATATATATATATATATATATATATATATATATATATATATATATATATATATATATGGATGGGAATTTGTGGTCGTGATATTTGGTATCATAGCATGGTTCGTAGTGGGGTAGGTTCACTACATAAAACTAGTTTTGATATGTAATAGAAAATATACTTATAAAGGAATTGAACCTTGCCAGTAGAATACCCATTAGAAGTAAAATTTGCCTCAATTTATTGAGATGATTGGGTAAATAATTAGTAGTAAGAGGAGCAATTTGAAGGACAAATTGCTAATGAATTCTTATTATCTCTTTTGTGTGTGACTAGGGATAATGGAACTAAAGAAAAGAAGAGGAAGTGCTTCCCCAATGACAAGGTAGACACGATAGATTAGTATAGAGGATAGGAATACAAATGCGGATTTAAGAAACCTTAGTGATGAAAGGGAAATTCCTAGTAATTAGAATCTCATAGAGATAATTACTTTACTTAGGGAATAGGTAGAAACACAAAAATAGTTTTTGGAGATCATGTTAAATCAAGAAACACGGGCCAGGGACCCTAATAGGATATAGGAGAAGGAACCCCTTACTGAAGCACACCTGGCAAGGATTTGACTTGATTTTGAGTTGGACAAAGAAATGAAACATTTGAAATATTTCAAGTTTAAGAAGAGGGAGATGATGATAAGGTCAAGACATGGTTGAAGTAAATAGAAACCTATTGTAATATAAAGAATTTTTCCTCAGGCACTCAAACATCTTATGCCACACTACATCTGCAAGGTGATGGTCTAACTTGGTGGGAAGCATATAGTGATGAACTGGATCTTGAGGTAGTAGTTGACCTAAAATAGGAAATGTTTGTAAAAGTATTTAAAGATAGATTTATCACAAACCACTTCTATTTCTAGAATTTTGAGGAGTTCACTAAGATTCGATAGGGAATTAGAACTATGGATAAGTGCTACTAAAAAATTATCAAACTGATGAAATATGTGCATGCTTATAATGAGAAAATGAAGACCTATAATTTTATACTAGGAGAAGACCCTAGAATAGGACAAGAAGTGGATATGAGGTAACCCAAAACCTTGTAGAAGGCCTATGAGTTTGCCAGTTAAGCTAAAACATATCTCAAACCCTACTTTGATTATGAAGGATCATATAAAGAGGGTAAAGAGACACTAAGAAATATAAATAGTGTAGGTTTTGTAAAATGGGAAGAAACATAAGCAAGCAAGAACTTCTCTCAACAAGACCATGGAAATTATATGAAGAAAGGGAAGTTTAGGAAAAGGTTCTAGGGGAAGAACCGAAGCAACAACAAGGGTAACTAGATACATTTATAGGGATAGGATAATTCTCCACTCGTGGTAAAAATAAAAAAGGGATAAAAGTGGAAAGAAAATCTGGGACCAAAATAAGGATGTTATATTTGTAGAGGACCTTATTATGCTTCTAATTGTCCACAGAGAACATAAATGAATTCCAAAGGAAAGGAACCAATGTACAAAGAAACTAAACCTAGAGAGCCTACACAATATTTATGTAGCTATAGAAAACAACAATATTTATGGTCAAGCTACACCACTCATGATTAAAGGTAATATTTTTTGTAGGAATATTAAAATATTGATTGATAGTGGTGCTACAGATAGTTTTATTTCCACTAGTTCAACTAAAGATACTTTAGAAAGGCCAATAATCTTGGCTCAGGAGTGGAAGGTCGAGTATGGTTCAGGATAAACATACTCCATTAATAAATGTTACCATATGGTAGAAATCACCTTACCTAGTGGAAAAATTAAAGGATGTTTGTATGTAGCTCCTCTGCATGTGTTTGACATAATTCTAGAAATGGATTGGTTGCAAGTGCATAAAGTAATTTTCAACTTTTAGGATAGATGGATTGAGAACACAGATGATAGGGGTTTTATGTGTAGGATGTATAGTCTTAAAGGGGATTTTCAACCTCAAATATTATCGGTAATGCAACTTAAGAAGGCCATAAATAAAGGAGGAATGATATATGTAGTTAAGATAAATGAAATGAAAGAAAGAAATAAGGAAGAGGTGTTTGAAAAACATCTAATTCTTTAGGAATTCAAGGATGTATTTCTAGAGGATTTACTTGGGTTACCCCCTAAATGGAAATTTGACTTTACTACTGAGCTTCAACCTGTAATAAAACCCATCCATAGAGATACTTACAGGATGAATCCCATATAATTGCAAGATTTGAAGGTGCAACTACAAGGGTTATTCGAGAAAGGATTGATCAAACCAAGTGTATCACCTTGGGGTGCACTAATACTATTTGTAAAGGAAAAGGATGGTTCCTTGAGATTATGCATAGATTATAGAAAATTTAAAAAAGCAAGCAAAAAAAATAGATATCCTTTAAAGATATTTTTGATCAACTCAAATATGCCACAATATTTACAAATATTTATTTGAAGTCAAGATACCACCAATTGAGGATCTGTGATGAGGATACACATATGACAACCTTAAAACCTCATTATAGATATTATGAGTTTGTTGTTTTACATTTTGGTTTAACAAATGCTCCAACAACATTTATGAATTTGATGAATAGTGTCTTTAGGAAGTACTTGGATAGATTTGTATTGGTATTTCTAGATGATATTTTGATATATTCTAGAAATAATATAGAGCATGACAAGCATCTTTGAATTGTGCTAGAACTATTAAGGAAAAGTTAGTTGTTTGGAAACTTATCCAAGTGTAAGTTTTATGTGTTAGAAGTGCAATACTTAGGAAACATTGTTTCAAATGAAGGGATCGCAATGGATCCTAAGAAAATAGAAGCTATTTTGAATTGGATGTCACCTACAAATGTAACAGAAGTTCATAGTTTCATGAGCTTGACTGGATGCTATAGATGTTATGTGAGGGACTATACCAAGATAACCTCACCAATAACCAACCTTTAGAGAAAAGGAAAATAATTCAAGTGGATAGAGAAATGTGAAGAAGCCTTTGGCTTGATAAAGCAAAAGCTTACCATGTCTCCTATACTAAAAGTACATGATATTCAGGGAAGTTCCTTAGTTTGTACTGATGCATCCTTAGAAGGTTTGGGAGGAGTGATCTCACAGGAAGAAGCAGTGGTAGCCTATATATCTAGGAAATTGAAAAGACATGAAGTTAATTATGCAACCCATGACTTGGAGTTGGAAACTATAGTTTCTACTCTCAATATTTGATGACATTATTTGGTTTGGAGACCCTTTGAGCTAAGGATAGATCAGCAGAGTCTATAATATATATTCACTCAACCTTTACTCAATGCTAGGAAAAGAAGGTGGATGGAATATCTCATAGAATATGATTTTGGCATTGAGTATATTAAGGAAAAGAGAATAGAATTGACTATGTTTAAAGTAGGAGAAGGCATATTGCAATTTTGTCTCGCATTCATGTTGACTTTCTAGAACAATTCAAGGAAATACAAAATCAGGATGTGTACTACAATTTTTTTTGGAAAAGGTTGGAAAGAAAACCTAATGAAAACAAGGAATTTGGCATCAAGGATGATTTATTATGTTTTAAGAATAGAGTAGTAATTCCTGTGACTGGAAATGTGAGAAATATTATTATGAATGAAGCACACAGATCTCCATATTTTGCTCATCCAGGAGGAGAAAATATGAAAGAAGATATTCTTCTAACCAGGAATGAAGAGATACATAACTAAATTTATAACTCAATACCTCAAGTTTCAAAAGGCAAAAGTAGAACATAAACATTCAGTTGGATTTTTGTATCCATATGATGCACCTATACAAAAATGGCAAGTGGTTTTGAAGGATTTCATAGTAGGGCTGCCTAAAAATAGGTTTCAACATGAATCAATCCTAGTAGTGGTCGACAGACTAACCAAGTTTGAGCACTTTATACCCAAAAACACCAAGGATGATGTTGTGGCTGTGGCTAATAGATTTTCCAAGGAAATATTTTGACTTCATGATTTTTTGGAGGTAATCATATCAGATAGGGATCCAAAATTCACATAAGTTTTGGTAATCCTTGCATTGTGCTATTGGTACCAAATTGAATATTAGTTTTGCTTACCATCCAAAGAATAATGGGTAAATAGAAAGAGTGAACCAAGTACTAGAAGACATGCTTCACATGTACTATATGGATTAGAAAACTATTGGGAGAATTACTTGCATTTGGTAGAATTTGCCTACAATAACGAACACCATTCAACCATAGGCATGGCTCTGTTAAAAGATTTATATGGTAGAAAGTTCAAGACACCATTGACATGGGATAATATAGAAGACCAAAATGTGCTTGGTCTAGACATGTTCAAAGAAATAGAGCAACAACTAAAGGTTATTAGAGAGAGGTTAAAGAAAGCGACAAACCATCAAAAAGCTATGTTGATCTAAAAATATCACCAAAAGAGTTTGTTGTGGGTGATAGAGTGTTTCTAAGGGTAAAGCATAAGAAGAGCATAATTAAGTCCAAAAATATAGTCATCACTTTTTTGTGCCCTTAGAAATCATAGAGAAGATTATTCTTGTGGCATATTGACTTGCCCTACCATCCAATCTGTTCAAGATTCACAACAATTTTCATATTTATTTTCTTAAAGAGTTTGTTGCTAATATTGAGCATGTGTGGGACATTTCTAATTTGCATATGGTGAATACAAAGGCTATAGATGTTTGACCAATTAAAATCCTTGAGTTTCGATCTAAATCGATGAGGAAAGGAATTTTGGATTAGTACAAATTTCAGTGGGACCGTTACTCGGAAATAAATTCTACTTAGGAGAAAGTAGCAGATATGCGAAGATATTTTCCATTTTTATTTGAGAAATCTATGTAATTGGAACCTTATTTTTTTTCTAAGAACACAGAGGATTATGTTAAGCCTAAGGGGGGAGAATTTCATGACCCTCCCTTGGTACACTTCTCACTATATAGATTCATGACTGATTATGATGCTTGTAGATGGGATAAAATGTTTGTTATTATAGATTTCTTCTTGGTTTATGAAAATAATGTGAAAGGAGGTGATGACTTGTTTAGGGAAAGTATACCAAAGCCTTGATAAGGATTTTGGTTGCCATTGATAATTTTATTCTCTAAATATGTTTCATTTTTGCTATAACTAACTTATGGAAAGGATTCCATAGGGATAATAAAAAAAGGAGTTTCTTTGAAAATAAATAATGAAAAAAAAAATATATATATATATATATATATATATATATATATATATATATATACATATATATATATATATATATATATATATATATATATATATATATATATATATATATATATATATATATATATAATCATTATAGATAAATATTGGTTGTCTGATTTCTTTAAACAAAAAAGAGAATAGCTCAATAGATACTATGAGTATTAATGATGGTTGTTGTGTGGAATTGACTATTTTCAATTTACTATGAAAATAAAACACATGCTGATATTTAAGTACACCCTTCTTAGGATGATTTTTCTCTAAAATAAAAGAAAGAGATTTTATATGATTTTAGAGGTACAATAATGAGATTTTGAACTATGTCGATTTATTATGATATATCAAACCCATATTTAGAACTACTAGAATTTTTGTTGTTTAATGCTTAATATTGTGGACCTCCTGTGTATGGGATAATGCTCTTCCACATACTTTGGGAAGTATAAAGTGTGTGAGCATGGGTTTATTAAACTCCAATCCTCTAATGAGTGCCAAAAATGGAGTGATGGATGGTGTGGATTTTCAAAAAGGAAAAATAGTAATGAAATAGTGAGAAGATCGAAAGATGAGACGGAAGGAAGGAGAACTGAGAGATAGGAGTGTAGGTTGCATATTGCTGAGGAGTTTTTATTGTGAAAATAGATATTTATACTGAGGTCCCTTATGCTTGCAAATAAAATGGTAATGCATTGTAAATTCTAAAGTTAGTTACTAGGGTTGGAATATTTGGAAAGCCATAGATGGTGTTAGAAGACCAAGTCTGGTTCTACTATGTTTTATTTTGAAATAACTCTGCTATCGCTTTAGATACTATGCAATTTATCTTCCTTTCCAAACGAGTAGCACCCAATAGTGTGATTATTTCCCTTGACATTAATTATGGGATTCTGTAATGAAATACAAGATATTAAACTAGATTATCCAGAGATATAGTTAGATGCATGGATAATCATTATCTAGAGGAGGATTGGGTTCATCATATTGCAAGTGATGAGCCCAAAAACCAATGAACTCATTCCTTGTCCACCTGTCACATAGGAAACCCACTTCTAGGGGATATATGATTGTAGTTATATTGGTTTATGAGTGGTGACTGGCTACATGAGAGTGCACTTAGGAAATATGGCTTCCACACCTAGAAATTTTGCTGGTGTAAAGTATATCAATTCCAGATGTGGTACTAGGAAGCGGTTAAATAAATTTTAATAGTCTTGTAAGGTGTTTGGTTGTGTGGATGCATAACCACTGGGTTGTGATAGTTGCTAAATGAACTTGCGTGACATATGAAACTGTAAGTGAAATTATCGCTCCTACTTTTTAATAAATTGGTGGAATTTTTATATGTATGGTATGGTATTTGATAAATGATTTTATGAGGTGTAATGACCGCTCCTCCTTTTAATGAATTTGTGGAATTTTTATATGTATGGTATGCTCTTTGATGAATGATTCTATGAGTGCACTGTACGCTTCTCCTTTTTATGAATTGGTAGAATTTTTATATGATAGAATACCTCTTTGATAAATAATTTTGTGAGTGCAATGACCGCTCCTATTTCTAATGGATTTTGGTGGAATTTATATGAATGGATTGTTCCTTGGCAAGTGCATGTGTGGGTGAATGACTACTCTTTTTGCTACTAGAATTTCTATAGTTTTGTTGTACGAATGAGTGTTGTACTGATTTTATTCTAATATGAGTGTAACAATAGATTTGGTTATGGTTATTTTGGTAAGTTTAATCCACGAAGATAATTATGAAACTTCCTAGGGTAAAATGGATGTAATGAAAGCTCCACTTACATTTGTGTAGGTAAGTTTTACTGAATGAAAGATATTTAGGATTTAAATGAATTGGTGTGTTTCTTTAAGAACTTATTATATTGATTCTACCAGTTAGTTGACATTTGCATGTAGAACTGTTTGGTTCATATCTTTCTTGCTTAAGTGATTGTGGGAACTTGAATTCTAGAAAATATGGAAGAATTCATCTATGTTGGCTTGCAATATATAGTGTGTATTATTTACTATTGAAATACTGATATCTAGAAGAGGAATGTTTAGTTATGGAGTACATCTATTCTATTGAGAGTTGTATATAGGTAGCTTTCAAGAGTTTTCCTAGGGCCTCACATGTTAAGATTATAGGAAATCAATAATAATACATGATGAGTTGATCACAGACGAGGACTACAGAATGAGGTTCCAGTAACGCATTGATCTAGAAGGGGGCATCCTCAATATTAAGCTCTAACTCTATCATCCAAGACTTTGGTTATACACTACCAACAATCATAGAGTTTAGCTCTATTAGTAGAGTCAAAAAAGTGTTATGTGTTGACTAAATAACTTGTATCCCTTATGGGGGGTTAAAATAGATAATATATTCTTTGAAAGCAATTTATAATAGTGTTATACTTGTAAGTTTGAAGACTAGCATGGATGTAATAACAAACATAAAGAATATGATTGTACAATGCTTTATCTTAAAATTGAATGTATGCATCAATGGTTTATGGTTATCTTGTGAGTCTTTTTCTAGTTTTTTATTATGGGCTCTGCTAAAGTAAAAAGGATGATTGCTTTACATAATTATATGGGTTCTTAGAATTGAATCTAATGGATAATCTAAGTGACGTAGTAGTACTTCTGGTAGAGTGAACTTCTCTTCCATTTAGGGAAGTTGTAAGATGTAGTGAGTAAGGAAATGCATATATACATAATAGATACTATTGTTTTGTGGTTTTTCAATCAGATCACCTATGTAGGATCCATAGATAACTTTGATTAGTTAGTAAATGTAATAAGAGGGTGATCTCTTAATAACTTGATAGAACAAGTTAGGGATGAGGCTTGAGTCAACTACATCCAATGGATGTGATATGAATAGTCAACTCTCTGACATATATATCACTCACATATAAGGACCTATGTAGAGTGATAACTAATGTTACCCTTATAAATAATGTAAGGTATGGTCATTACTAGCTCATTAGGCCCTGTGAGAGTGATAGTGTGACCTTTGTGTGAACTCCTAGTGCTCTTATATAAAAATAACTACGTAAGGTGTAAGGATGGAGGTACCTCAAGTAAGTTCTATATGGAGTTTGGATACATGTATTTAGTGTTACTTTAGGAATGTAGATTCTAGAACCCCTTTATATATAGTATATATGTAAATATATACTATATATATGGATGGGAATTTGTAGCCATGATATTCTTTGTAATTGTATAATTCACCTTTGCATTGCTCATTTACCTAAGTAGATAGGATGATCATACCCATTATTATCCTAGTATCTCAATGTGATCTTAAGTGTTGTGTAAAATGCATTTATGTAGAGAATAAATGGCTTACTCTAGTCTAGATTGTTTAACACTAGATAAGTGATCAATACTTGCTTCAGTTCCTCAAATGTAGCCTTAGTAGCTTTCTCTAGTTCATAGGGCATATCCTTCTTGAGGAATTTTTTTAATGGTTGTGCAATCCTTGAGAAATTCTTTGTGAACCTCCTATAATATCCCACATGGCCCAAGAATGATCCCAACATACTTGTGTTACTAAAAAATGGTAGCTCCTCAATCTTGAAAACCTTTGTAGAATTAGTTGTTGGGAGGCAAAAAGACCCAAAAATACACCCGTGGTGCATCCAAATATGCATATTTTTAGGATTAAATGAGGTCTTGGCCTCATTCAACCACTAAAATTCTTTCTCAAGAGAAACTAGATGATTTACCTTCCTTTCAAAAATATAAAAATCATCTAGAAAAACCTTGATAAATGTTGTAATATAAGATTAAAATACCTTATTCATCGATTTCTCAAAATTTGGAGGTGTATTACACAACCCAAATGACATCACTAGATAGGCAAAGGTACCCCATGAAGTGACAAAGATTAACTTCAATTGGTATTTTTTTGCAATGTAAACTTGATTGTAGCCACTATAGCCATATGTAAAGTTGTAACACTCTTGTCCTACATCTCCATCAAAAATATGATCTGATAAGGGGAAAAGATAATGGAGTTTCTTTGTAGCATTATTAAAATTTTGATAATCAATGCAAAACCTTAGCTTCCAATTCTTCTTTATTACAATAATGATTAGAGACATTCACTCTGAGTTGTCTACTAGAAAAATAAAGCTTACATCCAACAACTTGTCTATCTCTTCCTTGATAGACTTAGAAAATTTTAAATTCATATGATATAACATTTGCTTTACAATTTTAGCATCATTGATCAAATATATTTAGTGCCTAAAAAAATCTACTTATCTTAGCTCTTTATGATCAAGAGTGAACAAATGAATATACCTAGGAAATAGTGGGAAGTAATAATCTTTCTTGTGATCTTCTATTGTATGCCCAAAGTGTAACTTTTATAACTGATTGTCCACCTCTTCATAAAAAACTAATGTAGGTGATCTATTTGAGCATTAATAAGTATTTCAACTATTGAGACATCCATATTTCTTTCTTCTTCATCTTTGGTATTTACCTCGCTCATACTATTGTAATACAAGGTTATCTATTTGCTTTCTTCTTTATATTTGGTATCCACCTCACTTTTACTATCGTAATCTAAGGTTTTGCACTTACTTTCTTCCTTTTTTTCTATTTTCCTTAATATATGAGGTTAAGGTATCATATTTATCTTCACTCACTTGGGACATTGACCAATTATCATGTACCCTTCATGCTAATAATTATTAGCATGGTTTTTTTTTAACCATGACCTTCTTAATAACATTGAATAGGATACTAAACCATATGTTATGAATTAAAAATTGACAATATAGGTAAATCCATGATTAAAGTTGCTACATTAGATACTACTATTGGATTTATTTTTTCTTTATTCAAGGTTATCAACTTTATGTTAGATTGATTATCTATATCTAGTCCTAATGTTTTCAAAGTATATTTTATCATTATATTAACAACTCCACTATCTACCATGACATCAAGAATAAAATTATCTTTGCACAAGACTTTAGCTTGTGGAGCATATGGGTCAACCTCTATGTCTAGCATAGTGAATTTTACTTTCCTCCTTTGTCTAGCATTGAGTTTGCAAAGCAACTTCCTTCACTTTTTAGATGATAATGCCTATAGTTGCCCATATATGATGTTGGTAGTTTACATTAATAATTCCTCCTTGATTGAGTATGGTGCTTGTAGGTCCAAAATGGCCACATCCTTAGAAATTTTTTGTAAAATATTCTAAGTCTTGAAGGAGCTAGTTCTACCGCACGGTAGTAGCACAACGCACATTGTTTTATCTTGCGGTCAAAGAAATCAAATTTCACACAGAAATTTCAAGATCATAGGCTATAGAATAAATTTTATTTTTATGAAGTACAACAGTTCATAGCTAGTTCTACCCCACATGACTTAGAACATGGTTCTAGCCCACAATCAATAATGGTCAAATATGACATCATCACTCTTTGAATCATGGATTACAACACATTGCTCTATCCTACATAAGTTAAAGCATTTTCCATACCATGTGGCATAGAATATTGTTCCAAACCATAGTCAAAGCATTCAAATTCATGGAGTATTCCAAGGAGTGGGCCAGTGCAATATTCCATATCACACAATTCAATGTTATACCCCACGTGATATAAAGTGAGGTTCTACCCCGTGGTTAACATCGATCAACCTTTGTACATGTGAATTTTGAGACGTGATATTCATTATGGTTCACACTTGTTTCTACACCATGGATGAAAAGTAAAGAGAAATAACTCAAAGATTAAAAGGTGCGTGCCAACACAATGCTCCACCCCACATGGATCAAAGAACACTTATATGCCAAAGCATTGTTTACTCCATCCCATGGTCAAAATAGTCAAAGGTGCGAATATCATGTTTCAAGATGCAGTATATGACATGGTTCTACATCATGGAGCTAAAGATAAGAGTGAGGCATAAATATCAGTTGTCCATGGAAGGATCAATGGTCTATTTGTTTAAAATATCTCCAAGGAATATAAAAACATCTATAGCATGACATGGTCGATCAAAGTGAACTGGAAGATGAAGCAACTAATGAGTCAAGAACCAATAAGTGAGAAGTTGCATATCTATGGCTTGATATCACCTACGAGAAAAATGAATGATCTGGATGATAGGTTTACATAGTTTAAAATCCAAACACCATGAAATCCCAACAAGTTGTAGAGGCTAAGTTGTAGAGGATGTGCAATATCCATGTTTTCTTCTTTCATCCAAGATGAATAAGAGGCTACCACCTCAACACCTGGTTGATATGGCATTTCAGTTTCCTTGTAATGTTCCATTTTTCCTTTATCTGTAAAACATGTAAAACTATAAATAGAGGTTGAATCCTCATTTTTTTGGGCTAGCTCTAGAGTGTTTGCTTGCACTACTGTGCAAATTATTTTATGCAAATAAATAGAAGGAACATTACTTGGATGTTTGATTCAGGTTGGTTTTTTCTATAACATGTTGAGAGATTCAATATGTGAATGTATTTCTGCTACTGCTGCTATAATTAGTCTATTATTATGATATTGAATTGCTAGCTTAGAGCACTTTGAAATATTTTATGATTGAATCTATGCTTGCAAGAAGTTATTCTCTATTAGTCTAGGTATTGATATTATTATGCTATATTGGATTATTGGTATCTTAGATATTTAAAATGACTTCTTGAAGTATGTCTCTGTTTATATAATTGATGAATATTACCTATTTTGAGTGTTGTTAATAACAAGTGTGGGAAATTGGAAATTGATTGGCAATAGTTTTCCTCTAGATGCCTATGCTATTATATTTATCCAACCATTATTTAATCATCACCTTTTATAACCCTAAACCCATTTATATCCCTATATTTCAAACATTTAATTGAGCTTAAATGAGTCAAAACCTTATTAGTTGATAAGGAATACTAGCCTACTTTGGAGATTGGATTAGAGAAATATTTAATCCATCCAATATTGGTGTTTGGAATGTGACCAACGGGTGTATGCCTAATCAGAATACTAGAAGATAAGAGTCACAATTTCAAGTTTTTCTTGATGTCAATTTGGATACCAATAGTTTTGGCACACCCGGTGGGACCCTATTTACAAGAACATAAGCTAACCCACAAAATTTTATTTTTACATTTCTCTGAGATAATTAAGATTTATTGTATTGTATTGAACTCATTAAGTAGTGAATATTAAATTTACTTGGTGACTCCCTAAATGCAAGAAACCAGAAAGCCATTCTAATAGCTCATAATTTTTCATGAATACTAGGTCGTATGTAAAGAATAATCCATATTCTTTTATCTATTATGAGATCCCTTTGAGAGGATCCACTATCATAAGAAATTTGAACTCATATTTTCAATTAGATGAGACTCTACCAGAACCACCCCTAAAGTGCCTCCAAGGCCACCACCAGTAAGAAGAGTACCTAGAAATATGGCTAATAATACGAATGTGTCTCCAAACTAGCCCCTGTAGAAATACCCTAATTGGAATACAATCGGTCCCCTGAGGCTTGCTCACATGCATGATATCCCTCAAGTTGTATACAAATCCATACCAAATTATTATGGATCACACAAAACTTCTTACGAGCATTGCCAAGATATCCTAAATCTAGTAATAATTCATAACATAAAAAATGAAGATGTGATTGTTAAAATATTGGCCCTATATTTTAGAGAGAAATACTATATTAGTTCAGAACCTTAGAGGAAAATAGTAATACTTCATGGTATAAATTAGTATAGCCCTTTGTATAAGATTTAAATGAGTCTACTGATCCCTTTTCTCTCCTAAATCGATTTACATCCATGCAAAAGCATTCGCAAGAGTCAGTTTTAGACTTCAATCTAAGATTCAGTAGAACTTGAAATAGGATTCCACCTGAAGCTAGCTCAGTTGCACCCCTTGATTTTATGTACTATATCATAGCCCTTGGGTTAGATATATGTTTACAAACTCAAAATTCAGGAATATACACCTTCCCTCAAGTCTACAATGCAACTATGCAAGCTGAAAACATCCTCATCAATGTAGGAAGGTTACCTTCTAAAACTGTGATATCCTACTACTCTAAAATTACTAATGTCCAAAGTCATGTATCTACATATTATTACATGTACCCCCCTCATTTTTCATCCCCACTTCCTCAGATGGTTCCAATTCCTCTCCCCAAAATACCATCTGCTTCAATCCCTTTTCCACCACTTCCATATAAAAAACCTTAGGAATCCATTGTTCTTCTTGATATTTAGAGTACCTTGAAAACACTCAGTAACAAGATGAATTCATTTCAGAAAAGAGATAGAGATAGATCTCAATAAAGTATATTCTCTTATGTTAATAGATATAAAAATCTCGGTACCAGTTATAGTGCAAAGATTAGAGTTAATGCAAATCAAGAGGATCAAGAATATTCTTTTGAAACCAATATTATGAATGTGTGGTGCCTCGTATGTAATGATCCTCATGATTCAAAGTCATGCATTATGTACCAATTTCATGTGTAGAATGCCATAAAAAAGGTAGAGAGGAACCAAAAATGGAGAGTTAACATACTATGGCAACCAGATCAGATCATGGTTGGGCAAGATCTTGATGAAGAAGAGACTCCCTGTCATGACAAAATCAGGTAAAAAGACATTGCAAGTATATGCACAGAAGATGGGTCAGTTTTAGGTCCCTTATCAAAATAAGAAAGACCCTCCCCTACAAAGTAATGATAAATTTCCTATTCCTCAAGCATATGACAAGAGGAACATACTCTCTAAGAGGTAATAAAGAGAAGTCAATTTCTCTAAGAGATGACAAAGAGAATGGAAAATAAAGGATGAGATCCAAAAGTGAAACACAAGAAAAGTTGATATTTTATTCCATAACTAAAAGACAAAGGGTTTAAGCTACACAACAATACAATAGGAAATATGATGAACCAGAAAAAAGTCTAAGAATATCCCTTCAAGAAAATTAGAGTATAACATAGTGAAAGAAATGAAAATGATTCCCTCCAAGGCTACCCTCAATGATACTCTCCTTATTCCTGGTCAAATAGATTTTCTTAAGGCTTCTTAGCATGCCTTTTGGGAAAGATATGATGTCTCCCATTACATTATAAAATAAAAACCCTCCCTTTTACATATCTTTGAGGATGGAGGTTTGGATAGTCTGCAACTATATGATTGATTCAGGGGTCTCTAACATAGTTATGCCAAAATTAGTCTATGAAGAGATGGGTATGGAGTATACCATATCTTATCCCAAAGTTATGTAGTTGGATGGGACACTGATCAAGATAGTTGGAGAAATAAAATATGTACTAATGATACTGCATAGAGCCCCATTGGTAACCATTGTGAAATACATTGTAGTGGTAGATCTAGAACCTTATTTTAGCCTATGCCTTTCCATAGAATTCACTACCAAGTTGGGAGGTTGCATGTACTTGGATTACTCTAGCATAATAATATCTTTCAAAGAAAAGAGGATAAATATAACACTTTAGAAGTATGTTTCCTATCACATTGAGAAGATTGAATAAGACACGTGTAACCTCACACCCCTATATGAGTTTCAAAAAATAGAATTTTTTAAGAGTTAGAGGTTGAGGATGAATTGCCATTCATTAAATATTACAGTTAGTTTGGGATAGGAATGGGCACATACTAAATTTCTTCAAAACTTGAGAAAAATATCCCTACTATATCCAATCAATCCTTAAGGGAGACAAAGACTTAGACTATGCATTTTGATGGTGCAAGATGCATAAATGGAGCTAGTGCTAGTGTAATTGTATAGTCCCCCTCAGAGGGTGTAAAGAGTTTTTCATATATAATGACATGGTCTTGTACTAACAATGATGTAGAAAACAAGAATTTATGCTTAGGTATAATGTAATCTTAGAGAATGAATATCAAAATACTGAATATGTATAGTGACTCTAAAGTGATAGTCAATAAGGTAAGAGAGAGATGTAGCAGTAAGAACTATTACCTAAGAACATACATAAATAGGGTATGGGATTTGATGGAATCCTTTGATGCCCTAAAAATTTATTTTATCCCTAGAAAATATAACATACTAGCTAACTCCTTGGTGGTTAAAGGTTTAGATTTTATCCCTTCCTTATATATGGGATCATCTAAAGATAGAAATATCAAACTAGTTTTCAGGTTTGCAGTACCAGACATATAGATTTTATGGTAGGTTTTTGAAAGTGATGATCAAATCATTGAATTTATAGTTAGAGAAGCTTTCCTATCCATGGTTCAAGACAAAATTCCTAATGAGATAGATCATCAAGATGTCATACAATTGAAGAATAATCATATCCATAGAGGTTTGGTCACTCTGGAAATCCTCTTTAATAATGAATATGAGAGAAAAGCTAGAGTCGTGGAGATCAATAAAAAAATCTATAAAGAGATTGAAATTGAGAAATAAAATAAGCTCAAATTTTGTATCCATTGTTCTCCAGAAGAGGTAGAAAAAATAAAAACCCTATACTTTAAATACCAAGACATTGTGGCCTGGTCATATGAATATCTAAAGCACGAGGATACGGAAACAAAAAGGAATATGCCAAGCACGATGCGTGTAAAACCAAACTTAACGCTAAAAGCCTATGTATTGAAAAATGCATGAAAGGAAAGAACATAGATGAATCGACACAAGATAAAAGCAATATGAAATATGGCCTTCTTTATTGATATGCTTTCAAAGTCGTGTTACAATACGTCTCCTTCCTTTTTAGGGGATAGGAGCGTCAAATATGTTTCTTGTCACATCCATGGATAGCAATCCTTCTTCCGCGTGCCCACATGTAAGATGGGCGGACCAAAACGTCGCCGCCGCTTGTGTATATGATTTTTGACTCCTTCCTGCTCCTCTGATGTCGAAGACCTGCGTTCAAAGAAATAGAAAATATTAGTAGCACCTGCAGATAGAATAAAACATGTATTTCCCAAGGCCTACTGTTAGTGTATGCATGAAAATATTAAAACGATAACCAAATGATATCAGATCGACCTAGAAATTTGATAGAAGCATGAATATGTTACCAGGAAGCCACTGCAAAAGGAACAGTCAGGAAATTCCTCACAGATTTGTATTCGCTCCGGGGTGGGACGAATAAACCTGCAATAATTTGTCAAAAAGCACCCTCTTCAATGTCCTATCCAGGAAGCTCCAAATGACCTGCAAAGTTGGGGTTAGCTAATTGGGGGTGTTTTGGGAAGACCCAGATGGTCAGATTTCTCCAATTTGGCCTCTAGCACCCAGATTTTTATGATGCCATCTGCAAGTTAGTAAAGGCGGGAAATGATAAAAACCTGGTCAAAATTGCTCAGAATGAAGTGAAATTTAAACTACAACCTATTTAAATAACCTAGAATAAGATGCAAAAGAAAAATCAGAGAAATCTATCACAGATTTCTAATCATTCCGGGGTGGGGCGATTAGGGTTGTGACAGCTTGGGGGGCGCTCGGGGGCAGAACGCCCACCGTTTGGGACTCTGTTTCGGCACCAATCCACTTGGGATGGGTCCAAAACTTCTTATGGGGTGTTGTCAACAAATTTTGTGGGATATTGTGGCCAAAAATCGGGTTTTGGGTCTGGATTCGTGCTTCCAATAATCACCCAATAACCTCCCTTTCGAATGAGAGATTAAGGATGTGAAAGGCACAAATCGCAAGTAGGTATGTAAATTGGCAGCACTTCGTTGCTCAAATGCTCCTTCTCTGTATATCTTTTGGGTGAGAAAACTCACCAATTTATAGACCTAGGGTCTCTCTATTTGAATTGCGCATGCGAGGGCGCCACTTGAGTTGTTTGTCCTATTTTGAGAGAAAAGATAATTCCCTGATTTAGAATCTCCTTGCATGAGGTCTCTAAAATAAAGACATGCATGACTGAAGTCTCTCTTCTTGATTTGGAGCCGTTCCTCGCAATTGCATGGCCTGAAGCTTCAGTTAATCGGCGGACTTGTCGAGGTTTGACTTTTTGCCAGTCAAACTTGCTATTCGCCTCACCCTGGGGCGAATGCTGATATTCATCCCTGGGTGGGACGAGCAGAGAGCAAGGTGCCAAAAAGGTGCCAAATTGACCTCTGACCTCCAAAACTACTTTTGGGAGTGGTTAGGACCACTGTTTAACCTCTGGGGGCTGCCCTAGGGGCTGTGTGTGTCAATGCGATCAGCGCTTGTTGTCACATAATCGGATTGGTGTTGTTTTGGTGTCTACAGATGCCCCTTTTTGGGAAGCACTGTGCAAGGCATAGCACCGAGCAAAAATAGATAACCAAAGCACTAATGATTAGGGTTTCTCAGTAACCTAACCAACTCTTGATGCCCCAAGTATGGAAAGGGCATGCATTCTTGAATCCTTGCTTCTAACGAGCTAAGGAACTTAATTCAAGTGTTAACCTTTTTCGGTGAGGTGTTACTTGAACTTGGACATTGATCAGTCATGAATAGGCAAAGGGCGCAACCTTTTGTCTATGGGAACCTTGAGTTCATGATTCATGAATGCCAAGTGTTTGATCAGCTTGTGATTATTGCTTGTTTTCTGCCCCAAGCAGGGGCATGATTGTCTTTGTCAATGATCCTTTGAATGCATGTCATTTCCTTGATTGGGTATGTTTTTGTTGATTGGTGACTAAGTGTGACTACCCCCTCAAGCGACGAATCGATGAGGGAATGACCGACATGAGAAAAGTGATGAGTCACTTGACCCAAGATGACTTAGGTAAGGGTGCCTTCAGTTGTTTACCATTGAATGCGAAAGTAGTTTCTGAACATTCTGACCTATTTTTGGTGGGTTTGAACCCTTTTTGTGACGCATTTTGGAGCTAAAATTGTCAAAAATCCGTCCTCCCATGGAGCGGTCCGGCTATGATAGCCTTCTTAGGGAGTAGGATAGTGACAATTTGTAACCCCAACGTCTATTTTGGATGCCAAGAATGTCAGGCGCAAAGGCGCCTTCGTTCGACAATGTTATTGCTATTTTTGGTTGGGTTTTGACCCATTTTGGTGATGTCGTTTGGGGATGAAATTCTTGAAAATCCGTCCTCCCGTGGAGTGGTCCGGCTATGGTAGCCTTCTTAGGGAGTAGGATAGTGAGGATTTGTGACCCCGACATCTATTTTGCATGCCCGAAATGTCAAGTGCCAAAGCACTCTTATTGGACAGTTTTATTGCTTGTTTTTGGTGCATTTTTGTGCAGTTTTTATTTTTTGAATTTATGCATAGTTATTTATGATGATGTATGCATGTGGTATTATGAATGCGATGTTTCTAATTATATGATGTATGCATATGGAATGAATGAAATGAGTTGTTGATAACTTGTCGATGGCACCATAGACTGTACAAGATTTACTGGCTTGTTGTACTTATGGGATGACTTTGTGGAATGACTTTGCATGTGAAAACTTTGTTTTTGTATTTTGCATATTTTTTGATGGTGATGTATGTAATGAAATGTACCAGTTGTTTTAAAATGTAGTTAAGCTTTTCTGAGATTCAGATATTTTAACTAACTAGCCAAGACTGTACATTTATCTCGCAAGACTTTTGAACAAGGTATAAATCCGACTTGAGTTTAACCAAGTTATTTCACATCCCTGTGTGTGCAATTGAGTTCATTTATGTGGTATTTGTCAGGATACCGCCAGTGCTAGATAGGCTATCAACCAAACCTATACTGAGGATCACCTAATTAGCTCCACTAACTCCATTGTTGTATTTAGTAAGATTAATCCATGGGACAATCTAAGGTACCATAAGCTAGCTCATCCACATGCAAACATTGGTCTACTCACATGCAAAGCTAATGTGACAGACATATCGTCATGCGGTTAGGATACCGCCATTGCCAGGTAGGTTGTCCACCAAACCCGTAATGAGGATCACCTAGATGGTTTTCGAATGCTGAGAATTCTAGGGATTCAAGTTCAGGATTTTTGTTTGCTCAATGGTTTAGGATACTTGCTCGTATACATAGTGATGAAAATCACTGTTTATTTTTCTCTTTTTGTTTTTCTTTTTGAGCAAGGATTTTGAATAGTGGTGATAACCACTGTTATTTGATTTTGTATTTTGAGCTTTGTAAGGTTGAGCTTGTATGTTTTTGGCTTATGAATGGCCTTGATCCTTTTGGCCTTGGGGATGACTACCCATCCTGTTCAGGGACGTGTAGTATGAATCCTTACGACTTTGGGAACCAAAGGGGATGATGGAGATTATGAAGTAAGGGCATTGATCTTTTAGGCCTTGGGGATGACTACCCATCCTGTTCAGGGACGTGTAGTATGAATCCTTACAACTTTGAGACCAAAGGTGATTGGAGATGGTTGTGATGATGGCTTGTGGGAATTTTGTTTTTGAATGGCATCGATCCTTTGAGGCCTTGGGGATGACTACCCATCCTTGGCAGGGACGTGTAGTATGAATCCTTACAACTTTGGGGACCAATGGTGATTGGGATTTTTGGTAGTGGTGAAAACCACTATTTATTAGGGGGAATTGATGGGGAAGAGCTCGTCCTTTTGTCAATTCTCAGCACTCTTGAACCATTCGCATAGGGGGATGAACAGGCTAATCTTTCACCTATGGTACCCTAGACTGCTTTGTAGGTTTCTCTTGCATTCACACAACTTAGGAATTATTTTATGTGTTTTAACTTGTGTAGGGATGTTACGTAATGAGGCGTGATCCAAGTAAAACTTTCCCTTGTAAAATCTGTTTAACTTTGTACAGTTTTTGGCTAGAAATTTAAAGACAACTGAATGACGAAAACCCTATATACATTAGGAGACAACTGACTATGCTAAAAATGGTGATGGTGTTATTCTGGATGTATGCGTTTATAAAATGGATTTGATGTGGAAAAGAATGGAATTGCCAAGTAATGACAGTCTATGGTGCTTTTGACTTGTATGACCTAGCAAATATGCAATGTATGGATGTGATGCCTAATGCAACCTATATTTTTGTATTTTGATTTTTATGAGTATGCATGGAATTGAAATGCAATTTTTTTGTTATTTTTGATGATTTTATTGTTTTTGTTTGTTTTTGAATATTTATTTTGACCAAGCGGTTATGGTAACCCTTGGAGCTTTTGGTTTGACCAAAGGGTTTATGGATACCTTTGGGGCATTTTTGGGGTTGACCAAGCGATTGTGGGAATCCTTGGAGCTTTTGGTTTGACCAAAGGGTTTATGGATACCTTTGGGGCATTTTGGGTTGACCAAGCGATTGTGAAAATCCTTGGAGCTTTTGGTTGGACTATGGCTCTCTAGATGTGGAATGGCCTCAAATGACTGATGTTCAAGGGTTCTAGCTCCTTGATTCCTTCAAGAGAGGTGAGCCGGTATGTTCCAGGTCCTATTCTACTATCAATCACATAAGGACCTAACCAGTTTGCCATGAACTTGTCCCTTAGATGGGATGGCAAATTAGAATTTTGTTGGTTCTCTTTTAAGACCAAGTCACCAACCTGAAATTCCCTTAGGTGGACCTTCATGTTGTATGCTTTCTTAAGTCGCTCTTGATAGATACGCAAATGCTCGAGAGCATTGATGCGTCGTTCATCGAGCAACGTCAGTTGGTCTAACCGGGCCTGCTACATAGTGTCATCATCGATGAACTCTTGCATTGAAATGCGTAGGGAAGGGATTTCCAACTCAAGAGGCATGACTGCCTCGGAGCCATACACCAACGAAAATGGAGTTGCCCCAGTGGGCGTCCGAATGCTAGTGCGATAAGCCCATAGGGCAAGCGGGATTTGAATGTGCCAATCCTTATGACTATCTACGATGGTCTTTTTGAGGATGGCAACTAGCATTTTGTTTGACGCCTCTGCTTGCCCATTTGCTTGTGGATAATAGGGTGTTGAAAAACTATGCTGAATTTTGTACTTTGTGGTCAAAGCACGCACATATTTATTCTTGAATGACATCCCATTATCCGAAAGGATCTTGGATGGAATACCAAAATGACATATGATGTTATGCAAAATAAACTCCGCAATGCGGGTTCCAGTCGTAGAGGTTAGCGGAATTGCTTCCACCCACTTGGTGAAGTACTCTGTGGCCGTTATGATGAACGTGTGATGACTTGATGATGTAGGGGAGATCTTTCCGATTAGATCGAAGCCCCACTACAAAAAATGCCAAGCCGATTGGATCGGTTGCAAGGCCTGAGAAGGTACGTGTGTCAAATTAGCATGGTGTTGACACTTCATGCACTTCTTTACATATGCACAACAATCTCGCTCTAAATATGGCCAATAATAGCCCATGCGAAGAATGCGCTTTGCGATGGCCATACCGCTGAAGTGGCCACCACATGTACCATCGTGTGCTTGGGTGATCGCCCAAGCGGACTCTTGCTGGTCCAAGCAATGGAGGAGGATTCCTTCATAGCTCCGATGATACAAAATGTCTCCTAACAAGACATGTTTTGCCGCTTTCTATTTAAATGATCTTTTTGTGGCTTGTGTCAATCCAAGTGGGAGGTTACCTAACTTGAGGTAATCCCTAATGGGTGTGTACCAATCCTGCTGATCAGAAACCTCGATGGTATGAATGGCCAATCCCTCTTGAAGTTCATCCCTAGCAAAAGCTGAGCGGGAAAGAACTTGTAAAAATAGCGTTGTGTTGCTATTAAGAGGGGTCGGGGAGAACAAGGACCCCAGTTTGGTACGAGTCAAACAATCATGGATTCGATAGAACCTATCCCGAGATGGTTCAATCTGGATCAGGTGGATTCCTGGCATTAGGTCAGAGCTTGCACGCTCCATCATGGATTGCGATAATGTTTTGACCTCGAATGGTTGTCATTTCACCGGAAGGGTCTTGCGGGATTAGTGACCCCAAGGAGGCCATAGTATCCACAAAATGATTCGATGATCGAGGGAGTGCCTCGATGTCATACCATTCAAGTTGTGCCAGGAATTTGTCCACAAGGGCTTTGTAGGCCTACATAACTGGACATTTACATTGGAATATCCCCTTTACTTGATTGACAATTAACAACGAATCACCAAAGATGTTTAAACGTTTAATGTTCATGGTGATTGTTGTCCGAAGACCTATGAGCAAGGCTTCATATTCTGCATTGTTGTTGGTGCACGGGAAGTCTAATTTAAATGACAGAGGCATTGGAGCCCCTTGTGGAGTGAAGAATACAATTCCCGTGCCACCTCCTTGCTCACATTTAGAACCATCGAAGAATAGGGTCATGTCAGCCTGTGACTCAAGCTCATCAGAATCTGGCGATTCTGAAACATGAAAAACCCCATCATCAGGTAGTTCTATGGTCAGAGGCTGATCATCTTCAAGAGGAGCCTCTACCAGTTGATCGGCGATGACTTGACCTTTTATGGATTTCTATCCAATGAATTCTATGTCAAACTCCATCAACAACATGATCCATTTCGCCATGCGGCTACTATGATAAGTATGACTCATCATGTATCACAATGGATTCTCCTTAGACACAACATACGTCATATTGTTGAGCATGTAGTGGCATAGCTTTTTGGTAGCAAACACCACTGCCAAGTAGAGCTTCTCAACGTATGCATAGTTAAGTTCATAACTGACTAGGGTGCGGCTAAGATAGTAAGTAGCCTGTTCTTTGTGTAGTTCATTTTTTTGGGACAGCATGGCACCCAGTGCCACCTCAGTAGGCGAGATGTATAAATAGAATGACACTCCTGGTCTAGGTGGTGCCAATACTGGCGGTGAAGCCAAGTATTGTTTAATGTCATCAAAGGTTGACTGGCACTCGTCATCCTAGTGAAATGTTACCCCCTTGTGCAATAATTTATTCATGGGTCGGCACTTGTCAGATAGCTGCGCTATGAAGCGCTTGATTGACGTGACCTTTCCCTGTAGACTTCGAGCTGCTTGATGGTAGTTGGAGGAAGCATTTCAAGGATTGCCTTGACTTTGTGTGGGTCTACCTCAATTCCTCATTTGGAGACTATGTAACCCAAGAGCTTTCTAGATGTGATGCCAAAGACGCACTTCTTGGGGTTTAGTCTGACTTTATGTTCCATGAGGCGATCGAGGATCTTGCTTAAGTCATCGAGATGATCTGGGCGCAAAAGAGATTTGGCCAACAAATCATCCATGTAATCTTCCAAAGTTTTGTGCATGTAATCATGGAAGATGTACGTCATGGCACGTTGGTAGGTGGCGCCAACATTTTTAAGGCCAAAAGGCATGACCTTATAACAAAATGTCCCCCAAGGCATTGTGAACGCCATTTTTAGTTGGTCTTCGGGATTGATACGAATTTGATTGTATCCCGAGAAACCATCCATGAGGGAAAGCATTTCATGGCCCTCTGTAGCGTCTACCAATGCGTCGATGCTCGGCAAGGGAAAATCATCCTTAGGACTCACTTTGTTTAGATCTCAAAAATCGGTGCATATGCGAATCCTCCCATCGAGCTTTTTGACGGGAACCATGTTAGACAACCATGGTGGGTAATCCACGCAGATGACAAACTGTGCATCCAACAACTTTTGTAGCTCATATTTGACCATTAAGGCCACTGTTGGGTGCATCTTACGTAGTTTTTGCTTTACTGGCTTGACTTTCGGATCAAGCGTTAGATTATGCATGACTAGCTACGGGTCTAGCCCCGACATGTCTTTGTATGACCATGCAAAAACCTCCTTCTTCTCTTTGAGAAGGGCAATGTAGTCGGCTTGCTCTTTGGGGGATAGACTTACCCCTAGCTTGATGATTTGCAAATTCATTGGATCTGAGCCGATGTCTACGTCAGTCGTCTCCTCGATCGACATGTGGGACCCGTCCTCCAACTGGTGTGGAGTTGGGATCAAGTGGATATCATTTGCTGAATTTAGATCATCGTTTGGAACGTCGAGTTCCTCTTTAGCATGGAAGACATCCTGAGTCTGTCCTGGGGTGAAATGGAACATCCCACCACAAGGCTAGTACTCTGATGGGGATGGCGGTGTGTCAGCATGATCCCAGTCTATAGCATCTAGGTCTAGATGCAATGACCATGTTGGGTCGGTTGGATCATGGATGGGGGCGGTTAAATCAATGGAGATCATGTTAATGAAATGATTGTGGTCTCCATTACCATGGGTATGACTGCTCGGACATCCTAGATGATATTTGTGCTCCGGATCTGGCTCTGTGGGTACTGGCACAAATGGATCAGCCCTATGCATGGATAAAAATACAGGGTCCACCCTAGGCACTGATGGTTGTATAGGGTCTCCAGGTGAAAGATGCTCTCTGTATACCTGGAGTGGTGGGTGCAGTAATTGCTATAACTACACCTGGTTGAGGTGCCACCTATGCCTTGGCCCTATGTGTAACTGTTCAAACATGTCATCTATGTCCAAGGGATATTGTTGTTGTCGCATATGATTGAGATAAGCCATCTCAGTTTCATCTTCGTAATCACTGTCAGAGATCCAAAGGCCTTCGTTGGCTCCAACAGTTGTTTGCGACATATGAGGCTCATCTTGCTCGAGCAAATTAATGTGGTCCCATCGAGGTTGTTCCGCTCTCTACGGGGGGACCTGATTCTCTTGAGGTGGCATATGCTCAATTGGAGCATCCAAAGGGAACATTGTCAGGAAGCTCTCCTGATAATCATCCATGGGATGTACTTGTGAATGATTGCTATCAGACTCGAAAGGATCCCAAGGTGCTACCTCGTATTCCGACTCATCTTCTGAAGACCCTTCTTGGTCTTGTCCATATCCCTCTTGTAGGTGAGTCCTCGAATTTTCTCCCTTTTCGGCCGAAGGGAAAGGGTTGTTATGGTCAACAAGGTTGGTTGTTAGCAATGGGAGATAATCCCCCAATGTATATGTTGTGTTAGGATTGGCATATGGATCTAATGCCAACCCATCCTTGTTGCCTATCCCTAGGCCTTGCATGTTCTCTACCAAGATGTCTAGGGGCAAGGGGTGGTTGAACCCTACTCCCGACTTGTCATACGACATTTGATATCTCGGTTGGCAAAGAACACACACTCCTTGCTCATACCGCCCAACCCATATCCATGCCAATTGCATTGGCCAAGATATCTCAAAGCGAAGTCCGGGTTGGACAAATAGTTGACATCCTCTGCAAAGGGCTCTTCATCTTCATCTTCTTGCATACAAGTCTCAACGCCATTATCCAGGCCCCCATAAACAAAGTTTGTCTGATTGGGTGGGTAGCCTAGAGGAACCACAGAGCCGATGGGGAGTCGAGGTCTCCCCATGTCCTGCATGGACTCAAGTGTGGGTGTTGCTACAATGTTCCTCACTAGATACTCCCCCAGGCCCATGTTGGCCATCTCAACGGTGACCGTTGGCGGTTGAGGGGAAGCGAATGGGAGTCCTTCCCGAGTCCACTCCATGTGGGGTGAACTAGGCATCTCGACTTCCATTCTGCTAGGCATCTCTTCGGTAGAGATGGTTGAGACTAGGGGTGGTTCCTCTTCTAGGGGTTTCTTTCCCTTGTCCTTTGGTGTGGCCACCGTAGGTGGCATCGTTGTTGAAGGACCAGATGAGGAAGATGGACCCTACTAGGGATTCGATGGACTCGACAATGGGGATGCCTACGGAATCGGACCCTGGTTAGATGGATTCAACTAAAAATCCAAATGTGTTGATGGAAGGGTCGATTGCGGCATGAATTGCACCGTATTGCAGTACTTGAAGGGCTCTAAGTCTATCGGGACTACATGCACCTATCCTTCAAATGTATACTTTAGGCACTGATGAGCTATTGAAGGGACACACTTCATGTCCCTGATCCAAGGCCAGCCCAACAAGATATTATAAGCCATCTCACCTTCCAAGATGTGGCACAATGTATGAATAGTCTTTTGTCCCACTTGGATGGGTAGGACAATTGTGCCAACCGTCGAGCATATTGCATCATTGAATGCTCGTAGTGTATAAGTGGAGGCCACGATGTGAGATGCCGGCAACTTCAGATGTTTCAATGCTGCTGTTGTGATGATATTACTGGATGAGCCAGTGTCCACCAACACCCTCTTATACGGAATCCCGTTGACCCATGCAATAACGTGCAAGGGTGGATCCGCCACATCACCAATCACTGATTTCAATTCATCTTCTCTAAAGGTGATGACTGGTTCTGTACATTGTTTTACATGTCCCACGAAGTTGTTGAAAGAGTTTGCTTCATGGGGCTGTAGCTCGATGGCTTTTAATATCTCCATTAGAGCCTCCCGATGGGGCATTGATTGTTGAATGAGCTCGTATATGGAGAGCCTAGCCGACGTGGTCCTTAGACTTTGGGTAAGTCTAGTCCGAATCGTGGCCACTGGTCTAGGTGGGGGAAGTTGCGTAGGGTGTTGTTGAGGTTGTGACGTCGATGGAACTTCTCCAGTGGCCACCGCAGGGGCAGCTCCTTGATACCTCTTGTTCCTAGTCACTATGCTTATCATCCCTACATACCCCTGCATGGGGCAATTCTGTTGCACCTCATTGACTTGAAGGGGTTTTGTCTGTGCATCATGGGTAGGCAAGGGGTCTCTGAAGACTCCCATATGTTGGTTGTTTGGCGCTACGGGGTTGTCCACCACCAATGTCTTATTGTCGATTAGGTCTTGTACCAAACCTTTGAATTTCCAACATGCATTAAGGTCATGTCCCTTCCATCTGTGGAACCTATAGTACAAGTCCTCTCGGTACCCCTTAGGCTTCGGTGCATTGGGGTCTATAGTTTGAATCTCTGGAAGGTTGATCAAGTTCGCCGTTGACAAGCGGTCAAACAGGGAGTCTCTGGACTCTGTGTAAGGTGTAAATTGTCGCCTAGGGTGATGCTACTGATTTTGTTCCTGCCTCTGGTTTTCTCTATCATAATTGTTAGGAGGCACCACCTGATAGTTAGCCTTTTGAGGCTGTGTTGCTTGTGCAGGCTTAGGGACATTGATAGCAACCTGATTGACCGCAACGGGTTTTTGTTGCATGGTCCCTATTTTGGTGTTCTTGGTCCATTCTTTCTTCTTAGGTTTGGCGATCTCGCCATCCTGTATCTTGATCTCCTCAATGATTCTGGCTTGCGCCAGAGCTTCCTCTAAAGTGGCATATTGCTGTAGCTGCAATAGCATGGAGATCGATCTCAAACAGCTCTTTGAGAACATCTGAGTCAGGTCGGACATGGGAGGGAGGTAGGGCAGCTTTGAAAGCAGCGTCCTCCACCGGTTCCCATATGCCACCATGGTCTCTTCCTCATACTTCCTGAGGCTAGCTAGGTCACTTAATGACACCTTTTTCTTGGTGTTGAAGGTGAAGCATTCGAGGAACGCATCCACTAGCTGATCCAAGTTACTGATGCTATGTTTTGGCAACTGAGTGAACCAATCCGAGGTAGGGCCTACGAATGTGGTTATAAATGTTCTTAGTAACAAAGCATCATTGTCCTGAATGCCAAAGCACTGGCTCAGGAATCTAGTCACATGCTCTTGGGCATCCTCCTCCCCTCTAAAGAGTGCCAACTGGGGTAGTTTAAAGTGTTTAGGGTATGGAGGTGCCGACACTGACGGATGCACAGGATGACTACGGAGTTGGCGTAAAGTGGGATTTTGGGGCCCATAAGTCTTGATCTCCATAGATTCTAAGCGCTCTAGCAACACTTTATATGCATCGAAGGATTTGATTTCTTCCTCCTTGGTTTTCTCCCATTGTGGGTTGCGGGGAACTTGAGGCCTATGGAGGGGTGGTTGGGTAGCAGCCCCTCTGCCTTGGTAGGGCATTTCAGCCCACTCTTCTTCTTGTTCATACTCCTCATAGGCTTCTTGAGGAGTGCCTGGTCGAGACCTATAAGCATAGGTGGGTGCCCGTGGAGGGTGCCCATCATTGTTTCTGGGAGTGGCCTCCCGCTCAGGTCTAGGAGGTCTTGGAGGTAGTACTTGACGAGGTCACGGAGACCTGTCTCGCACCAAGGGGTTATGCCTCTCATACACTTCTACTTTATGTGCGCGAGGAGTTGGGACCTTCTCAGGCACATTGTTATGGAGCAATTCGGTTGTCTGACGCTGAATGCGCTCTTTGTTAAGGTGACACAGATGTTCTAACTATTGTTGATCTTGACTGAGCTACGTAATTTGCGCTTGGCGGGTGGCATGTTTGGCAAATGCCAAGTCACTTTGTTCCATCGTCTCATGTTTAGGAAGCCTAGATGCCTCTCCTACATGTCTATCTCGGTCATGGTGATCCGAGACCCCTATGGGTTGCTTCCCTCTATCGAGGTTAGCGACATTTACCTGAGGCTCCGGCCTCAATGGGTGATCCTGATACATAGCGGGTGCGGAGGTGCATCATTCCCATGCTGTGTACTGCTCTTGAGGAACATAGTGGTCTTCCTCGTCCTCTCTTTCGTATGCATAAAAGGTGCGGGCAGAATTGTCTTGCCCTGTCTGGAGAGCCTGATACTCTGGATATTGTCTAGTGTTTCTAACAGTAATACGGGGTAGAGGAGGGATGACGAAATCATGTGGCCCCTCCTTCTGGACCCTCTGTTGCTCTAGCACTTCATCACTAGGCCACCCATAACGAGCTTCTAAGGGAGGTCTCCTGTCTATGTTGAGTGCTACGTGTAGGTTCTCCTCTTGAAAGGACCTATGCTGAGTGGGGGTGCCCCTCAAAGAGGTGCCTCTATAGTCCTATTCTGTTATGGCATGATGTGGACTATCTTGGGTGCCATGCCACCAAGGCGGGATGACTAAGTCCTCAGGACTATATCGGAGGTGACTTGTCCCCCTTTGCACACTTTCTGCAGTGCTTGCCCGTGATTGGGCTCGGCTACGAGTGTACACCATGGTGATGTGCTCCTAAAGATGAGTAGATTTTTATCTTCTTTTAGGATTTTTTATGCTACACTTAAACAGAAAGGAAACACACAATCAACGCAATGGTTATCTCGTTTAAAGATTAAAAGTGTGCCCTAGAATCTGGTTTAGTGTGTTTTGATGTTTGTTTGAAAGCTTTTGTGAAAGAACGTTTAAATGCAATATGATGGCTCTTATGACTCCCAAAAAATGGTCGCCCCTTCGATATACCTTTGCCAGACCGATATACCAACCTCTCTATATACCCGCCCTTACGTGAGGGAAACTATTGGTACGTGAGAGCAGATGGTACGTGGAACATAGGCGGTACGGAAGGGGAATCACTCTGTTTATGACACCTACCATAGAAGACTTATCCTCATGCACTGGGAATCACCCCAGCTACACTTGGTCAGCTTTCATCAGGATTTACGTCTAGCAACAATCACGATCGGGGTTATGTATGCAGTATCTCAAGCCAAGGTGGTGATGAAATCCACCGTTGGTCTTGCTCAAGGGTTGGGGTTTTACGACCAACTCCTTGTTGTTTCAAATTACCACGTGGTGTGTGGGGTTCTTTTTAAGTTGCATAAATGAAGCAAACAAGCATTCAAACTCTCCTATGCAAGCAAATAACTAGAGAACAAACAACAAAATTTTGATAGAAGGTGTTTAAGACCTCTACCTCTTCTCTGCCCAAATCGGATGTCTCTGAATTTTTGCTCTGAAATAGTCCAGCGTTTGAAAACTTGGTACCTGTAAGAAAAAACAAGCAACTTTGATCAAAAATTTAATCTTAAAAATCAAGGGATAGATGTCCCACCGTGATCGCCACTGAAAGCACGAGGATACGAAAACAAAAAGGAATATGCCAAGCACGATGCGTGTAAAACCAAACTTAACGCTAAAAGCCTATATATTGAAAAATGCATGAAAGGAAAGAACATAGACGAATCGACACAAGATAAAAGTAATATGAAATATAGCCTTCTTTATTGATATGCTTTCAAAGTCATGTTACAATACGTCTCCTTCCTTTTTAGGGGATAGGAGCATCAAATATGTTTCTTATCACATCCATGGATAGCAATCCTTCTTCCGCGTGCCCACATGTAATATGGGCGGACCAAAACGTCACCACCACTTGTGTATATGATTTTTGACTCCTTCCTGCTCCTCTGATGTCAGAAACCTACATTCAAAGAAACATAAAATATTAGTAGCACCTACAGATAGAATAAAACATGTATTTCCCAAGGCCTACTGTTAGTGTATGCATGAAAATATTAAAACGATAACCAAATGATCTCAGATCGACCTAAAAATTTAATAGAAGCATAAATATGTTACCAGGAAGCCACTACAAAAGGAATAGTCTAGAAATTCCTCACAGATTTGTATTCGCTCCAGGGTGGGACGAATAAACCTACAATAACTTGTCAGAAAGCACCCTCTTCAATGTCCTATCTAGGAAGCTCCAAATGACCTGCAAAGTTGGGGTTAGCTAATTGGGGGTGTTTTGGGAAGACCCAGATGGTCATATTTCTCCAATTTGGCCTCTAGCACCCAGATTTTGATGATGCCATCTGCAAGTTAGTAAAGGCGGGAAATGATAAAAACCTGGTCAAAATTGCTCAGAATGAAGTGAAATTTAAACTACAGCCTATTTAAATAACCTAGAATAAGATGCAAAATAAAAATCAGAGAAATATATCACATATTTCTAATCACTCCGGGGTGGGGCGATTAGGGCTGTGACAGCTTGGGGGGCGCCCGAGGGCAGAACGCCCACCGTTTGGGACTCTTTTTGGCACCAATCCACTTGGGATGGGTCCAAAACTTCTTATGGGGTGTTGTCGACAAATTTTGTGGAATATTGTGGCCAAAAATTGGGTTTTGGGTCCGGATTCGTGCTTCCAATAATCACCCAATAACCTCCCTTTCGAATGAGAGATTAAGGATGTGAAAGGCACAAATCGCAAGTAGGTATGTAAATTGGCAGCACTTCATTGCTCAAATGCTCCTTCTCTGTATATCTTTTGGGTGAGAAAACTCACCAATTTATAGACCTAGGGTCTCTCTGTTTGAATTGCGCATGCGAGGGCGCCACTTGAGTTGTTTGTCCTATTTTGAGAGAAAAGATAATTCCCTGATTTAGAATCTCCTTGCATGAGGTCTCTAAAATAAAGACATGCATGACTGAAGTCTCTCTTCTTGATTTGGAGCCGTTCCTCGCAATTGCATGGCCTGAAGCTTCAGTTAATTGGCGGACTTGTCGAGGTTTGACTTTTTGCCAGTCAAACTTGCTATTCGCCTCACCCTGGGGCGAATGCTGATATTCGTCCCTGGGTGGGACGAATGCCAGTTTGTATTCATCCCTGGGTGGGACGAGCAGAGAGCAAGGTGCCAAAAAGGTGCCAAATTGACCTCTGACCTCCAAAACTACTTTTGGGAGTGGTTAGGACCACTGTTTAACCTCTAGGGGCTGCCCTAGGGGCTGTGTGTGTCAATGCGATCAGCGCTTGTTGTCACATAATCGGATTGGTGCTGTTTTGGTGTCTACAAAGAGAAAATCTAGAGTCGTGGAGATCAATAAAAAAATATATAAAGAGATTGAAATTGAGAAATAAAATAAGCTCAAATTTGGTATCCATTGTTCTCCAGAAGAGGTAGAAAAAATCAAAACCCTGTACTTTAAATACCAAGACATTGTGGCCTGGTCATATGAATATCTAAAGGTATATGATAAAAAGGTGATCCAATATACTATTGAGCTAGAGCCTAATGCAAAGCCTTTTATATATAATTAGAGGCCTATAAATCCCAGGATTGAATCTATAATGAGAGAAGAGTTGCTCAAACTATTGAAGAGTAAGATTACATACCCAATTAAGCACTCTACATGGGTGACTAACTTGGTCCCTATAAAAAAAAAGAATGGGGACATCCTTCTATGTTTAGATTTTAGGAATCTCAACCAGTAATCATTGAAGGATCACTACCCTCTTCCTCAGATTGACTAGATTCTACAGATTTTTGTAGGAGAAAAAAGGTTCTCATTGTTAGATGGTTTCTTTGGATATAATCAAATCTGGGTAAAATATGAATATCAATTCAAGACAATATTTACTACCAAATAGGGAACTTTTTCTTACCAAAGGATGCACTTCGATATATCCAATGCAGGGGACACTTTCCAGAGAACTATGGATTATGATTTTGAAGAGCTAATAAATAAGTTCATTCTCATCTGCTTAGATGACATGACTGTATTCTCTCATAAGAAAAAACATTATTTGGAACACTTGGAGCAAGTATTTGATAAATGTAGAGAATTTGGCATCTCTCTTAACCCAAAGAAGTAATTTTTTATAGTTCATGAAGGGAAGCTATTGGGGAATGTGGTCTCTAAATAAGGAATACCTATTGACCCAGACAGAGTGAATTCAATTCTTGCCCTCCATTTTCCTATGAACATGAAAGCTTTGCAATCTTTCTTTGGGTAGATCAACTTTGTTAGGAATTTCATATTAGACTTTTTTAAGATAAAGCCTATATTAGAGTTTTTTAAGAAAAATATAGATTTCAAGTGGACAGAAGCAAGGAAACAATATTTTGAAGTCATTAAACAATCTATTACCACTGTTCTAGTTATGGTAAATCTTGACTTCAGTAAGAATTTCATTTTGTATAGTTATGAAGCTAAAGAGAGCTATACATTTGTACTTACTCTGAAGAATGATGATCGAGAAGAATACCCCATATTTTTCTAGAGCTAAACTCTCCATGGATACCATATCAAATACAACTTTATTGAGAGACAAGTGTTTGCAGTGATGAGATCATTGAAGAAGTTTAGGTACCACTTGACTTAAAGTAAAACTCTTGTGTATGTGGTTCACCCAGATGTAAGAAGTTTTATTTTACAAGATGAACTAGGAGACAAAAGAGTTGGTTAGATCACTAAAATCCAATAGTATGACATGGAAATCCATCCTACCAAGTTGAGGTAGATCATTGTACCAAGGGTTGATAGAAAATATAGTTGCAGATCAAATATCATCTTGCCAACAACCAACGAAAGATTATATTTAAGAGTTTCAATTAGAAGGTTCAGAATAGGTTGATCAAATTACCAGGTATTTTCAAATAGGAATTTTCCCTCAAGATCTTAACCCATCACAAAGGAGGAGATATAGGATTTAAGACATGAAGTATTTCCTACTATTAGAAGGATTATATGGAATAAATCTTAATGGAGTCCTCTTAATATGCTTGAAGTACGATCATAAGTAAAGAGTCATTAAAGAGTTCCATGGAGGGTTATTTGGAGGACATTTTTTAAGAAGGGTCACCACTATGAAAATCATCAACGTATGCTATTACTACCCTACTATTTTTTCTGAAACCTTTAATATAACAAGAGCATGTGATGGATACTAGAGGTATGTGGGAAGGAATAGAAATGCATCATTCCCCCTTAAACCAATCCAGGTAAAATAGCCTTTTCAATAATAGGGACTCGAGTTCATTGTAACAATAAATATCAATTCCTCAGTAGGACATAAGTATATCTTGACTACCATAGACTATATTACTAGATGGGTTGAAGCCATTCCCATGAAGAAATCAAATTAGTAAGTAGTAATTGAATTCATGGAGAGCTTTATCACAAGGTTTGGTATCCCTAAAGCTATAGTAAGTGACAATGGTCCAACTTTTACAAGAGGTAATAATATCAAATTTGGTAGTAAATATGGTATAAATTTAAAGAACTCCTCTAACTACTAACCTTAGGGTAATGAATTAGCTAATTCAACTAACAAAACTCTACTTAGAATTCTAAAGAGATCATTTGAGGATAACAAAAGGAGTTGGTATCTACTATTAGAACAAGCTTTATGGATAGACAAGATTACCATCAAGAAATATATCAAGACTACTCCTTATGCATTGGTATATGGTAAATAATTCCTACTTATTCACTTGGAGATACTAGCTCTCAAGTTGGCAAACATAGAAGAGGAGTATGACCATAATACAACTAAAACCAGATTGACCCATCTACTTCAGTTAGAAGAAAAAAGGACTTGTTGATAAGCAACACACCCCCACTGAAAAATGAGATTCCATCCTTAGAAAATTATGAACTTCCATTTTTGCAGCAGGGACCCTCTTGGTCATTTTCAGTTTTAAATCCATATTTTGCTTGCCTCCTTTTTAAAGTTGTGTTTTTTCTTGCATTTTAGCTGTGTTATCCAAGAATTCACTTTTTACATGCTAGAATCATTCATGCACAAGAAAATCTTGCACCGTTACCGAGAAAAATCCAGAAAACAGTTGCATAATTCACCGAAAAATCAAACTTTCCATTTTTGGTAGTGTCGCGATATCGCGACACTTCCATTTTCAGAAATGTCGCGATATCGCGACAGGTAAGTCAAAATGCAGCTAAGTGCCAGAAATAGTACAACCAGGGTTTCAGATTCTGTCACTTTTCTCGAAGAGACAGAAAGTCTTGTACAAAATTTTGTGGATGAAATGCAAGATTTTCAACAGTTCAAAATGGACAGTTATGACTTGAAATGTGAGAGTCCAGAACTTAATAATGATCCTTCCTCATCAGAGGATGATGAAAGTGAGATTCAATCTCACTATGCAGAAGTAACTGAGGAGGATAGCATCATTGAGGATATGAGGGAACTTAAAGCTGACATCACCCTCTATGAACTGCCTCAGATTGTTGAACAAAATATTAACTTGATTGAGGCTTACTCTGGACCACCCGTTGAATTTCAAGAAAAGGAGGAAAAGGTAGTAAATATGAATGTGGTCACCAACTTGGAATTGATGAACTGTCTCAACATAAGCCTCGCAACTTCCGAACATAATGTCAAAGAGGAGGCTATAAACCGTGTTGATGCAGATATTGGAGTTTATGATTTGGCAACTGAAAAGGTGGAAACAATTATAGCCCTAATCAATAACAACAATGATGTTTGGACATTGCACATTGATGAGGTTAAATCTAAGCAAGGCTCGGTGAAAAGGAAAATTGTAAGCATTCTCGCTAGAGGGATAAAAAATGAAATCCCGGATATTGAAGCAAGCAAGCAACCACAAAATGTTCAAGTTGTTAAGAACCAGGGCATACAAATAAAACATGATTTCTTTCAGTTGTCACATAATTTTGAAGATGTGGTGGTCTGGGTCTGTCAAGATTTTAAAGTATTTGATCCTGGGGTTTTTTACATTCAGTCATTTTGAAAGAACTCTACAAACCCTTCAATTAGAAGCATGAACATGTTATCATATGATTTGTTATTATATGATTTGTTTAATTTGAAGGAGTTGCAGATTTGTTTTTCAAATGGGACAGGGAAGACAGTAAACCCAAGTATTTCCCAGATAGCAAATATTTGAAGCACAGTCTGGAGTGCATTTCGTCAACAGGACCTGAAAGGTAATTTTTTTTAAATTACTTGCATGATAATTTTTTTTTTAAAGCACCATTTCTCTGCTTTCCCAACTGCTGCATTTTTTGAGTATGAAGGGAAGTTGTAATATATGTATGCATTGTAAATAATCTTTGAAGTTTTTCAGTTTTATTTCTTTGTCGATGGCAGTTTTTATTTCAATGTCTCGTGCGCTTTTAATCTGTTTCAGTTTAATTTTAATGCTCTGCAGTTTTAATTTATTTGTTTTTCAGTTTATTTCTTTGTCAGTGCAGTTTTATTTTTAAATGTCTGTATAGTTGCAGTTTTTCAGTTTTCTTTAGATATTTTTCAGTTTTAGCTTGTGCACTTTATTTCTTTTGTCGTTGCTTTTTATTTCCTTTCTTTGTCTTTTTTATTTTAGCTTGCTTTTATTTTAGTCTCGTACGTCTTTTCTTTATTGCATTTCTTTTTCTTTGTCATTTGTACTAGCTATGCGCTTAATTTATTTCGATTGCGGTTTTTATTTGCTTCAGTTCTTTTAGTTTATTTCTTTTATTGCCTGTATAGTTTTTATTTTCTTCCCTGCATTTCCTTTTCTTTGCAGTCTATGCAGTTTTGATTCTGTTTTGCTTTTAAGCCTGTGCCTGTCCTTGGAAGTCTGTGCAAAGTCCTTTGGCTTCTGAAATTTTCTGTCCTTTGCCTTTGCTTGAGCAATCAATGAAAAGTCAGCCTGCTGAAGATTGTTTATTCTAAGCTGATAAATCCACAACCCAGTACCCCCATTCTGTTCATTATTCCAATTGAGATAGTCTGCTTGCTCTGAACTGTGGAACTATTTTGTTATCCAGGATGAAGGTAGAGAGATGATTGGATCTTGTGTCTTACTTGCCACAGTTGTTTTAATGATAGAAAAACTATTATGCTGTTTAGTTGGAGGAACTCCCGGGGAATCCAAGAAAAGCTGGTTATAAGAGGGGACTATGGTTCATGCAATTATTTGGGTATCCACAGAGGCTATCAATGCCTAGACTGAAATAGTTCCAGATTGATCAAATATTAAAAGAAAATTGTAATTTCTCTAAGGTCTTCCAGATAGTGATATATTTCAAAAAAAAGAGAGAAAAAAAAAGAGATAAGAAAAAAAAAGAAAAAAGAAAAAAAAAAGTTACAATTAAAAGAGGCAGCCAATATTAGATTCTGCCCTACAGTTGTAAATTGGGTCGTGTAAATCTAAAGGGTAACTCTGTCTAGGCTGTAAAAAGCTAAACTAGTAAACAGAGCTCTACTCGGTTTCCCCATTTACAATCTAGAAAAGTTGATTAATCCAAGTTTATCATTCAATTCACTCATCCTTGAAGAAAGTTCTATACCTTTGTAATTGCACATCGTAAATCTTCCTTGAAGTAATCCAACCTCAGTATGTCCTTGGGAAATTTTAACAACTTGGCGCTAGTAGTCAATTTATTGTGAAGAATGCCTCGTGGCAAGGCATGATGCATGGTCTTTTTGTTTTGAAACCGTAGTCTTGGGTTCTAAAATAGTGCTACTATTTTACCCGCAGATATCGCCATTTGTTGATAAGCAACACACCCCCACTGAAAAATGAGATTCCATCCTTAGAAAATTATGAACTTCCATTTTTGGAGCAGGGACCCTCTTGATCTTTTCAGGTTTTAAATCCATATTTTGCTTGCCTCCTTTTTAAAGTTGTGCTTTTTCTTGCATTCTAGCTGTGTTATCCAAGAATTCACTTTTTACATGCTATAATCATTCATGCACAAGCAAAATCTTGCACCGTTACCGAGAAAATCCATAAAACAGTTGCAAAATTCACCGAAAAATCAAACTTTCCATTTTTGGTAGTGTCGCGATATCGCGACACTTCCATTTTCGAAAATGTCGCGATATCGCGACAAGTAAGTCAAAATGCAGCTAAGTGCCAGAAAGGTCGCGATTTCGCGACATGTCGCGAAATCGCGACAGTTTTTTGGAGAGAGAAGCAAGCTGTACGGAGGGCGCGATTTTGCGACATGTCGCGAAATCGCGACATGTCGCATTTTCACGGTAGGAGAGAGAAAGTGGGCCGCAGGATGAAAAATCGGCTAAGTCGCAAACATGTTCCAAAATCGCGGTCAACGCGGTCAACGCATGCGTAGTGGAACCGTCGCGATATCGCGACGTGTTCTAGAATCGCGGCTGAAAATCGGGATGGCTGTACGGAGGCCATGAAGGGTCGCGATTTCGCGACATGTCGCGAAATCGCGACATGTCGCGTTTTCGCGGCCGACGAGGGAGGAAGTTGCCGATGCGCTGGCAGGGTCGCGATTTCGCGACATGTCGCGAAATCGTGACATGTCGCAGAATCGCGTAGGAGAGAGAAAGTCATAGTTGACCTGAAAGTGCATTCCGACGGGAAACGTAAGGCTTCCCGGGGTAGCGACACGTGTCAAAGCGTGAATGGGACAAACAGTAGCCGACATGCAAGCTTATTTTGCGGATTTTAATCTGTTTTTAATGTTTTAAGCTTCTGATTTAATTAAAATGCTAATCTAATGCATCTTTTTGTCTTTCATGCAGGATTCCACCTGGCACTTACGGGACAACCGGGAAAGACCATAAAGGCAAAGATAAAGTGCGGATTTAGTCAAGGACCGCCATGCTAGGAGAGAAGCTGCCAGTGAGAGCATTCAACGACAAATTTATTGCAGACTTGATAGCATGGAGACCATTTCAACTTCGGGATGGATTTGCGGAGATCGAATTGATGGAGAAGTGGTGACTCATCCGGCTCACCAACAGAATTAATGGAGGCATTTATTTGCAGCTGCGGATGAATGCAAGTTGCATTTGATTTTATCTTCTCCATTTATGGCAATTGACTGCACCGATTTGCCGAAGGGTTAAGTTCTATCCGGACTTTGATTTTTAAATGGATTTTTATTGTAAAACCCGGGTCCTAGGGTTTAAGTGCGATAAGATTTAGGGTTTGAGCAAGATATTTTGGAAAAGATCGTGGTCTCGTCCCGAGTCTATAAATACAAATTCTAAATGTAATCGCAGGAGGCTGAGACTTAGAAATAAAAGGCTTATAAGCAATTTCTTGCAAATTTTGTGAAATCCTTTGTTTCCGGACTTGGAGTTGATGTGCTTTAGCTTTTCTGTGATAGCATGGCCAGGAGCCTAATATTTTGCAGAGTGTGATAAGTGTATTTTCTTTTGTTATCCGTTCCATTTAAAGTTTGTTAGATATATGCTGTAAATCAGCCATTGTCAAGATTAAATATGTTGTTAGGCTTCAGCTTGTTCTATTGTCTCGCTAGGGGAAATTACAGATTTGAGGTTAAGTTTGTTCTAATTGCTCTGTCTTCACCGTGCGAGCTAGGCCGCCGTGAAAGATACCGCTTTAACCAACCGCCTCTTGGATTTATAATTTTCTCGCTAGATCCGCTTTCACTCGCCTTGTGCTCTTAGTTGAAAGTGATCTTAGACCGACCGGACACTTTCTTCTCGGGATTTGTTCTGTTGTGAAGCCGATAGCATAGATAAGATTGATAGCTTGGAGTTTTACAATTGATGTTTGATAAACTTCTCTTTTCTCGCCTTACCCTACCCTCTCTTTGCTTACCGTGAATGATCCATTTTTATTTTCTTTATTTGCCTTTTATTTAAATCACGACCCATGAGAGCTAGATCAAGAATTCAAGTCAAATCTGATTGTCAACAACTTTTGCAACTACCGAACAAGTTCAAGAACCCCCCGTAAGGTAACAGAGCAATCCATATTGAAATCTATTCCGTAAGTGGAAAAGAGTGAATTGCCATTCGACCCAACTCAGTAACTCGCACCTTGGATAACCAGCTAGATCCTAAAGATGAGTGGGATCAGTCCCGTGGGTGTCTCCTGAGCTTTCCTTGCCTTCATCCTTTTCCGGGGTGTGCATGAAAGCCGGACCAACACCTAATTGGCGCTAGAAGGAGGGCCAGAACATCCGCTCTTAGTGCACTTGAGTTGAGAAATCCGACCGTATGTGGAACTCGTAAACCGTATTTTATCCAAAGTCTCGGTAGCTAATTTTCCCTCCTCCTCACCAACATCTAATTGGCGCTAGAAGGAGGGCATGAACTCGGCTCAAGTATTGTAAGGGCATAATAGAACATTTGAAGGACCCACACTGAACTCCGACAGCTTTATAAATTGTCAGTACAGTTTTATAAATTGTCAGTACAGTGTTTTAAATTTCCAAATGCGAAGAAGTTGTATGTATATTTTAAGTCGGCATTTTAACATTTAAAAGTGGCTCGTTCATAAATTGTCGCAGCTTTTGAAAGTTGTCTGCAGTTTTGAAATTGCCAAAGAAGGCCTTAAGTTCATGGTTTGTTAAGAACAGCTTCTATCATCACTTGCGCTTATCCAATTACAAATCGTAACATCACCGTCACCCAAGTAATAATGGCAAATTGGTTGGGCTCCACCGCTTTGAACATTCCGGTATAGCCCATGACCTGCCCGTAAGTCCGTAAAGGTATCTCCCTAGGTACAAACATGATGGGACAAGAACCGCAGAAGAACATCTCGCTAGCTTTTAAAAATGCTTTAAGATTATTGAATATACAAAGATGAAGATGTTGCCTCGCAGATTGTTCCCGTTCACTCTCCAGGAGGGAGCTTATGACCGGTTTTTAAACCTCACCAAAGAATTCCATTACTAGTTGGGATGATCTAGAGAAAGCTTTTATATCACAGCTCAGTGAAGTGATAGATCCCAAGATTTTATATCAAGCAATTTTCCAAGGATCAAGAGAGAGTCGGGAGAAACCGTCAGTGTCTTTCAATATGAGGTTCCAAAGAGCTTACGGTAGAATGACCGGCCATTACATCCCAAATGCAAATCTGGCCTTAGAAATCTACAAGAATGCATTGGATTCGGTGACCTCTATTTTCCTCAAGAGAGACATTAATATCACAACTCTGGCAGGGGCTTATAAAGAAGCCTTAATTCTTGAAAGACAGCTTAGGGCCTCAAATTCTGAGCAGTCCTTTGATATCCTATGTTACACAGAACATGCCTGTTCCAGACCCCATTCCACATCATGAGTTAGTGCCAACATGTCATGCTCTACCCAAGGAGACTCCGTTAACTGTGACATCCACTCAACATGTGCAAAATACAGAGAAAAGTTCTGACAAATTCAAAGTGCAGGTGCTTGAACTGAACAGTTGTGATCTGGCACCACCCAAATCTGAAGTTTTTCCCGGTGAGTTAAATTTTCCTAGAGATCAAAGAAATATTGATATTTCTAGTTCACCCAAAAATAGTACAACCAGGGTTTCGTATTCTCGTCACTTTTCTCGAAGAGACAGAAAGTCTTGTACAGACTTCTGTGGATGAAATGCAAGATTTTCAACAGTTCAAAATGGACAGTTATGACTTGAAATGTGAGAGTCCATAACTTAATAATGATCCTTCCTCATCGTAGGATGATGAAAGTGAGATTCAATCTCACTATGCAGAAGTAACTGAGGAGGATAGCATCATTGAGGATATGAGGGAACTTAAAGCTGACATCACCCTCTATGAACTCGCCTCGCATTGTTGGACAAAACATTAACTTGATTGAGGCTTACTCTGGACCACCTGTTGAATTTCAAGAAAAGGAGGAAAAGATAGTAAATATGAATGTGGTCACCAACTTGGAATTGATGAACTGTCTCAACATAAGCCCGCAACTTCCGAACATAATGTCAAAGAGGAGGCTATAAACTCGTGTTGATGCAGATATTGGAGTTTATGATTTGGCAACTCGAAAAGGTGAGAACAATTATAGCCCTAATCAATAACAACAATGATGTTTGGACATTGCACATTGATGAGGTTAAGTCTAAGCAAGGCTCATGTGAAAAGGAAAATTGTAAGCATTCTCGCTAGAGGGATAAAAATTGAAGTCCTCGGATATTGAAGCAAGGCAAAGCAACCACAAAATGTTCAAGTTGTTAAGAACCAGGGCATACAAATAAAACATGATTTCTTTCAGCTTGTCACATCATTTTGAAAATGTGGTGGTCTCGGGTCTCGTCAAGATTTTAAAGTATTTGATCCTCGGGGGTTTTTTACATTCAAATTCTTTTGAAAGAACTCGCAAACCCTTCAATTAGAAGCATAAACATGTTATCATATGATTTGTTATTATATGATTTGTTTAATTTGAAGGAGTTGCAGATTTGTTTTTCAAATGGGACAGGGAAGACAAGAAACCCAAGTCTTTCCCGGATAGCAAATTTTTGAAGCACAACCTGAGTGCATTTCGTCAATCAGGACTCGAAAGGTAATTTTTTTTAAATTACTTGCATGGTCAAAATTTTTTAAAGCACCATTTCTCTCGCTTTCCCAACTCGCTGCATTTTTTGAGTATGAAGGGAAGTTGTAACATATGTATGCATTGTAAATAAGCTTTGAAGTTTTTCAGCTTTTATTTCTTTGTCGCTGCAGCTTTTATTTCAATGTCTCGTGCGCTTTAATCTGCTTCTGCTTAATTTTAATGCTCTAGCTTTAATTTATTTGTTTTTCGCTTTATTTCTTTGTCGCTGCGCTTTATTTTTAAATGTCTGTACAGTTGCAGTTTTTCAGTTTTCTTTAGTTGTTTTTCAGTTTTAGCTTGTGCAGTTTATTTCTTTTGTCATTGCTTTTTATTTCCTTTCTTTGTCTTTTTATTTTAGCTTGCTTTTATTTTAGTCTGTATAGTCTTTTCTTTATTGCATTTCTTTTTCTTTGCTGTCTGTACAGTTGCAGTTTAATTTATTTCAGTTGTAGTTTTTATTTGCTTCAGTTCTTTTAGTTTATTTCTTTTATTGCCTGTATAGTTTTTATTTTCTTCCCTGCATTTCCTTTTCTTTGCAGTCTGTGCAGTTTTGATTTTGTTTTGCTTTAAAGCCTGTGCCTGTCCTTGGAAGCCTGTACAAAGTCCTTTGGCTTCTAAAATTTTCTGTCCTTTGCCTCTGCTTGAGCAATCAATGAAAAGTCACCGTTGAAAATTGTTTTATTCTGAGCTGATAAATCCACAATCCAATGCTCTCCATTCTGCTCATTATTCTAATTGAGAGAGTCTGCTTGCTCTGAACAGTGGAACTATTTTGTTATCCAGGATGAAGGTAGAGAGATGATTGGATCTTGTGTCTTACTTGCCACAGCTTGTTTTAATGATAGAAAAACTGTTATGTCGTTTAGTTGGAGGAACTCCTGGGAATCCAAGAAAAGTCGAGTTATAAGAGGGGACTATGGTTCATGCAATTATTTGGGTATCCACTGAGGCTATCAATGCCTAGACCGAAATAGTTCCGCATTGATCAAATATTAAAAGAAAATTGTAATTTCTCTAAGGTCTTCCGTATAGTGATATATTTCAAAAAGAAGAGAGAAAAAAAAGAGAGATAAGAAAAAAAAGAAAAAAAGAAAAAAAAAGAGTTATATGATTAAAAGAGGCAGCCAATATTAGATTCTGCCCTACAGTTGTAAATTGGGTCGTGTAAATCTAAAGGGTAACTCTGTCTAGGCTGTAAAAGGCTAAACTAGTAAACAGAGCTCTACTCGGTTTCCCCTTTACAATCTAGAAAAGTTGATTAATCCAAGTTTATCATTCAATTCACTCATCCTTGAAGAAAGTTCTATACCTTTGTAATTGCACATCGTAAATCTTCCTTGAAGTAATCCAGCCCAGGATGTCCTTGGGAAATTTTAACAATGGCGCTAGTAGTCAATTTATTGTGAAGAATGTCCGTGGCAAGGCATGATGCATGGTCTTTTTGTTTTGAAACCATAGTCTTGGGTTCTAAAATAGTGCTACTATTTTACCCGCAGATATCGCCATTTGTTGATAAGCAACACACCCCCACTGAAAAATGAGATTCCATCCTTAGAAAATTATGAACTTCCATTTTTGCAGTAGGGACCCTCTTGGTCATTTTCTGTTTTAAATCCAAATTTGCTTGCCTCCTTTTTAAAGTTGTGCTTTTTCTTGCATTCTAGCTGTGTTATCCAAGAATTCACTTTTTACATGCTAGAATCATTCATGCACAAGCAAAATCTTGCACCGGTACCTAGAAAATCCATAAAACAGTTGCATAATTCAATTAAAAATCAAACTTTCCATTTTTGGTAGTGTCGCGATATCGCGACACTTCCATTTTCGGAAATGTCGCGATATCGCGACTGTAAGTCAAAATGCAGCTAAGTGCCGTAAAGGTCGCGATTTCGTGACATGTCGCGAAATCGCGACAGTTTTTGGGAGAGAGAAGCAAGTTGTACGGAGGGCGCGATTTTGCGACATGTCACGAAATCGCGACATGTCGCATTTTCGCGGTAGGAGAGAGAAAGTGGGCCGCAGGATGAAAAATCGGCTAAGTCAGAAACATGTTCCAAAATCGCGGTCAACGCGGTCAACGCATGCAGGTAGGGAACTGTCGCGATATCGCGACGTGTTCTAGAATCGCGGCTGAAAATCAAGAAGCGTACGGAGGCCCGGAAGGGTCGCGATTTCGCGACATGTCGCGAAATCGCGACATGTCGTGTCGCGGCCGACGAGGGAGGAAGTTGCCGATGCGCGGTGGTCGCGATTTCGCGACATGTCGCGAAATCGCGACATGTCGCAGATCGCGTAGGAGAGAGAAAGTCATAGTTGACCCGAAAGTGCATTCCGACGGGAAACGTAAGGCTTCCCGGGGTAGCGACACGTGTCAAAGCGTGAATGGGACAAACAGAAGCCGACATGCAAGCTTATTTTGTGGATTTAATCTGTTTTTAATGTTTTAAGCTTCCGATTTAATTAAAATGCTAATCTAATGCATCTTTTTGTCTTTCATGCAGGATTCCACCTGGCACTTACGGACAACCGGGAAAGACCATAAAGGCGAAGATAAAGTGCGGATTTAGTCAAGGACCGCCATGCTAGGAGAGAAGCCGCGATGAGAGCATTCAACAACAAATTTATTGCAGACTTGATAGCATGAAGACCATTTCAACTTCGGGATGGATTTGCGGAGATCGAATTGATGGAGAAGTGGTGACTCATCCGGCTCACCAGCAGAATTAACGGAAGCATTTATTTGCAGCTGCGAATGAATGCAAGTTGCATTTGATTTTATCTTCTCCATTTATGGCAGCTGATCGCACCGTATTTGCCGAAGGGTTAAGTTCTATCCGGACTTTGATTTTTAAATGGATTTTTATTGTAAAACCCGGGTCCTAGGGTTTAAGTGCGATAAGATTTAGGGTTTGAGCAAGATATTTTGGAAAAGATCGTGGTCTCGTCCCGAGTCTATAAATACAAATTCTAAATGTAATCGCAGGAGGCTGAGACTTAGAAATAAAGGCTTATAAGCAATTTCTTGCAAATTTTGTGAAATCCTTTGTTTCCGGACTTGGAGTTGATGTGCTTTAGCTTTTCTCGTGATAGCATGGCCAGGAGCCTAATCTTTTGCAGAGTGTGATAAGTGTATTTTCTTTTGTTATCCGTTCCATTTAAAGTTTGTTAGATATATGCCGTAGAATCCGCCATTGTCAAGATTAAATATGTCGTTAGGCTTCAGCTTGTTCTATTGTCTCGCTAGGGGAAATTACAGATTTGAGGTTAAGTTTGTTCTAATTGCTCTGTCTTCACCGTGCGAGCTAGGCCGCCGGTGAAAGATACCAGCTTTAACCACCTGCCCTTGGATTTATGATTTTCTCGCTAGATCCGTTTCACTCGCCTTGTGCTCTTAGTTGAAAGTGATCTTAGACCGACCGGACACTTTCTTCTCGGGATTTGTTCTGTTGTGAAGCCGATAGCATAGATAAGATTGATAGCTTGGAGTTTACAATTGATGTTTGATAAACTTCTCTTTCTCGCCTTACCCTACCCTCTCTTTGCTTTCCGTGAATGATCCATTTTTATTTTCTTTATTTGCCTTTTATTTAAATCACGACCCATGAGAGCTAGATCAAAGAATTCAAGTTAAATCCGATTGTCAACAACTTTTGCAACTACCGAACAAGTTCAAGAACCCCCGTAAGGTAACAGAGCAGATCCATATTGAAATCTATTCCGTAAGTGGAAAAGAGTGAATTGCCATTCGACCCAACTCAGTAACTCGCACCTTGGATAACCAACTAGATCCTAAAGATGAGTGGGATCAGTCCCGTGGGTGTCTCCTGAGCTTTCCTTGCCTTCATCCTTTTTCCCGGGTGTGCATGAAAGCCGGACCAACACCTAATTGGCGCTAGAAGGAGGGCCAGAACATCTGTTCTTAGTGCACTTGAGTTGAGAAATCCGATCGTATGTGGAACTCGTAAACCGTATTTTATCCAAAGTCGTTAGTTAATTTTCCCTCCTCCTCACCCAACATCTAATTGGCGCTAGAAGGAGGGCATGAACTCAGCTCAAGTATTGTAAGGGCATAATAAAGAACATTTGAAGGACCCATATGAACTCCTGATAGCTTTATAAATTGTCAAGACATAGCTTTATAAATTGTCAAGATGTTTTAAATTGTCAATGTTGGTAGTGTTTTGGCATTTTAACATTTAAAAGTGGCTCGCTTTATAAATTGTCGGCAGCTTTTGAAAGTTGTCGGCAGCTTTTGAAATTGCCAGAGAAGGCCTTAAGTTCATGGTTTGTTAAGAACAGCTTCTATCATCACTTGCGCTTATCCAATTACAAATCGAACATCACCGTCACCCAAGTATTAATGGCAAATTGGTTGGGCTCCACCGCTTTGAACATTCCGGTATAGCCCATGACCTGCCTGAAGTCCGTAAAGGTATCTCCCTAGGTACAAACATGATGGGACAAGAACCGCAGAAGAACATCTCGCTAGCTTTTAAAAATGCTTTAAGATTATTGAATATACAAAGATGAAGATGTTGCCTCGCAGATTGTTCCCTGCTCACTCTCCAGGAGGGAGCTTATGACTGGTTTTTAAACCTCACCAAAGAATTCCATTACTAGTTGGGATGATCTAGAGAAAGCTTTTATATCACAGCTCAGTGAAGTGATAGATCCCAAAGATTTTATATCAACAATTTTCCAAAGATCAAGAAAGAGTCGGGAGAAACTGCCAGGTCTTTCAATATGAGGTTCCAAAGAGCTTACGGTAGAATGATTGGCCATTACATCCCAAATGCAAATCTGGCCTTAGAAATCTACAAGAATGCATTGGATTCGGTGACCTCTATTTTCCTCAAGAGAGACATTAATATTACAACCCCGGCAGGGCTTATAAAGAAGCCTTAATTCTTGAAAGACAGCTTAGGACCTCAAATTTTGAGCAGCCCTTTGATATCCTATGTTACACATAACATGCCTGTTCCGAACCCCATTCCACATCATGAGTTAGTGCCAACATGTCATGCTCTACCCAAGGAGACTCCGTTAACTGTGACATCCACTCAACATGTGCAAAATACAGAGAAAAGTTCTGACAAATTCAAAGTGCAGGTGCTTGAACTGAACAGTTGTGATCTGGCACCACCCAAATCTGAAGTTTTTCCCGGTGAGTTAAATTTTCCTAGAGATCAAAGAAATATTGATATTTCTAGTTCACCCAAAAATAGTACAACCAGTGGTTTCGTATTCTCGTCACTTTTTCCCGAAGAGACAGAAAGTCTTGTACGGACTTCGTGGATGAAATGCAAGATTTTCAACAGCTCAAAATGGACAGCTATGACTTGAAATGTGAGAGTCCATAACTTAATAATGATCCTTCCTCATCGTAGGATGATGAAAGTGAGATTCAATCTCACTATGCGTAAGTAACCGAGGAGGATAGCATCATTGAGGATATGAGGGAACTTAAAGCCGACATCACCCTCTATGAACTCGCCTCGCATTGTTGGACAAAACATTAACTTGATTGAGGCTTACTCTGGACCACCCGTTGAATTTCAAGAAAAGGAGGAAAAGATGGTAAATATGAATGTGGTCACCAACTTGGAATTGATGAACTGCTCTCAACATAAGCCTGCAACTTCTGAACATAATGTCAAAGAGGAGGCTATAAACTGTGTTGATGCAGATATTGGAGTTTATGATTTGGCAACTGAAAAGGTGAGAACAATTATAGCCCTAATCAATAACAACAATGATGTTTGGACATTGCACATTGATGAGGTTAAGTCTAAGCAAGGCTCAGTGAAAAGGAAAATTGTAAGCATTCTCGCTAGAGGGATAAAAATTGAAGTCCTCGGATATTGAAGCAAGGCAAAGAACCACAAAATGTTCAAGTTGTTAAGAACCAGGGCATACAGATAAAACATGATTTCTTTCAGCTTGTCACATCATTTTGAAAATGTGGTGGTCCTGGTCTCGTCAAGGTTTTAAAGTATTTGATCCTCGGGGGTTTTTTACATTCAAATTCTTTTGAAAGAACTCGCAAACCCTTTAATTAGAAGCATAAACATGTTATCATATGATTTGTTATTATATGATTTGTTTAATTTGAAGGAGTTGCAGATTTGTTTTTCAAATGGGACAGGGAAGACAAGAAACCCAAGTCTTTCCCGCATAGCAAATTTTTGAAGCACAGCCTGGAGTGCATTTCGTCAACAGGACTCGAAAGGTAATTTTTTTTAAATTACTTGCATGGTCAAAATTTTTTAAAGCACCATTTCTCTCGCTTTCCCAACTCGCCGCATTTTTTGAGTATGAAGGGAAGTTGTAACATATGTATGCATTGTAAATAAGCTTTGAAGTTTTTCAGCTTTATTTCTTTGTCAAGTTGCAGTTTTTATTTCAATGTCTCTGTGCGCTTTAACTGCTTCTTTAATTTTAATGCTCTTAGCTTTAATTTATTTGTTTTTCCTTATTTCTTTGTCAGTGGTTTTATTTTTAAATGTCTCTATTGCTTTTTTTTCTTTAGTTGTTTTTCGCTTTAGCTTGTGCTTTATTTCTTTTGTCGTTGCTTTTTATTTCCTTTCTTTGTCTTTTTATTTTAGCTTGCTTTTATTTTAGTCTCGTATGCTTTTTCTTTATTGCATTTCTTTTTCTTTGTCGTTCGTACGTGCTTAATAATTATTTCGCTTGTTTATTTTTTTTTATTTGCTTCAGCTTCTTTTAGTTTATTTCTTTTATTGCCTCGTACAGCTTTTATTTTCTTCCTTTTTCCTTTTCTTTGCATCCTGTAATAGCCTTGCTTGTTTTATTCCTTTGTCTGTCTTGTGCTGTTTAGTCTATTGCAGCTTTGATTTTGTTTTTGCTTTAAAGCTCGTGCCTCGTCCTTGGAAGCCTCGTACAAAGTCCTTTGGCTTCTAAAATTTTCTTCCTTTGCCTCTCGCCTCGAGCAATCAATGAAAAGTCACCCGCTGAAAATTGTTTTATTCCTAAGCCGATAAATCCTCAATCCAAAGGCTCCCATTCTCGCTTCATTATTCTAATTGAGATAGTCTGCTTGCACTGAACTGTGGAACTATTTTGTTATCCAGGATGAAGGTAGAGAGATGATTGGATCTTGTGTCTTACTTGCCACAGTTATTTTAATGATAGAAAAACTGTTATGTTGTTTAGTTGGAGGAACTCCTGGGAATCCAAGAAAAGTCGAGTTATAAGAGGGGACTATGGTTCATGCAATTATTTGGGTGTCACTAGCAGGCTATCAATGCCTAGACCGAAATAGTTCCATATTGATCAAATATTAAAAGAAAATTGTAATTTCTCTAAGGTCTTCCAGATAGTGATATATTTCAAAAAGAAGAGAGATAAAAAAAGAGAGATAAGAAAAGAAAAGAAAAAAAGAAAAAAAAAGTTATATGATCAAAAGAGGCAGCCAATATTAGATTCTGCCCTACAGTTGTAAATTGGGTCGTGTAAATCTAAAGGGTAACTCTGTCTAGGCTGTAAAAAGCTAAACTAGTAAACAGAGCTCTACTCGGTTTCCCCATTTACAATCTAGAAAAGTTGATTAATCCAAGTTTATCATTCAATTCACTCATCCTTGAAGAAAGTTCTATACCTTTGTAATTGCACATCGTAAATCTTCCTTGAAGTAATCCAACTCTAGTATGTCCTTGGGAAATTTTAACAACTTGGCAGCTAGTAGTCAATTTATTGTGAAGAATGCCTCGTGGCAAGGCATGATGCATGGTCTTTTTGTTTTGAAACCGTAGTCTTGGGTTCTAAAATAGTGCTACTATTTTACCCGCAGATATCGCCATTTGTTGATAAGCAACACACCCCCACCGAAAAATGAGATTCCATCCTTAGAAAATTATGAACTTCCATTTTTGGCAAAGTAGGGACCCTCTTGATCATTTTCAGCTTTTAAATCCAAATTTTGCTTGCCTCCTTTTTAAAGTTGTGCTTTTTCTTGCATTCTAGCCGTGTTATCCAAGAATTCACTTTTTACATGCTAGAATCATTCATGCACAAGCAAAATCTTGCACCGTTACCGAGAAAATCCGTAAAACAGCTTGCATAAATTCACCGAAAAATCAAACTTTCCATTTTTGGTAGTGTCGCGATATCGCGACACTTCCATTTTCCGAAATGTCGCGATATCGCGACAGTAAGTCAAAATGCGCTAAGTGTAAAGGTCGCGATTTCGACATGTCGCGAAATCGCGACAGCTTTTGGAGAGAGAAGCAAGTCAGACGGAGGCGCGATTTTGGACATGTCGCGAAATCGCGACATGTCGCATTTTTGCGATAGGAGAGAGAAAGTGGGTTGCAGGATGAAAAATCGGCTAAGTCAAACATGTTCCAAAATCGCGGTCAACGCGGTCAACGCATGTGTAAGGAACCGTCGCGATATCGCGACGTGTTCTAGAATCGCGGCTGAAAATCAAGAAGCGTACGGAGGCCCGGAAGGGTCGCGATTTCGCGACATGTCGCGAAATCGCGACATGTCGTGTTTTCGCGGCCGACGAGGGAGGAAGTTGCCGATGCGTCGGCAGGGTCGCGATTTCGCGACATGTCGCGAAATCGCGACATGTCGCAGAATCGCGGTAGGAGAGAGAAAGTCATAGTTGACCTGAAAGTGCATTCCGACGGGAAACGTAAGGCTTCCTGGGGTAGCGACACGTGTCAAAGCGTGAATGGGACAAACAGAAGCCGACATGCAAGCTTATTTTGTGGATTTAATCTGTTTTTAATGTTTTAAGCTTCCGATTTAATTAAAATGCTAATCTAATGCATCTTTTTGTCTTTCATGCAGGATTCCACCTGGCACTTACGGACAACCGGGAAAGACCATAAAGGCGAAGATAAAGTGCGGATTTAGTCAAGGACCGCCATGCTAGGAGAGAAGTCGCCAGTGAGAGCATTCAACAACAAATTTATTGCAGACTTGATAGCATGAAGACCATTTCAACTTCGGGATGGATTTACGGAGATCAAATTGATGGAGAAGTGGTGACTCATCCGGCTCACCAGCAGAATTAATGGAAGCATTTATTTGCAGCTGCGGATGAATGCAAGTTGCATTTTATTTTATCTTCTCCATTTATGGCAACTGACTGCACAGATTTGCCGAAGGGTTAAGTTCTATCCGGACTTTGATTTTTAAATGGATTTTTATTGTAAAACCCGGGTCCTAGGGTTTAAGTGCGATAAGATTTAGGGTTTGAGCAAGATATTTTGGAAAAGATCGTGGTCCTGTCCCGAGTCTATAAATACAAATTCTAAATGTAATCGCAGGAGGCTGAGACTTAGAAATAAAGGCTTATAAGCAATTTCTTGCAAATTTTGTGAAATCCTTTGTTTTCGGACTTGGAGTTGATGTGCTTTAGCTTTTCTCGTGATAGCATGGCCAGGAGCCTAATCTTTTGCATAGTGTGATAAGTGTATTTTCTTTTGTTATCCGTTCCATTTAAAGTTTGTTAGATATATGTCAGTAATCCGCCATTGTCAAGATTAAATATGTCGTTAGGCTTCAGCTTGTTCTATTGTCTCGCTAGGGGAAATTACAGATTTGAGGTGTAAGTTTGTTCTAATTGCTCTGTCTTCACCGTGCGAGCTAGGTCGCCGGTGAAAGATACCAGCTTTAACCACCTGCCCTTGGATTTATGATTTTCTCGCTAGATCCGTTTCACTCGCCTTTGTGCTCTTAGTTGAAAGTGATCTTAGACCGACCGGACACTTTCTTCTCGGGATTTGTTCTGTTGTGAAGCCGATAGCATAGATAAGATTGATAGTTTGGAGTTTTACAATTGATGTTTGATAAACTTCTCTTTCTCGCCTTACCCTACCCTCTCTTTGCTTTCCGTGAATGATCCATTTTTATTTTCTTTATTTGCCTTTTATTTAAATCACGACCCATGAGAGCTAGATCAAGAATTCAAGTCAAATCTGATTGTCAACAACTTTTGCAACTACCGAACAAGTTCAGGAACCCCCCGTAAGGTAACAGAGCAATCCATATCGAAATCTATTCCGTAAGTGGAAAAGAGTGAATTGCCATTCGACCCAACTCGTAACTCGCACCTTGGATAACCAACTAGATCCTAAAGATGAGTGGGATCAGTCCCGTGGGTGTCTCCTGAGCTTTCCTTGCTTCATCCTTTTTCCCGGGTGTGCATGAAAGCCGGACCAACATCTAATTGGCGCTAGAAGGAGGGCCATAACTTATGTTCTTAGTGCACCTGAGTTGAGAAATCCGATCGTATGTGGAATCGTAAAACGTATTTTATCCAAAGTCCGTAGTTAATTTTCCTCCTCCTCAACCAACACCTAATTGGCGCTAGAAGGAGGGCATGAACTCAGTTCAAGTATTGTAAGGGCATAACAGCAACATTTGAAGGACCCACAGTGAACTCCTGATAGTTTTATAAATTGTCAGACAAGTTTTATAAATTGTCGCAGTGTTTTAAATTTCTGGGTGGTTTTGGTTTTAATTTAAAAGTGGTCGCTTTAAATTGTCGTAGCATTTTTGAAAGTTGTCAGCTGCATTTTTGAAATTGCCAGTAGAAGGCCTTAAGTTCAATGGTTTGTTAAGAACAGTTCTATCATCACTTGCAGTTATCCAATTACAAATCAGAACATCACTGTCAGCCAAGTAATAATGGCAAATTGGTTGGGCCCCACCGCTTTGAACATTCCGGGTATAGCCCATGACCTGCCCAGAAGTCCAGAAAGGTATCTCCCTAGGTACAAACATGATGGGACAAGAACTGCAGAAGAACATCTGCTAGCTTTTAAAAATGCTTTAAGATTGTTGAATATACAGCATGAAGATGTTGCCTGCAGATTGTTCCCGCTCACTCTCCAGGAGGGAGCTTATGACTGGTTTTTAAACCTCACCAAAGAATTCCATTACTAGTTGGGATGATCTAGAGAAAGCTTTTATATCACAGCTCGGTGAAGTGATAGATCCCAAGATTTTATATCAAGCAATTTTCCAAAGATCAAGAGAGAGTCGGGAGAAACTCGCCATGTCTTTCAATATGAGGTTCCAAAGAGCTTACTGTAGAATGATCGGCCATTACATCCCAAATGCAAATCCGGCCTTAGAAATCTACAAGAATGCATTGGATTCGGTGACCTCTATTTTCCTCAAGAGAGACATTAATATTACAACCCCGGCAGGGCTTATAAAGAAGCCTTAATTCTTGAAAGACAAGCTTAGGGCCTCAAATTCTCGAGCAGCTCCTTTGATATCCTATGTTACACGTAACATGCCTGCTCCAGACCCCATTCCACATCATGAGTTAGTGCCAACATGTCATGCTCTACCCAAGGAGACTCCGTTAATCGTGACATCCACTCAACATGTGCAAAATACAGAGAAAAGTTCCGACAAGTTCAAAGTGCAGTGCTTGAACCGAACAGCTATGATCTCGGCACCACCCAAATCGAAGTTTTTCCCCGGTGAGTTAAATTTTCCTAGAGATCAAAGAAATATTGATATTTCTAGTTCACCCAAAAATAGTACAACCAGTGGTTTCGGATTCTCGTCACTTTTCCTCGAAGAGACAGAAAGTCTTGTACGTACTTCCGTGGATGAAATGCAAGATTTTCAACAGCTCAAAATGGACAGCTATGACTTGAAATGTGAGAGTCCATAACTTAATAATGATCCTTCCTCATCGTAGGATGATGAAAGTGAGATTCAATCTCACTATGCGTAAGTAACCGAGGAGGATAGCATCATTGAGGATATGAGGGAACTTAAAGCCGACATCACCCTCTATGAACTCGCCTCGCATTGTTGGACAAAACATTAACTTGATTGAGGCTTACTCTGGACCACCCGTTGAATTTCAAGAAAAGGAGGAAAAGATAGTAAATATGAATGTGGTCAACCAACTTGGAATTGATGAACTGTCTCAACATAAGCCTGCAACTTCTGAACATAATGTCAAAGAGGAGGCTATAAACTGTGTTGATGCAGATATTGGAGTTTATGATTTGGCAACTGAAAAGGTGAGAACAATTATAGCCCTAATCAATAACAACAATGATGTTTGGACATTGCACATTGATGAGGTTAAGTCTAAGCAAGGCTCATGTGAAAAGGAAAATTGTAAGCATTCCGCTAGAGGGATAAAAATTGAAGTCCTCGGATATTGAAGCAAGCAGCAAGAACCACAAAATGTTCAAGTTGTTAAGAACCAGGGCATACAAATAAAACATGATTTCTTTCAGCTTGTCACATCATTTTGAAAATGTGGTGGTCTCGGGTCTCGTCAAGATTTTAAAGTATTTGATCCTCGGGGTTTTTTACATTCAAATTCTTTTGAAAGAACTCGCAAACCCTTTAATTAGAAGCATAAACATGTTATCATATGATTTGTTATTATATGATTTGTTTAATTTGAAGGAGTTGCAGATTTGTTTTTCAAATGGGACAGGGAAGACAAGAAACCCAAGTCTTTCCCGGATAGCAAATTTTTGAAGCACAACCTGAGTGCATTTCATCAACAGGACTCGAAAGGTAATTTTTTTTAAATTACTTGCATGGTCAAAATTTTTTAAAGCACCATTTCTCTCGTTTCCCAACCGCTGCATTTTTTGAGTATGAAGGGAAGTTGTAACATATGTATGCATTGTAAATAAGCTTTGAAGTTTTTCAGCTTTTATTTCTTTGTCGCTGCAGCTTTTATTTCAATGTCTCGGCAGTTTAACTGTTTCTTAATTTTAATGCTCAAGCTTTAATTTATTTGTTTTTCTTATTTCTTTGTCGGTTTATTTTTAAATGTCCGTTTTTTGTTTCTTTAGTTGTTTTTTCTTTAGCTTGTGCTTTATTTCCTTTGTCGTGCTTTTATTTCCTTTCTTTGTCTTTTTATTTTAGATTGCTTTTATTTTAGTCTGTATGTCTTTTCTTTATTGCATTTCTTTTTCTTTGTCTTGTATTGTAGCTTAATTTATTTCGTTGTGCTTTTTATTTGCTTCAGTTCTTTTAGTTTATTTCTTTTATTGCTCGTATAGCTTTTATTTTCTTCCCGCTTTCCTTTTCTTTGTCGTCTGCTTTTTTGTCTTGTCTGTGCTTTCTTTGTTCTGCAGCTTTTATTTTGTTTTGCTTTAAGCTCGTGCTCGTCTCTGGAAGCCTCGTATAAAGTCCTTTGGCTTCTAAAATTTTCTATTCTTTGCCTCTCGCTCGAGCAATCAATGAAAAGTCACCGCTGAAAATTGTTTTATTCCTAGCTCGATAAATCCTCAATCCAAGCCTCCCATTCTCGCTCATTATTCTAATTGAGATAGTCTGCTTACACTAAACTGTGGAACTATTTTGTTATCCAGGATGAAGGTAGAGAGATGATTGGATCTTGTATCTTACTTGCCACAGTTGTTTTAATGATAGAAAAACTATTATGTCGTTTAGTTGGAGGAACTCCTGGGAATCCAAGAAAAGTCGAGTTATAAGAGGGGACTATGGTTCATGCAATTATTTGGGTGTCACCTGCAGGCTATCAATGCCTAGACTGAAATAGTTCCAGATTGATCAAATATTAAAAGAAAATTGTAATTTCTCTAAGGTCTTCCAGATAGTGATATATTTCAAAAAGAAGAGAGATAAAAAAAAGAGAGATAAGAAAAGAAAAGAAAAAAGAAAAAAAGAGTTATATGATCAAAAGAGGCAGCCAATATTAGATTCTGCCCTACAGTTGTAAATTGGGTCGTGTAAATCTAAAGGGTAACTCTGTCTAGGCTGTAAAAGCTAAACTAGTAAACAGAGCTCTACTCGGTTTCCCCATTTACAATCTAGAAAAGTTGATTAATCCAAGTTTATCATTCAATTCAGCTCATCCTTGAAGAAAGTTCTATACCTTTGTAATTGCACATCGTAAATCTTCCTTGAAGTAATCCAAACCTAGTATGTCCTTGGGAAATTTTAACAACTTGGCGCTAGTAGTCAATTTATTGTGAAGAATGTCCGTGGCAAGGCATGATGCATGGTCTTTTTGTTTTGAAACCGTAGTCTTGGGTTCTAAAATAGTGCTACTATTTTACCCGCAGATATCGCCATTTGTTGATAAGCAACACACCCCCACTGAAAAATGAGATTCCATCCTTAGAAAATTATGAACTTCCATTTTTGCAGTAGGGACCCTCTTGGTCATTTTCAGTTTTAAATCCAAATTTTGCTTGCCTCCTTTTTAAAGTTGTGCTTTTTCTTGCATTCTAGCTGTGTTATCCAAGAATTCACTTTTTACATGCTAGAATCATTCATGCACAAGCAAAATCTTGCACCGGTACCGAGAAAATCCGTAAAAACAACTTGCATAAATTCACCGAAAAATCAAACTTTCCATTTTTGGTAGTGTCGCGATATCGCGACACTTCCATTTTCGAAATGTCGCGATATCGCGACAGTAAGTCAAAATGCGGCTAAGTGCCGTAAAGGTCGCGATTTCGCGACATGTCGCGAAATCGCGACGCTTTTGGGAGAGAGAAGCAAGTCAGACGGAGGGCGCGATTTTGCGACATGTCGCGAAATCGCGACATGTCGCATTTTCGCGAGGAGAGAGAAAGTGGGCCGCAGGATGAAAAATCGGCTAAGTCGGAAACATGTTCCAAAATCGCGGTCAACGCGGTCAACGCATGCGTAGGGAACCGCCGCGATATCGCGACGTGTTCTAGAATCACGGCCGAAAATCAAGAAGCGTACGGAGGCTGTGAAGGGTCGCGATTTCGCGACATGTCGCGAAATCGCGACATGTCGCGTTTTCGCGGCCGACGAGGGAGGAAGTTGCCGATGCGTCGGCGTGGTCGCGATTTCGCGACATGTCGCGAAATCGCGACATGTCGCAGAATCGCGGCAGGAGAGAGAAAGTCATAGTTGACCTGAAAGTGCATTCCGACGGGAAACATAAGGCTTCCTGGGGTAGCGACACGTGTCAAAGCGTGAATGGGACAAACAGAAGTCGACATGCAAGCTTATTTTGTGGATTTAATCTGTTTTTAATGTTTTAAGCTTCCGATTTAATTAAAATGCTAATCTAATGCATCTTTTTGTCTTTCATGCAGGATTCCACCCGGCACTTACGGGACAACCGGGAAAGACCATAAAGGCGAAGATAAAGTGCGGATTTAGTCAAGGACCGCCATGCTAGGAGAGAAGCTGCCAGTGAGAGCATTCAACGACAAATTTATTGCAGACTTGATAGCATGAAGACCATTTCAACTTCGGGATGGATTTGCGGAGATCGAATTGATGGAGAAGTGGTGACTCATCCGGCTCACCAGCAGAATTAATGGAGGCATTTATTTGCAGCTGCGGATGAATGCAAGTTGCATTTGATTTTATCTTCTCCATTTATGGCAAACTGATCGCACGTATTTGCCGAAGGGTTAAGTTCTATCCGGACTTTGATTTTTAAATGGATTTTTATTGTAAATCCCCGGTCCTAGGGTTTAAGTGCGATAAGATTTAGGGTTTGAGCAAGATATTTTGGAAAAGATCGTGGTCTCATCCCGAGTCTATAAATACAAATTCTAAATGTAATCGCAGGAGGCTGAGACTTAGAAATAAAGGCTTATAAGCAATTTCTTGCAAATTTTGTGAAATCCTTTGTTTCTGGACTTGGAGTTGATGTGCTTTAGCTTTTCTGTGATAGCATGGCCAGGAGCCTAATCTTTTGCAGAGTGTGATAAGTGTATTTTCTTTTGTTATCCGTTCCATTTAAAGTTTGTTAGATATATGCTATAAATCTGCCATTGTCAAGATTAAATATGTCGTTAGGCTTCAGCTTGTTCTATTGTCTCGCTAGGGGAAATTACAGATTTGAGGTGTAAGTTTGTTCTAATTGCTCTGTCTTCACCGTGCGAGCTAGGGTCGCCGGTGAAAGATACCAGCTTTAACCAACTGCCCTTGGATTTATAATTTTCTCGCTAGATCTCGTTTCACTCGCCTTGTGCTCTTAGTTGAAAGTGATCTTAGACCGACCGGACACTTTCTTCTCGGGATTTGTTCTGCTGTGAAGCCGATAGCATAGATAAGATTGATAGTTTGGAGTTTTACAATTGATGTTTGATAAACTTCTCTTTTCTCGCCTTACCCTACCCTCTCTTTGCTTTCCGTGAATGATCCATTTTTATTTTCTTTATTTGCCTTTTATTTAAATCTGCTGACCCATGAGAGCTAGATCAAGAATTCAAGTCAAATCTGATTGTCAACAACTTTTGCAACTACTGAACAAGTTCAGGAACCCCCTGTAAGGTAACAGAGCAGTCCATATCGAAATCTATTCCAGAAGTGGAAAAGAGTGAATTGCCATTCGACCCAACTCTGTAACTCGCACCTTGGATAACCAGCTAGATCCTAAAGATGAGTGGGATCAGTCCCGTGGGTGTCTCCGGAGCTTTCCTTGCCTTCATCCTTTTTCCCGGGTGTGCATGAAAGCCGGACCAACACCTAATTGGCGCTAGAAGGAGGGCCACATCTTAGTGCACTTGAGTTGAGAAATCCGGTGTGGAAGGAGCGAATTTTTCTCCTCCTCGCCAACACCTAATTGGCGCTAGAAGGAGGGCCGAACTCAGTTCAAGTGTTGTAAGGGCCTAACAGCAACATTTGAAGGACCCACAAGAACTCCTGACGCTTTATAAATTGTCAAGACAGCCTTTATAAATTGTCGATGTTTTTTAAATTTTGAAGTTTTTTTCTTTAAAAGTGGCTCGTCTAAATTGTCGCAGTTTTTGAAAGTTGTCGATGCAGTTTTTGAAATTGCCGGAGAAGGCCTTAAGTTCATGGTTTGTTAAGAACAGCTTCTATCATCACTTGCGCTTATCCAATTACAAATCGTAACATCACTGTCAGCCAAGTAATAATGGCAAATTGGTTGGGCTCCACCGCTTTGAACATTCCGGTATAGCCCATGACCTGCCTAGAAGTCCGTAAAGATATCTCCCTAGGTACAAACATGATGGGACAAGAACTGCAGAAGAACATCTGCTAGCTTTTAAAAATGCTTTAAGATTATTGAATATACAGCATGAAGATGTTGCCTGCAGATTGTTCCCCTTCACTCTCCAGGAGGGAGCTTATGACCGGTTTTTAAACCTCACCAAAGAATTCCATTACTAGTTGGGATGATCTAGAGAAAGCTTTTATATCACAGCTCGGTGAAGTGATAGATCCCAAGATTTTATATCAAGCAATTTTCCAAAGCATCAAGAGAGAGTCGGGAGAAACTGTCAGTGTCTTTCAATATGAGGTTCCAAAGAGCTTACTGTAGAATGATCGGCCATTACATCCCAAATGCAAATCTGGCCTTAGAAATCTACAAGAATGCATTGGATTCGGTGACCTCTATTTTCCTCAAGAGAGACATTAATATTACAACCTCGGCAGGGCTTATAAAGAAGCCTTAATTCTTGAAAGACAACTTAGGACCTCAAATTCTGAGCAGTCCTTTGATATCCTATGTTACACAGAACATGCCTGTTCTAGACCCCATTCCACATCATGAGTTAGTGCCAACATGTCATGCTCTACCCAAGGAGACTCCGTTAACTGTGACATCCACTCAGCATGTGCAAAATACAGAGAAAAGTTCTGACAAATTCAAAGTGCAGGTGCTTGAACTGAACAGCTAGTGATCTCGGCACCACCCAAATCGAAGTTTTTCCCGGTGAGTTAAATTTTCCTAGAGATCAAAGAAATATTGATCTTTCTAGTTCACCCAAAAATAGTACAACCAGGGTTTCGGATTCTGTCACTTTTCCTCGAAGAGACAGAAAGTCTTGTACGGACTTCTGTGGATGAAATGCAAGATTTTCAACAGTTCAAAATGGACAGTTATGACTTGAAATGTGAGAGTCCATAACTTAATAATGATCCTTCCTCATCATAGGATGATGAAAGTGAGATTCAATCTCACTATGCAGAAGTAACTGAGGAGGATAGCATCATTGAGGATATGAGGGAACTTAAAGCTGACATCACCCTCTATGAACTGCCTCAGATTGTTGGACAAAACATTAACTTGATTGAGGCTTACTCTGGACCACCCGTTGAATTTCAAGAAAAGGAGGAAAAGGTAGTAAATATGAATGTGGTCACCAACTTGGAATTGATGAACTGTCTCAACATAAGCCCGCAACTTCCGAACATAATGTCAAAGAGGAGGCTATAAACCGTGTTGATGCAGATATTGGAGTTTATGATTTGGCAACCGAAAAGGTGAGAACAATTATAGCCCTAATCAATAACAACAATGATGTTTGGACATTGCACATTGATGAGGTTAAGTCTAAGCAAGGCTCAGTGAAAAGGAAAATTGTAAGCATTCTCGCTAGAGGGATAAAAATTGAAGTCCTCGGATATTGAAGCAAGGCAAAGAACCACAAAATGTTCAAGTTGTTAAGAACCAGGGCATACAGATAAAACATGATTTCTTTCACTTGTCACATAATTTTGAAGAATGTGGTGGTCTCTGGGTCTCGTCAAGATTTTAAAGTATTTGATCCTGGGGGTTTTTTACATTCAATTCTTTTGAAAGAACTCTGCAAACCCTTCAATTAGAAGCATAAACATGTTATCATATGATTTGTTATTATATGATTTGTTTAATTTGAAGGAGTTGCAGATTTGTTTTTCAAATGGGACAGGGAAGACAAGAAACCCAAGTCTTTCCCATATAGCAAATTTTTGAAGCACAGTCTGAGTGCATTTCGTCAACAGGACTCGAAAGGTAATTTTTTTTAAATTACTTGCATTGTCAAAATTTTTTAAAGCACCATTTCTCTCGCTTTCCCAACTCGCTGCATTTTTTGAGTATGAAGGGAAGTTGTAACATATGTATGCATTGTAAATAAGCTTTGAAGTTTTTCAGCTTTTATTTCTTTGTCAGTGCGCTTTTATTTCAATGTCTCGTGCGCTTTTAATCTGTTTCAGTTTAATTTTAATGCTCTCAGCTTTAATTTATTTGTTTTTCGCTTTATTTCTTTGTCGCTGCGCTTTATTTTTAAATGTCTCGTATAGTTGCGTTTTTCGCTTTTCTTTAGTTGTTTTTCGTTTTAGCTTGTGCGTTTATTTCTTTTGTCGTTGCTTTTTATTTCCTTTCTTTGTCTTTTTATTTTAGCTTGCTTTTATTTTAGTCTCGTATGCTTTTTCTTTATTGCATTTCTTTTTCTTTGTCGTTCGTAGTTGCTTAATTTATTTCGCTTTTTTTATTTGCTTCAGTTTTTAGTTTATTTCTTTTATTGCTTTGCTTTTATTTTCTTCCCCGTTTTCCTTTTCTTTGTTGTCTATGCGCTTTGATTTTGTTTTTGCTTTAAGCTCGTGTCTGTCCTGGAAGCCTCGTACAAAGTCCTTTGGCTTCTAAAATTTTCTTTCCTTTGCCTTTCGCTTGAGCAATCAATGAAAAGTCAGCCCGCTGAAAATTGTTTTATTCCTAGCCGATAAATCCTCAATCCAAGGCTCCCATTCTCGCTCATTATTCTAATTGAGATAGTCTCGCTTGCTCGAACTCGTGGAACTATTTTGTTATCCAGGATGAAGGTAGAGAGATGATTGGATCTTGTGTCTTACTTGCCACAGCTTGTTTTAATGATAGAAAAACTGTTATGTCGTTTAGTTGGAGGAACTCCTGGGAATCCAAGAAAAGTCAGGTTATAAGAGGGGACTATGGTTCATGCAATTATTTGGGTATCCACAGAGGCTATCAATGCCTAGACTGAAATAGTTCCAGATTGATCAAATATTAAAAGAAAATTGTAATTTCTCTAAGGTCTTCCAGATAGTGATATATTTCAAAAAGAAGAGAGATAAAAAAAGAGAGATAAGAAAAAAAAGAAAAAAAGAAAAAAAAGTTACATGATCAAAAGAGGCAGCCAATATTAGATTCTCGCCTCTACAGCTTGTAAATTGGGTCGTGTAAATCTAAAGGGTAACTCTGTCTAGGTCAGTAAAAGCTAAACTAGTAAACAGAGCTCTACTCGGTTTCCCCATTTACAATCTAGAAAAGTTGATTAATCCAAGTTTATCATTCAATTCAGTCATCCTTGAAGAAAGTTCTATACCTTTGTAATTGCACATCGTAAATCTTCCTTGAAGTAATCCAACCTAAGTATGTCCTTGGGAAATTTTAACAACTTGGCGCTAGTAGTCAATTTATTGTGAAGAATGCCTCGTGGCAAGGCATGATGCATGGTCTTTTTGTTTTGAAACCGTAGTCTTGGGTTCTAAAATAGTGCTACTATTTTACCCGCAGATATCGCCATTTGTTGATAAGCAACACACCCCCACTGAAAAATGAGATTCCATCCTTAGAAAATTCTGAACTTCCATTTTTGCAGTAGGGACCCTCTTGGTCATTTTCAGGTTTTAAATCCAAATTTGCTTGCCTCCTTTTTAAAGTTGTGCTTTTTCTTGCATTCTAGCTGTGTTATCCAAGAATTCACTTTTTACATGCTAGAATCATTCATGCACAAGCAAAATCTTGCACCGTTACCGAGAAAAATCCAGAAAACAGTTGCATAATTCACCGAAAAATCAAACTTTCCATTTTTGGTAGTGTCGCGATATCGCGACACTTCCATTTTCGGAAATGTCGCGATATCGCGACAGTAAGTCAAAATGCGGCTAAGTGCCAGAAAGGTCGCGATTTCGCGACATGTCGCGAAATCGCGACAGTTTTTGGGAGAGAGAAGCAAGTTGTACGGAGGGCGCGATTTTGCGACATGTCGCGAAATCGCGACATGTCGTATTTTCGCGGTAGGAGAGAGAAAGTGGGCTGCAGGATGAAAAATCGGCTAAGTCGCAAACATGTTCCAAAATCGCGGTCAACGCGGTCAACGCATGCAGGTACGGAACTGTCGCGATATCGCGACGTGTTCTAGAATCGCGGCTGAAAATCAGGAAGCGTACGGAGGCCATGAAGGGTCGCGATTTCGCGACATGTCGCGAAATCGCGACATGTCGCGTTTTCGCGGCCGACGAGGGAGGAAGTTGCCGATGCGCTGGCAGGGTCGCGATTTCGCGACATGTCGCGAAATCGCGACATGTCGCAGAATCGCGGTAGGAGAGAGAAAGTCATAGTTGACCTGAAAGTGCATTCCGACGGGAAACAGAAGGCTTCCTGGGGTAGCGACACGTGTCAAAGCGTGAATGGGACAAACAAAAGCCGACATGCAAGCTTATTTTGCGGATTTAATCTGTTTTTAATGTTTTAAGCTTCCGATTTAATTAAAATGCTAATCTAATGCATCTTTTTGTCTTTCATGCAGGATTCCACCTGGCACTTACGGACAACCGGAAAGACCATAAAGGCGAAGATAAAGTGCGGATTTAGTCAAGGACCGCCATGCTAGGAGAGAAGACGCCGGTGAGAGCATTCAACGACAAATTTATTGCAGACTTGATAGCATGAAGACCATTTCAACTCGTGGATGGATTTACGGAGATCGAATTGATGGAGAAGTGGTGACTCATCCGGCTCACCGACAGAATTAATGGAGGCATTTATTTGCAACTGCGGATGAATGCAAGTTGCATTTGATTTTATCTTCTCCATTTATGGCAACTGATCGCACCGTATTTGCCGAAGGGTTAAGTTCTATCCGGACTTTGATTTTTAAATGGATTTTTATTGTAAAACCCGGGTCCTAGGGTTTAAGTGCGATAAGATTTAGGGTTTGAGCAAGATATTTTGGAAAAGATCAGGGTCTGTCCTGAGTCTATAAATACAAATTCTAAATGTAATCGCAGGAGGCTGAGACTTAGAAATAAAGGCTTATAAGCAATTTCTTGCAAATTTTGTGAAATCCTTTGTTTCTGGACTTGGAGTTGATGTGCTTTAGCTTTTCTGTGATAGCATGGCCAGGAGCCTAATCTTTTGCAGAGTGTGATAAGTGTATCTTCTTTTGTTATCCGTTCCATTTAAAGTTTGTTAGATATATGTCGTAAATCGCCATTGTCAAGATTAAATATGTCGTTAGGGCTTCAGCTTGTTCTATTGTCTCGCTAGGGGAAATTACAGATTTGAGGTTAAGTTTGTTCTAATTGCTCTGTCTTCACCGTGCGAGCTAGGGTCGCCGGTGAAAGATACCAGCTTTAACCAGCCGCCCTTGGATTTATAATTTTCTCGCTAGATCCGTTTCACTCGCCTTGTGCTCTTAGTTGAAAGTGATCTTAGACCGACCGGACACTTTCTTCTCGGGATTTGTTCTCGTTGTGAAGCCGATAGCATAGATAAGATTGATAGTTTGGAGTTTTACAATTGATGTTTGATAAACTTCTCTTTTCTCGCCTTACCCTACCCTCTCTTTGCTTTCCGTGAATGATCCATTTTTATTTTCTTTATTTGCCTTTTATTTAAATCACTGACCCATGAGAGCTAGATCAAAGAATTCAAGTCAAATCTGATTGTCAACAACTTTTGCAACTACCGAACAAGTTCAAGAACCCCCTGTAAGGTAACAGAGAGTACCTATATCGAAATCTATTCCGTAAGTGGAAAAGAGTGAATTGCCATTCGACCCAACTCAGTAACTCGCACCTTGGATAACCAGCTAGATCCTAAAGATGAGTGGGATCAGTCTCGTGGGTGTCTTCGGAGCTTTCCTTGCCTTCATCCTTTTTCCCGGGGTGTGCATGAAAGCCGGACCAACAGGACTCAAGCATATGAAGACTTCTAGAAGCACTCAATTGACACTAAGGGATGGTTCCACAAGAAGGCTAAATTCATAAATTTCAAAGTAGGTGACTCTATCCTAAGGTGGAATGTAGAGAGATCCAAACCAAGCAACCACCAAAAATTTAACTCTTTCTAGGATGGTCCTTTCAAAGTGGATGAGGTTAAAGAAAGCAATTCTTTCCAACTCCAATATATAGAGGGAAACATTCATCTGATTTTGGTTAATGGTTTCCATCTAGAACACTAATTTGAGTAAGAGTTCATTTTGTGTAACATATGTATATATTTGTACTATACTTTTGTGTTATTTTCTAAATTTTTTGTACAAAAAAAAGAAATGTAGTTCAACGGTTCATAACATGCCAATTAACTAAGAGACAATATTGCAAAATATTAAAGTATGCTCTATCCCATGACATGCTCCACGTCGTGCTCAAATGAGTGAAGATATTTGTGGGCTATAGCATGTGCTCCATGCTGATCTTAAAAGGAATAATATAGAAAAGTGCCATGAGTTCTAATGTGTGCTACACCACAACTAAGAAATAAATAGAATGATTGTTATCTACCATTAAGCCATCCATATTTTGAATTGAGAATTGTATAATAGGTAGTTGTCTATGGACTGCATTAATGGTGAAAAGTATGCATGCGAGATATATTTAAACTCAAAATTCAATTGACATTCATTTTGCAAGTAGCATCTAGTTACCAGAAAGAGCTAAAGAAGAAACAATATGAAGATAACAAGTACAAAGAAGAGCAAATATCTAGTGAGTTTTCTCAAAAATAGCATCAAAAGTAGCTTAGGAGGCTGTAAAATAGGTTACTATTGAGTTGTAATGCTAAGTAAATCAAAAAAGAGTAGTAGCAGACACTAAGATGACATGGATAAGAAGGACCAAGCTCAGAAGAGATATTTACTATAAGTAATTTGAAGGGCTACAAATTTATTTCCAAGGTATTACCACTATAAATTCCTTCCTAAAATTTTACATCTATGATTCAGTTCATCATTACCCCAAATTAATTTCTACAATAGCAAAATATTATGATCCTGAAACAAAAACAGTAAAGACAGCTAAGGTAAAAATCCTGTTCATCATAACCACTAAAGTATGCCTAGATTTTTTCACCATAGGTGTAGACCCTCATGCAAGACCTAAAACCTTCGACATATCAGATAAATCTAAGTATTACTCATTGCAGGGATGTGCTCATGAAGGAGAGCCTTTTAAGAAATGGGTTTACAACCAATTTAAAACTATCAAATCTAGGAAAGCTTTACCAAAAACCCCAATTGCCACTGAATAATTTTTCTTACCCAAAGTTGTTTACTATGTTATCCTGCTTAGAGGGTGTATAATTTGATCAGTATGTAAGATATTGTTAAAAAACCATCGTCTATTGTATTTCCAATGAAAAAAATGTATAAACCTAAGGCATAAGAAGAGGGTATCAAGCCAATTTATTTTGATTAGTCAACCTATCTTTCCAAAATAATGCATGAGAAACTGGTTAGAATGAAAAGAGGAATAGATAACCCTTCCTTTAGGCACTATTTGAATATGATATGGATGTTCTATAGTGTCGTAAGACACATGATGCCCTAGATTCCAACTAGAGATAAGAACAATAATTGAGACCCTATTTTGGTTTATCATTGGACCAACCATTGAGGAATATAGAGTTATACTATAGATTCAACTTTGAATTTTTAGAGCCAGCTTTGAAAACCATGCATGGAAAATGCCCTAGAATGCCATCTCTTGCTAAAGAGTTATTGCAACTAGAGAATACCAAAGAGAGATTGATATATCCTTATAGAGGGAACTATCATTAGACTTTATGGCTCCAATGGTAAACCCTTTATGTTGCCTCATTTTATTACTAACAGGATTTTTGCTCTGGAATATTTAAGGCATGCTGACTTTACCAATGTCAACTATAATCCTAGTAAGGAAAGGAAGGTAGGGTTATGATGCACCTTTTCGGAGCCATAACTTGTGAACCGTACGCTCGTTTGCCTTGAAATTTAACAGGTGGTTCCATGTGCATGTTCTGCATCAGGATGATCTCTGATCCTCCTAACCCTCTAAAAATCATGTTTTCAGGACCTAACGCTGACATCTAGTGCCCCAAAATTAGCTTTTAGAATAGGTTCCTAGGTTTTTTGGGTTTTTTTGGGTTTTTTTGGCTGTTGAAAGTTTATTATCTTTTGTTATACCTTAAGTTGAGACCTAATATTTTAAATTAAGGTTCATTATTGTAATAGGGATGTGTGCGCCCAAATTTGGTATACACATATCTCTTACAATAATTAACCTTAATTTAAAATATTAGGTCTCAACTTAAGGTATAACAAAAGATAATAAACTTCTAACAGCCAAAAAAACCCAAAAAACCCAAGAACCTATTCTAAAAGCTAATTTTGGGGCACTATATGTTGGAGTTAGGTCCCAAAAACATGATTTTTGGAGGGTCAGGAGGATTAGAGATCATCTTGATGCAGAACACATACATGGAACCACCTGTTAAATTTTAAGGCAAATGGGCATACGGTTCACAAGTTATGGCTCCGGTAAGGTGCATCAAGTTATACATAAGGGGTTGGAGTTAAAATATACGTGTAAAAAAATGGTGAATCTTAATAAAAATCAAGGTGAATCCTAATAAAATCAAATCAATCATCTTCACACCAAAATTTGGGGTATTTTAAGCCCTAATAAGTAAGGTCATATTTGGGGCATATTTTGGATTATTAAATCACCTTATAACTTCATAAAAAAACCACCATTAAATTAGGTTCAAAAAGCACTTTCCAATGAGTACAAATATGCCTATGATTGGAAATATATTGTGGTGAATTGACCCTAAACAAATTGATCCCAAAAATTTTAGACGAATGGGCCGATGTCGAGGGTCCTCATATTTGTCAATTTATAATTTTGGAAATCCTAATATTTTCCCAATTTGTGAATATTCACCACTATGCATAACCCTGAAGGAAGGGGACTGTGATTTACTATCGTAATGTAGATGATATAACCATAACAAAAATGGGTCAATATATGCAAATTACTCAATGTTTGGAATGGCTAGGTCTATTATACATTCCATAAACATGGAGATATGATCCTAATGATAGGTTATTGCAAAGGAATATTTCCCTAAATGCAGAAAGAACCCTCAAATTTAAAAGAAATTTGAGGTCTCATTTTGAAAAGGGCAAAAATAACAAGGAAAATGCTCCACTAGAATGGAACATTAGTAAAATAGAACAACTATCCCCATGAAGATATTTTTATGAGCAGATATTTGATTATGATCTTGAGAAGAAAAAAAACCACCAATTGAAAGAGTCCAAGATTAAATAAATGGAGAAGAAACACGGTTGGTACATAGGTAAAATTATGGAATTGATGCACCTTGTCGGAGCCATGACTTGTGAACCATACGCTCGTTTGCCTTGAAATTTAATAGGTGGTTCCATGTGCATGTTCTACATCATTATGATCTCTGATCCTCATGACCCTCTAAAAATCATGTTTTTGGGACCTAAATATGACATCTAGTGCCCAAAAATTATCTTTTAGAATAGGTTCCCAGGTTTTTTGGGTTTTTTTGGCTGTTAGAATTTTATTATCTTTTGTTATACCTTATTTTGAGACCTAATATTTTAAATTAATGTTCATTATTGTAAGAGGGATGTGTGTGCCCAAATTTGGTGCACATGGAACCACCTATTAAATTTCAAGGTAAACGGGCGTATGATTCACAAGTTATGGCTCCGACAAGGTGCATCAGGAATGGTGATAGATGAGAGTTGAAGTAGGTGTAATAAAGGTAAATTCAACTATCAAGTTGACTCCGATTTCATTGAGATGTATGATAAGCATATCAAAACCTATAAGGCTAAAAATACCAGGATTTTGGTGCTGAGTTACAAGAAAACAATAGTACAAGAAAAAGGGAAAAATTAGATATCATCATATTCCTCTTCTCTACCTTCATAAGAAGAGGTGCAAGAAGCAGAGACAAATAATCCATCAAAAACTAAGGAAGCCCAAAAGGCATTTGAGCCTTCACAAGATAAATTACTAAAATATTATGTGGGTGCCCAAATCATGAGCAAAATGCATTACTTTGGTGGCAGCCTAGGCAAAGACGAAGCAGGAAATACATAAAATATTCAAGAAAAAAATACCGAAACATCTACCCTTGGGTGGATAACCTCCTCTATTAGACATAGATAAAAAGGAAAAGGAGGATAGTTTTGTATTCATACCTAAACAATTCACCACTGTAGTTGTAGTAAAGTCATCCTCTATCTTTGAAGTTGCTTCACAAGAAGCAAAGTATGAAGGGAGTGAAAAGAAAGATAAACCTATAGTTTTTATTATTTTTAAGATAAAGGCTAAGGATTCAGTAGGGGAGTCTCAGAATATCTACAAGAAATAGAGAATGGACCAATAATAGACTACTGAATAAATACCTATACCAGTTTCAGAGTAATAAGTGCAGAAAAAACAACATCAAAGTATATATTATGCTCTCCAACAGACTACTTTGGTATATGAAGGTATGATTTCTATCCTTTATTCTCCTTCTCCTTCCCCAAATGAATATCCTTCATATTCTTAAGAGAAATTGGAATAGAAGGCATCTTCTCCCTCTCATAGTTCACCACCTACTTCACCAGTTATCATAAAGTTTCAAGTTAATCCAAATCATCCACATTTAATAGAAGTGCTAGTGACAACATCACCCATTCATTCATCTCCACTTCCAAAGTTATTACCATCAGTAAAATCAGAAGGATAATATTATCGGTTGGAGTAGCATAAAGAGTATATTGATCAATTGTCAATGGAGGACAAGTTGGTTATAGCAAAGGCTCATCTTGAAATATTCTATGTTAAAATTGACATTTATAAGGAGCAATGTGGAAAATTAGAGGAAAATATTGAGAAGCTAGAGAAGAAAATCAGTAATCAAAAGAAGGTGGAGAAGGTTGTAAGAAATGAGGTCAAAAGTTGGTAGAGTAAATATCAGGATGCCATGAAATTCAAGCATCAGGTTGAGGAGCTAAAAAAAATAACAAAGCCCAAGCCAAAGAAATACAACTTTTGATGCATCAGATTCAGATTGAAAAGGCTAAAGTTGTAGTCTTTTTAAAATATGGATTAAAAAAGGTTAGGAAGCACATATGGTCTAAAATACTTAAGAATTATTCATAAATCCAACCTGTAATTGACTACATGGATGATTCTAGACACTTACTGCAATCCACCAAGGAAGATCTGGATAACTTCACTAAGGAACTACAACCTATGGTGATACCAACAGAGCAAATGCATAAATTGTATGAGAGTAGATTCAGTGAAGCTACCAAGCCTATTCCAAATAAGGCATGGAACACTTCTAGACTAGCCACTAGGATTGTGATTGATAAGAATAAGTTGCTTCAGAAATGTTGGTTACTATCAGATAAAAGTGAATGCAAGATGCAATAAATTATAGATATTCATCATGAGATGATGTAGTAAGGTTTTGGAGGACTTTGGGTTGAAAACAAGATCTTGTTAACTAAAGAAGATATCCAAAATAGCATAGCCTCAATCACCTAGGATGATTTTGAAATAGATTCTTGAGAAGATCCAATTGATCAGGAGACTTGACTAGGCTCAAATATCTAATAGAGAAATTGGTGAACTGAGGTAATTCTACGACTTATGAAGAGACCTTCAAATTGGAATATGTACATAAGTAATTCAAAGAAACAATCAATCCTACTGATTCAACTTGGAGCTAAGAACTACAAACCTTGAAATAGATGATACAAGTGTTTGGAACAGATCAAGAACCTAAATATAAGCAGGAGACTTATAATAAGAAGAGGTATAAGAGGACCATGAATATGATAATGAAGAAGATAAATAAGAAATAAATGAGGAGGAAACTCATGAATAGGAGAAGGGTCAATCAGAGGAGGTTATTGAGGATATCCAAGAGGCACAAAATGCATAACTCAAAGTGCAATATCCACAAGAGAATGAATAAAAGTAAATATTCTTGTGACAGAGGTGGAATTTAACATTTTGTATTCAAGTTTGTATTTTTTGTAAATTATTTTAACTCTAACATTGTTAGAAGACAATTATAAAGCATGAAGTTGTGACAAGGAACGTGAAAAGGTCATGAGCATATTTTTTCAAGGATGGTTTTCGTCTATTTGAGGTTATAAAAGAAAATAGAGTTTCACATAGCCAGACTGAGACAATGCCCATGAAAGGAGCTAAAAAAATTATTGTTTCATGCATGATTTCCATGTGAACTATGATTCTTTAAGTATATTCACAAATTTTTTAGAGAATGATGGCCACATAGAAGCCATTATATGAAACATAGTTCACTGAATATTGAAGTCCATCCCTTTTCCTTCATATCATCTACTTTCCCTTTGCATACACATTTTTTTACTCCATACATATCCCATTTTTGATCATTTTTCCTACATTCATCTAGCTACTATAATGTTGTTCCTTTTCATCATTTTTTGACTCCTAATTTCCAATGAAACAAGAATCTAATTTCTTAGGCTTTGCAAGCAAAACCCCCCAGGAGGCACTAGAATGTAGGCCCAAAATGGCCACATCCTTAGAAAACTTTTACAAAAAAAAATTCCTCGAAGGATATGGTTCTACCTTGTGGAAGTGGTACAACACACATTGTTCTACCCCACAGTCAAAGTAGTTAAAGTTCACACTTAGAAATTTCAATATCATAGGCTACAACATAATTTTTATTTCTATGAAGTACAACAATTCACAACCGGTTCTACCCCACGTAGCATAGAACATGGTTCCAAACCATGATCAACAACAATCAAATATGACATCACCACTCTCCAAATTATGGATTACAATACATTGCTCTATCTCATAGAAGTTAAAGTGTGTTTCATACCACACGATATAGAACATTGTTCTAGCCCACGATCAAAGCAATCAAAATTTATGAAGGAATATTCCAAGGAGTGGAAGGTTCCATATCACGTAGTTCAATTTTATACCCCATGCAGGCTAGAGCAAGGTTCTACCCTACGGTTAGCATTGGTAAACCTTTGTAAATGTGAATTTCAAGTAACGGGCAACAACATGGTTTGGAATTGGTTCTACACCATGGATGTGAAGTAAAGGGAGATAACTCAAATATTAAAAGGTGTGGGTCAACATAATGCTTCACCCTACATGAATCAAAGTACACTTATACATAGAAGTAGTGTTTGCTCTATCCCATGGTTAAAATAGTCAAATATGCAAATAAATGTTTCAAGATGCGAGGTACGACATGGTTCTACACTACAAAGCTAAAGATAAGAGTGAGGTATAAATATTAGCTGTCCATGGAAGGATCAACGATATATTTTTTCAAAGATCTCCAAGGCATATCAAAACATCTATAATAGAACTTGATCAATCAAAGTGAATTGGAAGGCAATGTAGCTAACTGATCAAGAACCAAGAAGCGAGCAGTTGCAGATCTATGGCTAGATATCACCTACAAGAACATTAAATGATCTAGATGATAGTTTTGTGCAGTTCAAAAGCCAAACACCATGAAATTCTAGCAAGTTGTAGAGATCGAGTTGTAGAGGATGCACAAGATCCATGTTTTCTTCTTTCATCCAATATGAATAAGAGACTACCACCTTAGCACCTGGATGATCTGGTATTTTAGATTCCTTGTAATTTTTCATTTTTCCTTAATCTGTGAAACATGTAAAACTATAAATAGAGGTTGAACCCTCATTTTTTTGGGTCAACTCTAGAGTGTTTTCTTGCACTACTATGTAAATACTTTTTGAAAATCAATAGAAGGAACATTACTTGGATTTTTGCCTCAGGATGGTATTTTTTGTAACCTATTGAGAGATTCAAGTTGTAAATGCATTTCTACCACTGCTGCTATGTTTAGTCTATAATACAAATATTGGATTGCTATCTTAGAGGACTTTGAAATATTTTATAAATGAATCTATGCTTGCAAGAAGGTCTTTTCTATTAGTCTAGGGACTGATCTTATTATTCTATAATATATTATTGGTATCTTGGATGTTTGAAATGACTTCTTGAAGTATATCTCTGTTTATCTAATTTATGAAGATTACCTATTTTGAGTGTTGTTAATCACAAGTGTGGGACACTAGAAATTTATTGGCAATAGTTTTCTTGAATATGCCTATGATGTTAAATTTATCCAACCATTGTTTAACATCACCTTTTCTAACCCTAAACCCAGTTCAATCCCTATATTTTAAACATTTAATTGAGCTTAAATGAGTCAAAACCTTATCAGTTGACAAGGAATACTAGCCTACTATGGAGGTTGGATTAGAGTAGTCTTTAATCCATCCAATGTTGGTGTTTGGACTATGAATTGCGGGTGCACGCCTAATCAGAATACTAGAAGATAAGATTCACATTTTCAAGTTCTACTTGATGTCAATTCGGATACCAACAGTGCTTGGACTACTGATATTAGAATCTCAAAATCCTAGTTTTCTTCTCATATTTTTGGGCTCTTATTTTTTATTTTTGACCTCATTTCCTTCATTAGGATTCATATCACGAGCTCACTTCATTGCCATAACATCAACTCCTTCATTGTCTTAAGCAATATCAACAATACTAGTTGGAGCTTTGCCCTTCTCATTACTCCTTGCTCCTAAAATAAATGTCTTATTAGGGTAATTTGTATTGTAATTACTCTTCTCCTTACACTCATAGCATACTCCCTAAAACAAATTCCTCCTAAAAATTCTATATTTAGATTGGGTTTATGAGTCCCTATGTCCTTTTATTATAATATATTTGTTGTATGTTGTCACATCTTTTAATTAGACCTTTTACTTTAGCTACAAAAGTAGAGGAATATGGACTTACAACTAGTAGTAGTATTACTAGTTCTAGAACTTGGCTAGAAGTTATTAGAGAAACTAGTGTTGGTGGAACTAACTCCTCTAGAATATTTTCTTGTCTCTTTGCAACCCCATATGCATATTGAGTATTGGGTAGTTCCTTATACTTAACCTTCAACCTAATCCTATAATAAAATACTTATAAAGCATGTTATCCATACTTTGGATGAGGTCATTAGGCAAGTTCTCCTTTCATAGATGGACCTCCACTTTCTTCTAAAGCTCCTACACTCATGCATAGTAGTCATGAACATATTTTTAGATCCTTGAACCAAATTTACTATTAAGATTATCAAGTTAAAATATTTTTTTCATGGATTGTACTCCGTAGTTATTTTTCCACTAATATTGTTTGATGAATTCTTGATCTAATCCTCTTGTATATCATATTATCTTAAATAAACACCATCTAAAAATATTAGAAGGATCTCTACCCATTGATCCCTCCATGTTAAGTTATTACAAATGCACACTATCTTATATTCTTGAATGAAGTTATTGGTATCTTTAGAAGAGTGGGCTGAAAAATAAGAATTTACTCATATTTATGATAGAATTAGAATCCCAAGCACAACTATTCATGGTGAAAGAATCAAGGGATCATGAAGTAGAAGTTGAATCTAGCTATAGAGTACTATAAATACTAAATTTACTATATTCTACCTGCTAATTCCTTACTATTATACCTCTAGTTTAGACACATAACTAAAAATAAGATAATCTAGATGATAGACCATGATGGGCTAATCACAAACTATCCACAAGATCACTAAAACATATGCTTGGTGAAAATAATTCATTGAACATGTACACACACGAGTAGAACAAAAAAATTATATAAGAAATATATTAACTAATGGTAACACTTAGTAATGATCCTAATAAATAGACATTGTCATAATAAATTCTAAGGTTACCATGGAAAAAATGAGTTATTGGACAACACCACCATCAAAGAGGAGTGATCTTGGTAATAGAACCAAAAATGTCAAAAAATGGTATACTCACAGTGGTTCCTCAATCCCTCCTCTTAATATTTTTATTATGATGAATGCACAATATTTTTATGGAGGTATGCTAACATTGAAATCTTATTCACTATAATACATTAGAACAATATAGAAAATGAGAATTGATGGTAACATAATAATTGACACACTGAAAATAGAAGGAACTTTATTATAAATACAAATTATAAAATTATATTGATGATCATCACATTTAATTGTGAGTGAACATGACCCTCTTATTGAAACTTCACCCCCTATAGAATTTCCCAAAGACAATGATTCACCCTCTCACTCTAACAATCTTGGCCACACTTTGGACAAAGAAACACTCTTCTCTAGATAGCTTAACTTGCTAATTTTCACAAATATAATAGACCCTCTATTAGTTCTTGAGCTCACACTTGCTAAATTTCCCTCCCATAAGGGTCTCTCCCTTATTTATAGGCTCATGACAAATAGAAATTACATGCATGAATAATTCTAAATGGACACATGGCAACATTTTCTAAAAATTTCTTTTTTGACTCTTCCATAATATCAAGATATTCTAGATATATTTCTTGGAATTTTTCTAGAATATTTTTAATCACATGAGATTGTCAAAATATCACATGCTTCTAGATATCTTCATTTTGGACTTTTCCTATGAATTTTATAAATACATGAGATAAAAATCGCATGCTTCTATATAATTTCCTTTTGGACTTTTCCTATAATTACATAAGACTTTTAAAAATACCTTTGAATATCTTGAATTTCTAGAGATTTTATTATTTATCACATATTTTCTACTTGAAAAAATACAATTTACCATGATAATTATTGCAGGAGCATTAGCTATAGTATTCCATGAAAGGGGCATAAATAATACATGAGAATTCGGTGAACAACATCTCCAACCAACCAAAGTGGTTGATAATGCACCTAACTACCCAAACCATGCCCTAACCACCATGTGGAATATATGTGACAAAAATAATGTAATAAAAGATAACATATAGTATGAAATACGCTACCTATGCTAACAACAATGATACTTTTACTATTTACTATTACATTTTATCTTGACCTATTCCTATCACAATATTATTTTATACTCCTATGGAAATATTCTATTCTAATATCATTAATTAATGGTCGTCACAACCTTATTGGTGAAGCTACTACATCACAAGCATCCTAAGCAAGCTATCAAATCATAATATTTTCTAATAAACCACCACACAACATATTCTACATGCTTCTTATACTACTATACATGCAAATAATATGAAAAAAATATGTCAATACAATGATCACATTGTTAAATGAGAATTGTTTCCAAGAAGTAGAAAAATAGCCTAAAAAGTAATGGTGTCATTACAAACCTATCAATGATGATAGGAATTTGTTGATTGAGTCAAAATATTGGCAATGGCACCAAAAAATAAAGGTTGCTATGTAAAATTATATGTTTAAATATTTTAGATTTTTATATTAGATTGAATTTGACCTATAGAGTATACTAGCATAGATAAGGTGGAGATCAAGCTTTCAACTATGGATGGCATTAAGCAGGAGTAGACATTATAGACTAGCCATCTGTTGGAAAATTACCATTAGTAAAAAGGTTAAAAATTTGATTTTACCTTGGGTAAAGGTAGCTTACCTTTTACCTTACCTGGACGGCAGTGGACGGTAGCATTTGGGCGACAAGAGAATTTGAGTTTATTTTCTTCTCCCCCAATATCTCCTTTCCCCCCTTTTCTCTCAAATGGTTATTTTAACGTTTATTTAAACTTTGTAACCTTATGATTATTGTTAATGCAAATTTACTATTTTATCAAAGTGCTCACCTTTCACATTTGGTATCATAGCCGAGAGCCGATACCGGCCCGAATCCAGATGCGATGGGGCCCGCAGTTCGAGGTAGCAACATGAATCTTGAGGCAGCCCGCAGGAGCCGAGGTGGCATGGATCCCGAGGCGACCCATAGGAGTAGATCGGCACGATTCCCGAGGTGTTGGTGGAGCTGGACGAGGCAGCCCGTAGGAGCAGATTGATGCGATTTTTGAGGCACTGGAGAGGTTCATTGACGTGGCATGGCGACCTGCACATAGCCCGAGGTTTGTTGACGTGGCATGGCGACGTGGCATGGTGTGACCTACGCGTGGCCCGAGGCTCATTGATGTGGTGACCCACACGTGGCCCGAGGCAAAAGGTGGTCTATGCTGTCATAGACTGCCCGCAGGCAATCAAAGCACTAAGTGTGCTTCGCTCTTTTTAAAGAGCTAAAACATCGTCGCAGCGACGATGTGGGACTAAAGTCCCAAAAAAAAGACTAAGCTTTGCGTCGAAGCGTGAAGCCAATAATAGCTTCGCATTCGATGCAACAGCTATAAGGCAGGGAGCCCGCTTAGCTCCCGGATCTACCCGATAGCACAGCGGCTACCCTTTGCCTTGACTCCCGCGAGGTCGAACGATCGAACCTCGGCGGGGTCATTTTTTTGCTTCTCGTAATCTTGCGATAGCAACAAAAGTAGGGAGCCCGCTTTAGCTCTCGGATCTTCCCGGTAGCACAGTGGCTACCCTTTGCCTTGACGCCCGCGAGGTCGCACGATCGATCCTTGATGGGGTCAATAGTTAAAAAAAAAAAAATTCAAAAAAACTATAAGGAAATTTTAAATCTTAAAAAAAAAAAAAATTATTTATTGTAATTTCCTGAGAGGAAATAACTGTACAATTTTTTTAATTTTTTTTTTTTTTAAGTTTTATTTATCATTTAAAGTTGATAATAGACATTTCCTAAGAGGAAATAGTTGTAAAGTTTTTTTTTTTTTTTTTAAACTTTGAAAGTTAAATTTTTTTTTAAATTTCCTAAGAGGAAATCTTTGTAAAAGAAAATTTTTGGGAAATTTTCTTAAATGATAAGATCGGAAGGATGTTATCAAGCCCTATGCAGGTTGTTACTGAGAACAAACACTGAAAACTTTGATAGGCACGTGAAAACACTAGGAATTAATATAGTTTTTTCACAGTTGCAAAACGTGGTTATTGCACACCAGAGAAATCCTGATCTAGGATACGAAGCAGATTCAGAAGATAACTCCTTTGGCAGCAGATTTGAACAATCCGACATAGTGGCAATTACTTCACAAGGATCTGAATATTCTCATTATAGTAATTCAGTTGAAATCCTACAAAATCCTTCTCCTGAAATAATATTGATCAGTGACGATGATGAACAAGTCGCTGACAATTTTGTAATTGCTGAACAACAAGAGTGAGTTGTTTATGATTGTAAATCAAGCAAGGCTTGATAGTTTGTAAAGTATTTTTGCAATAAGACTATAAAAGAGAGGTTTCTTGTTTTAGTAGATAATAATGGGATCACATAATAATCTACCAATTCCCGAATTCAGTGGGGATAATTATGAGTACTGGTCCATCAAAATGAGGACATTACTCATCGAAAAAGGACTATGGGATATTATTGAATACGGTTACACTGCTCCAATAGATTGGACTACTTTAAGTGCAAATGATAAGAAGATCTTCAAAGATGCACAGAAAACTAATTCTTTTGCCTTATACCATCTTCAATCAGCATTAGATCCAAGTATCTTTCCTAGAATTGCATATTACTTAACTGCTACAGATGCATGGAATGCCTTGAAATAAGGATTCCAAGGAAGTGATAAATTGAAGCAAGTCAGGCTTCAGACCTTAAAAAGAGATTTTGAAAATCTCAAAATGAAGGAAAATGAAAGAGTCGGAGACTACTGTGTTCGAGTCAAAGCAGTAGTTGATATGATGCAAACTTTAGGTGAAGACACAAAAAATGAAACAATTGTGAAGAAAGTGTTGAGAACACTTCTTCCTAAGTGGAATCACATTTCCATAATAATTGAATAATCCAAATACCTTTCTACTCTTACATTTGATAGTTTGATTGGATCATTAACATCACATGAAGAGAGACTTCAAGGAGCACCTTCAACAAGCTATGGAGGTGATGACAAAGCCTTCACTTCAAATGAAACTGTAAGACGAGGACAAGGAAGAGGCCGAGGTAGAGGACAACAACAAAGAGGCAAAGGCCAAAGCAACTCCTACAGAGGAGGAAATCAAAACAGATGTGGAAATCAAAATAGAGGAGCCAATCAGAACCAAAGCGGCAATGCAGGCCGTGGAAATCAAGGACGAGGAAGTAACAAGACTAAAAAAACTTGTTTCAATTATGGGAAACAAGGCCACTTCAGTCGTGACTGCTGGTCAAAGACTTCAAAAGATCAAAGCAGTCAATATGGCTCATTCTATGGAGAAGAAGAAGGTCCACCAAACCTTTTTCTCTCTTATGGACAGCCAGATCAAAATCTTAATGATACATGGATTTTAGATACTGGTTGCTCCAACCACATGAGTGGCAAAGAAAATCTCTTTGCTACATTAGATTCAAATTACAAATCCCATGTTAAGTTAGGGGATAATAAATCTTTGCAAGTTGAAGGCATAGGAGCTATGGAAGTTCCAAAAAAAGAAGGCCTTAAAAATGTGAATGACATATACTATACTCCACATCTACAACACAATTTGTTGAGTGTTGGCCAAATGATGGAGAAGAATTACAAATTAGTTTTTGATGAAATAAAATGTACAATCTTTGATAAAAACAATTGTAACCGAGTCATCACAGAAGTACCTATGACAAAGAATAGGTTATTCCCTCTAAAATTTGGTGAGCCAGGGGGAGCTCAACTTGCAAACATTTCTATTACAAATCCAAGTGAATTGTGGCACTTGAGATATGGTCACCTCAATTTCATTAGCTTGAAAATATTAACATCACAAGCTATGGTGACAGGACTACCAAAAATTCTAGAACATAAGAAGGTATGCGAAGCATGTGCTTTGGGAAAGCACTCCAGAACAAAGTTTCCAAGAGGCCGAGCGTGGAGAGCAAGCTATCCTCTTCAGCTAGTACATTCGGACATCTGTGGTCCAATGCAAACAAAAAGCCTTGGAAAAAATTCTTATTTTCTAACATTCATAGATGATTATTCTAGAATGTGTTGGCTCTATTTTCTGAAACACAAATATGAAGCATTTGATTGCTTCATAGACTTCAGAAATAATGTAGAAAAGCAAAGTGACTACTATGTCAAATGTCTTCACACTAATAAATGAGGAGAATACTCCTCAAATGAATTTTTACATTATTGTAAGCAAAATGGGATAAAAAGGTAGTTCACCACTGCCTATACCCCACAGCAGAACGGTGTGGCCGAGAGAAATAACCGCACCCTTATTGAAATGGCACGAACAATGCTTCAGACAAAGCATCTCACATACAGCTATTGGGCGGATGTAGTGAGAACTAGTGCATATATTCTAAATAGAAGTTCGACTTCTAGTTTAGATGGTATCACTCCTTATGAAGGATGGTACGGTAAGAAACCAAATGTCAAACATTTCAGAGTATTTGGTTCTTTAGCTTATGCACACATTCCTGAGGAGAAGAGAAAGAAGCTTGATCCAAAGAGTCAAACATGTGTTTTTGTAGGGTATTATGATTCAACCAAAGGGTATAGATTGTACAATCCCAAGACACATAAAATCATTATCTCCAGGGATGTAATTTTTGATGAAGGGGGAGAATGGGGTCATAAAAAATTTGTTGATTTTGACTCTAATTCGGACAGTTCCACATTAGTACCTCCCACATTTGTACAACCCAAGAAAAGCAGTGGAAAAAGTCCTCCTCCACAAATTCCACATCAAGAATCTTCATCAAGTACATCAAGTGGTACACCAAGTCCAAGAGGGACTTCTTTGTTGGCACCCCCAAATTCTCCAAAATGATTTCATAGATCTATAAGCGCTCCAATTCCGATGGATATAGATCCAGTTTCTCAAAGGAAAGAGACAAATAAAGGAAAGCACATACTACAAAGTCATCCATCTTCTCAAATGTTGGATAGGAATTTCCAACAAAGATACACTAGGAGTCAAGCTAGTGATATGGACGACATTTTCTCAAGACTTGAAAATCTTCAAATGTCAGGAGATGATGAGTCTCATGAACCAAGGGGTGATGTAGTCAATTATGCTTTGTTGGCTCCTGCACAACTAGAACCATCTAGCTATGAAAAAGCATGCACTGAAAGTATATGGCAAGATGCGATGGAAGAGGAAATATCATCAATTAAAAAAAATGATACTTGGGAGCTTGTGAAGCTTCCCAAGGGAAAAAAATGTGTTGGATGTAAATGGGTCTATAAGACCAAATTCAATGTTGATGGAAGCATTGAAAGGCACAAGGCAAGATTAGTAGCTAAGGGTTTTACTTCGAAATATGGAATAGATTATGAGGAAACCTTTGCTCCACTTGCTCGACAAGAAACAATCGGAACCTGTTCTTTCCTTGGCAGCCCATAAAGGATGGAACATTCAACACATGGATGTGAAAAGTGCATTTTTAAATGGATACCTGATAGAAGAGGTGTATGTTCAATAACCTCAAGGTTTCCAAGAACCAGGAAAAGAGAACCTTGTTTATAAATTGAAAAAAGCACTTTATGGACTCAAGCAAGCACCACGAGCGTGGTACTCACGAATTGACAACTATTTCAGCAAATATGGTTTCATAAAAAGCAAGAGTGAACCAACACTATACTACCTGAAGAATGGAGTAGATATCCTCATAGTTTGTTTATATGTGGATGATCTAATATTCATGGGTAGTAATAATAAAATGAATATGGAGTTCAAAAACTCCATGATGAATCAGCTTTGATATGAAGGATCTCGGATTAATGAGATACTTCCTAGGAATGGAAGTACATCAATCAAAGAATGGGATCTTCATATGTCAACGGAAATATGCTCATGACATGATCAAGAAATTTGCTATGCAAGCAGTGCAAATCAGCTACAACACCAACCGGACATGGAATCCATCTAAGCAAAGAATATGGAGCACCAAAAGTTGACTTGACCAATTTCAGAAGCATGGTTGGGAGTTTAATGTTTCTCACCAACACTAGGCCAGATATACAGTATGTTGTTTCTCTTGTATCACGGTTTATGGCATGCCCATCCGAGCTGCATCTTCAAGCAACCAAACAAATTTTATGATATGTAAAAGGTACATTGGATTTTGTAATCCATTACCACAAGTCTAACTCTGTGAAGTTAATTGGTTATAGTAACAGTGATTGGGGCAGTAATATAGATGACAAAAAATCTACATCAGGGAACTGTTTTAGTCTAGGTTCGGGACTAATAACTTGGAGTTCCAAGAAGCAATCTGTTGTAGCATTATCATCTACATAAGCTGAGTATATAGCCATTACTCATGCTAGTACTCAAATCCTCTGGTTGAAGAAAATCCTTGAAGAGATTGGCAAAAAAAAAATTGGTCCAACCAAACTGAATTGTGATAATATCGATGCCATACAGTTGGCATATAATCCGATCCACCACAAAAGGTCAAAACATTTTGATATGAAGTATCACTTCATAAGAGATATGGTGGAACAGCAGCATGCATTGAGCTTGAATACTATAGCACTTTGGATAATCTAGCAGATATCTTCACCAAAGGCATGGATAAAGCTCAATTTATAAAGCTGAGAGACTATATAGTCAGTCCTCTCAACTTTAAGGGGGAGAATTTTGGAAAATTACCATTAGTAAAAAGGTTAAAAATTTGATTTTACCTTGGGTAAAGGTAACTTACCTTTTACCTTACCTGGACGGTAGTGGACGACAGCATTTGGGCAGCAAGAGAATTTGAGTTTATTTTCTTCTCCCCCAATTTCTCCTTTCCCCCCTTTTCTCTCAAATGGTTATTTTAACGTTTATTTAAACTTTGTAACCTTATGATTATTGTTAATGCAAATTTACTATTTTATCAAAGTGCTCACCTTTCACACCATCTACCTCCACTTTTGATAGTCAACTTTAGAGGTAGTGCAATCCAAGATGGTTTTAGATATGGACTAATGCTAGACTAATAGTTATTAATTCTACTATATTGACCTAGATTCAACTTTGGAGGATAGTAGACATGGTATATGTGTAGCCAAACTAGGACCTATGCTTTCAGGTAATGAATGTATTGAAGTTGAACTCCAACATATTCTACTAGACCACCCCAACAAAGACAACCATTGATATCACATTTATGCTTGATGATATCTACTACCAAAGTGAGTTCTCAATTCTTGAGGTGATATAAACCATGTGCATTAAATAGACTATTTACTTGATGTTAGTGGAGTAGTTGATTGGGAAGTGATGCTTGGATCAAGAGGGAATGATATTACTATGATGAATCAAGGATGTAGAGGCTATTCCTTTTGTCTTCCAAGTGACTATCATTCTCTTGTTCTCCTTTATGTACTATCACAAAGAAATAAAAAATATCTCAATTTATCTATTAGGCCTCTTTACAAGACAATAGAGAGAAACCTCCATGATCCAATGCATGGTTTTCCATGGGCATATGCCTAGAGTTGCAAATACTACAATCTTTATAGGATCAAGCATAGAGTTGCTAACATTATCGATCTAATATTATTACTAGAGGGTTGGATCTATGATAACTTAACCATGTGTAAAACCCATAAAACTTCAAAATCTCATTGGTCCAAGCAAAAATTTCCTTAAGATATGATACTATATATTAGGGATTTCATGATCAATTATCGAACCCATTGTTGCAATCACTAGGGATTAGCTTGTAGGACATGGGTAATTAGGACTAGGTTGATATAACAATCTCTTGGAACACCTAGGTGTTGCATAGCAATAAAGATAAGGTACATCATATCTACATCATGTGGAGTAGATACAAGGGTAGTTTGAAGAGACACATTTGACTACAAAGCTCTACCTACCTAATTATTTATAGCAATGCATGTTAAAAAATATAGAGACACCATGACAAACCCATTATCCCCACTATCACAAGGCCTGTGTAGACTAGGATCAATAGGGCTAGGATGACATCATAAGAGATACATAGGTAATGGAGCAAAGGTGGGACCCACTTCTTAGAATATTATAGTTGGGATTATATAGACAACATGACCTATCTAGATGATGTAAGGAAGAGTGAGTATTGGTATTATGACTTCTCTTAGAGAAAAATAGTGCCCGTATGATAGGTACCCATCCCATTAAAGGTCTAATAGGATATGAGAGACCCCATCTTGGAATGTATAAGATGCAAAGAATAGATCACATATTGTAAGGAGTATTGTAGTTAGAGAGAAGGAGACAAATCCCTAGGGCTTTTGAGTGTTTGATTCAAAGCCCAAGGAGGGTGAGGTGCACGTCATAGGCAATTCTTTGATTCTCAAGATGATTGAGACTAAGTGGATATTATCAAACTTGACTTAACATAATGGGATGTAGATCTAGATACACCCTATAGGCACTATGTTTATTTTACCATATACATATTTACTTTATAATATCATTCTTTTTGACACCATATTTATACCTCAAGTATTCAAAGATACAATCCTCGTCCTTACTTTTTTCTTATCTATATATTAGCCTCATTTATTATTAATATTTGTGATTTATTTTGACTTTCCAAATTAATACTCCTTATAGTTTTTTCTTTAATTTTTAACTTTGGGTCTTCCTATATTTTAACCATTCCCACCATTTTTTTCATCCTTATTTATTTATTATAGTTTTTCAAACTATTTTCAAATTGACTTATATACTATTGTAGAAAACTTAAAGTACAAGGAAAAACCTTTAAACTACTTTCCTTTTATGTTTCCTTCTAAACTCAAAAGTGCAAGGAATAATTTTAGTACTACTTTATTTTTTATGTTGTACCAAAAATCCTAAATTACAAGGGGTAACCTCCATACTACTCTATTTTTATGTTATCCTCAAAACCATAAAGTGTAGAGGAAAACCTCTATATTACTTACTTTATTAATTGTAATAATATGGTTTTCTACTATTTTAAGATAATACAAATGATGACTCAAACTCTTCCACCTATTCCACTTTGAAAATTGATTTTGGATCTTCTTGTGTAGCTTTAATTTCTTTTTAGTTAAGTTGTATATTGTAATTGATTATCTAGTACATTCTTATTTAGTTTCTTCTATTTTTTTCTCCAATGCACTTTGCCATTCAATGAGACAAAAGAGTTTTCATTTACCACCTTTTTAGGAGTGGAAAATTAGTGATCTAACTCATTTTTTACTAAAGTTAATGCTTGTGTGTCAACTATGGGTTTATCTCATGACCAAATACTTTTAACTCTTCTTAAATTATTTTTCATTATATAACCTCTTTCCATGTGTTTGGTATTATAGAATATATGACATTAAAATATAATATTTTCATAATTGAGTTATTAAACACATAATCATAATGGATTTTCACAAAAGTTTTAATATATTCATGGTAAAAAATCCATATATACATAGCTAAATTCTACTCAAACATCACCAATAATTTTCAAGACTTCCTTCTCCACAAGGTGATAAATAAACTTTAAAAAGCTTCACATACACTAAAACCCTCTCAAGAGCTTTTAAATTTATGAAAAAAAATTCTATTAATCATTTTAAATAGAAACAAGTTATGAATTATGGCTACCACCCATTACTTTATTCCTAAATTTTAAATCAAACAAAATTATAAAAAAAATTAATTAATTAATTAAATAATTAAATTTAGATTGTCTCCTTTAATTCATTTTTAAATCTATAAAAAAAATTAACTAAATATACATATTAACTTATCAAATGAATCTTCTTCCTTTAAGAATCATATATAAAGTTCGATGATTTCATGTCATTATTATTTATTGTATGGATGAAAATTGTTATAAATGTTTTTTTAATAAAATAAAAAATACTTTTAACTAGTAAAATATCTTAACTTTTCTTTATTAATATTCAAATTTTTTAACATAATTTTTATTTGATTTTAATATTATTTTGTTGTTATCAGTGAAGAGTCATTTACATCTAGAACCATAAGACTCAACACTAGTCAATACCAATAAAATTGAAAGAAACTATTACTTGAAAAGTACCGAAGATAATAACAAACCATTGTGGGTAGAGATATGACCCAAACAGTATTGTATACAAACCAACTGCCACACCATCAAGATTAGTTGAAGTTACATATTTGGTACTCCATGTCAAACGTTATTTGTACGCAAGTGGGAGAAATAGATTTTTATTGAATGTCATATTCACATAAATGGACCACCTTATTTGTGCTTTGAATCCACCAAAAGAATACATTCAGAACAAGAAAAAACTGGAATACTTTTAAGTCCTACTACCGGGTCTGTCACGCTATTAGCGCTTATTGGGCAGAGTCAACAAATTTCTTCGCATATCTCCATTTCTGTTACTTCACAATAGCTGTCGCAGAGAAGATTGTATTTCCAAAGTGACGAAACAGAGACATCAAAGTGCCCACCAATTACTATGTCCCCGACATCTTCTGAGAGAAGAGTATGCACACTTTTAAATTTCCAGTCAAAATTGACCCACGTAGGAAGAGAACACGCATTAGACTCTCTTTAAATTCTGGTTTTTGCCACTCTCGCTTGTACGACTCCCCAATACGAGCTTGAGAATGAGGAGATCGTTTTTGACTTTTCCTGTCATCCGCAACAAATTGTCGTGTTCAATGAACTTAGAACATACGAAAAGCACATGACAATTTATATGAGTAGTTGTGGAACGGCCGCTGAAATTGAAGCAAACGGTGCTATCCGCTATGCAATACAACTCTTATAGAAGTATATTTTCATTGAATTTTTCAACCATCATTTAATTTTGGATCGTAGTCAAACTTCTTTGGCTTTGGAAAAATAAAACTTGTGACAGTTATGTAAATAATTATTAACACCTATAAGAAAAAGACTAGAGGATACTCTTTAGGCAATTGAGTGGTGCTTAATAGTTATAAGCAAATTTTAATTGTAGCTATAATAAGAAAAAGACAAGATCATGGGTTATATGTTATGATTATGGAAGGACATTGTTTACTTAATGTTGTGGTGTTTAATAGTTATAGACACTGTAGTTATAATTTTTAAGAAAAAGATAAAGCAATCATGAGCACAGAACTGTGCAGCTATAACCATTCACAGGTATTATAACTTATTTTTAAATATCAAAATATATATAGATATAAACATTTATATATTAAATATATGTTTATTTTTAAATTTATATATTGCAATTTTATAAATATAATTATATGCATTAGAAAAACTATAATTTTATTTTGGAAACTACAATAATGTAAAGAAATCCTTTACAGGTCTACTTATTATCAACTTATTATCAATGGGTTTACATTAGTTAAGTTGTTAATTATGACAAGTTATAAAATAACTATGTTAAGCATATTTTAGAATAGAATATAGGTTATACAAATGCAAAAAGTAAAGGTTAATTACCTTCTTGTAAAATAAAAATACCATAAAGTAAGAGTCATTCACTTTTATTCTAAAGATATATATGACAACAAGTTACAACATTTATCTCAAACACTTCAAGATTATTCTCAGATTGTTTACTTAATAAATGTAATTAAGTGATGTTTAATAGTTATAACACTAACCCAGGTGTTGTAGGTGAGTTAGAGAGGAGAGGGCAATCCTCCAAGGGAGGTCCCAGGTCCGAATCTCCACCCTACCAAAAAGTTGAATTGGGTATCCAAAATCCAATTGCTAATGTTGGTGCGTGCAGGGTCGGGTGCGACTCCCGGGTGACTTTGACGGTGTAGAACCCCTTGTTCGTAGTCTCTCAGACCAAGGCGGCCCCACAAGGGGTTTTTCGATTAAAAAAAATAGTTATAGACACTATAGTTATAAGAGTTAGCATGAGCACATTTTAGTCACTCGAGTTTTCAGCTCAATAATTTTATTTTTTGGATCTGTTTATTGTGAGAAACCCCTATGACCGACGTATAGAGTTGAGCAGTCTCCTCCCAACCATGACCCTTCCTAAAGTCAGAGCCACCACACACCAACCCCCTCACACACTCGCCCATGACCCTTCCTAAAGTCAAAGCCACCACACACCAACCCCCTCACACACTCGCCCATGCCACTATTTGAAACTTGGAACACTCTTCTCAATAATTTACTATATGTTAGGTAGTATTAATTACAATCATGTAAACCTGAAGTAAAATTCATAACCACTCATAGGTATAATAAGTCTTTTTTTAAAGTATCAATACCTAATTTGTTAACAATGCATAAATAAATAAATATAGATAGATAAATAGATAGATAGATATTTCAAGTTAAATATATAAACATCTAACATTTAAATATTAAAATAATAATTTATTTTTTAAATTTGTATATTGAGACCTTATAAATAGTGCTATATGTATTATGAAAGTTATAAAACAATATATAATTTTAATTTATAAATTGAAACCTTATAAATAAATTTATATGTATTGAAAAATTTATAAAAATCTAGGGAACTATAAAGAGGAGAAACCCATTAGAGGTCTACTTATTATCAATGGAACACTAGTTAAGTTGTTAATCATGACACGCCATCAAGTAGGGATAGAATAACTATGTTAAGCACATCTTAGAATAGAATGTAGGTTATACAAATGTAAAGCATGTTGGAGTACATTATATTATTTGGTACATGCTAATGTATCCCATACCTTCATGGTACATTTATAAATAATAGATTAGGGTTGAGTCTATAGTTTAGAGTGTGAGTTATATTTCCCCTTTTATATAAGTGTGAATGTGTAGAAAATGCACAAGTGCCATGTAAAGTTGTAATGTACAAGAAATGCACAAGTGTCATGCGAGTTAGTGTGCAAGTGTAAGTTGAGTTTATGTGCACAAGTATCTTGTATGTATGAGATTAAATATGTAATGTAAATATGTGCACAAGTGTAAGTAGACAAGCCAAGAGTCATAAGACTTGGCATATGGAAAGGAATAGTCATTTATCCAAAGAATCACACTATTATGGCTATACTATGGAGGTAATACTCCATAATACGAATCATCAAAGGATCACATATAGTCATGATTATTACTATCATATTTGTAAGAGAAAGAGGAGTAATAAATATTGCATACATTTTGAGCAATTAATATTGTAAGTTGTTCTTCATGCATAGTACATGAATGATTAAGGCTATTACATTCATATTGTTGCTTATTATTGAATGTTATTTGATATATTATAAGTCTTATTTTACATATTATTTTATCATATTATTTCTATTCTTATTATTATCTTGACATTATTATATTGTGGATATATTATATTCATTCATGTGATATTTGTGATATTATTAAGGCTTAAAAATACATCAGTGGTATTAGAGCTACCATAAGACTCTGTCTAGATTAAAAAGAGTTCATTTTAGTCACTATTACAAAATTGATTTTATCTAGTTTGGTAAATTTGATTCAGAGTCTATCCACTTAGAAGATAGTGAGACTCAAACTGTATATTTTATAGGTCATATTGATTAGAAAGGTTAGGAATTTCCCATGGTTTTTAAACTTTGAGATAGTTGTTCATTTAGGGCGATAGGAAACCCTTTACACTAATAAAGGATTCAGGGACATATATATCCTTTAACATTAATTTTAGTAGAAAGTTTAAGATTAAAAGACATATATTTCCCTTGATATTGATAAATAATTAGGGATATTCAACATCACATTCATATTGATAGATAATTTAGGGACATCCAAAGTCACCTTGACATTATATTGGATTAAATATTTTAGATTTCAGATAGTAGAGAAAGCAATATAAGTGTGAGAAGATTCCTACAACAAATAGAGAAAAGTTTTAGCTTCTAAGTGCAGAGAGAAGAAAGCATATTGAAGATAAGAAAGATAGCAATGGATTGAGAAGAATTCAGATATTCTTAAGATAAAGAGAGCGAAACTAAAGATATTAAGAATATTTAGATCATAAAGATATTGACCTTGACATAGGCTTAAAGAAGCCATTATAAAAATAAGATAAGAAATATATTCAAGCCATCTAGACCATGCCATTGGTTCAAAAGGATATTATAGGAAGAAATTACAAAAATAAGAAAAGAGATTCAGGTCACATAGACTTGGATATTACAAAATAAAGTCCCTTGAAGAATAATACAAGAGACCTATAAATAGAATTGGAAAGAGGTTTGAAAGATAGAATTTTTTATATAGAGTAAAGCAAGCAGCCATTAAAGAAGAGTCTCATACAATGAAAAATAAAAGGAGACACATTCATAATAAAATAAGATAAGGCCTGAGTTCTATTATATTTATAGAAGGATTTATATTGCAAAAAGAGAAAATGCCAAAGTAAAGGATCATTGAGAAATAAAGGGGCCTATATTATTATAGAAAATTAAATCAATAAAAGTCTGTCGACCATATAGTATACAAGCATAGTAGCAGAAGGAGATCTAAGTATACTAGCACTATAGTGCAAAAGAGTAGAATGGAACCATCCATCCTACACCAGTGTTGAGGAGAAGAATGTAAGTTGTTCAACCTACACCAATACAAAGGATAAGAATGTGAGCCATCCGAACCACACCAGTGTAGGGAAGAACATGAGTCATTTGACCCACATCAGTGTAGAGATAAACGTGAACCATTTCCCCATGCTAATGTAGTGAACTATTAGACCCATACTAATGCAAAGAGAAATATGCAAAGGAGGAAAGCATTATTTTGGTCATAAAAAATTCAATTATAGAAAATATAACGTCTAACAAAATATAATATTGAAGAGCTACAAACATATAAGGAGCTTTGATAAAAAACAATGATATCACAATCATAGAATAGTATTGAATGCATGAACTTACAAACATCTTATCAAGTATGCATTAGAAATTAATACAGAAGAATCTGGAGAGCTTAGAAGTGATATCAATGAGCCAAAATAGAAACTATTACAATGAAAACCTGAGCATGTTGATGCAAATGTGAAACATAAAATCCAAATCATTTTTTGGAAGTCTAAACAACAAGGAAGAATGAGATCTTAAGGTAGTTGATAAATACTAGCACCAAACATAGAATTCTAAGAAATTATTACTCCTGGTGTAACATTCATCCATAGAATGTTAGGCAAAGCATCAATGTTGGAGATTTATTTCACCTACAATTTGGAGTGTAGCATACCATTCGATATACAACTTGGTATAACTCATTATACCTATTGTTTGAAGTGAAACGTGCCATTCAAAATATATATTGGAGTGCAATGCTTGGAAATTTAAACACCTCAATATGCATTTTTACACACCTCAATCATCTAAATACCATAATAGTTATCTACCTTCTCTAGGTCTTCTGCGAGGGTAGTTTGGTTCTCTTTGTAAAAGGTTTTAGAGTCCTTTCAAAACCTCTTCTTCCACCAAATAAAAAAAACTAGTGTTAACACTTAGTAATGACCCTAATAAATATAATTGTCATTAAATTCTAAGTTTACCATGGTAAAAATGAGTTATTGGGCAACACCACCATAAAATAGGAGTGATCATAGAAATAGAACCAAAAATATCGAAAAATATCATGCTCACAATATTTCTTGGATCCCTCCTCTTAATATTTTTATTATGATGGATGCACAATATTTGTATGGTGGTATTTTAACATTGAAATCACATTCACAATAAGACATTAGAACAATATAGAAAATAGGAAACAATAACAACATGATAGATGACACAATAAAATAGAAGGAACTTAATTATAAATACAAATTATAAAATTACATGGATTCTCACCAAATTTACTTATGAATGAACATGATCCTCTTATTGAGACTTTACCTCCAATGGACTTGCTCAATGACTATGCTTCACCCTCTTACTCTAACAATCCAAGCCACACTTTGGATAAAGAAATATTCTTTTCTAGCTAGCTTAACTTGCTATTTTTCACTCACCTAATAGACTCTCTATTACTTCTTGGTCTCACACATGCTGAAATTTCCCTCCCATAAGGGTCTATCCCCTATTTTTAGACTCATGAGAGCTAGAAATTATGTGCATCTAAATGGAAACATGGCAACATTTTCTAGAAATCTCATTTCTGACTCCCGTAATATCATGATATTCTATATATCTTTCTTAGACTTTTCCTACGATATTTTTAGTTACATGATATTATCAAAATATCACATGCTTCTAGAGTTTTTTTTGAATTTCCCACGATACTTATTATTATGTGAGATAGTCAAAGATCACATGCTTCTATATATTTTTCCTTTGGACTTTTCTATAATTACATAAGACTTTTGAAAGTACCTTTGACTATCTTGGATTTCTAGAGATTTTATTATTTATAACATATCCTCTACTTTATTTCCAAGAGGTGAGAAGTAGAAAACTAATCTAAACAATAATGGTGTCATTACAAACCTATCAATGATGATAGAATTTTCTAATTGAGTCAAAATATTGGTAATGACACCAAAAAATCAGGGTTGTTACCTAAAATTATATGTTTAAATATTTTAGATTTTCAGACTAGATTCGATTTGACCCATGTGTTATACTAACAAATATAAGGTAAAGACCAAGATTTTAGATAAGGATGGTATTAAGGAGGAGTAGAATTTATAGTCTAACCATCTACATCCACTATGCATAGTCAACTTTAGAGGTAGTGCAATTCAATATGGTTTTAGATATGGAATAATGCTAGACTAATAGTTATTGATATGCTATATTGACCTAGATTAGAATTTGGAGGATAGTAGATATGGTATATGTGTAGCAAAACTGGGACCTATTCTTTGAGGTGATGAATATATTGAACTTGCACTTCAACATATTATACTAGACCACCCCAAAAAAGATAGCCATTGATATCACATTTATGCTTAATGAAATATACTACTGAATTGAGTTTCCAATCCTTGAGGTGACACAAACCATGTGCATTGAGTATACTATTTACTTGATGTTAGTGGAGAAGTTAATTGAGGAGGATTCTTCGATCGGGATGAAATAATATTACTATGATGAATCAAGGATGTAGAGGCTATTCCTTTTGTCTTCCAAGTGACTATTATTCTCTTGTTCTCCTTTATGGCTATCTCAATTTATCTATTATGGCCTATTTACAAGACAATATATAGAAACCTCCATGATACAATGCATGGTTTTCCATGGGCATATACCTAGAGTTGCAAATACTACAATATTTATGGGATCAAGCATAGAGTTGCTAACATCATTGGTCTAATATTATTACTAGAGGGTTGGATCTATGAGAAATTCACCATGTACGAACTCCATCAGACTTCTAAATTTCATTGGTCTAAGCAAGAATTTCCTTAAGATATGATAGCATAGATTAGGGATTTTATGATCAATTATCATACCCATTATTGCAATCACTAGGGACTAGCTTATAGGACATGGGTAGTTGGGACTGGGCTAATATAACAACCTCTTGGAACACCTAGGTTTTGCATAGCAACCAATATGTGGTACATCAAATCTACATCATGTGGAGTAGATACAAGGGAAGTTTGAAGAGATACATTTGACTATGGAGATCTACCTACCTAATTATTGATAGTAATACATGTTGGAAAATGTGGAGGAACAATGATAAACCCACTATCCCCACCATCCCAAGACCCACCTAGACTAGAATCAATAGGGCTAGGATGACATCATGAGAGAGACATAGGTAATGGAGTAAAGGTGGGACCCACCTCTTACACTGCTATAGTTGGGATTATATAGACAACATGATCTACCTAGATGATGCAAGGAAGATTTATTATTGCTATTATGGCAACAACTTAGAGATAAATGATGCCACTATAATAACTACCCCTACCATTAAGGGGCCAACATGAGATGAGAGACCCCCTCTTTGAATGTATATGAGGCTAAGGAGAGATAATATGTTTTAAGGAGTATTACAATTAGAGAGAATATAAATCCCTAGGACTTTTGAGTGTATGATTCAAATATTAAGTAGGGTGAGGTGCATGTCATAGGTAAATTCTTGGATTATCAAAAATATTGAGACTGATATGGACATTGCCAAACTTGATTGACATAATGGGATGAAGACTTAGATACACATTATAGGCACTATCTTTTCCTATTACCATGTGCATATCTACTTTATAACATCATCATTTTTGGGACCATATTGATGCCTCAAGTATTCAAAGATACAATCTTCATCCTTAATTTTTTTTTATCTATGTATTACCCTCATTTTTATTAAGATATGGGATTTCTTTTGACTTTCTAAATTAATACTCATGTTTTTTCCTTTGATTCTAGAATTTTGGTCTTCTTGTGTTTTAACCATTCCCACCAATGTTTTCATCCTTCTTTATTTGTTATATGTTTTCAAACTATTTTCAAATTGACTAATATACTATTGTAGAAAACTTAAAGTACATGAAAATACTTTTAAACTACTTTCCTTTTGTATTTCCTTCTAAAATCAGAAGTGCAAGGAATAATTTTAGCACTAATATCATTTTTATGTTGTAAAAAAAATACTAAGTTGCAAGGGGTAACCTCCATACTACTCTCTTTTTATGTTATCCTCAAAACCATAAAGTGTAGAGGAAAACATCTATATTACTTACTTTTTTAATTGTAGGAATATGGTTTTCTACTATTTGAAGATAATATAAATGGTTTATTTGGTTTAGACTCAAACTCTTCTTATGTAGCTTTAAATACTTTTTAGTTCAAGTTGCATACTGTAATTGATTATCTAGTGCATTCTTATTAGTTTATTCTATTATCTAGTGCATTCTTATTAGTTTCTTCTATTTGTTGTTCCAAACAAATTATGACGGCCTTTGTCCTTCAATGAGACAAAAGGGTTTTCCTTTACCACCTTTTTAGGAGCGGAAAATTAGTGATCTAACTCATTTTTTACTAAATTTGATGCTTGTGTGTCAACTATGGGTTTATCTCATAACCAAAAGCTTTTATCTCTTTTTAAATATTTTTTGAATTGTGTAACCTCTTTCCATGTGTTTGGTATAATATAATATGTGACATTAAAATATAATATTTTTATAATATAATTATTAAACACATAATCGTAATGATTTTTTTCATTCATGGTAAAACATCCATGTATACATATTAAATTCTACTTAAAAATCACCAATAATTTTCAAGACTTTTTTCTCCACAAGTTGATATATAAAACGTTAAAAATCTTGGCATACACTAAAACCCTTCAAAGAGATTTTAACTTATGAAAATGTTTTCTATTAATCATTTTAAATAGAAATCATATCTACTTATGAATTATGGTTGCCATCCATTATTATATTCTTAAATTTTGAACCAAACAAGATTTTAAGAAAAAATATTTTATTAATTAACTAATCAAATTAAATAAAACTTTCATTATTCCATTTTTAAATCTATAAAAAAATTAATTAAGTATACATTTTAATTTATATCTTCTTATTTTAAGAACCATATATAAAGTTTGATGATTTCATCAATCAATCATAGTTATTTATTGTATGGGTGAAAATTTCTATAAATTAAATTTTTCTTTAATAAAATAAAAATACTTTCAACTAGTAAAATATCTTAACTTTTCTTTATTAATGCTCAAGTTTTTTAATTTAATATTATTATGGTGTTATCGTTGAAGAATCATTTACTTCTAGAACCATAAGACTCAATACTAGTCCATACTCATAAAAATCAAAGAAACCAAAGATAAGAACACACCATTGTGGGTGGATATAAGACGTAAACAATATTTGTATACAAACCAACTACTTAAAGCTTAGTTGAAGTTAGATTTTTGGTACTCCATGTCAAACCTTATTTGCACGCAAGTGGGAGAGATTGATTTTTTGGGCTTTCAATTTTTTTTAGATTAGGGTTAAATTCGTATGTGAAGGAAGGGATTTGACCTTGGGATCTCTCTTATCTCGAGAGTTTTACACAACCCAATACCTCCAACTCTCCCACATTATCAGATTATTTGGGCTTTCAATTCACCAAAATAAAACATTCAGAATAAGAAATAACTAGAATACTTTAAGTCCTATTACAAATACTTGTGACTAATTCTGTCACGCTATTAGCACAAATTTCTCTGCATATCTCCATTTTTGTCACTTCATAATAGTTGTTTCCAAAGTGACAAAACAGAGACATCAAAGTGCCCACCAATTAATATGTCCCCAACATCTTCTAGAGAATAGTATGCACACTTAAATTTCCTATCCTATTTCCAGTCAAAATTGATCGACGTAGGAAACGAACACACATTAAACTCCCTTTAAATTCTCGAGGGTTGTTTCCATAGAGGGTGGAGAGTCTTTCACTTGTAAGATTCCCCATTGCGAGTGTGAGAATGAGGAGATAATTTTTACTTTTCCTGTCCTCCGTAACAAATTGTCGTGTTCATTGATCATCTAGAAACGGATCACATGGCTATTGATAAAGAAATTTCAAAGCTCAAGGAACAATGCCAAGCTCTCATCCTCCTAGTATTTTATGATATGTTTGAGGATATTCTTGCCATTTCTGTTGTTGAGGTACCTTCTGATGCCAAGGGTGATGTTAAAGACGAGGACGTAGTAGAGATTGCAGAGGAAGCTTGCATTGATGCTCTAAAGGAAAACCCAAAGGAAACACCGAAGGATGAAGTGAAGGATATCGTGCTGGAGGTCATTGTTGCATCACCAATGCAAACTAATTTTCCCCTCTAAGCATGGCCATGGGCCCACATTTTGTTGACTCAATCCTTCCTTTCTCTTGTTCCTTCGATTTGGAGGTTTTGTTCTGTTTTGGATTTGTTGGTTGTAGGCCTGTCTCATTTTGTTCCTTCTTGTTAGAGGATGTATTCCTTTTTGTTGTTGCAGGCTGATTGCCTCTTTGTTGTGTTACTTTCTTGGTTCCTCTGATGTTTTTCATTCTGATCCACTGTTGTACAAGGCATTGGGGCACCTTTCAAATGCCCCCTTTTTCTTAATAAAATTATTAACTTACCAAAAAAAAACATACAAAAAATATATTACAATTTATGAATGGTTGTGGAACCACTGTTAAAATTGAAACAAAAGGTGTTATCTGCTACGCAATAGAATTCTTATAGATATAGAGGTATATTTTCATTGAATTTTTCAACTATAGTTTAATTTTGGATGGTAGTTAAACTTGAAGGACACATAAAACTTGTAACATTTTAGTAAATATTTATTAACGGTAAGAAGATCATGTTTAGGTAATTGAGTGGTGTTTGATAGTAGAAAAATATTAGACTATAGGTTTAATGTTATGATTTTTGTGGGAAGGATATTGTTTACTTAATCTTCTGATGTTTAATAGTTATAGATATTGTGTTTATTATTATTATTATTATTTTAAGACAAAGTAAGTATGAGTACATATTACTGAATTCATAGAACTCTACAACTATAACCATTCAAAGGTATTATAAGTATCAAATCATATATATATATATATATATATATATATATATCTTTTTCAAGTTATTATTAAGTATATATTTTTAAAGGTATATATAAGTCATTTATAAAGTATCAAATCATATAATTTGTTCTTCATGCATAGTACATGAATGATTAAGGTCATTAAATTCATATCACTACATATTATTGAATGTTCTTTAATATATGTTAAGTCTTCTCTTACATATTATTTGCTCATATTATTTCTACTCTTTATATCGACCTTATTATATTGTGCTTATATTATATTCATTCATGTGATATTTAACCTTTGATATTTATTGTAGTATTAAGGCTTAAAAATTCATCGGTGGTATCAAAGCTACCACCAAAAATTATCTAGATTTATAAGAGTTCATTTTAACAACTATTACAAAATTGATTTTATCCAATTTGATAAAGTCAGAGTCTATCCACTTAGAAGACAATAAGACTCAGACTCTATATTTTAAAGGTTATATTGAGTAGAAAGGCTAGGGTTTTTCCACAATTGAAGAATAACCAATGAATACTAGGACTTTACTAAATTGGTGAATCAACTTTGAGATAGTTGATCATTCAAGGTCATAGCCAATCCTTGACACTAATAAAGGATTTAGAGTGTTGGAAATTTTGAGTAATTATGTTGTCATTGATGTCAAGTATTTGGTGCAAGGTAAAGTTCATTATGATACAAGAAAATTGGTAAAAAAAAATGGTTATAATATTTTATATTATAAGCCAAAGAGGTTGGTTAAAATGTTGAAGGCAAAAGTTTACGCCCATGTTTTTAAAAGAAAATATTATAATAATTAGGCCAAAAGGGCTTATTAAAATGAAAATGAAAAAGTGCTTTGGACAAAGGTCTTAAAAGAAATCAAGTTGACGAAGGACTCCATGCAAAAGTATTGTTTAAAGTTAAATAATATAATATTTGACACAAAGTTAAATATTATATTAAATATAAAATTAAATTTGAAATTGTCAAAAGGTGCCAAATTTCAAATTTAAATGAAGGCAAATAAAGGTTTTCGTCGACATCATAGCAATGCTTCGAATGCATATAAAAGGGAGGAGCTAAATCATTTTCAAAAGTTACCAAGGTTAATGTGCAAGTATTAATCGATCGAGGAGTGCAGAGAAAAGTATTCAAAACATCATTCGTCGAGCAAGTAGCACCGAATAAGGACAAGGAGGTGCACGTTGTGTTTCAACAAGGGCTAGTAGCCCAAGTGGCAAGCGGATCCTATGTAAGGTGTGGTAGAGAAGAGGTTTGTGGTTAGATTCTCCCTAGTGCCGGTTTGAAGTGTTTTATTCCTTTTTAGTGGACATAGAAGAAAATAAAAGGTGGAGGCCATGTGTTAGGTCTCAACCGCTTGGCTAGTGCAAGTGGTCGAGCACTGCGCTTAGGAGTTTGAGGTCGGAGGGTCGATTCCCATCTATGCCAGCAAGGAATTTAATTTTTAAGGTATGCTCCAAAGTGATTAATGTTGGCTATGTTTGGTGTTTGGCGGATGTGATTTGGTGTATGGTTTTGGCATATAGGAGGTATAAAGGGAAATTAATTTTGCATAATATTTTAATGGTATTGTTGTTATTTATTTTATATATGCAAAGGTTGGAGTGATAAGGTGTAAATAGTTTATTTTAAATTGTAAATATTTGTTCTTTGACATTAAAGTGGATTGGAAATTATTTTAAGAAAGTGGAAGATAAAAGGTGTAAAAGATGATTTTATTGTTTGTAATTCTTGCTTTATAAAAAGAATTTTTGAGAGAGTTTTGTTGAGCTTTAATGCATTATCCTTGAGAACAAAATAAGAGTCCTAGAACATTATTTTCAGATTTCATTGAGTACCTTTTTGAGGGAAAATTCATGTGGATATTTTGAAATAGAATCTTGCTATTTAACCTTTGAAGTAGCATAAGGAGAATTGGTTGTTTGTGAGATAGGTTTTGAAGACATATCTCCATAAGAGAAAATTAAGAGGTATGGGCACATCATTCCTTGTTTAAAGTGTTTTGTTGAAGTGAATGTTTTGGAACATAAGGTGGAGAGAAAAGGATTGTTTGATAAGCATTGTTGGAAATATTTGAGTTAGGTTTTGAGACCTACATTTTGCATCTTTATTGAAAGAAAGTAGAAACACCTCTGTTAGGGTTTGTGAGAAAATTATGCTTCATTATTTGAATGATTGTGTGAAGCTTTTGGGTATTGGTTTTGAGTGATATTAAAAGTGCATGTGTAAACATTAGAAATGTATATTTGAGATAGAGTTGAGAGTAGGATTTGGAGGTGACAAAGCAAAGAGGACAGTAGTCTCTAGTGGATAGAGATCCATCATCTAGTGTAGTGGGGATAGAGGTCTCTTGTGGAGAGAGATCCACAAGCTAGAGCAATGGGGGAAGAAGTCTTCTAGAAGATCACCAACTAGAGTAGAGGGGATAGAGTTCTCCTATGGAGAGATATCCATGAACTAGAGCAAGGGGATAGAGTTCTCCTATGGAGAGAGATCCATGAACCAGAGCAAGGGAAAAGAGTTCTCCTATGGAGTGTGATCCATGAACCAACTGGGGAGATAGAGTTCTTCTATGGAGAGAGATCCACAAACCAGTTGAGGAGATAGAGTTCTCCTAGATCAAGTTCCATGAACTAGAGAAAAGGGGAAAGAGTTCTCCTATGGAGAGCTAGAGTAGGGATTGGTGTCTCCTTTGGATAGAGGTCCATAAACATTGTAATAGGGAATTGATTTCCAAGAGATTTGTTGAGAAAATTTAGAAGAAATATTTTCTTCGTGGAGTAGCCCACATTGGGTGAACCATGTTAAATTTATGTCTCTCTTGTGTGTGATGATTTGTGCATTGCTTTGATTACTGCTATTGATATTGCCATTGATAATATTAGATAATATTATTTGGGAAAGAAAAGTAAAAGTTGATCTTATATTGTTCACCCCCCTCTCAGTATAAGCATGTGTTCTTCAATTGGTATCAGAGAGGGTTCCTTCGAAAGAGTCTAACAACTTGAAGGAAGATAGGTACAGGAACACAGATGACATCTCAGAATGGATCTTCATCAAATAAGGCACCATTGTTCGATGGGAACAATTATGCTTTCTGGAGCATAAGAATGAGGACTTACTTGATGGCACAAGGATATGAGACATGGCAAGTAGTTGAGGATGGGTTCACACCTACAGCTAATCCTCCCATAGATAAATATGGTAAGCTCTTACATGTGAATAATGCCAAGGCTATGAATGGAATTTTGAGTGGATTACATGAAGCAAAATTTGTGAAAGTTATGCATTGCAAATCAACAAAAGAGATTTGGGACAAATTGAAGCAAACCTATGAGGGAAATAAAAAGGTCAAGATGGCAAAACTACAAAACCACAAGAAAAGGTTTGAAGATTTGAATATGGAATATGAGGAAGATATTGCTACATACTTACTTCATGTGGATGAGATTGTTAATACCATGCGTGGACTTGGATTTGAAATTGAAGACTCCAATGTTGCTCAGAAAGTTTTAAGGTCACTTCCTACGAGGTATGATGGAAAATTTTTAGCTATAGAAGAGATGAAAGATATTGATCAGTTGACTATGGATGAGTTACATGGAATTCTCACAGCTTATGAGATGAGAATAGTAAAGGATCCCAACTCCAAGAAAGAGGTAACTTTCAAAGCATCAAAGAAGACAAAGGATAAGAAACCAGAATCAAGTGGTGAGTCAAGCAGTGATGAAGAAGCTAACTATGGTAGAAAAAATAAGGACTCAAGAAAGCACAAAGGTATGAAAATAGTGAAATGTTTTAATTGTGGAAATTTTGGTCACTATGCATCTAATTGTCCAAAATTTGGAAGCAATAGCAGTGAAGAGAAACAGGATCATAAGAAAAAGGAAGGAGGAAAATCCAGGTATGAAAAGAAAAATAGGTATGGTCAAAACAAGCATGAAAATAAGTTCTTTCAAAGGCACAAGAAGAGTTTCTATGTTAATAAGGGAAGCAAGGCTTCAAGTGACAATGATGAAAGACCCTCAGATAGTGAAGAAGAAGAAATTCTATTTTTGGCAATAGGAGAGGAAGAAAATGCTCTTGTTGAAGGTAAAGTTGAAAAGTATGAAGATGCTCTTGAAGACCAAGAAGTAGAAAATGATTCAAAAAATGAAGAGGAAGGCATAGTAGATCTAGAAGCAGAACTTATTGCTTCTCTTAAAGAATTGAAAAAGGTTAGAAAGCAGAATTCAAGACTAAAGACTCAAGTTCAAGAATGTGAGGAAGAAAAATAAAAGCTTATACAAGACCTGACAAACTCAATAGCTAAGGCAAGGAGACTTAAAGAGGTCATGAGTGAAAAGTTAGAAGCAAAAGAGTCAGAATGTGAAAGGTTAGAACATGAGATAATTTCACTAAGGATGGAAGTAAAATATTCTAAGGACAAGCTACACAAGTTTGGGAAAAGTTCAAAAACTTTGGATAAGATTATCAATGCACAAAGATCTTCATCTATCAAAACAAGACTTGGTTTTGAAGGACAAGGGAAACAAGAAGAAGGGTCAAGCTCAAGCTCAAAAGAAGAGGAAGTTTCAAAAGAAGAGAGTGAAGGAGAAATTGAGACTTATGAGGATAAGTTGAAGAATAGAAGCTTCACTAAGAAAGGAAACAATGCACAAACAAGGAATAGGGATCATCACAAAGAAGAAAGGACTAAGATACCAGTGGGTTCAAGGTAATATTTCTTCAAAGGACGTTGTTTTTCATGTAACAGGTTTGGTCACAAGGCTATGCATTGCAGGACTCATGGAAAGGAGTATGGTTTTACTAAGAGGAAATTCAAATATGGACATCTCTTTCAAGGGTATTGCTACTCTTGTAATCAATTTGGTCATAAAGCAATCCACTGTAGGGTTCATGATAGAAATGAGTATGGCTTCACCAGGAGGAACTTCAAGATATTTGCACCTTCTAAGAACTACAACATTAAGTGTTACAAGTGCAATAATCTAGGGCATAAGGCCAAGTGGTGCAGAACAGAGTTTCCAGAGCTTCTAGAGACAAGCAAGAATAGGGACACTCAAAAGGATCAAAAGGGTATGTTGAGAAAGAAGGTTGACAAAGAAAAAGAGCATTGTATGCTAGGAGTAGAAATACTCCCACCCCAAAATTAATCACCTCAAGGAGAGGAGGTGGGGAGGGGGTTGAGCTAAGAGTCTTATATTTAGCCCCAAAGGAGTCCCTTTGCCATTGATGTCAAAGGGGGAGATATTTGAGTAAGGAGGAGAGCATTCAATCAGGGAGAGCAGATTTGGAATCAAATATTTTTAAAAAAAGGAAAAAGGAATTTTTAGAAAAGGGTTGCCATCAATGACAAAGGGGGATATTGTTGGAAATTTTGAGTAATTATGTTGTCATTGATGTCAAGTGTTTGGTGCAAGGTAAAGTTCATTATGATACAAGAAAATTGGTAAAAAGAAATGGTTATAATATTTTATATTATAAGCCAAAGAGGTTGGTTAAAAGGTTGAAGGCAAAATTTTATGCCCATGTTTTTAAAAGAAAAGAGAAAATATTATAATATTTTAATATTATAATAATTAGGCCAAAAGGGCTTATTAAAAGGAAAATGAAAAAGTGCTTTGGACAAAGGTCTTAAAAGGAATCAAGTTGACGAAGGACTCCATGCAAAAGTATTGTTTAATACTAAAGTTAAATAATATAATATTTAACACAAAGTTAAATATTATATTAAATATAAAATTAAATTTGAAATTGTCAAAAGGTGCCAAATTTCAAATTTAAATGAAGGCAAATAAAGGTTTTCACCGATGTCATAGCAATGCTTCGAATGCATATAAAAGGGAGGAGCTAAATTATTTTCCAAGTTACCAAGGTTAATGCGCAAGTCTTAATCGATCGAGGAGTGCAGAGCAAAGTGTTTGAAATGCCATTCATCGAGCAAGTAGCAACGAATAAGGACAAGGAGGTGCATATTGTGTTTCAGTGAGGGATGGTAGCCCAAGTGGCAGGTGGGTCCTACGTAAGGTGTGGTAGAGAAGAGGTTCATGGTTCGATTCTCCCTAGCACCGGTTTGAAGTGTTTTATTCCTTTTTAGTGGACGTAGCAGAAAATAAAAGGTGGAGGCCACGTGTTAGGTCTCAACCGCTTGGCTAGCACAAGTGGTCGAGCACTGCGCTTAGGAGTTTGAGGTTGGAGGATCGATTCCCGTCCACGCCAGCAAGGAATTTAATTTTTAAGGTATGCTCCAAAGTGATTAATGTTGGCTATGTTTGGTGTTTGGCGGATGTGATTTGGTGTATGGTTTTGGCATATAGGAGGTATAAGGGGAAATTAATTTTGCATAATATTTTAAGGGTATTGTTGTTATTTATTTTATATATGCAAAGGTTGGAGTGATAAGGTGTAAATAGTTTATTTTAAATTGTAAATATTTGTTCTTTGACATTAAAGTGGATTGGAAATTATTTTAAGAAAGTGGGAGATAAAAGGTGTAAAAGATGATTTTATTGTTTGTAATTCTTGCTTTATAAAAAGGAATTTTTGAGAGAGTTTTGTTGAGCTTTAATGCATTATCCTTGAGAACAAAAGAAGAGTCCTAGAACATTATTTTCAGATTTCATTGAGCACCTTTTTGAGGGAAAATTCATGTGGATATTTTGAAATAGAATCTTGCTATTTAACCTTTGAAGTGGCACAAGGAGAATTGGTTGTTTGTGAGACAAGTTTTGAAGACATATCTCCATAAGAGAAAATTAAGAGGTATGGGCACATCATTCCTTGTTTAAAGTGTTTTGTTGAAGTGAATGTTTTGGAACATAAGGTGGAGAGAAAAGGATTGTTTGATAAGCATTGTTGGAAATATTTGAGTTAGGTTTTGAGACCTACATTGTGCATCTTTGTTGAAAGAAAGTGGAAACACCTATGTTAGGGTTTGTGAGCAAATTGTGCTTCATTGTTTGAATGATTGTGTGAAGCTTTTGGGCATTGGTTTTGAGTGATATTGAAAGTGAATGTGCAAACATTAGAAATCAGATTTGTGAAAGCAAGTGTGTGCATCAGGAAGATAGGTGTCATGTGCTAGACTAGATCTACCTTTAAAAGAGCAATAAATGTGAGACATGTGAAAGTGATAAACTTAATGATTGAGTAGAACATATTGAGCTATTTGCAAGTGCATATCATTCTCTATATGTTCCAGAGGTTAAATGAATTCTGATTAGAATATATCTTTTGAAGGAAGCATTTATGAAAAATATATAAGCTTTATTTGTGTGCAAGGTTTGGAAATATTTGGTATAGTTTTGTGAGTAGCATTAAAGATAGATTTGAGCAAGTCTTTTGAGAAGGCTTGAGGACATATTTGAGCAAGTCTTTGAGAAGGCTTGAGGATAGATTTGAGTAAGTCTTTTGAGAAGGCTTGAGGATAGATTTGAGCAAGTATTTTGAGAAGACTTGAGGATAGATTTGAGAAAGTCTTTTGAGAAGGCTTAAGGATAGATTTGAGCAAGTCTTTTGAGAAGGCTTGAGAATAGATTTGAGAAAGTCTTTTGAGAAGGCTTGAGGATAGATTTGAGTAAGTATTTTGAGAAGGCTTGAGGATAGATTTGAGCAAGTATTTTTAGAAGACTTGAGGATAGATTTAAGAAAGTATTTTTCGAAGGCTTGAGGATAGATTTGAGCAAGTATTTGATAAGACTTGAAAGAAAATTTATAATCATAGTTAGAGCATATTTGTGCTAGACTTGAGATAAAGTTTGGTGTAGATTTGAGATAGATTTGAGAGTAGGATTTGGAGGTGATAGAGCAAAGAGGATAATATTTTCTAGTGGATAGAGATCCATCAGCCAATGTAGTGGGGATAGAGGTCTCCTGTGGAGAGAGATCCACAAGCTAGAGTAGTGGGAGTAGAAGTCTTCTAGAAGATCACCAACTAGAGTAGAGGGGATAGAGTTCTCCTATGGAGAGATATCCATGAACCAGAGAAAGGGGATAGAGTTCTCCTATGGAGAGAGATCCACAAACCAGAGCAAGGGGAAATAGTTCTCCTATGGAGTGTGATCCGTGAACCAGCTAGGGAGATAGAGTTCTTCTATGGAGAGAGATCCACAAACCAATTGAGGAGATAGAGTTCTCTTGGATCAAGTTCCACGAACTAGAGAAAAGGGTAAAGAGTTCTCCTGTGGAGAGAGATCCACAAATCAGAGCATAGGGGATTGGTGTCTCCTTTGGATAGAGGTCCATAAACATTGTAATAGGGAATTGATTCCCAAGATATTTGTTGAGAAAATTTAGAGGAAATATTTTCTCCGTGGAGTAGCCCACATTGGGTGAACCACGTTAAATTTGTGTCTCTCTTGTGTGTGATGATTTGTGCATTGCTTTGATTACTACTATTGATATTGCCATTGATAATATTGGATAATATTGTTTGGGAAAGAAAAGTAAAATTTGATATTATACTATTCACCCCCACCCTCTTAATATAATCATGTGTTCTTCATAAAGACATAGATATCCTTTGATATTTATTTTAGTTGAAAGTTAAATATTCAAGGATAGATTTCCCTTGAAATTGATAGAATATTCAAGGACATTCAATGCCACCTTGACATTGATAGATAATTCAAGGATATCCAAAGTCACCTTGAAATTATTTTGGATTAAATATTTTAGATTTCAAATAGTAGATAAATTAATAGAAGTGTGAAAAGATTTCTACAATAGATAGAGAAGAGTTTCAGCTTCTAAGTGTAGAGAGAAGAAAGCATATTAACGGTAAGAAATATAGTAGTATATTGAGAAGCATTCAAATATTCCTAATATAAAGGGATCAAGACAAAATATTTTAAGAAATTTTTGATTATAAAGATATTAACCTTGACATAGGCTCAAAGAATCCATTACAGAAAGAAGATAAGAAAGATATTCAAGTCATCTAGACCTTGAAATTGGTTCAAAATGACATTATAGAAAGAAAGTATAGAAATAAGAAAAGAGATTCAAGTCACATAGACATTGACCTTAGAGAATAGAGGCCCTTGAAGAATAAAATAAGAGATCCATATATAGAATTGGAAAGAGATTTGAAATATAGAGATTTTTGTATAGAGTAAAGCAACTGACCATTAAAGAAGAGTCTTATACAATGAAAAAGGAAATGGGACACATTAAAAATAAAAGAAGATAAGACCCAAGTTATATCATATTAATTAAAATATTTACAATGTGGAAAGAGAAAATGCCAAATTAAAGGATCATTGAGAAAGAAAGAGGTCTATACTATAATATAAAAGTAAATCAAGAAAATTCTATCAGCCTTATAATATACAAGCATAGAAGTTGAAGGAGAGTTCAATATACTAGCATTGTAGTATAGAAGAGAAGAATGTGATCCACCCAATCCAAAAAAAACATTGAGGAGAAGAATGCAAGTCGTCCAGCCCACACAATTGTAAAGGAGAAGAATATGATCCATCCAAACCACACTAGTGCAGGGAAGAACATGAGCCATATGGTCCACATCAATGTAGAGACGAACATGAGATATTCAGCCCATGCTAATAAGGTGAGTAATTCAACCCATACTAATATAGAGAGAAACATACAAAGGAGGAAAGCATTAGTTTGATAATAACAACATTCAATTATAGCAAAAGATAGCATACATTAGAAGATAATATTCAAGAGTTACAAATGTATAAGGAGCTTTGATAAAAAGCAATGTAATCACATTCATAGAGCAATATTGAATGCATGAACCTACAAACATCAAATCAAGAATGCATTAGAAATTAGTATAGAATAATCTAAAGATCTTAGAAGCAATATCAATGAGCCAAAGTAGAAACTATTACAATGGATGCCTAAGAAAGCTGACACAAATATGAAACATAGAAGCCAAATAAGTTTTTGGAAGTTGAAATAGCAACGAAGGAGAGCTTGAGGTAGTTGAGAAGTCCTAGCACCAAACACAAAAAATTTAGAAATTATTGCTCTTAGTGTAACATTCATCCACAAAATGTTATGTAAAGCATCATCATTTGAGATTCATTTTTCTTAAAATTTGGAGTGTAACATATCGTTCAATATACAATTTGGTCTAACTCATTATACTTGTCATTTGGAGTTCAACCTACCATTCAAAATATGCCTCAACATGAATGTTAACACGCCTTAGACATCTAAATCCCATTAATAGTTGTTCACATAAGTATTCATTAGAGTAGCATTTATAGAACAAAGACATGAGGAATGTGCATAGAAGAAGGTATTTTTATAAGGTAATCTAATTTTAGGGTTTTTGCAAAAGCTAAGTTTTTATATTAAAAGTTAATTTAGGAGGTATAAGGTTAAATTAGAATATATTTGAATTATTGATTTATTAAAAGAATGGAGTGATAAGTAGAGCAGAGTTAATTAAGTTTCTTAAAGTTTTCTAGATTGGAGTGATAAGGACTTCAACTAGTCCATTTAATTTTTTTTATAAGTTTTAAAATATTTTGAAGTTTTTTGAGAGAATTATTTGATTTTGGATATATATTTGAAAATTAGAAATTAGAAATTATTGAATTTTTGTAAATTAATATATTTGGGAGATAAAGGATTTCAACATCATAATACTAAGAAAAACATAAATTTTCAAATTTCATATTATTAATTTTTTAAAAGTAGGGAGACATAAGGTTTACTACTTTCTAAGAATTAAAGGAGAGTTATAAGGTTGTCTACTTCAAAGGAATCAAATTCTGTTAGGAATGGGAAAAAATGAAATATATGTTATTGATACAAAAGAGTACAATATATAGGCATAATCCTATATGAAAAACATCACAAGTGTAAAGGAACATGACAAATGTAAAAAAGAGGGCAGAATGCACATTAATATTCTAACATTCCCCCTTAATGTGCACTATCCTAACTATAGAAAAAAATAATTCAACATTAGGTAACATTCCCCCTTAATGTTGACCTCCCTAAAAGAATTGTATCATCCTCATTTATTACATAATTTGGTCTAGGCTCATGCTATTTGCGCTTGGATCTCCAAATGTGAAAAATGATAGATAAATAGTGTATACATCTCGTTCTGTTACCTCAGGGTTAGCCACTTCCTTGGATCTATTGCCTCTGGGTCAATTGTCTAAGTGCCTCAGAGTCATCTTAGGTACCTTAGGGTTAGCCACTTCCACGATTTTGTTGCCTTTGTAGGTCATATGGATCTGTTACATCTGGGTCAACCATATAAGTGCCTCAAGGTCATCTTAGGTGCCTCAGGGTCAGCCACTTCCATAGGTTTGTTGACTCTTTAGGTCATCCTCTAGGTATGTTGTCTCTCATAGGTCACTAACTAGATTCACCATGAATATCATCCTCCCTCATGGTGAACTCAATCTAGAAGGTGTTGGTATCTATCAAAAATGCACCTTAATACAAAAGAAATACGATCCATATAAGAGTGTCAATATCTACCAAAAATGCACTTATAAAATACAATAAAATTGATCCATAGAATCCAAATGTGGAGGAGAAGAATAAAGAAGATAATAGAATATTTTAAAGTGTCTTTGTCTGTAGTCTTCAAAATTTGATCCATAAAAGTCCTCATATAGAGTCTAGGGTGTATATGTCTATATTCCCTAGAGTAAGTATCCTTATGGTGACCATCACATCCTATCGAAATGCATGGGTAACAAGTCGTTGCATCTGCTAGGGTATATAGAAAAGGTAATTAGATATTAGGATCACTTATAAATTTGCTTTGGGAGTGTCAGGTTCAACCGAGAGTGCACTCAATGGTACAATAATATTTGAGGCTAAAAAATCATGCCAAACTACCTCAAAAATGAAAAAGGACACCATAATTATGTCCATATCAGAAAAGCCTTTTTGTCGATTATAAATACCCTTATATTTCATTCTCAATGGGGCCTTCATCTTGTGGAAAAACAACATCATCAGGAATCAAAATATTCCTGGCATCAGAGAATATTCTCTTGGAATATTCTTGGTATCTTCAATCGTAGGGGCCTTCCATATCTGAAAAATACAATAATTGGCCATGTAAAAAATGAGTTTTTAAATAAAAATACCTCCTTAATATGATTATATAACCCCCATAATTTTGAATATATAACCCCCTTTTGATCTTCTCCACTAAAATTAAAATAACCTTCTCAAAAAAATTTCCCAATCATTAAATAAATAGCCCACTCATTAAATAAATAGTCCCACATGGAAATTCATGGGTCCTCTGCCTCCACGTGGAAAAATTAATAATGGGCCATCCTTTGCTTTCATAAAATCAAATATTAAAATAATTACATCTTCACGTGGGCCTCAAAATATAGGTTCTGCAAATTGGTGCCTCAACTGGCACTTGGGGAACCCTACATTGCAATGCCATATATTTCCCATACAACTGAGATAATCGGTACATTTTTTGTGCTAAAAATAGCTATACCAAATTACCAAAGGGGCTAATTAAAATAGGCATGCATGCATAAATCAGCTGGCTTAAATGAAAAAAAAAATAACTAGATCTCACACCATAAAAAATAACACTCTGCATTTTCTCATCCACAAGAATTATTTAAGGATGAATTCCATATCAGTATTACAGAAAAACACACTGCTTTGGTAAAAAAATAAATCAACTCCAAGCCACGTTGCCACACTTGCACGGAACATGAAATTACTGATGGGGCTAATTAAAATAGGCATGCAGGCACAAAAAATCTAGCTCCAACAACAAAAAATACCCAGATATCACACCATAAAAAATGGTGCTCTGCATTTTCTCATCCACAAGAATTATTTAAGGAAAAATTCCATTTTAGGCTTGCAAAAAAAAAACACACTTCTTTGGTAAAAAATAAATCAGCTCCAAGCAGTGCTGCCACACTTGCATAGAGCACGAAGATCGAACACCACCGGATGTATTTCCTCAACACCATCCTCCATAAATGACCAATTTCTAGTGTAGTGACTTTATTTTTTGAATGGATAAGGATGAAAAACCAATATTTTACGGGTTAAAAATGAGTTGGATCGATGTCATCGACCATGTGTAGCAAAAAATTCTTTTTTCTGCCATAATTATGGCCTAGATCACCGCTCACAAGATAAAATGTACCAAAATCATTTCCATCACACTAATTTATTCTAGAATCCCCATAAAAAAAATGTCAGTCTGCCAATGCCATCATATTGTTCCATGTTCCTCAATGAGTGTAATTTTGAATTCCACCACGTAATAGGGGACCAACAGTGCCAAATACAGATTCCACCACTACATGCTGTGAAGGCTATACTCCAACACACCAACAAAGATTAAGAAATAAGAAATAAGGGGGGTTGTAATTCTATGTTTGTATTCGTATAATATTTCACCAATGAATTTTGACATCAATACCTCAATACAGATGTCCACCAGATGAAATTAAAAAAACTTTTATAAAATATACACTCATCATCACACTCTAACGGTCAAAAGCACACAGGATGTGGCAAAATGGATTCTCCACTTCAATTAAACCAGTGACAAATGAATGGTTTGAATACATAGGCGTTTGCGTTGGTGTTCTAAAGAGCTAAAAAATAAGGTGGATGGGCTTCTACATTGGCGTTCTGGAGTGCCTCTATATATCCATCAAGGACTACTGTTATAGGGTCCCTCCTTTGTGAAACACTTGGTGAAGCACTTTCACTAGAATTTCATGTGGACATTGAACACTATATCCACCTTCCTTAATGTGCAAATAATAGCCGCTACCAGTTTTGTGTGTGCTCAGAAGCCAAGGCTGACATAAATGATCAGATACACGTAGATCTAGGAGTACGCAGATCTGCAACAAACAAATAAACAAATCCATCATCATAAACCCACCTAAGTCAATTTGATTTTATGGCCAAGATTTTGAGAGCCTCATGTATGCAACCTAAGTATTCAAAAAAACATTGTAGAAATGTAGATCCGATGATAGCTTCAAAAACCCAAAAATCTCTTACAGATTCATCGCTGATAGGAAAGCAAGATCTTCTCTCTTCAACAAATACATAATATTGTGTAATACCCATCCAACGGCCGTAGCAAAAATAGAGATGATATCATTAAAAACTATTGGTTCTACATATTTTACATAAACCATTGCTCCTCTATCGCACAATAACACGACATATAACAACAAAACACTTTAAAAACCTAGAGCTTCCCTCTATTTTGGTGCAAGGTTTGATAAAAAAATCATGGCCACCACAAAAATTGTTTTGTATATCCCACTCTTGATGTTGGACCAATCACCTGCAAAGAGTTTCACCATCACGAGCACTCTGAAAATAGGTGTTGAGCAAAAAATAATTAACACAATGAATTCATTGCAAATTCATTCTAAAGCTCCACAATGTTATGCATCTCGACAGTATAAAAAAATTATGGTATTTCTTGGACCCCATGTGCCTCCTGCACACTTTTCTATTCACAACTAATGAATTCCAAACAACAGCACTGAGATTTCCACCTGAAAATATAAATCACTTTAAAAATACATGTTTTGCAACCGTTAAGTATTCTAAAAAAGTAGCTCGCCTAGTATCCCATTTTTTATTTCTTAGTCGAGAAACTACTTCTATGGATGGATACAAAGGTATCTCTTCTACTAGGGAAGTATTAACTTTTTTTTCTCTTTCAAACATCTAGTTTCTGATCCATCTCATGGATGAAGAGCATACTCCCTCAGTATTCAGAAAAAAATTGGGAAAAATGGGGGGGAAATGAGGGGAAGAAAAAATGAAGGGAAAAAATGAGGGGGATTTCCATGAGGGAAATCCTCCCTCAAGCTCACAAACTCAAGAGAGTGCATGGGCTCTGATACCAAATTTTGGGAATGATAAAATATGAGATATGTTATTGATACAAAAGAGTACAATATATAGGCATAATCCTATATGAAAAACATGACAAGTGTCAAGGAACATGACAAATGTCAAAAAGTAGTTATAGTGCACATTAATATTCTAACAAATTTAATCTAGAAAGTTTGTTTTTACAACTTAAAAGGTACAAAAATGTATAAGTTGTTAAGAGGATATTTTCAATATAGGAAGTATTATCAAAATTCAATGCCATATTTCATTAAATGAAAAGCTAAAAAAAAGTCAATACCAAAGATAATTTCCTAAATTTAATGGCAACATGAAAAATCTTATCAAAGATGCAAGATAGTATCAAGTGAATATAATAAAAAAGTTCAAATAAAAAATATATTTTTGGTATATAGATTCAGGAGGTAGTCATCATATCACTATTAATTTTCAATGGTTTGAATGTCTAGAAATCAAGGATAATTTCTATTTAAATATTGTAGATTATTAGATATATTTAGTTCATGGAAGTGGTAGAGTAACACCTAGTATACCATTTTTAGATTTTGTACTAGAGGATATTATGTATGTTCTAGGATTATCAACCAATCTCATTTCAGTTACTAATTTAGTTGAAAGTGGAAGATCAATTGAATTCAAATGTATAAATGAGAACAATAAATGCATTATCAAGAATCAAAATATAGCAGAGGCTACATGATCAATCAAAAATGTAATATATGCTTTAGATTCAATTGGTTTTATTAAGAGCTTATTTCATCTCAAGATGAAATCATTGATAAATTACTTAAATGTTTTGAAGGACAAAATATAGGAAATTGGATTTAACAACCTTTCTACCAATGCAATCATTGGATGAATCCAAATTTCAATATGATGAAGCAAATACAAGAAAAGCAGAAGATCACATACATTGCAAGGTCACTTGAAAATTAAATACAAATATGAAGACCATGATTGAAGACTAAAGTCTTCAATAACAACATAATGTATACATGGGGGTGTTGGAGTATATTAAATTATTTGGTACATGCTAATGTACCCCATGGTACTATTGGTCATCAAATCCGCACAGGAAAGGACTTTCGGTGGGTTTGCGTGCCCTGGACCTGCGACCAACATTGAAAGGCCGAGAGGAAGAGATGCCCCTCATGCCAATCTTCGGAGAAAGGCCAACTCCTATACTAATCTACTTTTGGGGTTTGAGATAAGAGTGCAGGAAAGAAATAAAAGGAGTTCGGGTTAGAGAAAGAAATAAAAAAGGGATAAGGGTTAGAGATTGATGATTTAAGGTGGGGAAGAATAGGAAGCACGATCACTCACTAATAACTCAAATAGCAATAAAAAACACCAAGAACAGACGAAAGAAACGAAGTTCCAAACTTCCTATGTATCCTCTGGATGGGTTCATAGGGTTCTCCTCTCTCTCTAGCTAGAATTCAGGGTTCAGAGTAACAGCGATTAAGAAGAGGGAATAATAGAAACCTCGATCCACCAGGCAGCATAAAAGAAAATGACAAAGCGTTTTTCCTCTCCTATGTATCCTTTAGGGTGAATTTTAGGGTATAGTTCCCAATCACACACCGGATTCAAGATTCAGAGTCTTGATATACAAGTGCAAACAGACAAAAGAATTAAGCATAGAAGGCAGCATAAAAGATAGAAATGGAGCATAAAAATATTTAGTGTTAGATGTAGGACATTAAGTTATAGCAGCTTTCTAGCAAAAAATTCCCCCCACTTTTACATTGCAAATCCTGGATTTTTATAGAGGACCCGGCCCTATGAGTCATTATTACAAAAACGATGGAGCACGCCCTTGGGCCCTGAGAAACGACTCCTCGCTGCTGCTACAGATGACCTCTCAAATCGGCTACCAAAACTGGTAATGGTGACCAAGTCAACCGGGGAAAGATGCATTAAATGAGCCACGTGGGTGTCCTCGGATTGCAGGTGCGGTGCTCGAGTGGCGGCCATGCTTGCCGGGCTCTCCTTCTCAGACTGATACTTCAAATCCAATTGCCAAAAATGAGCAGTGGGCTTATCGGGCAAGAAAATATGCATTTATGAGGCTCTATGATTGCCTCGAGAAAAATGCCCAACTCGAGAAGCGTTCCTGGAAGTGCCTCGTTGATTTTCACTTCGCAACACTACTTCGGGGGCATGGAGTGCCGAAGCCGATTTTCCTCTATCCTTTGCTGCTTCGCTGACAAAACTGCTTCGCTGATGGGTTGAGATAAACACTTCGGGCCGATCTTCTTTTGAAAAGGCGGTTCGGGGGAGTTTCGGCCGAAACATTTTCTCGACCTCTACTGCTTCGGGTGAAAACTGGTCGAAGTGGATTTTAGAAATACTTTGGGCCCAAAGTATTTTCTTTGCCTTAGCTGATTTGGGCTATCTTTTCTTTTTCGACGAAGTTCCTTGGATGCCGCTTCGCAAAATTTTCACCTGAAGTAGCTTCTGGGAATGCTTCGGGTGTGAAGCGTTTCTTTTGCTTTCTCGGAAAACTTCTCGCTCGAAGTGATGATTTGAAGCACTTCGGGCCTGAAACTCATTTCTTTTCATTTTGTCCATCAGGGGGCAATAGGGAAATCAAAATTGCTATAACTTATAAACAAAGAAAAAACTTTCAACCAAACAACTATCATACAAAGTTTTAATTTTTTTCGCCCCTTGGTGGAATGTGACAATATTGTCAACATTCTTGGTGGCTCGCAGGGCAACGAGCTTGTCTCGGTGATAGAACCCTCAGCTTTCATCCATTGGGTCAGAGTTACCTCCAGATCCTTCTCCTTGTTCTTTTTTTGGGGGTGCTTCCATAGCTTGTCCTTCCTCTTCCTCTCCTTTCTCCTCTTCTTCTTCTGCTACCATTGCTTCTTCTACATCCTCAGTTGTTGGCGGTAGGGCCAGGCAGACTCAGATGTTTTTCAAGGTTCAGCGAACCTGAGACCAGACGCTTTTCATGAACAGCTCTTGATTTTCCAAGGATCTGACCAAAGCACGAAACCTATCGATCTACCAAATTTCTGCATGCTGGGCCCTAGTGTGCAGATCGTTCAGGGAAGCGGCGATTCTATAGTATTTTAGTATGTAATCAGTAACCTGCTTCTCTGTTATAGGTTCGACCCACTCGTCTATCTCTGAGACGTATTCAAACTGCTGCCACTTCGGTATGACTTATTCCTTGGCTAAGGGCTTTCCATCATCATCCATGAAGCTTAGGAAGCCTAAGGCAAGGAGGTCCTCGAAGTAGCCCATCGACGCATGCCTCTTGCTTTCGAATGCATCCAGTAGGATTTTTGCCTTTTGGGCCTTCTTGGCTATGGAGAAAAAAGCATGGACTATGGTCTGAGCTACTGACCAATCCTTTGCCATCCGACTCATCGTTGCGAGCCTCAAATCTTGATACCTTGCACCTTGGATCTTGAGGGCTAGCTTGAGTCGGGTTCTAACATTTTGAATGACTCCCTCAACGATTGGCCCTCCTTCGATGGTGGCAACCTGGGCCTCTATGGTGTAGACTAAAACTGAAAGAGCACTGGCAGCCCGAGACCTGAAACTCTTAAGCAGATGTGAACGAATCTCTTTGATTTTGCTCCTATCAAATAGCCCTAGGCCCTCCTTCTCGTGCAACTGGATCTGAGCTTGCAAGATTCTACTTTCAAGCTCCTTGACCCTCAAATCGTTTTTGATCTGTCTTTGCTTTTGATTCTCAGCTATGCTATCTACAGCTTTAGGGCGTGTGCTTATTTTCGCATCAATTTGCACTGCCTCTCAACCTCTACCAATTTGGAGTGAGTCCTTGCTAGCTCCTCCTCTAGCTTGATGTTAGCACTCTCAGCTTCGTACCTATTCTTGTTGGCAATGTTGGCATGCACCTTGAAGGTCTCGATTCCAATGTGCATAGAGGCGAATCCCTTGTCCACATTCAGATGCTCCAGGTCCTTTTCTTTATCTTGATATTCATAGTCCATTGGAGTCATTTCATCTAAGGGCTTCTGGACTTTGGGTATCTTCTTTACTTTATGCACCTTTCCCGCCTCGAAGTCGAAGATGACACATTTCTCAACTTGAGCGAGCGAACGCCCTCTCTTCTTTCTTGCCTCTTTCAACATTCTCTCTGTGTTCTATCGGGCTTGGAGGAGTTTTTTGGCCAGGGGGTACTCCCGTATTGAGGACAGCTCGAAGTCGAATGTAGTTGGATCTAAAGCCAAGGGATTGAACAAATATAGGGAGCTGAAAGGGATAGCTTCACCCGAAGGTTCGACAACAGGGGTGACGGGGGCTTCGACGAGGGGGAGCACATTATGTACAATTGAGGGATGAGCCTCGAGGTTCGGTACTGGACTATTAGCTTCACCCTGGTTGACGACTGGAGGATTGGCGATGTGGCTAGGCGAAGTAACTTGGACAGGTTTGTCCTGACTGGAAGACTCAAGGGGAGTGGTTAGGGGCACGACGTAAGGAGGTGACTGACCTTGTGGATGCAGGGTGGACTGGTGAGAGCTTTCAGCCAAGGCCGGGGTAGACTTATGAGCAACCAGAGCGTAGGATGAAGAAAATGTACCTACATGCCCTCCTGGTAGAGCAGCCATGGTGATCTCCTGGGTGATTGGTGTTTGTTCCTGCTAGGCCTCGGTACCCTCGACTTCCATGACTTCCACGAGTTCCTCCATGTCGATGACATCTATGTTTGGGATCGCTTCGGGACTTGGTGGAGTTTCTTCGTCGTTTGCTTCGATCGAGCCCGATACTGATCTTTCGGTAGGAGTGCTCGGAGTGCTTGTACGTGGTCACTTTGGGAAGTTCGGGGGTGCCTATGTAGGTTCTCGCTCCTTTCTTTTCCTCCTCTCGAGGGGTTGTTCTGATTCCTCTATCGTTGTCTCCAGATATTCGGATGGGCTCTACAGTAAAGGTTTTGGCACGGCCCTGACTATTCTTTCCTTGGGGACATTATTAGTCTTCCTGGGGCCTTCTTCTAAACTTGGAGTGGCTGGTGGAACGAAATCGGCGAAGGACAAGGGTTTCCAAGACTCGATATTGGTCTGATACACAATTGTGAATTCCCTATCCATTGTTAGAAGCCCGTAAGAATTCATCTTTCGATGATGGACTCTCATAATCCACCACTCTCTTAACTGCTCCTCGTCCCAGTCCTTCAACTCCTCCTTTAAATCGTCCCTTGCTTTTCTCCAGAAAGTGGAGTCAGGAGTTGGGAAGGGGTACTGGTCTGGGTAGAATTCGACCTCTATAGGATAGAAGTCATGCCAAAGAGGCAACGTCCTCATCTCCTCTAAGTGCCACTCCAGGTCCGTACCATTGGGGTTATTTCTCTGCTCCAGAACTTCGGGGCAAGGATAGACATGGAAGTTATTGCTTTTCAAATGATCTCTCATCACCCCCAATGGGTCGTAGAGCCACCTCTGTGGTATTTGAAGCAGACCAAAATCAGCGAGTTTCTCCTCCAGGTATATGTTCTGCTTCAAGGCAAAAACTTCGATTACTCCCATCTTGAAAGGGAGATCATAGGTGTGTGCCCACTTTCGCCCATGACCATAAGTTTCGTCGGTCATGTCACTTTGCCAAGCAACTTCCAGGGCAAATTGGTACTCTGAAGGGAAAAAAGGCAGCAAGAATGGCTTCCCTATGAAGCCGAAAAGGCAGATCACAAGCCCTTGCGTCAATTGGAACACATCACCTTTTCTCTCTAATACCACTTTATTTCTAAGGCCGAGAGGCACCCGAGGGCTAGACCCTGTCAGAATATACATTACAGGTCCCAAAAATTTTTGATTGAAAGGGTAATAGGACTCCGACATCAGCAAGAGTCGGGTCCATTGATATACAGGCAAAGGAGTTCCATCCTTGTCAACTGGTGAAACATCACAATGGGGAAGGGCTTTATGTACATGAAAGAAGAAGAGCCAAACCAAGAAAGAACAGGGCTGGAAATATGGCTCCTTGCTAGCATCTTTAATGGATGACAACCGCATATGCAGATTTTAGGCCACCCATTCTGCCAAGTCGAAGAAAACTAGGTTGGTGTTCGGCCACGAAGCGTCGGGAGCGTAGAACTCTCCTCTGGAAATGCATTCGGCTAGCGACACCTACCATGGGCATACCGAGGTATCTCTTGACAAGCCCCCTACCCATGCAATGATAGAGAATATGTCTTTGTTCTTAAAGGCCTCCAAGGGCAGGGGCATCTGGGGTCGCTTATCGGAAGGAAGTCCGCTGTTGAGGCTTTCACGCAAAAAACCCAGAATGAAGGGATTAGCAATGAACTTATATTTTTGTTCACTCAGGCTGACCTTGTGAATGGTATAGCATTTTGGTGGCCTTTGCTACGATGCAAATGCTACCTGCACATCCTCCGATAGAATGTAAAACAATTTTTTACCCAAGGCATCCAACACCTACCTAGTTTACGGCTGATAGTTCTGAGCAATGGCATATATGAGCTCGGGGCAGTGATGTGTAGGAAGGACTAGATACCAGTATATGTGGGAATAATATGCCATGACCCTCTTGTTATCCACTGAGAGCCTACTTTTCATGAAATCGATAGTATATCAAAGCTCGGCCACAGTTTTTGAGAGCTCTGGGTCTCTGATTTTCGCCCACTTGTCGACAGGTGGTTCTATGCTGGGCTCGTCATCGGACTCTTTCCTTTCTTCTACTACTTGATTTCCCAGTTTTGGGGGAGGATTGACCCTTTTGGGTGTCTGTTTCTTTTCTTTCGTGGCTCTCACCTTCTCTGGAGTAGTCGCTTCTAGTTCCTTTCCCTTTCGCATGGGGTTCCTCCATCGTTCACTTCCCATTGTGATCGATTGTAGCAGAGTAACTTGTAGTGTAGAAGAGTTTAGCACTTCAAAAAAAAGGACTGGGTAATCATGACAAACAGTGGAGTCCTTGATGCAGAAGCTCTCTGAGGTGAAAGAATGTAGGCTCGACCCTCACACTTGCAAATGGTTTTTTCTTAACGGGCATCTGCATTTTATAGCTTCGGAGGGCAACCTCCGACATTTATGGCAAACACCGTAATTACTTTGTTGGCCTGGCCTAAAAGTGTCACTGTGGCATCTGATTGGCCATACGGTGACATCGTACGTGGGGCCATGCAATTCGGCAGTCTAATTTTGTATCGAGAGTGCAGATCACTGCCACCTTGAGCCCTAGCGTGGCATTTCGGTTAATGAACTGTCTTGGGAGGAGTGTCATTTCTTTCGCATTGGTTTCATCTGCTTTGGCCCCTTTTTGAGGCTACTATAGGCACGTTCCCTTAGGCACATCTTAAATGTGTTCGCCCCAAAGTGGGGTTTGGTGATGTAGGATTGGCGAAGAAAATACTTTGTCGTGAAGTGCTTCTTCGGGCTGATTTTCTCTGTTTCGGGCCCGAAGTTCTCCTTCGCCACATTGTCGCTTTTGGATTATGAACACCGTCGACCGAAATCCATTTCATCGAGGAGGGCCTCGCCAAGAATTGCTTCGAACAATGCCTTCGGCACATTGCTTTAGCGAAGAATTTTCCATGTCTTTGATTCTCATGTGGTTCGGTTCTATGAGGATGAACTGCTTCGCGGTGAACTTCCTTTCGTCAGCTACTTCGGACCAAAACCTCCCTGAAGGCGATTTCGATCATGCTTTGTGAATCCGAAGCTAGGAATCTAGCTTCTGTGGTTGAAGTGACACTTGCTCTTCGCGATCTTTTGAACAGAGTATATACAAAGCATTGAAATCATATATACAAAATACATGCAAGAGATTTTTTTTTTTTTTTTTTTTTTGGGTTGTACATATCTTAGTGATTAAAGGCCTTCAGGTGAAGACCATTGACTAAGATTGGTAAAACTTGGCCATTCACATCCTTGAGGATGAAGGAATTGGCCGAATTCACTTTCACTATTTCAAACGGTCTGTCCCAGAATGCATCCATTTTGTCATGATTCCCAAGCTTGGCCTTCCATGAATCCCACCTCCATACCAGGTCTCCCGCTTTGAATGTGCGATCAGATGATTTCCTTTTGAACCATTCTCGGGTGACCTCAGCATGTTGTGCGAAGTTTTGGTAGGCCCTTTCACGTTCCTCTTCTAGTTGTAGTAGTTGGACCAGACGTTCCTCCATCGGGTTGGCTTCATCTTCTTCTAGCAACTGTAATGCAGGGATCTCGAGGTGAGTGGGCAGGATGGCCTCTTTACCGTAGACCAGAGCATAAGGCAAAGTCTTAATTGACCTCTTAACAGAAACCCAATCGGCCCACAAGGCCCGATCTAGAAGGAGGTGCCAAGTTCTTTTGTTTTGATCGATCAGCTTTCTCAGTATCCTCAATAGGGTTTTGTTGGTGGATTCTACCAATCCATTTCCTTGAGGGTAGTAATTGGAAGACACCTTGTGATATATCCCATACTTGTATAGGAACTCGTTGATTTTTGCACCTGTGAAACCAGGACCGTTATCTGTAATAATTGCTTTGGGGATGCCGAAGCGAGTAATCAATCCTTCTAGGAAGGTGACGACAGTATCTTGATCGACATGTTTTGTGGGGACTACCTCGGCCCACCTGGTGAAGTAATCAGTCACATTTAGAATGAATTTGTGTCCAATGGAGGAGTTTGGTGATATGGCCCCTACAAAATCTAGTCCCCATTGCTGAAAGGGGGCTTCCACTTGTATCGGTCGGAGTGGCATCGAAGCATTTCTGCTTCGGTCGACGAATCTCTGGCATTGCTCGCACCTTCAGCAAACGGAGAAGGCATCGGCAAAGAGGGTGGGCCAATAGTAACCCACCTTGATTATATTTAGCACTATCACCCTTCCAAAAAAGTGTCCTCCAGATAATCCTGAATGAAATTCGCCCAGGATTCTCCTCTTGTCATCATATTTTATGCATCTGAGGAGGACGTCGTCAATGTTCCTAAAAAATAGGCCTTCTGGGCGCATAGCGTATCGGGCGGATTGCATCCTGAAATTTCTTCATTGTGAAGCATTCAAATGCGAGGGGAATTTTTCGGTGTTGAAATATTCCACTATCTTGCCAACCCAATCTCTCTCGGCCTCTTCCTGATTAGCGAGGCATTCTCTTGTTGGCAAGTCTTCCGACTGACAGTCTGTTATTTTGGCCGTTGCGTTCTTCGCCATCTCTTGACATAGTGCGCGACCGCGAACCAGCTTGGTGGGCTTGATATCAATATCGAACTCTTGGATTTTGCTTACCCAACCAGCTCTCTTGCTTCCCAGTTCCCCTTGGATAATGAAACTATGCATGTCGGGGTGAATGACAAAGACTGTGTTTTGACTCTGAGAGATGAACTGTTTGAATTTTTTGAGAGACTTCATTACTGCATGCACTTGACGCTCGATGAAATTATACTTTTCTTCATGGGGATTTATTATATAGCTAAGGAATGCGATGGGACGTTCTTCTCCATCTTCCCCCTTTTGCATTAAAACCGCAGCGTAGCTTTTAGGCTCTCCTATTGCATATCGGATAAAATCTCGGCTGTAATCAGGGTTGATCAAGACTGGTGCCTGAACGATTGAGGCCTTGATTTCTTTGAATTCTTTCCTCCTCTCTTCTATCTAGACAAATTCTACGCCCTTATTTAAAAGCTCAGACATCGGCTTAACGACCTGGGCGAAGTCTGGGACAAACTTCCTGATGAAGTTAATTTGACCAAAGAAATATTGAAGGCCCTTTTTATCTGCTAGGATTGGAAGCTTCATCAGAGCTTTGATTCTGTCAGAATCCATGGTGAGACCTTTTTCTGAAATTCCATTGCCCAGTAGCTTTCCTTCGTTGACTGCGAAGATAGACTTTTTTGGATTGATTGAGATGCTGAACTCTCGACATTTTTTGAAAATATGTTGGAGATGTTCTGGGTGGTTTTCCCTCCTTCAGGAAAATACGGTCATTTCATCCAAATAGATAACAATAACCTTGTTCAGAAGCTCGCCAAAAGCTAGATCCATCACCCTCTGGAAAGTAGCTCCCGCATTTGAGAGACCAAAAGGCATCCGCTGGTAGGCGAATGTGCCCCACTTGGTTGTGAATGCGGTCTTATGTTGATCTTCGTCCCTAACCTAGATCTTATTATATCCGTAGAAACCATCAAGCAGGGAGAATCATTGAGCTCCAGCCATCGAATGCAAGATCTGATCGATCTGCGGGAGGGGATAGTGGTCCTTGAGAGAAGCATGATTTAGGTTGTGGAAGTCCATGCATAACCAGATGTCTCCGTTCTTTTTTCTGACAGGGACCAAGTTTGTTACCTAGGAAGAATGCTTGATAGGATAAATGATCTTTGCTTCGAGCATTTCTAGTAGTTCGGCCTTCATCAGGACCTCGATCTTTGGATTGACTAGCCTTTACTTCTATCGAAAAGGTTTGGCCCCTTCTTGTAATTCGATCGTATGTTGGATCAGTTGCCGATCATATCCTTTGAGGTCATGATAAGACCAAGCCACAATATCTGGGTACCTCTTACACAAACATCGGATCTACTCTTTTTCTTCTGAAGTACAATCGGTCCCGACCTTTATTACTTTCCCAGGTTCCAGTTCTAAATCTTGATATTGCTGCGCACTGATCTGAATCCTGTGGGAGAGCGATCGATCATTTTGATCGAAAAGGCTCTCAAGCATGATCAATCCCTTGGGAACGTGGTTGTTATTCAACTGGACCAATCCTTCATATTCTTCCCCATCACGGCTTTGGTCTTTGACTGTAGCAACTTCTTGGATCATGAAATTGACGATCTACTCGTCGCTGTCAAAAACTTGCCAGTGTAAATCTCTGTCAGGGACAGAGGGTCTATAGATCATCCTTACAGCCTTCGGCTTATGCACCATATCATCCATCAAAGAATATCGGTCTGTGATGGATGCTAAGACATCTGCATGTCAATTATTTTCTCGTGGAATAGACTATAGATTGAGGGATTCAAACTGGTCAAACAGGTCCCATACCCTATTGCGGTAAGATTTAAGATAGTGTTTCTTTGAAGAGCATCTGTTGGTGACCTGGTTGCAAACTAGTTCAAAATCGTCGAAGATTTGAAGATGCCTTATGCCTAACTTGTCGGCTTTCTTGAGTCCTAAGCACAAGGCTTCATATTATGCAGCATTGTTGGTGCAGCTCCATATCAATCGATAGCAATTTTCTTTTTGCTCACCGAACGACGAAATCAGAAGGATTCCTGCCCCGATGCCATTTTTGCATCGGGCACCATCGAAGAACAACTTCCATAGTCCTTCTTGAGTAGAAACCTTTCCTTCCACTTTAGCTGGTTTCTCGGACTTGGTGATGGTGTAGCACCCCACCTTAGTCTCTATCATGGCATTGAAATCTGCCAATGAAAATTCATCTTCACAACACAACTATGCGAGGGATTCCTGGACCAAATCCACATGCTCTAGTTCCTCCGTGATCGTATGCACAGGGCCACTGCTTTCTTCTTCGGACATCTTCTCAACCAGGAACATAGAAGGTTTTTCATTATAGATCTTCACCTTCTTCCCTTTGAAGGGGATCTCTAGATGAGTGTAGTCCATGGACAAATATCTGCCCAGCTTTGCCATGAATTCCCTTGACAGGCACATGCTGAAGTAAGGCTCAAGGTCCATGACTACCACCTCTTGTATGACTATGATTTGAGGTGTCTTATGTAATCGAATAGGAATATCTTTGATGACACCTACAGTTTTCACTGGGGTACTGTACAACTGGAGGACTCCATGACTACTTCATGTGTATTCCATGCCTATCTCCTCGCATACTGCCTTCGGCATTACTGTCATCGTAGCTCCGAAATCTATCATACAGTTATGCACGATATATCCTTCCATTTGCAAGGGTAAGTAGAACGGTGGTGGTCTATTTTTACCCGTGATGGATGCGGACAGGGTCTACACCAGGGTGGGTGGCTCTGCCTTGTATTAATCCTCTTCAAGGATTCTTGCAACAGGTCCACTTGTCTAGGAAGTTGCAAAGCATCATACAGACTAATTTTGGCTGAAATTCTCTTCAATTCTTCTATAATGTTGTATGCTGGGGAGCTATGCACCTTAGGTTCCTTTCTCAATTTGTACTTGGTGTGATATTGCTCTGTCACTTCGACCCTTTGTCACTTGGTGAGCGAGGGAAACTTGAGCTTCTCCTTAGCCTGTTCTTTGGTCTCCACCTGAGGTGATTCGACAGTGGCCTTTTGGGCCTTTTCCTTGACTGGAGTTGGCAGAGGAGCTTTGCTCGAGGCCAAAGAGGATGGTTGTCCTTTTTCAAATCGAGCGTGTACCTTCAAAGGGGCCATCTAAGTAGCATCTACCTCTATCGGTCTTTTACCTCCCCTGGTAAGAACTGCGACTGGCTCTTCCTCGTCGATGGACAAGTTCTGATCCAACTGTCTAATGACATTGACTTGACTGCCTTGGCTGCTGCTTGTTAGCGTCTGCACGTAGTGTTGATGCAACATGCATGTATTTTCCTTGTGAGGATCATTACATGTAGAGCACCAGTATACATGATCAGAAGTGCTTGGGTCTTCTTCTATCGTAGCATTTCTTGCCGAAGCTTTTCCTTGATGGACCGCTTGATCTTTGGTAAGTGTAGGCATGGGATAAGACCTTCTTGGTAGAAACTCTTGTTGCACTTGCTTCTTCTTGACAACGGTCATGTCGTTGGACAAGGTTTGCACCGTGGCATTTAACGATTGCATTTCTTGCAATATCTTGGCTTGCATATCATCGACCTTGGGAACTAATGGTAAAGAAGCCATGGTCGGTATCAGAGGCAGGGTAGGATGTTGAAGAGGTGCTGGCAACATCGAAAATGTTGGAGTGATAGTGGGTGGCATAGTTGAAAGTGTGGGGAAATGTATCTGTGGAGCCATGATCTGTGACACAATAGGATTTGAGTTCCAAGATGAGATCGGATATGCAGGGATTGTAAAAATCTATGGAGCGACTGCGCTCGCATACTGGGCTTGAAGGAACTCGGGGAGTATGGGCATTGGCATTCTTTGAGGGAGTTTACCCATGGCTATGAGGTCCATTTCTACCTTTTTAGCTAACCCATACAGTTCTAGAAAGGTATTGACATTGGAGTACCTTATCATAAGGCTGATATCAAGATTGAAGGCCCGAAAGAAGTAGTATGCTATGGCTTTGTCAGTTGGGCGAAGTCCAACTGGGACCCTTTGCCAGGTTTGGGTGAACCTAACATTAAAGTCTGCAATCTCTTGTGGATGTCTTTGGATTGAAGTGAATTGCTGCAGAAGAGAAGTTAGATCAGTGGACTCATTGAAGCCTTCCATCAACTGCTCGGCTAACTGGTCCCATCCCGTAATAGTGCCAGGTGGCAAAGATCTGTACCAATAGAGGAGCTTTCCTCTAAGGGAGATAACCAAGAGCTTCACCATCACTCACTCTTCTATGATATCGTGGATTGCCACCAGGGAAATGATGTCTTGGATATGCTCTAGAGCAGTCTTTTTGATTCCGTCGAATGTCGAAAGCTTTTTGATTGCCGCAGGCGAAACTTGCCTTTGGCCCGCAAGATTTAACGATGACGAAGAATTCCATGTTAGAAATAATCTGGGCGGTGGTTGCTGCTGTTGTTGTTGTTGTTGTGCCATATTTGTGCCTGGGTTCTATGGAACAGGAGTCCCCGAAGTCCCTCTTGGGTTGTGATGAGGCTTGGAAATGCCTCAATCATAACATGTTTTGTACACTAAAAATGCCTATAAACTCTTATGTTTTATCTGATATGTTAGTTAAGTTGATTTAATATGTTGTATATTAACCATTTTGCATGATCAATGTATTTGAGATATTATATGCTGATTTTACAGATTTTTGCATAGTTTTGTGTTCTTTTTGTTATGATTTGCTACAATGAGATATGCTTAGAATAATAGCAGCATTTCACTAATCATATTTTGATTTGTTTCAAGCATTTACTTCACCTAAATCTGGCAACAGTGCAAGCAAACTGTTGCTGTGCAGCAAAAACTGGTCTTTCCCATGTAAATTCCAGCCAGCTGTCCATAAATAGCAAGGCATGGAATTCACATGAGGAAAGGAATGGAGACCATTAGAATTTGATCTTAAGAGATAACCCACCTGAGAGATGCAGAAGAAATCAAAGGAAAAGCACACATTTGTTCATTCCGAAGCATCTTCGGAATGAACAGATATCTTCGGAATGAAGAAACACAGCATCTTCGAAATGAGCGGATCTTCGGAATGAAGAATGCAGCGTCTTCGAAATGAGCGGATCTTCGGAATGAAGCATGCAGTATCTTTGAAATGAGCGATCTTCGGAATGAGCGATCTTCGGAATGAAAACTGCACTGTCTTCGAAATGAAGCCACTTATCTTCGGAATGAAGAACAGAATGTGATTTTGACCTTTTTGACCGATTTTTGAAGACGAAAAAAGGGAAATAAAGGTTGGAAAAAGTAAAGAGAAATATCTGCCATCTGTTTTTTCCGTCATTGCCAACCAAAGCCATCATTAAGGGAAAGATCAGGTTTTAGTCCTCTTCTAGGATAAAACCAGAATTTGTTGCAGCATTGTAGGGTTAGATCTTTTGAGATATTCTTTGTTTGTAATCAGATCATAGGATAGCTATAAATATTGCTCCCATTCAGGTTGAGCCGAGTAAGGGGGTAGAGAAGTAGCAGAAGATAGAATATAGAGAAAGCTAGCAAAAAATACAGAGTATAACTAGAAATTGACTGTTAACAGTTTTTCAGCAGAATTCTTGTAATCATGTCTTTTGATCAATAAAGTGCACCAGTTCTATTTCAATTTACTTGTAAATGAGTGTGATTAAGATTTAGAAAGAGAGAGACTTACACCTTCTTCTGGACAAAGAGGCTGGCCACTTCTAGACCTAGGAGGAGGACTAACAGAACAGGTTTTTATTCTGATTTTGCTGCAGCAGAATGAGTTGCAGAACTTGTTATGTAAATTGCTTGTGAATAAGTTGACAATATTTGCAGTATTAGTTCATTCATGTTAAAATAAATCTTGTGCTTAATGTTTTAGTTGCAATCTTACTTTCAGCCAAGCTTTCACTTTATTTTCAGAACTGTTATTTCCAGAATTTACTGTTTTTCAGCAATTTCTTGCATTTTTGTGTTTTGCTGTCAAAATCTGAACAGAGGATTGACAACCTTCTGTTACAAAATTTTGATAGTTTTATTTCCACATTAGATCTAGACTTTCTTTACTGCAAAAGTAATTAGATTTCCTTTCTGCAATTAGGATCAGACTTTCAATTCTGCAACTGTTAATTCTACAGTATAATTAGGTCTCATTCTGCAATTGTAATTAGGACTTCATTTCTGCAGTTAATGATTAGTTTCCAATTCTGCAACTTAGATTAAGATTTAATTCATGCAATTTAGAGATAGGAATGCTCCAAAACCCCCCACAAAACCGGTTCCACCAATAAAGACTTGTTGCCCTAGATTGACCTAAGTTATAGTTGTTTCACTTCTTCTATAGATAGCCTTGTACACTGCCCTGGATTGATAGATTCTTTGAGAATTAATGATGGTATAATGACTACGCATCATTTTGGCACCGTTTCCAGGGAATAGTGTTGTTAGAAGAAAACAAATAGTCCAATAGTTGTAATCAGACTAAACTGTGAACATTCAGGTTAAAATTTGAATATAACAGTAGAGTAAGATAACAACTATTGACTTAATTTATGTCATTTAGGAGTAAACATGAATGAGTAAGTCTAGGGAGACCCCAAAGGATCCCTGGCTTGTCCCATTAAGGAGATCTTCACGCCTAAGGGGTGAATCACCTGTGTTTGAACTACCTGAAAGACTGATAGAAAAATCACCAGTCTCACCATCAGTAGAACATTTTGAGAAAGGAAAATCACCAATTGTATCAACGAAATATCTTAAGGAAGATAATTCATTAGACTCATCAACAGAAAAGCTTGGACCTCTTGAGAGAAAAATTTGGGAAGCTTTAACTTCTCCTAGGAAACAAGAAACTATGGCAGGCAATGTAGATGGCCAGCATGGCTATGTTCATAATGAAGGGGATGATCAGGATGTGCTCCAACCGTCCAGAACATTTGAATATCCTATTCATCTGAATCCAACACAAAACTCTCCCATGAAGACCATTTCACCTTCAGTACTTCCCACCTTTCGAGGTGTTGTATCTGAAGATCCTGACCAGATTTTTGTTTGAATTCAAGGTAGTGTGTCAGACCTATGATTATATAAATGACAATCAAAAACTTAAGGTTTTTCCCTCAACTCTCAAGGATTCAGCATTACGCTGGTTCATGAGCTTAGAGCCAAATTCCATAAGAACCTGGGATCAAATGGAGACTGTCTTTTTAGACAAATATCAGGAATACTGTCATGTAAGGAATAGAAAGGATGAGTTATTTAGAATCAAGCAGGAAGATGATGAGACCTTGGAAGATTACCTTGATAGGTTCTCCTTTGTTCAAAGGAGATGTGGACTAGTAGAACCAGAATTGTGTAAAACTATCTTTTTGAGAGGATTGCAAGATGAATCCAGAGAAGTTCTGGATTTAATGGGAAAAGGGGATGTAACCACTCTCAGTAATGAGGAGATTATGGATCTCTGTAGGAATTACTCTCGCACTAAGCAGAGAAGAAGAAAAAACCGCACAAATGGCACTGATGTAAAGGACCTGATAGAGGAACTAGCAAATTTCAAAACTGATATCCTAGTGCATCTAAACACTACTTTAGGGGAAATCTCTGCAAAAGCTAAAAATACAGAACCTTTGGCAATTTATTGCCCAAGATGTAGAAGTAAACATGCTTTGCAGGAATGTCCTTTGAATAAAACAACCATCTCAGCCATTTGTAGTATCTGGTTCAAAAAGGCATTCAACCGATCAATGCCACTGCTACCACAACTCAAAACGTGTTAGAAAACCAGATCGAGGAACTCAACTATATTGGACCAAAACAAGGGGGAAATTTCTCTCAATATCAAAATCCCCCTCGTTTTCCTACAAATTGGGGGCATAATCCTGGTACTATGCCTTGGGGACAATGAGAACCACCCCAACGTCCTTGGAATTATCCTCAATGGACAAATTCCCAAGAATGGCCACAGTCAAATTGGAGTAACCCAGCCTGGAATCAGAATCAAAACAACCCCTCATGGAATCAAAACAATCCATCTTGGAATCAAAATCAGACTAATCCACATTGGATGCAAAACCAACCACAATGGAATCGAGCAATACCGAGTCCTATCCAAGGCGACAAAGGAATCAAGGTCAAACTCAGCATTTGTTGCCTGCACCTAATCAGAATTTTCAAGAAAAATAGCAAACACAGCAAGTGAAGCAACCTCAATTGCCAGCTCAGCCAATCACTAATCCAAACAGTGTAAGACAGACACCTCCTGTCTATGTGGCTGAAGCTGAAGAAAATATTGAAATTAATGTTCTTGATTGTAGTGATATTCAACTCCGTTCAGGAAAAGTTGTACCTGAACCAGTTTTAATGGAAACCAAAGATAATGAAGAGCAAGAATCATCAGAATCAGAGAGAATTCAACCAACAAAAGAAACAGAAAAATTGGATCCAACAATAGAAAAAGAGACACAAGCAGAACAATTACCAAGGATAGTTCCATATCCTGAAATACTTAATGCAATACCAAAAATTTTTGAGTCAAAATTGGTCAAAGAACTAAAAAAATTGACTATCTCATTACCCTTATTGCAAGCCATTAAGGAAATACCAGAAATCAACAGTACTGTCCAAAATTTGTGCATTAAAAGAGCGAGGAAGAAAGAAGAAAGCATTCCCCAAGACTATGCGGGTTGAAGGGAAGATAGTTGATCTCTTATCCGGAAAACTACTACCTCCAAAGTATAGTGATCCAGGAAGCCCGATTATCACGAGTCACCATAGGTTCAGTACCAATATCAAATTTTTTAGTGGATCTAGGAGCTGCAATAAATGTCATGACTAAAGATACAATGGAACAATTACAGCTCAAACATCTCAGCCCCACATTTACAGTTTTAGAAATGGTTGATAGGTCAATAGCAAAACCTGAAGGAATCATTGAAGATGTCCCTATAGAAGTTTCTTCTTGGGAATTCCCTGTAGATTTTTTGGTTTTATAGCCAAGAAATTCAGCACATGGATATCCCATTATTTTGGGAAGACCTTGGCTTGCAACTGCAGCAGCCTTTATAGACTGTAGATCTGGAAATATGACTATTTCAAATGGTATTGAGCTGAAACAAATTTCTTTATATCCTCCTGCAAAACCATCTAGCAAATTTTCAGGCCAGTTATGGTTTTTTGACTCAGATGAAGAACCGAGAAGAGGTCATTTCTACACTAGCTACCTTAGTAGTAAGAGAACACACAGAAGACCTCAGTGACACGGAAAACTTAGAAAATGAAACAATCTCGATGAATGTTCCGCATGAACAAGGTTTAGAAGGGGAAGCAACAAATATCCAACAGTTGATAAGTAATGAGGAGAATAAAAAATCTGAAGATGAATCATCTGTGCTATCATAAGGAAACTTTGTTTCACTATCACATGGATGGCACCATCATCTGATTTTTCCTTCTCACTGTTCCATACAAGAAATGCTTCCCTCAAGCAGCAATGAAACAGAAACTACTTCGTTTCTCCAATCACAGCAATGTCCTCTTAATCCCTTAATCACCAAGTATGAAGGAGTGAATTCAGTCCTTCTAAATACAAAACAAATAGAAGTCCGACCAGGCAAATTTTTGAATATCTACAACCGACTTACTAGGGAAGAGGAAGAAAAATTGATAGTTGTTTTGCGGAAGCATGTTCATGCTTTTGCTTGGAACTACAAAGATATGTCGGGAGTTCATCCCGATATATGTACCCATAAGATCTATACCGAAGAAGTCAAGCCAGTCAGACAATTTCAAAGAAGATTGAATCCTGCCTTAAGAGATATTGTGAAGGAAGAAATTGAAAAACTCCTGGAAGTAGGATTCATTTACCCAATTTCGGATAGTCAATGGGTTTCTCCATTGGTAATAGTTCCTAAGAAAAATGGAAAAATGAGAGTATGTGTAGACTAGAGAGAATTGAATAAGGTGACATACAAAGACCATTTTCCATTACCTTTCAAATATCAAGTGTTAGATACTCTTGCTGGAAAAAGATACTTTTGTTTTCTTGATGGATTCGGTGGGTATAATCAAATTCAGATTGCACTCGAAGATCAAGAAAAGACAACTTTTACATGTCCATGGGGAACATTTGCCTATAGGGTTTTACCTTTTGGTTTGTGTAATGCCCCAACAACTTTTCAGCAAGCGAGTCCTAGCAATTTTTGCTGATCCGACCACCAAAAGTGTTGAAATTTACATGGATGATTTCACGAGTATGTGGACAAACTTTTGATTTTACATTGGAAAATCTTGACAAAGTCTTAACTCGCTGTGAAACATACCACTTATCCTTAAATTCAGATAAATGCTTCATGATGATGAAGGAAGGGATAGTTCTTGGTCATCACATCTCTCCTGAAGGGATCCAAGTTGATCCAAAGAAAGTTGAAATTATCAAGAACCTCCTTCCTCCTAAAACTCAGACTAATGTCAGAAGTTTCCTAGGACACATTGGTTTTTACCGCAGGTTTATTCCCAACTTTAGTACAATAGCCAGTCCACTATTTGCCTTATTGACTAAAGATTCTGAATTCTCCTGGACTACAAAGTGTCAGGAAGCATTTGAAGCTCTGAAAGAGAAATTGATAACTCCACCTATGCTTAGAGGACCTAATTGGACATTACCATTTCACATTCAAACTGATGCCTCCAATACAGCAATTGGAGCAACATTAGGACAAATTGATAATGGTGAACATTATACCATCTACAACATTAGCAAAAACTTGACGAGAGCAGAGAAAAATTATACAAAAAGCGAGAAAGAATTCCTAGCGGTGATTTATGCCATCAACAAATTCAGGCATTATATCACAGGTTATCAAATATTTATTCACACAGATCATACAGCCATTAAGTATTTGATGAATAAACCTATGGTAAGTGCAAGAATTATTCGTTGGTTGCTGTTGCTACAAGAATTTGATATTACCATAATCAACAAACCAGGAAAAGCTAATGTTGTAGCAGATTTTTTGTCCAGGTTGTAGAACACAGATGAAGGGGAATTAGTTGATGACACTTTTCTTGATGAAAAACTATTTGCTATATCAGTTCAATCACCTTGGTTTGTAGATATAGCCAATTATTTGGCCACAGGGAAAGTTCCTCCACATTTCACCTCAAAACAGAAAAAACAATTGATCAAATAGAGTTCTTCTTTTGAGTGGATTAAGGGTATGCTTTTTAAGTGCAGTCCTGACCATGTGTTACGTAGGTGCATCCGAAAGGATGAAGTGTATGATATCCTTAGAGCTTGTCATGATGAACCCTCGGGTGGACACTATTACGTAAAAAGCACAGTTAGAAAAATCTTAGGGATAGGATATTATTGGCCATCTCTTCACAAGGATGTGAAAAAGTACATCAGGCATTGTGATGCATGCCAAAGAATGGGGAAACCCACTCATACAAATGAGATGCCACTACAGCCTCAAATGGTTTTAGAACCATTTGAGAAGTGGGGGCTTGATTTTGTAGGACCTATTGATCCACCTTCTCAAGGAAAGGTGCATATTCTGGTATGCACTGATTACTTGACAAAGTGGGTAGAGGTGCGTGCTTTCAAACATGCTCGTGAAGAGAAGGTCGTTGATTTCTTGTATACTCAGATTTTTTAGAGATTTGGAGCTCCACGGTCTATCACCACAGACCAAGGACCCCAATTTGCATCCAAAGTCATAAAAGTATTTACAGAATTGTATGAAATCAAACATAGGAAATCATCACCTTACCACCCACAAGCAAATGGCCAGGTTGAAGTAACAAACAGAGAACTAGAATGCATCTTGACAAAAATAGTAGCTTTTCATAGGAAAAATTGGCTAGACAAACTACCTAAAGCAGTTTGGGCCTACAATACTACTTGGAAGTCCACTACTAGATTCACACCTTATGAACTAGTCTTTGGTAAAAAGCCTCTCTTACCTATTGAATTTGAGCTACTAACATTGCGCACAGCACTGGAAATTGGAATTGACTTGTCGCAGGCACAGATAGACAGGATTCTGCAGTTGAATGCATTGGATGAACTTAGATTGGATGCTCTGCACCAAACTAAGGTAATTCAGGAGCAGAGGAAGCTGTGGCATGATAGTCACATTCAGTAGAGGAAACTCCAACAAGGAGATTGGGCTTTACTGTTCGATTCTCAATATGAGGACTTCCCTAGAAAATTGAGAACTAGATGGTTGGGACCTTACTGGATTGAAGAGGTATTCAACAATGGAGCAGCTCGTTTATCCCCCATTGATGGGTCACAAAGAAAGTTGGTAGTGAATGGACATCGCCTCAGGGTATACCATACACCTCTGACTAAAGAAGAATTCTTGCAGCAACTTGATAGTTTGGATACATAGCAGGTGGAAGAGAATCCTTCTTCCACTTCAAAACAATCAACATGATCAGTGGATTTCAAGAAAATAGAAAATACAAAAAAATCAGAAAAATAGAAAACAAAAAGATGAATAAATTCTGAGTATGAATTCCTTCATGGGCATGGTTTCAGGGGAAATCATGAAATTCCTTCATGGGCATAGTCAGGATCAAGAAAAAAAAAAAAGAGAAAAGGAGAGGTAAAAATTAAAAAAATGGGGAAAATCAAAAAAAAAAAAAAGAGAAAAATGAATAACTCGACGAGTGAAAACCTTTTTAAGGCACTACTGGGTTGGTATGCATGAAAACCAGTTTTCGGCATGCATAACCTTGAGAAATTTTTGAATCATCATTGTACAAATTCACCTAGTGCACTTGTTTTGAAATGTTGTAGAAAATCTCAGCAGAATATCAACAAAAGCAGTCATTCTTCAAAACTGGCATTAACTGTTTTTATCAGGTATATATTTCTTACATTTCTTCATTGTAAAATGATTGGTATATAGTATGTGACAATTAACCATTAGCATAAAAGGTATTCATAAGAGTTGGCATACTTAAAAACATGTTTTAAGAATGATAATATTGATTTCTGCCTAATCTTCGGAACAAGAATGCCAAAAACAATACTTGTTGTATTATCTTCGGAATGAAATTGTCTTCAGAATGACAGCAAAATGAATGTTGCACTTTATCTTCAGAAAGAAACTTTGTCTTCGGAATGACAATTTGTCTTCAGAATGAAACTTGGTCTTCAGAATGACGATTTGCTGCATCATCTTCGGAATGAAGATTTGTCTTCGAAATGAAGATCTATCTTCGGAATGAAGGTCTGTCTTCGGAATGACGATTTACTTTCACAATACAGCTTGATCTTCGGAATGAGGATTAATCTTCGAAATGAGGATTGATCTTCGGAATGAAGATCTATCTTCGAAATGAAAATTATGCAAAGAGGATTTGTCTTCGGAATGAAGACCTGTCTTCGGAATGAGGTCATAATCTTCGGAATGAGGATTTGTCTTCGGAATGAAGACTTGTCTTCGGAATGAGGTCATAATCTTCGGAATGAAATTTCGTTTGCATTTTCGGAAAGAGCATTTCCACGTGGCGTCCAAGAAAATAAGATATGACAAAATTAAGATTTTTTCTTAGTTGCATGCGAAGAAGGGACACGTGTCAATCAGCACATGGTCTGTTTTTGCACTCATTGGAAATACGGAGAATCTGCAACCATATGCCACCAGTTTTTAATGTCAATTAACATGCATGTGAGAATCTACAAAACTAATGATGTGGATCTGATGGCAAGGACATCCATGCAATTATCAATGAATAGGTGTATAGTGCAGAAGTAGATATGTGTGCCATCCTTCTTTTCGAAGACGTGTTGCGAGGTACAGTGCACAGAATACGGCTCATTCCAAAGAAGACGAAGAAGAAGGAGAAACAGGGCAGCGAAGGTTCTAAACTCTGCAAATTAGCAACAGGAAACAGCCAGAAAATCTTGCAGTAGGACAGCAGCCGCAGTGTACAAGTTTTAAACAGAGAAAAATGGGACGCAAGATCAGAACAGAACCTGCAGATACCAATTTCCTCCGAGAAAATCCGGTAGTTGTGCAGATTTTTGAAGATGGAGGGTTTATGACATTTCTGGACAAATTCAATGGGTCTTCAGAAGATTTAGCTGGCATGTTTGCCCACATGTTCAAAAATAACCGAGCACATGTCAATGGCATGTCTATTGAGGTAAGCCCTAAAATTTTAAGTTAGATTAAAGAGCTGCCATTAGAGGGAATTTCAATTACTAGATCTGGCAAGAACACATTGGCAAATGTAGTTAATCAGTTTGTAGAAGAGAATGATAGAGAACCTGAATATTTAACCCATAACAACACATGCAAGGGGTTAAAAAGGGCTAGCCTGCAAGAACCCTGGGATGAAGTAGCCACCTGGGTGATTAAGTTTTTGACCTGTGAAGGGCAGTATGTGCTATTATCAGGGCATCATCTACGAATTTTAAACCATCTCAGACATGGTAGACAACAACCAGAAGTTAGGGTTAATCTTCCCTTGTATTTGTACCAAGAGTTAAAGAACATGGCAAAAAGATATCAGGAGGGTAAAGGAAGCCTTCGCCATCATGGCCTTATCAAATTAATTTTCCAACATCATTTCAGAGGAAACCCTAGGAGTTTTGACAGGTTTTACTCTAATTTAAATGATGTCATTTTTGGGGATGAAAGTGAAGAAGAAGAGGAGCCAAATACTGCTGATGTTGCTGCAGAAGAGGAAACAGTTGCTACAAAAAATATTGCAGAAGTTGCTACAAAAAATGTTGCAGAGGTTGCTGCAGAAGAAGCTGCAGAAGATGCCCCTGAAGCTGTTACAGAACTTGCTCCTGAGCCTTCAACTTCACAGGCTAAGAGACAAAAGAAAAGAGGATCTGGAACTAGCAGCAGAGCAGAAAAACAAAAGAGAGTTCGGTTTGCTGAAGCTACAACTGACTTGTCAGAACAGAGAAGTGAAACAAGGGAAACAGAGGCATCAAAAACTGACCCCATGACCCCTGCTGTCACCAGAAAATAGAGCAAAAAGAAGAAGTTTGCATCTGGAACTAGGAGGTCTACAAGAATCCATTTGAAAGAAACTGCAGAACAGGTCATGGAGGAAGAAGATAGACCAAGTAGCCCAGATGTCACAGAAATACAACCAGCATCTGATAACTTTCCAGAATTCCCTGAACAGATGGCTGAGGCAGAAACTAAGCAAGTTGGTTTGGAGGAGGCTACAATTCAACAGGCTACAGATATGGTAGATATCCTTATAGACAGTCTCACAGAGCCTCCTGAACAAGAACAGAATGTTGCAGCAGAAGAGGAAAATTTGGTTGAACAGCCAACTGCAACTGATTTGTCTGCATCAGCTTCTGAAGTAGAAACAGAAGTGGAAGACATCACTGAGCAGCTGAGGGCAGCAAGGAGTGTTTTCAAGACACAGACCAGATGGATCACAGAGAAAGAAAGCATCATTGAGATGCAAGAAAGAAAAATTGCAGAACTCCAGCAGGAAGTGGCAGAACTAAAAAAGTTGTTGGCACAATCTGAAAAGCAGCCAGCTGTGTTCCATGATGAAGATAATTTGGCTCAATTGCTTCTGGGTTTATCAAGAGCAGATGATTCTGTTGAGGCAGACATAGAAGTTCATCCTGAAATAGCACTCCTTCATTCTGAAGAAGTGCCTATTCATTCTGAAGCAGTGCCTTCTTGTTCTGAAGATGCTTCAAAAATGGTGAGGAATATTGTAGAGGATGCTGAAAATGAGCCACCAGCACAAGAACAGTCCCAACAGCAAGAAAAAGTTCAAGTAAGTACTCCTACTGAGGTCCCTGCATTTCAACTTGTTACACTTCCAATAGAAACAACAGATAAGGGGGTACAAGTAGAAATACTATTTGATGACAACCCCATAGAAATAGCAAATAAGGGGGTGCAAGTAGAGATATTGACAGATGAACAGCCAATGGAAGTGGCAGAAAAAGGAGTTCAGACAAATCTGGTGCCTAGGATTCCCCCTATAGTAAGACCACCTAATACTGTGTCCCTAGAGCAGTACAATGCAGACATAGCTAGCTGGATGATTAGATATGAACAGCTTGCCAATAAAACTAAAAAATTCAAACTGGAGGCAAAACAGCTAGAAGCCAAGGACACAGAAATTTAGGCATTGAAAGAAAAGGTATCTGACTTGTGCCAAATTGTTGAGTTTTTAGTCCAATTTAGACGGCCAGCCAGATTTTACAGCCTTATTTTGAAGGAGAAATACCTTAGATGGCAGGTCATGAGGATTACTTCAAACCTTCCATACAAATTGGACACTATTGAAGATTTTCTGGAGGCATATTTTGACAGTCCTTTTGAGCAGAAAAATCTCCTGTGTGAACTGTTTTTGCATAGTTTCTTCATTCCAGAGGAAGTTGACTCTCATCCTCAAATCTACATTGGAGATGTTCGGTTGAGAGCATTTATGTCTACCTTGCAAAATCAGCTTTATTGGGATCATGAGAAAAGGCAAAATAAAGTGATTGAAACAAGGGCTGAGTTGTTAGTCAGAGCAATCCAGCCAAATCACCTAAATATCACTCAGCAACACTTCTCAATGATGAACAGGGATGATATCAAGAGAATGTACTTGAACAATTTGAGGGACTGTGTGACCAGATTTAACAATTTCTGTGATCACAATTTCTTTCCAGCATTGTCAGTATGCAGAGACAGATGGAATGAACTTTCCATGTCTTTAAGAAAAAGAGAACCTATCTCCCCCATCAATCTAGAGTGGTCCAGAAGAAGAGCAGAAGGTGTAGTCCAACTGATCCAGGTCATGCAGCATAACTGGATAGGTCTCAGGTTCAGGCCTCCAACCATCATTACTCCAGTTCCATTTTACTTTGAAGAAGATGAACAGCCTGATGAACAATTTGAAGATTGGCTTAGAAACATTCAGGAAAACAGAGGATATTACATAGGCAAGAAGTTATTCTACAGGTCATGGAATCTGAACATGGACATCTGTGATTCCATAGCCCAACAGAATGCATGAGGGCATGCATCAATATAAGTTGGGGGGAAAATGATGAGGCCTAGAAATGCCTCAATCATAACATGTTTTGTACACTAAAAATGCCTATAAACTCTTATGTTTTATCTGATATGTTAGTTAAGTTGATTTAATATGTTGTATATTAACCATTTTGCATGATCAATGTATTTGAGATATTATATGCTGATTTTACAGCTTTTTGCATAGTTTTGTGTTCTTTTTGTTATGATTTGCTACAATGAGATATGCTTAGAATAATAGCAGCATTTCACTAATCATATTTTGATTTGTTTCAAGCATTTACTTCACCTAAATCTGGCAACAGTGCAAGCAAACTGTTGTTGTGTAGCAAAAACTGGTCTTTCCCATGTAAATTCCAGCCAGCTGTCCATAAATAGCAAGGCATGGAATTCACATGAGGAAAGGAATGGAGACCATTAGAATTTGATCTTAAGAGATAACCCACCTGAGAGATGTAGAAGAAATCAAAGGAAAAGCACACATTTGTTCATTCCGAAGCATCTTCGGAATGAACAGATATCTTCGGAATGAAGAAACACAGCATCTTCGAAATGAGCGGATCTTCGAAATGAAGAATGCAGCGTCTTCGGAATGAGCGGATCTTCGGAATGAAGCATGCAGTATCTTCGGAATGAGCGATCTTCGAAATGAAAACTGCACTGTCTTCGGAATGAAGCCACTTATCTTCGGAATGAAGAACAGAATGTGATTTTGACCTTTTTGACCGATTTTTGAAGACGGAAAAATGGAAATAAAGGTTGGAAAAAGTAAAGAGAAATATCTGCCATCTATTTTTTCCGTCATTGCCGACCAAAGCCATCATTAAGGGAAAGATCAGGTTTTAGTCCTCTTCTAGGATAAAACCAGAATTTGTTGCAGCATTGTAGGGTTAGATCTTTTGAGATATTCTTTGTTTGTAATCAGATCATAGGATAGCTATAAATATTGCTCCCATTCAGGTTGAGCCGAGTAAGGGGGTAGAGAAGTAGCAGAAGATAGAATATAGAGAAAGCTAGCAGAAAATACAGAGTATAACTAGAAATTGACTGTTACAGTCCTGTAACAGTTTTTCAACAGAATTCTTGTAATCATGTCTTTTGATCAATAAAGTGCACCAGTTCTATTTCAATTTACTTGTAAATGAGTGTGATTAAGATTTAGAAAGAGAGAGAGACTTACACCTTCTTTTGGACAAAGAGGCTGGCCACTTCCAGACCTAGGAGGAGGACTAACAGAACAGGTTTTTATTCTGATTTTGCTGCAGCAGAATGAGTTGCAGAACTTGTTATGTAAATTGCTTGTGAATAAGTTGACAATATTTGTAGTATTAGTTCATTCATGTTAAAATAAATCTTGTGCTTAATGTTTTAGTTGCAATCTTACTTTCAGCCAAGCTTTCACTTTATTTTCAAAACTGTTATTTCCAGAATTTACTGTTTTTCAGCAATTTCTTGCATTTTTGTGTTTTGCTGTCAAAATCTGAACAGAGGATTGACAACCTTCTATTACAGAATTTTGATAGTTTTATTTCCACATTAGATCTAGACTTTCTTTACTGTAAAAGTAATTAGATTTCCTTTCTGCAATTAGGATCAGACTTTCAATTCTGTAACTGTTAATTCTGCAGTATAATTAGGTCTCATTCTGCAATTGTAATTAGGACTTCATTTCTGTAGTTAATGATTAGTTTCCAATTCTGCAACTTAGATTAAGATTTAATTCATGCAATTTAGAGATAGGAATGCTCCAAAACCCCCCACAAAATTGGTTCCACCAATAAAGACTTGTTGCCCTAGATTGACCTAAGTTATAGTTGTTTCACTTCTTCTTCCACAGATAGCCTTGTACACTGCCCTGGATTGATAGATTCTTTGAGAATTAATGATGGTATAATGACTACGCATCAGGTTGCTTTTTGGAAGGCCAAATGGAATGGAGGCACTAGGATGCTTTGGTGAGTTCGAAGGATTTGGAGGAAAACTATCTGTTGAGCTATCGAAAGTTAGGCCTTGCTCGTCAATAGCAGCCTCTTACGAGGATGTCCTACGTAAGAGATATTCAGGGGTAACTAACCTAGAGCGTTCCCCAGAGGTGTTAATGTCAAGCTCAAATAAATCGGTCTCCTCGCCTCTATTCCTAACTCTCCATCTTGTTTGCATGAAGGCACAGGCTTTAGTACTAGTATTTACGACTTGAAGATTCTCGGGTAAAACAGAGTCGCCAGATGCTAAGAGTCTCTTAGTAATGAGAGCATAGATTCTTTTTTGAAGACTATTTATGCATTGTTATCCTTAAGGAGATTTTTTGTGAATGCATAATTTTTGGTTTGAGACAGTGGAAGCTTTGTGCACTAGGATTGATATTTGTGAGTCTTGCTACTTGCATTGAGATGGTGAAACCCTTAGTTGGTTGTTTTGATATTAATGGTTGAGTTGCTTCCATAGAGGTTGTTTTGATCAAGTTGATGCTTTACTTGATACATGATTTGGGCTTACTCCATTGAGATGATTTGAGCAAGTTATTCTTTGCATTTGGTGAAATTGTGTTGGTGGCTATTTTGTTCAAATATCCTTGGAGGGAAAAGGATTTCTACTTGTTTCCTTTTCTTGTGATGATTGGTTGAATGCTTCAAGGTTGATGTTGAGTTGAGATTGATATTGGGAGTTAAGTATAGAACATATTGAGTCTGTAACAATTCTTTTTATGTTTCTATGAGATTTGAGATTGAGATTGGGAGTTTAGTATAGAACATATTGAGTCTCTAACAATTCTCTTTATGCTTCTATGAGGTTGATGAATCACATTGGGTCTCTAAAAATTCCCTTTGTGGGTTCATGCTAAGCAAGTTTTTCTTGGTGAGCTTGCTGAGGTTTTGGACAGGTTTTGGTGGGGACTTGTGAGCAAGATTTTGGACAGGTTTTGATGGGGACTTGTGAGCAGGTTTTTGGACAGGTCCTAGCAGAGGACTTGTGAGCTGAGTTTGTTAGTTCTATCAGAGAACTTGAGGACAGAGAGCATTTATTCTTTGAGAAGAACCTAAGGACAGTTGGCAAGTCTTTGAGAAGGCTTATATGCAGAGGATTGATTTGTTTAAGAGTTGGATAGATCTGACATACAAAGGAAGACTTGTACTAGACCGACTGACTGTGTTTGGTATAGGTTGCTAAGCTGCTATGGACGTGATCATCGAAGGTAGAGGTCTCTTAGGATAAGAATTGAGGACAAGAGGTCTTCGATGGAAAGGAGTTCCACATGCTGGCAAGAGGTAGAGGCAGTTGATCTTCTGAGGGATCATTTCTATAGTAGAGGGGAAGGTATCTCCTTTGAGCAGAGGCTCATAAATTCAGATAGAGGGGAAGGTATCTCCTTTGAGCAGAGGCTCATAAATTTAGATTGGGGGAAGGTATCTCCTTTGGGTCAAGGCTCATAAACATTGTAATTGGGAAGGTTTTCCAAAGAACTTTGAGATAACTTTTAGAGAAAAGTTTTGTGGACGTAGCCCAGGATTTTTGGGTGAACCACATTAAAATTGGTGTCACTTTGTGGATGATATTGTGCATTGTTTTGATATTGCTTTGGGTATATTGCTTTACTATTTTGAAGTATAAAGGAAAAAGTAAAAAGAGGTCTTATACTATTCACCCCCTCTCTCAGTATAAGCTTGTGTTCTTCAATTGGTATCAGATCCGGTGCCTTCGAAAAGTTTAACATCTTGAAGGAAAAGCTAGTAAAGAACACAATGGATTACTTAAGTGGCAATGCATCACCTATTCTTGATGGATCAGATTTTGGTCTTTGGAGTGCAAGGATGAAGGTTCATCTAATTGCACTTGGGAATGAGGTTTGGGAAGTGATTGAAGATGAGTACACTATTCTTGAACATGGTCCTTATACTAAAGAAGAAAGGCTCCTTCGTCACAGCAATTCAAAAGCAATGAATGAAATCCTGAAAGGCTTACAGAAAGCAGATATCACCAAAGTGATTCACTGCAAGACAGCTAGTGAAATGTGGAATCAGTTGAAGGTGGTTCATATAGGTGATACAAATGTCAGAAATGCCAAGTTGAGACACTTCAAAGGTATGTTTGAACAACTCAAAATGAATGATGATGAAAATATTAGTAACTACATGCTTCGTATGGATGAGGTTGTTAACTCCATAAAAGACCTAGGTCTTGAGCTTGCTGAAAATGATGTTTGTGATAAGATTTTAAGATCTCTTCCTAATAGATTTAGTGAAAAGATTTCTGATATTGAGGAAGCTAAATATTTGGACAAGTTGAAAAAGGATGAGCTCCATAGTATACTTGCAGCATTTGAATTGAGAACTCAAGTGAAGGTTGATATCAAGAAAGAGGCAGCTTTCAAGGCTACCAAGGAATCCAAGGGTAAACAACTTCAAGATAGTGATGAGTCTTCTAGTGATGAAGAGGCATATTATAGCAAGAAAGGCAATTTCTCTAGAAAGCACAAAAGTATGAAAAATGTAAGATGTTTCAATTGTGAAAAGTTTGGTCATTATGCTACTGACTGTATTGTTTCCAAGGATGAAAGTGATGAAGATAAATAGGATTGTAAGAGCAAGGATTCTGAAAGGCATAGGCATCAAAGGAAGAATAAATATGAGCAAAGCAATCAAGGAAAGAGGTACTCTCACAAACACAAGAAGAGCTTCTACCTAGACAAGGCAAGTAAGTGTTCTAGTAGTGATAGTGAAAGTTCTTCAAGTGATGATGAAAATGAGATGTTGTTCATATCAAAAAAAGAGGAAGAACCGAAACATAGATTCATTATCATGAAATGTCTTAGATGTGGAATTTTTGGTCACCTTGAGGATGATTGCACAAATAATGATTTGATTTCTAGTATGTATGAGGATGCTTCAAAAAACTATAAGGAAGATGCTTGTATGGTCTTTGAAAAAGGTAGCACCTCTAGTGATAAGAAATCTGAAAATGGCTTTGAGGATTCAAAAAGCAATCAAATAAAGGATCTTGAAAGTGAACTTATTAATGCTCTTAGTGCTTTGAAAAAGGAAAGAAAGAAGAATGCTAGACTCAAGGATAAGTTAGATGAATGTTGTATGGAGAGAGATGAGCTTATAGAAAGTCTTGACTTCTCTATAGATAAGACACAAGAACTCAAGGATGAGTTAGAGTCTAAGGTTCTTGAGTTTAGTGAGTTAGAACAGAAAATTGCTTCTTTGAAATAGGAAACTAAAGAGTACAAGGATAAGCTTTACAGGTTTCAAGATAGCTCCAAAAAGGTTAAGTCACTCATCAAAAGTCAAAGAAAGACAACAGATAAAATAGGCCTTGGTTTTGTTAAGTCTCATAAGGAACAAGCTGGAGAGTCTAGTAAGAGACTCCAAAAGGAAGAGAGTTCTGATGAGGAAAGTATTTCAGATCATGAGTCCTTGAATGATAGATGCGCAAAAATAGAAAACATAATTTAGAATGAGAAGAAGTTTTTAGGACCCAAGAGGTCAAATAAAGGAAAATTTCAAGGCAAATGTTTTGCGTGTCACAGGTTTGGTCACATGGCTTCACATTGCATGGCTCAAGTGAAGAAGTTAAATGATAGTTTTAGAAGTGCTAGTTACTTTCAAGGGTATTGCTACTCTTGTCAATAGTTTGGGCACAAGGCAGTTTATTGCAAGGCAAATAATAGGAACAGGTTTGATCAGAACAGGTTTGGTCAGAACAGGTTTGGTTAGAACAAGTTTAGTCAGAACAGGTGGATTCAAAGAATAGGTATGCCTAAAATAAATAACATTGTTACTTTTTATAAGTGCAATAATGAAGGTCACACAGCTAGACAGTGTAGAGCTGAACTTCCAAGGTATAGGAATAGGAACAGTGGTATGAACAGGTCCAAGGATCAAGGCATGGATAAGAACAAGGATGAGAACAAGAACAAGAACAGTGACAAGAACAAGAATATGGACAAAGAGTTCAAGATAAGGCCCAGCAAGAAAGTTATAGACACTGATGATGATCAATGCCTAATGGGAGTTTTACTCCCACCCTAGAATTAATCACCTCATCAGGAGGTGGGGGAGGGACTAAGCTAAGAGGCTCATTCTTAGTCCCGAGCCCCAAAGGTGACCCTTTGCCATTGATGACAAAGGGGGAGAGATATGAGTAAGGTGGAGAGCTTCAAAGTGAAGAGGAAAGGTTCAAGTCAGGGGGAGCAAAACTTCAAAGGAAGATTCTCAGTTGTGGGCACAGTTGGTCAGTTGTTAGCACAGTTGGTTTTAGTTTTGGCTCTTGAGAAGTGTTTTTAGTAAAGGTTTGCCATCAATGACAAAGGGGGATATTGTTGGAAATTTTAGGTACTTTTGGTACATTGCATTTACTCAAGTGTATAAGTTTTCATTGATGTCAAGAAGCTTTTGAAGGAATTTGATTTGATGTCAAAAGAATCTAAGTTCAAGGAAGGGTTTTTGTGAAAACCAAGGTAGACAAAATAAAAGGTTTTATTTAAAACCATGGACAACAGATTTGAAATGGGTTTTTCTTAAAATCCAAGTTGGCTTTTTGTTTCATTGAAAAAGGTGCCCCGGTGATGGAGATATTTAATTTTAAATATTTAGTTTAAATTTTATTTATTTAAAATTAAAATTAAAATTTTAAAATTAAATTAAAATATTTTCCACCGACGAAAATCATGCTAAAAAGGGCCGACGCTTTTATTAAAACATATACCTTATATATAAAGGAAGCAAATCAAATGTTGGTGTTTGAGCCATTGTTTTAATATTTGAAAATGCTAATGATGCGATTGGAAATTTGATATGACATTGGAAGGTGCAGTTAAAGAAGGGACGATCAATATCGTTTTTCGAGCAAGTATAGAGCATGTGATTCAAAATTTTCAGCGACGTGGCAGTAAGTGAGGGTTACATAATTTACAAAAGGATAAAAAGAAAATAATTCTGCTATTCGTGTTTTTCATTTCCATCCGATAGTGTGGAGGAGTCGGTTGCTTGTTCGAATGAAGGTGCTGTGATCTGGGAGGTCCTAAGGTCTAGTCACAATTGCGTTAATTTTTTATTTTTGGAAGAGGACGAAGGAGTTAAATAGGTTTTTTTCCATTGTATTCTCATCCAAGTGGATAGCGTAGGTGGTCGCGGACAGTTTTGAGTTGATGAAGGTTGGAGGGTCAAAACCCATCCGCACCAATGTTTTATTTTCAAAGTTTGTTGTGGTTGTGGCAGATGTATGAGACCCCTTCATCATCAAGAAAAAGGTATGAGCACATTCTTCTTATGAGTATGATTGGTGTATGTTTTCTAAAATAAGGTTGGAGTGAAAAGGTATTCTACTAGGTATCCTAATGGCTAGGTGTAAATCCTATTTTCTGGTTTGTTGAAGACTACTTATGCATTGTTATCCTTAAGGAGAGTTTTTGGTGAATGCATAATTTTTGGTTTGAGATAGTGGAAGCTTTGTGCACTAGGGTTGATATTTGTGAGTCTTGCTACTTGCATTGAGATGGTGAAACCCTTAGTTGGCTGTTTTGATATTAATGGTTGAGTTGCTTCCATAGATGTTGTTTTGATCAAGTTAGTGCTTTACTTGATACATGATTTGGGCTTACTCCATTGAGTTGATTTGAGCAAGTTATTCTTTGCATTTGGTGAAATTGTGTTGGTAGCTGTTTTGTTCAAATATCCTTGGAGGGAAAATGATTTCTACTTGTTTCCTTTTCTTGTGATGATTGGTTGAATGCTTCAAGGTGGATGTTGATTTGAGATTGATATTGGGAGTTAAGTATAGAACATATTGAGTCTCTAACAATTCTCTTTATGTTTCTATGAGATTTGATATTGAGATTGGGAGTTAAGTATAGAACATATTGAGTCTCTAACAATTCTCTTTATGCTTCTATGAGGTTTATGAATCACATTGGGTCTCTAACAATTCTCTTTGTGGGTTCATGCTAAGCAAGTTTTTCTTGGTGAGCTTGTTGAGGTTTTGGACAGGTTTCGGTGGGGACTTGTGAGCAGGTTTTTGGACAGGTTTCGGTGGGGACTTGTGAGCAGGTTTTTGGACAGGTCCTAGCAGAGGACTTGTGAGCTGAGTTTGTTAGTTCTATCAAATAACTTGAGGATAGAGAGCATTCATTCTTTTAGAATAACCTGAGGACAGTTGGCAAGTCTTTGAGAAGGCTTGCATGTAGAGGATTGATTTGTTCAAGAGTTGGACAGATCTGACAGACAGAAGATGACTTGTACTAGACCGAATGACTGTGTTTGGTACAAGTTTCTAAGCTACTGTAGACATGATCATAGAAGGCAGAGGTCTCTTAGGCTAAGCATTGAGGATAGGAGGTCTTCGGTGGAAAGGAGTTCCACATGTTGGCAAGAGGTAGAGGCAGTTGATCTTTTGAGGGATCATTTCCAGAGCAGAGGGGAAGGTATCTCCTTTGAGCAGAGGCTCATAAATTCAGATAGAGGGGAAGGTATCTCCTTTGAGCAGAGGCTCATAAATTCATATTGGGGGAAGGTATCTCCTTTGGGACGAGGCTCATAAACATTGTAATTGGGAAGGTTTCCCAAAGAACTTTGAGATAACTTTTAGAGAAATTTTTTGTGGACATAGCCCACGCTTTCTGGGTGAACCACGTTAAAATTGGTGTCACTTTGTGGATGATATTGTGCATTGTTTTGATATTGCTTTGGGTATATTGCTTTACTGTTTTGAATTATAAAGGAAAAAGTAAAAAGAGGTCTTATACTGTTCACCCCCCCTCTCTCAGTATAAGCTTGTGTTCTTCAAGTTGCATGCTTTTCACCTTTGTTCTCCTAAAAATTTTGAATTTCTCCTTATTTGGTTTACCAAATTGCTAAAATTAACCCTTTATTTAAACTGATATCAAAACCTAACCATTCAAATTTTAAAATTATGCCACTTTGCATGTCTTTTCATCTTAACATCTCATCACTTTCCCCATGCAATTTTATATTTTCTCACTCTTTTTATATAACACATCATTCCACACATGCAAACATTAAATGTTATGGTTGAAAATCATACATCTATACCTAAAATCATACATTTTTCTATCTAAATCATACAACATGCTTCCTTGTATAATTTTGCATATCCTTTTTCTATTTTTTTGTACAATCTCACACTTATGCTTTTTTTGGCTTTAAAATTGACTTCTATGATCTATTACTTAGAGAATTTTTTCCATTTTCTCTCTCTTGAAGAGGTCATCATTTCTAGTTCTCAATCCACTTCCTTCTTAATTACAATCTAAGGGATTTTCACAACTAAGGTATTTTATTTTATTTTATTTTATTTTCATTTCCTAACCTATTTACACTTTACATCATGGGAATCGCATAACGACATTCACTTGTACGATCCCATATGATTCTTCTCTTAGAGGTTCAACCATGACATTCCAAGTGATTGTTTCATCTGGTGCCACTTGATCTCTAAGTGATTCATCTCCACTTGTGATGTTATCAATTTCCCTGGCATTCCACTAGCATGTGTATAGTTTGGGATTGTACAATTGCAAATTGGAGTATCTTCTCTTGGTGTCCCTTCCTCTTGTCATATGGGTGATTGATCCCTTGGTAGCGGTGTCCTTACTACTCTACTATAATTCAAGATACTTCTCCACCTATCTCCTTGGATCAATTTTGGCTCCAAAATTGGTGATCAAATCCTTTGTTGTCCCTGGTTTCTTTCATTTGCAAAATGAACTTTTCCTCTACCAACAAGACCTCTACCATACGAGTGTCTTCCCCATCCTATTCCTATTTACATCGAACTTCTTTGCACTAATGGTGATTCCTCCCTTCCTTGTATTAATACTTTGCCACCTACAACTCTTTGAGGTCCTCATCGGATTAGTGGTGGTCATCCCAATGGATACTGCCCTATAGGATTTGGTAATATCCCTCTTATCCTTGGTATACCTAGTAGATTCCTTGTCTAGTTCAAACATGTTAAGGGTGCATCTCCCAACCATATAGGAGTAGGGGATCAAAACATTCATTGTCCTCTTTCTCCTCTAACTATAACATCACCTTGTCCTTATGCATTCCATGGTCGAATACCTCCTTCCATTATTGGTTGAAGCCTTAAGGTTCCTTGTCTATTCCTTCCTCCCGTTGCTTTGTTATCAGAAGTTATCTCTACCAACTCAATGTTGGCTAGTGGACTTCGACTTTATCTTACACTTGGTGATAATTATCACAGTACTCAGATTCTATGATTTGCATGTACTAAGTGACGTCTCTATATTATTCCCTCGAAGCATCTTTTTGTAGATGAGGTTGGTAGGATTTCTCTATATGCATCAAAAAAATCTATCAAATAACTTGAGTCATTCTTATTATCTTCTCTATTTTGTGACCAATATACTAGTAAATTCATCAATCTCTCCAATCTCCTCACTTCTCTCATTTGTCTTCTCAATTATCGATAGGCTATTGTATATTCTTGCAGATCAAGGTTGGTTTGACACTCTTGTGATCTCCCTAGTTGTTGATGTGTTGTTGTACATGTTAGATAATCATGATTATCTAGAGGATTCTAGGGTCTCCCTAAGAAATCATCATCATCACTAATTTATATGCTAGTTTCCCATACTAGCTAAGGTATTCCTTCATCATTGGAGTCACTTAAATCCACTCGTGCATTACCTTGTGATTCAAGTGATGTATTTGCTTCCTCAATGTCTCGCTAAAACATCTCTACATCTTCATTCAACATTGGTGGATCACTTCGTGGTACTTGTGAACTTGTGCTTGCACCATCATTTCTTATACCACTCCTTGGAGTTAGCCCCTCGTTATCTGTAACTTCCCCTTATAGTTCCTATAGCCTAGCTATACTTTGTTCATATAGACTTTGTATTGTGTTATCTAATTCCTGGATGGTTTGTTCTCTAAACCTTGCATTATGACCTTGTAACGTCTGATATTCCTCCTGTAGTTGGTGTGTCTATAGTTGCATTATCTACTATAATTGCTATATCTAAGCTAATAGATTAATTCCAGCCAATTCTTCATCAATGGTATCATTATTATTCTCTTTTAGAACTTCCATTGCAAAAGTATCCACTCTATCCTCATATTGTACTATTAACCATATCCTTCTTTGTCCTTCAGCTTGTAGGGGTAATTCTCTATGATCCACCTAGGGATACATTATATTATTAATATTTGGGGTGCTTATTCTTACCTTCCTCTATTTATAGGTAACAATACTATCTCTTGATGTCCTCTTTCATTTGGTGGAATCCACTCTTCTTCTTCCTTTGCTACTCATTCGATCCCATCTATAAATTTAACATGTACTCGCAATCCTTTTATTTATCCATGTCAAGGTGTCAACTCCTATTATTCTATGGTTGGTATTGTCTCTTCCCCTTCTACAAATAAGTGTGTGAATCCCATGTTAGGATCTTCTTGTGATGGGCCTTGCTCACCTTGAGTCCTTCGTTGAGCTTCTGCTCATCTTCTTCCTTCAATATCTTCTGAAGAAATAAATAATTATTGTAATTTGTAAGGCTTCAAGTTTGAGCCATTCACAATGTCGGTTACCTCAGTCCCATTAAATTTTTACAACTTGATGACTCCATTATTCATTACTTATACCACTTTGTAGGGACCAAGCCATAAAATCTTCAACTTATCGATCTTGATTTCTTGCTTTCCACTAAACTTTACAACCAAGTCACCCAGACTAAGTTCTAACTTCCTCAAGTGTTTGTCATGCCATAGTTTACCATGACTCTTCTTTCATCCAATTTTATTAGTGTTGTTAGTTGCTCTTCCAAACTTTCATGATCACCCAAGAGATGCTCCATCGCGACTCTCAAAAATGGTATCAAGAATTCAATTGGCACCATTGCCTCTTGTCCATACATTATCTGGAAAGGTGTATGCTCCATTTTTAGTTTAAAATTTGTTTGGTATACCCACAAAATATATGGTAACCTTTATGTAGCACCCTAAAATTGGTGCAGTAAAACCTTAATAATTACAATTACTCTAGTAAATATTCAAATTCAAATTTCAACCTCCAAAACCGCTCCCAAACCATCGTTTAACCCGTTTCCTCCTTTCTTGTGCCATTTTTAGAGTTTGTTTTGTCCATTTGATGATATTGTATCCGATAAGATTATATCGCCTCAGATCGGACGATTTCGTCTGGCGTAGGACGTCCAGACGATCTCGTCCCAAACTGATTTGTGCATAGTTGGACTTTGTTCCAACGACGTCTCTAATCCGGGCAGAAGCATGTCTGCACCATTAGAGACCTCCCCCATTGGAGATCTCCCAAATAGGGATGATATCCAACCTCCTAACCTCCCTCTTAAGCCTATTTAATCCTAGGCCCTCCCCCTTGGCATTCCCCTGGCTGAAATTCCCTATAACTCGAATTCTACACGCACTAGACCATCTTAAAACATTGTTTGCATTCACATTTTTTCAAGTTTGTTTGCAGGAACTTCATTGTTTTTCAGCCGGAGCAAGCTCAGTTCGTCTCAGACGATCTCATACAATCTCGGACGATCTCGACCCAGTTCGAGACGATTTCGACTGCAGTTCACATTGGGGGCAATCAGTGCCCAAAGTTTGCATTTCTTCATCTTTTTTCTACTATATTATTATGCATTTAGTTAATTCTATGGTTATTCTTTATTATTATGCATCTTGGATTTCACCCATGTAGCTTTAATGCATAATACAAGCATAAATTGTCATTAGATCGTTATAATGCATTCGTGTTTTTGCTTATTATCATCATTTTAATGTTCTTACTATCATTTTACATCATTACCCTCTGTTATCATAGTTGCATTCCCTGTATTTTGCATCTATTTTTCTGTTTGCAAGTCTCTGACGAATTCGTCAGATCTTAGACGATCTTGTTAGATAGGAGACGATCCTATCGAATTTTAGACGATCCTGACTGCTTCAAAAATCAAAAACTCCATCAGACATCCAGATTAGGTATGGGTCTTTAATCCATCTTGTTCTTTTTGTTTTTCTGTTCAAATCTATTTCTGTCTTCATTTAAATTTGCATTTCATATAGAATAGCTTAGATGCATTTTTGCCAAACCTAGGACTTGGATGATTAAATCTAAAACGGAACACATAAAACACATTCCCAACCTAGGCATGGAAACTACCATTCAAACGTTTCCTGGTGAACCCACCATCCATCGAAAAATCACCATAATACACCTCCACCGAGAGGCGGGACCTTCGCAAAGCCTCTCAGTCTGAGGTACCGCGTCGTCCTTTTCACATCCCCCTTCCAGGAATGGTTCCTATAGCCTGAAGGTAAGGGTGTGAAAAATTTGGAGCGATACACTTTCCTCTCAATCTACTCCTATTCCATAGGATTTATACAAAGTAGATACTAGGACTTTATTTGTTGTGTCCACCCACCCATTTGCTCTAGGATAGTACAGATTGGACAATGAATGCAAAATCCTGAATTCCATTATCAACATCTTGATGATTTCATTGACAAAGTTTCATTCTTGATCATTCGTTATTTGTAGTAGAATGTCAAATATTGTAATTACATGCTCAAAGAATCTTGCTGTACTTTTAGATGATTTGGTAGGTAATGATCTTACTTTGACTCACTTCATCAAGTATTCTATTGCTACCACAATGTACTTGCACTTCCTTCTTCGAGAAGTTTTCAATGGTCTAACAAAGTCCAATCCCCATATTTCAAATAGTTCATAGGGTTTTGATGGATGCAATTGCATAAAGTCCCTCTTTACTAGCTTTCCTATCCTTTGAAAAGTATCACATGCTTTCACGTATTCTTTTGCATCATTATACAATGTGGGCCACCAAAATTGTGCTAGTAATATTTTCCTAGCGATTGCATTTGGTCTCATGTTCCATCCTACTACGCCTTCATGTGCTTCTTTAAATATCGCTTTGAATTCATCCTCCATCACACATCTTCGCAAGTTACCATAACCTCGTATTTTATACAATAATCCTGCTAACATTTGGAAGGATGTTGACTTAATAATCACTTTATTTTTCTTGGTGGCCATCATTTCTTGTGGAAAATATCTTATGGAAAGGTACTAGCCAATCAAATTGTACCACGATGGAACAACATTGATGGAAAATAACTACATATCAGGGAATTCATATGAAATCCATGTTCCTATAGGCTCTCCTGATCGTATCTAGGATAGATGGTCTACAATTATATGCTTCTTACTAGGTCTTTCTACTACTTGGAATACGAATTCATGTAGGGTGATGAGCCACTTGTTGACCCATCCTTGTATCATTGGTTTTTTATCAAGTACAAAAAGGCTTGGTGATCTACATAAAATTCAAAGTGATTCACTAGTAGGTAATGCCTAAACTTTTGGACTGTATATACCATTCCCAAAGCTTCTCTTTCTATTGTATTGTAGTTTCTCTCTGCCCTTGAAAATAGGTGACTAGAAAAAAAAAGGTTGATCTAGCCTGAATTGTCTTTGTGCCAAAGCACATCTAATTGCAAAATTCAAAGCATCAATATGGACATGGAATTCCTTATCCTAATTTGGGAACACCAAAATTGGGCTACTGACAAGCTTGGCCTTCAACTCCTCAAAGGCTACTTGGTGCTTCTTTATCCATATGAAAGGAACATTCTTCTTTGTCAATAAATCCAATGGGTAGGATACATGTGCATAATTCCTGATAAACCTTCAATAATATCCCATCAATACAAGGAATTTTTTAAGTGAACTCAAATCATATGGTTCTTCCATGTGCAAAATTATACAGATCTTATCAAGATCTATTTTTAATCCTTCACTGCACACTATGTGTCCTAACAATTTTCCATATGGCACCATCAGGTAACATTTCCTAGGGTAAAATGATATTTGTGCATTTTTGCACCTACTCATACATTTACTGAGGGCAAGAAGATACTCCTTAATCTTCCCATAAATGGACCAGTCATCCAAAAATGCTTTGAAGTTCCCTGTTGACAACTAATCAAATATATATAGTATGATTCACTGAAATGTAACTAGGAAATTACAAATATCAAATAACATTTGATTGTATTCATAGATGTCATTCTTCACAATAAATTTGGTCTTTGTCTTATCCTCCTTGATTATGCTTATTTGATTGTAACCCAAAAATCCATCCAAAAATGAATAGATCTCATGTCTTGCAACTTTCTCTAGGATGGAATATGTGAAGGAAATAGGGAAGGGGTCCTCAATAGTCATTGTTTTTAGACTCCTAAAGTCCACACATATTCTAATTTTATCCATTTCCTTTTTCAATGTGACCACTATAGGCGATATCCACTCACTAGTCGTAACCCTGAAGATGATTCCTACCTCCAACATCTTCTCTATCTATGCATTGACTAATGCAACATATTTTGGATTTATTCTATACGGTCTCCTCCTTACTAGTTGTGCTCCAAGTATTAGTGTAATCTTATGGACACATAACTTAGGTGGTACTCCCTTCAAATCCTTGTATGTCCATTCAAATACATCCTTATATTCCAAGAATATCTTAAAAGCTATCACTTTCAATACAGGGTTCCAATCATCACCATAGTGAATCATCCTAGGTTCATCCTTCATCCCTAGATTGATGTCCACTATTTGAGGTCCTTCATATTTAGTATTCTATGGCTCACTTGCTACTTTCTCCACATTATTTGAGTGTGCCACTATTGCATCAATTTATGTATCTCCTACTGTATATTCTACATTTTATTTTGGAAATATTTATTTCTCTTTCACTTCCTTCTTAGGTTCTCGGTTGACTTTGGTTTCATCTTGTTTTTTCTTGATCTCCTCTGAGTCAATACATAGGTATTTGGGCTGAATAATTTCATACTCTTCCATTTTTCAATAAAGAATTTCACTATCAGATCTAGCTTCATATTCACTATATTCATATAGGTATAGCATTCCTTCTCCATATGGTTCATATCCTTCATTTCCTGAGGAATTTTTTGATTCGTCAATCATGGCTACATCCTCACTGACATTTTGATTAGTCAAATTAATCATATATTTGTGTTGTCCCTTCTTTAAAGTGATATGATTATTTTCTCAATTTTTATTAACTTTGGCTACACATAGCCATCCTTTCCCAATAGAGCATAGTATGTAGGCTTCTGCATAGTAATCACAATGAAATCCAAGACAAAGTCTTGGTTAGCTATCACAACTTGTGCAATCAAGACTCCCTTTGTATTTATACCATACTAATAAGCACCATATAATTGAAAGCTAGGTGCCCATAGAGATGGAGTCCCCATTTATAACCAAGTCCTTTTAGGTAGCACATTGACATTGGATCCTCTGTCCACAATAACTTGTGTTAATTTGTGCTTTACAATATCTATATGAACTAATGCAGGTCTCTTTCCCACATTGATCATCAATATGGTAGGGTTCATGAATTGGTATTATTTTTTCTTTTCCTGAAATGGTTGACTTTGCACTTCCATCACCTTATGAGATTGTATCTCTTCCACCATCATTTTTTGTAATTATGGGATAGCTTCCATTAGGTTAGCCACTTTGATCTCTAATGTTGTATCCAAAACTTGTGCTGCTAGACTCTGCACGATTGCCTTTGTTGGACATTTTGAGGAATAAAATTGTCATTGATGTCAAAAGCATTGTTGAGTAATATTCATCATCTTTGAGAACATTAGGAAAGCTCAGATAATGAATATCCAATAAGGAGAAGTCAAATTAAATAATAATATTTTATTATTATTTTCGGCACTAAGATCAAGTTAAAGGAGATCAAGGACAAAGTTGAAAAGACCCACATGTTGATTTAAATTAAAATATTTTAATCCTTGATTAAAATTTTAATTTAAATATTGATAAGTGCTAAGGTTAATTTAAATATTTATTTAATATTTAAAATTAACTTTTATACAAATCTAATTTAAATTAAATTATTTTAATTATTGATTAAAACTATAATTTATTAATGTTGGGTGCTAAAGTTAAGTTAAATATTTATTTAATATTTAATTCTAACTTTCCAAAGCAAATTCGAATTGGAAATTCGAAATGTGCCGACGTTGAAGAAAGTAAAACCCTATGTATAAATATGCCAAAATATTGGCATTTGAAATTATCCATGTGACTTGTGTTGGCTCATGAAAAGAGAAGGAAAAATTGCATGTGCAAATCAAGCAAGAGAAAGAGATAAAGTTTGGCATCCTCCAAAAACAACATGAAGGGCTTGTAGCTCAATTGGCAACCAAGGGCTATGGAAGACATTGTTGTGGAAGTTGAGGTAGGTTTGAAAATTGCACACATGATTTTTGGGAAGAATGACAATCGTTTTATTTGTGTGCCAACGAGGGAGAAAAATAAAGGTACCCAAGTGTCATTTTGATCTTGTGGAGACACACAACCCAAACAGTGGGTGCTAGCACTGCAAAGACGCTTAGGGAAGAACCAACGTGGGTTCAAATCCCACCAAAGCATTTTGAGTGCATTGAGGTATGTGATTTGATTTGGTTGTCTTGGCCTGTGAAAAGTTAAAGGGAAAATAATATTTTTATTTTTCTAAAGTAATTTTTAATTAAATTTCTTTGCATGTTATTTGGAATGTAGATTGTTTAGGGGAGTTAAAAGGAAGTACAAAGCTTTAATTTCTGAATTGGACTTTTAGAGGCTAGGGAGTTATAAGGAAGGTTGAATTTTATATTTTAAAATTGAAGAAAGTTGAATATTATTTATTTCAAGTTGAATATTATAAGGAGTAATTAAGTGCTAACTTGTGTATTGAAGAAAATTTTTGAAGAAGAGTTAGAATGATATTTTTATCATCTAACCTTAGTTTTTGGTAAAAGAAGTGGTTATACTTGAGACAGGTTTTAAAGACTATTCTTCATCAAGAAAAAGGTATGGGTACATTATTCATTGGCTTAAATAATTGATTGATTGAGTTTTTCTGAAAACAAGTTTGGAGTGAAAAGGAATTGGTTAAGTTTTCCTTTGTGAGTTTTGGTTGACACTTATTGATGAAGGTTTTTTTTAAGGAGTGTTAATTCTAAGAGATCTTGTTTTATTAGCATTGTTGAGAGTGTTTTTTCTTGAAAGAGAGTTGATGCTAAGAGATCTTGTTTGATTAGAATTATTGAGAGTGGTTTTATGGAAAGAGAGTTGATGCTAAGAGATCTTGTTTGATAAGCATTGTTGGACATTATTGAGTGATGATTTGTTGAGAGATCATTAGTATCATTGTTATGTGAGATTGGTTGATAAGCATTGTTGGAAACATTTTGAGTTAGTGTTCATATTATTGGACTAGGGATTGTAATCAAGGATTGTTTCATTGAGTGATTGGTTGAGTAGATTTGGTTGAGCCTAGTCAAGTGGATGTGTGAAGTGATAGCTCAAGTTCTATAAAACAAATTATTCTACATTTTGAATTGATTTGAGAAAGAGATTGAGAGTTGATGAGTCTCTAACAATTCTCTATATATTTCTATGATAAAAGAGTGATTGAAAGTGATTGTGTATTGAGGTGAATGTGAAGCATATTGAGCTTTTAATAATTCTCTATATGTTCTAAGAGAGTGATTGAAAATGATTGAGCATTATGATGTGTGTGAGAATATTGAGTCTCTAACAATTCTCCTTATGTTTCTATGAGATTGGACAAGTTCTAGTGTGGAATTTTTGAGCATATTTGAGGTGTCTTTGAGAAGACTTATGGATATATTTGTGTAAGATTTTGTGAAAGATTATAATAAATATTGAGAGCAGATTTGGATAAGTTCTAGTGAGGACTTATTGAGCAGATTCTACAAGTTCTAAAGAGGACTTGTGGATATATTTGTGTGAGATTTTATGGAATCTTACAAGACCGATTTGAGATAAGTCTTTGAGAAGACTTGAGAGCAGAGTTGATTGATTAGTTTTTCAAAACTTGAGTAAAGGTTTGGGACAGATCCAATAGAGTTGAGTTGAGATTGAGTCAAGCTTTGTGTTAAGGCTTGAGGATAGATATTGAGAAAATATTTATGTTAGATTGAATGATTGTGTTTAGTGTAGATCAGAGGACAAAGTTTGAGGATATATTTGTGCTAGACCGAAGGACTATATTTAGTTTAGATTAGAGGATAGAGATTAAGGATATATTTGTGCTATACTGAAGGATTGTTTTTAGTGCAAAGGATAGAGATTAAGGATAGATTTGTGCTAGATCTAAGGATTGTGTTTAGTGCACATTTGATATAGATATTTGAAGGTGACAGAGTATAGAGGACAATAGTATCAAGTGGATAGATATCCATTAGCCAAGGTAGTGAGGACAAGAGTCTTCATTGGATAGATATCCATTAGCCAGAGTAGTGAGGGCAAAATTTTTTCTATAAGATCATTAGTAAGAGCTAAGGAGAAATGAGTTATCCTATGGATAGATATCCACAAACTTAATTAGGGTATTGGTGTCTCCTTTGGATAGATATCCATAAATATTGTAATAGGGAAAGGATTCCCAAGAGATTTATTGAAAAAAATTTAGTGAAATATTTTGTCCATGGAGTAGCCCACATTGGGAGAACCATGTTAAATTAGTGTCTCTATTGTGTGTGATGATGTATGCATTTCTTTGGTTATTCTATTGATATTGCCATAGATTATATTGGATAATACTATTTGGGAAAAAAAGTAAATAGTGGTCTTATACTGTTCACCCCCCCTCTTAGTCTAAGCCTACGTTCTTAAATTGGTATTAGAGTTGGTTCCTTCGGAAAAGGTTTAACAGCTTGAAGGAAGATCTTACAAGAACACAAATGGCAAAGAAATGCAAAAGTAGAACCATGATACACAAGAAGAAAATAACATGCATGGTCATAAAAAAAAGGAATATGAAGTTGATTATGTTTTTCTAAGAGGAATAGTGGAAATAGATTCAAAATATAAGTCAAGCAGTAGAGATGAGACTAAGTTAATAAATTTTTGTACCAGATGTAGGAATTAAGGCCACCTTGTAGCTTATTTTTCATAAAATGGTGAAGAATATTTTGTTTGTGGTCAACTTGGCCATGATGCAAGATATTTCCATGGGTTCAACAATAGTGAAGATGAAATAGATCTAAAATGTAACAGGACAATAAAAATATGTATGAAGAAGAAACTCTACTTTGGAAAATAGAAGAAATTAAAGACCAAAGAAAAGAGAAAAATTCAAAAAGATAAAATGAGTAAGTCACTCTTAAATAACTTGTTGAGTTGAAAAGAGAGAACTTGGAATTAAAGGCTCAAATACAAGAGGATAAGAAATGTAAGATAAATCTTCTAAAAGATCTCTCTGACTTGATAAGGTTGAAAAGGCAATAAGAGTTGAAAAAGGTATGGTTGAAAAGTCAAAGGTAAAAGAGATAGAATGTGAAAGACTTATTGTTACTATTGAAGAACTAAAAAGGGAGAACTCAAGATTAAGGGTTCAATCTCAAGAATATGAGAAAACAAAAGCAAATTTTCTACGAGATATCATTGACCTTAAGGTTAAGGTTGAAGAGGCAAAAGAAATTGAAGAAGGTATGAATGAAAAGCTAGAGGTACAAGTCTTAGTATGTGAAATACTAGAACTTGAGGTAGTTTTTTTAAGGACAAAAGTTGAAAATTCTAAGGACAAGCTACATAGATGTGAGAAAAGTACCAAAGTTCAAAATTCCTCATTCATCAAAACAGGTCCAGGCATTGAAGCAGGACAAGAAGATCATAAAGCAAAGATAAATAGTTTGGGCAACATCAAGACTCAAGAAGCAAAAAAATGAGAGTCAAGCTCAAGCTTCAAAAAGGAAGAAGATTAAAAAGAAAAGATAAAAAATGTGAGTGATACTTCTAAGGATAAGTTGGACAATATAAAGTTCAACAAGGAAAGGAACAATGCACAAATAAGGAACAAATGGAACAGGAAACATGACAGGGTAGAAGAGACTAAGAGACCAATGGGGTCAAGGTAAGGGTTCTTCAATGGATGATGCTTCTCATATCATAGGTTTGGGCACAAGGCTTCACAGTTAAGGACACATGAAATACATGAAAATGGGAACTTCAAAAACAAATAACTTTTCCACGGGTATTGCTACTCATGTAATCATTTTGGTCACAAGCCAATGAATTTCAGGGTTCATAACAGAAAAGGATATGGCTTCACTAGGAGAAATCCTAAGACAGTTGCACCTCCAAAGAATAATAACATTAAGTTTTATGAGTGCAATAATGATGGACACGTAGCAAAGTGGTGTAGAGCATATTTTCCAGAAACAAGTATGAACAAGAATAGGAATATAAAAAGGGATATGGATATGAACAGGAACAGGAATTGGAACATGGATATGAATAGAAATAAGAATAGGAATTGGAACGGGAATAGGAATATGGATGTAGACATGAATAAGAACATGGAAATGGAAAGGAATAGTCAAAGGAATCAGAAGGATCATATAAGAAGAAAAGAGGATAAATGTAAAGACCAATGCTTGTTGGGAGTAGAGATACTCCCACCCTAGAATTAACCACCTCAAGAGGAGGTGGGGGAGGGGCTAAGCTAAGAGACTCATTCTTAGCCCTAATCCCCAAAGGTGAACCTTTTCATTGATTTCAAATGCGGAGATATTTGAGTAAGGGGGAGATATTTAGCATTTGAGTAAAGAGGAGAGATTTGAAGAGAGTATTAAGCTAGGGGAGCAATGCCCCAGGGGGAGTAGAACAAAGAAAAGGTTAAGTTTTTAGTAAAAATAATTTGGGTTACCATCAATGACAAAGGGAGAGATTGTTGGAAATTTTGAGAATTGTTATTGTAATTGATGTCAAAAGTATTGTTGAGCAATATTTATCATCTTTGAGGACATTAGGAAATCTCAAAGAATGAAGATCCAAGAAGGAGAAGTCAAATTAAATAATAATATTTTATTATTATTTTCGGCACCAAGATCAAGTTAAAGGAGATCAAGGACAAAGTTGAAAAGACCCACATGTTGATTTAAATTAAAATATTTTAATCCCTAATTAAAATTTTAATTTAAATATTGATAAGTGCTAAGGTTAATTTAAATATTTATTTAATATTTAAAATTAACTTTAATACAAATCTAATTTAAATTAAAGTATTTTAATTATTGATTAAAACTTTACTTTATTAATGTTGGGTGCTAAAGTTAAGTTAAATATTTATTTAATATTTAATTCTAACTTTCCAAAGCAAATTCAAATTGGAAATTCAAAATGTTCTGATGTTGAAGAAAGTAAAACCCTATGTATAAATATGCCAAAATATTGGCATTTGAAATTATCCATGTGACTTGTGTTGAATCATGAAAGAAGAAGGAAAATTCACATGTGCAAATCAAGCAAGGGAAAGAGACAAAGTTTGGCATCCTCCAAAATCAACACGAAGGACTTGTAGCTTGGTTGGTAGCCAAGGGCTGCAAAAGATGTTGTTGTGGAAGTTGAGGTAGGTTTGAAACCTACGCATGTGATTTTTGGGAAGGACAAGTGTTTTGTTTGTGTGTCGATCGAGGGGGAAAAGTAAAGGCACCCAAGTGCCTTTTGGCTCTTGTGGAGCCACGTAGCCCAAATGGTGGGCGCTAGCGCTATGAAGACACTTGGGGGAGAACCAACATGGGTTCAAATCCCACCAAAGCCTTTTGAGTGCATTGAGGTATGTGATTTGAGTTGGTTGTCTTGGACTAGGAAGAGTCAAAGGGAAAATAATATTTCTATTTTTCTAAAGTAGTTTTTAATTAAAGTTCTTTGCATGTTATTTGGAGTATAAATTATTTAGGGGAGTTAAAAGGAAGCGCAGAGCTTTAATTTCTTAATTGGAATTTTAGAGGCTAATGAGTTATAAGGAAGGTTGAATTTTATATTTTTAAATTGAAGAATGTTGAATATTATTTATTTCAAGTTGGAGATTATAAGGAGTAATTAAGTGCTAACTTGTGTATTGAATAAAAGTTTTGAAGAAGAGTTAGAATGATATTTTTGTCATCTAACCTTGGTGTTTGGTAAAGGAAGTGGTTATACTTGAGATAGGTTTTAAATACTATTCTTCATCAAGAAAAATGTATGAGCACATTCTTCATTGGCTGAAATAATAGATTGATTGAGTTTTTCTGAAAATATGTTTGGAGTGAAAAGGAATTGGTTAAGTTTTCCTTTGTGAGTTTTTGTTGAGACTTATTGATGAAGTTTTTCCTGAAAGAGTGTTAATTCTAAGAGATTTGTTTTATTAGCATTTTTTAGAGTGGTTTTCTGGAAAGATATTTGATGCTAAGAGATCTTGTTTGATTAGCATTGTTGAGAGTGGTTTTCTGGAAAGAGAGTTGATGCTAAGAGATCTTGTTTGATGAGCATTGTTGGACATTATTGAGTGATGATTTGTTGAGAAATCATGAGTATCATTGTTATGTGAGATTGGTTGATAAGTATTGTTGAAAATTTTTTGAGTGAGTGTTCATATGCTTGGACTAGGGTTTGTAAGCAAGGATTTTTTTATTGAGTGATTGGTTGAGTATATTTGGTTGAGCCTAGTCAAGTGGATGTGTGAAGTGATAGCTCAAGTTCTATAAAACAAATTATTCTATATTCTAAATTGATTTGAGAAAGATATTGAGAGTTGATGAGTGTGAAACATATTGAGTCTCTAACAATTCTCTATATGTTTCTGTGATAAAAGAGTGATTGAAAGTGATTAAGTATTGAGGTGAATGTGAAGCATATTGAATCTCTAACAATTCTCTATATGTTTCTAAGAGAGTGATTGAAAGTGATTGAGCATTATGATGTGTGTATATCATATTGAGTCTCTAAAAATTCTCTTTATTTTTCTATGCGATTGGACAAGTTCTAGTGTGGACTTGTTGAGTAGATTTGAGGTAAGTCTTTGAGAAGACTTGTGGAAAGATTTGTGTAAGCTTACAATACATATTGAGAGTAGATTTGGATAAGTTCTAATGAGGACTTATTGAGCAGATTGGAAAATTTCTAGAGAGGACTTGTGGATAGATTGGTGTGAGCTTTTATGGAAGCTTACAAGGAATATTTGAGACAAGTATTTGAGAAGACTTGAGAGCATAGTTGATTGATTGATTTATTCAAACCTTGAGTTAAAATTTGGGGCATATCTAGTAGACTTGATTTGAGATTGTGTCAAGCTTTGTGTTAAGACTTGAGGATAGAGATTGAGGATAGATTTGAGCTAGATCGAAGGACTATGTTTAGTGCAGATCAAAGGACATAGATTGAGGATATAATTTTTCTAGACTGAAGTACTGTATTTAGTGCAGATCAGAGGATAGATATTGAGGATAAAATTGTGCTAGATCAAAGAACTGTGTTTAGTGCAGAGGATAGATATTGAGGATAAATTTATGCTAGATCTAAGGACTATATTTAGTGCATATTTGATACAAATCTTTGAATGTGATAGAGTATAAAGTATGGTAGTCTCTAGTGGATATATATCCATTATCCAAGGCAGTGAGGATATGACCCTTTAGTGGATAGATATCCATTAGCTAGATTATTGGGGGCGACAGTTCTTCTAAAATATCATCAGTTAGAGCTAAGGAGAAAGGAGTTCTCATATGGATAGAGATCCATGAACTTTATTAGAGGATTGATGTCTCCTTTGGATAGAGATCCATAAACATTTTAATAGGGAAAGGATTCCCAAGAGATTTATTGAGAAAATTTTAGTGAAATATTTTCTCCGTGGAGTAGCCCACATTGGGTGAACTACATTAAATTAGTGTCTCTATTGTGTGTGATGATTTATTCATTAATTTGGTTATTTCTATTGATATTGCCATTGATTATATTAGATAATATTTTTTGGGAAAGAAAAGTAAAAAGTGATCTTATATTGTTCACCCCCTCTTAGTATAAGCTTGTGTTCTTAATCATTCTATTCTAATGGCTTTTTTAGTTTCTTTTCTTCTACTAACTTCACTTGTTTAGCTTTATGTGCTTCATCTTGTAATACTTTCTTTTCTACTTTCTAGTTTTGATTTTATTTTTCTAACTTAGGATACTTATCCTTTTTAGCCTGGTTCCTTGTCATGGCTAAAACTTCTTGGATTTCCTCTTTAACTTGAGGAACCTTAATATTTAAATAATTTACATTTTACAGGTTACTAGAACCCGCCTTCTTGGGGAAATTTGCTTCCTTGTGGTTACCCAGACCACACCACCTACACATGTGTGTAGTGTTCACTTTTTGTGTTTCCTGTCTCTAAGGTGAATGATATTTTTTGTGAAATACCCCCATTATTGTAAATTTTGACATTGTATGATTAGCCTCCCTTCCAAATCATACTACAAATGGCTTTGTCCTCCTTGCTACTTGACCTATTTTGACCCTTCACCTCATCGGCTATTTCTATAACTACCACTTGTTGCTTATTGCCCACTTCTTAGGGTTTTTTGTTTCTCTTCCTGATATTAGATTGTCAGGACCTATGGATGTACTCTTGCATTATACGAACATAGCATCACCTTGTATCCCATCACATTGTAGATATAACAGTAATTATTTCATAGATACTTTACATTTGTATGGCCTTCAGTTTTGCATTTTGTGCACCAAATGGCATTCTTATCAGGCTTGCTTCTTTGTTCTTTCATGATCTAATAGAATTCTTGATGAACTAATTCTATTATTCTTTTTATAGTATCATCTTCTCCACTATCTGAATCATTGTACTTAGGATAAACTAGTATTCCTGTGTATGTCTACTTTGATTGACTTTCAAAATTCTTGCATGCTTTACAACTTCCTCATACATTTTTGATGGTACTGCTTTCATATTTTTCTTATATTTTAGTATAAATCCATCTACAAACCATCGCTTCACCAATACATCTACATTTTATCTACTAACTATTTTAGTTTGTGGTTGTATTATTTTACATCTTCATCAAGTTTTTGCTTTGTCATACAAATTTCAGTAATAATATCTCCATCATCCTTCAAAGGGTGAAATTCTTCAATGATTTTCTCCTTTACTTGATTCTAATTTTGGAAATATACTATATTTTCCCTTTTTAGATACCAATCCATCGCAAATCCTCTCAAGGTAGAAGAAATTAGAGTCATCTAATCATTTGGCTGGTCTACACCATTTTATCTCCAAATGGTTATACAAATTTTGATATATCTTGTGGGGTCTTCCTTACCCTCACTTGTAAAATGTGGACATATCTTCTTGAATTCCTTGTTAGCCATATTCAAAGAATCATCCTCATCACTTGAGGTATCCCATGGAATCTCTATTTGATTCCTCCTTTGGGGTGTTTTACTACACTCATCATCAGAAGTTTTTATCTATGGTATCTTATTCTATCCCACTAGTCATTGACCAAACTCATGTGTGTATTTACTCCATGAATTTCTTCATTGATGTGAGGTAGATGGTCTTGGTCCTTCTTCATAAAACTTCGCACCCTGTTGCCTTGGTGCTTGACTCTAATCCTATACACTCCCTTGCAACACTTCCATCACTTTATTAGGTGTCACCTTCCACTCTTCTTCCTCATGCACTGCTTCTCTATCAAATTTATCCTCTACATTAGGTGGTTCCAGTACCTCCTCTTCTATCTCTATCAATAGTGCCTCAAAATATCCTTCTTCAGATGCCCAAACTTGCTCTATTTTTGGTTCAAATTTACTATGCTATAAGTTACTTGCATTCTCTCTTTGATAAATTCTCATACTCCTTGTTACTGTAATTATTTCTCATACTTCCCATATACTAGGCTTTTGTACATTGGTGTATGTCATTCATCTCTAGTTTTGTAGTATTCTTACTTGTCAATTTGACCCGTTTTAACAAAAATGCCAAGTTTGATAAGGCAATGACACACAATATAGCATAGGGATGTAGTATTATTGATGAGGAGGTGGTTTTCAAGGGATTAAAATTATCAATTTACTATTCTCAATCGATGAACCAAATAATACAATCGTATAGTCTTCACAACTATTAATTTGTGACAACAAAACAACTTGTACGGATACCAAATCATATAGTGATAGGGATTGTAAGATTTTAAACTCAAAAAATATTTTAGATTTAGTTTTTCAAGCTTCCATATATAGTTTTGTAACTAAGTTGTTCAATTTCCCAATATTGCCAAACTGGGTAAGTTCTCCTTAATCACATAAACTAGCAAATCGGGTAAGTTCCTCTTGTATGATTTGTAATTTCTCTGGTGTACAATTTCTACAAAAAAAAAGTACAAAAGGTTACAAAATTGGATATTGTATTGTTATAATCTCTCTTAGCTAAGTTTTGTAAAGGTCTAACATGGCAATTAATCCATTTCTACCAACATGCAAGTTCCATCATTAGGGTTTGAGAGAGTTATCTCCAATGGTAATATCCAAAAATTGTACAAAAACCTTCAATAGACCCTTATTGATAGCATATTCATCATAGATCATTCATAAAGTTCACACCAATTCTATTTTAATCCAATTCTTCCATAGCAATGCATTAAGTATCAACAACAACCATAAAGAAGTACATGCAACAAAGATAAACTACAAAATATAATTACACCATTCCAAGATTGTACAATACATGAAAGAAAACTATGAATTGATATTCTTCTTTATTACTTGTCAAAAATGTCATAAAATCACTAAAAGGTACTCAACAATCATAGGTATGCATCAATACTTCATACTATTCAGACTAGAACATAGCCAAAACTCACAAGCATTCACTAGACTAACCAGAATTATAAAAATTTAAAATTGGAACTTATATAATTTTTCCTAGGCCATTCCAAAATGGTTCCTGAGGTAATTCATTATCCACAACTGTCTATGCATAATGGAATGCATAATTATACCTTTTACTAAGTCTAAACACATCATTTATCAAATTCATGCACAAATACAACTCAAATTGCATTTCCCTTGCATTTCATTACACATTGTATGGTTTTCCCTTCACTTTGTATGATTTACCTCCTTCTTTTAAGGTTTTCTCCTACTTGTACGATTTACCAAAACTTGTCAAAATTATCAAAACTAGGCAAATCCTCTTGTCACTTCTTCTGGGAGGTGTATTTGTTGCTTACATTAAACTCATTGGTATTATTATTTTTGGATTATAATATTCCTCTTTACTTAAAAAACCCCACTATACTTGTATTTTTGCTACTTTGAATCTCAAACTCCAAAATATTATAAAGGATGTAACCAATAGTTTTAATATGTAGAATCATTCTTGATGACATTTATGCAATGGACATTGTAAAAATTCAGAAATGATAATGAATCACATATATTATTTAGATTACCCATATATAAATATTTTATTGCATCATGTAGTCTCTTTTACATATTTATTTAGCTCTATCTATCACATATATTTTTTAAATCTTCTCTAATATTAACTTTACCAAATAAAAATAATTCTATTGACCACTTTTTAGTTTAAGAATCATAGAATTATAATTACATGTATTCATGTGTTGCTTTAAACATCTATATATTGCTTATTCCATAAGCCTCTCCCTTTCATTTACTGGTGGAATGATACATCATATTCAAAAAAACAATTTAAATTCTAACTTGCAAAACTCTTTAGTTTTAATTCATAAGGATAATATTTTAGCTTTTTTATGTATAATTGTTTTAAACTTGTATAATCCAATACGGAACTCAAAAACTTTTATTTGGAATTTTGAGGTAAAATTTTTGTTATTGGATTTTAGTCTTTCATAATTTTGGGGTTATTCTTGTGTGACTAGATGCAAACCCTACATCATTAGTGTAAAGCAAAAATGTACAACACCATTAAAACAATATATCAAAGCAAATAACATAATGTATGCACAAAATGACAAACCTAATTTATTATAACTCAAGGAGCTTGGATATCCAATTTGTACAATATATTTACCCCAAATATAGGGTTACAATGTAGTGTATGCTTCGATACAATTATTACAATGCAAGGGTTGTAAAACCCTCGTTCAAAATAATGATGGTGTCTTCTAAAATTGTCTTCACTCCAAAAAATTTGTGGGTGGGCTTGCGTATCCCTATGGGACCACCCAATATGCAATAGTCATCAAGAAATATGTCTCCTATACCTACAAATAGATCACAACACAAAAATATTAGTAGCATATGCAAGGGATCCACTGTGTGAGATCCTCTGAATAATCAAATCTACAAACCCTAGGTGTAACAATGATAAAATGTAAGAGAAACACAGAAAACATAAGTTCAAAAATAATAATACTTTATACCTTGTTAGAAAATAATTGATTCATTTGATCTATGTTCTGCTTCTATTATCTAGTGGTGCATGAATGCCTACGAGCATTTGAGGGTTTTATCGATGGCAAACTGGTTGAGGGGAAATGACTTGGAGTATTTGGGAATGGTTGTGAACACCTTGTAGCATCCTAGAGATGCTCAACAACATACAAAAAATGCTCAACAATATTTGGAGATTTCAAGAGGATGTACTACAAAACCAAATCTGGTTCGTAGGGATTTTGGTGATACAAAATGGAGGAAGCAGTGGTTACGAGGAGGGAGGATGTTAGAGAAATTATAGGGTTTGGATGGTGATGGATGAAAGGCTCTAAAGATCTTAGGAATCAATTATCAACTTCTAAATTTATTAACCCCTTAACTGATCAACCCTTATTCACAAGAGTGAATGATGTTTTTATAACTTGCCTTCAACATATTACGATTTTGATGACACCAATGGGCAACCAATATTAGATGAAGGGCTAAGATTATGAATTTTATGTGTGACATGAATCATGTTAAGTAGATGGCTGAGATTAATACATGGTGGATGGGTTATATTTATTCATATATATATATATATATTGAATGGTTCTGATTTTATTGTGTGTGGGTGCCAAGTGGCTACAATTTGGTGTCTATAGGTGCTCCTTTTGTATCTAGTTACGTGAAACACAATGCAGTGCAAAAACAAGAGATATCTAGTTTGGTAAAGTAGCTTCTTTCCCTTGGTGTGCAATAAGATCTTGGAGATGGAATTTTTTATTGTATCTTACACCCTCATTTGATGAATGAGTGAAAAATGAATCTCAAAAACCAAATGACAAAATTGTGGGTGATAATGTGGATGATATGAATGATGTAAATGTGTGTGAATGATGTAGTAAAAAATGTGGATGATATGAATGATATAAATAATGTGTTATATTTTTGCCCCAATAGAAGAAGGGATTTTTGACAATGTGGGTGATATAAATGATGTATTCCATTTTTACCCCAACAGAATAAGGGTTTTTAGCAATATGGGTGATATGAATTATGTGAATGATTGTGTATGATGTAATGCATGATGAAATGATAAATTCTCTTTTTTACCCAATAGATAGGGGGGTTTTGTGATAATGTGGATGATATGAATGATGTATTCCAATGTGGGAAATCAAAATCAATTTTTTTTATCCCAATTTTGGGGTGGTTATGTGCTATTAAAGAATATACCTTTTGGCATCATTGAAATGCAAATTGATGAAAATGCAATATGACAAAAGAAAAAGTAAACCTATGAGGGGTTAGGGCCATATAGTGACTATTGATAAATTCCTTCAATCGAAACAAATAATCCTAATAGCATATATCCATGATGAATGTTAATGTAAAGGATATGATGTAATGAAATTTATCCGTGTTTCAATCCCATGGACAAGGACATCAATGATAGTTGTTGGATAAATTAATCTAAGCAAAATATCACTCAAAAAATGAGGGACCAAATGGATTTTGATTTCAAACAAGAGGATGTTGGATGATGATATGAGCAAGTGTTCTTATGTTTATCTACTCATCCTAACGAATTGCATGGATAGTCAATCACTACAATCACCAAGGAGATAGAATAAATCACTAGATACAAGGTTCACTTGAAAATATAAGTGGATGTGAAAAAATATTGAATGGTAATGCAATGATAAATGTAATTGGCAAAGTGGAATGATGATGTATGATGTGGAATGGATATGGAGATGCATTGATGAGTGAATTTTGATGATTTTGTAAAATTTGGAATTGTTTTGAGATATTTTGTAGCAATTTGGGTCATGTTTTTGTGACTTTTGGTCACAATAAAAAATTGAATGCCCAAATCAATCCATTTGTCACAAAATATGATGCAACGATGTGGTGAATGATGGAAATAGTGAATGTGATCGTTTTGTGAATTTTTGGACCATTTTGAGGCATTTTGAAGATTGTTGAGCAATTTTGTGACTTTTGGTCATAAATGAAAATTAAGCACCCAAATTAGTTTGTGCTTTCATAAAATATGATGTGATGATGAAATGGATGTATGATTGAATTTTGGAGTGATTTTATGGGGGTTTCCTACGTTTTGAAGCCTTTGGAGTCCTTATACAGCATTCTAGAATTGGAAACTAGCCAACATCCATGGCAGGCATAGATGCGGGAGAGCATCCACCACCCTGCAAATATTAGGAAGCATTTATGTAAACCTAGAAAACACCTTGGAGCATTTGACTATGCCAAAATAAACTATATAAGGTATGTAGAGATAAATTTTGATTCTTGCATTTGAATATTCGATAGGCAGTGTTTGAAGGTGAGTGAGTGAGTGAGTGAGTTAAGGAGTGTGGAGGAGTGAAGTGACAATCATGGAGGGAGTGGATGCGACAACAAGAATGGAGGTGTAGGTGACTAAGTTAAGTGCCCTTAGAACTCTTGTTTGGGTTTTGCAATATATGTTTTTTTGTGCAATGAATGTGCTAGTAATGTATTTATTGTTGTGTTGTGCTACAATTGAGGATCTTGGAGGCTTGACACTAATTCTCACCTATCATACTAGGGGTGAGAAAGGCCTTGCAGAAGGCCCATTGGGATAAGTTGGAGTAGATGGGATTGGTGGGGTGCACCCGGATAGAGGTGGTGAGGGTTGATGAGGGGTACCTCTCTGCCTTAGCAAAGAGGTGGGATCCAAATAGGGGGACCTTCCAGCTCCCAATAGGGGAGGTGATAGTGACACTAGAAGATGTATACCATATCTTCCGAGTTCCAGTGGAGGGGTTGCATGTCCAAGTTGGACATGATAAGGAGTATGAGCTGAGGTGGATTTTTGGAGACAAATGGAGGGATGTGAGTGTGATGGGTGGAGGGATAAGGTATTTGACCATGTATGTGAAGAAGGATTTGGAGGTATGGGTGGTGACAAGTGGAGGGGAGGATATGATAGCGAGGCACTAGGTAGATTTGGCACAAAGGAACTCTCATTAGAGGCATGATGTATGTTGGACATTTTGAGTCCCTAAGCCAAAGTTATCATTGATGTCAAGATGCCAGTGAGAGTTCTTCTTCAGTTCAAGTACAAAATTTAATGGAAGTTTATAATGGGTTAAAATATTTTATTTTACACCCAAAAACATTGGGTCAAAAAGAGGTTTTTACTTCTCCATGGAAGCAATTCATTCGAAGCATTGGAAGGTTAAAAATATTATAGTTTTTATTATAATATTTATGAAAATGGTAAAAATCTAATTAAATATTTTAATTTTTAATTATAATATAATTAGATTTTAAAGGATAAAGTTCATTTGATTAAAACCCTAAGGTTGGGTTTTAGAGAAATAAAATATATTCGAGCGCAAATATTTTAATAATTAAAAACCCAAAGGTTGGGTTTTACTAAGGCTTTTGAAGCCTTAAAGCACCGACGTGATGCATTCAATAAAAGCATCGATGTATTAGAAAAAGGAGGAGGAAAATATAAATACATGCCCAAATTCATTTATTAATCATCCTTTCTCGAATGATTGTTGTGTGGCATATGCAAAAACAAGATTGTGTGGTTTAAATAGATTAGTAAATGGAATAGAGGATAAGACGGAGTGAGACCACCCCCCCAATTTTCATTGGGGAGTGTGGCCTAGTGGAAGCTTGGAGAGCACAAAGGAATTGAGAGCACAAAGGTCTTGCGTTCAATTCTTGTAGAGTGTTTTTTTGTGGTAGTGTTGTGGAAGCGCCCAAGGTGCATGCTTTATTAAACGTGTGCAAGGAGAAGCACACAGAGGAAGCACGTGGTGTTTTCCCATTTATGAACGAGCGTGTATCTTGTGTGGCCACCTTAGCTGCAACTAAGGTGCTCATGATGAGGGCAAGTCATGGGATCAAAAACCCTTGAGGCAGGTACATTTTTTGAATTAAATTTTATGGTTTATACCCTAATGTTGGAGTGATAAGGTTGGTTTAGAGTTTATTAATTTTTAATAAACTTTATTAAATAAAGGTTGTGGTGATTGATTTTTGAAGGTGAAGTGTTGATGATTATTTGAGTTTTATAATATGGAAATTTTTGTTTTGAGTTATGTCTTAGGAGGTATAAGGAGTTATAATAAAGTCTTAATTGATATTTATTTTAAGACTTGTTGGCTATTATTTTTGATAAGGGTTTTCTTCTAAAAGGACCTTGGTGGATGTTAAAATTAATTTGGAGTAATAAGGTGTATTTAGAGTAATATTTTGCATTGTGATTTTTATTGAAGTCCTCTAACCCTTATTGAGATTGGAAAAGGAATTTTTAAGTGTGGCAGATTTTGTGAACAACTCCTTGGAAACAAAAAGGTATGGGAAATATTCTCCTTTGATAATTGAGTGGTTGGTTGATTTCTAAAAATGTATTTGGAGAGAAAAGGATTTAATTAGGGTTTTATTTTTGAAATTTTTTAAGTTGATGCTTCAAGGTTTTCTGAATTGAGAGTTGTGATTAAACCTTGTTTGATAAGCATTGTTGTTAAGACCATTGGTTGAGTGAAGTGTTTGAGTTAATGCTTCAAGGTTTTCTAAAATTGAGAGTTGTGATTAAAACATTGTTTGATGAGCATTGTTGTTGAAGTGAGTTGAACTAGGGATAGAAAAGATCATGAGTATCATTGTTATGTGAGATTTTTTGTTGAGCATTGTTGGAAACATTTTGAGTTGGATGATACATGCTTGGAATAGGGTTTGTGAGCAAGAGTTGTTTCTTGAGTGATTGGTTGAGTAGCTTTTATTGGGCCTAGTAAAGTGGGTGTATGAAGTGGTTGTTCAAGTTCCATAAAATAAACTATTTTATATTCTGATTTGAGTTGAGATTGAGTTGAGAAAGAGATTGAGTTTTGAGTATAGAACATATTGAGTCTCTAACAATTCTCTTTATGCTTCTATGAGATTGATTTGAGTTGAGAAAGTGATTGAGAAGATTTGGATAAGTTCTGTGTGAGCTTGTTGAGCAGATCTGGATAAGTTTTGTGTGAGCTTGTTGAGCAGATTTAGACAATTTCTATGTGATCTTGTTGAGCAAATTTGGACAAGTTCCATGTGAGCTTGTTGACCAGATTTGGACAAGTTATATGTAATCTTGTTGAGTATATTTGGATAGGTTCTGTGTGGACCTATTGAGCAGAGTTGAGTAAGTTCTATGTGGACCTAGTGAGCAGATTTAGATAGGTTCTGTGTGGACCTATTGAGTAGAGTTGAGCAGGTTCTATGTGGACCTGGTGAGTAGATTTGGATAGGTTTTGTGTGGACCTGTTGAGCAAAGTTGAGCAGGTTCTGTGTGGACCTGGTGAGCATATTTGGATAGGTTCCATGTGGACCTGTTGAGCAGAGTTGTGCAGGTTCTATGTGGACCTATTGAGCACATTTGAGTAGGATCTGAGTGGATCTATTAATAATATTTGTGCTAGATCGATTGGACTATATTTAGTGTAGATTTAAGTGGACTTGTGCTAGACTGACTGGACTGTGTTTAGTGCAATATATTGAGTAGATTTGTGCTATACCAACTAGATTGTGTTTTTTATAGCATTGAGACAGAGCTTTGGAGGTGACATAGCAGTGAGGACAAAGTCTTGAGTGTATAGAGATCCATCAGCCAGGACATTGAGGACAAGTCTTCAAGTGGAAAGAGATCCACCAGTCAGTGCAGTAGAGGCAGAGTCTTCTAGAGGATCACCAGCCAGAGTAGAGGAGAAAGAGTTCTCATATGGATAGATATCCACAAACTAGATTTTGGGGATCAACATCTCCTTTGGATAGAGGTCCATAAACATTGTAAATGGGAAGGATTCCCAAGAGATTGATTGAGAAAATTTAGTGAAATATTTTCTCCGTGGAAGTGGCCATATTTGGGTGAACGACGTAAATTGTTGTGTCTCTATTGTGTGTGGTGTTCTGTACATTGCTTTGATTATTGTTATTGATATTGCTATCTTTACGTTGCATATATTGGTTTGAGAGACAAAAGTAAAAAGTGCTCTTATACTATTCACCCCCCTCTCAGTATAAACTTGTGTTATTCAATGTACTATACCTTTGATCCTGAGATAGGTATATCTAGAATTTAGAGGATCTACTCATGCATCACCACATTGTACTGCCAGATAGACCTTCTTCATTTCTAGTGGATTATGTTAGGTATAGTGACTCTAGGCATAGCGACTCTAGGTCTAGGGCTCCTTCAGGGTCATAATGGTATAAATTTGGATATTATCTAGTGCCTTGGTGCACTTTTGTATATGAGACTTGGTGCTCCATTGTATATAGCCTTCGGGCATTCATTGTACATGTGATTGTTATATATATACATGGTTTTTGCTTTTTGTGTTATGAATTTTGTGTGGATGTTTGTGTGAATGTATATGTATATGATGTGATGATAATGTAATGATGATGTGTATGAATTGTGATGATAATGCAAATGAAATAACATGCTAATGATAATTTGTATTTTATATTTTTTCTTGACTATGTTGATCATTGTTTTTTAATTAGGGATACAAAAATGGTGGTGTGTAAAATGAAAGACTCATGTAATTATGTGGTAATGATATGGATGGTGTTGTATCTTATGTATGAATAATTTGAAATTGTTTTGTAGAGAGTCAAACATACTAGTGATTTCTAAAAAATCACTAAGTTTTGTCTAATTTATCCAAGACCAAATGTGTGTGAAGTAAAATGTTTGTTTACCAATCATGAGTATGATAGTGACTCAAGGAAATCAAGAACTAATGTGTGTGCAAATGAGTTCATTAACCCATATTGAGTAAATTGAGATGAAACCTATCATAAAGGAGACCAAGAAGCTATATTGTCCTTATGTGCGGACAAATATCTATTCAAGAGAGACATTTTCTCACACATGAGCATACTCCACTATCATTCAAGCGTCTACAACCCCGATGGATATTAGCTCCATAGTCAAATGATTTGATATTTAAGCTTTGGGGATTCGGACTACCTAACCATTTGGATGGAAATGTAGTTCTATCCTTACAACTTGCAAATATATGGTGTATGATTTGTAAAAAGAATTAGAGCTTTGGGGAATCATATTCTTAACCAAGGTGTGTTGATAATTTAACCCTATCCTTACTACTTGTTCTTTTATTTGAAAGTGTTAATAGTGGTGAAGACCATTGTTTTCTATTTTTGACTATGTGCATAATGGGATGAGCGTAGGTGATTTTTTTCATTCAAGGTTAAACCCAATCATGGTGTTATCTCCCTTTGACACAAGATGTTTTTAATATGTGTAAGATTTTTTTGGTTCAAAAATATTAGAGTCAATTCCCAAAACTCAAGATTTTCTTAGTGAAAATGTGACTTGGTCCTAAAGAAAACTCGACATGTATTGGAGGTTTCTTGAAACACTAGGAGTGATTGAGTGACCGAAAACACCTAGGGATTATGAAAATGTATTTTGCAAATGACGACTAGATGTATGAAGTGGTGTATTGGAATAGATGTTGAATTAAAGGTAACTCTGATTATGGGGTAAATTACTATTTAAACTTAAAAAATGACCCCTAATATGATGGATGAAATGTGTGGGAGTGATATAAATGTGATTATGCAAAATTAATGTGTAAAATGCAATGTATATGAATGCAATGTGTACAGATGATATTTTTGTGTATTAGCCATGTATATATACATATATAAAACACATTAAGCATAGAATTCTCTCAAGTTGATAATTTTCAATGGCTCTAGATCTTCTACTACCCCTAGACTAGAAATCCTATATGTTCCTTTGGATAGCAGTAAGAAATTCATATAAACACAAATGACAAGGTCATGCAAATACAATGCAAAGATTGTTTTTTGAATTATTTACATATGTTATAAAATTTTGTGTCACTAACAAGGATGATGTCCTACTGGTGGTTCACCAGTTGGTTCAAATTGTTCCCTTGGGAGGAGTAAATAGAAAATAGGCTGATGAATAGGGAACATTTTGAGATAATTCTCATCATGTTCAATGAATGGAGTGATTGGTATTGATTCCTCTTCAAATTCATCTAAAGCTATCAACATAAAGTTTTATTATTCATAGAATTCATCCAAGTCATCGTTGTGATTGGTTTCCTCTTGTGAATTTAATTTGAGGCTTTGAAAAGCTTTTTCAAAAGAGGAATTTGAAGAATGAGAGTGGTAACCCAAACCTGAATGGTCATGCACTTCTCAATATAGAGTTTCAAATATGTCATGCATACCTTTTTCATGTCATCCTAGGCCACATCATTACCAATTGACTTGATGAAAGTATCATGATGGGAAACCTAACATGTGTTTGATATTGGCAAGGACTAGTTTCTTGGGTTCATCTAGGGTAAGTGGATCGAATGATGAATAAACCCCCCCCCCCCATACACAAAATTAATTTTATTAGGTGTTGAAACCATGGTGTACACTGCTCCTATATATAAGGGTGGGTCATGTGGATGACCATAATACCTAATAGTTTGGATGCTTAGTGGTGTAACTATGACATCTTGGACCACATATTTACTAATGCCAAGATTGGTGAGGTGGAATACAACTTGTGAGGATGTGTATGATGTGGATGGAGTGGATGTGGAAGTGGAAGGCTCATAGATGATTGATGATTTAGATAATGGTAGGGACATGTGCTGGAATGGCATCTCACAATCCATTAAATTGACTTGTGAGACATCAGCTAGGGGAGATGAAAATAGGTTTGGTTGAAGGGTTTGATGGATGGTTGATGATGTTGATGTGGATGGAATGGTAGTAGGTGTAGGTTGGATGGGTAATGATGAATTAGTGGTGATAATGGATGATATTAATGTTGATGATGTGGATGATGTGGATTGGGTTCAACCACATGTACATGTAGCTGATTGTGATAAGGATGAGGGTGTGGTATTAGAGGCTTGATGTGGGGTAGTGATGGGAAGATTATAAATAATAGGATATTTGTATGAAGAAGTGATGGATGGTATGGTTTATGGGGTTAGTAATAGGTGAGTGGATGGAAGTGTGGATTCATAGGGAATTGAAATGAAGTTGTAGTACTTAAACATTTTGATATCCATTGGTATGTAATGGATCTATCTCTCATGTACACATTTTAAGAATTGATGTAGTATGGAAGGGACATATCTTATCTCCCTAATATAAGGGTATCCAAGGAGTACATTGTAAGCCATGTACCCCTCCAAGATGTGGAACATGGTATACAATGTTTCTACCCCCACTTCTATGGGTAAAACGACAGTGCCAACTATGGAACAAAGAGCATCATTGAATGCGCTTATGGTGAGGTGGATTTGGTTATGTGTGATGGTGAAAGATTGAGATGTTCAAGGATGGATGTGGTGATGATGTTGATGGAGGATTTAGTGTCAATCAATACTCATTTAAATGGCTTCCTATCAACTTGAGCCATAATATGTAGTGGAGGGTCCACTGATTCTAATGAAATTGAGTTAATTTTTAAATCATAGAATGTGATGGAATGCTCCATGCATGTTTGAATACTCCCCATGAAATTATTGAAGGTATTATTATCTTGGGATTTAAGTTCAATGGATTTTAAAATTTCCATTAATACCTCATGGTGTGGGAGATATTTTTGTATTAGCTCATAGAGAGATAGTTTGGCTGAAGCCATCTTGATGCTAGTTATCATCCAGCTACTTAGTGAGATGATGGGTCTTTGTGTACATTTGGAAGATGAGAGGATTGAGATGGATGACTTGGAAGGTGAATTGTTTGGGATGAATTGGAATAAAAATAGATAGGTGATGATGAATTGGTAGGTTGTGGAGACACATTTCTTAAGGCTCTATAGGAGGTTGAATTACCTATTGTTGTTCATTTTGTTGATTGGTGCTTCTTTATCCTAGAATTACTATGTGGATAGCCCCCATAAGACCTTTGCATTGTTGTACGTGGTTTAATTGAATAGGATTCTTAGTGTTTGACCCCATGTTGTCTATTGTTTTTTCTCATGATTAGGAAGTGGTATTTGGTATTTAACAAGGTTTTGGTTTTATTGGACCAAAGAACTATCAAACTTGATGGCCCCTAGCTCTATCAAATATTGCACCATGTATTTAAACATAAAGCAGGTGTTAATTTCGTGCCCTTTATGTCGATGGAAATGATAAAATAAGTGCTCCTTATAGTTCTTTCTATGTTTAACTTGATATTATGGTATGATTTTGGGTAAGGCAATAGTGTTGGTGTCATACAACTTGTAAAAGAGGGAGGTGTATGATTCAATAAAAGGTGTGAATATGCGGTCTTGTCGAGCAGATTGTTGATGTTGGCAATTTTCCATAATTCATGCTATGTTATGAAGTTGTTGGGGTGAGGGAACTGCTTGATAGGATACTTTTTGTGGATGTTGTTGCACTGGTGGTTGTTGTTGTTGTTGAGTCATTGTTGGTTGACTTAGGACCACTTGATTTAATTGAATTGGTTTTGATTGTCCAGGATAATTTCCTTTAGATTGACCCTTATTTTACCTCTTGGAATTTTATTTCTTCAATTACATGAGACTGAGCAAGAGCTTCGTTGAATGTTCTATATTTTTGTAGTTTCAACAAGGATATGCATTTTAAGAAACTCCTTGAAAACATCCAAGTCAATTCTTCCATTGATAGGGAGAATGGCAACTTGGTCTAACTGCCATCCAATGGTTTCTAAAATCATAGACTAAATCTTCTTTGAATTATCTAAGATTGTACAGGCTAGTAAATGTGGTTTTATTGTAGACATTAAGGGAGAACCTTTCCAAACATTTATCTACCAATTGTTAAAATGTGTAAATTTTATGGTGAGGTAGATGATTATACCAGTCTAAAGAATATCCCCCCAATATCTGAGGAAATTTTTTTGAGCATCAAAGCATCTTGATCTTGAATTTGAAAGTAGGAGTGAGTAAATGTGTTGATGTACTCTTTAGGGTCCTAAATCCCTTTAAATCCATAAAATTTTGGTATTGTGAAGTCTATCAGATAAGGTGATGATGATATCAAAAAATGAATAGGTTGATTGATCAGTTTTCTGAGTGTAAGCTTTTGATACATCATACGAAGAGTATGCATCATCAAGATATCAATTTATTGTTGCATGGCTTGGATTTTAGGGTCTTCCACGTGTGTGTAGAAACCTTCAATTATTTGATTATTGTGTGGAGGTGGGGTGTATGGAGTGGTGAATTGTTGATATATAATGTGAGGTTGATGGTTGGATGTATTGAAGGGTACTTGATGATGTTGGGCATGTTTTTGGGCTTGGTGGTGGAATAATTATTATTTATGGAGTGGAGAAGAGGTTTGTGGAATGTGAATGTGCTAGGTTGTGGAAGTGGGTTTGATGTGGGTGAATGGAGGTGTGGTTATAACAACCTAATAAGATTGTGATACCTAGGATGGATCATGTGTTAAGAAAGTTTGTTGGCTTAGAATGGAATGGGGTTTAAAATATTCTATCTATGATTATTTTAGGTTATTCCATGAGCAATTGATTAAGGTGCTACCATGCTTGATGTATGGAAATTTCTAAAGTAGATTGTGTGGTTGTGGTGGAAGTGGATGTAGGTGCAATGTGAGGGTTGGTAATGTTGGTGGAATTTAATGGAGGGTAAGTTACAAAATAAATCACAACTAGATGAGGGGTGGTGTATGGAATCTATGAAGTAGTATTAACTTGTGCTTTGTAGAGTGGGTTGGAATAGGTAGTGGTGTAGGTAGATGGAATGGACATGATTTGGTTGCATAGTGGTGGATAATTTTGATTTGAAGGTGTAGATGATGCCTCAAAATGAGGGTTGGTGTAGAATTTATTGAAGCTATAGGGATGTGAGTGAGCAAGTTCCAGCTAAGAATAAGGAAATTGGTTGTGTGGGATGTTAACTTGTTCTAAGAATAGTTTAGTTGGTCTTAATTAAGCTCCAAATTTGTCCATGTCTATGTAGGTGGTGCAATTGTCAATTGGTGTAGAAGGCTCAATTTTTTAGATGAAGGTGTGGATGGCTCTGTGCATCACATCAGCATTCAAAGTGAATACTATGTGAGAAAACCTGTAGATAGGTAAAAATAGTTGGTATGTGTTGGGTTGGCTAGGTCAGCCACAAAAGTAACTAGGGAAGAAGTGGAACACTCCATGGATAAGTTTGATGCTTGATTCATGGCTCTGGATTAATTTTTGGTCAATACCATAAGCTATGAGCAAGCAATGGTAGCGGATGTGAAGGATGTGGATGAAAATATGTAATAAAAATGGAAATCACACAAAATCAAACAAACAATTGAATCTTATGTCTTGCAAAAATGCTTTTATTTTTTGTTTTTATTTTTTGTGTGGTTTATGTGTTTTGATGTGCAGGCCATAACCTTATAATACTATGTAGGATGGGTTCCTAAGGTGGATGGAAAGTGCATATTTTTTTGTGATGAAACCCAAACAAATCACTCACAGGTTGCTAATGTGACTATGGAGAGAGATAGAGGATGGAGATGAAACCCATCATTTTTGATCTTGATCAGTGGTTGGTGATGAAATCCAATTCACTAATGTTGAATATGAAGTGTGCAATTGTGTGTGATTCATTCTAATTTTTTATTGTCTATGGTGTTCAAAATGTAAATAAATGCTCTTAAACTCAACCGACTAAGAACACTAATACTAAGCCCCTCAAAAGAATCTAGGGTACACCTCTTAAGATCCACCCTGAATCAACAAGTGATTTAAATAATGGAGGGTTCACCTAGTTCTTCCACTCTGAATCAACAATGTGTTTCCAATAGTGGGAGAGACTTGAGTACCAATGACTTGTTCCAAATTAGAAAAGTGGAAAGTGGGAAACTTTAGCCTACAGTGCAACTACTATGTTTTATTTTTATTTATTGCAAACAACACTCAGGGCAAAAAGTAAAAATACCATGAAATACAATAAAAACTTAAATCTAGTGTAATAAATATCTAATGCAACTAAGATGAATGTACAGATGCAAATTTATCTCAATGTGCAATCCTATATGATTTTGAAAATGTTGATGAATATGTAAGATGCCTATCAATGCAAAATATTACTTTTTAAATAGAAAATAGATATTCATTTTTTTTCCTTCTTTTTAAAAAGAAAAAATCAAAATTAGGGTTTGAAAACTATCTTACTAGGAAGCCTACATATTCTTTCCCCAACTTTGTATTTGCAATACAAAATCTAATAGTTTTCCTTGTCGAAACCCATAGTTTTCTCTATCAAAACTCATAGATACTCTATGGTATCCACCAGATACTCTATGGCATCCCATGGATGCAGTGTGGCATCCCATGAATGTGATATGGCATCTCTTGAATGCGTTGTGTTGTCTCTGAAACCATAGATCAAATATCACAATTCCTAGAAACCCTAGCCCTAGGTCTGGTAATTTTTGCACTAACATATTTCCAAAATCTACAACAAAAATGGAAAACATAGATAAAAAATATTGATAAGGTATTTTAAAATGTGAAACCCTTTAGGGATCCCACCATGATAAACATTTTGTAAATTAAAAATTTCCAACACCAATAAAATAATATATCAAACAAAATAACATATTGTATCCACAAAATAATAGATCTAATTTATTATAACTCAAGGAGCTTGGATCTCCAATTTGTACAATAGATTTACCCCAAATTTGGGGTTACAATGCAATGTATACTTCAATACAATTATTACAATGTGAGGGTTGTAAAACCCTCATTCAAAAGAACACTTGTGTCTTCCAAAATTATATTCACTCCAAACAATTTGTGATGGGCTTGTGTATCCCTATGGGACCACCCAAGATACAACAACCATAAAGCAAGATGTCTCATGTACCTACAAATATATCACAACACAAAAACATTAGTAGCATATGTGAGGGCTCCACTATGTGAGACCCTCTAAATAATTAGATCTACAAATCCTAGATGCAATGATGATAAAATGTAAGACAAGTACAAAAATTGTAAGTTGAAAAACTAATAATACTTTATACCTTGTCAGAAAATACCCATTTTTTTATCTGTATTTTTGCTTCTATGATCTAGTGGCGCACGAACACCCATGAGCATTCAAGGGTTTTATCAACGATAAACTAGCTAAGAGAAAAAACCTTGGAGTATTTGGAAATGGTGATGGACATCTCATAGTTTCTCAGAGACACTCATCAGCATCCAAGGAATGCCCAAAAATGTTTGGGGGTTTCAGAGAGGTGTACTGTAGAACCATATCCATTTTTCAAGGGTTTATGCGATAGAAAATGGAGGATGTAGTGGTGGTGAGGAGGGAGGATGTTAGTAAAATGCTAGGGTTTATATGATGATGGATGAAATGATCTAACGATCTCAGGAATCAATGATCAACTTTCAAATTGATTAACTCCTTAACCGATCAACCTTTATTCACAATATTGAATGATGTTTTTATAACTTTCCTTCAACATGTTAGGGTTTCGTTGACACCAATAGAAGTTGAGATTATATCACAATGAAGGGCTAAGATTACAAATTTGATGTGTTACATGGATCATGTTAAGTGGATGGTTGAGATTAAGACGTGATGGATGGATTAGATTTATTCACACACACACACACATATATATTATATAAATATAAATATATAAAATATTTATATTTATATAAATATATAAATAAAAACATATATAAATAAATATTGAATGGTTGTGATTGTATTATGTGTGGATGACAAGTGGCTAAAATTTGGTGTCTACAATTAGATCACATTCCCTAAAAATGGTATGATAAACACTTACCAAAATCCAAGCTAATGGATTCACACATTAACTCTTAGCCTCACAAAATCATCTTAAAATAATGTGATCCTGAAAAGCTCAATCCCCTTCTAATTTTGAAAAATTAAAATAGTTATAGTCTATGAAATAAAATCTAAAACTAAATTATAAAAAAACATTAATTTAATTTTAATTAGGTGGAATGACCTAAAAATTATTTTTATATGCTATTTATTTTTCGCTTTAATAATTAACATAAGTTAAAAAAGTATTAAGATAATTTCTATATATTTAATTCATTTTTTGAAAAGTATGGTTTTTAAAATATACATCAAATCAATACTTCTAAAGCATTAGTTAACCTTAAGAAAATTTATTGTTTCAAACTCTATATTGAATTCTAAATATCACAATATTAATTCTTGTTTTATTGAATTTTAACCAATATAAAATTAGTCAAAATGATCATCCTTCAATATTTTCCATGCTTGTTTCCAACCTTGTTGGGTCAACCTCTTGAAACAATGCTACTCCACCTTAAAAAATTTCATTCTGGTTAATGGCTCTCCTACTGGGTACTTTAGCAATTCTAAAGTTTTAAGACAACGGGATCATATTTTACCCTATTTATTCATTATTTTATCAGAGGCCTTAGGTAGAGCTCTTTATAATGCTCTAGCTTCACTTAGAATTAGGAATCAAACCGATTGATCTTACCTCCCCTGTTGCTTATCAACAATTTACTGATGATATTATGCTTTCGACTGAGGCTTCTGTTTATCAAGATCAAGTTTTGAAGCACATTCTAAATCTATATGAAGAGACGACTAGATAAAAAATCAACCTCAAGAAGAGAAACGTATTTTTTATCAACACACCTTTGAGAAGAAAAAGAATCGTAGCTAACATCTTGAATTGTCCCATTACTTCTTTGCCTATAATGTATCTGAGAGTACCCCTTTTTTTGGTTGTGCTAAGGAGGAATTTTAGTTTCCAGTTCTTGAAAGACTTCATAAAATACTTGCAGGATGGAAGGGAGCTTTACTCAGCCAGGAAAACAAGGCCACACTAGTCATGTATTCTCTTTAGAGTCTGCTTATTTATTTCATATTAGTGTTAAAAATTCCCTCTAATATATCTTGTAAACTAGAAAAAATTCAAAAAATAAAATTATGGTCTCGCGCTAAAAATAAGAATAATTTCCATCTTGTCTCTTAAGACTAGGTATGTTCGAGTAAAAGGAGAGGTGGAATTGGTCTCAAGTGAATAAAATCCATGAATTTGGTGCTTCTGGATAAATAGGGTTGGTGCCTCCTCACTTACAACAATACCACCTGGACTCAAATTATTCAAGCTCAATACCTCAACAAAGGGAGACACTTCAAAAATGCGGGAAGTCGAGCTCTGGCGATTCTCTCCCCTGAACCTGCGTTTCTGAACCTGCGAATTTTTTCTGGTTTTACGATTCAATCTGAAGTGCTTTCACGTTTCGAGGGATCTGAAGATCCGCTCGGTGCCCCTGGAGGGCCCAATGGGGTCTTCTCCGGCCCCTGACTCTGCAAATACTAGCTCTTACGCTGATCTTTTCAAAGGAGACTCCTCCCCGAAGTCTACTGAAGCGCAAAGAATGGCTTATAAGAAGATCTTCACGGCAGTTGGGAATCGACCGTCAGCTCATCGGGTGAATGGTTGTCTGCCGCAAACCGACTCCAGGCCAAAAATAGTCATAGAACCTAGCATGGTTGAAGAATCAGTTCTTTACAGAGCAAACCATGACCTAATCTGCAAGTTTATGGGCATCCGCCCTACTCTGAACTTCCTGCATTCATGGATCCGTCAAAACTGGGAACCCCACGGTGAGTACTCATTGTGGTTTATCAGTAATGGTTATTTTATTGTTAGTTTCTCGGCTCTGGCCGACAGAAATAAGGCTTTTGAGTCGAAAAAGAAGAACCATGGCCCGACAGGCCTTTTTGTTCAACCGTGGCGGGTGGGCTTCGACCCTCGTGTTGAACCCACCGCTATACCAGTGTGGATTAGATTATATGCCCTTCCTATGGAGTTCTGGGGGGAGCAGGTCTTGGCCATGATTGGCAATTCAATTGGTAGACATATTGGGGTTGCTAGAGAAACGATTGAAGGGAGTATGGCAGTCTATGCTCGAATCTGTGTTGAGATGGATCTCAGCCAGCCTCTTCCGGCTGAGTTGGACATTGAACTGGCAGGTCATACCTGGACTCAACAGCTTGACTACGAGGCCCTTCCCTTCAGATGTAGGGTTTGCCATAAGCATGGGCATCTTGCCCGGTTCTGTCCTATCACTTTGAATTCCAAAATGAAGGCCCCTTCGGATTTGACACACCTGCCCAAGGAGGATAAGGTCGCCCCCATCTCAGATCCTAATAGCTCTAGTCCGAGCCAAAATGCTTCGAAAGAGGTTTTTGAACAACCCAGAAGAAGAAGACGCTCCAAGAAAAAGGAGGGAAAGGAGCAATCTAATCTCAGGCCTGCTAATAGGTATGAGATTTTTAAATCTTTGGTTGATGAAGAGGATCACTCTATGGAAGGATTGGAGGGTGTCAATGAAACTTCAAATCTTCCTGGACAGCCCCCCCTCTCCCCTTCCCCTGTAATTCAGCAGATAGTTGATCCATGTGAAGAATCACCGCCAGTGTCTTCTGGTGCATTAGTTGTCCATAACCCAGAACAATCAGTACCCCAGGATGTCCATATGGGGATAGCAGAGAAAAGCAGAGAAAGGCCATCCTTGGGGATTACTCAGCTGGAAAAAAGACCAAAAAATAGCAATCCTCAGGGAGCAGGTCGGAGATCTAATAAGGAGTTGCTCGCAGCTCAAGGAGACAAATTGATCATGGGAGGATCAATGAGGACAATTGATTCTTATTGCTCTCAGGGTAACCCATGATCATACAATCTTGGAATGTGAGGGGTTTAAACAGCAGAACCCATCAATCTGCTGTTCAAAGATTATTAGAAAATAGCAATACTGATTTCTTGCTTCTACAAGAGACCAAGATGTCTTTGGACCTTATGTCTAAAATGGTTAACAAAATCTGGAGGGGTGCTGGTTACATGGATGTGGCAGCCCAAGGTGCCTCAGGGGGGATAGTGACTCTGTGGAACTCTCAGGTTTGGTCTGCTTTAGATCACCTTGCCTGGAGGGGTGTTCTCACTTCTCTCTTTCGGAATAATGTCTCGACGGAAGTCATTTTAATAACTAACTTTTATGGATCCCAAGCCATGGAAGGTCAGAGGCGACAGTGGAAGGCTGTGCATGACATGAGGGTGTCTAGGGAAGGGCTTGACTGGGTTGTCACGGGGGACTTTAATGCCAAATTATCTTCCAGAGAACAGGAAGGGGGTACACCCTGTCTAGATACAGGGGACCGTCTTATGATTGCCCAAGTTCAGGCTTTACATCTTGTTGACATCAAATGTCCAGGCAATAATTTCACTTGGACTAACAAAAGGAGGGAACCACACAGTAGGAAGGTAAAACTTGACCGCTTTCTGCTCTCAGAAGAGACGTTTGTCAAATGGAACATCAACTTTCAGATTTTAGCAGGCCCGGTCTCTGATCACTGCCCTATTCTGCTGGAAGGTGGGCCTGGAAGAGGACTCTTTCACAAACCTTTTAGATTTGAGAATTTCTGGCTGCAGAAAGAAGAACTTCGGGAGAAAATTCCACAATGGTGGGAAGAAGGCCGTCCAGCTTATGGGAGAGCAATGTTCAGAATCCACAAACAACTTCAATATGTCAAAGCTCAGTTGAAATTGTGGAGGCGGTCCAATAAATCTGACTTCCAGGCCCAAAGAGCTCCGTTGGTGGCTCGCTGGGAGGAGGTCCAGAAATAGTTCAGAGAAGGAGTTATCACCGATCAGCTCAAGGTTGAGGATGATGCCTTGCGGAGAGCGGTGGAGGACATTGACAACCAGGAGGAGACTTATTGGAGGCAGAGAGCAAGAACAACCTGGTTAGTGGAAGGGGACCGAAATACTAAATTCTTTCACCGGGCTGCGTGTGCTCGAAGACAGATCAACAAGATGGAGCTCCTGCATGATGGGAATGGTCATTCCTTTGACACTCTTCCTGATATTCAATCCCATGCTATGGATTATTTCTCTAACCTTTTTAAGGAGAGTCCGGTTCAAGATGTTTCAGCCCAAGATGAAGTTCTTTCTGTCATTCCTGCTCTCATTTTTTAGGGTGAAAATCAGGCTCTCCTCAAACCTATTGATAGGGACGAACTGACAGTTGTTGTCTTCGGAATGAGTTCTGGTAAATCTCCTGGGCCTGATGGTTTCCCCATTGAGTTTTTTCAGGCCTTCTGGGACTGCTTAGGGGATGATGTTAGAGCTGTGGTTGAGGAGTCCAGAGAAAACAAGCGTATGCTTAAAGCCTTAAATCACACTTTCATCACCTTGATCCCAAAAGGAGAGGGGGGGAGCCAGATTTCTGACTACAGGCCTATTGCATTATGTAATGTGCTGTATAAAATAATCACCAAGGTTATGGCTGAGCGTCTCAAACCCCTTCTTCACAAAATTATCTCCCCTGAGCAAGGAGGTTTTGTGGAAGGCCGGCAGATTTTGGATGGGGTGGTTCTGGCTCAGGAAGCTATTCATTCAATGCACACTTCTGGAAATAAAGGGATGTTCATAAAATTGGACATGTCCAAGGCTTATGACAGGGTTGAATGGAGCTTTCTGGCCAAAATGATGGCTGCTTTTGGTTTCTCTCAGGAATGGATTGCTTGGGTCATGAGCTGTGTCTCTTCCCCGACCTATTCTGTTCTTATCAGGGGCCTGCCCTCGCAGCCTTTTGGAGCCTCTCGGGGTCTTCGACAGGGGGATCCTTGCTCTCCATATCTGTTTCTGATTTTGGCTGAAGGTCTTGGCAGACTTTTCTTGAAAAGAAGACAGCAGGGCAGATTACTGGGTGTCAGGGTGGGGAATGAAGTTTTATCGCACCTACAGTTTGTGGATGACACGGGCTTGATGGGAGTGGCCAGCCTCAGGGAAGCAAGATCGATTAGAGATACCCTTAATGTTTATCTTCGGGCTACTCAACAGGTGATAAATGACAGCAAGTCCAAGGTGGTCTTCTTCAATCTTGAGCACAGGCTCCAGAACAGAATTCTGGAAATCCTGGGATTTACTAGGACTGCTCTTCCAGTGGTTTACTTAGGGATTCCCTTGCACTTTAAAAAACTTAAAAATGACACTTGGAGACACTTGCTCGAGGGCATCCAGGAAAGAATTAATCATTGGTCTCACAAGTGGTTAAGCTATGGTGGCAGAGTAACTTTCCTACAATCAGTCATTCAAGCCATGCCTACCTACAAATTCTCTATCTTGGCTGCCCCGCTTTCAATCTGGAAAGATTTGGATAGAATGGCAAGGAAGTTTTTATGGGAAGGTCCAAAGGGAGAGCGAAAATGGGCCTTGGTGAGCTGGGACAAGGTTACCCAGCCCAAGATAAAAGGGGGGCTGGGTCTGAGAGGATCCAGGTTAAACAATAAAGCCTTGGCTGGAAAGTTGTACTGGAGATGGATCTCCCAACCAACTTCCTTATTTAGCAGAATTCTTACTAGCAAGTACTTGGGTCATGTCAGTCCCAGTGAGGTGGGCCGCTTCTCTTTGGAGGGTGCTGGTTCCTTAGTTTGGCAGGCCCTTAAGCTTGGATCTCAGGTTATTAAAGACCAGCTATTTTGGAAAGTGGGGAGGGGGGATAAGGCCCGTTTCTGGTCTGATTCCTGGGATCAGTTTCCTCCCATTACGGTTGAATTTCCTGAGTTACTCCCAATCAAAGCTGCCATTGAATCCAAGGGTTGGGTCCGAATTGAAAGCTATTTTAATACTTCTCATCTGGGAGGGTATCAGTTTAAGAAGTTTAAGAAGATGGAGGAGTGGCCAATTTCAATCCCTCCGGAGCTAGCACCAACCTTATCCAGAATCTTGAATGAAAGATTTCTCACCGGGAGCGATGATGAGGATGAATTAGCCTGGGGCTTCGGGAGCCTTGGGGTTTACACTGTCAAAGATGGTTATGACAACATCCTCCCTGCGCCTCCCCCCCTGTCTTCCCGGTTGCGGACTGGAGACAGATTTGGCAGTCCAAGGGTTGGCCGAAAGTGAATTTTTTTGCTTGGCAGGTTTTGCATAATGGAATTCTCACTTTTGACAACCTTAGATGCAGAGGTTTCATCGGTCCTTCTCAATGCACTCTATGCCTTAAGAATGAGGAAACAACGGACCATATAATGTTTGACTGCCCCTTCATGCGCCAGATTTGGAGGCGCTGGTTCTCTCATTTTAGAATCCAGCTCAATGGTCCCTTGAATCGGATTAATATTCTGAACAGATGGAAGAGAGTTAGATTTAAATCTAAAGCTCTTCGCACCGGTTGGGAGCTCGGATTAAATTTCATTTGGTGGCAGATATGGCTAGAGAGAAATGCACGAATTTTTTGGGAAACGTTCTCCACGCTCGATGGTGTTTGGCAGGTTATTTGGAGCAAAGTCTCTGAAACAGTTGCCGTCCATGCTAAAGAGGACTCTCTGATTAACTCGGAGCCTGTGGAGGAGGGGGTGAAAGTGCATGAGGAGCAGGTTAGAGCTCACTGGTTACCTCCTCCCATTGGGTGGATCAAAATCAATACTGACGGTGCTGCTAAGGGTAATCCGGGCAATGTTGGCATTGGTCTGGTCTGCCGAAATCACGAGGGCACGGTGCTCTACTGGGAGTTGCAGGGTTTGGGCAGAACTACTAACAACGAAGCTGAAGCCATTGCTATTAGAGCTGCCTCTATTTGGGCTGTTAACCAGGGCCATCGAAAGGTGATTGTTGAATCTGACTCTCAGATTTTGGTTGGAGCCCTCGACTGCATGAGGAACTTTACTTTGACTGCTTGGAGGTTGAGGTCTTTGGTTTCTCAAATTATGGAGCTTTGGAGAGAACTGGATGACGTGATCCCTGTTTATGCAAGTAGAAAACTCAATAAAGCGGCCGATTTCCTTGCAAAGATGGGTGCGGAGAAGGAGGTTGGGATTCAGCTTCACAGTGATATGCCCTTGGAAGTTGAGGTGATTCGGCAGGGCCTGGATCGTTTCTTATGATTATGAGCAAGGAAAAAACTCAGAGTGGTTTCTGTCGCGATATCGTGACTTTTCTCGCTGCTGCGGCCCTTGGTGGGAATTTGTCGCGATATCGCGACCTTTTGCGTCGTCGGAGCTTGCGTCTGAAAGCCGTAGCGATTTCGCGACGCTTTTTCAAATTTGGAGTTAAGGAGGAAGAGTTGTCGCGATATCGCGACCTTTTTGGCGTTTTGGCTCCAAGGGAGAATTCTGTCGCGATATCGCGACCTTTTTGCCGAATGGTTGCTCCTAAGAATTTTTGTCGCGATATCGCGACCGTTTTGGCGGGCTGGGCTCATGGGGTGAAAGTGTCGCGATTTCGCGACACTTTCGTTGGGTGCCCGCCTTGCCGGAATTCGGTCGCGATATCGCGACCTTTTTGTCGAATGGTTGTTCCTAAGAATTTTCGTCGCGATATCGCGACTGTTTTGGCGGGCTGGGCTCATGGGGTGAAAGTGTCACGATTTCGTGACACTTTCGAAGGTTGCCTGCCTTGCCGGAATTCGGTCGCGATATCGCGACCTTTTTGTCGAATGGTTGCTCCTAAGAATTTTCGTCGCGATTTCGCGACCGTTTTGGCGGGCTGGGCTCATGGGGTGAAAGTGTCGCGATTTCGCGACACTTTCGAAGGTTGCCCGCCTTGCCGGATTTCGGTCGCGATATCGCGACACTTTTGTTGCTATGACGCTCGGGAGGTTTTCGGTCGCGATTTCGCGACGTTAGGGGTGCTTTGGTGCGTTGGGGCTCGGTAGGCGCGATTTCGCGACTTGTCACGAAATCGCGACATGCCGCGATTTCGCGCCTCTGTCGCGTTTTCGCGGCTTGCTTCCCCGTCGCGGCCTCGGCTGGTTTTCGGTCGCGATATCGCGACATGTCGCGATTTCGCGACGTGTCGCGGTATCGCGCCTTGCTGCTTTCTTTCTTCTTGCTCTTGGTTGGGTTGAGTTTTCTCCCCCTTTGTAATAGTTCTCTTTTTTAATTAAATTTTTTTCATTATTTTTCAAAAAAAAAAAACAAAGGGAGACACTTCCTAAAGAACCATGTTTTTTCTTGTTGGCTTGGCTTTTTGGAGGAGCCTAATCTCTACTAAAGATCTAGTTCAAAAAGGTATAATATGGAAAATTGGAAATGAGGAATCTATTGATTTATGGTATGATAAATGGATTTTAGATGCTCCTCTTTCTGAGACCCCAGATCTTGCACCTCTTAAATTATTAATTGATCCTATGTTGGGAAGGAAGGTTTCGGATTACATTGAGGTGGTGGATGGAAGGATAGATTGGAAGAATCTAGTTTTACCTAGTGCAATCCTTGATCCACAATCCAATATGTAGATATTGAGAACCTTGTTGAATCTACAAATTATTCCTCAACAAGGGGGAGAAGACTCTTTGATTTGGGCACTAGAAAGTAATGGTCACTTCTCTGTCAATTCAGCTTATAAAATCATTTCTCAAGAGAAGGAATTTTGGACCCATTCCAAGTAGGTCTGGTATAAGTCCTTAACTCCTAAGGTAAAATTTTTCCTCTAGATATCCATTAAGAACAAAGTTTTAATTATTGAAAATATATTAAAAAAAAGGTTTAACTCTTGTCAATAGGTGCTATCTTTATGGTCAAAATGAATAAAATGCCAACCAACTTTTTTTAGATTTATTTTTTTTGTATGATATTAGGTGCACTCTATTATAGATTTTAGGAGTCTCTTGGGTGTTTCCTTCTTATTTAGTAGGCCTCTTCGAGCAATGAGAAGCTCCTTTTGTTAGTAAAAAATATAGAAAATTTTACGACTTTCTTCTTCCCCATTATATTTGGGAAATCTAGAAGGAAAGGAATAGACGTGCTTTAAAAAACACTTTAGATAATATATCATTTGTAAGCAATAGAATGATTTGTGCTTTAAAAGAAAATATCAATTATCTTACCTTTTTGAAAGATAAGGAATCTAAGATGAAATTAAGATTATCTAAGATATTGGGCTTTCCTCGTGGTGAGAATTTTGATGATATGAATAGTAATAGGAACCAAACAATGTGAATTCCACCCCTCATAGTTTGGATCAAGTTCAATTTTCATGGGACCTACAAAGGAAATCTAGGACCTATAGGAGCTGGAGAAGTAATTTGAAATGATAAGGGGGAGATTATATGGGTGTTTACAAAAAATCTTGGTTGCCAAACAAGTTACTTTATGAAATCTAGAGTTGATTTTCAAAGAGCTCTTATCTATAATTCCTCTAATTTCAAGAAATGCATTATAGAGGGGGATTCATGGAGCATAATTAACATATTGTAAGGTATTCAAACTACAAACTAGATGGTTGACAATATGAGAATGGAAATGATTAAATCATTAGAAAACATGGATTATGTCCATTTTGAGCATACTCTTTGAAAAGGAAATAAGGTTGTTGACCTTTTAGCAACCCTAGGTTTGTAGAAAAGGGATATGATAGTCTGGATATAGACCTTTCCCCAAGATTTAATCTCTCTAGTTCATAATTAAGGACACCATTAATGTTATATTTATTATTAATCTCCCTTCCTTTAATTGGGAGTTTGGTTTTTCCACTTCATACCCTTCTCGGGAGTCCAGCTTTTTGAAATCCAAATTTTCAAAAGCCCTTGGTATCTCTATTGATAAGACAAATAGTGATGGTTTTTGGAGGGTTTTCAAACTATCATGGAGCCTTAAAAGGATTAGAGTGCCTTTTATCTCTAGGCTAAGGGGTGAAGATGTAATTATTACATGATCACCTATTATTGACACGAGTGTAGGATTGGGTAATCAATATGATAGATTGGAAGGATTTATGATCACCTTTTGTGGTGAATGATTACACCTTTCTTGGAATGGAGCTACCTCATCCCCATGTCAGGTAATATAGAGTTCAAAATTACCTTTTTCAATTCTCCTTCTTTTTGAATGAGTTGGTGGTTTTTTATTAGTCCATGTGCTTGAAATGGCATTAGCACTTGGGAAAAATTTCACGTTGTTAGAGTAATGATAATTCCTAGAGGTTATTCTCTTTCATCAAAAGGCCCAAGTATTTATCATAATTTTAATGCCTCCACTCCTTACACAAAAGTAGATCTTGTACCTATTTAGTCAGTCTTGTTCAGAGGAGTGTCATGTGCTATTATAGAGAGTTTTCCAAAGGTACATGTTTTTCTACAACCAATCTATCATTAGGAAAGAATATTGAATTATACAAATTTTATGGATAGAAATTTGATGCTTTAAAGAAATGAGAGACACATTCAATTCTCAGGTGCAAAAACATTGATTCAAATAAGTGGAATTCCATGGTTGTGACTATCAAAGATATTCAACCATACTCAGTGGTATTGGATGATAAAGTCATTTCCATATTTATTAAGGGTGGTCTTATTAATTTATTGAAGAATTTTAAGGGACATAACACTAAGATTGTGATAGAAATGGCACACTCTTGGTGAAAAGGAAAGGTGATTGCGAGAGGGCTGAATTGCACCATCTTCATACCTGAATAATTTAGCTAAAATTATGGGTATTTTGGTGTGAGGTGCTTGCATGGAAAATAAAAAACTCCTTGGCAAAATATCTTGAAGTTTTTGGGCATAAGGCATTCAAACCAAAGAAATATCATAACAGTTTCAAAAATAAATCCTTTAGAGAACCATGGAATAGATTTTTATTGATAATCATGGATTACTTTACATTGGATTACAATAGGGAGGAGTCCATAGTTTTCACTTGGATTTAGTGAACCATAATAGAAGGAGGAAATATATAAATATTTCTAGTTTTATGTTCAAGGATATTGAAAAACTTCGATGATCATCCATAATGGTAATGTTTTTATCCATAATCATCATGATTTATTTAAACTGATATTTGATTTTATGTCTATGAATATTGGCCCTTATTTAGAGGCAAAGGGGAATGGCTCCATGACGTTGCATATGGATAAGCAAGATTTAAATAAATATGGGGAAGGAGTTACTCTTGGTCCTCAGATTGGAAACAACAACATCCTATCAACTCCTGGTGGGGACTCAAACATGCAAACCCATATTTTGATTCCTCTACAATTATAGGATGGGTTGAATAATTATTTGAAGGTGGTGGAGTCAGAATTAGATACCATCATAGAAAATCTGTACAATGAGAATAGTAATGCTTTGAAAGAAAAATCAATTCAAGAGCTTCAAGATGATATTCAGAGGTCCTCCTCCCCTTCTGCCCCCTTATCTAACCAAAATCTCAATGATTATGACTCTTTGAAGGAAGTAAATTTAGGGGGAAATAAAATGTTATTGAAGAAGGTCAAGATCAAGATAAAAGAGACGAGAAGATCAAACATAATTAAATTAAAGGTGACCAATTTTATAATTTCTTCTATGTGGATGATTTTGAGTATTTAAAGGATTTGGATGAGCCTCCCTCCCCGAAAGGAAAATGCTTGAAAAATTCATTGCCCCCCAAGAGCAATCTTAGGCTGAATCTTTCCCTTCTTCTATCCATTCTAACTCATTGAAAGAGATCCTTAGAGATCTCAAGAGATTATCTAATCAGACTTAGTTTCTAATCAAGAACCTCTCTTGGATTCTAAACATTTCAACTAGTTCTCATTTGAATTTAAATGGTGATCATTCTCAAGACTGGTCTCCTAAACTAGGTTTCTAAGGGTTGTCCTTTTTGAGTTGTGTTCTAGCTATGCCCAGGTTGGTTGGTGTTTTTTGGGCCTCGTTCTTCTTGGTTGTCTCTAGGTTTGGTTGTATTATTTTTGTTTTCTCTTTGTTCATTTTGTAAAATGTTAGGGTAACCTTTCAAAACCCTTAATTTTTCCATCTAATAAAAAAAAAAGTCCTTCAATTCGTAGAAAAAATATTTATTAATAGTCATTTTTTAAAATATACTTAAATTTATTCTTATCAATTTCAACTCTTTGCTTTAGAATTATTTATATTTTTTTATAATTCACCACTTCAAAGATGCTAAAAGCAACTTATTTATTCTATAATGGTTCAAAAGAAAACTATAATTTTAATATTTCTACTATAATGATTTAAAGATTAGGATAACATTTTATTTTATTTTTCTGAATTGGGTTGACGTTTTGCATAGGATTTTGGGGTGTGCTTCCATACCACCCATTTTTTTAATGATATACTACTATTTATTTTTAATAAAATTAGGATAACATTTTTTTTATTGAGTAAATACTTCTTATACATATACATATCCATCGTGGGGATTAAACCTGGGTCACATCACCAATATTGCAAGTAGTGTCCTTGTCGGTAAACCACATCATGCAGATAACATTTTTATTATATAAGATGTACAAATTTCACTTCTTAAAATAAATGCAATATTTAATTTTATTTCTTTTTAAAAATAATTTCTAAATTTATTATTTCAATGTTTAATGTTGACTTTTTTGTGTTATGCACAATCATACACACACCCACCCCCTTGCCCACTCATCCACATCATGGTTTGAACCTTGGACCTTCCAAAGAAGAGCCAAAGCCTGAACTATTGCGTTGTCCCCTATCCCCCGAACTGAATGTTGATTTTCAATTAACAATATATACCATAATAAAAATAAATTATATTTAGTAATTTCTAAAAATAAAATGAAACTTCTAATTTTTTATACTAAAAACATAAAGGTAATTTTATTTATCTCATTTATAACATTAAAAAACACAAATTACTTGTTAACATCATATATTAAATTAATAAAATAATTATAAATGTTAACATAAAATAATAGACACATGTTAAACTATATTTAATTTATAGTAATCACTAATTGCTATTATCTCTAGTGAATTTTATTTAGAAATTTTCACAAGTTTATATATTTAGTAATTATGAATAGATTTTGAATTTTTAGACTGAAAGTAGGGCAATTGTTATTAGAAAAATGTTTCATCTTTCAAGAATCATATTTTTGCATAGAGTTGTCTGATTTAGATGATTCTTGAACCAACATGGAGGAATTTAAAGATCTTTAAAATGATTGGTCATATGGAATTTCAATAATATTGAGGGAGATATGATTCTATGAAGTCAGTCATCCAAGACAAGAATAGTGATTTTTTTTTTTAAATTACAAATATCTTTGTTAGTCAAATTGCTTTTGGAAGTTTTTTAGGTTGAGATCATGGAGTTACCAATTTTAATTGCAAAGGATGACATTGGTCCTTAAGAGTGGTGGATGAAGTTTAGATATCTATATTCTAGTGATCATTTATGGTAAATTCAACTTATAAAAAATTTAAGAGGAAGTTTATGTTTGGTGGAAAAGTAAAGGAAAAAATTATAGTTTCATTTGCAATGAAATAGAGAATGTATTCTTGAGTTAGTGGGACCCATATAAAAAGATAGCTAGTTTGAAGGTCACCATCAAAGTATATGAAGAAAAAATAAAAAGGCTTCAAAAGGAACTAAAAGAAATGAATAAATAGAATATAACCGAAAGAATATAGATAACAGTGTGTAAGTTCATGGTTTCATTCAAAAGAAAAAGCTTAAGAAGCAAGGAGATAAGGATAAACAAGAAGTAATTATGATAGGGGAACAAGTTGAAGAACCAACAGAAGACTTAAAAGTTGAATTTACTATAGCGACAAAAATAGAGTCCATGGAAAAAGAAACAACAAAGGCCAAGGAAACCCTATCAGAAGTGCACAAGAAAACACCAAAATAAGGGCATAAGAGATAATATTGTGAAAAAGAATTTAAAATAAAGAAATAAATTGTTGAAGAATCAAATAAAATAAAATGTTAGGTTAAAGTTGTAGCATATCAACACCAACACCACCGTGAGTGGCAAAAACCTTGGAGGTATGGCTTGAGGCATCAATATTATAGATCTTCATGGAGTCAAAAAAGCATCAAGTATGGTAGTGTTTGGAAAAAAATCATAGTGGTTCTTGATTTCAAAGGGGTGCATTAGCATTAATGAATAATAGGATCAATCATTCAAAATATCAAAGTAGAGAAACAGAATCATGGAGCTAATAGAGCAGTTATCGATATTCAAGTGGTATTATGGCAACTTAGAATCATCGATGACCAAGCACTACTCAATATTTCACTTGGATGGATGGATGAACAAGATTGAAAAATGTTAAGAAGAATGTTGGATATTTGTATTTACAAATAAAATTGAAGACCTAGAAAATGAATATCAAGAATTAAATTTTTTTGCAAAAAGATGTAAGTTTCTAGCTATAGCATCTTAATTATTAATTGAGATGAGAACTGAATATGTTTGTAAAATATCAAGATCTATAGGAAATATTTGTGATTTATCAAGGCTGGGGGACTTGAGTACAACCCCTTTTTCTCAAGCAAAAAAAATTGTTACACTAAAATTTTATATTTGCATGTTCGACAAAGAACAAGTATGGGGGTATAGGAAGGATTTAAAATAGTAATCCTATATTCATCATTGTAGAAAATCTGGATGTTCTCTTTAATAATCTTGTACAAGTTTATCCTTAGGGTCTTCAAGAGGTTGCTAAGGTTGTCAAAAAATAAAAAGGGGGGGGGGAAGAGGGTTTTTTTTTTATCATTTTTTAAATGGAATCTAAAATTTTAGATTTTGGATGGTCTAGTTTCGAATCAATTCCCCATTTTGTTGGAAGAGGGGATCAAGACAAGGCAACATCACAAACCATTCATATATGAAAATTTTTTGTTATAAAAAGAGGAACTTTGAAATAAAATCCCATAGTGGTGGGAAGAGGGACACCCAACATATGGGACAACAATATTTAGATTCCACAAGCAGCTTCATTATGTCAAGGATAAAATAAAACAATAGAAGCAAGCTAACAAGATGGGTATCATGTTGCTACGCTTGCACAACACACCTCAGTTTGGATTGGGGATCCACTTTTTGAATTTTTGGTAGGTCTTCTCTAATTTTTTGGGGGATTTATATGCAATTTTCAATCATGCCAAGCTTAGTTTTTTAGTTGAAAGCTCTTTTATGTCTTTAAATTTTTTTGGATCATGAGCTTGTGATAATTGTGGCCATGATTGTATTTTTTTTCCTTCCAATTAATGCAATCTAGAAATAGTTTTTTTTTTAAGTGTGGTTTTTGGTGTGGGCTCTTAGGAAAATTAATGCCCTAAATTTTTTACCTTCTACAAGGTTTCCCTGATCATTTGAATGACCATGTAAATAGGATTTAAAAAGCAAGCAAGTTTAAATCTTCTAGCAACTCACAAATCTTATGCAAATTATGAAGCCCTAACACTCACGTGAAATAAAATTTCATATCCAAACCATTTAAAAGACATTCTTAGAAAATTGAAATTAAAAATTAATGCCACATAGTGGGAAAACTATTTCGGGCAATTAAATTTCATTTTGAGCATTTACTTTTTAATTACAAGAAATCAAAATTTAATTTTGGGACTTAAGAATTTTATTGATGAACAGTTAAAAAAATTAATTTTAGAAAGCTAAAGAATAATTTCCAAGCAAAAGAAATTGTTTCCAAGCATTTAAATTTTTTTATGGGCATTTGGGGTTCATATCCAGGCTATTGAGAGTTAATTTTGGATAATTAAAATTCTTTTTTAAGTGATTCAAATTGTTTCCAAGATTTGAAAATCAATATCAGGAAGTGAGAAAATCATTCATAGGACATTAAAATATAAGTGTGAAGTCGGGGTCGATGAATTCAATGCACAACACTGGATTCAAATTTTGGCTAAGTATAAGCTTTGCCGAAAATCATGGATCGTGGCAAAATCCGAAGAGGTCCCAAAACCCCATCAACTAGTAGCTTGGAGAAAAATAAAAAAATTCTAAGCATAAGCTCTGTCGAAAATCATGGACCACGATGGAACTATCACTTGACAACTTAGAGAAAAATAAAAAAAATTCTAAGTGTGAGCATTTATGGAAATCATTGACCGTGGCGAAACCCGGAGAGGTCCCAAAACCCTGTCACCTACCAAATTGGAGAAAAATAAAAAAATTCTAAGTGTGAGCATTTCCAAAAATCATAGATCGTGGCAAAACCCGGAGGGATCCCAAAATCCCATCATTTGACAGTGTTTGAGTAGATTAAATTTTTCTAAGTATTTAAAGTGTCAGAATTTGGAGGAGGATTACATCAACAAAGAAACCTAAAATCCTAGAAAATTAGAAATCATTTCACCAATTGAAATTGAAGTCCAAAAATTAGAAAATCACTCTCAAAAATCTGAAAATAAATTTCATCAAATAAAAAATGAAGCCCAACCATGAATTTTGCATTTGATAATTGGAAGCTACCCGATTTGATGCCTTAGCGATGAGCAATGATATAATGCTGAAAGAGCATGGTCTAAAACCTAGAAAATTTGTGTTGAAATTGAAAAGAAAAAGATATTAAAAAAATTAAAAAATCAAATTATTCAAAACCTTAGGAAAATAAAAAATTAAAATAATAATAATATTAATGATCTAACCTTTCTCTTTTTTAAAATTCTTACAAAAAATTTGTTGGTGGTTGCATTGAATATGGTGGACATAATGGTGGGAAAGGAATTTCAATGCGAGTTGGACAAGTATAATCGTGCAAATATGGAAGATGTAGAAAATCAATGATCCACATAGATTTTGTAGAATGAAGAATTAATAAGGCATGGCCTTTCTAGAGTTCCTGAGCATCATGCAAATTAAAATTTACTAAATTTCGGCCATTGTCAGGATCATTGCAGATGAAGTCTTTATGAGGCCATGGCAAAAGTATTACGCATTTAAGGAGGCATGACCATAGTATGGTGGGAATATTAATTTCAAGCCAAAAATTGTATAAATAGTGGCTCAGTAGTGGGTTATAAAGGTCAAAAACCATCTATTAGTTGGCCCCTTTTTAGCTTTCTTCTTTTTTCCTTTATAGTTGGATGACATTTCTAAACCAAGCTGCTACTATTTTTTTGAGCTTCATTATTTGTAATCCACCAAAGTGGACAAGTCTGAAACATGTACTTGGTTTCTTTTCTTTTATTTTCTCTTACCCTTCAAACTTTGACTTTGTTTTTAAGCTTATTTAAATTAGGATTAGACTAGTTTATTTTTGAAGCATTAAAGATGGTATTTCTTTAGTGCATTTTAAAATTTCATACAGCTTCAATAATTGTTGTTTTCATACAATCAAGCATTTCATTTATATTTAGCATTGTACCAGGAAATTTATATTTTTAAGAAAAACCAACAAATACCCCTTAAAATGAATAGTTATCGATGACCTCTGAGTCTATCCACACTAGAGCTAGAAGGAGGACCATGAATTACTAATTTTATAAATCCTCTAGGCCCTTATCGCTCACAAAAACTAGTGCTAGAAAAAGGGCCTAAAACTATACTTTCTTGGTTCATTGTTTATATCACATCTTGACTATTAAAGTTGAAGCCTAAGGTCAGCATCACTAGGTCTAATTCATCTATCAAAGGTATTGAGTTTATCATTATTTCTCCATATAGAAAAACCAAATTTGATAAAGGCAGATTGAGTTCTTCGACTTCTAATAGTTCTCCAAAGGCTATTATCGTTTGTGTGGATCCTTTTGACACTCTCCTATACCCATCAATAGTAGGTCTTGCTCCTTGGTTAGTAGGAAGTATCCCTTTGAACATACTAGGCCCTACATATGACATGCCTAAAAATATTGAAAGATATCACCCTCGTTATAGGCATGATGGAACAAGATTAGCTGAAGAGCATATGCAAACCTACAAAGATACCTTGATACATTTACAAACTGAGCATGAGGATTTTTCCTATAGGATATTTCCACACACATTTTATGAGTTTTCTTATGATTGGTACATCAATTTACCTTCAGGCTCCATCACTACTTGGGCTCAGTTAGAGGGGGATTTTATTACCCATTTTAGATTACCCATTAAACCAATTATGATCTATCATCAATTTGTTTTTGCTTATAGAGAACTCAGTGAAATATTGATACTATTCAACACTAGGTTCCATAAATTATACACCAGGTTGATGGTACCTTATACCCTCATAGCTAAATCAGCCATCCAAATGCATCTAAGATCTTTGGATCCATTGATATTGATGTTTTTTGCACTATTCTGTCTACTCACGAAAATATAACTAGTAAAAAATATGAGCTACATGAATACGAAGTATCACTTTGTATTACTTGGAAAAAAGTGTACAATGAAGAATGGAACTAGAGTCCATTATATAGGTTTTACAAAATGACCCTTGGTCTTCCTCAAGTGACACTTGGTCTAACTTACATGATACTTGGCATGAATAACAAATAATGTAATATATTCTAACACCCCCTGTATTACATTATTTGGTATGAAATTCCCTTGAGTTGCATAAATGATATTTGAATGTTTGAAACTTGTTTATTCCAAGGACTTTTGTAAAAATATCTACCAACTATTATTTTTTAGGAATATGCTTTAAGATGATATGTCGATTCTAAAAGTGATATTTGATGAAATTTTATTATTCTTCAATATTTTTGGTTTGTTCATTTACAATTGTATTTTTGATCAAATTGAGTACTCCTTGAATGTTGCAAAATATTAATGTTGGAGTTCATTTGATGCCCATGTCAGATAATAAATATTGTAACCACAATGATTCATAAGTCATATCTCTTGTTGACCGATATTCTGATTTAGTAGATGACTATGCCATTGCATGTTATTTCTTACTATGTCAAGAAATAGGTCCTGACCCAAGATAAAATACGTATCCTAAAGTAGACTTTCTATCATCAATAGAGCCAGTATAATCTAAATATGAGTAACCCTATAGAAAAAAATCTTTAGCATTCTTCATATAAGTCAGTCCATAATCAATAGTATTTTTAATATATTAAAATATTCTCTTTGTAGCTTTCCAATGACTTTCTCTTGGTTTTTGCATGAATCGTGAAAGATAATTTACAGCAAAAAAAAATTAAGGTTAGTTATTTGTTAAGTACAAAAGACTTCCAATTAATTGTCGATACATTGTTTCTAAAACCAAAGGTGTTTCATAATTTTTGGATAATTGAATTCCTTGTTCCATAGGTGTATCTTTTGGCTTACAATTCTTCATTTTATATTTTTCAAGTAAGGCTTCTACATATTTTGATTGAGTAATTGTAATATTATCTTCATTTTGATGAATTTCCAAACCAAGATAATAATTCATTAGTCCTAGATTAGTCATTTCAAATGCCTTCTCAAGATCCTTTTTAATATCATTTATTAGTTTTCCAAAACTTCAGTGATCACTATATCATCAACATATACTATAATAATTAGTATATCATTTCCAATTTTCTTTGTATATATGTTGGGATCATATGTACTTCATTTAAAGTTATGTTGTAATAAGTGATTATTGATTTTTATATTCCATGCTCTAGGAGCTTGCTTTAGACCATATAGAGATTTTTTTAATTTGAAAACCTTATATTCTTTTCCTTTAATAATAAATCCTTCAGTTAGTGAAATATAGAATTCGTCTTCTAAGTCACCATTAACAAAAGCACTTTTTACATCCATTTTATGAAGTTTCCAATCCTGATGAGCTGCTAGAGCACAAATTGCTCTAATAGTAGTTGTTCTAGTTGTTGGTGCAAATGTTTCTCCATAATAAATTTCCTTAGTCTAAGTATATCCTTTGGTTACTAATTGAGTTTTGTACATGTCAAGTATCCCATCTACTTTATACCTCTTGAAAATCCATTTGCAACCCACAACATTATTTCCAAGAGGTAATTCCACTAGATTCTATATTTTATTCTTTTGTAGTGATGCATATTCAAATTCCATAGCTACATTCCAATGTGAGTGATTTAGTGCTTGAAGTGTTTATGTTGGATCTATTGTATTGCTTAGTAATCCTTTGTTTATTCTGATTTTACTATGAGTTTGAGGTCTAGTAGTATTAATATCTAGCATTATTTCTAAGTTTAATTCTCTAAGTTGTATCTAAGCCATATTAGTTCTTTCCTATGAGGAATTGTGGATGTTTCCATGTATTCATTGTATTCTTATTGAGATTCTAACTCTGCATATTCATTTTTTACATATTCCTTTGAGAAATTTAGAAATAATTCTACATCATTACTTTGTTTCTCAGTGTCTATGTTTACCTTTTCATCAAAAACTACATCTTTACTTATGTATATCTTCTTTGTACTTGGATATATTTTTTACCCTGCATATTCATCATAATAACCAAAAAATATTCCTACCATAGTTTTGTCATCTAATTTTATCCTTTTTTGTTTTGGAATATGCATATAAGCTTTACATCCACAAATTCTTAGTTTTTCTATATTTGGACCATGCTTCTTCTGGTGTAATATGTTTGAGTATTCTTGTAGGTAATATATTTTGTAGGTATACTACTATTTTTACTGCTTCTTCTTAATATTGATGATCAAGTTTATCTTCTTTTAACATATATCTCACCCTTTCTATTATAGATCTATTTCTTCTTTCTGCAATTCCATTTTGTTGAGGTGAGTATGTTGTAGTGATTTGTCTCTTAATTTCATTTTCTTTTAGAAATGAATCCAATTCTTTAGATATAAATTCACTTCCTCTATCTGAACAAAATATTTTGATATTCTTTCCTGATTATTTCTCTACTTGAACTTTAAATTGTTTGAAACAACTAAATTCTTCTAATTTATACTTCATGAAATACACCTACATTTTCTTGGTGTGATCATCGACAAACAATTGAAAATACTTGTTCTACAATGCTAGTGACATTTATTGGCCCACATAAATCTATATATATCACTTCTAATGGTAGCTAAGTCCTGTGTTGACTAAGTTCAAAAGGAACTCTATGTTGTTTTCTTGCCAAAAATTCTAGATAAAAAATAGATTCCAGAGATGGATTTGGAATTCCTTTTACCATTTGATATTTGAGCATTTCATTTAAATAATATACATTATTATGTCCTGGATATTTTTTCCATAGATCAAAAGCCTTAACTGAAAGACATGAATATGTGGTAACATCTAGAAACTGAAAGAAGATTAGTAGTCAATACTGGGACATATAAAATATTTTGAATCACTCTTTTTCCATTTACTAGATAAAATAGAATATTTCCTATCCCTTTACTTCATAAGTTTTACTATCTGCTATAGTAATTCGTTTCTCATTTTTATTTTGTAGATATTCAAACCAATGTATATTTTCAATCATGTGTTTTCTTACTCCTAAATTTATATTCTAATGTTCCATGATTGAGAAGTTTTCCAAAAATTTTGATATGAAGGTATCTTCTATATTGCAAGTGATTGAGAATGCTTAGATTTGAGTTGAATCCCTTTTGTCTCCCTAGTGGTTTGATGACAAGTTTGATATAATGTTCAACTCCTATTTCACCTTATTTATCCCTATTGAAATATGTACTTTTCAATTTTATGAGATTATCTATGGTTGGATTCCTTTTTTCCCTTTAATGTGAATATGAGACAAGTATAACCAATAAATTCCAACTCTTTAAGCAATAAATGGTTTAGCTTCTTTAACCTTAAATTCTCAATGGTTCAATTTTTTAAATTATAAGAAACTAAAGTTTGATGTAGTATTCCTTATATCTCCCTAATTTGGAAATTTAGAAAGTAATAATATTTGCAAATTAGTGTTTCAATTTTCCAATGTTGAAAGCCTTATATCTCCTACTTAATTGTTTGCAAATATTATGATATTCGTATTTCAACTAATGTACTTTTGAAGTATCATTTAAAGATATAAACTCCTTGTTTTGATTTTCTTTCTAATTAACTAAGCTTATTTCTCCAATGTAATAATAATTAAATTCAACCTTATATTATTGCACCTTATAACTCCTTATACTTAAATAAAGTAAATATTAAATCATGTAAGACTTTACCTTCCTTGCAATGTGAAATACATGTGTTGTTTGGCTTGTATTTTGACTCCTTTATCTAATATTTAGGCGTTGTGTGTATTGGTCTTCCATGGTGAGCATTTATGGCTCATTGATGCCTTATGACTATCTTTTCCTCCTTAAATGTACTTTGACTTCACTCAACGCTTGATTATTATACTTGATCTTCATGCTACCAATTTTTGCATAGGAATTATGAAGAATATTTCAATGCCTTATTTTGGTGTGTCAAGTGGCACAAGATGCCTTAGCTTGAGGTAGAAATTGGTGCTCCTTTCTCTTGCATGAAATTTCTTCCTCAACATCTTCTACTTCCTCAATGATTCTCATTAATGAATGCAAGTTGTTTGGTCTTGGCTTCAACACTCTTTCTCTAGTGAATGGTGGAACTTCTCTTCCAAAAATTTAGCTCCAAAAAATATGGTTCTAAGGTGGCAATGGTCGGCTCCAATGTTGTCCTCCTAACTGACAATTTTTCTCCAATAAATGGTAGCTCGTGTGCTTCAACGCTATCCTCTTAATTGGTAGTTCATCCAAGATATTGCTTGGATAATTCACTTTTGTTTGCACCTTAATATTTTATATTTATTCTTTATGCTTGCAATACATTATCATTTGTGCTTTCTTTACGTAGATTTATAATATGTACAATGCTACCTTATGTAGGTTCTTAAATGTTGTAGGTCACTTCTCTTATGCTATTGTAGATGCTCTTTTCATGAGTCCAATGGTGCTAGATTTGGTGTCTTTAAATACCTTGAAAACCATGCTTATGATGCTTTAGTTGGCTCACTTCCTTCGCTTTAGAGTTTCCTCTATGAACTTGATGACACAGTTATTAGATAGCTGGAATATGTTGTCTATTTTAGTGTCTATATTTTGTCCTCCTTTTGCTATATTGTGAAGGATAAGATTTGTGCTATTATGTAATGCAAATAATTTTACAATATTTAGGATAAACAACCTTAACTTACACCTTTACTTTGAGATCTTATAATCTCCTTTAAATGGTTACTTCCTTCTTGATGAGGTAGCTTCTTCTCTATCTTGTGATAGTTAAATTTTGCCTTCTTTACTAGGTAATTCTCTCTTATATTTTCTTTGCTTGGTTAACTTAGAAATAATGAATCTAATATTTTAATCATGCAACTAATATACCCCTTTTTGGATGGCTTAACTTTGCACTCCAGTAAATACAATCTATGCTTTAGTATATCATCTTCTTGCTTTCAAATAGAAGATAGGATTTTGATATTTTTTTCTCTTAGAATATATCTAACTCCTATTTCTTATGTGTAGGTTTTAACTTTGTAGAAACTATCTTCTACACTTCCTTGAAGACTTAAACTTGAAACTCACTCCCTTGCAACTTTAACCTCTAATATGGTGCTTAATGAAACTTAATAATGAACCAAATAACTAATGTTCAACTAATGAACCTTTTGCACCAAATTTTCTTACCTTAATGACTTATGTAGATGATGGTTACCTTGGTGATTTGAATCACCTAATTGCTTCTCCTGTGTTTGATGAAATTGTAAATTTTCCTTGCTATCTAAAATAGCTCTTTGACTCACCAATTTGCACCTTTAAGAACCTTCTAACTTGCTACTTGAAAAAGTACTCTTCTCAAAAATTTGGAAAAATCCTTGCCAAATTATTCTTATTTTGGGCTTGTTGTTGGATGGTGAAAATTATCCCAATTTCTTCAATCGGCAATAACACTTCTCTAGCATTTTCTCTCATTGCAACTCTACAAATATTGCAGTCTTAAATATTTAATGAAGATCATCAATCTCCAATATTATCTTAGACTCTTTTTTGGAATCTGTTCTTCATTAAACATTTCTTGAGGTCCCCTTGTAGCTCTGATACCAATGATTATTTTTGCACTATTCTATCTGCTCACAAAATATAACTAATAACAAAAAAGATGAGTTACATGAATAAGAAGTATCACTTCGTATTACTTGGAAAAAATTGTACAATGAAAAATGTAACTAGATTCCATTATATAGGTTTTACAAAATGACCCTTGGTCTTCCTCAAGTGACACTTGGTCTAACTTACATGACACTTGGCATGAATAATACATAATGTAATAAGCCCCACAAATCATGACCTTATCCATAGCATATAGTGAATCTCTAAGTGTTGAACAATAGTTAATGCTTCAAGGATTTGGTTTAGATCAATTACCTTTGATTGGAAAAATATGAGCTTATAATTAGGTATCATTAATAAATCAAGCTCTTACAAAACACCTTCCCAAGCTAAATTTATTACCTGAAGCCTTGTATCTGAACCTGAATCAACCATTCAATATGGTTCCCTTGAATCAAATTATGCCTAACATGAGCAATCAACTGACCATTCCAACATGTTTTGACAATAAAATAACCAAAAATAATGTTCTCAATCATATACCTCTAACAAATAATAAAATAATTTTACCTGTATTTTTAATACATCTGCACATGTGAATAATGTAATAGGTCAACCAAGACCAAGTCAACCTAATAATTCAAATATTCAATTAGATGATATACAAAGGATGGTTCAAAAATAGAGGAATGATATGCTTCAACTACAAAAGCAAGTCCCTCAAAATCCACTTGCAAATAATAACACTTATAATAGAAACGTTGGCTTTCATAGGATCAATCGTCCATGGAATACTCACCCAAATAATGGAGGAGTTCCAAAATTGATGGGAAACCAAAACCAACCAAATAAAAACCTTAATAATTTAGTGAATATGGAAAATCTTTCCTTGCCCAGTTGGTGCAAGGTCCATTCCACAGCTCAACACGATGAAACCAATTGTCTAGATTTCAAAAATGCCTTAGATATTATATAAAAGGAGATGTAAAATTTAGAATTTGTACCCACTAATGAGAATATTAGAAATAAAGTTGAAAATATCCCTACTGATAGTTTCAAACATGCAATAATTATATGATTTGAAGTAAAATAAAAGCCCTAGTGACTTCTTCTACATCTCCTAAAAAAATATCCATCCCACCTGATGAGTAAGCCAACAAAAAACCGATCCCACCTAAATGTCCTACAATGTCTACTCGTAGGTAGAGAAAAATCTAATGCAAAACAAGTATGGATATAATATCATTGAAGACCTTAAGAAAACCAATAAAAAAATTTCTTTGTTTGAGGTAGCTCAATTAACTGACCAAAAGAATTTATTTCTCAAAACCCTCTCTATTTAAATTAAAAAACAATTGAAAAAGACTACTGATGCTCGGGTGGTAGTCTACAAAGAGAAGATAGAATACCCTCCTTTTATTTTGACCATTATAATTACTAGAAAAAACTTACATAATTGTCTTGTGGATTCAGGTGCTTTTGACAATGTGATGTCATATACAATGAACCAAAGATTAGGACTGACTCTTGCTCCCTCAAACAAGAAGGTTGTTTAACTAGATAATATAGATGTGAATATGGTTGGAGTGTTGAACCAGATTCATATATAGTTAGCTTCTAAACCTTGAATACAACAATGCATTGATATCTAGGTGGTGGATATCCTAGATGCATATGGGATTTTGCTCAATTGTGATTGGTCAAGAACATTGAATGCTTACATGGCAACTAACTTCTCACATATGTGGCTTCCATGGCACGATATATATAATCAAATACAAGTAGAAAGAGAGCCAAGGATGAAAGAGCTAATTATAGAGTACAAAAATGTTGAGATTTTATATACTAAGCTAGAATTGGGATTCTACACTGTAGAAGTAGAAACCAAACCCATAAAGAATAGACTAGTAGCAGAGACCTTGTCAAGGAAAAAATATATCTAAAGGAAAATGATGGAATCTCAAGTTTGATGGGTCAAAATACAAACATGACAATGGTGCCAAAATTGAATTGGTCAATCCCAAATGCAAATCACATCTTGCAACTTATTGAATTTAATTCCCTTACAATTGCAATGTTGTAGAATATGAGGTATTGATTCATGGGCTACAATTTATCATCAAGAAGTGAGTTAAATGCGTACAAGTCGTAGGATATTATAAATTGATGATAAAACAAGTGTAAAATTGGTATGCCTGCCATGATAAGCATATCTCAAAATATTGCAGTCATGTTTGGAATTTAATCAAATAATTTGATACCTTCAATATCCAGACCATTCCACATAAAAATAATCACACTGCAAATTAATTGGCAATAGCAACAAGTACCCTAGAACCAATTTCCCATTCCAAGATAAAGTGATTCTCAATTGAACTAGTTGTCACTCCCTCCATACCAAACAACATTCAAAATTTCTAGGTATTTAAGGATGACAGTCATGTAGTTGATTCTATCACTAGCTCCGAAATATTTGAATCTCAGATCATATATGAGGAAGATAGAAATTATGCAAAGCAAGAGGAGAAGGGTAAATTGAACTTAAAAATAAACACCATTCCTAAAGGTATGGTTTTTTTGGAGAGACTATTTGATGAGGATTACCATGCTCAAAAGTAGCAGACCACTCCATTAGATAAGCGATCATATGAAGCTTATAATTTAGGAAATGTTGAGGACCCCAAAATTTTTTTTACACTGAGTAAGAAAAGGAAGGAATAATCCATGCATTAAAATATTATTGAGATGTCATAGCATGGAGCTATGAATATTTGAAGACATATGACACATCCATCATCGAGCATACCATTTCCTTGAAGCCAAGAACAAAATATTTCCATCAGAAGTAGAGACCAGTGAATCCTTTTTTGGAGTCCCTCATTCTCAAAGAATTACAAAAATTGTTGGTAGCTTACATCATTTTTTGGTAAGACATTCTACTTGGATTGTAAATTTAGTACCTATTCATAAGAAAATGGGGAAATACACCTATGTGTAGATTTTTGAAATCTTAACAAGGCATATGAGAAGGATAACTACCCAATCCCTTCCTTAGATTAAATATTACAAATGGTGAATGGATCTCAAATGATGTCTTTTCTAGATGGTTATTCAATGTATAATCAACTAATGGTAGACCCCCAAGATAGGATTAAAACTAAATTTACTACCAAGTGAGGAATCTTTGCATATAGGAGGATTCCATTTGGTCTAATCAATGTAGGAGCAACATTCCAAAGGGCTCTGGACATCGCTTTCAAGGATATCATTGGGAAATTCATTGTGGTTTATATGGATGATATTATTGTATTTTCTAAGATGTGTATGAACCATGTGGAAGACTTGAGGAAGGTGCTACAAATATGTAGAGAGCATGAAATTTCATTAAATCCAAAAAAGTGTATTTTTGGAGTTATAGAAGGAAAATTGATGGGGCATAGTATTTTTGAAGCTAGTATTTCTATTGACCCAGATAGGGTTGAAGAAATTCTAAAAATTCATCTTCCTAGAAGTAAGAAGGAGTTAAAGTATTTCATTGACAAGATCAATTTTATAAGAAATTTTATTTTTTGTTTTGATGAAATAGTTCAATATTTAAATACAATGTTAAAAAAGGATGGCAAAATAGTATCTAGTGGAGAAGCACAAACTACCTCTTAGGAAACTAAAAGGTAAATCATGAATGCTTCGATTTTAATCATTCCAAATTACACTCACCCATTTTATATTTATTCCTTTACATCTGAACATTCAACCACTAGTGTTTTAACTTAGAAGAAAGAGGCTGGTGATGAGAGATCAATTGCTTTTGCAAGCTCACCTTTGAAATATGCTCAACTCAGATATTCAAATATTAATAAGTAGACCTTTGCTTTGATCAATGATGTGAATAAATTTTTATATTACATCCTACATAGCATAGTGTTTGTGATAGTGTTAGATCCAGCAGTAAAAATTATGTTGATACAAAATGACTTAGGTAAATGCAAGGTAAACTACATGTCTATCTTGCAAGATTTTGATCTAGAAATTCAGCCAATGAGAATTGTTAGAGGACAAGAACTGAGCAAAGCACTAGCAAAAGTGGACCCCCAGATTTCATGTCAACAATATTCTATGGGAGAAATTAAAATTATGAGTGGTACCGAGACATTGTTTATTATTTTTTGAATGGATTATGCCTTGGTCACTTGAATTCCACCTGAAGGAGAGCACTGCTTCTCAAAAGTGAAAAATTCATGATTAAAAAAGGCATGTTATATCAAAAATATAATGAGAAAATCTACTTAAGGTGTTTAAACAAGCAAGAATTTGTTGAGGTTCTCAAGGATTTTCATGGCAAGTATGGAACTGAGCATGGCTCTAGGAATTCCACAACACACCAAATACTAAAATTTAGTTATTAATGGCCCCACATATTCAAATATGTACATGCACACATCTGATCATGTCATGTTTGTCAAACTACAGCTCATAAAGAGAGGAATTCTATCATGCTATTGCAACCAGTAATTGAAGCTCATCCATTTACACAATGGGGTTTGGAATTTTTTGGTATTATTAATCCTAACTCATTAGCCAACCATAAGTTCATCTTCACTAACACTGATTATTGCATACTTTGTAGTGAGGCTCAAGTATTCAAAAACTGTACAATTAAGGTCATGATCAAGTACATTGAAGATAACATCATGACTAGGTTGGGATGCCATATGCTCTAGTATGTAATAATGGTTATGCTTCCTCTTCTTTAAAGTTTGTTGAATGGGCTTATGATAAAAAGATAACTCTAAAATTTTCTTCTAATTATTATCCTCAATGAAACAAAGTAGCAAAGTCAACTTATAAAAATTATTGGAAATAATTAAAAAAAATAGACAATAATCAGGGATTGGCATAATAAACTAAAATATGCATTGTGGTTAGAAATGAAAAGGATTAAGTCTTTATTAGGCACATATCCCTATCATCTATTTTATATTTATGATCCTATCTTTCCCACCAACCTCAAGATCCTTACCTTACAATTTATGAATGACCACTTAGAAACAAATGACAGAGTAGAAGCCAGGCTATTGAATTTGATGAGCTTGGATGAAAAAAGGTAAGAAGCACTAAATAATTTCAGTAAGCATCAAGAAATGGTCAAATGATGGTTTAATAAGAGGGCCAAAATAAAAGCCTTCATAATTGTTGATCTAGTGTTGTTGTGGGATAAAACCCATGAAAAGAAAGGAGACCATGGAAAATTTGAAACCCTATGGTTAGGTCCATTTAAAATATCTGAGATTCTAGGAGATAATAATTTTAGGTTAAAAAGCCTAACTAGAGAAGATGTTCCATTACTAGTAAATGGGCAACTTCTCAAACATTACTTCAGTGCCTGACGATATTCTAGTTCTATTCTGTAAATATTTTTGTATATAGTTTTGGCTTTGTGTTTTTGTGCTAGTTTTTTTTCTATTGTTTTTAATTTTTGGTCTATTTTATGCTAGTTGCTCTTCACTGTTGTTTTCAATTTTCATTTATTTTGTGCTTTTCTTTGGTTTTGTTTAAATAATCCAAGTGCAACTAACTTATGGGTGTTATAAGCTGGAAATATTTTCTATGTAATTTTGGGGTGAAAGATCCCACACTAAGCTCAATAAAACTAAATATTGGTGATGAGAACCAAAAATGATCATTTTATATACACTATTAATGGGCATCATCACTAGTTTAATTAGCATTAGAAATACATTTTTATTTAACTTATGCATATAATTGATAGAAAATCCTGTATTATGCTTAACGAGTGTTTTTAGTGAAAATTGTGTATGAATGCATGTTTTGGTACTAATTTGGTGTTTTCCAGTCTACACCCCACTTGGACCTAGCAATGTGCAAGGAGCCCTACTCAAGCAGACACCTTACTCAAGTAGGCATCAGGTAGGCACCTTACTCAGGTAGGCACCAAGTAGATGCCTTACTCAAGTAGGCACCAAGTCGGTGCCTTACTCAAGTAGGTGCCTTATTGGTGCCTTACTCCCACACATTGGAAGCACTTGCATTGGAGACTAAGTCAACATTGACCAGGTTGACCAAGGGGCTAAGGAGGAGGTTGCACGTGAAGACAAAGGAGAACTATTTTAATCATGCATTTATTAAATAGAATAAAGTATTTTTTATTATTATCAACCGATTGGTCGGTTGACCTTGTAAGACTCTTAAAGCATTATTTTTAGGATGCAATAGTTTAGGATTTGTTTGTTATGTACACCTAAGGATTTTCATATATTTATCCTACTGGTGAATGGATATTCTTTAAATAGGGAAATAAAATTTATGTAGAACCAATTGTAACTAATCACGTCATTTGATTAAATTAGATTAATTTTTTATTGTAACAATATCTAGCTGTACTTTATATAAAGACGCAGGCTAGATGAACAGGAGATCAATGATTAATTTACACAAATTATTTTATTTCATTATTTGTTTAATTTAATTAAGAGTGCAACTCCTCTTATTCGAGAAAGATCTACGTAGCTAGCTAGGCGAACTATCTGTGAGAGCTTGGGCCCACTCCCTGCAATAGTCTTCCCCTATTTCATTTCTATTCTTTATTTTCCATAGCTTAGATTTATTGCTTTATTTACTATTTTATTTAATTTTAGTTGTGTGTGTTTATTTCCACATATTTTATTTTCGTACTTTATTTTTAGCACTTTAATTTAGTTATAATTTATTTATTTAATTGTTCCATACTTATTTTATTTAGTTTGGCTGACTTTCAAATGCACAAACATCCCCCACAAAACTAAATAAGGTACAGATAGATTTATTTCCCAACACTGCAAGCATATACTATGCATGACACTCGTAAGTTTATAGACTTACCGGATTGATAATTTATGGAAGAGAAATAATTGTTTTTCAAGACATGATTTCTACTCACCATTTTGGCGTCGTTGTCGGGGAGTGTCAAAATTGTAGTTTTATGATTTATAGGTCAGATAAAAAACCCATTTAAAATACCTGTAAATATTTTACCGAAGAAGCATGAGTCCACCAAGGGCCTTTTCACAAGATCGAAAATAGTTGCCCAAATAGTCACATCCAAATACCATAGGCAACAGTCTAATTTTACCAGCTTCTTAGGTAAATACGAGAATGAACTTGATGTACCATAATTAAGTGTAGAAGTAGGAATAAATAGTTTTGTTGAAAAAAATTAAGAAAAATCAGATGATGAAAGATTTCCATCATGTTCTGAATGGTTTAAAAAAAATCAAATAAATAGCACAACCCAGGTCTGATTGAAAATTTTTAGGGGATGTATTTTTATATAGAAACCGTTAGAAAATTATGCCTTTATAAGCTTGGTTTTAACAATTAAAATTTTTTACAGGTTTAACGCTTTGCAACATATTGGCAATTTATTTTAATGATGCATGGAAAATGGCATAGATGAATTTAAAAGAACATGTTATGGAGTATGCTCCTAACTTGCACTTAAGGTAACCTGGTGAATAAAAAACAAGTACTTGTTTTTAAAATATTGTTATGCCCTATTTTCTTCAAGGTGCTAGCCTATAGATAGTCATTTGTCGGCCTACACATTTTATCGTAATGTTGAAAGAGTTTGGTTGTGAGGCCATGAAGGAAAATACTCTCCTCATGCTACAACATATCAAACTAGTTGACAAAGAAGAAGATGATTTTTCAGAAGACTAGTTCATATGTAGGCATGGGGGAGACTCCACCTTCATCAATATCACCAACAACACAATGGACATTGTTTATAGTGTTCATGAAAAAAAGAAAAAAATTATCTTCTGTTGAAAAGGCTCCAAAGTTAAGAGCAAATAAAAAAATAGAGTTTTTTGCTACCTATTGGAAGAGAGTATCCTCTTTTCCAAGGACCCGCTTGGTCTAGAAGGGAAATGAGAAATCTTCAATCGGTAGCTAAAAAAAAAAAAATAGGGGAGAAGCTTGGAAGAAATCATATGTTTACACGAAGTCCACATGGGGCCTGAGCATGGGAAAAAAATGAATGGAGCTCATAGTGGCCAAGAATAGTAGCACATAAATCTCAACTTTGTGTCTCATAAAAACGTCACACCTAAACATCCAACAGATGATGTAGATGATGATGGATAAAATTATTTTCACTTCACTTTGGGAAATAAAATAGAGGATTGTAGTGTGGTTCCAATTATGCATGTGAAGGACACAATTCAGAGTGGAATATCATTTGATTTGGAGCATATGCCTGCTAGGATAGTATAAAGTTTAATCAAATTAAAAAAGGGTGATAGGGCACATGGTGAGAAATTAATAATGCACAAACATTAATCCCTACAAATGCATTCGAAGAGAGATATGTCAAAGAAGGATTAAAATATTTTTATATGTGCCATTGATGATGAGTTGAGTATTTCAAATGCACAGTGTTAGAATTACATATTTTTCTAGTAGCATTTTTAAATGTGGAAAATAAATTACAGAGAAGAGACAAAATTTCACTACGGTGGAGGAGAATGCCACATTTTTAAATCACCAGCTCATAGTGTTGTAGTTGATATTCTTCTGATGCAGATGATAAAAAAAAATATGAGACAAGATCTGTTTCGGTCATGGCAGAATAGATGAAAAAAAAACAGTTAGTTAAGAATTTTATTAATGCCTTTAGTTTAGCATTTTTATATTTTGTAGGATAGCATGAAGTGTGGATATGTCATACCAAAAATTTTCATAAGTGCCTTAATCTACAAGCAGGCACCTTACTCCGACGTCTTACTCTGGTGGTGCGACGGTGGCACGACGGTGGCACGACGCTTTACTCTAGTGGCACGGTGATGGAACGACGGTGGTGCGGTGCCTTACTCTGGTGGCACAGCAGTGGTTGATGCCTTACTATGGAGGGAGGTGCCTTACTGAGGTAGGTGCCTTATCAAGTAAGGCGACTTACTAAAGTAGACGCCTTACTGAGGTAGGTGCCTTACTGAGGTATGTGCCTTATTGAGTAAGGTGCCTTAATGAAGTAGGCACCCAATATGTGCCTTAATCAAGTAGGCACCAAGAAGACACCTTGGTCCATTAGCGAAAGAATGTGCCACTCAATGTCCATCAATGAAGGTATGCACCATTTAGTCAGCAGAGGGACACACCGCTCAACGTTCATCAACAGAGGCACTTCATCACTATTGAAAAAAAAATGGGAGGTGTCTTACACCAAAAATTTTGAAGAAAGGTGCCACACACCCCACTCTTGAAAAAAAATATTGGGAGGCGCCTTACTCCCATAGTAAGGCACCTTACTCTGAAAATTTTGAAGTAAGGTGCCACACAAGTCCCCAAATAAAAAATAAATAAAATTAAAAAAGAAAACCACACATCATCTATCCTACTCAGCATAAAATTTCTTTTGTTGCTTTCGTGTGTTGCAGGGAAAGTTCCTACATGCAAGCTACAAGCATCCTAAGAGCCAGGGCCTAATAGGCACGGATTGCACTAAACTGCATTTTAGTTTTCTTAGTTTTTCTTTTGTAGGGGAAATGACCTGATTATATGAAAAATAGGCATCTTGGAGATAAGGCCTAAATCAGCTCAGCATCCATGGACCTACACATTTTTTTTGGAAGGTAGAAACTCAACTATTTCCATCCAGAGGAGATAGTCCCCATATGGGCATTGACATGGGTATTAATTTCCTGCAAAGGGAAGAGGTACTCACCTTTTTGCTTGGATGAAGCAGATACTGATGCAATACAGAAAAGAAAATCGAAGGACCTGATCAACTCTTCAACAACATGTACGTTAGCAACTGCTCACTTTTCAACACCAACAGGATGCCTTGATTTCATGCATTCTATTTTTTGGCGCACCGGTTTTTGGAAAGTTAGAAAAAAAAAAAGAATTTGATAGCTGGGAAAGAAAAAAGTGCTTAAAAATATTTGCATCTCTTCCTAGAGAAGATAACTACAGATCCGCTTTATCCTAACATTGCTCAACTTATTCTCCCTAGATTGGGGGTTCTTGTTGCTCAGTGTGGGACCTGATGTTCAAAGGGCTGTATACCTGTTGCATAGAGGGACCTGTTACTGGTGATGAGGATGTCACCAATTTAAAGTGGAGGAGGATTTAGGTGAACCAGAATCTCCCACAAATAAAAATATTCTGTTGATAGACTCCTATTTGAAATGCAAATAAGTATGAGAACACCAGTAGAAGAGGGCTCAGGCTGAAGATTAAAAAAAAAAAAATTGGTAAACTATGGCTGCAATGCTGGAATTTTTAAAATTCCACACTTACAGAGGAATGCCTCAATGGGTAAAATTAAATACAATGCAGATGTATGTGTAGCAAAGTTCCCTTGCCATCCTAGTTTTTAGCATATGCACTATTGGCCATGTTTTGGTCTTCACTGCTAGAGTAGCAACGCTCCGAGAAAGAACAACAGAGATGTTTAGCAATGTGGCCAACATGCCCTTCTACTTGGTGAATGCCCTGAAATACGAGGCCTCATGATACTAAGGAGGAGAAGCCTCTGTCATAGCCCATAATGGGTTGATTACAATCCTAATTCATTATGTAGAAGGGCACAGGGGAGGCTCAAGCACAGAAAGGAGCGAACATTTGGGCGCACAGATGTTGTCTATGGGGGAGGAAGAATAGGAGACCAATATTCAAACAACGATCGAGGAAGAAGAAGAACGCAACCAAAAAAATAATAATAATATATATAAATACAAATTCTCCAAGAGCACCAAATTCATAGCAATATTTTCTAAAAAACCTTGGTTATGGGTAGCATGGAAACGTTACACCACCAGCATGCTACATATAGGAATCTGTAAAAATAACCCAGGTATGTACTGAGTTTTCTGTTAATTATGTGTATGGTTATTTTAAAAAATAATTTATGTGCTAAAATCAGTAGATGCCCTTTAAAAATTCTCTGTCAAACTCTACCAGTTGAGTTCAGTCACATGACATGCCTCGAATAAAAAAAAATTATTACTCCAGAATAATTTAAAAAAAAGAAAAAGAAGGAAAAAAGGGAAGAGCTATGGCATTAACATGAATAAATTTGGCATTGTTTTACTGTTGCATCATGAGAAATCCATAATTGGGAGTGCCAAGGAAAATGACAAACTTAAAAAAAAAAATAGCAGTTGACTTTAACGCCTGGACTTCAGTGGATGTGCAATTTGGTCTTGGTGTTGGATAGTGTGATCATGATTTCACTATTTTTTTCACAGCATGATGGTCGGTCATGATGTATTTTTTATGGTGCAACAATACTCAAGGGAAGAAAAATAGCAATGCTGAATGAAAAAAATAGCAGGGCTCAATAAAAAAAAAATAGCAGCACTGTAAAAAAAAATATAACAGTGCTCAATGAAAAAAATAGCAATGTTCAATAACAATACTCCATGAAAGAAAAATCAACAACACTCAATGGAGAAAAAATGCCATGCCCAATGAGAAAAAATATTAGTAGCCGCTCTCAAAGGAAGAGAAAAATAGAGCAGTGCTCAATAATATATATATATATATATATATATATATATATATATATATATATATATATATATATATATTTCGAGAACTATTTTCCAAGGGTTGTTGTCATGAGGACGTGACAATATTTAGGCATGGGGGATGATGAGCACCAAAAATGCTCATTTTATATACACTATTAAGGGGCATCATCACTGGTTTAATTAGCATTAGAAATATATTTTTATTTAACTTATGCATATAATTGATAGAAAATCTGGTATTATGCTTAATAAGTGTTTTTAGTGGAAACTGTGTATGAATGCAAGTTTTGGCACTAATCCGATGTTTTCTAGTCTACACCCCACTTGGACCTAGCATTGTGCAAGGAGCCCTACTCAATCAGGCACCTTACTCAAGTAGGCATCATGCAGGCACCTTACTCAAGTAGGCACCAAGTTGACGCCTTACTCAAGTAGGTGCCTTATTGGTGCCTTACTCCCACACATTGGAAGCGCTTGCATTGGAGACTAAGTCAACATTGACCAGGTTGACCAAGGGGCTAAGGAGGAGGTTGCACATGAAGACAAAGGATAAATATTTTAATCATGCATTTATTAAATAGAATAAAATATTTTTATTATTATCAACCGATTGGTCGGTTGACCTTGTAAGACTCTTAAAGCATTATTTTTAGGATGCAATAGTTTAGGATTTTTTTGTTACGTACACCTAAGGATTTTCATATATTTATCCTTCTGGTGAATGGATATTATTTAAATAGGGAAATAAAATTTGTGTAGAACCAATTGTAACTAATCACATCATGTGATTAAATTAGATTAATTTGTTATTGTAACAATATTTGGTTACACTTTATATAAAGACGCAGGCCAGATGAACAGGAGATCAATAATTAATTTACACAGATTATTTTATTTCATTCTTTGTTTAATTTAATTAAGAGTGCAACTCCTCTTATTCGAGCAAGCTCTACGTAGCTAGCCGGGCGGACTATCTACGGGATCTTGGGCCCACTCCCTACAGTAGTCCTCCCCTGTTTCATTTCTGTTCTTTATTTTCCATAGCTTAGATTTATTGCTTTATTTACTGCTTTGTTTAATTTTAGTTGTGTGTTTATTTCCTTGCATTTTATTTTCATACTTTATTTTCAGCACTTTAATTTAGTTGTAATTTATTTTCAGTATTTTATTTCTGTACTTTATTTTTAGCATATGGTAAGAGAACATGGTGTCAATTATTTGTATGTGACGTGTTTGACGAAATGCCTTCTCAAAATATACAAAAGGAGTTACAACTGGAGTTACAAAGAGAAAGGATGATTATAAAAGGAGTGTTGCCTGGAGAATTCTAGGAGCACGGGGGATTAAAGTGCAACGGATTTGATCTTGCGAAGAGAGCGAGAGGTGCACGACAGGTGAGCAAGAAGGGTGTGAATTGTGGGCGATGTTGAGAAAGCAATAGACCAGTCAAGGTCTTGTAAAAGTGAAGGCATTTATATGTCAATATTCTAGTTTTAGAATTGAAGTCCAAGTTGGTGCTTGGCATCAGGAGTTGGTGCTCCTTCCAGTTGGTGCTAGTAAATCAGGGGTTGGTGCTCCTTTCTATTGGTGCAGATAAATCAAAGGTTGGTGCTCCTTCCAGTTGGTGCTAGTAAATCAGGGGTTGGTGCTCCTTCTAGTTAGTGCTAGTAAATCAGGGGTTGGTGCTCCTTCCAGTGGGTGCTGGTAAATTGATTGTAAATTTGATTGCCTTGTAAAGGCTAGATTTGGATGGGAGTCCAAACAGTCAATTTTTGAGGAGTAGCCAAATCGGTGAACCTCGGTACATCTTGTGTTGTGTGATGCTCTCTTTTTATATTTGCTTTATTTGATTTTAAGTTCTCATTGTTTTGGTTTTAAGAGTTTAAGATTTAAGTTTTAAAGAGCTACACTAATTCACCCCCCCCTCTCAGTGTCATTGTGAGACTAACATTTTTGAGATATAATTTCAGCTCACCAATTGGCTTAATCAACTATTTTATGTTTATTCATTGTTTGGGATAAAGAAAATGAATTTGAAAGTAATGCAAAATGATATTGTAGCTTCATGATGAAAACATTTTAAGGAAATTTCCAGGTCAAAATAAATGAAACCATTGTGGTTTGGTTTTTAGGAAAAATTTGTTCAAGTGTTTACCCTCTTATTTTCCATAGTGATCCCCAATCCAAAATAAAGTAGAACTCAATACTTACGAGTTTTTTTATATTAAAAAAAATCAATAAAAAAAATGATGAAACAAAGAAAGAGAAAAGGTTTAAGTGTTTGGGTGATTCAGACAACCTCTATGAGGGCTATGAATGCCTGGATGAAAGTAGAGAAATTTCTAATGTGGGATCAAATATAACTCCATCGAGGCTATAAACACTTGACTAGTAATGGAGCAATGTTTGACAATTGGTGATATGTATACCTGTGTGACAAAAATCATCATCAGTAGATCAATGTTTGCTCAAGGATGGAACTATCTTAATTTCCAAACTGTGGTGTCAAATTTTAGTTTATTTTGGGATAAGAATGAATTCACATGCACACGCTTTTGCTAAAACAAAATGAAGTATTACTTTCAGATAAAATTTCCCAACTCCAACCTTGGATGGATGCCAAATTTTTGGTTTTGCTAGTTTTGAAGTTTCATTATTTTTAGAGAGGGTTATTTTTATTTTTGAAATACTCAAGAGCATTTTCCATTAGAGTTGTCATTTGTTGTTGTGCTTGCACAACACACCCTAGTTCGGACAAGGGACCCACTTTTTGAATATTTGATAGGCCTTCTCTTATTTTTTTTAGGTTTATATACAATTTTCAATCATGCCAAGCTTAGTTTTTTAGTTGAAAGCTCTTCTATATCTTTAAATTTTGTTGCATTGTGAGCTTGTTGTGATAATTGTGGCCATGATTGTATTTGTTTTTTCATTCCAATTGATGCTATTTGCAAATATTTTCTTTTGAAAAGTGAGTTTTTTGGTGTGGGCTCTAAAGAAAATTAATGCCCTAAATGGTTGGCCTTTTGCAAGGTTTCCCTGATCATTTGAATGGTCATGTAAAAAGGAGTTAAAAGGTAAGCAAACTTAAATCTGCTAGCAACTCACCAATATTATGCAAATTCTAAAGCCCTAACACTCAAGTGAAATAAAATTTCATATATGAACCATTTTAAAATCATTCTTAGCAAATTGAAATTGCTCCCAAGCCTTTGAAAATTAATGCCAGGTAGTGGGAAAATTATTCCGGGGAATTAAGTTTCATTTTGAGCATTTAGATTTCATTTACAAGCAATCAAAGATTAATTTTGGGACTCAAGAATTTTATTTTCGAATAGTTAAAAAAAAATATTATGAAAAGCTAAAGAATTGTTTCCAAGCAATAGAAACTATTTCCAAGAATTTAAAAAACAATATCAAGCATTGATATCATTCACAAGACATTAAAATATTAAGTATGAATTCAGAGTTGATGAAGTCAATGCACAATGTCAAATCCAAACTTTGACTAAGAATAAGCTTTACCAAAAATTATGGATTGCGGCAAAACCCAAAGAGGTCCCAAAACCTCTCACCCAACAACTTGGAGAAAAACAAAAAAAATTCCAAGTGTGAGCTCTACCAGAAATCATGGACCATGATGGAACCCAAAGAGGTCCCAAAACCCTATCACCCAACATCTTGGAGAAAAATAAAAATAAATTCTAAGTATGAGCATTGCTAGAAATCATGAACTGTTGTCAACTTAGAGAAGGCACAAAATCCCATCACCAGGAAGCTTGGAGAAAAATAAAAAAATTCTAAGTGTGAGCATTGTCAAAAATCATGGACCATGGCGGAACTAAGATGGGTCCCGAAATCTTGTCACTCGACCATGTACAAGTAGGTTAAATTTTTCTAAGTATTGAAAATATCAGATTTTAGAAGAGGATTACCTCAACAAAGAAACCTAAAAGCATGACAAATTAGAAATGAAGCCCAAAAAAATAGAAATCATTTCGCTAATTGAAATTGAAGTCCCATAATTAGACAATCATTTCTGACAATCTGAAAATAAATTTCAAAAAATAAAAAATGAAGCCCAACCATGAAATTTACATTTGGAAATTGGAAGTTACCCAGTTTAATGCCTTAGGGATGAGCAACGATATAATGCTGGAAAAACATAGTCTAAACCATAGAATTTTATTTTTTTGCAGTTCAAATGAAAAAGTGAAAAAAAATAAAAATTAAAAAATCAAAATATTCAAAACCTTAGGAAAATTAAATAATTAAGAGAATAATAATATTAATGTTCTAACCTTCGCCTTTTTTAATTTTTTGTAAAAAATTGTTGGTGTTTGTATTAAATGTGGTAGATGTAATGGTGAGCAAGGAATTTCAATGTGGGTTGGGTAAGTACAATTATGCAAATATGGAAGATGCAGGAACTCAATGATCCACCTAGATTTTGTAGAATGAAAAATTAATGAGGTGTAGCCATTCTAGGATTCTTGAGTGTCATGCAGATTGAAATTTAATGAAGTCTAGCCATTTTTGAGCTCACTAAAAATGAAATCTTTATGACGCCATGGCCAAAGTATTGTGTATTTAAGGAGGCATGATTGCAGTATGGCAAGAAAATTAATTTCAACAAGCATGTCTTGGAATTAGGTGGTAATTAATTGCAAAATGTAATGCTAGGTGAAGGTCAAAAATTGTATAAATAGTGGCTCACTAGTTGGTGACAAAGTTTGAAAACCATTTGTTAGCTGGCCCCTTTTTAGATTTTTTTTTCTTTTGTAGTCGTATGGCATTTCTAAACCAATTTTCTACTATTTTTCTTTAGCTTCATTATTTGTAAGCCATCGAAGTGGACAAGTCTGAAACATGTACTTAGTGACTATATTTTAATATAAAGGATTCTAAAATTTGTTGTGTTCAATCTATGCATGTTGATGGTGGTTGCACTCAGTCTGTTTCATAGTTTGTTACTTCTCTAAAGATTGCACCATCTTGGACCTTAGGCCATGTGGATATTGGTTGGTTCAGGATTGGTTTAATTTGGGTTTGTTTCTTTACCAGATTCAAGCTGGAGTTTAGGGTACTATTAGCTTATTTTATTTTATTTTATCTTACCCTTCAACCTTTGAATTTTCTTTGAAGCTTATTTAAATTAGGATTATATTAATTTATATTTGAAATATCGAAGCTAGTATTTCTTTAGTGCATTTTAAAATTTCATACAACTTCAATAATTGTTGCTTTCATATAGTCAAGCATTTCACTTGTTTTTAGTATTGTACCAAGAAATTTTTATTTTTAAGCAAAATTAGGAAAGGCCCCTTAAAAGGAAGAATTATCAATGACCTTTGAGTCTATCCATAGTGACCAAGACCTGGCATACCCGAACCTTGGGGAAAGAAATTTCCCTTTCAAGAGGGAATGCATATTTGTTCCAAGTACGTTGACATACCCTTGACAATGTGTCATTTGCACACTCAACACTTGTAGGTCCAAAGAGCTCCATTGGTAGCAGATGGGATGGGGTGAAAAAACACTTTAGGGAATGACCAATTATAGAGGATACCAAAAAATAGGATGATGCATTGCATAAAGTTATTGAGGATATTGAAAACCAAGAGGAGATCTATTGGAAATAGAGAGCAAGAACCAATTGGTTATTTGAAGGTGACAAAAATACCAAATTTCACCATGGGACTGCTTATGCTAGGTGATATATAAACAAGATGGAAGCTCTTTAGGATGAGAATGGGCACTCCTTTGATATAATCTCAGGTATGCATTTTTATTCAATGAATTATTTTGCTAAATTAAGGAAAGCATGGTGCAATACGAAGAGTCTTAAAAATAAATTCTTGTTGTCATGCCCTCTATTATCTCTAAATATGAAAATGAGGTCCTACTTAAATCCATTGATAGAGAGGAACTAAAGAAGGTAGTCTTTGGAATGAGTACGGTAAAAAAACTAGGTCCAAATGGCTTCCCAATTGAGTTTTTTAGACCTTCTAGGACAACTTGGAGGAGGATGTAATGGTTGTTATATAGGAGTCTAGAGGTAGTAAAATAATATTTAAAGCATTAAATCATACATTCATTACCTTAATTCTAAAATGGGATTAGGGGATGCATATTTCAGATTATAGACCTATCACCTTATGCAATATCATATATAAAATAATCATGAAGGTAATGGTTGAGCAGCTAAAACCTCTTTTACATAGCATTATCTACTTAGAGCGAGGGGGTTTTATAGAGGGCAAGCAAATCTTGGATGGTGTAGTTTTATCTAAAGAGGAAATCCACCCAATGCAAAAATCTAGCAATATAGAAATGTTCATAAAATTGGATATGTCAAAGGCTTATGATAGGGTGGAGTGGAGCTTATTGTCAGGGATTATGGTAGCCTTTGGTTTCTATTAATATTGGATAGAATGGGTCATGAGCTATGTTTCTACTCTAACATACTTAATGTTAATTAAATGTCTTCCCTCACAATCAATTGGAGCCACTCGAGGCCTTCGTTAGGGGGATATTTGTTCCTATATTTTTATCACATTGGTTGATTACTTGGGTAGACTCATCTTGAGGAGAAGATAGTAGGATTTGCTAACAAGTATTAATATGGGTGAGGAGGTTTTGACTCATCTACAGTTTGTGGATGACATAGGATTGATGGAAGTGGCCAACTATAGGGAAGCAAGAATAATCAAACATACTCTTAATTTTTACCTTAGGGCCATAAACCAAGTCATAAATGATAAGAAATCCAAAGTGATCTTCAATATTTATTAAAGGATTCAAGAAAGAATATTAGATATCTTGATATTCACAAGGATTCCTCTCTTAGTGGTATATTTGGGGGTCCCTTTGAATTTTAAAAAACTGAAGATAGATATTTGGAGGAATCTTTTGGATCGTATCAAAGAAATAACTAACCATTGGTCTCACAAATGGTTAAACTTTTGGGGTAGATTAAATTTTTTATAGTTAGTCATTCAAGCCATGTCAATTTATAAATTTTCTATCCTTGTTTTCCCACATACTATATGGTAAGAGTTGGACAAGATGGCTAGAATTTTTTTATGAGTAAATAGAGAGAGAAAAATAGGCCTTAGTAGGTTGGGAGAAAGTATTCCAGTCCAAGGTAAATGGAGGTTGGGACTAAGATCATAATTAAATAATAAATCTTTAACTCAAAATATTTACTAGAGGTGGATCTCCCAGCCAATTTCTTTATTCAATAGAGTTTTAAGTAGTAAATATTTGGGATAGGTGAACCCAAATGAGGTGAGTCATTTCTCTTTGGATGGTAATGGGTCCTTAGTGTGGTAGGCTCTAAATTTAGGATCTCATGTAGTGAAATATGGATTATTTTGTAAATTGGGGAGAGGGGAGAAGGAACAATATTGGATAGATTCATGGAATCAATACCCACCTATCATTTTTGAATACCTAGAATTGTAACTAGTAAAAATAGTCATGGAAAGTAGGGATTGGATCCAGATCAAAATTTATTTCAACACTAGTAAGATAGAGGATTATAGGTTTAAGAAATTTAAGAAGTTGGATGAATGACCAATTCCAATCCCTCTGGAATTGACACCCATCATGACTAAAATATCGGTAGAAATATTTTTCATAGGTAGATATGAGGAGGATTAATTAGCTTAGGGCTATGTGAGCCTTGTAGTCTATTAAATGAAGTATGGATATGATAAGATCCTTCTAAAACCTCCTTCTCATGCATATCAAGTTGAGGATTGGAGAAATATTTGGCAGTCAAAGGGTTGGTCAACAAAACTTCTTTTCTTGGTAGTTCATGCATAATGGAATTCTTAATTTTGATAATTTGGGACATAGGAGAATCATTGGTCCATCCTAATGTGTTTTATGCTACAAAAGCAAGGAAACATCTGACCACTTGATGTTTGAGTGCTCCTTCACATGATATATTTGGGAGTGATTCTTTTTAGCTTATAAAATCAAGCCAATGGTGATTTGAATCAGATTAATATTTGGAAAATATGGAAGAGAGGTATATTTAAATATAAATCTCTTCATATTAGGTGGAATCTTGGATTAAAATTTATTTGGTGGCAAGTGTGGTTGGAGAGAAATGATAAAAAATTTAGAGAAACATTTTCATCCTTGGATGACATCTAGTAGGTCATTTGGAGCAAAGTCATAGAAATTGTGGTAATATATGCTAAAGAGGAAACTTAGGCTAATATAGGGATTATGGAGAAGGAATCTGAAGTGTAATATGGGAAGGACAAAGCTATTTAGAAACCACCTCTAGAAGGTTGGATTAAATTTAATAATGATGGAGTTGCAAAAGGTAATAGAGTAAGAGCTAGAATTGGAGTGGTCTATAGTAAATATGTTGAGAAAATGCTATATTGGAAACTATAGGGCCTGGGTAGGGCCATAAACAATGAAGTAAAATCCTCAACTATCAAATATGCTTTGATTTGGTTATAAGACAAGGGTAGAAGAGGATAATCATATAATAAAATTCTTAAATCTTGGTAGGAGCTCTATATTACATGAAGAACTTTACTTTGGAGACATGGAGGTTGAGGATTCGTGTCCCCTAAATTAAGGAATTATGGAGGGAATTAGATGATGTGATTCTAATTTATGTGGATAGAGCTCTAAATAAAGTGGCAAACTTCCTAGCTAATATGGGTACCAAGAAGGAGGTAGGGGTTTAGTGGCATAGTGGCATGGCTATTGAGGATGAGAGGATTAGGCAAGTTGGTGATTAAATCCAATGTTTATCTAATTTGGACAACCATTGTAGATATATGGTTTAGGAGATTTGGCTCCAATGCATATTTCCTTTTACTATTGTAAAAAGGTGTTCTTTGTTGGAAATTTGAGTTAATTTGAGGTATTTTATGTTGTCATTGATGTCACATGGATCACATTTGGTTTTGGTGGCCAAAATATTTCATAAATAAGCATTTATGATATTTTGGAAAGCATGGCTATTTACAGGGTTTTTATGAAAACCAAGGCAGGAAAAATAAAAGGTTTTATTTAAAACCATGGTGGGCTTATGTGGAAAGGGCTTTTCTTAAAAGCCAAGGTGGAATTTTGTTTCATCGAAAAAGGACCTCCGGTGATGAAGATATTAAAGTTTAAAGTTTAAGTTTAAATTAATGGAGGGCCGACCTATGTGCAATTAATGGAGGTTGGCATATATATATATATATATATAAAGGTTTCAATTTATTTCGAAAAGGGGGCATATTATATATCGTCGGAAAGCTTATTTCGAGGGCTATTTGACTAACTTATTTAGAAGGAGAAATAAGGTGTGTGTAAAGAGATATTTCTGATTTTGCAAAGGGGTTCCAAAAGTGAAGTTTGCCTTGTTCTTTTTCAAGAGGATTAATTCTTTCATGAGGTGACAAGGTATGCAATATTGTGATTTATTTTATTTTATGGTATAAGTGGTTTTGGGAGTGAAAAGGTTATGCAATGTTTTGATTTATTTTATTTTATGGTACAAGTGGTTTTAGGAGAGATAAGGAAGTTGTGCAATTAAAGGCCTTGGTGATGATTATTGAAAAGTGGAGTAATGTTGATTATTTTGTGATCTACTAACCCTTGTGAAGATTGGCAAAAGAATTTTGTGATTGTGGCAGATTTACAAAGAGGTTTTTTCATCTTCATAAAAGGTATGGGCACATTCTTCTATTGATTGTTTATGGTGGTTGATTTCTGAAATATCATTGGAGGGAAAAGGATTGTTTGTGGTTTCCTTTTCGAAAGTGGTTGGTTGAATGCTTCAAGGTTTTATAAGTTGAGAGTTGTGTCTAAAACTTGTTTGATAAGCATAGTTGTTGAAGCCCATTGGTTGTGAAAGAACTTGAGTTAGAAAAGAACATGAGTATCATTGTTATGTGAGATTTGTGGTTGAGCATTGTTGGAAACATTTGAGTTGGTTGATACATACTTGGACTAGGGTTGTGTGAGAGAGAGTTGTCCCTTGTGGTGATTGGTTGAGTTGAGTTGATTGAGCCTAGTCAAGTGATGTGTGAAGTGATTGTTCAAGTCCTATGAAACAAACTATTCCATTATTCTGATTTGAGTTGAGAGTAAGATTAGAACATATTGAGTCTCTAACAATTCTCTTTATGCTTCTATGAGATTGACTTGAGTTGAGTTGAGATTGATTTGATTTGATTTGAGTTGAGATTGATATTAGAACATATTGAGTCTCTAACAATTCTCTTTATGCTTCTATGAGTTGATTTGAGTTGAGTTGATTTGAGATTGAGATTAGAACATATTGAGTCTCTAACAATTCTCTTTATGCTTCTATGAGTTGAGTTGAGTTGAGATCATTGTGGATCATTGTTGTCATCCATTGAAGAGTACATTGCCATTCATTGTTGAGTTCATCTTTGAGCTTTGCCTTGATAGATTTGTGGATGAGATTTGAGTGCTACTTGAGCATGATTGATTGAGCCTTTGAGAAGGCATTTGTGGAAAGTTTTGAGAAAGCTTTGTGGACAGATTTGGGCAAGTTCTTGGTGAGCTTGTAGAGCAGATTTGGGCAAGTTCTTGGTGAGCTTGCTAGAGCAAATTTGGGCAAGTTCTTGGTGAGCTTGCTAGATCAGATTTGGGCAAGTTCTTGGTGAGCTTGTTATTCAGCATTGGATAAGTTCTATGTGAGCTTGTTATTTAGATTGGACAAGTTCTATGTGAGCTTGTTATTCAGTTTTGGACAAGTTCTGTGTGAGCTTGTTAAGCAGGTTCTGTGTGAGCCTATTGAGCAGGTTCTTAGTGAGCCTATTGATAGAGCTTTGGAGGTGATAGAGTATAGAGGATAGAGTCTCAGTGGATAGAGATCCAATAGTCAACACAGTTGAAGATAGATCTGAGTGAGGAGTCTTCAAGTGGAGAGAGGTCCACCAGTTAGTGCAGTAGAGAGACAAAGTCTTCTAGAAGATCACATAGCCAGAGTAGAAGGGGAAAGAGTTCTCCTATGGAAGAGATCCATGAACTTGAGATTAGGGGATCAGCATCTCCTTTGGACAAAGATCCATAAACATTGTAATTGGGAGTGATTCCCAAAGAGATTGATTGAGAAAGTTTTAGTAAAATATTTTCTCCATGGAGTAGCCCACATTGGGTGAACCACGTAAATTGTGGTGTCTCTATTGTGTATGGTTTATGTGCATTGCTTTGATTACTGCTATTGATATTGCTATCTTTACACAACATAATATTGAATTGGAAGAAAAAGTAAAAAGTGGTCTTATATTGTTCACCCCCCCTCTTAGTATAAGCTTGTGTTCTTCAATTGGTATCAGAGCAGGTTCCTTCGAAAAGGCTAACATCTTGAGGGAAGATTCTACAAAGAACACAGATGGCTTCACAAAAAGGATTATCTTCAAATAAGGCTCCATTGTTTGATGGTAACAATTATGCTTTCTAGAGCATGAGGATGAAGAACTACTTGATATCACAAGGATATGAGGTATGGCAGATGGTTGAAAAAGAGTATAGGGTTGAAGGTGATCCCGAGGAAGATAAGACTACCAGGAAATTGGTTGAGATAAATGCAAGAGCAATGAATTGTATTTTGAGTGGGCTACGTGAGATAGATTTTGCAAAGGTCATGGTATGTACTTCAGCTAATGAGATGTGGACCAAGTTGAGGAATACTTATGAAGGAGATTCCAAGGTAAAGTTGGCAAAGAAATCTTACTACATTGTAGAAGCAAGTGATAATTCAGATTACAATGATAAAGATCAGTCAGATGAAGAAGAATGTACATTCTTTGGAATAAGTGAAGAAAAGCAAGAACATATTCCTAGGTATTGAAGTTAAAGAAGAGGATATATCTATTGAAGAAAGACATGAAGAGCTTGCCATAGCCATTGAGCAAGCAGATAGGTACAAGAAATGTCTAAGGATACTAAAATGCTTCATATGTGGAGATTTTGGGCATATAGATGATGATTGCACATACTACAACAATTACAACAAGGAAAGTGTATTTGAAAAAGAAAGCAACAGTTCTAGTGACAATTCCAGTAGTAGTGAAAACAAAGAAGTCTCATTTTTGGTAATAGAAAAGGAAGAGGATGAGCCAAGTAAACAAAAATCAGAAATCAAAAGGTTAAAAGAAGAATACAAGAATCTTGAAAACAAGATTCGAACAGATGTCAAAATCAGAGAAGAACTACTTCAAACAATCAGTAATCTCAGAGAAGAGCTTCAAAATGCAAAAAGGATAGAAGAGAGGATGAATGAAGAACTAAGGGTAACAACGACAAGACATGATACATTAGATGAAAAGATTCAAAAAGGAGTGGAAACTTATTTTAAGGTTGTATCTTACTTCCAAGAAAAGTCACACTCAAAAGGAAAGGAAGTTCTAAAAGATGAAAGCAAGGAAGCACCTAATATTTGTGAGGAAAGTTCCAAAGTTCCTATGGCTTCAAATATTCAGTTTGGTTCTTGTTTTGAGATAGGTGAATCAAGCTCAAAGGGAAAAGAAATTCTTGAAGAGAAAGGCAAGGAAGAGGTTTTAGATGCTACAAAGAAGGTTCAAGAATGCAATGCACAAGTTGAAGATGATCATAAGGATAATGGTCAAGAAAGGTATGAGGAACCAAGGCATGAACAAAGAGCTTTTCAAGGATATTGTTTTTCTTGTAATGGATTTGGACACAAGGCTATACATTGCAAGATCCATGGATCAAAGAAGTTTGATTTTTCTAGAAGAAACTTCAAAGGAAGAAGGTATGGTTTTTAGGGACATTGCTTCTCATGCAACAGGATTGGTCATAGATATTTTCAATGCAAAGGAAATGAGCAACATGGTTTTGGTTTTAGAGCTACACATTTCAGAAGTCATGGTTATAATGGTCATGAAAACAGAGCTTCACAATACAGGGTTCAGGAAAGGAATGGATATGGAAATTACTTCAAGAAATAATTCAGGACATGGGCACCATCCAAAGGCTACAATATCAAGTGTTTTAATTGCAATAACTTTGGGCATATTGCAAGATGGTGTAGGACTCAATTCCAAACAGGTTCAAGACAAGAAGATCAAGTAATTCATCAAGAGAAGGATATCAGAAAAACATGGAAGGAAGTTGATAGAGGAAAGAATCAATGTAATATGGGAGTAAAGGTACTCCCACCCCAAAATTAATCACCTCAAGAGAGAAGGTGGTGAGGGGGCTATGCTTAAGAGTCATATCTTTTAGCCCCATAGGTGTCCCTTTTGCCATTGATGTCAAAGGGGGAGAGATTTGAGTAAGGGGGAGAGCTTTGAGTTAGGGGGAGCAGCCTCCAAAGAGAGCATTGAGTTAGGGGGAGCAGCCTCCAAAGAGAGTATTGAGTTAGGGGGAGCAGCCTCCATAGAGAGTATTGAGTCAGGGGGAGCAGCTTTGATTCTCAGAGATGGTTTTTGCAGTGATTGTGGTGTTTGCATTAGAGGTGTTGCCATCAATGACAAAGGGGGAGATTGTTGGAAATTTGAGTTAATTTGAGGTATTTTATGTTGTCATTGATGTCACATGGATCACATTTGGTTTTGGTGGCCAAAATATTTCATAAATAAGCATTTATGATATTTTGGAAAGCATGGCTATTTACAGGGTTTTTATGAAAACCAAGGCAGGCAAAATAAAAGGTTTTATTTAAAACCATGGTGGGCTTATGTGGAAAGGGCTTTTCTTAAAAGCCAAGGTGGAATTTTGTTTCATCGAAAAAGGACCTCCGGTGATGAAGATATTAAAGTTTAAAGTTTAAGTTTAAATTAATGGAGGGCCGACCTATGTGCAATTAATGGAGGTTGGCATATATATATATATATAAAGGTTTCAATTTATTTTGGAAAGTGGGCATATTATATATCGTCGAAAAGATTATTTCGAGGGCTATTTGACTAACTTATTTAGAAGGAGAAATAAGGTGTGTGTAAAGAGATATTTCTGATTTTGCAAAGGGGTTCCAAAAGTGAAGTTTGCCTTGTTCTTTTTCAAGAGGATTAATTCTTTCATGAGGTGACAAGGTATGCAATATTGTGATTTATTTTATTTTATGGTATAAGTGGTTTTGGGAGTGAAAAGGTTATGCAATGTTTTGATTTATTTTATTTTATGGTACAAGTGGTTTTAGGAGAGATAAGGAAGTTGTGCAATTAAAGGCCTTGGTGATGATTATTGAAAAGTGGAGTAATGTTGATTATTTTGTGATCTACTAACCCTTGTGAAGATTGGCAAAAGAATTTTGTGATTGTGGCAGATTTACAAAGAGGTTTTTTCATCTTCATAAAAGGTATGGGCACATTCTTCTATTGATTGTTTATGGTGGTTGATTTCTGAAATATCATTGGAGGGAAAAGGATTGTTTGTGGTTTCCTTTTCGAAAGTGGTTGGTTGAATGCTTCAAGGTTTTCTAAGTTGAGAGTTGTGTTTAAAATTTGTTGTATAAGCATAGTTGTTGAAGCCCATTGGTTGTGAAAGAACTTGAGTTAGAAAAGAACATGAGTATCATTGTTATGTGAGATTTGTGGTTGAGCATTGTTGGAAACATTTGAGTTGGTTGATACATACTTGGACTAGGGTTGTGTGAGAGAGAGTTGTCCCTTGTGGTGATTGGTTGAGTTGAGTTGATTGAGCCTAGTCAAGTGATGTGTGAAGTGATTGTTCAAGTCCTATGAAACAAACTATTCCATTATTCTGATTTGAGTTGAGAGTAAGATTAGAACATATTGAGTCTCTAACAATTCTCTTTATGCTTCTATGAGATTGACTTGAGTTGAGTTGAGATTGATTTGAGTTGAGTTGAGTTGAGATTGAGATTAGAACATATTGAGTCTCTAACAATTCTCTTTATGCTTCTATGAGTTGATTTGAGTTGAGTTGAGTTGATATTGATATTAGAACATATTGAGTCTCTAACAATTCTCTTTATGCTTCTATGAGTTGAGTTGAGTTGAGATCATTGTGGATCATTGTTGTCATCCATTGAAGAGTACATTGCCATTCATTGTTGAGTTCATCTTTGAGCTTTGCCTTGATAGATTTGTGGATGAGATTTGAGTGCTACTTGAGCATGATTGATTGAGCCTTTGAGAAGGCATTTGTGGAAAGTTTTGAGAAAGATTTGTGGACAGTTTTGGGCAAGTTTTTGGTGAACTTTTTAGAGCAGATTTGGGCAAGTTCTTGGTGAGCTTGCTAGAGCAGATTTGGGCAAGTTCTTGGTGAGCTTGTTATTCAGATTTGGACAAGTTCTGTGTGAGCTTGTTATTAAGCATTGGACAAGTTTTGTGTGATCTTGTTATTCAACATTGGATAGGTTTGTGAGCTTGTTATTTAGTTTTGGATAAGTTCTATGTGAGCTTGTTAAGCAGGTTCTATGTGAGCCTATTGAGTAGGTTCTTAGTGAGCCTATTGATAGAGCTTTGGAGGTGATAGAGTACAGAGGATAGAGTCTCAGTGGATAGAGATCCAACAACCAACACAGTTGAAGACAGATCTGAGTGAGGAGTCTTCAAGTGGAGAGAGGTCCACCAGTTAGTGCAATAGAGAGACAAAGTCTTCTAGAAGATCACATAGCCAGAGCAGAAGGGGAAAGAGTTCTCCTGTGGAAGAGATCCATGAACTTGAGATTAGGGGATCAGCATCTCCTTTGGATAGAGATCCATAAACATTGTAATTGGGAGTGATTCCCAAAGAGATTGATTGAGAAAGTTTTAGTAAAATATTTTCTCCGTGGAGTAGCCCACATTGGGTGAACCACGTAAATTGTGGTGTCTCTATTGTGTATGGTTTATGTGCATTGCTTTGATTACTGCTATTGATACTGCTATCTTTACACAACATAATATTGAATTGGAAGAAAAAGTAAAAAGTGGTCTTATATTGTTCACCCTCCCCTCTCAGTATAAGCTTGTGTTCTTCATTCTTGTTGACTAAGGTTTTGAGGAGTCTTGCCCCAACTTGTAATTAACCTTGTTTTAATATAAAATTTCAAATTCTTTTTAAGAAATAATAAGGTAGTGGATGTTATGGAAAACTAGGCCCTAAATCATGAAAATTTAATTTGTTATGGAGACCTCCCCAAATTCTATATGCAATAAATTAGGGAATACCTCTATTGTATCTTATGTCTTGATGTTGGTAACATTGATTTATGTGTCTCATGACTTAAAATAAATTATTATATTCCTTTTTCTTTGCAATAGCTTAGTGCAATTAGAGCATTGTAGCTAGACCTCTATAAAACTCTATGTGAAAGCTATTTGGCTTGGAAGAAAGGAGATGTAATCTTCTTGCTCACTTTTAATTAATAGAAAGATTTTTTTACCAAAAGCAATTAATATATTTATCAATTTAATTATCTAAATGTTATTTTTATTTAATAATCTAAGTTGATGACATGATAACAATGGACAATAATTCATGTTTAATAATTTTTAAAATTAAAATAAAATTATAATTTTTTTGTTAACTACACTTATCTCATTTATAACATTAAAAATATAAATTATATGCTAACATCAAACATTAAATGAAAAATAATAATTACTAAACTTTAACAACAAGTAATATATACTTATCCTTTTTATTTAGAAATTTTGACAATTAACTTATTTTATAGTCAAGTTGAGCATTATCCATAAAGGTGAATTCATATCCTATGGTTCTAGCCATTAGACTCATCAAGTCAAATTAAAAAAATCATCTCATACCTTTTAATTTTAAACACTAATAAAATTTATTATCTATGACAGGAAAATCCAAGAAAAAATTAATTGTAAAATACTTATTAATTTAACATGAGAAACCTAAAAAATGTTAAGTATACTATTTATTTCATGTTTTAATTTTTAACATAAGTGAACAAGGTTTTAAGATAAATGTTATATATATATATATATATATATATTGGTAAATTAGATAGATTTCATTAGCATTCGGGTTTTAAGGATCCCAAAACCTATATACAGAAAACAACATGATCTGCTAAAGGATAACAAAAAAACCAACATGGGATGCAGCCCCAAGTCCAACGTTTGCAAAAACTAAAAGGGAACACAACCCTGCACAACAAGCAATATGTAAAGACAAACATAAGGGTCGTAGCCCTAGAAAAACCAGACCACTTGAAGGACTATCAGGCTCCATGCAAGGTAGCCTCAAAAGAAATATAATTCCTAAAGTTAATCCTTAGTAACTTCCTCATGACCATCCTTATCCTTAATATTTAGTTGATCCTTGGACTCATCCTTAACCTCAATATTTTCCTCGTCCATTGAGTAGGCCTTAGTCTCCTTGAACTCATCCTATCCTAACTCCTTGCCAAAGAATAGCATGTGGAGGGTTTCCTTGAGATTGATGATGGAATTCACCATTGCGTTCATCATGTTTGTGGTTGTGGAGATGATGAATTCCTTTAGGATGTTGATGTCAGTATCAACATCCTCATCATCAGCCTTTATTTTAATCACTTTTTGCTTACCCTTAACAATATGCTCCTAGAGATGGGTTGATTTTATAATAGGTCCTTCAACTTTTATAAATTTGATGCACTTCCTCACCCATAAGTCATGAACAACTTAGATCGACTTCCTTTTCATTTCCATTAAGGACATGTGGGTAGGGGGGGTAGCAGATTTTCTAGCAGGACTTGGTTTACTCATGGAGGGACTAGGGTTGACCTGGGGGCTATTAGATAGGATGTGATTATAGATAACTTTATAGAGCCCTTGGTGAGAAGGAAGGTCATTTCCCTTTTGCTTCCTACAATAATTAATGGTATAGTTCATAGAGTTGACAAGGAATTGAGGGATATTTATGGGGTTCACCTCTCAAAAGTGGTTTATAAAGGCTAGGTAAAAGCTACACAAAACTTTTTATGGGTCATCAATGGTGATAAATTTCATCACTGGTTTCATCACATCATTCCATGAGGAAAGGATATCCTTCCTGTAAATGCCCTACTTCACCTCTTTGTAAATTTCTCTTTGTCCTTGAATTCCTTCAGCTCTTCTTCCCAATTATGCTTCTCCTGGTGTATGGATCATCCTTTTAGATTTTTTCCTATGATAGTAGACATGAGATTCACATAGATAAGGAAACTCCTCTCACAAACCATTACATAGCCATTCTCCCATGTTTCCAGGATGGCCATGGTGATGTCGATTTCATCAAAAAATAATTTCTTTAAGAAAGGAACAAAGTCCCTCATAGTTAGAATTAATTCAGCAAGGATGTCACACTCGACCTTGCTTGGATCGATGAATCTCATTTTGCATAAATTTTTAAGAGCGACGATGCGCACAGGAATATTTAGGAGAGAAGCAGAGGGGAAGAATTTTTAGGAGCAATACAACAGCACACTACAACGATGGTCAAAAGGACAAAGGAGAATGTGTAGATTTTTAAGGTCAAGTATGCGTGCAGTCGGTCTTGGGAATTTTTAGATGCACGAAGGAGGATCTCTGCAGATGAGTACAATGGAGAAAAGCATAACAATATTTCCTTTTTAAATAGAAGACTAATTCTTTCGAGCGATTTTTTGAAACTTGCCATTATTGAGATCTTCAATGTTTTTTGAATTCACCAAGGGAAAATTTAGATTTTCAATATTGTTTTTCTCATAATTATCCAGTGAGCATGTATCCCAAGTGGGATTTTGGTTATCAATGTTGATTATCCCATGTCCTTCGTGCTTGAGCCCAGGTTTGGTTTGATGATTGGAAGTTGGGCATTGGAATTTACTCCTGGAGGATGAAAAGTAACCAACATTGCTATGTTATATTAGAAGTTTGATTTTAGGAAAAATAGGATTCTTATAGAAATGTCTTTCACCTCAACTCAATCCTTCTAAAAAATTGGTTAACATTAGAAAATCCTTTCTTTTCAAGCATTTTTACTAAATTCTCAAAATCTATTATTTCTTAATTTATTAAATTTAAACCAATTTAAATTTAGTGAAAATGATTATCTTTCAATATTTTGATTTACTTAAAATAATAGAGTATTAATAGTATTTATTTTAAATATATTTAAATTTATTTTCATTAATTTCAACTTTTAATTTTAGAATTCTTTATAATTTACTACTTCAAAGGTACTAAAGCAACTTATTTATTCTATAATGGTTTAAAAGAAAAATATATTTTAATATCTTTGTTATAACAAGTTAAAAATCATGACTATCATTTTATTTATTTTTAGTTGCATTAGATGTACAATTTCCACTTTTTTCACTTTATGAATTAAATACAAGATTTAATTATTTTTTTTCGGGTTACATAGGAAATCTGGTCACAACCACACTATTTTTAGTAACTGACAAGTGCAGGGTTCAAACCATAGGGGCTACTTCCACCAAACATGTTTCGCTTCGTTATTGTTGACCCAGCATGAAGGGACCATTGGTCGCTCAAAATTCATACCATCATCGTCGTACTGGCACGCACTGAAAGGATTTAGATCAAACTACTACCTTTGCAAATAGGTTGACCCCAAGGTTTGAACCTGTGTGTCTTCTTGATAAGTGCCTGGTCAGACAAGCACTTACCAATCCACCTAGCCCAATTTTATTTGCTTTTGAAAAAAGTTTAATTTTTTCAACTAAATTTTTTAAATATTGATCTAAGAATATAGCTTGATATGACATAATAAAAACCAACAATTATTTGTATTTAATGACTTCCAGAATTAAAATATTTTTTCCATTTTTTATTAACACAAAGATAATTTTTTTATCAAATTTATAATATTAAAAACATAAATTACATTAGGGTTCCTTTTGTAAATGAGATAAAGTTTGCAAAGGAAAGAAAATAAGAGGGGCATGCTTATCAAATTTTATACTTGTGAGTTGGTCTTAAGATTAAAACTTGGGTAAAGATTATTCAAAGACCAAGGAAAAAGTTGGACAAAAATATTTTAAAAGAATATATAGGTTCATTTGCAACAACTAAATTATTCATGAAACCAATCCTACCTAAATTATTACCAACATGAAACTTCATATCAAATAACTTGTAATTGATTAAGAAACATATTAGCTAGTTATTCAATGAGGGAGATTATAAAAAATTAGGGTCCAATGATTGGATAAAGCCTTAACCTCTTATGATTATTTTAAAATTGCAACCTTTTGCTCAGGTATGTATAGCTTATAAAGGTCTAAAGATCAAATATTATATTAATGTAAGTAGTTACTCCAAATTATGGATGTCCAATGGGGTTGCAGGCTTAAAGGTGCAAGTCCTTGGTCCCACTTTGTAGGATTCCTCACCCCTATTAACATCGTGTTTGGGCATGTGTGGGGGTATGGCCCTCTTGATTTCTAACTGATTAATATGATGATGCAAGTCTAGTGGCATATTTCGTGATTGGAATTTTATTCCACATTAATACCTATCTATGAGTAACTTGGTTGAAGGAGAGGAACTAAAAAAATAGTAGATGAACTTCAAAATATTCTTCAAGAGTTTATTTGGTTACTTTTACAATAAATGATGAGTTAGTTTGGAATCTATAAAAAGATAGTAAATATTAAGTCAAGTTGGGATATGAAGCTATAGAGAAATAAGAATTTCCTACTTTCAATAATTTCCTTTCGAAGAATATTTGGTCATTAGAGCCTCTTCCTAATACCTCAACATTCCATTAGTTAGAAATCCAAAGCAAAATTCTTACAGGAAGAATCTACAAAGGAGGATATCATGGATCTTTCAAGTGTGTATTTTATGAGACGAATCTAGAAATGTTAAACCATTTGCTTCTTTATTGCCCCTTTGCTTACCCTATATGGGATCTTTTTATTTTTTTAGTATGAGAATATAGTGGGTGGCTCCATCAACAACAAAATATTGGATTAGATAATTCAAAGCTAAAGCATTATCTATTATGTGAAGGATTGGTTCTATCATTTTTTTTTGTTGAAATTTATATATTAAAAGGTATAATTTTTTTTTTTTTAAATCTAAAAAATATTTCCAAGTTTGGAATCGTATTATTCTCTCTCTTGGAGAATGCTTACAGACATTGTGCTCATCATAGAAATTCTTGAGTGTAGAAAAAATGGTGTCAACCTCTTGGTTACATGATTTGAATATACTTACAAAGAGTATTTATGAGAATGGAATTAAGACAAAGGATTTATTTTGATCTATGGTAGTATTAAAATGTTTAAAAATTGGGTTTATTAAAATTAATTTTGGTTGTGCTTACAAAGAAAATTGATAAAAGTTGGTGGGGGTGGTGTTTTTAAAAATAATGAGGACAAAATTCTCCTTAGATGGAATCACATGGAAATTCAATTAACAACTATGCAAAGTCTAGGGCACTTCTTAAGGGATCAAAATTACAATTGAAAAATGATGAAAATATATTTGAGTTGAAGAGGATTCATAAATTATCATAATGTTATCAACAAGAAAAAATATAGATATTGGATAAAAATAACATTATTATTAATGTTGATAAACTATTTTTTCAATTGGTTATATGGGATTGAAACAGGCCCCACCCGTATTACATCATCACCACATAGTGTTATTACAACAAAGCTTGGATATTATCCATGTATTGCTTGGCAATATTTGAACCTTAGTCTCCTCTTAAATATTGAGAAATCTAACCAGTTGACCTAATGTCACTTGATGTTGTTCATCAACTATGGTTGTAGGCAACCTCTTAGAAATATAAACATATTTATAGAAAAGAAAATAAGATAGAAAATAAATTAACCCATCATGGTGTTGATTTCTATTTCAGTGAGATTCAAACTTTAGAAGGCAACTAGCCAATTAATTAAAATGATGTTAAACAATTGATTGAACATAATAGTTCGAGGAAGATGAAAAATATATTTAACAAAAAAAAAAATCAAGAATATATTTTATAAAAAAAAATAAGTTCAATATGGTCTAATCGACTTTACTGTGAATGTGATATATTAGTATTTTGGTGAGTGGCACATATAGCATACTAGAAATACACATATTTCATGTTAGTATCATACATTAAATTAATGAAAAATAAACAAACTATATTTAATTTTAGTAATCATTGGTAACTATTATCTATAGTTAATTTTATTTAAAAAATTTAAAAACTAATTTATATATTTTGTAATTATGATCATATATTGAATTATTTGTATGTTATTTATAAAAATAAACAATAAATTAACGAATGTAACGATAAGTCTTTTACTAGCATAAATATAATTATATTTATATCATTAATAAGATTAAAAAATATCATTTTTTCCAAATAGTTTTTAATCTACCTAGAGAACCCACACACCCACATGGAACCTAATCAATAGGGATTAAACCTAATTCCCCATTGTGATAAAGGCTCAAAAATTACATGTATAAAATAATTATTAAATTTTAACATTAAATAATAATTAAAATAAATTATTATTTTAGGATGGCACCTCATTTTTATTTTATGTGTTTCTCTGGTGTTTCCTTTTGTTACAAGCTGATGTATTGTGTTGCATTATGATCCTTTGTAATCAGGTTTTGGGATCCTTGATAAAAACCCACTTTTAATATATAACCTAACAAAAAAAAAATAATTAAAATAAATTAGAAATGTATTTATATTTTAACAATGTTAATTATTATCTAGAGAACTTTATTTTAAATTTTTACAATTAACTTATCTATTTAAAATTTAAATTTTGAATTAAAATGCAATAATTTTTTACCTTAAAAGAATTGAAACTTATATTATTTATTTATTTTTTTAATTACATAGGGGAGTTGTTAGAACCACACTATTTTTAGTAATTGTCAAGAGTAGGGTTCCCAAGAAGCCTATTCCACCTCATTGTTGTTGACCCGACACCTGACATGAGGGAGACCATTAGTTGCTTGAGGGGGACCTGTTGATAGTTTTACACTATGCCACATTGGTTTTAAATAAATTATTGATTGTAATGTAAAAATTCATGATGTAGCATCTTGCTTAATTTAAAAAACAAACATTACAGTCATTTCAGTTTTTTGTATGTAATTTTTCATTTGAAAAATAAACATTCCAATCCCAATCACAGCTTGGAAATCTGCTTCAAATTAATTTTATTGAATCGCCCATAGAAGAAGTTGAAAGAGTAGAGACGAATTGAAACCATCACTAAAAAGTAGCAGCAAATAAAGAAGAAAAATGATAAAATTTGACTTAGCTGAGGTGTTGAAACACGATCATGTTCACCCCTTATTAGGAGCGAACGTCGTGTTCGCCTTTCGTTTGGGCGAACATGTTTTCAAAGTATGTCGTCGTCGCCTCAAAGTTTGGCTATGATCCCACTTTCACCCTTTTTGGGGGCGAACAACATTGAAGTGTATAATTGGGCAACAAAGAAAATTAAAATTGGTTTTACCTTTGCACTTCAATGGAGATGTGTTTCTCCCGGGGTGTTTTGTTATTGTTTCCCTTGTTTTGGGTGAGTGGTATTGAAGTTTAAAAGGAAGGGAATGAAGTTGTTTCAAAAGACAATCACGTTCGTCCCTTTGTTGGGGAACAAACATTATTAAAATTCTCAAAGTTCAGGTGAAGAGGATTTTTAAAGATTTTTCTTGACGAAAGCATTTTCATGGTAAAAGCAAATGAGTTCAGTTGCTCATGGTACCTAAGGATAAATTATGGAAAACATATGCTGAATTAAATGATGCAGGATTTGATCTTTAATTGCCATCATCTTGGGCAATATTAAAGGTTGATTTTTTGGTTGAAGATATGCCTTCAAATTATTGCCACAATTTAATGTTGGTGGTGAAGTGGAAAGCATTTGTGTTATTTTCAAGAACATCTTCTCGAAGGTTTTACTTCCTCTCTAAAGAAAATTTAATGAGGAGTAAATTATTGAAGCATATGTTTGATTTTCAAGAAAATGGAGGTGCCCAAAATTTAATGTCGTGGTGATCAAAATGCCTCGTCACTCCAAATCATTTCTGGATCATGATTATCAGAAGAATATTTCCAAGAAATGATGACTCATTATGTCTGTGATCTATGGACATTGGGTCCTTTCATGTATTAAATGAAAGAGGCACAAACCTCTATAAATACTAAGCAAAATTTCATTGTAAGGGGTTGGAAAAAATAGATATCCTACGAGAAAACTCTTCAAGTTCTCTACAGTAATAGACATACAGAGCTCTTGGATTTGCAAATGACTTGGTGCATTATTGTCTTTTGATTTACGCATTTATTTTTACTCTCGAATTCTTTATTTGTTGCTGAATTTAAATTCTGCAAGTTGAATTTGAATATTGCTGATGAGAGGAGTGAGTGCTGGAGTGCCAATTTGAAGGATTATATGTGCAAAGTTTTAAGTAAATTTTACCATTTCTTTATCTATTGCATGCTATTCATTGCTTGGTGTGGATTCTTGCTATCAGTCTATTCCCATCCTACATAGTCGGCCTATGGCCATATTTCTCATTTCTTTCCATATTTTCCTAATTTCTTTCCTGCATCTCTAGTCTTCAACCAGTTTAGAATTAGTAAGGGAACCAACCCTCTCTAGAGATTGACACGAAGGACATTAATTTTCTTCGGTCATTCAATGTTGGTCGTATCTAGGGTGCACAAACATAGTTTTTCTAATTAGGTAGATATTTGACCAACAATTTTTGGCAGGACCGGTGGGACTTCAAAAGTTCCACTTTCAACGGTATTAAGGTTTGATGTTCACCTTTTTATAGATTAGAACATGGGACCGATTACACCAGAAACTCCAAACTGAGACAAGAAAGTTGTATCTCATGAATACAAGATCGAAGGCCAAAAATCCAGATCACCAAATTGAGTTCTATGAACTTGATATCCAAAGGCTAGGGGAACATCCTCAATTAGCCACTTTTCATCGTACATCTTCACTACCCCATATATCCCATATACCATCTATCACATCCTCACGACTAGTTGGTGTATTCTCCACTCCCGTAAGCCCAGTTAGTACTGCCACTAGTCTTCCTCAACCTCCACCTCACACGATCACTAGTGTTTCTTGAGTCCACCTCATATACCAGCCCACATGGCTCAGAATCCTCCACCACATCAATAGAAGCCACCCAGGTAGTTCCCAGCATGGAATAGCTCAGGGGCTTTGAACCTACAAGCACAAAATCTAGTGCCCCAAGCTACTTTGAAGGCCTTACCAACCTATGATGGTATCGGTAAAACTGCGTATGAGCATATCCAAGATGTAGCTTCTTTGGTGACTATCCATGACATAACAGATGAATATGTGATGATAAAATTATTGGTATTGTCATTGAGAGGGAAATTATTGTATTGGTACCGATCGTTGCAACCGGGTACTATTACGTCATGGGATCAGTTAGCGGAGTTGTTGATTAAAAATTTTCATGAACAAGCTAATCCATACTCCTTGTTGCACTAGTTTACAATAATTCAAAGATATCCATAAGAGGAGATAGTTGATTTTAATGTCAGGTTCACCCAGAGCTGGCAAAGAGTTCTTGATGGTCTATGGCCCACACATGAAGCAAGCTGATTTCTACTATCTCAGGGTATTTAGCACTAAAATTGGCATGGTCATGTGATAGGCCAATGTGACTACATTTCTAGACCTGTATACGTAGGCACAAAAGGTCAAATCTAATTTGATTATTGTAGGTGGACTTCCCCCAAATATGGTTATGCCCATCATTCCTGATCTCCCACAATACCTGTATTCCAGTTCATTTTCGCAGCCTATGCCTTCCATGTACCCAGTTCTCTCATGGAATTTGGGTCTGCTTCAAATTGTGCCTATTCTTGCTCTACGACATACGAATCTAAGCTTTCCACAACTACCTAGTAAATCACTTCCATAATTACCTGCTTCTATTCCCACTCCTGCATTTCCAGCACCACCAGTTCCATTATCATTGCCCTTGCCTCTAGTACCTTTACCTCTGCTTGCGCCTCCCTCATCGTCTAATCCTGATCCTTTCATAGTACTATTGTAGGAGGTGAAATCTAATAATGCAGCCTTAAGGATAATATCCAATGAGATTAAAATAGTAAGGAAGAAGCAATTAGAGGTTAAATTTTTATCATGGAGATTCCAAACTCCATATATCACTCGAGAGCAAGCATCTACTAGTAGAGGCCTTGAGAAGAACACAATGGTATCAATAAACGAAGAAACTAGCACAACTGAAAAGGTGTACTGGTGTTCAACATGCAATGATCCTCATGGAGAAGAAACTTGTATGGTGCATATGAATTATGTACAAATGCTAGCAGAGAGTTCGGTTGGAGGACAAGTCAATATGATCAGGGAAGTCAATCACAATTTTATGATGCCATTAGTAGAGCAAGTTTCAGTTCTCACATGATTCAGAAAGAAGCCATTAACAATAGATCCTGTTGAGCTTGAACCCTTAAAGGTGTCTACAGAACTAAATATGCAAGATGAAAAAGGGCACCCTCCAACGAAAGTGTCTAGTGGGATGGCTAAGCAGTAAGATTCTATTTTTTGAAATATTTATTGCCCAAGCAAACTTAAGGAAAGATACAAACAAAGGCATCAACTTCACGACCTGCAAAAGCTACTCAAACACAAGATGAAACAAGAGAACAAGCCAAGGAGCATCTCAAATACCCATCTTTGACCAAGCGATAAAGGGTGGAAGCTACCCAATAGTACCGAGACAAGTATGAGAAGGTTGTAGAGGAGAAAACTATGACTATTTCAAATTAAAATTTTATGGAAGAGATGAAGAAGATACCTACAAAAGTAAGTTTATACGATGCACTACAGTTACCTGGATAAGTTGACCTACTGCAAGAATCTTTGAAGACTGCTAAATATCAAAAGGAAAATCCTTCTCAAATAGTCTTGGTGCAAGCATTACCGACTTCGGCCATGGGAAAAAATAGGCCTCCCCCATTTTATTTGTCACTCATAATGGAAGGGTGGATTGTACACAACTGTATGATCGACTCTGGAGCTGCGACTACTATCATGCCAAAGGCAGTATGTGAAGTTATGGGGATGGAATATACAAGGAGTAGCCCAGGAGTGTTGCAACTGGATGGAACTTCGATCAAGATAGTGGGAGTAATCAAAGATATTCCCATTGTCCTTCATAGTATGCCATAAATCACAGTCATCCAGGAAGTGGTAGTAGTTGACCTGGAACCATACTTTAGCATGTACCTCTCAAGGGAGTTTATGACTAAGCTGGGAGGATATATTTCCTTAGACTACTCACATTTGGAGATACCATTTAATGGAAAGAGGATTCACATTCATAATGAGAAGCCCTCACCTTTTCACATTGAAAAGTTGGAAGAGGAAGAAGAATCTCTAGGTGTAGTTAACATGATGACTGAGGAGTTAGGAGAGGTTGATTTAATGGAAGAAGCACTGGGTGAACTTCACCTCGAGGATGAATTTTCACTCATGGATTTCAATGTGATGGTTGGAACGAATATTGGCTGCTATACTATAACTAAGCCAGATCAAATTGAAGAGAAGGTTCCTGATTCTCCCGATCTTATTGTAGATCAATTATGGAGAATGTATTTTGATGGTGCTAGGTGCAAGAATGGTGCAGGAGTTGGTGTTGTGTTGATCTCTCTTGAAGGGTTGCAAAAGACATATTCTTATAGGCTAACTTGGGGTTGCACAAATAATGTAGTTGAATATGAGGTATTATGCCTTGGATTGAAGAAAGTTGAGAAGTTGGGTATTAAATAGCTATAGATTTTTGGCAACTCTAAACTTATAGTTAATCAGATCACTAATATGTGTGTATCAAAGCAACATTACTTAAAGGCTTATCACAACAGAGTATGGGACTTGTTTGAATCTTTCACTGCTTTAAATATTCAGGCAATTTCGATAGAGCTAAATAAACATGAAGATATTTTGGCCTCTCTTGGTGCTAACTACTCTCCTATTGAGCAAGTAGTTAGAAAGCCTAAGATAGTTAGGGTAATTTATAGACCCTCAATTCTCGACAAAAATCTCTATTGGCAAGTGTTTGACAATGATGAGCAGATAATCAATTTCTTACTTAAAGAAACTGCAAGCGTTGATGATAGAGTTCTTGCCAAAGAAGAGAGAGAAGGGATGATTCAACTAAAAAATAATCACATCCCTAGGGGAATGATTACACTTGAAAGTTTGTTTGACCAGAATGATCAGGCTGAAAAGTACAGGATCAAAATAGACATGCGAAGGATTATAAGGAATTACATTTGGAGCCTGAGAAAATCATCAAGGTTGGAATAGATGGCACCCTAGAAGAACTGGAAGATATTAAGAAATTGTGTTACGAGTATCTAGATATTGTTGCTTGGAGCTACCATGATTTGAAGGGTTATGATAAGAATGTGATCCAACATACTATAGAACTACAGGAAGGGGTAAAACTATTTCATCATAAATAATGGCCTATCAATCCCAAGATTGAAGTCCTTATGAAAGCAGAGCTATTGAAGATGTTGGAGGTAAAGATAATATATCCTATCAAGCACTCGACATGGGTGGCAAATCTGGTTCTAGTGCGAAAGAAGAATGGAGACATTCGGTTGTGTGTTGACTTTCACAATCTGAACCAGGCATCATTAAAATATCATTACCCTCTATCATAGATAGATCAAATCCTTCATGTAGCTGGTATCCAGAGATTCTCATTGCTAGATGGTTTCTCTGGATATAATCAAATATGGGTGAAAGATGAAGATCAACATAAAACAACATTCACCACCAAGTGGGGTACCTTCTCCTACCAACGGATGCCATTTGGACTTTCAAATTTCGGTGCCACTTTTTAGAGGGCCATGGACATTGCTTTCGGTGAGTTATTAAATAGAATTATTGTGATATATCTTGATGATATGATCATATTTTCACATCGTAGAGAAGACCACATTGCTCATTTGAGGCAGGTGTTTGAGAAGTGTCGTGAGTTCAGGATTTCTATTAATCCAAAGAAGTCAATATTTATTGTCAAATAAGGGAATCTGTTGGGCCATGTGATCTCACAAGAAGGATTGACAATCGATCCTGCAAGAGCTGAAGCCCTAATGAAGTTACCATTGCCTGCTAATAAAAAGGACCTACAGTCCTTTGGCCAAATTAATTTCATCCGTAAGTTCATTGCTGACTTCGCTCAGGTGGTGAAACCCATGACTGAGCTTTTGAAGAAAGATGTTGAGTTTAAATAGACTGAGACAAGAAGACATACTTTCAAGGAAATCAAGGAGAGGATTACTCAGGCTCTAGTATTGGTTAATCTTGATTATTCTAAAGATTTTATTCTCTATGTCGTAGGCGAACATGAGAGTTATGCTACAATTTTGACACAATGGCAAGAGGATGGAGATGAGAAGCCAATTGATTTCCTGAGTCAGGTCATTGCTCCTCATCAGGAGAAATATAATTTTATTGAGAAACAAGTATATGCAGTGATGAAATCATTGAAGAAATTTTGACACTTTGTTTCTCAAAGCAAAATGGTTGTGTATGTTATACACCCCTATGTACGAAACTTTATTCTCCAAGGAGAATTAGGAGACAAGAGAGCAGGTTGGGTCTCAAAAATTCAAGAGTATGATGTGGAGATCCGACCAACAAAGCTAGTTCATGGGAGAGCTCTATGCCAGGAGCTAGCCAAAAGTGCGACCTTCGAATCATTGGATGTGGTGCATGAGGACAGTATGGGTGAAAGCATTTGCATGAACCATACAACTAGCGATCGTGATTGGATCGAAGATCTAATCGATTATTTTACTTCAGGAAAATATCCATCTCACCTTGATGCTTCGCAACGTCGAAGATTCAGGTTGCAAGCTCTCAAATATACTTTGTTGCCCAATGGGTTATTTCACAAGAACATTGATGGAGTTCTTCTCAGGTGTGTAAGGGACTCCAAAAAAGAAAAAATATTAGAAGAATTTCATTCGGGACTATCGGGTGGTCATTATGCAGGAAGGCCCATGGCCTTGAAAATCATTCAAGCAGGCTATTTTTGGCCTTCTTTGTTTGTTGATGCCCATAAAGTGAGTACGCACTGTGATAGTTGTCAGTGATATGTTGGAAAAATCAGGAAGGGGGCATTGCCTCTTCGCCCGATTCAAGTAGAAGCACCTTTTCAGCAGTGGGGTCTTGACTTTGTGGGAGTTATTGACCCACATTCTTCTATAGAGCATAAGTACATCTTGACAGGAACTGACTATTTCACCCGATGGGCGGAGGCCATTCCTACTAAAAAAGTGGACCAAGCAACTTTCATCTCTTTCTTAGAGGGAATCATCACTCGCTTCGATATTCTGAACTTAATTATAATTGATAATGGAACTCCATTTATTGGGGCCAAGATTACAGAGTTCACTAGTAAATACGAGATTTATCTCAAGATCTCATCCAATTATTACCCGTAAGGGAATGGTTTGGCCGAATCCACCAATAAGAATTTGCTACAAATTTTGAAAAGGACACTAGGAAACAACAAGAGAAGCTAGCATTTGCTGTTGAACCAAGCGCTTTGGGCAGATCACATTTCCATAAAAAAGTCCATTAAAACTTCTTCGTATGCATTGGTGTATGGTAAGGAAGCAATCCTTCCTGCTCACATTGAGCTTCCGGTCCTTCAGAAATTGCATTTGTTTCAGGAGGAAGATGAGGAGTTTGATCCTATGAGCGCACGATTGGCACAGTTAATATAGTTGGAAGAGGATAGAGAAAAGTCTTACCAGGTGTTTGTCGAACATAACAAGGAAATGCAGAAGTGGTTTGGGAAGAAGACAACCGAACACAGTTTTCAAGTAGGAGATTTGGTTCTCAAGTGGAATGCAAAGAAGGCCAAGCCCAGAGAGCATCACAAATTTGATGCTATTTGGGAGGGCCCTTTCCAAATATCTATTGTGAACTCGGCTAACGCCTATCATCTTCAAGACATGGAAGGCTGGGATCTTCCAATTTGAGTGAATGGCCTTCATTTGAAGGCTTATATTCAGTAACAACATCTTGATAAGGTACTTTTGTAAAATATGTATATATTCGTTTTCCTAATTATTTTCACGTTTTTATTTAAAAAATATATATATATATATAAAAAAAAAAAAAAAATTATGTACATAGAAAAAAAAAAATAAGGTTGGGTATTGTTGACGTTGCCCATCTTGCTAGGTGAATATGTATAAAAAATAAAATATTTAAAAAATATATATATTTTAAAAAAACTGGCTGTGGGTGCGGGTCCCAATTAATATTGGGATCATCCAAAGGTTTGCCGATCCAACTTTAAAAGTAAAAAAAAATAAAAAAAATAAATAAAAAAAAATAAGGAGGGGCGAAAATTATGTTCACCCCTCTTTGAGAGACGGATCGTCCTAAGGTGGCGAATGATGTTCGCTCGCCTTAGGGGGATCAAAGTAAATTAAAAAAAAAATTAAAAAAATTTAAAAAAAAAAGAGGTTGCATATGGTGTATTTGAATGCATTCAATATTTTTCAAAGGCGCCCAAAAAAGAGAAAGTTGTTTTTCTAAAAAGGGAGGCGAGTTTTTTTTTTAGAAAAACTGATTTTCTATAGGAAAAGATAAAGGGAAAAGAAAAAAAATTATAAAAGAAGAGCCTTCACCCCAAATTCATCAAGCAGATTGAAAGTGCTCTGAAGGAGAAGCAAATTTCAGTGAGCAGACATCCCATTTGATTTCGGAGATTCATTGCGGATATATTGCTTCCCCCAAGATGTGGCAATTATTGGAAAACATGCAGGTTGGCGAAAGTTTTTCTTCTCGAGGGAGCAAAAGAAGCATTTAATTGGTTCAAGTGGCTAATTTATTTTTTCAAAGCAAGCTTCGGTGGTCGGGGTACGGTTTACAACATAGTTATGCGACAAAGAGAGATGCTTTTCCCAAGGTGAATTTGGCAGTGAATCAGAAGATATATTGGGATATATTGGGAATAGTGCCAGGCGAGTGCATTAAGGCTCACATTTTTTCAATGATGTCCAAGTAACTTAGCATTTATTACATTAGTTGGAAAAGGGCTCTATTTAAATAAAGCAAGGTAAAGCTCGTAGTTAAAATTTTATTTAAATTTTTTTTGTTGTCGTGTGCTTCGAACTGTTATTGTAGAAGTGTCCAGACAGTGCTTGGTAAATTTATCAAGGAGAAAAATGGGAAGACGTAGTAAAGAGCCCCAAGATGCTTCAGATAGTACAGAGCCCAAGAAGTCAAAGAGAAAAGAGGGGGGTACGAGGTCTAAAAAGGCCCAAAAAAATGACTATGTTGACTTGGACCCCTATGATGACACGATGGCCGAAATTGGTGATTGCATAATAACCCACAAAGGAGTGGAGAGACTACGGCAAGATGTTGAACTTACAGTTAATCAGGGGTCACATCAAGAATTTGGCTAATAGTGTCGTACCATTCGTAGCTTTTCTGGTACCTGTGCCCGCCTGTACACTCTTGTCCTGAGCTGGTGCAGCTCATTGCCAAATTTTATGACCCATTCACCAGGGTAGTAAGAAATGTGAAGAGGGAGATTCTCTTCACTATTACCCCGGATGAGATCCGAGAAGCATTCGCATGTGGATTGCAACCACCTGCCTATGGGGTTCATAAGAAGTTGCACATCGATGAACAAGAAGATAGATATGTCTCCACTATAATGATGCATAAATTCATGGAGACTCAGCTCATCAAAGAACCACCGATGGGGCAGCTTCCCAACTTGCCTAAACCGCTTAAGGATTTTAAAATCTTGGATATCTATTCAATGCTAGCGTGGGTCATAGGTTTACCTTATGATGATATTGTGCACAAGTAGTAAGCGGCTTTAGCGCAATGTATTGGTCGGGTAGATTTTTATTCCCCATTAGTTATGACAGAGGACACCAATCCAATCTTCTTCGATTGGGCTGATTACATATCGCGGAGGATGAATTCTCAGCTAGAGAAATTGTAGACTCAAAAAGTGAAATCATTCAAGCACAGTTTATTTCTGGTATGGTTTTTCTTCTTTCAATTGTAGCAACGTTTTCCTTTTATTGCAGTTACACAAACAGATGAAAAAGATCAACCTTTGCCAATATATAAGTGGACTTCAATTTTATCAAGAAGGGAATCTTTCTATAGTTTCAACAGTTGGTTTTTGGGGCCGGTAATAGAATTGTTATGTGGTACATGTGAAAGAGTGTCGTGGGAGTTGAGAGATATATTGGTCACTTAGGAAAAGGGTGATATTTTTCTGCTTACCCAAGGTGTAGTTGTATGAGTTTTTGGTTTCATGTGTAAGCCATTTTTGTTGCCATACTTCGCTACGAAGCATGTTTTTGCTATGGAGGTAGTGCACCAGTCAGATTACGTAAATGATATATATGGAGCTGGGCATGGAAAAAATACAACATGCAATATGCCATTCAAGTTTGGTGGTATAGTAGCGGGCCAAATCGGATAGAATCAACTTCTCACTGTTGCCTTGCAAGATCTAGGATTGATAGAACTACCATAGTGTTGGAGGTATGACCCCTTGGGCAAGTTTAAGAAAGTTGTCAAGCTCAAATCATTTCATTGTTGTCCTCAACCTGATATTGAGTGGAATAGAAATAATTTTAATGGGCCCGACATGAATTGGCATATTGATAAAATGGCTACACTTCCCCCTTGGCATGATTGCTATGAGCAAGAAGTAGAGTATAGATCTCAAGTCCCTCCGCTAGGATTGTTTAGTCAGGTTAAAGCCAGTAATCCTGAATGGTCCGAAGAAAAGATAATGAATTGGTGGATAATGCGGGTTCACCGAGGAAAGCCAATGACTCCTTATGGGCTCAAACTGGATGATTCCTTTTTAGAGGTTTATGATGAATATGTTGATTCTTATCAGCCACTCACTTTTACCAACATTTTGCCACATAGTTTTCAATAGTTCGATAGTGGTGAAAGCAAGTCTGAGGGACAACATCCTTTGGTCATGGAGGAGACTCCCGAGGAAGAGGAGAAAAAATATGTGTTTAAGTGGAGATCGATGTGAATAAGATAGGAAGTTGAAGAAGCACCTATATCAAAGAAGTAATATGTGCAAAGGGTGCCATCATTTCCCAAGGCGGTGAAGAAACCAAGGACCAGTGCTATTATCATTTCTTCCACTGATGTTTTAGTTACTATAGTTACCACAACTTTGATTGTCTCTGTTGTAGTTGTCTCTCCTCTCATGATGATCGAGGCTCCAACCATGGTTGTGCAAATGGTTCAAGGACAGGAGGAAGATCAGCCATCAGAACCACCATAAGAGGAGGTCATGGAGACCCAAGAAAATTTTGAAGAGGTAGCAAAGGAGCAATGGGAAGAAAATATTTAAAATCACCTCCATATTCGCATCACACGGTGCTCATGCCCAAAGGTACTTCTCCCCTTCCTTCTTCTTCTTCTCCTTATTTATTGGAGCATGTAGTGACTTCTTTCGATTCAATCCCATCAGTTTTTGTGTCCATTTATCCATATTTTTGTATGCCTTATGTATCCATTCCACTTCCTTCTTCTTTTTTTCTCAAAGTTACTACTGCTCCATATTTTATTCCCTTTTCTTCATCCTCCCTTTCTTTTAGTTCATATGCGTCGGGGCTGAACCCGTTTTTGCACCCTTCCACATCCATTATCACTACCATTGCCACCAAAGCTATAAGTACGTAAGCTCCTCCAAGAGTGAGCATAACTATAGTTAAAACCGATCCACCCATCCATCCCACTATTTCCATTCCTCCACTTTTAACTTCCACATCCCTTTCATAGTCTACCCACTCTGATGCCCTCATTCCCTTCACTCCATTTTTGGAATTGCAAGCTTTACCCAATGTTTAGGTGGCATCCAAGCAGTCCGATGTAGAAAATATCAATAGGGCTCACTTGAGTTCATCGTAGTGGTTGAAAAGTAAGTGATACAAAGAGGCTCTCGCACCTACATGCCCTCTTAAGAAAGTTGCTTTCGATCCTGTTGCAATGGAGGCTCATATCACCAAAATTACTCCATTGGTTCAGAAGCCTCAAGGAGAATTGTTGCCAGAAGATCTTATTTTTGAGACCATAACAAAAGACCTCACAAGGATTGATCCTATAGAAAATATGGGCAACATACAAGTAGACATGAGTTCAGTTTACCTTCATGGTGAGCACTATAAATAGAAGTATTTTTATCAGGTTGACAAGATCATTGAACTCGAGACGACCTTGGCTAAAAGCAGAGCATAGGAGGAAAGAACTACTATAGAGAATGAGCACTTATGGTGACAGGTAGGAGTCCATCTAAAAGAAATAGATGCAGCCCAGATTGAGATGAACAACCTTCACCTGAAGCTAGAAGCTGTCCAGACTCAATTAGCTAAGAAAGTTGCTCAAGTTGCGGGTTTTTCCCGAGATAACATCAAAGAAGCCCATCTTCACTCCACGCAGAACTATGAAAAATTGGCTCTAGAAGCAGTTCGAGTTCTGATTTACTTATGGGCAGCTCACAATCAGATTCAAATGGGACATCACATAATTGACAACACGGAGGAGTTACTGTCACCCCATATGGAGATGGCAGTCAAAATATAGGCCTTGGAAAATTCCACTATGTATGTGAAACCCCTGAGTGAGATGGACCATTCCTAGTCAACTGAAAAAGTCACATTGCACAGCTATTTTTAGTAGATGAATCTCGTGTGGGAAGGACATAAAATTCTAAATGCCATAGAGTGGGAACACACTATTTTTATGACTCATATTGACACTCTACGCGACATGGATTTTCCAAAATTTATTGATGATTGGGGTGAACCTCTTCCACAAGCACAATTAGAGGTGGCATGGAAGTAGTTTGTTGAAGATACCTCTGATATTGATGCTTGGGAGGAACCTATCATGGATGTTCAAGTGTTGCCATTCATGCATAAGTACACTTGTATGGAGCTCTCACTATTTGAGTTAGCCCAACGAGCGAGGTGCCTGAGCTTGGAAGATATTCAAAATTTGTGCTTTGTATACGAATCCCTGAGTACTCCTTCCTTGTTCACCATAGAGGCATGGAAATACGTGGTTGCAGTTTATGAGCTCACTTTTGAGAGCCTCAAAGAACAGGCAGAACAAGCAGAGGCAAAAAAAGAAGCAACCACGAAAGCAGTTGAAGAACAGGAACGAGAAGAAGTACTCCAAGTTGCAGCAGAAGCAGAAGCCACTGAGAAAGCTGAAGAGGAGGAGCATCAGAAGGCATCTACATCAAAGGCACCAGCCAAGGAGGTTGGAAATAAGACTCAAGATCGCCCAATGGATTAAGGCCTAGGATCACTTGCATCCATGTGAGTTGGATACCCCAAGAGCCGCCAGAAATGTTGGCAGTTTTGCACTATGCCACATTGGTTTTAAATAAATTGTTGACTGTAATGTAAAAATTCATGATGTAGCATCTTGCTTAATTTTAAAACAAACATTGTAGTTTGTTAGGACCCTCCATACTAACATTATTATTTAGTATTAGTTAGTATTATTAATCATTTAATTATTATATTATTAACTCATAAAGTGAACCATCACATCTCTTCATAACGTGAACCATCACGTCTCTTCACCAACGTAGCTTTAGGGTAGATGTATATATTAGGTTGGCCATTCACACAAATCATCCAAATAAGAAGAATAAAAGTAATATTAAATATTTAAAGGAGGGAGCCCCCTATAGTGGCAAAGTGATTACAAGGGAGCCCCCTTTTGAGTGGCCTAGATTACATTTATATTAAATTATTTATTAATTTTATAGTAAGACCTTGGGGTCTTACCATTTGGTATCAGAGCCATGTGGGACCCAACCATGTGGGAATTGCTCAAATATCTTCATCAAAACACTATCATGTGTGAGTATGAAATTTTATTTAAGGATATCACCAAACACAACACAGGGTGGGGTGAAGCATTTCTCATATATTGGTTCTTCAAAGGATTGAAAGAAGAAATTAAAATAGAGGTGATGAATTTAAAACCATATACCATGATGTAGACCATTGGATTGGCCAAATTAGCTGAAGATAAAATCAACACACAACATCAATTAGGGAAACCACCTATGGGAAAATCTCAAACCACTTGCATTTCTCCCAAATCTACGCATAATGGAAAGGCACAAAGCACTTACACAACCCCCAAAATTAACCCAACCCTACCAATTAAACATCTCAATTTTGAAGAAATGAAAGAACGACAAGCAAAAGGTCTCTGCTATCATTGCGATGAGAAATTTGTTTGCAATCATCAATGTATTACACATGCACTATATATTTCAGATGCAACTATTCCTTGTAGTTCTTCCAATGATGAAAATACAATTGAGGTAGACATAGTGATAGATACACCTGAATATAACACTAAATATGGAAATGATGAGGAAGGTAAGGAAGATGAGGAAGCCACAAAAGATAAGAAAGAGGAAGAATATGTGGAAAACAAGGATAATGAGCAAGAAATATCCCAAACACCTGATCACAATGATAAAGGCAATATGATTGATATGCCAAAAGTGATTGATGCATCAGGCAAGTATGAGGTAGACATTTTTGAAGTGACTCATTATGGCCAAACATGCACTTTACAAGAACTACACTCAATTTCCTCTCCAATAGTGAGTTATTGACACAAGGTCAAACCTATTCAAAAACAAGGTAGAAAGGTGACTGCACACTCCTTCATTGTCTCTCCCAGGGAACAACAGGAGAATATAGAATTTTTACCATCTCTTTTTATGCATCATTTTAAGGCATTTGAAAAAACCCAAGGGTTACCCTTCCCTCATCATCACATATTTATTAATTTTTCTGGAAACACCATGCTAACGCTTCATCCTTCTCGATATCCCTACCTACGGAAGGATTATATTAAAAGAGTCTAAGAACTTACGTAAATCCTTCTTGGAGAACAAAGGATAAAGCTCCTCACTTTGAGCTTTAAGGACAAAGCTCTTTTTTAAGGAGGGTGGCATGTTAGGACCCTCCATCCTAACATTATTATTTAGGATTAATTAGTATTATTAATCATTTAATTATTATATTATTAACTCATAAAGTGAACCATCACATATCTTCATAACGTGAACCATCATGTCTCTTCATAACGTGAACCATCACGTCTCTTCACCAACATAGCTTTAGGGTAGATATATATATTAGGTTGGCCATTCACACAAATCATCCAAATAAGAAGAATAAAAGTAGTATTAAATATTTAGAGGGAGCCCCCTATAGTGGCAAAGCGATTACAAGGGAACCCCATTTTGAGTGACCTGTGATTACATTTATATTAAATTATTTATTAATTTTATAGTAATACCTTGGGGTCTTACCATTTGGTATCAAATCCATGTGGGAATTGCTCAAAGATCTTCATCAAAACACTATTGTGCGTGAGTATGAAATTTGATTTAAGGATATCACCAAACACAACATAGGGTGGGGTGAAGCATTTCTCATATATTGCTTCATCAAAGGATTGAAAGAAGAAATTAAAATAGAGGTGACGAAGTTCAAACCCTATACCATGATGCAGACCATTGGATTGGCCAAATTAGTCGAAGATAAAATCAACACACAACATCAATTAGGGAAACCACCTATGGGGAAATCTCAAACCACTTACATTACCCCCAAATCTATGCATAATGGAAAGGCACAAAGCACTTACACAACCCCCAAACTTAACCCAACCCTACCAATTAAACATCTTAGTTTTGAAGAAATGAAAGAACGACAAGCAAAAGGCCTTTGCTATCATTGCGATGAGAAATTTATTTGCAATCATCAATGTATTACACCTGCACTATATTTTCAGATGCAACTATTCCTTGTAGTTCTCCCAATGATGAAAATGCAATTGAGGTAGACATAGTGACAGATACACCTGAAGATAGCACTAAATATGGAAATGATGAGGAAGGTAAGGAAGATGAGGAAGCCACAAAAGATAAGAAAGAGGAAGAAGATGTGGAAAACAAGGACAATGAGCAAGAAATATCCCAAACACCTGATCACAATGATAAAGGCAATATGATTGATATGCCAAAAGTGATTGATGCATCAAGCAAGGATGAGGTAGACATTCCTGAAGTGACTCATTATGGCCAAACATGCACTCTACAAGAACTACACTCAATTTTCTCTTCAATAGTGAGTTATTACCACAAGGTCAAACTTATTCAAAAACAAGGTAGAAAGGTGACTGCACATTCCTCCATTGTCTCTTCCAGGGAACAATAGGAGAATGTAGAAGTTTTACCACCTCTTTTTATGCATCATTTTAAGGCATTTGAAGAACCCCAAGGGTTGCCCTTACCTCATCATCACACATTTACTAATTTTTCTAGCAACCCCACACTAACGCTTCATCCTTCTCAATATCCCTGCCTACGAAAGGATGACATTAAAAGACTCCAAGAACTTATGTAAATCCTTCTTGGAAAACAAAGGATAAAGCTCCTCACTTTGATATTTGATGAAAAAGATCTTTTTAATGAGGGCGGCATGTTAGGACCCTCCATCCTAACATTATTAGTTAGTATTAGTTAGTATTATTAATCATTTAATTATTATGTTATTAACTCATAAAGTGAACCATCACATCTCTTCATAACGTGAACCATCACGTCTCTTCACCAATGTAGCTTTAGGGTAGATATATATATTAGGTTGGCCATTCACACAAATCATCCAAAGAAGAATAATAAAAGTAGTATTAAATATTTAAAGGAGGGAGCCCCCTTTAGAGAAATATTGGCAGTTTTGCACTATGCCACATTGGTTTTAAATAAATTGCTAACTGTAATGTAAAAATTTATGATGTAGCATCCTGCTTAATTTTTAGAAAAACAAACATTGTAGTCATTTCAATTTTTTTATGTAATTTTCATTTGCAAAATAAGCACTCTAACCCCAATCACAGCTTGGAAATCAACTTTGAAATAATTTGATTGAATCACAGAAGAAATTCAAGTTGAAGTAAAATGACTTCACTAAAGCCACTGTAGAAGTAAAGTAGCAGCAAAGAAAGAAGAAAAATGATAAATTCAGCCAAGTGTTAGAAAATAATCATGGTCACCCCATTGGAAGGGCAAACGTCATGATCACCCATTGGTGGGGCAAACGTGTTCCAAGGGAAGTTGAGCACTAAAGATATAAAATATGCAATTGTGTTCACCTTGTGAAAGGGGCGAATGTCGTGTTCGCCTTTCATTTAGGCGAACATGATTTCAAGATGTACGTCGTCTTCGCCTCAAAATTTTGGTGACAAGCTTGTTCGTTTGCATTGGGGGCCAACGACACCAGAATATATAATTGGGCAACAGAGAAAATTTAAATTGGTTTTACCTTCGCACTTCAGCAGAGATGTGTTTCACCTCTTGTTTCGGGTGAGTGTTGTTGAAGTTTAAAAGAAAGGGACCCACAAGAGCGAAGGTATTTTGAAGAACAATTGCGTTTATTTTTTTAATGGGCGAATGTAATTACAACTCTCAGTTCAGGTGAAGGAGATTTTTTCAGAAGGATTTCCTTTTACAAAAGTGTTTTCATGGCAAAAGTGGATGAGTTCATTCTTTGTGACACCCGAAGATAAATTCAACACAAAACATGTACCAAATTAAATAATGCGGTATATGATCATTGATTATAGTCATCTTGGGCAATATTAAAGGTTTATTTTTTTTTTGTTGAAGATATGCCTTAAATTATTGTTGCAATTTAATGTTGGTGGCGAAGTGGAAAGCATTTGTGTTATTTTCAAGAACATCTTCTCAAAGGTTTTTACTTCCTCTCCAAAGTAAATTTAATGAGTAAATCATTGAGGCCTATGTATGAATTTCAAGAAAATGAAGGTGAACAAGATTTAATGTCATGGTAATCAAAATGCCTCGTCACTCCAAGTCATTTTCGAACCTTGATTGTCAGAAGAAGGTTTCCAAGAAATGATGACTCATTATGTCTCTGATCTATGGACATTGGATCCTTTCATGTATTCAATGAAATAGGCGCAAACATCTATAAATATTAAGAAAAATTTCGTTGTAAGGGGTTGGAAAAATAGATATCCTGCGAGAAAACTCTTCAAGTTCTCTGCAGTAATAAACATACAGAGCTCTTGGATTTGCAAATGACTTGGTGCATTATTATCTTTTGATTTACGTATTTCTTTTTACTCTTGAATTCTTTATTTGCCACTGAATTTAAATTCTGCAAGTTGAATTTGAATATTGTTGATGAGAGGAGTGAGTGTTGGAGTGCCAATTTGAAGGATTATATGTGCGAAGTTTTAAGTAAATTATGTTGTTTCTTTATCTATTGCATGCTATTCATTGCTTGGTGTGGATTCTTGATATCAATCTATTCCCATCCTACACAGTCGGCCTATGGCCATATTTCTCATTTCTTTCCTGCATCTCTAGTCTTCAACCAGTTTAGAATTAGTAAGGGAGCCAACCCTCTTTGGAGATTGACACGGAGGACATTCCTTTCCTTCAGTAATTCAATGTTGACCGTATCTAAGGTGCACAAACGCAGTTTTTGTTAACTAGGCATATTTGACCAACAGGACCATTAGTTGCTTGAGATTTGTACAGTAGTCATTAGTTTGTCGAAGTTTGGCACACACTCAAAAAATTCAAAGCAGGCTACTACCGTTGCAAATTGGCACCCCTAAGGTTTGAACCCGGGTCTCTTCTTGGTAAGTACTTGACCAAACAAGCAACTACCAATCAACCTAACCTTTTGGGAGGCTTATTTATATTATTTAATTAATACTTAGCTAATTGATTAATTTAATAAAAGGGTTTCAACTAACATTAACTACTCTAGGTCTAATGGTAATACTTTAGAATTAGAAATAAAAAGGTCTAAAGTTTGAATTGGAAAAATGAATTCTACACCATTAATATGACTAATATCATTGAATAAACATATAATACATAACCATATTTATTTTATCAATAAAGTTTACATTACATATTAATTAAATAAAATTAATAATTATTTAAAAAATAATACAATCAAATAAAAAATAAATTATTAAAAAATAAAATTAAATTAACAATTAAAAATATATCAAATAATTCATAAACTAGTGAATAAAAAAATAAAAATAAAAACAATTGTTATTGAGGGTATGGTAGTATCACACAAAATATAAATAATGCAAGTGGGAATGCCAAATGATGTGAAATGAAGCTGGTTGAGTCTTCACAAGATAAATATATGAGGGCTCAGGGGATTGTAAGGTCTAGGGGTTAGGTGGATTGTAAGTTTTGGTATTTTTTAAGAAGAGATTTAGGTTTAAATTATGAGGGCATGCTTGTTTGTAAGGGTAGTAGTTTGACCTCAATCCGGTCAATCCGGTGAGTGAGTGATAGTCGGATGACATGACGGTGGTATCAATCCCCAGTGACCATAGACGTTGTTAGAGATAGCCCCAAGATTTAAACCCTACTTGCTAATAAAAAAGGTTGTGAAGGTAACCAATTCCTTAGTGAATGTAACCAACTCCTTTATAAATTAAAAAAACAAGGTAATCCAAGTGAGTATGGTTTACGTGTAAAGACGCCACTTGCATTATAGTTGATGTAAACCAAATTCAATCTCTAAGATGAACATATATAAGAAAGGGTTCAGTCCCCACAATGGATATATATAAAAAGTATTACTTTTAAAAAAAATACATTCTAAAAAGTAAACCAATGCGTAGCGTGACTTACAAGGCGAGAAAACTCCGGAGTGTGAACCACTCAACTACAGTCAAGTCAACCGGAGTTTAGATCGCTTGTCACGAGTGACGTAGACGTGCATTGATTGATATGAAGTTACGGCGAAGTCAGGGCCTTGCCTTTATTCTACCAATCATCAAAAGGACGAAAGATAGTTGTCATATTAAGTGTTTCACCAACAACCACCAATTTTTTTTTAACTGAACATAGAAAATATGCAAATTTTATAATCATTGACCCAGCCAAGTAAAAAGAAAAGAAAGAGGATGAAGTTCCGCAGAGAAAATGATGGTTTCCGCATGTTACGCGTTTATTTGCACGGTGAGGTTGGCCAGTCGCCATGACTAAGGATTCCCTTTCTGGACAAGGGCGGGGATGAATAGTCAAAGAGTGTTCTCAATTTAGGTTTTTTTGGTTGAAGTAATGCGGAAAACTATTTGGGATAGGATAGGAGAGGCTCACCTTCTCCGATATAGGGGAGGTTATAGGGTAGGAGAGGCTCACCTTCTTGGATATAGGGGAGGTTATCTGATTTTAACTTTAGTATTGTAGTCGATTTTACTATAATCAAAGGTTTTTTTAGTTGGTTATTTTTATTAGGATTTTAATTGGGGTATTGTAGTAAATTTTACTATATTTAAAGGTTTTTGTTTGAGGCACGTTTTTTTTGAAAAAAAGATGAGACAAAGGTAAAGTTGGTAGAAGGCGGGAAACAAAAAAAAAATTGAAGCAAGGGTTGAAGTCATTATACAAAAGTTATGACCAAAAAAGGAAGGCAAAATTTTTTGCTGTCTATGTAGCCTAAAAGTTTAAAAAGGTAAAAAATAGTGGAAAAGTTACGATGGATGCAAGAAGAGCAAAACTTCCAAATATCGGAAGTCTAAGAAATTTCATACGAGGAAAAAAAAAAAGTTCCAAAAGTTGAACCATAAGTCTAATATGAGTCACCAAAGAACCACACAGAAGAAAAGATAAAAATCAAACTTATCTGAGATTCTCATTTATCAAACATGAATTTATAGGCTGAGAAGCCTTTACAAAACCATTGAGAAATCAAAGCCCACTATAAAAACACTGTGTATGGATTTACAAAAGGCTGCCAAAAAGCCTATTAGCTTTGACAAACAAAAATGTTGCATACTAATTTTTTTTTGACAAGAGGCTCAGAGGATAAAATCATGAAATCAAATCTAAGCCTATTAAAAACTAATTAATTAATATTAATTAAACCTAAGTTTAATTAATAATTAATTAATCCCTATCATTCCTCCCAACCATAAAAGCATTGGATTCCAATGCGTACAAAAGGAGAGGAAGATGATGTTGAATGTGAAAGCTAGAAAGAACCTAGGTGGGCTTGGTGAATCTCCATAACAACAATGTCCCACATAGAACTATGAGTTGCCTCCAAGCTAAACAAGATGTTGGAGCAAGGATGCTAGTTGCTGAAGAATGAAAGGAGGTATCGCCAAAAATTGAAAACCCTACAAGGTGGAGGTAGGATGTTGAACGGTGTAAACAAAAGCTAGAGCTAGAGTTGGAGCAAGAGGAGGAACAATAGGAACAACAAAAATAACATGAGCAAGTGCAGGAACATGAACATGTGCTCAATGAATATTTTGCTCAAGTGGTGCAACATGTTGAGTGGTCAAAAGTGATTTTTCTTTTGTCCTCATGCTAGGGGGTTATGAAAACTAAGACAATATTTCATGCATGGTGTAAATTAGTATGTGATTTATGTGTAGTGGGTCAAATATTATGAATAAAGAAAGTTTGGTGCTCATGCTAGAAAGTATAGGTATTCTAATATGCATCATACTAAGCCCTTTTGTCATATTGATAAGGTTTACCTAGAAAAAAACCACAATAATCCATAGGAGTGATATCACAGGCAACAATATCTACATATTTTGAACCAAAAGTAAAAGGTAAAGTCCAGGTGTATGTGATCATGGAAGTAGTATCACTAACCTTCTATCCAAGTGAGTATAGATGAGGATGAGGATAGTAAGCAAGTGCAACTTATTAATGATGGACTGCACAATCAAGTTTTTCTATGAATCATTATTGATGATAGAATCCATAGTAAAATTATGTGTCAAATGAGCATAAGTAACAAACAGATTATCATGATCTCCTACAAAATATTGGTGACTAAGTAAGGTGACATTATTAACTCGACCTTTTAAGTGAGGATAAGTACAATCTTCTCCAAAAGTCCTAATGGAATTTTGCAAAGTTCCCTCAAAATTTTGCTCCTCAAAATACTACACAAGCAATTGATTATGTTTCTTCTTTGGACAAGCATATCTCATATGTCCCTTCTATTTACAATAATGACATAATACATTAGAAGAAGAAGCTAGATAAGGAGACACGAAAGAAGGAGAGTAAGAAGAAGGATAAAATGACTTCTTCACATAGGAGGAATGTTGTTGATGTGGAGAACTCGAAGGTTTGGAAGTGTCTGAAAAAGAAGAACAAGGAGCTACTAAAACAAATCAAGGAGCTACTAAAAATGATGATCGATAAGAAAATGAGGAAAAGGAAGACCGAGGTGCACGAGACTAGGTAAAAATTTTCTCCTCTACAAGTTGAGTTAGATTAAAAGTTGCATCAAGTGTCTTAAGTGGGGTATATTTTAACTCTCAAAAAAAGTGTTTCTGAAGACCACTCTTAAACTTAGCAATGAGAGAAGACGTAGGATATTGTGCATGAAGCAAGATGCACAAATGGTTGAACTAGTAGATGTAATCCTATATAAACATGTATCTTCCTTGTCTTAAGCAGATCCATTGGATGAGAAAATCATCATCATAATTGGATGGATAGAATGTAGCCTTCAAGGCTATGACCAATTGATCCCAAGTGGTGATGGGATTTTGTGTATTTTATCACTCAATAATAAAAATTTTAGCAACTCCCAAAATTTTCAACTTAGCAAAGGGGACCTTATCATCACCAGGGTTTTGGTTGTAAGCAAACAAAGTTTCCATTTCTAGAATCTAACTATTGAGAATTTTATGATTCCTAGACCTAGCATAGATCTTAACCTCACATTTGATATGAGAACAAGTGTCAAGAGTGTGGACCCGAGGTGAGGGAGTTTGAATTTGCAGGTTTTAACTTTATTAGCAAAATTGTTAACTATGTTAGCTAGTGTTGATGTTTATTCCATCTACCAATGTGCCATAGCTCCTCAAGTGGATTCTAGGGAGGAAGTTGGACCAAATATGTGATGATATGATTGCTTTTGTTTATGTGTTTTAGGCACTACCAAAAATACACTATGTTGTATAAGAGATAGTTCAAGGTATAATTAAGTACAAAAAATAATTACAAGACTAAAAAATAGCACTTTCAATAGATCCAACTCAAAAAAATATTCCCAATGAGTATAAATAAGCCTATACTTGTGGAAGGATAGGTGCCACAAAGTGTAAAAAATCAATGATGCATATGTTGTACAAGAGATAGTTCAAGGTATAGTTAAGTACAATAAACAATTACAAGACTAAAAAATAGCACTTCCAATAGATCTGACTCCAAAAAGCTTCCCAATGAGTATAAATAAGCCTATACTCATGGAAGGAAAGTGCAAAAAATCAATGATGCTACGACAACAAAAAATAAGTGCAACCTACTTTAACCTCCAAACATACATATGAGGAATATTCCACCACAAGATAATGACATATTCTCTAGAATATGTTGTTCTTTTAAAATTTTAATATGGCATCTAGCTACTCATACATTTTAAAAGAGAAAAGAGTAATAGATAAAGGATCTTATCAATCCACCCATAATGAATGTGGGATTAATTTAAATGAGTCTGCATTGCTTCCCACATTACCACGTCCAAACTAGACCGTTATCTGACCTTAAGGACACATGTTCAATCTTAGGTATCTCTAGTCGACTATTACATCAAATCCATTCAAAGCACCTTGTACATGTGCATCAAACTTCAATGGCAATTTGGTGGCTACGTTGATCCAGGTTTGTCATAGTAGGCCCCAAGGAAATGCCTCTCAATGATGACTAGCTATATAGTGGATAAATACCTAGCATAAGCAAGCACCAAGTATTGTTGTGAGGCTAGAATGAACAATTGGTAGATAATAACACACCACCAAGACTCCAAGAGGATTTATAAAATAAATTCCAACTTAATGTGGTGATAATCTGAGGCAATGGTGCTCTTATGAATTCCTTCCAATGTGTAGCACTCTGGGAGGCTCTAGATGGAAAAGGAGGTTACAAATGGATTTATCCTAGAAGATAAGATTACATGGCAAGATAAGGTATCCAAATCTCTTCGATGCACAATGAAATAAAAAATTATCAAATTTTTTAGATGTAGTGTCATGCAAACATGGTGCTTCTAAAGTTATCTTAACAAGAGAAACAAGTCATGATCCATTTAGGAGACATTGAAGGCCACATCCATGTTAGAATAGGTAGTATGACCATATGGATCTAGGCATAGAAGACTCGTATCCTTGTCAATGACCATGTGATACAAGGAACATGAGGTAAGAATAAGAGCAACGTATTTCAAGAAGCCATCAATTTGGAGCCATGTATGGTGCTTCGTGGTAGTCGATGGAGAGTTGATTTGGGTGGCACAAAAATTTTACATCACTTAAAATACAATGATGAGATGTCTTCATCCCTTAGAGGATGATCTCAATCGACATGGGGGTGACGCTTGTGAGGAGTGCTACAAGGACATCAAGGAGGTGGTCATTGGATTATGTAGGCAGAATGAGACTAAAATGAGATAGTAGACAACATAGTAAACTTTGACTAGTTTTGTTCCAAACATGAGTGTAGTGGAATTGAGCAACTATTATAGGTCATGAGGGATTAGAACCAACTTTGTGATATGAATAAGTCCTCTAGCTCACCCGAGAGTTGACCAACTCCTAGCTTGAGTGGTAATATTTTGGGTCCTTCCCACCTCATATAGGCATCAAGTCGTCATGTAGCAATAATTTATGTTTCTTTGTGGAATTTTGGGCATAGCTATAGTAGCAGCATCAAGGTCCATCAAGGAATAACAATTTCTATTTTTTCCTACCTTAAGAGTCTTGATACATCATAGGTCACACCAATAGTTCATGATGGGCTACCAAAGCTCTCCATATCCAAAGTAATAGTCATCTAAATCAAAGTTTTCATAAAAAAAATTATTCCACCTCTATGCCAAAGTACAAGGTGGAGTTTCAACTCCTTGTGGTAGAATATTGGCATGAAATATTTGCAGGAATCACCTTAGTATGTCAACTAGGTAGCTTTTTAGGAACAAATATTGATTGAATGTGGAAAGAATGTGGAATTAATAATGGTGTTTGACACAAAAGTTGATTATGTAGTTGTGGTGGGTGTCATCAAAACTAGAGGACAGAGGAATACATAAACCCAAACCATGGATTTAAAATCATAGCTCTCAATTAGATCTCAAAGGAACAAATTAGATAAATACAAAAAATTCAGAGTATGATAAATAGAGAAAATGGCAAGTATGATAAATAGAGGAAAATTTTCATCACAGGTAGGAGCAAATGCTATGATACCAGATGATATGGATCACCAAAGGACCACATAGGAGATAAGATAAACACCAAACTTGCCTAAGATTTCCATTGATCAATCATGAATTTATAGGCTAAGAAGCATTTGAAAAACATCGAGAAATCACAACCCAAAATAGAAAAACTACGTATGGATTTACAAAAGGATGCCAAAAAATCTACAAATTTGATAAAAAAAAATGTTGCATACTAAAAAGTTTCTAACAAGAGGCTCAGAGGATAAAATATATGTGAAATCAAATCTAAGCTAATTAAAAACTAATTAATTAATATTAATTAAACCTAAGTTTAATTAATAATTAATTAATTCCTATCAGAGCCACAAGAAACTTTCAAAGGTAGATAAAATAAAAATTTTGAGAGATAAAACATCCAAAAGGTTAGACAAGAAGGAAAACGAAAAGACTTTTGAAAATATTTCGACGAAAGTCCAGCTTGATTGTCGAAGTTTATAAGTTTTATGTAGGAAGATGAAGAAATGTTTTGATGACCATCTATTTGAACATTAACAACCTACGTCGCTTTGAAACATAAAAGGGAGTTGCAAAATGAAACGAAGACTTCAAGAAACAAGGCATAATAAAAAATGACCCAAAAAAAAAAGACTAGTTAGACATGGCAAAGTGACAGGTAGGATGCAGGTTAGACATCAATGTTAGTTCACAAGCTCCCAAAAAGGTAGATGAGTTGAACTAATAAGCCATTACTAAAAGAATATAAGAATCACCTACTAGCATCACTTGGGCTCAGGAATACAAGAAAAGTGATTGGCCTATTAAAGGTAGAAGCATGGTAGTCACAAGATCAATAACCCCAAATTTGACAACATTGATAGTAGAAGATGTTTGCACTTAGTTTTCAATATCCCTACAATGGCATTTGAGCATCCAAAAACTCAGAATTGATTCCAAATCTAGAGACCTTGAAGGGCTAAAAGTGGCATAATGTGAATCAAATCAAGGGAGTAATAGAAAAGTGTTGTCAAGATTTCTATGCATGTTTTGGAGGGAAATTTTCCCATTTTTTCTATTATATATTAGTTATTTAGGCATTATAAAGGATTGGTTAGTTTTTATTTATAACTCTCCATTTTATTTTGTATAATAGTATAGACTTGAACCCTAAGTGGTTCTACAAGCAAGCTTTTGAGCACTCACTTCTAGAATGATTTGTAACACACACACATATATATATATACTAAAAACAATGAATAATAGGCTTTTCTTTATCTTATTTATTGTGTATGTAAGTTTATGCACATGCATAAGAGGACATGACTATTTCATTTCTGTCTTTTTTCTTGTATGTGTAATTTGTACTTAACCATGCTTTTCAAGAAGATAAAGTGTTCACTTTGAGTTGTCAACATAGAATACTCACACATTCATTTATCCTATTGTTATACAGAAGAATCTTATGATATTAACACATCACCCCCAATTAGCTTAGGATTTTTATTTTCTTCTATTTCCTATGGTTTTTCTTTTCCTTTTCCTCTATGCATCTAGGTAGGTTAGGTTAGAATTAGAGGGTGTTGAAGATCACATCTTAAAATAAGTCAACCTTGTAAAAAATCTCAAAGGCAGTCTGATTGAGCAACTTCATATGCTCTCAAAGTTGCCATGCTATGTTGCTCCATGCAAGGTATTATTGTCTAGTCATCTAGTGACCACAACAATGAGAGAGAACACAAATTTATTAGAATACTTGATGGGACCCAATTGATTCAGTTTAATTTTTCCCACTATCATGAAGAAATATATTAGGTTGAGATCTTTATTAAGGTTCCTACCTATCCACTTGATTAAAGCATCTAAAAATCTCACCTGGAGACTTCATTCAAAAAAAAATATCTAAAAGTAGTTGCTTAGAAAGATATCAATTTGATATTCAAGTGAAGATCTTAGTCTATATACCTAAATATAAAATACAATATTCACCTGATGACTCCACTCAAGGCAAAGAAGCTAGAAGTTTAAAAATGAAAGACCTATAACCAAATCCTTTATTGTTTATAATCTTCAATAATTGTTCCCATCGCTTAACACCATTCCAAGAAAAAATAGAGGTATAAGCCAAATCATGGTTTATCAACCACTCAAAATATTCTCTCCTTGGAGTGACAGAGGTCCATTATGACTAGCTACTTTTTTTTAATATGGGATAATATTCTAATGTCTACACTAAAATATCTCTCATACTTCATCGAGGAAGATATGATAATTGTGATTGAGAACCTATATAGGATGGTTAGCTTGTATGCACTTCATAATGTAACATAGCAAATTATGGCTCTAAGATATCTAGTGGTATCATTCAAAGGTAAGTCTTGCGAGTGGCACATATCACTTCAACCACACTCAATTGTTGATTGGGACCAAATTCCTACCCTATTTGTGGAAATATTTAGAGAGAAGGAATATGGAGTGTCTCTCTTGGAGTAGTTGCCAACCATAAAGAGAGCACTAACTGAGGCTATGAACAACTTCAATAAATTATTTCATAAGGCTTGGTATAGAAAAATGAATGAGATATACCCCTTCCAAGTATGGAATTTATTTTTTATTTTAAAGCCTTAGATTCTGAAATATCTATGATGATTGAGGTAGGAGGAAATTCTCTACTAGATACCTATGGTCTAGTCATCTAGGTTGAAAATGACCTGATCCAGATTGGAAGGCTATCCCCTAGACCCCCAGTGCCTTTGTTTCCTAGTGTTCAATCTCTATATTAGCCTTCTCAAGTTATTCAACCAATAATATTTTAGCAATCACTGGTTGCACCTATTGTCCCTACTCCCCTTCTTGTCCCAGTTCCCTCTACTTTAGATAATTTTGGGTTTGAAGTAATACAAAGTCTACTTAAGATAGTCACCAATAAAATATTGTCCATGAGGAGGCAAAAAATGCCCAAAGATTTTAGTATCAAAACAAACTAATACATATTTACAACAAAGTAATAAGGCAATAGACATCCTTATAATGGCTATTGAAGGCCCCAATTTTAGTCCAATCAATATTTTGATCAGTCATAGACCTAAAATCAACAAGTGGTGTTAGTCATAATACCATTACAACAAATACCTCCTAGTATTTCCAAGGATGGCTCCCATAAAAATAATTATGTGGAGGAATTTGTTGCTTGGTGTTAACTAGCTCTAAATGCCTACTCTACCCAAATTTACCCTAAAGAAAGCTCCCAAAAACTTGTAGAAACATTCAATGAAATGATGATTTATTCATCTGCATCTTGTTTGGGGGTAGAATAATAAGCAACAAGCCAACCTTATCCTACCTCATCCCTCCCTGAGTTGGGTGGTATACCTTTAGAGAAGATCTTGGTCAACTAGAATGACAAAGAAGTTTATGTGGTATCTAATGGAGTGGACAATACAGTAGTCAACATACCACAAGTTTAGTTGGACTATTGGATAAGGGCCAAAAATGAATGATAGAAGAGCATGAGAAAATAAACTAGATGATCAACCAAAATATCTAGAGAAGGCCAATTTATCTTAGAAAGGAACCTTCCACAATAGTAAAACTAAATAAAAATGCATTGGAACATTTGGTGGTTAGCAAGCTAAGATATCTAGAAGACCCAAAGCAACACACTCCCCAATCAAAACATATACAAATTACCCAATTAGTTGTGAACAAACCCAAATTTTAGCCAATATTGAATGCTCCTTAGAAGATCATCTTCATTAGGTCATGTAGTGTGGTGGATCATCTAAATAAGCCCTCGGTGGTTATACCCACATAGGATATCTTATCCATTATTGAGCAAAAGGAGAATCTCAAGAAGGCATTGGAGTAACAAAAGAAGTTAAGACAATAAAAGGTATTAGTTATCTTTCAAATATATTTTCTAGAAATAAGTAAACCTAAACCTACCCATTTTTATTTATCTATGGTCTATAAAGACAAAATAATCCACACTTGCAGAATAGACTCTGGGGCTAGGACTTTAGTCATGCCAAAATGGGTAGTAGGCACATTAGTTATGGATTATGTATTTATAAACAAAAGAGTAATGCAACTAGATGGTAGTGCAGTCCAAATCTTGGGAGTTGTGGAAAGCCTTCCACTTATTTTACATGCATGTTTGAATTTTACAGTGTCTCAACATATAATAGTAATTGATCTCCCCACATAAATAATAATTTTTCTATTGGAGGACTTCACTACTAAAATTAGATGCTACCTACAAATGAATTGGTTGCTAATGATCTTGAGAGCTTGAGATGGGACTAGAATAACAATTCTATTAGATCCACTTCACATGCAACATATTGAGCATTTATCTACAATAGGTATAAGCACTAATTAGGCCTTAATAGTGGAGGAAGAGTGGTTCATACCAAAAATATTCAAATAAGGTGCATATCACTTTGCACCCAATGATAGAAAAGAGCGGTGGACTACTAAATCTTAGGATCCCAATATTGATGATATATTTGATCCATCAGGTATGGGTTGAACTAGGATATTTTGTTTTTTTACATATTTGTGTATATATATATATATATATATGTATATATATGTAGGAGAAGTATAAAGTATTTCTCACAAAGTATTGGTTTTACAAGCAAATATCCAAGAGGGACTTGCTAACCTTAACTACAATAGCTAGCATTGACAGCTTGTATGAATGTACGAATGGAAGCTAAATAGGGGTTGAATATGAAGAAAGAAGGAGAGGTAATAATATTCTAGGCTCCAAACACTTATGTTCTTCTAGAAATATTAGAAGCTCTGAAGAAATATACTTAAGCAAAATTTATAGCACTTGGTTCTTAGCTTGTTGCTCCAAAAGAGACAAAGCCCAAGCTATCAGATCAAGAAAATGTACAAAAGGAGAAACTTTTGAACCATATTGATAGGAGAGTAGCAATTGAGTGGAAATTTTTGAAATAAGCTAATACAAAGAAATGACACACAAATAAAGTGGCCCTACTATCTAAAAAAATATTATAACCATCCCTTGTAGCCAAGTACATATCGAATCTTCACATACACATTAATAGCAATAAATGAATCATTAATTTCTATTAATGCATATTCTTCTCGAAGTCATCTTCATGTGCATAAAATAAGCATAAAAGGACAACAAGCACATAGGCAAAAGTAAATCTCCTAAAATAAAAAATTCTACAATGACAACGAAATCCAAGAAGAAGAGTAAGACTATTGCTACACCATCAAATGTTGTTGCTAGATTAAAACCAAAGAGGGTAACTCATGCTCAAGTTGCAATAATTGAACCTCTAAAATGCACAAAATATGCATTCGAAGGTATTATGGACCCTAAGCTATCAAAAGATACAAATATTCAAAAGGAATATGCTCACCAAAGATAACTAAAAAGTGAAAGAGTTATTTTTGTGATAATTTAGACTAGTTGCTTGGCTCAATACATGTTTTCTCAAGTCCATCCCTGTTATGAATTGGGAAAGGCATGTGCATTGCACTATGACTCTCACTTAAATATGGTTTTTACAAGCCACAATGACCTCTTCAATATAGTAGTGACAAGATAAGATATACAACAAATGTTGTTAGTGCTAGTGGGGTTTAGTATAAGCCCAAATATTGCAAATCAGTATTATGCCAATATTAAAGACAAGGTAAAGTGCTTGACTATAGAGCTCAACAAGCTTGAAGAGGCTATACCATAGTTTACCTTGAGTTGAGATATATTCAATGAAGAATCCAAAGATACCTTGAGCATGGAACCATTCATCATTGACACTAATGATGATAGAGAAGTAGCACAAGAGGAATTGGGTGTCATTCACATGTTGAGGAGTAACTCAAAAGGAAATCCTCCAATCCTTGAATTCAATGACTTTATAGCCCAACAAATTATTTAAGGATAGACTAACTTTAGGGATAATTAGACCTTTATGTATTGTTCATTCTTAACCCATTTGGTTTTATATCAAAACATCTGGTTATTTTAGGATTTAAACCTAAGAATGGAATATGAAGGACAAACAAGACCTATTCCTTGCTAAAAAAAGTCTTATACCATAGCTCCTATTGCCATTTTGTGAATAATTTTTTAGTACCAATGATGCGTGCAATGAAAAGAGAAAGGGTATGACGTATCTCAAAAGATACCATGAACGTCCTATGGTTGCATATTAAAAGGGACTGATATATCTTAAAGTATGATACCATTTTACATAATTTTGGGTTCAAAAAACTTGTATATATATTATCAAAGTATGTGCTTGTGAGAGTAGCATATATTTCAATATTGAAGTCGGTTGAATTATTTGATGTTTCCTATGAAAGTGAGTAGAGCAAAACAATATTCTACAAAGCCCCAATTTAGCTAGGTCAACTAGGAAGTATATCCCAAAAATAAAAGGAAGGTAATAAATGAATAAGAGGCTAAGCTAAAGAAGTTAAGATTAGATATTTTGGATGACTCCTAGGATTATGACCCATATGGAAAGTTTATTGCATGGTTGAAAAGTGCTAGGATTTCTAGAAAATTCATTAATGAATCCAGATCTAATCTTGAAAGGTGTCAAAATGCATAAGAAGAAGAATCTTTTCCACCACTTCAAAGAGAGCAATTCTTGTTGTGTGGGACCAGAATAAATTATATGAAAGTAAAGTATATTGACATCATTCTTAAAATAAGCACAACCAATAAGACATTTTTATGAAAGTAGAGATGGAGTAATAATAAAATCAAAGCCTAGTAGAAAGTTTGTCAAGATATAGATAATACCAAGATTCCTTTTGAGATCTTTGATACAAATGAAGATAAAACCTTCATTCAGTGCTATGACATGGAGCACCTAGAATAAGTTTCCCTCAAGGCTTAGGATAAGGGTAAACAAACCATGATCAAAGGGGTTCTAGTAATAAATAGTGTTCCAAAGCTTTCAGGTGAAGTTGTAGTGGTAAAGCTAGAGTTTCCAAGAAAGAAAGTAATGCAAAGAAGGTAAAAAAGAAATGTGATCCATCCAAGGAAGTGAAGGTTGATACATCAATAGAAATTAGTTGCAAGAGAAGAAAAGAGCAAATTTTGGCCTCAAAATAGTCCTTTTTAATATTAAAAATAAGTTGCTTAATTAATTATCTAGATATAGGAGGAAGAGGTACCAATGAACAAAGATGTAGTTGCAACATCCCTTCAAGGAAGTCTAGAAATAACAAGAGAGAAAAATGACAATACCCCTAAAGTTAAACCACTCAATGATGAAATCTCTCAACCAGTCTCTACATCCTCTCCTACTAGTGAACTTTTAGTTTCACAAAATTTTCTAGCCCCACTAACCCAAGTTCCTAATCTCACAACTACTTTGGATGATACTCCTCCAAATTCCCCTATAGCCTCTTTCATTTAAGAGGTAATAGACCTATCATACTTGATTATACCAATCACATCAACTTCAACTACCCCAATTCCTCCGTTAGTAGTCCCACTTTTCAAATCTTTGACTATATTTTTGCGACCTCTATGGTAGAAAGAAGACTTGCAAGTGACTATGCCAATTTTGAATCTACTGTAGGAGTTTCAAATGGTTCAATAATATATAAAGTAATACAACCAAATGAAACATATCATGCTAGCATAACTACCAACTATGTTAGGATCCCATCCTAACACCATTTTGTAATTCTCAATTGATTATTGTAATAACCCACTTCTAATATGGGGGATCCCTTTATAATGTTATTTTACAATATTTTGGAGTGGTATGTGGTAAGTAAGATGCCTAGACAAGCGGGGTCATTTCATGTAATCATTATCAAGAATGTAACCACTATTTGGTAGAAGATTCTAGCTTGAGTGGCATTTTTCATGTAAGTCAACTCTTGAGCTTAGGGTTAGGGTTGCATGAAGTGTATCTCTAAAAGGTATGGATCCATGTGTGAATGTTTCTTTTTGAAAATTAATGAATTATTGAAGGAGGTTGCCCCATAAAATAGGACCATGATTCTATTATTGTTGTGAGTGTTCAATTATACATTTACTTTTCACATTGTGATATTTTGTTATTACATTAATCTTTGTATATTTCCAGTATTTTGTGTGAGTGACTTTATTTTTAATAGTAGGTTCCTAATAAGTGGTATCAGATCACTTTCTAGGGTTGAGTTCTACTATGACTACGAAAATTCTTGCCTATCCATTTTGACAATCAGGTATAATTTTCCCATGTTTTTCATTTTTTGTTTATCCTTTATTAAAAAATAGAGAAAAACAAACCAAATATAGTCCTTTATTTTTCTACAGTAGTTGTGTAGGTTAGAAACTATGTGTTTGTGGTTTTTAAAATATCATGGAGGAGTTGTCATTATTGGCTAAGCTAGATAGCCCATAAAACATCTAGTGAAGTGAGGGGTGATTAGGCTCCAATACCCAAGCCTTAGACAACACTCACACACAGAATTGATCTCCCATGTATCTTCACGTATTTAGGGAGATCACCTAGGATTTAACAATCCTTTAGCTCTAGGAATATTTTTTGGCCTTGTATTATCCATGGTACACCAAACACAACATCTAAAAAGATTATCCTCACATACTGTTAGAAAGGCAGGTAGTGTGCTCAAGGATATGTCTGAAATCCTCCTTGAGTAGTGATCTAAAATATTGGTTTGAGCACTACTGTTTGTCACTATGGTATAACAAATATACTATGGGTATTACATATTCCTTGGCTTAGAGTACCTAGTTTTTTCCACCTGCAAGAATTTGTTTTCTTGTGTAAACCTTGCAATCACCAATTTTTCACAAAAATTGAGCATACAAATGAGACTTCCCTATCATGAAATAAACTACATGCATAAAGGAAAGAGCTTGCAAGTGTCTTAATTCAGTAACAATCAATAATTATAGAGTTGACAGTGACTAAACAAAATAGATAGTGTCAATACAGGAAACCATTGAACAATGTCAGTATTCATAGAATAGTTGTTTATAACAGTCAGTAATTACATTGTTAATTCCCAAAATAGAATATAAAGTGTTAGTATAGGGAACCATTGAAATTTTTTAGTATTCACAGTATAGTTGTTTATAACAGTCGATAATTACATAATAGTTAGAGACCAAAATAGAATAGAAAGTGTTAGTATAGGGAACCACTGAACAATATCAGATTTTGCAGTACAGGTGATAGTACAATGTTAGGAGTGGTTAGTTTCTAGAATAGACAAAGTAGAGTTGGTCGACATAGAACCTAAATTTTAAACCCAACCTCTAGAGAAGAAACTGACCACACCAATAGACTCTTCAAAACAATACTAAAAAAAGTCTAGGGTATCCAAAATCAATGTTGGGGTACATAGCTCATTTTGACCTTCTCGAGCTGATCATTTTGATATATAACACCCAAACACCTTTTTGTGCTCCTTACTATAAATAGTAACTCTTGAAATTATATTTCTCTTTTTAGTAAGACAATAGGGGTTGTGTAAAACACACCAAAATGTTTGGGGGTACTTGTGGACACCAAAAGGAAGTTGAACATGCCTAAATCCTAGAGCAGATACCTCGCAACTTGTTGAGTGGTATTTTCACCCAATTGTGAAAGTACACTCTCCCTTAGGATTTGGGTTCCAAATCCCCTCTTGCAAAGAAGTTAAACAAACAACTTCTCCAAGGTCTCCGCTATATTAGCATTTGCATATGTGTATTAGTAATCTCAAATAAAGATATTCAATTTAAATGCTTGGAACACCTTAGTGATTGCAAGTAACTGTAAACAAGGGGCAATGTTGGTTTATTTTACCATGAAACTTTAGTGATTGTTCATTGAACCAAAATAAAGCAAATGTGAGTTGGCCCTCATATGACCACGATGTAGTGCCTTAATTCCTTTTATCTTGAGGGTTTTAAAATAGATTTTATCTTGCTTTATTAAGTCCAAATATGGCTTCTTATCATGAAGATGAAGATAGCTTTCAATGTGATCGATAAACACCCTCTTTGGTGAAATGGTTTTCACAAAGAGGCAATAATTTATGGCCTTAAATTAGAGGCTTTAAATGTCACTTTAACTTATCCCTCTTAAATGAAATCAAATTTTCATCAAGATGAACAATTAAGTGCTTTGAAGAAATGACCTTCAATGTAATACTCAAATTACCCCTCTTTCGTAAAATTAGAATTTTTATGAAGAGAGGGTAATTTTAGGCTCAAAAATGGAAATTTGTGAAATGCCATAAAACATAACTCCTTCAATGAAATTGGAATTTTCATGAAGGGAATGTCATCATAGGCTCATGAATGAAACATGAAACTGAAAAAATGAAATTCGGCCCAAAAATGGAAATTTTCTATTTTCGGATTTTTTAAAATCTGTAATAAAACAACAACTTCGATGAATTTTTAAAAATACTAAACAACTCCGAAAATGAAATTTCAAAGTGCGTATTGGAAGTCTGAAGTATAACCTACGCAATGGTGAAATTATTTTTGGATTTTGAAATTTTTTAAATGTTTATTTTAATGCCTGAAAATTAAAAAAAAAGTTAAAATTTTTGGAAAAATAAAATGCAGAAAAAGTTGAAAGAAAATGCAGAAAACTGAAAATAAAATGCATTCAGTATGATGCTATCCTATTTCGACAAAACCGAAGATGTGAGGTTTTCATGCATGCAACCTAACCTATTGGACTTGCAAAACAAGCACAATCCGGATAAGCTAAGTGCTTGGCTCCTAGGGTTTTAAATGAGGTTTTCAGATTTAAACATTCGCATGAAGCAACCAAGAAACTTGCATAAACTCCATTTACAAGCCTAAAATCTGAAAAGGGGAAAAATAGACATTTAATCTTGCATGCAGAAAATGACTCCTCCTTTCTTGTCCATAAGATGCAACTTTCTGAAATTTTCTGTATTAAAAATTTGTCATTTTACAATAACAGAAATTTTTGGTTTTCCCAAACCAGTCCATGGAAGAAAAACAACCCAAACAGGTCCAGAATGGCCCTCTTGCCTTCAAATCTGCAACTCTGCTTGCAGCAGTTTCCAACCCCTCAAAACATCCTTGCCTGGCGTATTTAAAATTTTTAGGAAGCTTTTCGTTTCATTTTCCAATGGCTGTTCGTTTCACCTTCCCTTGTGCATGCATGTGTTTTGGTTTCCAAAAAAGCTTTTCGTTTCTATTTTGTGGCCCTTCATTTCATTCCCATGGTTTGGCTTCCTCTGTTTGGTTTTCTTCACTTTTCGTTTGATTTCAAAAAATCTCGTTTCCTCCCCCTTGGCATGCTATCTGCTTCCTTCTATGTGTGACCATTTAATGATTCAAAATGCAAGATGTCGTGATATGTGACATTTTGTTCTTTTTCTTTTTTGAGTCATAAATGCAACATGTCGTGATATCGTGACACTTTTTTTCTCTTTCTCTTTGAGTCATGTAAATGCAACATGTCGCGATATCGTGACACTTTTTTTCTTTCTCTTCCTTTGGTCGAAAAATGCAACATGTCGCGATATCGTGACACTTTTGTTTCTTGTTCTTTCCCTTCTTGTTTTTTCGTGAAAATGCAACATGTCGATATCGCGACACTTTTTCCTCTTGCTTTGGCCATGAAAATGCAACATGTCGTGATATCATGACACTTTTCTTTCTTGTTCTTTCTCTTCTCTTTTGGTCACGAAAATGCAACATGTCACGATATCGTGACACTTTTCTTTCTTGTTCTTTCTCTTCGCTTTGGACCATGAAAATGCAACATGTCGCGATATCGCGACACTTTTTCTCCTTGCGGTGTTTTGCTTTTTCTTTGATCTTTAGCATATGGGCCACTTCGGTCTTCTTGGAAAATATGCAAAAAGGTGGGTCCCCAATTTTGGGGTACGTTGTGGAGCAGCCACAACAAATGGCGACTCTGCTGGGAAATGCTCCTGAGCATTTCGGTGAGAACTCAACCTGAACACCTTCAAAACTCAAACACAAGCATCAACAAATATCCCAAGAATGAAACTAGATGAGAAATACATGAAGCATTAGAATTATTAAGCATCATCTCGGTGTGTGCAATGTGCTTCATTCCCTATCGTTTGAAACTCGTTCAACTTTCCATTGTCATTTTCACTTATGATTCGTGCGTATGAGAAGTTATGGATGATTCCTGTAGGATTTAACGTATGGTGAAGATGCTAGAGATATAACAAGCTTTGCAAAGGCTCAAACTTTCTAGTACCATGAACAAACATATTAAAACTGTCAAATCCTCTTAGGACCAAATATGAGTATACTGAATTAATTTACTAGATCCCAAAGTTGGTTATGTGTCACTACCATTTTGAACCCATGTGCAAGTGTAAGTGAAATCAGAGCTTTGGGGAATAGGATTCCCAACCTAAGCGAGATGGGAATTTAACCCTATCCTTACTACTCTGATCTGGAGTTCATTACCTCATCTTGAACAAAATGATTTAACCTGTTATGGATGAAAGCTGTCGAGCTAGCCTATCCGTTTGAGCAGTCGAGTGGTCTTGCTTTTAGACAAGACATGTTGCCACGCATGAGCATACTCCACTTGCCAATCGGGCGTCTATAGCCCCGGTGGAGATCAACCCCATAATCCAGGATTTGACTTTACTTTTGATTTCTTGAACCTTGGGGATGACTACCCATCCTTGCAAGGGACATGTAGTACGATCCTTCCAATCCAATATCAATGATGCAATAAAAGTAGAATGAAAAATATTTGCTTTGGAACTTCAAGTTCTTGAGTGTAGATCACGCTTTTAATTTCTTAAAGCATGATGGAGGCAAAATAGAAGCTTTGGGGAATCGGATTCTCAACCTAAGCGAGATGAGAATTAGACCCTATCCTTACTACTCCATGAAGATCAAATCAGAGCTTTGGGGAATTGGATCCTCAACCTAAGTTCGATGGGGATTTAACCCTATCCTTACTACTCTGATTTTAGGCTTTAAGCACTATAGGAGTGGTAAAAAGCCACTATTTTAAGGATTATGTTGCATGATAGGACAGACACGAAATACTCCTTTCGCCTCACCTTTTCTTCCAAGTATGGTTTTGACCATTTTTCTCAAGATCCTCTTTAAAATGTGTAGAACGTGCTTGGTTCAAGATAGTTCGGGCATCAGTTCCCAACCTTAGGATCCTTTTAATATATGTTATGTAATAACCCTAAGAGGATTCGACACCTTTTCAATGATTGTATTTGAAATGTAGATGCAACTGAGATGAAATGTATATGCAATGTCGAATGTAACATGAGATATGGATGAATGCATTGCTCTTTTTGAAATGCGGATGGAGTATACCACCTACTTTACCATAATGTGTAAAACTGACAACTTCATGCATCACAAGTTCCAAACGATATTCTTTAATGTGTTTGCGATACTCGTGGAGCTTTCTGCAATACAATTCCGATGTTTCATATTCTCTTAGTCTTAGTCAACATTCATAAGGACATAAGTTGACATCTCGCTTTTCTTTCTTTTTTTTTTTTAAGACAAACCAAAAGTGTCCAAAGGACCAACACACAAAACTTAAAACCAAACCCAAAATACAATCCCAAAAAAAAACTTGAAAACACAAACCAAAACCAAAAACCAAAGACTATATACAAATGTACAATATGGTACAAGATGATGCACAGTTTGAACTGTCACTTCCCTGGATCCCAAACATGATTTGAGCATTCCAAAAGACATATAATGTGATACACATGCCAAATGTGGAAGGAATCAAACAAAAACAAGATTAGACCAAACAATGCAACCAACTTCAACTTTCCTCTCTCACCCCACCAATTAGATTTAGTTCCATTAGTATTCTCATAGGTGAGATTCAAATTACCAAATTGATTAGACAATGGTTGATTTTCAATTCTTTCTTGTCTATTCTTTAAGGTGTAAATTTCATAATTCCATTCATGATTTAGAACTAGGCTTTCTTTATTCAAAATGAAATTTTGTAAGCAAGAGCCTATTTCTAAAAATTTCAAAGCTAATTCATTTTCCATGTTCTTAGGCCAATCAAGATTGTGCAACAATTTACAAGCATCTAGGATATTTACTAAATGGGGATCATTAGAAGTTTTTATCCTAGGTTCAAGAATTAATTGTTGATGAATTTGATTTAGCAATTTAAGTGCATCAAGCTCCTTTTCATTCGTTAAAGTAATGTTATCAAAGGTGTGGTTAGAAATTAATCCTTGTTCTTCATTCACCTTCAATGGCATTTCATCATAAATATCATTTGAATTATACAAATCTTCACCTAAATCTTGGATGTTTGGACACAAAGGTTTAGATTTTACCTTTTTCACATTTTCATTTACCAAAATTTGATGAGGATTTGCAATTCCCTCTTTCACCTCATGGTCTTCATATTCTTCATTGATTACTTGTTCATCAAACATACCAAAATTGGGCACCCAATTGAAAACATGCCCATCCTTTTCAAACCTCAAATATTCTTGGTCAAAGTGTATGTCAAGTAACTCATCTTCATGATCAATCACTTGCGTTACTTCTAATAGATCAATCACTTTGTCATTTAATTCCCATTCTTTGTTCAGTATCCATGGTATCTCTTCATTTGAATCCTCAAAATAATCATGCAAACTTGTATCCGAATCTTCAATGAATTTATATTCAACATGATCGAATTTTGTAACCTTCTCAAATCTTGTGAATGTGAGATCTTCGTATGAAGTAGAAGTTTCAACATCCTGCATATAAATTGGAATAGAGGCTTCATCAATAAGGGTGTGAGGAAATAACACATCTTCATATCTTCCCCAACCATTGTAAAAATTATCTTCCAAATTTGTGGGATGAAACTCCATGGTATTTGTGACATGATTTTTTGATTCATTTGTCAATTCTTTTTCTTCTTTGTCCTTGGTCATAGGATCATTATAATCTTCCAAAATTTGATGAGATTTGAAACCCTCTTCCAAAACATCCTCAAATTGTACAGGAGTTGTAATATCTTCCTTTGAGTAGGCGATTATATTGTCCTGTATATCAATTGGCACACAAGTTTTATTAGCAGTTTTGGAGTGAGTGTAGTCTTCCCACTTCTTCCAAGCATCATAATAATCATCTTCCAAAGTCAAGTGGTGACGTTCAACTACTTCTTCAACATCTTCCAATTCATCAATGTGTTTCTCATCAAATTCACCTTCACCTTCTTTAGATGGTTCAATAACTTTCAAAAGTGGGTTATTTCTTGAATTCAAATTTGTAAGGCTATCATCGTCCAAATTAGTAACCCATGATTCGATTTTATCACAATTTGGAGGGTGAAGAATTTTTTGATCATTAGTTCCAAGCTTCTCATCGAGAGTGTCTTCCAAGAACAAGTGGTGAAATTCTATCATATCTTCAAATTCATTTATTGATTTTCTTCCAATTTCACTTTCAACCACTTCATTCAATTCTATGACAGTTTTTGTCCTATCACCTATCTCAAACCTTGTTGAATTTAGGACCCCTTTATCCGAATAATCATGTATCTCTATGAATGAGATCATCTCTACATAATCCTCACTGGTGGATGTCGACTTAGCAATTTGCACCTCCTCTTGGACTACATCTAAGGTGGTTGTAACATTTGGACCTTCAAATTCATCCCCTTGATCATTTACCTTAGGTATCATTGGAGTGGAGGGTGCTATATTTATTGGTTGGTGTCGGTTGGCATCACTAACTCCAAAAGAACAATCTCTCATGTGAACATGTTGTGCCTTTTCTTCTTCCAAAACTTGTTCTACCTTTTCAAAGATCTCATAGATTGTCTCTAGAGACAGGTCATCCAAGTTTTCCTTAATGAGTGTAGCAAGTGTGGGGGGTATGGCTCTCTGGTATACTTCAATAGCTTCCTCTTCCGATGTACCCAAAATTTCCCACATTTGAGAGTACAATTCATGAAACCTCACACTGAATTGACTCATGGACTCATTAGGCTCTTTACACATAGAGGTGAATTGATTTTGCAACCTATCCAAGTCAACTTGATTACCAAAGTGATAAAGATAGGCTGCTTCTAATTGGCTCCAAGAAGTCTTAACCTCCATGGGTAGATGGCAATACCACGAGAATGATCTATCACCCACAATGTATGGGAAGAACCTACAAGCAATAGGCTCACAAAATATTTGAAATTGACATAATGTGAACTTATAGATATGTAGATTTTGTAGGTATCCCGATGCCACCTCTTGATTAAAAAGTCGTAGAAACTCCAATAACATTTCATGAATTTGATAAGGTGTTCCAAAGGTAGAATGACATTCATAATACTTTCCTAATGGAGATACCATCATTTCTCTTAGGGACATCATTTCTTCTCTTAGGGATACAATTTGCTCCTCAGATGTTGCCATTAGTGAAACTCAAAGAATAACTTCAAAACCAATTTGTTAGTCATGAATAAAAGAAGGAACCATGACAAAGCAATATTCTAAAAATGTAAATTAGTTTTTGATTCACCAGATCGCATATGCGCAAGTGAAGAGCATACTCCTAGTGTTGTAGGCTTTCTGATTCACAAGATCGCATTACACGCAAGTGAAGAGCATAATACCGACAACAAATACGTTTTAGACAAAATAATTCCTTACAAATAAGCATGAAATGACTCGTAAATATCAAACATGTAACGTATGAATAATCATGTTAGCATCAACCAAGAGATGTATCCATTAAAATCCAATGAAAGTAATTGCATGGAGACAACCTCGTTAGTCAAGACCAAAAATTTTCAAAATCAAATCAAAACACATTATTCCTGTATGAACAATCAAAAGCGTTAGAACAATGCATAGCAATTCATGTCCTCCTTTTAACACTACAAGGTTGTATTGTTTAAAAGAGGGCTAAAGATAATAATCAATAGGGCATGAAATATTCAAAATTTAAATCCCTATAGCATTTAAATCACACTGAAATAAACCAAATCAGGCCCTCCTTCTAGCGCCAAAATGTTGAGTGGTATTTTCACCCAATTGTGAAAGTACACTCTCCCTTAGGATTTGGGTTCCAAATCCCCTCTTGCAAAGAAGTTAAACAAACAACTTCTCCAAGGTCTCCGCTATATTAGCATTTGCATATGTGTATTAGTAATCTCAAATAAAGATATTCAATTTAAATGCTTGGAACACCTTAGTGATTGCAAGTAACTGTAAACAAGGGGCAATGTTGGTTTATTTTACCATGAAACTTTAGTGATTGTTCATTGAACCAAAATAAAGCAAATGTGAGTTGGCCCTCATATGACCACGATGTAGTGCCTTAATTCCTTTTATCTTGAGGGTTTTAAAATAGATTTTATCTTCTTTATTAAGTCCAAATATGGCTTCTTATCATGAAGATGAAGATAGCTTTCAATGTGATCGATAAACCATCCCTCTTTGGTGAAATGGGTTTTCACAAAGAGGCAATAATTTATGGCCTTAAAATTAAGGCTTTAAATGTCACTTTAACTTATCCCTCTTAAATGAAATCAAATTTTCATCAAGATGAACAATTAAGTGCTTTGAATAAATGACCTTCAATGTAATACTCAAATTACCCCTCTTTCGTAAAATTAGAATTTTTATGAAGAGAGGGTAATTTTAGGCTCCAAAAATGGAAATTTGTGAAATGCCATAAAACATAACTCCTTCAATGAAATTGGAATTTTCATGAAGGGAATGTCATCATAGGCTCATGAATGAAACATGAAACTGAAAAAATGAAATTCGGCCCAAAAATGGAAATTTTCTATTTTCGGATTTTTTTAAAATCTGTAACAAAACAACAACTTCGATGAATTTTTAAAAATACTAAACAACTCCGAAAATGAAATTTCAAAGTGCGTATTGGAAGTCTGAAGTATAACCTACGCAATGGTGAAATTATTTTTGGATTTTGAAAATTTTTAAATGTTTATTTTAATGCCTGAAAATTAAAAAAAAAGTTAAAATTTCTGGAAAAATAAAATGCAGAAAATGAAAATGAAATGCAGAAAACTGAAACATAAAATGCATTCGAGTATGATGCTATCCTATTTCGACAAAACCGAAGATGTGAGGTTTTCATGCATGCAACCTAACCTATTGGACTTGCAAAACAAGCACAATCCGGATAAGCTAAGTGCTGGCTCCTAGGGTTTTAAATGAGGTTTTCAGATTTAAACATTCGCATGAAGCAACCAAGAAACTTGCATAAACTCCATTTACAAGCCTAAAATCTGAAAAGGGGAAAAATAGACATTTAATCTTGCATGCAGAAAATGACTCCTCCTTTCTTGTCCATAAGATGCAACTTTCTGAAATTTTCTGTATTAAAAATTTGTCATTTTACAATAACAAAAATTTTTGGTTTTCCCAAACCAGTCCATGGAAGAAAATAACTCAAACAGGTCCAGAATGGCCCTCTTGCCTTCAAATCTGCAACTCTGCTCGCAGCAGTTTCCAACCCCTCAAAACATCCTTGCTTGGCGTATTTAAAATTTTCAGGAAGCTTTTCGTTTCATTTTCCAATGGTTGTTCGTTTCACCTTCCCTTGTGCATGCATGTGTTTTGGTTTCCAAAAAAGGCTTTTCATTTCTATTTTGTGGCCCTTCGTTTCATTCCCATGGTTTGGCTTCCTCTGTTTGGTTTTCTTCACTTTTCGTTTGATTTCAAAAAAAATGTTTCCTTTTCTCCACATGGGCATGCGTCCGCTTCCTTCCATGTGTAACGACCATCTTAAATGATTTCAAATCATTAAAGATTCCTTATGTAACGTTTTGTCTTATTCATTGGATTTTGTCCTTATGTGACAAATTACCTTATTCAATCTTCGATTTATTCCTTATAGGTCCACGTCATTATGCAGTCTTCAGTTTCACTATCCTGGTGTTCATCACTAATATCAGACGCACTGTCCACTACTCTGTTCCCTTGGCAAAAATCGAACATGTCGCGATATCGCGACACTCTTGTCTCTCTGCCTGCCCCTTTTGAGTCGCGAAAATGCAACATGTCACGATATCGTGACACTTTTGTTTCTCTGTCTACCTCCCTTTTGAGTCGCGAAAATGCAACATGTCGCGATATCGCGACACTTTTGTTTCTCTCTTGCCCCTTTTGAGTCACAAAAATGCAACATGTCGCGATATCGCGACACTTTTTTCTCTGTCTGCCTGCCCCTTTTGAGTCGCAAAAATGCAACATGTCACGATATCGTGACACTTTTCTTCTCTTTCTCTTTGGCCACGAAAATGCAACATGTCACGATATCGCGACACTTTTTCTTTCTTGTTCTTTCTCTTCTCTTTTGGCCGTGAAAATGCAACATGTCGCGATATCGTGACACTTTTTTCTCCTTGCGGTGTTTTGCTTTTTCTTTGATCTTTAGCATATGGGCCACTTCGGTCTTCTTGGAAAATATGCAAAAATGTGGGTCCCCAATTTTGGGGTACGTTGTGGAGCAGCCACAACACAACTTAGCCAATTTCTTAATTTGATGTAAGGTGTACATGATGAGGTACAACAATTGAGAGGTGACTATCTCTGCTCCAAATCCAACTTTGAAGGTTGCTTCTTAGATCTTGAGGTAGAAATTAAGGATGGACCAAAGGTATTTGAGCATCATAACATTTAATCATATAATCGTGGGAAAGGCATCTATAAGGACATAAAAGACCTTTAAAATTTCCTTGACAAAGATCCTCCCTTTAAGATGCCCAAATTGGACTTTCCTAAGTTCAATGATAAGGATGCAAATGGGTGGTTATGTCATGCAAATCAATTTTTTAAACTTCATAATACCTCTAAATATTTATGGATCACTATGGCCTCTTTTATCTTTGAATATAGCATTGTAGTGGCACCAGTGATTACATCACATAATTTACAACCCCTCTTGGGAAGTTTTGGAGTCCCAATTACTCACTCACTTTGGCCCTAGTGAATATGATGACTTTCAAGGAGCACTCACCAAGCTGAGAAAAACCTCTATAGTTTAAGACTACCAAACCCAATTTAAGAAATTGGCTAATAGAACTAAGGGATCGAATGAAGGTTTTTTAATGAGTTATTTCATTAGTGGCTTGAAGGATGATCTTCAAGTTGAGGTCAATATGTTCAAATGGTAAGCAATGATATACGCCATTATATTGGCAAGGTTGGTCAAATAAAAATTCTTAGCTCAAAGGAGGATATGTAAATTTCCACAAACTAAACCCTTCTTCCATCCCAAGTTCCCAACTAATAATAAAAATAAAACTACTTCCCATAAATGCTTGACTATAGAAGAAGTGGATTCCTAATGCACTCAAGGTTTGTGCTACCATTGTGATGAAAAATATGTTTGATGGAATAGGTGCACCCAAAATAAGTTATTTCTCATAGATGTCAAAGACCCAATAAATAGTGAGAAACATGATGATGAAGCAAAACCAAGAGAAGAACCACCTCAAAATGAGAAAGAAATACATGAAGAATTGTAGGCAAAAATTTTGGTTCATGCTCTTGCAAGGATTACTACTCCATAAACCATGAAAGTTGTAGATTTTTTAAAATCCAACATCTTACAATCCTTATCAATTTTGGAAGCACATACGACTTTATTGATACCCTAATTACCAATTAGACCAATTTTTACATAAACACATGTAATGCCTTTGAGGTTATGATGGAAAATAGAGGGACTTTACCTTGCAAATACAAATGTCACAATGTTAAATTGAAAATAGGGGATTATGAGCTCAAAACTGATATGTTTGCTCTACAATTAGGGGGATGTGATATTGTGTTGGGAGCTCAATGGTTAGGTACATTGGGAACCATTGCATGGAATTTTTTAGAGTTATAGATGCAATTTCATAAAATGGAAGGTCTTACACTCTTCAGGGTTCCTAAGTGGGGCCTCAGGTTATAAGATCAAACTATATGGATAAGTTATTGAAAAAATATTCACATGGGGTCATCGCTTAGATATTTGCAATCCAACCACCTACTTCAAAGGTGGATCAAATTCTTAAATATTTACAACTTGTTCTAACAAAGCACAATGTAGTTTTTGTTGAACCATCAAAATTACCACCATGTCACTCCCATGACCATTGCATTCTATTGGTATTTGGTAGTATCATATAACATTAGGTTGTACCAATATCCGCATGCACTTAATTTAAAAATATATAACTTAGTATAGGAATTATTAAAAGCTAGTATCATTCAACCTAGTAACAACCCTTACTCTTCTCCTATCTTATTGGTGCAAAAGAAACATGAGTCCTAGAAATTATGTATTGATTTTTGTGATCTCAATAAGCTCACCATTAGAGATAAGTATCCTATTCTTGTGGTGGATGAATCACTGGATGAGTTGCATAGGGCTATACTTTTCTCTAAAATACAACTTCAATTGGGGTACCATCAAATTAGGCTCAAGGATGAAGATATTTCTAAAAATACATTCTATACTCATGAGGGTCATTATGAATTCTTAGTTATGCTATTTGACTTTACCAATGCACCTTCCACATTCTAAAGCCTCATGAACAACATTTTATAACCATTACTTTGTAAATTCATCTTATTTTTCTTTGATGCTAGCTTAGTTTATAGTAATTCTTAGGAAGATCACCTCATCTATGTGGACTAAAAAATATAAATTTTGGCACAACATCATATTTATGCTAAGAGGCCCAAGTGTTATTTTGGGTTGATTAAATTTGAGTATTTGGAACACATTGTCACCAAGGATGGAGTTAAAGTTGATCCTAAGAAGATTCAATTCCTTCAGGATTGAGCATAACCTCACACTCTAAAGGGTCTTCATGGATTTTTGGGCTTCATAGGGTATTACTACAAATTCATCCACAACTATGGCAAAATTATTGCTCCTTTAACAATCATGTTAAAGAATAATTATTTTACTTAGATAGGTCCATCTAAAAAGACTTTTCTTGACTTGAAGTATGCTATGACAACCACTCCTATCTTAGTGACGCCCAAATTTTCCAAGTTCTTTCTAATTGAAATTGATGCCTTGGGCAATGGCATTGGAGTTGTATTGATGTAGGAAGGGTATCCTATGACCTTCATTAATAAAGTGCTTTCTAGAAAATATCTAGGAAAATAAACTTATGCCAAGGAGATGCTTACAATTTTGCATGTGGTTACTCACTGGAATCCTTATCTCATTAGGCGATATTTCTCTATTAAAATAGATCATCAAAGTCTTATATACTTCTTGGAGAAATGGGTTGCTACTCCTACACAAAAAAAGTGTGTCTCCAAGCTCATGGGCTATGATTATGATATTTCCTATAAAAATGCAAAGATAACATTGTGGTGGATACTCTATCTCACAAATTTGAGGCTCAAAGAATGCTTTGTATCATTTTTGTGCCCATACTGAAATGGATAAATTCTCTCTAATATGAGGTGCTTAAGGATTTAAAATCGTAAACTTTGGTTGTCTCACTTTGAACAAAGCCTAAATCATGTCCAAGGTACACTTGGGATGGATACAAATTATGTTATCTCTAGCACCTTGTTATCCCTCACATGTCTCCAATTCAATAACTCATTATGATAATAATGTATGCTTCACCCACTGTGGTCCATTCATGGTTCCTCAAGACATATGAAAAGGTTAAGTGGATTTTTTTCTATAAGGGTATGAAGAAGGAAATTCAAACTTGTATGGTTGAGTGTGACATGTTTCAATGGATGAAAGGAGAAATAATACCTTCCTTAGGTAATATTCAACCCTTGCCTATTCCTAAATAGACTTGGATAGATATTTCCATGGAATTTTATTAAAGGTTTACCTAAATAGGAAAGCAAATGAGTTATTTTTGTGGTATATTATTATCTCATGAAGTATGCTCATTTTTACACTCTCTCCCATCCTTACACGACCTCTATAGTTACCCAAGTTTTCCTTGATTCTATATTTTATCTTCATGGCATGCCCACCTCCATTATGTTCAATCATAACCCTACCTTCACTAGTATTTTTTAGCAAGAATTGTTCAAGTTGTAGGGAACTCAACTCAACTCAGGTTGTTTATCTTATCATCCATAAAATATATGGTCAAATAGATATTCTCAATAAATGTTTGGAGACCTATATTCATTGTTTTACCTCTAATCATCCTACCTAGTGGGTGAAGTGGCTTCCCTTGATCAAGTGGTGGTATAACACTACTTATCACATGATAACCAAGGTCACCTATTTTGAAGTAGTTTATGGTTGACCTATATCAACACCCTCATCCTATATTCTAGGCAACTCCAAAGTCTATGTTGTTGATACTACACTCCACTAACATGTTGCAATCCTCCATCAATTGAAGCTAAATATGGAATTGACCTAGAATCACCAAAAAAATAATAAACATTGTATTTAGCATAGTTTTGAAGTTGGAAATATGGTATTCCTCCACTTGTAATCATATAAATAGTAATCTCTCTAGCTATGTAGGTGCCAAAAGCTTATTACCAAATATTATGATCCCTACTAGGTTTTATAGAGGATTGGTGCCACTACCTACAAATTGTCCCTACCTTCTAGATCTAAGATTCATCATATATTTTTTAGTCTTACAATGACACTGAGAGGGGGGGTGAATCAATGTAGCTCTATAAACTTAAATTTACAGCTCTTAATACCGTAGCAATTAAAACTTATTACTAGATACAACAAGTATAACAAAAGAGCATCACACAACACAAGATTTAACGAGGTTCACCAATGTGGCTACTCCTCAAAAATTGACTGCTTGGACTACCATCCAAATCCAGCCTTTGCAAAGCACCAACTTTACAATCAATTTACCAGCACCCACTGGAAGGAGCACCAACCCCTTATTTATCTGCACCAATAGAAAGGAGCACCAACCCCTGATTTATCTGCACCAATGGAAGGAGCACCAACCCCTGATTTATCTACACCAATAGAAAGGAGCACCAACCCCTTATTTATCTGCACCAACAAAAAGGAGCACCAACCCCTAATTTACCAGCACCAACTGGAAGGAGCACCAACCCCTGATGCCAAGCACCAACCTGGACTTCAATTTGAATCTATAAGTTTGACAGTAAGATACCTTTGCTTTTGCAAGACCCTGACTGGTCTTCTTCACCTTTGCGTTCTCTGCACTCTCTCTCTCTGCAATCACTTCGCACACTCTGCTTCGTTACAGTCGAACTTCACGATCGTCTTCTCCCTTTTGCACACTCTGCTCTCTTTGCAAATTTTGCACTTAGCACGATTCGACACGACTTGCTCTCTACGCACAATGACCGTATTTCACACACATTCCACCCTCTCCTCAATTCTCCAAACAGCCCTCCTTTTATAACAATATTTTTTATGATGAAAACCCTAATCTTAGTCGACTGTAAATCCTAATCTTAGTCGGCTTTCATAACAACTGTAAACCCTAATTTTAGTCGGCTGTCATCGGTCTTCGTCGGCTTCAACTCAAGAAGATGTTCGGTTTATCCATCGCTTGATGATTTCATTTTGGACAGACCCTATAATTGCCATACTGACTTTTGATCACTCTTCGTATTTTAACAGTATGAAATCACTCTATATCTGCCCCTATAAATTTCGTAGTGATGTCGGTCCACTATCATACTTCTCATTTCAGTCGGGTTCTCCTTCTTGACTTGTGCATTTATGACCTATCATGAAATCATGACATTTCTGCCTCTGTAGCTTCTTTTGTTTTTGTCATGAAATCACGACATTTCTGCCTTTGAAGTCTTCTTCTACTTTTGTCATGATATCATGACACTTCTACTTCCGTACTTTACTTCTTTGCTTTTGTCGCGAAATCATGACACTTCTGCCTTCGAAGTCTTCTTCTCTGCTTTTGTCATGAAATCGTGACACTTCTGCTTCCGTACTTTACTTCTTTGCTTTTGTCGTGAAATCGCGACACTTCTACTTCCGAAGTCTTGCTTTCTACTTTTGTCACGAAATCGTGATAGTTCTGCTTCCGTACGCTTCCTCTCTTTCTTTTGTCACGAAAATGCGACATGTCGCGATATCGTGACACTTTTCAAACTTACTTTCTCTCTCCTATTTTAGTCGCGAAAATGCGACATGTCACGAAATCGTGACACTTTTCTTACTTGTTCTCTTTCTTCGAACTTGTCGCGAAATCGCGACACTTTTCTCCTTTCTCTTTCTCTTCCAACATGTCGCGAAATCGTGACACTTTTCCCACTTGCCTTTTCTCTTCCAACATGTCACGAAATCGTGACACTTTTTCCTGCTTTCTCTTTCTCTTCCAACATGTCACGAAATCGTGACAGTTTTTCCACTTGCCTTTTTCTCTTCCAACATGTCATGAAATCGCGACAGTTTTTCCTGCTTTTTCTCTCTCTTCCAACATGTCACGAAATCGTGACATTTTTCCTACTTTTTCTCTCTTCCAACATGTCACGAAATCATGATAGTTTTTCCACTTGCCTTTTTCTCTTCCAACATGTCGCGAAATCGTGACAGTTTTTCCTGCTTTTTTCTCTCTTCCAACATGTCACGAAATCGCGACAGTTTTCCTACTTTTTCTCTCTCTTCCAACATGTCGCGAAATCACGATAGTTTTTCTTCTTTTTTCTCTCTTCCAACATGTCGCGAAATCTGACGTTTTTCACTTTTTCTCTCTCTTCCAACATGTCACGAAATCGTGATAGTTTTTCTTGCTGTTGTATATGTCGCGATATCGCGACACTTTTCTTACTTGTCTTTTTTCTTTGATCTTTTGCATATGGGCCACTTCGGTCTTCTTGGAAAATCACTGTACATACTCTGAATAACCTTTGAACTCCTGTCTTCTGCATCTGAATAGCTTTTGAACTTCCTGTCCACTGCATCAATAGATCTATCTGACTGTGTTGACAACAATGACAATACTGTTGCTGTACCTTGCTCAACAATCTCCCCCTTTGGAATTGTTGGCAACACATGTGCAATTTCCTGTAACTCTTCTCCCCCTTTGACAATAATACCAAAGGGCTACCGCAGACTCCTCTTGAGTCCATGCACAACATTCTCAGGCAAAATTTATTACACTTAGCAAAAATCATGAACATGAGCAAAAATATAATCAAATACTTAAATGCTCCCCCCGAGAATGTGATCCCCGTAGCTAGTCAATTCTTGGGAAGTGTGACCACTCCCAATTTATTGCGAAGGTACTCAAAAACTTCCTTGGGCAATGGTTTTGTGAAGATATCCGCTACTTGCTTTGTAGTTGGAACAAAATCCAACTTAACCTCACCTTCTGCAACTTTCTCCTTCAAAAAGTGATACCCGATAGCAATATGTTTTGTGCGTGAATGCATAACCGGATTCTTGGAGATGTTAATGGCACTCGGTGTTATCACACTTAACTGATATTGGCTCACTGAAGCTAATACCAAGATCTTTCAGGGTTTGTTTCATCCACAATACCTGCATACAACATGTTGTCACTGCAATATATTCTGCCTCTACTATCGATAAAGAAACTGACTCTTGTTTCTTATTGTGCCACGCGACCAATCTGTCTCCAAGATAGAATGCACCTCCACTGGTACTCTTTCTATCATCGACACATCCTACCCAATCTACATCTGAATACGAAATAAGGGTGAAGTCTTTACCTTTCGGATACCATAACCCATACTCCATAGTACCCTTGAGGTACCGAAGAATCCTCTTCACTACTGTCACATGAGTCTCCTTGGGATTAGCCTAAAATCGTGCTACCATGCATACTGCCTACAAAATATCTGGTCTGGTAGCTGTCAAGTATAGTAAGCTCCCAATCATAGATCTGTACATGGTTTGATCAATAGGTGGAGATTTTTCATCCTTGCTCAACTTGCAACCTGTCGTCATGGGAGTGCTAACTAGCTTACAATCCTCCATTGTGAACTTTTTTAACATCTCTTTCACATATTTAACTTGAGAAATAAATATGCCCTTCTTATTTTGATTAACTTGCAACCCGAGGAAATACGAAAGTTCACCAATCATTGACATTTCAAATTCTTTCTGCATCTTATTTGCTAAATCTTTACACGACTCATCTTTGCTGCTGCCAAATATGATATCATCTACGTATACAACAAGAACAATAAGATGCCCATTTTCTGTTTTGACATACAAATTACTATCCACCATACCTTTCTTAAACCCTTGTTGAGTGAGATAGTTGTCTAGCCTTGCATACCATGCTCGGGGTGCCTGTTTTAAGCCATATAATGCTTTCTTCAACTTGCAAACCAAGTTGGGATCATCACCAAGTTGGAAACCATCTCGGTTGCTCAATATAAACCTCTTCTTCAAGTTTCCCATTCAAAAACGCTGATTTCACATCCATTTGATAAACTTTGAAATTCTTGTAGACTGCTAAAGCCGGAAACATTCTAATTGCCTCTAGTCTAGCTACTGGTGCAAAAGTTTCCTCAAATTCAATGCCTTCAACTTGTGCATAACCCTTACATACCAATATTGCTTTATTTCTGACTACCTGTCCGTCTTCATTCAATTTGTTTCAAAAAATCCATTTAGTCTCGATTATATTTTTATTTGCAGGTCTAGGTACTAACTCCCAAGTTTCGTTTTTCTCGATCTGATCTAATTCTTCATTTATTGCCTTCATCCAACTTTCATCTTTGCTTGCGTCAACAACATTTTTGGGCTCAATGTTGGATAATAGAGAGTAGTTACTTACTACTCTTCTTCTTGTCCGAACACCAACTTTGGGGTCTCCAATTATTTGCTCTCTAGGATGATTTTTCTGCCACTGCCTGTTTTGAATTTCTTATTTTCTTCCACTTCTGAATCACAACTTAAATCATCCGAGTCAATTTTTTGTATCTTTTCCATTTCGTTTTCCTCATCTCCTTCAATAACCTCTTCATAAATTGGGTAGTTCTTTTCATAGCTAATTACTCGTTCTCTACCTTCATCAAATTTAACATCGACACTGTCCACAATTTTCTTTAGCCTCTTGTTGTAGCATTTGTAAGCTTTGGTTTTTGATGAATAACCAACAAAAATACCTTCATCCGCTCTATCTTCAAACTTACCAAGATTATCTTCAGTTCTTTTGATGTAGCACTTGCTGCCAAAAACTTTGAGGTATTTTGTTGTTGCCCTTTTACCGAACCACAACTCATAAGGAGTTTTGCTTTCATGTGTTCTCAGCATGTACCTATTTTGGATATACACCGTAGTATGGACTGCTTCTTTCCAAAATTTGTCTACTACTCTGCTTTCAGCCAACATAGTCCGTGCCATTTCCTGCACTGTCCTGTTCTTTCTTTCTACCACTCCATTCTCGTCGAGGTGTCCTGGCTACTGAAAACTGTCTCCTAATACCGTATTTTTCACAGTACTCTGTAAACTCCTCCGAAATGAATTCTCCTCCTCTATCTGATCTTAAACATTTGATCCTCTTTCCTGTTTCATTCTCAACTTGGTTTTTGAAAATCTTGAACATTTCAAAAGCTTCTGATTTATGCTTCAAGAAAAATATCCATGTCATTCTGGAATAGTCATCAATGCACAACATAAAATATTTGTCACCATTTATGCTTTGTGTTCTCATGGGTCCACATAAATCAGTGTGTATTAGTTCCAAAGGTTTGCTTGTGTAGTACTCTTTTGTTTTGAATGTGACTCTAGTTTGCTTCCCCTTTTGGCATGAAGCACAAATGTTGTTTGCAGGTTTGCTGATGGTGGGAATATCTCTCATTGCCTTTTTTGAGTTGATTTTTACTAGATTATCAAAACTGATATGACCGAGTCTCTTGTGCCACAACCAATTTTCTTCTTCCTGTCCAATAAAACAAGCTCCTTCTGAAGTCTCTGAGAGCATGTACAGGTTTCCAGATGTCCTTGATCCAGTTGCTATCAATTTTCCACTGTTTGTTTTTTTGACTTCACAACCCTACTTCTTAAAAACTACTTCATGACCTTTATCACAAATCTGACTTACGCTCAACAAGTTATGTTTCAAACCATCCACAAACAAGACTTCTTCCCGACTTAATTTTTTCGTCACTAATTTTAACTGAACCTTTGCCAACTATCTTAGCTCCATCATTATTTCCAAACTTTACTGAACCACCTTCATATTTCTATAACTTCTCAAATTTTTGTTTGTCACCTGTCATATGACTGGAGCATCCACTATCAAGTATCCATGGTACATATTTATTTTGTGCTTTAAATGTTGTTTGTACGATTAAGGATTCCTTTTCTTCCTTAAGTCGCTCTTTTTCTTTCCACTCCGTTTTGATAGTAGTTTTGGGCTCTTGTTTTGCCTTTCCCTTATCAATAGCTTGTGCATGTTTTTCAGGAAGTTTTCTATTTTGTCTCATCCTATTTGGTTGAAATTTTCTTCCCTGAAACTGATTTGATGCAAATGTACTTCTACAGTTTCTTGCAATGTGCCCAAAATTATGACAGTTATAACATTCTACTGTATAATTCATCAGAGGAGAAAAAGCATTTCTACTGGTGAAATTCCTTGGTCTTACATTATATTTGCAGTCTGAGATTTTATGTCCATAGCCATTGCATTTAAAATAGAAACCAGAAAAGGGATAATTGAACCTGGGTGATGGTCTTTGCCATGTTGTCGTAGGAGCCATAGGTCTTCTTCTTCTTTGATGTGTGACATTGGTGAATCCATCATTGTCAATTCTCCTTTCGTGCCTGGCATTATTGCTTTCTTTTGCATGAGACGTTTTTCCTTGATCAACCTGTTTCTTATCTTCATTCTTTATGGATTCTACATTTCTGGCCTTTGATCCATTTGATGATTCTCCTTCGATGAAACCCAGACCAAATTTGATGCCTGCAGGCCTTTGGTCATTTATAATCTTATCCAGCTTCATAGAACTTTCTTCGCGTTTGTGATAGCAACTAATTTTGTGATTCATCTCTTCTATCCGCATCCGTAAACCAACATTCTCTTCTTCTAGTTTGCAGCAATAATCTATTTTCATGGTAATTTGTACTTCGAGATCTTCAGATATTTTCTTGTATTCTTCTGTCTGTACTTTCATATTGGTTATGATTTCGTTTGCATCCTCAAGCTTTTTTGAAATTTTCTTATTCTTTTTCCTCTCTATTTTCCACTCTTCAAGTGCAGAGATCAACTCACCTTCTAGATCTACTTCAGCCTCAGGGTTTTCACCACATACTTCAGAGTTCACTCCTTCCTTTTCTAATTTTACTTCTTCAAATGCCATGAAAAGAGCTTCACCTGTTTCCTCTTCAGAATCCTCACCGGAGCTATCTTCTGTTGAACTGGCATTCTTGATTCTCTAGAACGCGTAATTAGATCCATCAAACAATGGTGCTTTGTTTGATGAGAAGCCTTCACCACCTGCCATTGTGTTACTTCCAAGATCACCCTAGCCGGTTAAGCTTGTACAGGAACTTAGCTCTGATACCAATTGTTAGTCTTACAATGACACTAAGAGGGGGGGTGAATCAATGTAGCTCTATAAACTTAAATTTACAGCTCTTAATACCGTAGCAATTAAAACTTATTACTAGATACAACAAGTATAACAAAAGAGCATCACACAACACAAGATTTAACGAGGTTCACCAATGTGGCTACTCCTCAAAAATTGACTGCTTGGACTACCATCCAAATCCAACCTTTGCAAAGCACCAACTTTACAATCAATTTACCAGCACCCACTGGAAGGAGCACCAACCCCTGATTTATCTACACCAACTAGAAGGAGCACCAACCCCTGATTTATCTGCACCAACTGAAAGGAGCACCAACCCCTGATTTATCTGCACCAATAGAAAGGAGCACCAACCCCTGATTTATCTACACCAATAGAAAGGAGCACCAACCCCTAATTTACCAGCACCAAATGGAAGGAGCACCAACCCTGATGCCAAGCTACAACCTGGACTTCAATTTTGAATCTATAAGTTTGACAGTAAGATACCTTTGCTTTTGCAAGACCCTAACTGGTCTTCTTCACCTTTGCGTTCTCTGTGCACTCTGCTCTCTCTATGCAATCACTTCGCACACTCTGCTTCGTTACAGTCAAACTTCATGATCATCTTCTCCCTTTTGCACACTCTGCTCTCTTTGCAAATTTCGCACTTAGCACGATTCGACACGACTTGCTCTCTGCACACAACGACCGTATTTCACACACATTCCACCCTCTACTCAATTCTCCAAACAGCCCTCCTTTTATAACAATATTTTTTATGATGAAAACCCTAATCTTAGTCAGCTATAAATCCTAATCTTAGTCAGCTTTCATAACAATTGTAAACCCTAATTTTAGTCGGCTGTCATCGGTCTTCATCGGCTTCAACTCAAGAAGATGTTCGGTTTATCCATCGCTTGATGATTTCATTCTGGACAGACCCTATAATCGCCATACTGACTTTTGATCACTCTTCGTATTTCAGTAGTATGAAATCACTCTGTAACTGCCCCTATAAATGTCGTAGTGATGTCGGTCCACTGTCATACTTCTCATTTCAGTCAGGTTCTCCTTCTTGACTTGCGCATTTATGACCTATCATGAAATCGTGACATTTCTGCCTCTATAGCTTCTTTTGTTGTTGTCACAAAATTGTGACACTTCGCTTCTGTCTTTTCTTGCTTTTGTCATGATATCGTGACACTTCTGCTTTCGTACTCTTCTTCTTTGCTTTTGTCACGATATCATGACACTTCTGCCTTCGAAGTCTTCTTCTTTTCTTTTGTCATGAAATCACGACACTTCTACTTCCGTACTTTAATTCTTTGCTTTTGTCATGAAATCGTGACACTTCTGCTTCCAAAGTCTTGCTTTCTGCTTTTGTCATGAAATCACGACAGTTCTACTTCCGTACGCTTCCTCTCTTTCTTTTGTCGCAAAAATGCGACATGTCACGATATCACGACACTTTTCAAACTTACTTTCTCTCTCCTATTTTAGTCATGAAAATGCGACATGTCATGAAATCGTGACACTTTTCAAACTTACTTGTTCTCTTTCTTCGAACTTGTCACGAAATCGTGACACTTTTTCCTGCTTTCTCTTTCTTTCCAACATGTCACGAAATCATGACACTTTTTCCACTTACCTTTTTCTCTTCCAACATGTCACGAAATCGTGACACTTTTTCCTGCTTTCTCTTTCTCTTCCAACATGTCACGAAATCGTGACACTTTTTCCTGCTTTCTCTTTCTCTTCCAACATGTCACGAAATCGCGACAGTTTTTCCACTTGCCTTTTTCTCTTCCAACATGTCACAAAATCGTGACAGTTTTTCTACTTTTTCTCTCTTCCAACATGTCGTGAAATCATGACAGTTTTTCCTGCTTTTTCTCTCTTCCAACATGTCGCGAAATCGCGACAGTTTTTCCTTCTTTTTTCTCTCTTCCAACATGTCACGAAATCACGACAGTTTTTCCTGCTTTTTCTCTCTTCCAACATGTCGCGAAATCATGACAGTTTTTCTTGCCTGCTGTATATGTCGTGATATCGCGACACTTTTCTTACTTGTCTTTTTCTTTGATCTTTTGCATATGGGCCACTTCGGTCTTCTTGGAAAATCACTGTACATACTCTGAATAACCTTTGAACTCCTGTCTTCTGCATCTGAATAGCTTTTGAACTTCCTGTCCACTGCATCAACAGATCTATCCGACTGTGTTGACAACAATGACAATACTGTTGCTGCACCTTGCTCAACAATATTTCATGTATCCTCTCTCAAGAAGCTATTTAGAAATAACGTATAGATTCAATATACTTTACCTAAATTGGATGAAGAGGGTTCTATCTTGCTTGAGCTAGACAAAATTTTGGACCATCTAATGCGTACTCTTCGTAACCGTATCATCACCATGGTTCTTGTTCAATGGTGAGGATTATAGCCAAACTATGCTATGTGGGAATCACTCTTGTAGTTACAATAGTAGTTTCCTCATCTATAGCTTTAAGGATAAAGATTTTTTGAATATGAAGGGTATGTTAGGACCCCATCCTAACACTATTTTGTAATTCTCAATTGATTATTGTAATGACCCACTTCCAGCATGGGGGATCTCTTTATAATTTTATTTTGCAGTATTTTGTATTGGTATGTGGCAAGTAAGGTGCCTAGACAAGTGGATCCATTTCATGTAACCGTTACCAAGAATGTAACCACTATTTGGTAGAAGATTCTAGCTTGAGTGGCATTTTGCATATAAGCCAACTCTTGAGCTTAGGGTTAGGGTTATATGAAGAGTATATTTAAAATATATGGATCCATGTATGAATGTATATTTTTGCAAATTAATGAATTATTAAGGGATGTTGCCCCATAAAATAGGGCCGCAACTCTATTATTTTTATGAGAGTTTAATTATTCATTTACTTTCCACATTGTGATATTCTATTATTGCATGAATATTTTTTATTTTATTTTAGTATTTAGTGTGAGTTTATTTTTAATAGTAGGTTCCTAAAAAACTATAACTTAGATAATAAACTAACTTGCCTCACATAAAAGGGTATTATTTTTAGAAATAAAGATCCACTAGTGTTAATACCTAAAGAAGATATGATAGAGTAGGATCGACAGGTGGTGATAGAAGAGCTCAACCTTAAAAATACCTAGGTTAGAGGTAAAGTACAACTCATGTAGGAAGCTAAAAAGGTAGTTTCATATGATTGTGGTTCATTAAGTAAAAAAATTATGAATAAGGAGAAAAAATTAGAATATGTGAAGAGTACCTTGAGAAATTCTTAGTCTAAGTCCAAAGTGCTCCAAAACTAGGTAAATATGCTTACTAAATATCTAAGGGAGGAACCTTCAGAGCTTATCCTAAATGCAAAAGAAGAGCAAGTCCAAAACCTTGTATATAGGCTTGCTAAAAAAGAAGATAAATTTAATCAAGAAATAGAAAATATCCGAAAGCAATTAGGGTAGATAAGATAGATAAATAAAATTGAGTACTACCAAAGAATCAAAATCTTGGTCAAAGAGCTTAGTGATTCTTACTAGGATGAGAGTGCTAACATACCAATAACACTCTCCTAGATATTTAATTTTATTGATACAACCATGATGCAAAGTGACTAGCTAAATAAAGAAAGTGAGCTAAGCCTTGTCGAAGCCTCTACAAAACTAGTTGAAGCTAGAACTTATCCGGTGAAGTTGGCCACTACATTAGACTTTGAGCTAATATATTTTGGAATTCATTATAGAGAAGGAGTGAGTTGTAAAATAGTGCAAAAACCAAGTAACTACCTTAATTACCACTACGAAGAAGCTTAAGAGTCAAATTGGCTCATCATTGCCAAAAGGACTGTCTTTTCCTTGGGATATAGATGACAAGCTTATTTTAGAACAATAATACTTGAAATTGTTAAAGCAATATAAGGAGGATACTTACCCTTTTGAATAATGGTCAAATCCTCCTATGGTGAAGGACATTGCTAAGGTAATCAAACCTTTAGCAATTCTAAGGATCCAAGTGCATTATATTACCAACTATACAAATAATTTCTCCTATGATGACCAATTTGAGACCCAAGCAATCTACAAACACTTCATGCAAATCTAGTGCCCTTCAAACAAGGAGTGGAGTGAATTAAAGAAAACACTAGATAAGTTTCTAGCTTTGTAAATTTCTACATTCTTTTCTATATTATTTTTTTAGAATTTTTTAATTTTTACTCCATGTCCAAGCATGAAGGTAACAATTCTAAATTCTTCTTCAATAAGCAAGAAGACCCCTATGAGTCACCAAAACTGTAGTGAATTTTCACTACACTCATTTTTTTTTTACCTTAAGCAAATTTTTGAAAGAAGGATGAGATAGAGGTAAAGTTAATAAAAGGTGAAGAAAGAGGTATTGGATCAATATGGATAAAAAAAAATTGATTAGGGGATTGCACCATTATTTAAAATTTTTCATGGCCTACATGACCTAAAAGTCTAAAAAGTTGGAAAGTAGAAATTCCAATGGGCGTAAGAAGGAAAAAACTTCCAAATATTAAAATTTAGAAATTTTTTGAAGGAGAAAAGAAAAGAAATATTTTGAGAGTCATACCAAAAGTTACAAGAAGCTTCCAAGTGTCGATAATGTAAACAAAAAAAATGAACAACACCAAAGCAATAGATAAAACCAATACACAATATGTTGTACAATGAATAAAGATAATATTTTATTGATATAAATGGAGTCTTAATCTCCAATGTTACAACATGATTTTTGGTATTGATACAGATGTTACAAATCTAGGGTTTCAAAACCCTAGTTCAAATAATAACTAGTATCTTCTCATTTGTCTTCAATCCAAACAAGAGTGTGGGTGGGCTTGTGTATCCCTACGAGACCACCCTAGCTGCAATAGCTTCCAGAAAGATGATTCCTATACCTACAAACAAAAAAACAACAAAAAGATATTAGAAGCACCTATGAGGGCTCCACTACGTGAGGCCCTTAAAAATATAAAAACTACTAAAACCCTAGATGCTATAGAATATAACTAAAAATAGAAATGCAAGAATGTAAATAAAGTGCACCAAATATATTTACCTTGTCAAATAATTTTTGCTATTGAGTCTACCATTGATGGTCATGTGAATGCTTGGAAGGTGCCCGAGGGTTGGGGGACTATAGATCTACTATGGGAAATGCCTAGAGGTATTCTGTGATGGTTGTGGATGCCCATAGGTGTTCCAAAAATACCTAGAATATTTTTGTAAACTTTGGAGGGCATTCATGGGTTAAGGGAAGGGAGGAAGAACCGTATCTAGTCTACGAGGATTTGGTAGTGGTGAAAATGGGTGATGCGATGGTGGGGTGAAATGAAAAAAATGATAGCAAAGTATCTAGGGTAGAAGGGCTTAAGGATTTCACCCAAGATTCAAAGAGATCTTTAGGGATTCAACGTTTGATTTGTCAAAATGACTCATATTTTATAATTTGCCCTTGAACATGTTAGGGTTTCAATGACACAAAATGAGAAGTCGAGATTAAAACATGAGGAAGGGTGGAGATTAAGCTTGGAAAAGTGATGTGGATTGAGATGGTAGAATTGAAGAGATTAAAACATGGCAGTTGGCTAGGATTAATTTATATAAATACATATATATTTATTAAATATATATAAATATAAATATAAAATATTAATATTTATGCATATATTAAATATATATATAATGGATGGTTGCAATTGGAGGACACATATGGATGACAAGTGGCTATATTTTGGTGTCTATAGATAGAATAAAATTTTTGAGAGATAAAACATCCAAAGGCTCTACAAGAAGTATGATTTTTTGGTCATTTGGTCGTCCACATACGGTGACCATGATAGTTTGAGAGGAAAAAAAATAGTGAATTTTCACTACACTCAAAACCTTTTATGGCATTAGGTGGAGTTTTGAGAGAAGGATGAGACAAAGACAAAGTTGATAGGAGGTGAAGAAAGAGGTATTGTACCAATACAAATAATTTGTTTTTGATTAGGGATTGGTTCCATTCTATAAAATTACTGACCAAGAAAGGAACGCAAAATTTTCAATGGCCTAAAGGTATAAAAAGGCATAAAGTGGTGAAGAAGTTAAATGGTCACAAGAAGGGAAAATTTTCTGAATATTATAAGCTATAAAAGTTGCAAAGGAGAAAAGAGAAGAAAAGTTCCAAGATTTGGACCATGAATCACAAGAAGCTTTCAAGGGTGGATAAAATAAAATTTTCAAGACATAGAACATCCAAAAGGTTTGATAAGAATGCAATAGAGAAGACTTCCACAAATATTTTTGATGAAATTCTAGATTGAATGCAAAAGTTTATAAAAGTTTTACATAAGGATATGAAGAAATTTTTTGATGACCATCTATTTTAAGATTAATGGCTTGCATAACTTTGGAAGATAAAGGGGAGCTAAGAAAACAAAATAAAGCTCCAAGAAACATAGCATAATAAAAAAAATGATCAACAAAAGAAGAGCAATCAAACATGGCAAAGTGATAGGTAGGAGGAAGGTTAGACACAAATGCTGGTGTGTAATCTCCCAAAAGGGAAAATGAGTTATAGTAATAAGCCATTTCTAAAAGAAGTTAATAATCACTTACTTACATCACTTGAGCTCAACAACCCAAGAAAATTGGTTGGCCTGTTAAATGTAGAAGCATGACAACCGCAATATCAACAATTAAAATCTGATAATATTGATTGCATAAGGTGCTTTCACTCAATTTTTAGAATCCTAGGGTGGAAAATTATCATCCAATAGCTCAAAATTGATGATTTTACATCCAGAGACCTCAAAGGGATAAATGTTATGTAATGTAAAACATATTAAGGGAGTATTAGATAAGCATTGTCAAGACTTCTATGCAAGTATTGGAGGGAAATATCTCTATTTTGTCTATAAGTGGTATTTTTTTAGGCATTATGAAAGATCAATTAGTTTCTATTTGTAACTCTCCCTTCATTTTATTTTGTATGATAGTCTATACCCAAATCCTAAGTGATTCTATGGGCAAGATTTTGAGCCCTCACTTCTGGCATTATTTGTAACATTCATAATTATATCTATACTAGAAGCTATGACTACTAGGGGTTTTCTATTCTATTTCTTGTGTGTATGTATATTTATGTGTATGTATAACAAGCCTTGACTACTTCATTTATATCTCATTTCTTGTATGTGCAATCAACGCTTAACTGTGTTTTTCAAGAAGAGAAATTGTTAACTTTGAGTTTTTGATAATAAAGACTCACATGTTCATTTATCCCACGGTTATACAAAAAAATCTTATGATCTTGCTGCATCATCCTTGGTTACCTTAGGATTTTTATTTTTCTCTATTTCCTATGGTTTTTCTTTCCCTTTTCCTCTATGCATTAAAAAATAGGTAGGTTAGGTTAGAATTAGAGGGTGTTGAAGATACTATCTTAAAAGGAGTTGGATTTGTAAAAAACCCTATAGGTAATTTGATTGAGTCACTTCCTATGCTTTTGGAGATTCTTGTGTCACTCTAAATAAGGTGTTATTGTTTAGTCATACAGTTCCTTACATCTAGTCACCACAAAAATCGTATAGGATAACAAATAGTGAATTTTCACTACACTCAATTTTTGTGACCTTAGGCAAATTTTTGAAAGAAGAATGAGATAGAGGTAAAGTTGGAAGAAGGAAAAAAAAGAGGTATTTAACCAATACAAAAAAAAAATTGATTAGGGGTTGGTACCACTCTATAAATATTTTGAACAAGAAAGGAATGCAAAATTTTCAATGGCCTGCATGGTCTAAAATTCAAAAAAGATAAAAAGTGGTGAAGAAGTTTCGATGGGTGCAAGAAGGTATTTGTTTTTTTAAATGATAAGCTAGAAAAGTTATAAAGAATAAAAGAGATCAAAAGTTCCAAGAATTGAACCACAAGTTGCAAGAAGCTTCTAAGGACAGATAAAATAAAAGTTATAAGAGATAAAATATCCACAAGTTCCAACAACTAGAAGGCAAGAGAAAATATTAATGCAAACCTTTTGATGAAATTCTAGCTTGATCATGAAATTTTATATAATTTTAATGTAGGGAGATGAAGAAAAGTTTTGGCGACCATATATTTGAATATTAATGGCTTGCATCACTTCAAAAGATAAAAAGAAGTTGCAAAAAGAAAATAAGACTCTGAGAAGTAGGGCAAGATAAAAAATGACCAATAAAAGAAGAGCAATTAGGCATGACAAAGAGATAGATAGGAGGAAGGTCAAACAATAGTGTTGTTGTGCAAACTTCCAAAAGGGTAGATAAGTTGAACTAATAAGCCATTACTAAAAGAAGTTAAAAAACATATTCTAACATCATTTGAGCTCAATAATCCAAGAAAATTGGTTGGCCTATTAAAGGTAGAATCATGGCAGCCGTAATATCAACCCCAAATCTAACAACATTGATTATAGAAGGGGCTTGCACTTATATTTTAGGATCTATAGAGTGGAAACTGATCATCCAATAGCTCAAAATTAATGATTTAGATCCAAATACCTTAAAGAGATAAAAGTGAGGTGATACAAAACAAATCAAGGGAGTAATAGAGCAAAATTATTAGGACTCTTGTGCAAGTTTTGGAGGGAAAATATCCCTATTTTATCTATGAAAAATATATGTTAAGGAATTATAAATATCAATTAGTTTATATTTGTAACTCTCCCTTTGTTTTTTTGTATAGCAGTCTGGATCCAAATCTTGAGTGGTTCTACGGGTATGCTTTCGAGCCCTCACCTCTAGTATGATTTGTAACATTCATAATCATATATATACTAGAATCCATGACTACTAGGATTTTGCTATCCCATTTATTGTGTGTATGTATGCTTTTGTGCATGTATAAGAGGTCATGACTACTTCATTTCTATCCAATTTCTTATATATGCAATTTGTGCTTAATCATGCTTGTTGAGAAGATAAAGTGTTCACTTTGAGATGTCGATGCATAAGACTCACACGTCACCCTTGGATAGTGTAGGATTTTTATTTTTCTCTATATCTTATGGTTTTTTTCCTTTTCCTTTGTGAAACAAAATCTAGGTAGGTTAGGTTAGAATAGAGAGCGTTGAAGATCACATCTTAAAAGGGTCTAGCCTCGTAAAAAACCTTGGAGTAAGTCTAAATAAGCCCCTTCTTATGATCTTAGACCTGCCTTGATGTGTCACTCTATGCAAGGTATGGTTATCCAGTCATCTATTCCCCTACATTTGGTGACCACAACAATTAGCGAGGACAATAGGTATCTTAGATGAGAGTCCAACAATGTACCAAATACAAATAATATTTTTAGATTTTTTAATTTTTAGTACATATAAAATGTAAATGAATAGAATAGTTTTTCAGCTTTTAAATATGAATGGATATTTTTAATCATATTAATATTATATGCCAAAAAAATTATTATAAATCTTGTGTTAAACATTTTTTATATTATATATTAATGATCTTAGTAAATGTATATGCGATCTTTATTTTTTATATATTTTTTAACTTAATAAAAAATGGTAATTGAGTGACATAGATAGGTTTTGGGATAATTAGTATGAATATATGACTTTCACACTATAAACTAAAGTTCGAATATCATATCATGGATGAACCTTAGCATTTATCAAATGACACAAGTTTAGTTGGTTGAATACATTGACTATTAAGACAAAGATCATTTAAAGACATAGTGTAAATTAAAATTTTATCAAAAAACATATATAAATGCCAAAATATTATTGTAATAACATAATATGATTATGTTGTAGTATCAATGGTCATTTCAATCCTATATAGTCCACTAAGAAAAGGTCATTGAGAGGGAGGAAAGAAAAAGTATCACTGAATTAAGAGAAGAAGGATACATGGAATCCATGATGGTCTTCATGTATCCATTTAATAGAAGTGATATGAAGCATATATATGGATATCATATTAAATTTTTAATCAATATGTAATGAAAATGCCATGATGTAATAAATAAATAAATAAATAATAATCTTCTTCTAGAGTTATTAAACTATTCAATCTGGTGAGAAATATGGGCATTATTACTGGTCGAGGAAGCAAAAATAGGGTAATTTACTTTTAAATTGCATTATTTGGAAGAGGCATAAGAAAATATTAGGGGATTTTGGTGAGAAAATGGGAGTGTGATGTCTCTAGGAAGGCTTCTATAATAATTTCGCTATAGTAAAAATATTTGATAAGAATGAGGAAGAGGTCATAGAAGAGGATATATTTAATATAAGTATAGTGATTCATAAAGGATTATACACTCTATCTAAGAGTGAAAATCTATAATAGAAATCTCATGTGAAAATAAACCTAGCCCTCTTCAATAAGTTTTATTAGGACTATGCATATCATTGTGAAGCAAAATTACCATTACTGGAATCCTTGGAGTACGATAAGGCCTTGTCTATATATATTGACCTTCATAATTTTTTAGTGTTTATTCTAACTTAATATTAGAGAACATTAATCTTAGGCAATCTACTCTCTCCTTAGATTGTGGATTGAAATAGTTTGATATTGAGGTTGGGGATATGGAGGAATTTGAAGGGATTTGGAGTTACCTTCATGTAAGGGAGGGGTATCTTGGAAAATCAACACAAGGGGATATTTGTAATGAAAAGATAAGAAATATGTATGATAAACTGGAGGAGAAAAAATAGAGAGGATTATGCAACATTAGAATATGAAGTGGTATTTGAGGAATCAAGTGATCCTTTTCTTAATCTATGATTAGGGTTACTTGAGTCCAAAATCAAATTAAAAGATAAAAATGACTACTCTCCATCTATTTCAATGAAATCTCTACTCATGGCACATTTAAGGGGAATATACCTCCATAATAAGACATGAATTCTAAAGTAAATTGTAAAATAATGGTTCTCTTCCATGTCAGTTAGCTCAAATATAGATCGAAAGATGTTGGTAACATAAACATATTATTTAGTGTGTTATAATTTCTATTTATAGGGAATATGATCAAATTATAGCAACCCTTGGTTATTTTCAAGGCTTAATAGATAATAAATGTTATGACTTACCAGTTCAATGTTTAGGTTATCTAGATGCAATGGAAAAATTTATTGGTGATACCATGGGGAAGAAGCATACTGCCACTAAATGCATGCATGAGATATATTACTTATATGGATTTAGCTCCACTATGGATTGAATACTTAAAATTCCATGAACAATGATGATTTGATTGGTCATCATTTATTTTTTTACTTTTCCTAGATTGTTTTGTTTTAATTTTGATGTAAGAAATGGAAACTATAGATAATTTATAGTTAAAGGTGTTGTAAACCATTGGCCATATAGTGGTGTCCTATTTTAAATAGGTATTTAATTGTATTTCTTATAAATAAATAAAAATAAAAAATTGTAGTGCCCTCATTACCATGGCCTTGAAATTTAGAGGATGACAAAAATAGTTCTTCAAGTTATGTAAAAAACTCGATGGGATTTCTATTTTGAAAACCACTAAGGATATTTTACCAAATATGTGTCTTAAGCTAAATGGGATAATCATCACACCAAATTTAGCCTATACATGTGTGGAATTTATATAGAACCATTCAAATAACAATTTATTTTAGCATTCAATATAATATAAATATACTTTTACATCACATGGCTTCTACATTTAATAAAATTGTAATTCTTTAAACTAATTTTATCTCTAAATAATAATATATTAATACTATATTATTAAGAAACCTTCAATAATCATTATTTTTATATGTGTGATACATCTTAAATGCAATGAATGATATGAATTGGGTAATCCCATTTTATAGTGCTTAAGATTTATCTTTTGTTGCCCCAGTTTTAATTCCACTCAAATCATGCTTGTTTGAATATTAATACAATGGAATTATTTTTAGTCAATTAAGTGTTTGGTTTCAAATATTTATGCCTAGGAGTTTAGGAGCCATTTTAATGATAACAAAAATGACTCCACCATTGGCTAAGGTTCAACCCAATCAGTGGCTATGGATTCACTCTATCCCCATATGGTTGAGGTTATAGATATAATTATCTTCCACATTTAATCTGGATCATGATGATTGTCCACATGGCTACCACCTCCCTATTGTATTCATAAGACACTATTAATGGAATATCCAGACAGGAATAATCCAATATCTATAGAATATAGAAAGAGACCCTTGAGTTCTCAATATGTAGAAGCTCCATGGATCGATTTATCATGGAGTTTGATGATTTATAACATCATCTTTTGATAGCTCTTTAATATTTGGTCAAAGTAATGACAGGTTAAGTACCTCCACATCTTCCCAAGTCCATTGAATCATAGGATGCATGTGATGTTTCCATAAATAGAAGATCAATGGTCAAAGAGCGAGCGAAAGACTTAAAGGTTCACAAATAAACAATAGTAATACAAGAGCACTTAAAGTCATAAATATATACAAACCACCTGACCTTATTGATCTATGATGAGAGTTATTTCATAAAATTTGGAAGTTGACATATGCTCTTAAAATTCTATGGAACGTTAGATCATAATGATAAATGACCCATGCTATTTTAATAAATATCCAATGAAAAAAGGTCACATAAAGTTCTAATGACCATCAAATCATAGATCGATGATCCATGCTAATTCCAAGAACCTTGATGGGAGAATGAAAAAGAAATTTTTGTGAACCGTCCAATGAAGTATCAATGACCCAGACTATTTTAAAATAACATTGATAGAGGTTGAGGAACAAAATTTCCATAGACCATTTGATCAAATATCAATGGCTTGTATTATTTCAAGTGATCTCTGATGGATAACAATGTGAAAATTTTCTATGGACCACCCAATCAAGATTTGATGTCCTATGTAGTTTTAAGAAAATTTCAACAAAAAATATATATTAAAAGTTTTACAAACCATCAAATGGAATATCAATAACCCATGTTGTTTTAGAATACATCCAATAAAGGATCAAGAGAAAAATTTAAGATATATTTTTATTGAAAATTAATTGCTCATACTACTACATAAACAATGAGTAAATTGTATAAGGGAAACTCTACCATTAGCCAAAATGGTGACACATGGTAGAGGCATTGAACATTTGAAGGATAAATCAACCATTGATATTAGGAATTAAGTATATCAAACGATTTTTAGATATTAGGAAGAAGGATTGAGCTTTTTATTCCAAGAAAGTTTCATGAGCTATCTAGACCATATGATTAACATCCAATGACTTACAATCCATGGCCCAAAGAAGTCTATCAACTCAAAGTAACCTAGAATAATTCTATTAGCTATATAAATCAAGAGAAGGCCTACCCCTAAATGGTATCTATTTTTAACTATCAAGTAATAGCTAAGCTCTTCCATCAACCACTATAAGAAATGGGCCAGCAAGGAATTTCTTTGAGGTAAAATTTATACATAGATTCTCAAGGAGATCAATTGAGTTCATAAATACAACATATAGAAAGGAGCCTTAAGATCAACTATGTGCACCACTCAGGAACACCCATCCACAAAAGTAGTTGGAATATTTAATGAAATGACATGAGAGCCATAATGGGGAGTAGCCTTGAGTTTGGGCATTGATTACAAAAGGTATTTATGCCTAGTCTCCAAGGATCCACAAGAAGGATAGTTGACAACAATGGTGGTAGTTGCACATCTAGAGGCCTAAATGTATCCAATATTAATGATTCTAGATCCAATTTCAAGGACATCAACCAACCAAATTTGGGTAGAGCTCCAAGGCAATGTTAGAAAAATTCTTTAATTCTTGCCTATTTTTGGAGGGAAAAATAAAATTTATCTATAAAAAGAGGATCATTAGGTATTCTTAGTCATTGGAAGTGGCCTAATAATGCATAATACATGTGACTAATAACATATCCTTTAATTGTTTTTTGGTAAGTTAATAATTTTCATTAAGGGGGCATTTGAAAGGCGCCCCAATGCCTTAGTACAACACAAAAGGAAGGGATGCAAGAAAAGCAAAAGTGCATCCTAGGGAAGCAGAATAGAGAGAAGAGGATGCGAGGAAGACCCAAAAAGCATCCTTAGCAGAAAAGGAAAACACAAAAAGACAAATAGAGGTGAGACCAGAAGGAAAGGAAACCCCAAAGGGTCAACAATAGAAACCAGGAAGGCAATTACTCCATAGGAGGTGCATCAATAGTTTCCTGATTGCCTTCCTTGATTTCATCCTTGGGCACTTCCTTGAAGACCTCCTTTGTGATTTCGATGACATCATCCTCCTTTGCTTCAGATATGCCAACAACATTAGAGTTCGTAGGGACCTCCTCATCAAAGGTATCACAAAAAATAGTAAGTTTAATGCATTCCTCTGGTCCTTTAATTGTAAAATGGCTTTATCAAGAGCATCCCAGGTAGTCTCCAGGTGGGCAATGGTAGCAGAGGTGGTTTGGATGACCAATTTCTGCAAATATTTCTCAACGGTGTCGCTGGAGTCATCCTCACCACCTTCTTTGACCTTCTTAGGGCTCAGGGACTCTTTTTTCTTAAGCCTCTGGGAACTCCTTGTGGGAGTAAATTCCACCTTAACCTTTTTCTTTGCACTAAGAGATCCCTGGGATTTTTGTTCCTTGCCCTTCCTTTTGGCACCTCTCATCTTAGAGCTAGGTGTGGAGGAAGTGTCATCCTCTATGTTTTCCTGAGTGATAATATTTCCTTTAGGAAATTTTTGCAGCAGATAAGCATACAGAATCTTGAACAGACCCTGATGAAAAGGCCAACCCTCCTCCTTCTTGGCATGGGTGGATGTTATAGAATAGTCCATAGACAAGTACAAGAATTCTGGTATGTTGAGAAATTTCATGTCTCTAAAGTGATTCACAAATGAAATATGGAAACTACAAAGTTGGGACTCAGGATCATCTATAGTAATGTATTGCATGATTGGTTTCATTACCTCCTTCCAAGGTGTAGGTAGGTCCTTGTGAAACAAACCCTTCTTGTAGAGCTTCCTCAATGGTGATGTAGCTTCGAATTGACTAATCTCCACCTCCCAGTTGTGTTTGTTCCTCCTCACAATGTGACCATCAACAATCTATCCAGTCAGCTCTGCAAGTAGCTCTATAGACACCTAGAAGTCCACTCCATGGATTATGACAAAACCATTTTCCCATGATGAGGCAAATGCCATATTGGCATCCCAATCGGTCCCAGAAAACATCTTAAAAAAGGAATCAATCCTCTATCCTTGAGGATAGCTTCAGTGATAGGCTCGATGGAAAAGGTTTCTGGCTCAACAAACGTCATTCTAGCACCTCTCAGATGAAGGGAACAAGGGTTTTCAAATAAAACATAGAGGATCAGAGAATGAGCAGGGTATATCCAGAGCAAAGCTTTAGCAGAGTTTATAAAGTGCCTAAGCAAAATTGAACGGTTCAGAAGACCTTTCGCATAGCTTCTCACACAAGTATTTCATCTAGGAAACATAAAATGCCAGACAGAAGAGGCCAATAGGTTGCAAGAATTATAGAGTAAGATTTTCCAATAGACAAGATCATTGGTGGAAATAGAAATGCGTGTTGTGATATGGAGAAGTTGACTAATTGGGACGCCTGGGAATCTGAATATAGATGAAACAAGGAATGATTCAGAAACCCAAGGAGTTGAAAAGCATAAATGAGCAGAGAAAGGAAATATTCTTGGGACCATGCGATTGGAACGATGAAAAAGGAAGGATCTCGAACAGGCAGAAGAGGTACACACATGGAAAAAAATCCTATAATCATGAAAGGTGATGGAGGAAAAAGCCTTTGGCACAAAAAAATTTAAAACCTAGATAACATCTAGTAGAAAAGAGGCGATGGCATTTGAAATGAGCATGGGAAATAAGTACCGCCTTGTGGAAATATGGCTAGGGAATATTTTCGAGATGAGGCTCCAAAAATGAGGAGGCCTAGGGAAAAAAAATTGCTTGGAGAAGACTTTAGTAATTAGGATGATTATAACAACCACCACCATGTTGGAGATATCAGGGCCAATAGTAATTCTTCCCCACAAATTCGAGGGCCAAATAAGAAGAGGATCACGTGTGGAGAGAAAATAATTCATTTTGCTGAGAGAGATTTAGATCCAACCTGGCAAGATCACTGATGTCACGAGGAAGAGAGTCCATCCAGGTCAACATCCCTGGGATAGAGGCACCAATATTAGCCAGCTTGTCAGTGACAACATTGGCTTCCCTGAAGGCATGTTGAACAATAACTTCTTGTTGGCTTAGGAGAATTTTCCTGGCATCCTCAATTAGGTTCCTTATTTTCCAACCTGAAGATTTGGAGTTTTTTAGGTAGTTAATGATATTTAAAGAATCTCCTTCGATGATGACTTTTCCTAGAACCTATTTAATGAATTGTAAACCTCTCCATAATGCCCTTGCTTCTGCAGAATGGTTGGATAGTTCCCCTAAAGGTTCAACAAAAGCAAAAATGGAATTTCCTTGATGATCTCTGAGAATACCTCCAGCGCCAGCTCTACCTGGATTTCCTTTAGTAGCACCATAAAAATTGAGTTTGACCCATCCCGGGGAGGGGGATTCCATTTGATGTTGGTTCTAGAGCCTTGAGGATTAGCAGGACAAGGATTTTCCAAGGAAATGTTAAAGGATTTGAGTAAGGAAGCTTCAAAAGAGGAAATGGGTGAAGAATCAAAAGGGGTAATCAAAGAGTTTTCCTTAGCAAAAAAGATAATTCTGTTGGAAATAAATTCAAAATCCTTGGCATCCTTAGAGAAAATGTGCCTATTGTGCTCAAGCCAAATTTGCCATAAAAAGTGATGAAGGCAAAAACCCCAGAAGCCTTTGAGAAAGGGATTTTTAAAAGGGTTAGGCCATTGAATGAATAGGTCAACTAAAGAAGGAGGAGGAGCCCAACTGATGTTAAACTTGAGGAAAATATTGCATAGGATAGACCTGGAGTAGGGACAAAAAATAAAAATATGGGAAGTGGATTCCCAATCAGCCAAGCAAAGGAAACACCTATTAGGGAGGGGAATACCACGTTTAATAAGGTTCTCAATCGAGAGGATTCTATCTTGAATGGCTAACCAAGAAAAAAATGTGACCTTAGGAGTTAAATGTTTAAGCCACACTAAATTGAAAGGAATAAGAACCTCTATAGGAGATAAGGATAACAAATAAGCAGATTTGATAGAGAAGTCACCTGAATCAGTGGGCTCCCAAATAGGACGGTCACAAGAGCCCTCAATAGGGATAGGAAAGGAAGATAATAAAGCTTCAAGTGAAGAAACTTTAGCTGCCAAATTAGGATGATGTATCCTTTTCCAAGATCTGGTTCCATTGGAAGTGGTAAGGAAGTCTGCAACTTTGGGGCCAAAAAGAGGATCAGTAAATTCTTTGAGCAATCTGAATTCTAGAACTTGAAGAAGTGGATGATCGTCTATCCACTTGTCTTCCCAAAAATGCATGGATTTTCCATCACTAATATGCAACCTTAAACCTTTTTTAAGGAGTTGCCTTATTGAGCAAATGGATTTCCAGAAGGTGGATCCAGAAGGGGAGATTTCTCCATATAAAAAATCGAATTTTGGAGGTATTTCCTTCTTGTAATTTTGACCCATTCTACATTATCTCCTGAAATTAAATGCCAAGCTTGTTTGGCAAGAAGAGCAGAATTTAACATGTGGATTCTCCTGAGCCCTATTCCCCCTTGATCCTTAGGCTTGCAAACTTTTTCCCAGGCAACCAGATGGAATCTATTTTTATTTTCAGCTCCTGTCCAGAGGAAATGTTTTTGGATTTGTTCAATTTTTTGGTAAACTTTAGTAGGAGCTTTGAATAAAGAAAGGAAGTAGATAGGAATACTCTGTAAGCATGCCATGGTCAAGATAGCTTTTCCAGCCTAGGATAATAGATTACCTTTCCAAGCGGAAAGATTTTTTTGAAATATTTCGATGACATTATCCCATAAGTGTTCATTGACATTACCCACAAATAAAGGCAACCCCAGATATGTGGTAGGCAAGGAGGAAATGGCACACCCCAAAATGTTGGCAATATTAAGTTGTCTTCTCAAAGGAGTGTTAAGAAAATATAATTTGCTTTTTTGGAAATTGACTTTTTGTCCAGCAACTTCTTCATAAAGAATAAGGATGTGCTTAATGACTTTGGCTTCATAGACTGATGCAAATGTGGAAAGAAGAGTGTCATCAACAAATTGTTGATGAGTAACTGGAGTAGATTGAGAAGTAACCTTGATGCCAGTAATAAGACCTGACTATCTGGCTGCATGAATAGATCTACCGAGAGCTTCTACAACAATGATGAAGAGGAGAGGGGAAAGGGGGTCTCCTTGCCTCAATCCTCTACTGCTAGTAAAGTATCCTACTGGAGAACCATTTATTAAAATAGAAAACCAGGCTGAAGAAATGCACCCTCTAATTAAGTTGATCCAATCCTGGTGAAATCCAAATTTGGATAAAACTGCCAAAAGGAAATCCTAGTTCAACCTATCATAAGCTTTATTCATGTCTAATTTTAAAAGGAAAGCAACCTTTTTGGTGAAGGAAGTTGAGTGAAGGGCTTCATGAACAGAGATAATACCATCAAGGATTGATCTACCCCGAACTAAACTTCCTTGACAATGATTAATAATGAGAGGCATGACTTCTCTCATTCTATTAGCTAAGGCTTTAGTCAAGATTTTGTACACAACGTTACAGAGACTGATTGGCCTGAAATCATTGAAATATTTGGCATTAGAGCTTTTTGGAATGAGGGCAATGAAAGTGGAGTTAAAACTATGAGGAATGACTTTAGAATTTTGAATTTCCTTGATGGCTTCACACACATCCGGACCAATGAAATCCCAAAAGGCCTGGAAGAATCTAGGAGAGAAACCATCAGGACCCGGAGCTTTATCTGGTTTCATAGAAAATAGAGCATGTTTTATTTCCTCATCAGAGAGGCTAGAAATTAATTTGAAATTAATATCCTCAAAAATGGAATGAGGAATAAATTGGAGAAGGAAATCCTTGGCTACACCCGAGTTAGCAGCTGGCATATCTTCAAGTAATTGCATAAAATGAGACACACCTTCAGCTCTAATCTCCTTAATATCAGAAGTAACTCTTCCATATTGGCAAAGAATTTCCTTTATTCTATTATTGCTTCTATTTCTCAGCGTGGAAACATGAAAAAACTTGGTATTGGAGTCACCTTCCTTAAGCCAAATGGCTTGGGATTTATGCCTCCAAAAGGTTTCCTCACACTGGAGGATATTATGATACTGAGATAAGAGATCCTTTTCTTCTTTTCTTTGTTCAGCAGTACAACATTGACCTTCCTGAATGTCTTTCTCAATGGTAGCAAGACGATTTTTAATTTCATGTTTGTTTTGAAAAATATTTCCAAAGATGTCCCTGTTCCAGATCTTAAGATTTTCTTTAATCAATTTGAGCTTTTGACACAGTCTAAAGGAAGGTGATCCTTGAAAATCAGTTTGCCACCACTGAATGATTCTATCTCTAAAATCAGGATGTTGCATCCACATTGCTTCAAATCTGAAGGGGATTCTAAATATTTTAGGATTGTTAGTATCCAGGAGAATAGGACTATGGTCAGACCCAATTTTGAGAAGTGATTGAAGATTAGCATCCCCCAAATAGCAGTGGCTTCCTGAGAAAACAAAACTCTATCAAGTTTAACTTGAATGAGCTGAGAACCACTTCTTCTATTAGACCAAGTAAACTGGTTTCCTTTAAGATTTACATCCATCAAATTGTTCTGATTTATGAAATCCTAAAAATCATCCATGCTCTTTGTAAAGGAACCTACCCCTCCTCTTTTTTCAGAAGGAAACAAAGGAGTATTGAAATCCCCAACAAGGATCCAAGGAATATTTGTAAAGGTATTCCTAACTGATGAAAGAATTTCCCATAGCTTGGATCTTCCTGGGATAGAATTTGGGGCATAAACATTGGTAAGGACCCAAGGGGAGTTGGAATATTTGTCAAAAAAGAGGATACTAGCAGTTTCTTCATTGGAATGAATCAATTTGCCTTCAAAGAGAGTAGGGTTCCAAAGACAGATAAGTCCTCCAGAAGCCCCCCTTGCATTGCAAAAAATGGATTCATTGTTCTTCCATACATTGTTACAAACAGACTTAGCAAAGGTGTCTCCAATTTTGGTTTCTTGCAATAGAAAAATAGAAGGATTGATTTATTTTCTTAATGACTTGGCTAGCCTCTGTTTAGCCATGCCATTAAGACCTCTCACATTCCAAGAGAGGATTTTCATTTGGAATATTTGATAACTCTTTTGCCTCCCTTTCCTTGAGGTTGGGGAGGTTTGATGCATTTTGTATCATCTTTACTCAGATTTATCCCTATGGAAAATAGGGTTTTTTGAATGCCATTAGCAATATCATCTTCTAATCCCTACTTCCAGTGGTCAACATTAGAAGGTCTACCCTTTTTTTCTCACCCCCACAGTCAATCAAAGATTTTTTATGACTTTTGGTATGCTTTGGACTGAAATTGTGGGGATTAATTTTTTGAATCATAGGACTAGAGGATTCAAAGAAAGAGGAAGGGATGGCAACTTCCTCAATGTGGTTCTGGGCACATATATCAGTAGAACTTTCAGGAAAAATCTCATTAGCTTTTACCAGGGAAACATGACTTGTAGTCCCATTCTTAGGAGAATAATTGGGCATCCCATTAAGAGGGGAATGGATAGGGGAAATTTCTTGATGAATTTCATGAATAGGAGCAGAAGAAGGATTTGAGATAGGTCCAGGGCTCTCAGAAATCAATTCAGTCTCAACATCCCCATATGGAAGGTTAGACAATATTTGATATTTATTAGGGAGAGCAAAAAAGGAACTTACCTCTTTTTTGTTCAGATCTTGATCTGAAGATGAAACCTTTTTGCCTTTGTCAGTAGCAAATTGAGGGTCATGGGAAGTGCCTCCTTGAGACTTCTGATTCTTGATTGGATGGAAGAAAAATCCTTTGGAAGAAGGATATATTTTTTCTCCACCTTGGAAAAAGGAATATTATCCTTTTGCTATTCAGCAGCTATTTCTTCCTGAGCCTTTAGAGAAGGGCATTGAGCTCTAAGGTGTCCTTGAGTTTGGCATTCAATGTAAAAAGGAGGCTTGTTATCATACTCAATGGCCTGCTTCTTATAGAAAGACTCATATTCCAATTCCACAAAGGTGGGGAGAGCTGAGTCCAGATTAGCATTGACACAAATACGAGCAACAATCATCCTTGATCTGGCAAGAGTAGCACGGTCAATGGCCACTAAATCCCCAATAGTATTGGCAATAGCTTTGAGGATAGGTTCATGCCACAGATGCCAGGGAATATTTGGTAGCCTGACCCAAATCGGAGCATAATTGATGCTTTGAGTATCAAGATCGAAGTCAGGAGTCCATTTCATGAGGAAAACACTTTTTTTGCCTAGAAACTAGGGACCCCCCATAAGGATTTGGTTCGCATCCTCCTGATTGTTGAGGTAGATACCAAAGAAGGCATTGGAAAGCCCAATGATTTCCAAACAAAATTTGGCTTTCCATTTGGAAAAATTCCACCTTCTGATAGTATCTAAATCAGGCCTCCCACCCATAATTTTTTCGATAAGGGAAAATGATTCCAGAGACAAGTAATTGGAAGCTAAGCTGGGGGGGTTATTTTTTTTTTTCCCCTTTTCCCCCGGGGGGCAGAGAAGGATTGGAAATAGAAGTGTTTCTTCCAAAAAAATTTGCAAAGGAGGGTTTTGGACCAGTGGGTCCCTCGACCAAGGGGGGCCCAAGAGAAGATCCTTTGTCGGGTAAAGCATCACCCCAGAAGGTAGTAACCTTTTCAGCTTGAACAGAAGATAGATCAACCTCAGGAACCACCACAGGAAGCACAACCTGACCACCCTTAGACTCATCCTTGCCACCATCCTCGCGCCCTCTAAAATTTTGAAAAAAGTTCTTCCTGCCCTCCAGAATTTGAATTTCAAAAATCCCACCTAAGCTATTCTTGCAGCAACCATCCATATTCCTTTTTGACACAAAAGGAATTTTGAAAATATAGGCTAAATATCCATTTCCTTTAATTTTCATATGTATATCAGTCTAGAATCAAGGATTGAGTCATTTTGTTTTCAACATCAGGTCTCTTTTATTTTGGCATTCATGTATTTAACATTGTTTTATATATATATATATATAATCATCCTCAGACTCATCCTTGCCACCATCCTCACACCCTTTGAAATTTTGAAACAAGTTCTTCCTGCCCTCTGGAATTTGAATTTTAGAAATACCACCTAAGAAGTTCTTGCAGCAACCAGAAATCTTCCTTTTTGAAACAAAAGGGATTTTGAAAATCTAGGTTAAATATCCATTTCCTTTAATTTTCATAGGTATATCAATCTAAAATCAAGGATTGAGTCATTTTATTTTCAACACCAGGTCTCTTTTATTTTGGCATTCTTGTATGTAACATTGTGTTATATATCTATATATATATATATATATATATATATATATATATATATATATATAAGTATGTATGTATGTATGTATGTATGTATGTATATGATATATATATATATATGAAGTTGTGGGTATTTTTGCTCTACCCTATATCTTAGTTGTATGGATTTGTGTGAATGTTTTGTTGAATTAGAACCATGTTCAATTAATATATGTCAAAAAATGATGCATGTGTTTATTAATCTTAGTGGTATATAGAAGGATATCTAATCTTTATGCATTGCCTTGTTGGAAATTTTGAGTTAGTTGTGTTGTCATTGATGTCAAGAGTCAGTGTCAGTGATCAGTGTAGGATTTGGCAAAAGGAGGGTTAAAATATTTATATTTTAAGCCCAAGAGATTTGGTTTAAGAGCTTCACATGATTGGTCAAAAGGATGGTTAAATACCCTGAAGGAAAGGGATACCTAGGCCTAAAGGAAATAATATTATAATATTTATTATTATAATATTAAAGGAGGTCAGATAAGGTCTAAGGGTGAAAGAGAAAAATACCTAGGCCCAAAGGAAATAATATTATAATATTTTTATTATAATATTAAAGGTTAAAAATAAAGCCTAAGGTAATTTATAAATTATTTATAATATTTATATTATAAATTAATTTATAAAATAATATTATTTAAACCCTAAGTTAGGGTGGGCACAAATTCATTTTAAATATTTCTTCCTCCCCGTCGACGTTCGAAGGTGCTTGGCATATGGTATAAATACCATAAGACTTGCCAACAAAAGGAAGTCTCCGATTTTATGCATGTGCGAGAAAGGAAAAAGTTTTAATGCGAAATTCATGTGAGCATAAGACAAAGAGGATTTTAATTTTTAAATGGCAATAAAAAATGTGATGGATAAATTGACCAAGGCATAAAGCCTTGTCACCAACCAATTGGTTGGGCTAGTGGCAAGTGGTCGGTGTGTAAGGCGCTAGGAGAGCGAAGGTTTCGCGTTCGAGTCTCGATGGCTGCAAAGGGGTAAGTTTTTATTTTTGTTTTGGCATCGAACAAAGGTACTAAGTGCACAAGGCACTTTTACCTCCCAAGTGAGCACCTAGCTCACGTGATAGTTAGGCCATGGCTAGGGCACTAGTGATAGTGCGACTTGGGATCGAATCCCACCGAGGAGTGTGCAAAGGTACTTTAATTTTATTATTTTGTTTATTTGAGCATGTGGTCTAAGGTTGCATTGTGAGTGGTTTTGTGAGTGCCTAGGGAGATATAAGGAGGTTAAGGTAAATTTAATTTTTACCTTAGTTAAAGGTGGTAAATGTTTTAATTTTGATTTAAAAGGTGAATTGCATTATTTTTTATTTGTGATGGTTAATTATTTTTGAAATGCAATTTTTGAGTAGGGAGATATAAGTAAGAAATTTGGATTAATCTATGCATTAAATTTCTGAAGGAGGTTATAGTGAAAGTGAGTAATTGGAATATTTGTTTGAGAAGTTTGGAGATTATAAGGTGTACTTGAGACTTGTTAATTTTTGTATGGTGAATTAATTTTTGAGGAGAATATTTGTGGAGATTTTGAGATAGATTGTTGCTATCTAACCTTGAGATTGGCAAAGAGGATTTGATTGTGATTGAGACAGGTTTTGAAGATATATCTCCATCAAAACAAAAGGTATGGGCACATCTTCCTTATGAGTGAAATATTGTTGGATTGAATGTTGTGAAATGCAAAGTTGGAGTGAAAAGGTTTGTTTGATAAGCATTGTTGGAAATGTTTGAGTGAGTTTTCATATGCATGATTGGTGAATGTTTGTGAGATCATTTGAGTGTGAAATTGAGAACTATCTTGAACTAGGGTTTGTGAAATATCATGAGTATCATTGTTATGTGAATTTGGAATCATCTTGAGTCAAGGTTTGAGTTGTTGGAAGTATAGTGAAACACTTGGTTAGGGTTTGTAAGCAAGTTGTGTTTCATTGAGTGAATGGTTGAGTGAAGTTGGTTGAGCATTATTGATTGAAAGTATTGGAGTGATAGTTCAAGTTTTGTGAAACAAATTATTCTTTATTTTAAATTGATTTGAAAGAGAGTTTGAAAGTGATTGAGTGTTTGTGAGTGTGAAATATATTGAGTCTCTAATCATTCTCTATATGTTTCTATGGTTAAACAAGATTCTGAGTGAAACTTGTTTGTGGTATTGAAGAGGTTTTATGTAAGAGATTAAGTTGAGTTTTCTAAAATTGTTAATGAGATTTTTGTGAAAGTTTAAGGATATATTAGAGGTAAGTCTTTGTGAAGACTTGAGAGAAGAGTTGATTTATGATCAAGCTCTGTGCTAAGGCTTGAGGAGATTTGAGGAAGATTTGGATAGATTTGTGAGAAGTTTGTGCTAGAGTAGAGATAGATTTGAGATAGTTGAGATAGATTTGAGTAGAATTTGTAAAGAGAGATAAATTTATGAGTAGATTGATAGAGTAGAGGATAATGTTTAGTACATATGAGATAGATATTGAGTAAAGTTTAGAGTAAGATTTGGAGGTGATAGAGTAGAGGATAGTAGTCTCTAGTGGATAGAGATCCATTAGCTAGGGTAGTGAGGATATAGGTCTTCTGAGTGAGGATAAAGGTCTTCTATGGAGAGATATCCACAAGCTAGTGTAGTGGAGGTAGTAGTCTTCTAGAAGATCACCATCCATAGCATAGGAGAAGGAGTTCTCCTATGGATTGGAGTCCATAAACTTGATTAGGGGATTGGTGTCTCCTTTGGACAGAGGTCCATAAACATTGTAATAGGGAAGGATTCCCAAGAAATTTGTTGAGAAAATTTTAGTGAAATATTTTCTTCATGGAGTAGCCCACATTGGGTGAACCACGTTAAATCATGTCTCTCATGTGTGTGATGCTTTGTGTAATGTTTACTACTTTAATATTGTTGATGTTATCATATGGTTTGAAAAGCAAAAAGTTTTATCTTATATTGTTCACCCCCCTCTCAGTATAAGCACATGTTCTTCAATTGGTATCAGAGTGGGTCTCTCCATGAAAAGACTAACAACTTGGAGGAAGATCCATCAGGAACACACATGACTTTAGAGAATGAAGAAGAGACCATGTTTGACATAAAAGAGGAATTCTTTGCTGCTCTCAAGAACTTGGAAAAGGTTAGAAAGAAGAACTCAAGTTTGAAGGATCAAATTCAAGAGGATGAAGAAGCAAAGATGGAACTTCTATAGAGTCTCATAGAACTCAAGATAAAGGTAGAAGAAGGAAAGAAAATTGAACAGGATATGATAGATCTATTAAGAGCAAGGGAAATAGAGTGTGAAATATTGGAAGCAGAAATTATTTCTCTAAGGAATGAAGTTGAAAAGACCAAGTTATGACAAGATATAAAGTTAGGGAAATAGAAAGAGGAGTCAAGCTTTCAAGAAGTAGAGACATCAAACAAAGATAAGCTAGTGACTCATACTCTGGAAGGAAAAGACATCAAGAAAGAAGAAGGCAAAGAAGAACCATGGACAAGAGTTAATCACAAGAACAACAAAAGGAGGAGCACTCGACCATATTTTCCAAGGCATTCAAATAGGTTACATAATCTCTTCCATGGCTATTGCTTTTCATGTAACAAATATGGTCATAGAGTTGTACATTGCACTGGTTATGTTAAAAATGATGTTAATAGAAATTTCAATTCTTTTGCACCTCTTATGAATAATGATGTCATATGTTATAAATACAATAATTTTGGGCACAAGGCTAGATGGTGTAAAATGGTATTTCCTGAGTCAAGTAAAAAGAATACAACTTCAACAATTAGGAAAGAGAGAAAAGGGCATGAGAAAGTTAGATCAATGTTAGTACAAACAACTCTTCATGTTCAGGATAAGGGAAAACAATGGTTTCTTGATAGTGGATGTTCTAGTCACATGATAGGAGATAAAAGTAAATTTCTTGTACTCAAAGAAACTGATGGAGGATCAGTAAGATTTGGTGATAATGGATCAACAAAAATTTGTGGGAAAGGAACTCTGAGTTTAGATAATGGGAAAACAAAAACAGAGAATGTATTGTATGTCAAGGGGTTGAGGCACAATCTACTAAGTGTGAGCCAACTTTGTGATCAAGGGCACATGGTTACTTTTCATCCAAGTAGGTGTGAGATTAGAAAGTCTAAAACTAGAAAACTTATTGCAAATGCAAATAGAACTACAAACAACCTCTACATGTTAAGTGAGATTAAAGGAGAAAAGTGTTTTCTATCACAAGAAGATGAGAGTTGGTTGTGGCATAGAAGAATGGGTCATTTGAACTTTGAAAACATAGTAAACATAAGCAACAAGTAGGCTTTCAAAGATTTACCAAAGCTAAAAAGGCCACAAAACACAATTTGTTCACAATGTCAACATGGGAAGCAAACTAGAACAAGTTTCAAGTCAAAAGGATTTATGTCATCTGAGCCATTGAAACTAGTGCACACTGACCTATGTGGTCCTACAAGGACAAAGAGTTTACAAGGTGAAAGTTACTTTATATTATTTATAGATGATTATTCTAGAATGATTTGGGTAGCTTTCCTAAAAGAAAATTCAGAAGCTCTTGAGAAGTTTAAATATTTTAAAGAGTTAGTGGAAAATGAAATAGGTAAAAGGATTAAGAGTTTAAGGTCAGATAGAGGAGGAGAATTTACCTCAAATGAATTCATAGAATTTTGTGAACAACATGGGATCAAAAGAGAATATTCAATAGCAAGAACTCCTCAACAAAATGGGGTAGTTGAAAGGAAAAATAGGATAGTTGAGAATATGGCCAGAGCCATGTTAAATGAGTCTAAGATTTTAGATGGTTTTTGGAAAGAGGCAGTACATACAACAACATATATCATCAATAGATCTCAAGTAAGAGTAAACCATCACAAAACTCCATATGAGCTCTGGAAAGGAAGACCAACTACTGTAAAGTACTTCAAAATTTTTGGAAGCAAATGTTACATAAGATGGGAAGAGAAAAATTTGGGTAAGTTTGACCCAAGATGTGATGAGGGTATTTTTCTTGGCTATTCCACTAAGAGCAAAGCCTATAGATGCTATAACAAAAGGACACGTACTATTATAGAAAGTATAAATGTAATAATTGATGAGAAGATAGGGTCAAGAGAACCAATTCAAGAAATTGTGTATCAAGAAGATGAAAGTTGTCAAGAAGAGTTATGTGAAGAATCAGAAGAAGAAGAAGAAGAAACACAAAGACTTTTTCCTAAGACTCCATCCAGGTATGTATAGAAAAATCATCCAAGGGATCTAATCATTGGGAATCTAGATGAGAGATAGACAAGGAGAAGGGTAATAACATCAAATCAACAAGCAAATTTCTCTTTGTTATCTAAAATTGAGCCAAAATATTTCAATGAGGCAAGTGAAGATGAGTTTTGGATTAAGGCAATGAATGAGGAACTAGATCAGATAGAGAAAAGTAAGACTTGGGAACTTGTCCCATGACCAAAAGGTAAGAATGTGATTGGCACTAAATGGGTATTCAAAAACAAGTTAAATGAAGATGGTCAGGTAGTCAAAAACAAAGCAAGATTAGTATGCAAAGGTTATGCACAGGTTGAGGGAATTGATTTTGATGAGACATTTGCTCCAGTTGCATGACTTGAAGCTATAAGAATATTCTTAGCCTTCTCAAGTTTCAAAAACTTCAAAGTATATCATATGGATGTTAAATCAACCTTTCTAAATGGTGTTCTAGAAGAAGAGGTTTATATTGAGCAGCCAGAAGGATTCAACTTGACTGATAAACCAGACTATGTATGCAGATTGAAGAAGGCACTTTATGGACTAAAACAAGCTCCTAGAGCTTGGTACTCAAGATTGGATAAGTACCTTCAGGAATAGGGGTTTCAGGAAAGGAATAGTGGATAGTAACTTATACATCAAAAATGAAGGGAATGACTTACTAATTATGGTTGTTTATGTTGATGATATCATTTTTGGAGGCAACAATGATAAGATGTGTCAGAAATTTACAAAGAGCATGCAAAATGAATTTGAGATGTCAATGCTTGGTGAGTTGTCCTTCTTTCTTGGACTTCAGATTTCACAATCATAGAAAGGAGTATTTCTTTCACAAACCAAGTATATAAAAGAGATGCTAAAGAAATTCAAGTTAGAAGATTGCAAACTAGTGAGTACCCCCATGGTTACAGGATGCAAGTTAAGTAAAGATGATGAATCTCCTGAGGCAAATCAAAAATTGTATAGATCTATGATTGGCAACTTACTGTATGTCATAACTACAAGACCAGATATCATGCAGGTAGTGGGATTAGTGGTAAGGTTTCAAGCAGCACCTAAGGAGACACATGTAGTAGCAGTAAAGAGGATTCTCAGGTATTTAAAAGGGACTATGGATTTTGGGCTCTGGTACCCCAAAAGTGATAATTTCACTCTCACAACATATACAGATGCAGATTGGGCTGGCAACATTGATGATAGAAAAAGCACAAGTGGAGGAGCATTCTTTCTTGGAGATTGTTTAGTCTCTTGGCTAAGTAAGAAATAGGCATCAATATCCTTATCCATAGTAGAGGTAGAGTATATTGCAGTAGTTGCTTGTTGTACATAGGTATTATGGATGAAGCAAACTCTAGAGGACTTCAAGATAAAGCATGATCACCCTATTCCCATATTGTGTGATAATACAAGTGCTATAAATATCTCAAAGAATCTAGTGATGCACTCCAGGACAAAGCACATTCCGATCAAATATCATTTTCTGAGAGAACAGGTGACAGATAAGCAAGTCAGGTTGGAATATGTTACTACAAAGGAGCAGATTGCAGATATCTTCACTAAGCCACTTCCGAAAGAGACTTTTGAGTATCTTCGAGGAAATTTGGGAGTAGTTCTACTCCCACCCCAAAATTAACCACCTCAAAGAGAGGAGGTGGGGGAGGGGCTGAGCTAAGAGTCTTATCTTTAGCCCCAAGCCCCAAAGGTGGCCCTTTGCCATTGATGACAAAGGGGGAGAGATTTGAGTTAGGGGGAGAGCATTCAATCAAGGGGAGCAGTTTCTCAGGGGAGCAGTTTTGGAAAAAGGAAAAAGGAATGGTTAAAGAAAAGGGTTGCCATCAATGACAAAGGGGGAGATTGTTGGAAATTTTGAGTTAGTTGTGTTGTCATTGATGTCAAGAGTCGAGTGTTAGTGATCAGTGCAGGATTTGGCAAAAGGAGGGTTAAAATATTTATATTTTAAGCCCAAGAGATTTGGTTTAAGAGCTTCACATGATTGGTCAAAAGGATGGTTAAATACCCTAAAGGAAAGGGATTCCTAGGCCTAAAGGAAATAATATTATAATATTTATTATTATAATATTAAAGGAGGTCATATAAGGTCTAAGGGTGAAAGAGAAAAATACCTAGGCCCAAAGGAAATAATATTATAATATTTTTTATTATAATATTAAAGGTTTAAAATTAAAGCCTAAGGTAATTTATAAATTATTTATAATATTTATATTATAAATTAATTTATAAAATAATATTATTTAAACCCTAAGTTAGGGTGGGCGCAAATTTGTTTTAAATAATTCTTCCTCCCCATCGACGTTCGAAGGTGATTGGCATATGGTATAAATACCATAAGACTTGCCAACTAAAATCTAAGTCTCTAATTTATGCATGTGTGAAAAAGGATAAAAGTTTAATGTAAAAATTTATGAGCATAAGAATAGGATTTTAAATTTTAAAAAGGCAATAAAAAATGTGATGAATAAATTGTTCAAGGCATAGAGCCTTGTCACCAACTAAATGGTTGGGCTAGTGGCAAGTGGTTGGTGTGTAAAGCACTGGGAGAGCAGAGGTTCCATGTTCGAGTCTTGACGACTATGAAGGGGTAAGGTTTTAAATGTTGTTTTGGCACTAAATGAAGGTAATAAGTGCACAAGGAAATTTTCCCTCCCAAGTGAGTGCCTAGCTCATGCGACGGTTAGGTTGCAGCTAGGGTGTTGGTGGCAGTGCGACCTGGGATCGAATCCCATTGAGTGACGTGCAAAGGTATTTAATTTTGATTATTTTTTTTATTGAGCGTGTGGTCTAAGGTTGCATAGTGAGTGGTTATTGAGTGTGTGGTATAAATTTGTTAAGTGAGCACCTAGGGAGATATAAGGAGGTTAAGGTAAAATTAATTTTTACCTTAGTTAAAGGTGGTAAATGTTTTATTTTTGATTTAAAAGTGAATTGCATTATTTCTGATTTGTGATGTTAATTATTTTTGAAATGCAATTTTTGAGTAGGGAGATATAAGTAAGAAATTTTGATTATCCTATGCATTAAATTTCTGAAGGAGGTTATAGTGAAAGTGAGTAATTGGAATCTTTGTTTGAGAAGTTTGGAGATTATAAGGTGTACTTGAGACTTGATAATTTTTGTATGGTGAATTAATTTTTGAGGAGAATATTTGTGGAGATTTTGAGATAGATTGTTGCTATCTAACCTTGAGATTGGCAAAGAGGATTTGATTGTGATTGAGACAGGTTTTGAAGATATATCTCCATCAAAACAAAAGGTATGGGCACATCTTCCTTATGAGTGAAATATTGTTGGATTGAATGTTGTGAAATGCAAAGTTGGAGTGAAAAGGTTTGTTTGATAAGCATTGTTGGAAATGTTTGAGTGAGTTTTCATATGCATGATTGGTGAATGTTTGTGAGAATATTTGAGTGTGAAATTGAGAACTATCTTGAGCTAGGGTTTGTGAAAGATCATGAGTATCATTGTTATGTGAATTTGGAATCATCTTGAGTCAAGGTTTGAGATCAATAGTGTGAGTTGTTGGAAGTATAGTGAAACACTTGGTTAGGGTTTGTAAGCAAGTTGTGTTTCATTGAGTGAATGGTTGAGTGAAGTTGGATGAGCATTATTGATTGAATGCATTGGAGTGATAGTTCAAGTTCTGTGAAACAAATTATTCTTTATTCTAAATTGATTTGAAAGAGAGTTTGAAAGTGATTGAGTGTTTTGTGAGTGTGAAACATATTGAGTCTCTAATCATTCTCTATATGTTTCTATGGTTAAACAAGATTTTGAGTGAAACTTGTTTGTGGTATTGAAGAGGTTTTCTGTAAGAGATTAAGTTGAGTTTTCTAAAATTGTTAATGAGATTTTTGTGAAAGTTTAAGGATAGATTAGAGGTAAGTCTTTGTGAAGACTTGAGAGTAGAATTGGTTTGTGATAAAGATTTGTGCTAATAATTGAGGATAGATTTTGGTACATATTTGTGAGCAGGTTTTGTGCCAAAGTAGAGAAATATTTGAGGATAGAGTTTGAGATAGATTTGTGAGCAGAGTTGATAGAGCAAAAATAGATTTGTGAATAGAGTTGATAGAGTAGAGGATAGTGTTTAGTATAGATTTGAGATAGAGATTGAACAGAGTTTAGAGCAGGATTTGGAGGTGATAGAGCAGAGGATAGTAGTCTCTAGTGGATAGAGATCCATTAGCCAGGGTAGTGAGGATAGAGGTCTTCTGAGTGAGGACAGAGGTCTTCAGTGGAGAGAGATCCACAAGCCAGTGCAGTGGAGGAAGTAGTCTTCTAGAAGATCACCAGCCAGAGCAGAGGAGAAGGAGTTCTCCTGTGGATAGGAGTCCATAAACTTGATTAGGGGATTGGTGTCTCCTTTGGATAGAGGTCCATAAACATTGTAATAGGGAAGGATTCCCAAGAGAATTTGTTGAGAAAATTTTAGTGAAATATTTTCTCCGTGGAGTAGCCCACATTGGGTGAACCACGTTAAATCATGTCTCTCATGTGTGTGATGCTTTGTGTAATGTTTACTACTTTAATATTGCTGATGTTATCATATGGATTGAAAAGCAAAAAGTTTTATCTTATACTGTTCACCCCCTCTCAGTATAAGCACATGTTCTTCATGCCTCCCATATCATAGGATTTTTATTTTTCTATTATATATCTCTTCCATTTTTCTTTGAAAATATAAGTATATTAGAGTAGTATAGGTTGGTGAGCATTGATAAACACATCTCATAAGGAGCTAACCTTGTAAAAAGTATCCCAAAGTTTATCCTCCAATTCATGTTTCATATTCTCAAAAATTTTGGTTGTCACTCTACATGAGGCATGAGTGTCGGGTGCATCCAACCACTCCAATGAATGACCATGATATTATGAGATGACAACAATTTAATGGCATGGTTGGTGGGACCAATATAATTTTATTTGCTACAAAATTTTTATTTAGGTTGAGATTATTACTAAAATATCAACTTATCTACTTATTGAAACATCTAAAATTCCACCTAGCAACTCTAGTAAAGAATACCCAAAATAAACTACTTCAAGAGATATTAGACTAGAATTTTGGTGAAAATGACTCCAATGAGAATAAAACACCCAAAAAATTATGAGCATAAGACCTACCACTACATCATTCATAGCTACAAATCCAAAAGCATTAGTATGCCCTATCAATCCAATTCCATAAGGAGGAGGAGAGATCAAAATAAAAACATGATCATACCACCAATTCAATCTCACAAAAAACATTTGGACTAGAATGATATAGGCCCCCTAATTCCACCTATTCTTCTTACTACATGGCACTCCATCTTAGTTTTAGACTTAAATTCACTACCTTATTCCACTAGGGAGGATGCAACTATGTCAACATAGAACCTACATCACATGGCTAACCTATGCATAGTGAAAAACATCAAATAATAAAACATAGCTCGAAGAATTTTGGTAGCATCTTTTAGAGGGAAATCTCAATATTGGTACATAAGCATTGCTCCACAATTAATTAGTGATTGGGACCAGCTTTCTAACTTAACATTCAGTAGATTTAGAGAAAATGTGGATGGTGTATCTCTCCTAGAGCAACTCACAACCATAAAAAGAGCACACATGGAGATAATGGATGACTTCAATACCTAGTCTCATAAAACCTGGTACAATATCCTAGATGAAATATAATCAATCCTATGTATGACAATCATATATTATTTGAATTCAAGGATTTCAATTCTAAAATTGCTATAATATTCAAGTCTAGGGGAGTAAAATCCTTATCAAAAACCTATGGAATAAAAATTCAAGCCTAAAATAAGCTCATTCATATAGGAAGGTTAGCTCCTAGACCCCCTATGCTCATATTTTTAAACATTCAACCTACATATCAATCTCATCTAGTTGTGCATCCTATAACTTTTAAACTTACTCCAACCATGAACCTAGTCACAACCCCAACTCCTCTCTGTACTCCCAAATGTCCCTCTACAAACCCCTACTATGATGAGTTGCATGAAATAAATTTTTTTCTTAGAATAGTCTCTAATGAATATTTAGCTAAAAAGACAACAAAATACCTACAGGTTTCAATATGAAAATTATCTCAAACCTCCTTTCTATAATAATAAGTACTATATATCTCCTCCTAATAGGTATTAGAGGCCCTAATTCTAGTCTAGTAAGGATGCTAACTAGAACTAGATCCATGATCAACATATAATTCCTATTCCAACCCCACTACAATAAATTCCTCCTATATTTATTAGAGATATAACTCACATGAAAAACAACTACATGGAGGTCTCTACTGCATGGTATTGCTCATATCTGAATGCCTACCATTCCAACACCTATTTTAGAAGAAGCTCCTAGAAATTCATAGTAAATTCCAATAAAATGGTACATATTTAAGAATTTATCTCTTATTTAGGAGTAAAATCGTAAACACAAAACCAAAATTTCCCTAACCCATCCCTCCTTGATTCATGTTTTTATCCTCCTAAGTAGATTATGGTCACATGGGATAAGGGGGAGGTGTATGTTGTATCCAATGCGGCTAGAATTTTGGTGTTCAACAAGCCATTTTAATTGGACTATATGGCATGAGCTAATAGGAATGCAATAGAGGAGTAGGAAACATGCAACTAAGTTGCCCCCAACACCCAAATCAAGTCTCACCAAATTAAGATGTGATAAAACTATTGAAGGATGCTAGAAAAACATCCTCGATGTTCCAAAGTAGCATGCAGTTATGCTAGGACCTACTAAAATTTCTCAATCAAGTACGAAAAGGCCCAAATCTCATCTTCCACTGAGTGCCACTCAAAAGATCCATCCTCTAGTATCAATTAGCATGGTTGATCATCTAAAAAGTTCCATGGTTGTCATACCTATATGGAATATTTTGTTAGCTTTTGAAGCTATAAACTTAAGATAAACAAACTAAATGATATGAAACAATGTAATAAACTAATGTATATGGTAATGAAAATATTCTACAACTATGGACTAGTGAAATAACTCTAATATATACTCCTAAATATGCCATAAATAAATTCTCATGAAAATTGTGCCATAGCACGGAAAGAACCAAGTAATGTTTCACTTCACTTTACATCTACACATTAATATCCATATATAATGTAATGTGACTCTTCATATGAAGCACTCTTGGCCTTCACACTTCTAGACTATTCAACTTCCTATTATATGGACTCATGTACACATGGACTAATGTGCATATTTACATTATTAAATATTATGTACACTTGTGCATTTATTACATTACATAAAATAAATCCTAATCTAAGACATGTACCAAATAATGTAATATACTTCAACACCCCCATGTATTACATTATTTGGTTATTGAAGTTTTTCATCTTCAATATGGGCCTTCAAATTGTAGATACCTTCAATCTACCTCCTGTAGATTAAGAACTAGGTTGAACATGTAAGTGTCTTCTTTTCCCTTTGATTTTATCTTCCACTTACCAAGCTTGATCTAACATCTTTTCTTGTTTCTTTTCCTTCTTCATTTTTTTACTCCTATTAGTGAAGCATATTCGATGTGATGGGGCAATAATTCATCACAATATAATTTTTATTTCCTTCTCCTTCACACCTTGAAATAATTCATAAGTGATAAGTGTTAAATAAATCATTAAATATTCTTCTGGAAAAACAACAATCATGTTTTGAGTATTCCACCAAGCCCTAGATAATGTTTCATGAAGATAGCCAATTACTATTGTAAAATTTTCTTCCTTTGCTTCCTTCAAGAACAGAGAGAATCTTGCTTTAAAATCTATAGATAAATGTTTGAACCTATCAAAGGTATTTATTAGGTTTTGTGAGTAAAACCTTAGTTCATGAAATAACTCCTCATTGTTTCCATTAAATGCATATCTAATTATTTCATCCATAAATCCTTGAGTGAAATTCTTTAAGGCTCCCAAATAGTAGACAAGAAAAAATGTAATTTCAAGAATTCTATCTTAGTCACAAGAATATAATATCTCTAAATTTCTTAATTCTTAAGTTGATGTAGAATACCTTATACCTCCAAGCTTAGAAATTTAGAAAAATATATTTACAATTATTATAAGTCTAATTTGTTGTAGAAACCCTTATTACTCCACCTCAATTAAATTGCAAATATTCTAAATTTGTTTTGTAACTTTAAATAATTAAATTACAAAACTTTATGTATGTTCCTCCAAAGTCTTCTACCCAAAAAATCACTCCTTTAATAATCCTCCAATTTGTTATTATGTCTAAGGTTTCAAATATAAAATTTCTCTTCTCCAAAATACCTTTACTTTTCACCTTAGAAAATAATAACCTTATGAATATCCTTATTACTCCTAACTCAAGCTTATGAGTAATTTTAATGAAATAAATTACCTTAGGCTTAGAGTTGAATACTTTGGTCAACAATACTTGACCAAATTTTTGCACGTTCTCCTTCGCATACATCTCTGGATGACACTTCACTGACACCTACAAACTCTAGTTGGCTCATTGGCTTATTGGAAAATTATTTTTCCCACCTTAGCTTTAATCAACCTACACACTAGCGTTTGTTGTTTTGACCTCCACTGTGTAACTTTAAACTTGCCAAATGTTCTCCTTTTACTATGTTCAATTGGGGATAATCCTTGCATGTAGTTCACCTACACTATTCTACCATTTCCATTAATGGGATTCTTAATGTGTGATGCTTTTGAGGGACGTTTACCTTGACTGGTATAAAAATATATTTACCTTCTGGATTATGCTTATCACTTGGCTGATTGGGTGCTAGACCTTCTACCTTTCTACCTTATACATGCCACTTGGCACTCAATCTCTTCCATTGTGCTTGCAAGATGATTCATTTTCCTGGTAGATGGTATTATGACAATGGGAATTACTTGTAATACTTCCTTGATGCTTATCCAATGTTCAACAATGTGGTGTGTGCATGCAATACCTTGCTTCCTCCTTCATTTGTTGCTTCTAATCCAAAATAATACTTATCTATTCCAAATTTATTTTATCCCTTGTCTTAATACATTTGTATCAATGTATTCCTGTGCTCACTTCTCATAGTAGTAATCTTTAACTTCATGGGAAGACATCTACACTTCTTCAATATTTTCAATGGTGTCTATGTATCTTTAGTGGTGTAGAGCTTCTGCCTACATCTCTTCAGTGATGTAGAGCTTCTATCCACATATATTCAATGGTGTAGAGTTTGGTCATTTTTACTCCTTAGAGCAATGGTAACAATCCTTTTGAGTGGTGGTTCCTCTTGCTCTTTTGAGTGGTGGTTCCTCTTGCTCTTTTGAGTGGTGGTTCTTCTTCTATGATGATACCTTCTCTCAATTTCTCTTGATGCTTGTGCTCATTCTAGTTTCTTTAGATACTTAGAAATTTTTTCAAATTCTTAACCCTTATTCAGTATTCACTTAGCTTAAAATATTTATTTCACCTTTTATTTAGTAAATCTACATTGCTTATGAACTATAACATAGCATTCATTAACAATATTATGTACTTCTTATTTCTCCTTTATTTTGCAACTTTATCTTTGCAAATTTTAAGGTGTAAATATTACTAACACCTTTATTTAATGAACTCTTTTAAGTTCTTAATTTTTTAGATTCCAACTAATGCGATGTAGATCATAAATAATAATATGGCACTCTTAAAACTTTATGTAATGTTTACAAAATAAACTTGTATTGTACCAATGTTATAACTTGTATTGTATACCTTTCTATTCTATTTTTTCTAGTATCTTTGGTGAACTAGTTCACTCTTGAATGTAATCTAGATTTTGTAAGCTTTGTATCTTCACAAGAATTTATCAAATTTTTAGCTCTAATTGCTGCCCAAATTTCTCCTTACTTACTGCCAAACAACACTTCACAAAAATGCCCTAAAACTCTCCAAATATACAACTCTCTATCTCCCTCAAATGTTGTCCATAAAATATATTTTGTGGATTTGATTCTACTCCAAATCTATCTTCACGAAATACTAAAACTAGTAGCTAATAATACTGCCCCAAATGGTGTTCATAAACCTACAACTTCTACAGTCAATTACTTCCTTATTTTTCTATCCAAAACCTACAATGAAAGTCTTTGGAATGTTGTATTTTGTTGTTGTCTACACACCTTAAATATCCTATCCACGGGTACTCTAGAATCTTCCCAAGTCTTCTCCAAATTGTAGTTTTAGGCTACTTTCAATCTCTTTTCCTACAACCCTTCAATATCTACTCCAAAATAAACCTTCAAAATTTTTGTGGCTATCCTTAGATTTCCCAAAACCTTGGGCTCTTCAATCTTCTCTTCTCCCACAATCTTCTTGTTGAATTCTAACTTCAAAATTGATCTTCAATACTATCTCATTTCTCAAGAATCTGAATGTCTTGAGATATTTTAATTTTGTCTCCAAAATTTGGTAAAATTCTTGTCAAACACTTCTTATTATTGGGATTTTTGTTAGATGGTGATGATTATCCCAAATTAGAAACTCCTCCTTCATCACAATATCTTATCACAAACCTTCTTCAAATATCCTTCAATGGCCGCTTCTCCAAATTTGCAACAAGGCTTTCTCTAGCCTTCTTCTTCTTCTTTGAAACCTCTTGAGACCTCTATTAGGTCTTCTAATTTTGAAACTCTTTAACTTATCTTCTTGAAGATTTACTAAAGCCTTTTCTTGGTTTCCTCAATTTTCCAACTATGGGAATTCTACAATGAGATCTCTTTGTTGGATCTCCAAAAACTGTTGCTCTCCAAATTTGTAATAGGACCTTTTCTCAGGTCTTCCAATCTCCAATATCTACTCTATAATGAGAAACTTCTACATGAGTCTCTTCAATATACAATCTACAATCTTTAATTTATAATCTTCTATGGGGAATTCCTTCTCGAGTCTCCTCCAACATTCAATATACAATTGGATATTTTCCATAGACCTCTTAAATATTTAATTTTCTACAAAAAATAATTAATCACTACATGATGAAAACACATAGAATTTCAGGTAATCACAAACTTAGATAGTAGTACCAAATAAATTAGAATTTCTAGAATTCTAAAATAATTGAACTTCACTAGTTATTCTTGAAACTAGTGGTAGCAAATCTACAAGTTGCAGTCTTCTAAAATCTATAAAACCTCTTCAATAGGACCTCTTTCATGAGTCTCTATATCTCCTAAATCTCTACAATATCAAGGTTTGACTTCAAGACCTGAAATCTCCTTTTATTTCAAACTTGTTCTTGGAATAGAAATTCTTCAATCTTATCTAGTTTCACTTTCCAGAGATAATCTCCTCACCTCACTAGTTTCTCCATACCCAATTGAATTCTCCTTTGCAATTAAAAACCTACATAATTAACAAACTTGCAATAATTCTCCTTATATCCTATCAATCTCCCTTGTGGCTCTAATACCACTGTTAGCTTTTGAAGCTATAAACTTAAGATAAACAAACTAAGTGATATGAAACAAAGTAATAAACTAATGTATATGATAATGGTAATATTTTGCAAGTATGAAATAGAGAAATAACTCTAATATCTACTCCTAAATATGCCATAAATAAATGCTCATAAAAATGGTGCCATAGTACTAAAAGAACCAAGTAATGTTATTACAATCATGTCACTTTACATCTCCACATTACTATGCATATATAATGTAATGTGACTCTTCATATGGAGCACTCTTGGCCTTCACACTTCTAGACTATTCAACTTCCTATTCTATGGACTCATGTACACATGGAATAATGTGCACATTTAAACTATTAAATATTATGCACACTTATGCATTTATTACATAACATAAAGTAAATACTAATCTAAAACATGTACCAAATAATGTAATATACTCCAATACATTTTTTCTATCCCTAAGAAAAAGTAGCACCTAAATAAAACCTAGGAGTAAAAAGATACTATGATGGTAAGAGGTACCAACAATCTTACAAATATCTAGCCCAAAAGTAAGTCGAGAAAAAATGAAACTATGGTGGTAAAAGGTACGAACAATATTAAAAATATCTAGCCAAAAAGTGAGTGGGCTAAACCCATGCCCTTTTATTTAACTTTGGTCCATGAAAATAAGCTAATCCATAATTGCATGATAGATTTTAAGGAAATTAATTCAATTATGCTAAGAGGGGTGGTAGATGCATTAGGACTGAGTTATTAGCCTATCAAAAAAATGATGGTATAATTGTATGGGAGTTCAATTTAAATTTTAGGGATAATTTAAGGTCTTTCGCTCACCTTATATGATTGTAGAAGCCTCATGATACCATAAGATATAGTGGTGATTGAACTCCCATATTGATTTGGTATTTATTTATCTAAGGAATTAACTACTAAATTAGGGGGCTATCTATATATGGATTGGATACTTATGGTCCTAAGGAAATGATGGGACTAGGATTAAGATTCCATAAAAGCCACTCACATGCACCATATAAAACATCAACCCACAACAAATCCAAGCATTGACCATATTTTCATAATTAAAGAGTAGTTTGGATCAATAGTGTCCATGGATGAGATGCATTCCTTTATTCCTAATGACTAGATGGATGAATGAGCAATTAAAATAGGGGTTTTAATCTTCCTATAGCATTCAAGTCAACAAACATGGGTTGAATTTTGAACATGGTCTAATTTTTGACCCTACCTAGGTTGTAATATATATATAGATAGATATATGCATTGCTCTAATATATTTTGACTTGTTTAAATAGGGTATGCCTTAGTAAAAATAACACAAAGCATGAACCAATGAAGATCGCATTAACAACCCACATTGTATTGAAAGGAAGGAATTTTTTTGCAAATAAATACAATCATTATATCAAAAGGATGAATTCAAAATAGCATGAGCCATCTATTTACATTGAGTCAATGGATGGTGCAGTTTTTTAAAATCACATGGCTAAGTAATTCTTCAAAATAGTGCATATCGACTGATAAATATCATTAATGGAAAAATATGCATCAAGGAAGGTGACCTATTGTGATTATCTCCAATTATCTAATTTATAAAGGAAGGTAACTTGAATATTGTTTGATCAACAAAAAAATAGTTGCTAGAATTTACATAGCATGAATTTAATGTAAAATGTGGTGAGGTCTACCTACCATGTAGGAGTAATTTTACTTGGAAAAAAGAAAGTTATTTTATATGTTTCCTTTCTAGGAAAAATCAACTCAAATAAATCAAAACTAAGATAATGATGGAATTAAAAAAAAACATGAGTTCAAGTATGAAAAATTCAATGCAAGAAATTGCACCCCCTTTAAACAAAAAGTTCTATAAAAGGATTACCTCACCCTTATTTTTTCCCATAAATTCTTAAGCAGGGTTGTCATCTAGATATAAGAAATAAGAGTGTCATCCTAGAGAGCATGCATTCCATTTCTCCCTTTCCTTTAGTTTTGAAAATATCCTATATTTTCCTTCATTGACTCAATGACCAATAGATAAGTCCTCTGTTTTTTAGGGTTACTTATCTTCTACATGTAGAAGATCCCCTATGAGTCGCCAAAACTATAGTAAAAATTCACTACACTTGGAAAAACCTATTTAGGAAGATGGTTGTGGTTGATCGTCCAACCATCAATTAGTGCTAATTTGGAAGAAAAATGAGATAGATATCCCTAAATACTACAACCCATTAATCACTCACCTAATAAATCACATTATCAAATTGCTAGATAGACTATCAAAAGAAAATCTCTATCAAATTCTAGAAGAAGATATGGAGCACCTTAGATTACAAAGATATCCCAACCATATGATTTTAACATTCAATAACTCACAATAATCCTTGATAGTCGTTTTGGTGATAACAAAATCAAACACTTCCATTAGTTGGAGACTAGGAGTTATTTGGATTATAACTAAAATGACTCTACCATTAGTTGAGGTTCAACCCAAATAGTGGCCATGGATTCACTTTATCCCCATTTAGTCAAGCTTGTAGACATAATTATCTTCTCTTTTTTATTGGGCTCATGGTGGTTGTCCACATGGCTACCACCTCCCTACTAAATTCATAGGAAACCATTAGTGGAATATTTGGGAAATAAGAATCCAACAATTAAAAAAATAGAAAGCGTCCCTAAAGTGCTTGACATGTAGAAGCTTTGAGGATTGATCGATCATGACATTTGATGACTTATACCACCATGACTTTTAATAGTGATATAGTATCAAAAAATGAAGCTAGAATTTCCATTATGCATACTGAATATATAGTACATGAGAAGAAATCAAGGAGGTTATAATGTTTATAACAACTTACAACAACATGCTAAACAAGGATAACCAAAAATAACCAAATGGATGCAAACAAACCATCAACCTGCTAGAATACAAAGGAAATATTTAATAACATAACCATGCATCCTAACAACTAACCAAAGCATATCTAACATAGGTATACTATACCTCACGTAATACAATGCAATAAATAAAATATCTTAGGCTTATAATTAAGCCTAAGGTACAATAGTATCCTCATCACTCCTCCCAACCATAGAAGCATTAGACCCCAATGCTCTCAAAAAATCTGGAAGGTCATGAGCCATATATAGAAGTTGATGAGTCATTGTGTTGAAAAATTTATCTATAGAAAGTTGAAGGTAGAAGTCAAGTACCATAACTGATGATAGTCTTAGTCTCCAAAGTAGATTCTTAAGAAGGATGAGGAAGTAGATGAGCAATGAGGGTAGTAATTGTGGCCAAGAATATGGCCTCTCTAGGCCATTGGCCTTATTAATCATCGATACATTATATTCAAACATGGAATAAATGGTATTTTTGAGATTTCCAAGGAAAAAAGTGATCTAGGCTAGGAAGAAGTGAGGGCATAAAAAAAGTCTTTCAAATTTGATGACTACAATGCTAGGGTACAATCCAATATCTATCATGTGCATACTATACCTCATGTGAATACAAGTCATCAAATCAACTAGTTGTGATGGAGCAATTTGAATGGAGAGCTCTAATTCAAGAACTTCCTCTTCTTCTTTACAATATTATATTAATGCAGTAAAAGTAAGAATTTTTGTATTAATAGGGATTTATTCAAAAAATTCATCATGCATAATAGTGTAGTCCAAATGAGGGACAATGGGATACATGCCCATAGATTTTGGTTCAATGTCAGGTATTGTTACTTCATGAATTTCAACCATTTCTAAGTGCTCCTCAAAAGTATCAACAAATTCTTCTATTTCAAGAGCAATATCGTCAAGTAGAAAGACATTGGAATTTTTATCCATAGATCCTGGTTTAATTTAAGGTGCTTCTTCAACAATATTTTAGTGTTCCTCAGAAATATTAATAGATTCTTCTGCTTCAATTTTTTCTTCATCAATATCTTCCACAAGAAGAATTTCTTCTTCAATAGGTGTTTGCTTTTTTGCTACTATTTCTTCCATGAATTAGGTAGCTGGAATCTATTGGAGATTAGCCATAATCATTTTGAGTCATTGCTTCAAATTATCAAAAAATATCTCATCCTGAGTAGACAACATGGTGCCCTACCTCGATCAATAGTTTCTAGGCATCTGTTAGGAATAAATTTGAGGTGTTCCTAATGCACAATTACCAAGAGTACAAAATATTGCCTTTCAATTTACAAAAAGGGTAAGATTTAGTGCTTTGTGACTTTTACCGTTCAATTTGAAGTGGTAAAGAATTTTTTTAGCACTAAACTTCAATTTGACCTTTTAAAAAATGAGCCTAGATAACAAATTTACCTTTTAATTTTTCAAGAGGGTAAATTTTAGTGCTTTTTATAAAGGTTCTATTACAAGTTTTCTCCCTTCAATTTTGAGATTACAAAAATATATTAGCACTAAAATATATAAATTTACCCCTAATGCAAAAAAAATTATCTTTCTGGGAAAAATTGTAATTTTTTGCAAAAATTTACAAAAAATAATAGCAAAAAAAAAATCACTTTGCAATTTTTTTATTTTTAGTCAATGCATTGGGTCAAACTACTGAGTAGTCAATGTTCTGCAATCAACAACGATAAAATTGAAAGGTCAAATACTTCAAGGTCAATGACCAAGGTCAGCCTAGAGGCAACAACCACATCCCTATGTGCGAGCATGATTTAGTGTGACCATCGAGAGGTGGTAACCTCAATAGGTGCACATGGGGCCTTTTAAACAACTTGAAGACCCCATGCCTCATGCATGTGAGATTATCCCATTGTAAAAGAATTTAAAACATATATATTTCCACCTATTGGAGGAGCCTATGATCAGCTAAAAAATAGTGCATGTATCACAAAATAATGAAACTCACTAGAAATTGCCTTGCAATGGCCAAAGTTTGCTAAAATCCATAGAAAATGGTCAAAAAAACATCAGGAATTTGTTTTCATCACCAAAAATTAGAAAAAAACATCGAAAACATGGGAAATCCATCGAAAACTTGAGTTTTTTGTTAGAAAAAATCAAAATCATGTTAGGAGCATCATTTTATCTCTAAATTTTCCAAATACTATCAAGAATACAAAAACCTACCGATAAATATGTTTTTTGTGTCAAAAAATGACTAGAATCTAGTCAGACAGTGAGAAAACAACCAAATTTTGTACAAACATAATGTGTTCAATTTTGGATGGGCATTTAAGATTCACCTCTAGTAACCTTAGAGTGCTATGTGTCATGTGTTGAGTTGGATGGAATCTAGGGTTTGAATCTCATTCATGATTGGTCATTTTTATAACCTTAACAAATGGCATATTTTTTTGCAATTTCCTTTGGCTTTCTAGCTATTGCTTCTACAATTGATCCAATTGTTGTTTTTGAATTTTTGTGGAGATTGCATGCTTGTTAAAGGAAATGAGGTATAATTACCTCATTGGTGATGACTATGAAAACTACTTAGGTCGCCTATAGTAGTCGTTACTAGGCCAAATGTCATTCGGGATCCGTTGTTGCAGTTATGGAGGTGTTTTTTAAGTAATTTGTAAGGTGTCTAAGAGCCATCAGAGGGAGGAAGGAAGGAAATAAATGTATGTGTAAGGGGATATGAGGAGGGGGATAGGGGTTGCCTAAGCCTCTATGGATCTCTAGGGAATCTATTTGATGGGGTGGTCCATTGGCAAAAATGGCCAATTGGTTTAGGGAGGGGGAGGGGAAAAAATAAAGGGTAGGATTAAGGAAAAATCACTATGATAGCAACCTGATGGATCCCTCTAAATACTCAAATCATGCACAACCTCCAAAAATGTGAAACAACCATCCTCTTTGATAGCCCTGGTGCTCTCTCGACAAAGGGTGTTGATGTCCTCCTTTTGGCTACAAATTAGCCAATATTTTTCTATAATTAAATTTAACTAGCAATACTAGATCCTCCATTATGAATGTTTGATATTGAGTATGAAAATTTATTCTAGATCTTCTTACCTTCCTCAAGACAAGTACGGTTCTCTTGTTAGAAAACCTAGGTTACCCTCTAATGTTATTTCAAGGGTATTCGATTCAGGGGTGATTTTCAAACCCTCTATCACCTCAGGAGCTTCATAATGATGCTACGAGATGGACCAAGCCAAATTCTCATAATAAATAGCCTAGGAACTAATGCAATGACGTTAGAACCTTGCCTTCCTTATTACTAAAAACTTTTTCATTGCTTCGATTACCAATGATATAGAATCAAAAAATGAAGCTAGCATTTCCATTATGCATATTGAATATATAGTACATGAGAAGGAATTGAGGAGGTTACAAGGATTATAACAACCTAGAACAACATGTTAAGTAGGGATAACCAATAATCCAAATGGATGCAAATAAACCAACAAACTACTAGAAGACAAAGGAAATCTCTAACAATATAACCATGCATCCTACAAACTAACCAAAGCATATCTAACTTGGGTATAATATGCCTCATGTAATACAATGCAAGAGATAAAATATCTTAGGCTTATAATTAAGCCTAAGTTACAATAGTATCCTCATCAGATAACTCTTCAAAATTTTATCAAAGGTATGATAGGTCATGTTTCTCTACATTCACCCACATCTGTTGACTGATAGGATGCATCCAATGTTTCCATGAAGAGAAAATCAATAGTCAAAGAGTGATCTAAAGAATAAAAGATTTATAGATAAGCAAGAGTAATATTGAAGCACTTCAAGTCATAAAGCTCCATGGGTTGTCCAATCTTATTGATCTATGATAGGTACTATATCTAAAAATTAGGAAGGTACTAGATGCTCTTAAAATTATGTATACTATTAGATCACAATGATCAATAGCCCTTGCTAATTCAAGTAAGCTTTGACAAAGATATATTACAAATATTTTGCAAATTGTTTGATTGTAGATAAAATATTTGCATAATTTCCAAAAACACTAATGGAAGAATTAAGAAAATATTTTATGAACCATCCAATTAAAGATCAATGACCCACATTTTTATAGAATAACTCTAATAGAGAATGAGATAGAAATGTTCCATGGATTATTTGATTAAAGATCAAATCTTTGCATGAGTTTAAGTGAGATTTTATGGAGAAAAAAGCAAAATATTTTCATAGAATGCCCAATAAAAGATTGATGACCTATGCTATTTCAAGAGAAACCTGATAAAAATATAAATTAAAATTTTCATGGATTGTTTGATTGAAAATCAACATTTCATGCTACTATAGAGCACTAATTTAACTATAAAAGGAAAAATTTACCATCATCCAAAAATATGACAGATGACAAACACAGAGACCATCCATGGGAGAAATAAACCATCAATCTTAGGCATTAAGTAGATCCAATGACTTGCAAATATTGAGAGGAAGGGTTGAGACAGATGTCAAGGAAGTTCTATGACCTATCTATACCATCTAATTAATATCCAAGGGCTTGCGATCTAGAATTTTGTAAACTCAAAGGTGAATTGGAAGACTTCCACTAGCTATCCAAATTAAGAGGAGAATGTTTGTCTAGACTAGTCTTTACTTTGAAATAATGGTTGATAGTTGAGGATTTCACCTCTTTCATTAAATGCACATAGAGACAAAATGATCACAGATCTGGGACCATAGTGAGGAAATTTCTCCTTGGAAATATTCAAAGCTTGTTGTCTTGAAACAGTGATCCGGTTTACAAGGAAACCTCTCCATGAGATCTGCACTTCTGGATTCGGTGCACAGAAAACTAAGAGACATTCGCTATCTTGAAAACATGCTCTTGCTTTGGAAATCATGAAAATCCTCCTGTATTTTTAATATGACTTTCTTCTTTGCTCGGGATTCATGATTTGAGTTACTCCTTGCCTCCATTATTTAATGTTACCTACGATCTGCTTCGGGCGCCTTTGAAAATCTAGATATTAATGGTGAATACGCTTTTCATTGACTACCTTCCTACCTTGACCATGGCGACAACAATTCCTTTTATCCCTGGTGAAAATACTTAACAACCGTATCGCTTGCCTTTAAAAATCATGTTCACCCCCAAAAGGGGTGCCAAAGACAGTCGCCCTCCTTTTGGGGTGAACACGATGTTGACTATTCAACGTCACCTCAACCCTCTTGATGCATTCGTCCAATATCCATTCTCTGGAATGTTTGCGTGACTATTTTCTTGGGAGGACGTTCACCCATGGGAGGGGCAAATGGGGCGTTCACCCCTCAACCTGGGTGAATGTGATGTTAACCATTCAATTGTGCATGTATTGTGGAATTTTCATCCTTACGTTATGCTTCAAATTATGTTTACCCTAAAGTGGGGCGAACAGAGTTTTCACCCCATCCTTGGGGTGAACACGATCCTTATCCAAAATGATTTTATTTATAATGGTGGGTGTGTATTTTTTTCAAACTTTTATAAAGACGTTCGTCCCAAAGTGGGGTGAATAGATATTTTTCCCCGTCCTTGGGGTAAACGCGCTCTTTCTCATCTCATCATTGGGTGCTTTCATTTCCTTCAATATTTTTTAATATTTTCTATTTTTCAATGAACATGTCTTCAATTTACAGTGAGCTTTTGAATGGCACAAACTTGAATTTCTAGTGCAGTTTTCAATTTCTCTTCTTAAACATTCATCACCTCCAAGCTAAAAGAGTGTATATAAAAACAAAAAGATAAAATAACTACAACATATAAATTCAGCCCAAAATATTATATTAGGAATAATGTATGTCATCGTATTACAATCAAAATGCTCCATTAAAATAAAACCAAAATCCCAATGTGGCAAAGTGTAAAACTACCAATATTTATGGCGACTCACGGGGTATCCAGCTCGCATGGATGCAAGCGATCCTAGGCATTTATCCATTGGGCTGCTATGGAGTCTTTTTTCCAACTACCTTGGCTGGCGCTTTTGTTGTAGATGCCTTTCGATGTGCCTCCTCTTCGACTTTCTCCTTGGCTTCAACTTCAGCTACAACTTTGAGGACTTCGGCTCGCTCTGCCTCTTCTACTACTTTCTCTGCCATTGCACACTCTACTGCTGCCCACTCCACTTGCTCTTTGAGGTTCTTAGAGGTAACCTCATAAATTGTAATCACTTCTTCCCAAGCATGGGTGGTGAATAGGCTGGGCGTACTCAAGGATTCATAGACAAAGTGCAAGTTTTGAACATCCTCCAAGCTGAGGTACTTTGCTCTCTGAGCCAACTCATATAATGACAACTCGAGGCAGGTATATTTATGCATTAGAGGTAATACCTATGCTTCTATGATGGGTTCCTCCCATGCATTGATCTTCGAGGTATCCTCTATGAACTTCCTCCAAGAAGTAGTCAATTGTTCCTTAGGGAGAGGTTCATCCCATTCATTAGTGAAGTCTAGGAATCCCAACTCGACAAGAGTATCAAAATGAGTCATGGAAATAGTATGCTCTCGCTCGATGGTATTAAGAATTTTCTAACCCTCTCTCACCAGGTCCATTCTCTAAAAATAATTGTGTAGCGGTCCTCTATGTTATCAATCAATTGTTGGCCTAGCTAAATATGTATGCTAGCCATCCATAAATAGTGCAATACCTGAACTGCTTGTTCAGCCAGCTTCTCGTAGTTTTGGGCTGAGCGAAGGCGCACTTCTTTAATGTTCTTTGAAGAAAATCCTACAGCCTGTGTAGCCTTCTCGGCCAGTTGATTTTGGATAGCCTCTAACTATTATCAGAGTGAATGCATCTCTATCTTGGCTGCATCTATTTCCTTTAAGTGCACTCCGACCTGTCGGTGCAAGTGTTCATTTTTTGTGGCAGTTTTTCTTCTTACGCTCTACTTTTTGCCAAGGCAGTTTCGAGCTCAATAATTTTATTTTCATTCTCAAAATATTTCTCCTTGTAATATTCACCATGCAAGTATACCGAGCTCATATCAACTTGTATATTACCCATATTTTCCATCGGATCTATCCTGGTGAGATCTTCAGTTATAGTCTCACAAACATAATCACTCGATAACATTTCTCCTTGTGGCTTTTGAACTAAGGGAGTGATTCTAGTCATGTGAGACTCCATGGTGACTGGGTCGAAGGCAACCTTCTTGATCGGACGAGTTGGATCCAGGGCCTCCTTTCACCTCTTGCTCTTCAACCATTATGAAGAACTCAGGTGCACCCGATTGATTTTCTCCACGTCGAGCTATTTTGGCGCCACCTAAACTTTAGGCAATGCTTGTATTTCCAAAAATGGAGTGAATGGAATTACAACTTCTGAGTGGTTAGGCTCAAAAGAAGCAATTGTGATGGTTAGAAGTGGAGGGACTAAAATGGCGAAATGGATGGAAGAACCGGGTTCGACTGCATTTATGCTCACTCTGGGAGGAGCTTGCATACTTACAACTTCAATGATAGTGGTGGTAGCAATAGAAGGGGAAGGGCACAAAAATGGGTTCAGCCTGGATGCATATGAACTAAAAGAAAGGGAGGCCAAAGAAAAGGGAAGAGAAGAGGGAGCAACAGTGACTTCGAGAGGGGAAGATGAAGGAAGCAAAATAGATATGGAGGGCATACCAAAGGGTGGAGAAATAGAGACGAAAACTAATGGGAGTGAATCAGAAGTCACTACATGCTCCGGAGAAGAAGAAGGGGGAATAGAAGACGTACCTTCGAGCATGGGTGCCATGTGATGCGATGATGGGAGTGACTGTGAAATAACTTCTTCCTATTGCTCTTTCGCTCTCTCCTCAACATTCACATTGTCCATGACGTCCATGACTTCCACCTGAGAACTCTCCGACTGATGGTCCTCCCCTTGTTCTTGAATCATTGGAAATATTTGTGCAACCATGGTCGGAACCTCTATCACTGGTGAAGGATTGATAACTGTCATCGAAACAACAGGAACTGTAGGAACTACAGCAACTAAAATCTCAATAGTAGAGGATGAAATGGCACCAGTCCTTGGCCTCTTTTCCACTTTGGGGAATGGGGGTGCATCCCAAACATTTTTCTTCTCTAATGCGGGTGCCTCCTCTATTTTTTTCTTTGTCCGCTATGACCTTCACCTGAACACATACTATTGTTCCTCCTCCTTAGAATATCTTCTTCAACCGATGGGTGTTCACCTTTGTCTCTACTTTTGCCACTATCGAAATGATGAAAACTTCAGGGAAAAATCTTAGTGAAAGCAATAGGTTTATAAGAGTCAACGAATTCATCATAGGTGTCCAAAAATACCTCATCCAATTTCAACCCATAAGGAGTGGTAGTCTTGCCTCGGTGAACCCGCATTATCCACCAGTTCATGATTTTCTCTTCAGTCCATTCGGGTTCACTATATTTTACCTAGCTAAACAAACCAGGTGGAGGAATCTGATTCTTATATTTTTCTGGATTATATTCGACCTCCTATTCATAGCAATCGTGCTAGGGTGGGAGCATCGTCATGTCTTCAATATGCCAATCCATGTCGGGCCCATCAAAATTATTTCACCTTTTCTCAATATCGGGTCATGGGCAACAATGGAATGACTTGGCTTTTATTATCGCTATAAAATTTCCCAATGGGTCGTATCTCCATCGTTGCGGTAGTTCTATCAAGCCTAAATATAGCAGCATCATCATGAAAAATTGATTCTACCCTACTTGGATCACTTCTATACTTTCAAATTTGAATGGAATATTACAGGTTTTTTTCTTGTCATGCTCAAATCCATATACATCGTTTACATAGTCGGACTGGCACACTACCTCCATAGCGAAAACATGCTTGGTGGCAAACTAAGGCAACAAAAATGGTTTACCTTTAAAGACAAAAATCCTCATGACCATGCCTTGAGTGAGTAAAAAAACATCCCCTTTCTCTCCATTAACCATCGATTCTCTCAACTCTCATGGCACCCTCTCACATGTACCACAGAGTAATTCTATCGCAGGTCCCAAAAATAAACCATTGAAACTGTAAAATGACTCCCTAGTTGTCAAAATTGAAGTCCACATGTATACTAGTAGAAGTTCATCTCTTTCATCCATTTGCCTTACCGCGATGAAAGGGAAATGTTGTTGCAAGTGAAAAAAGAAATACCATACCAAGAAAGAGGTATGTCTGAAAGACGTCTCCTCCCTAGTCTACAATTTCTCCAACTGAAAAATCATTCTTCTGGAAATAAAATTAGCCCAATCGAAGAAAATTGGATTGGTATCTTTCCTCATAGCCAACAGAGAGTAAAATTCAGTCCAACAAATACATTATGCTAGGGCTGCCTACCACTTATGAATAATAGAGTCTGTAGGCAAATCCGCCACCCATGCCAACATCGAATAAATATCTAAATTTTTGAATTATGTAAGTGGCCTCAAAAAAATTGGAAGCTGCCCCATCGGTGGCTCCTTAATCAGTTGTGTCTCCATGAATTGACGCATGGTTACAGTGGAGACATATCTATCCTCCTGCTCATGGGTATGCAGTTTTTTAGAAACTACATAAGAAGGAGGCTTCAAACCACAAGCGAATGCTTCCCTTACTTCATCTAGGGTGATTGTAAATAATATTTCTCTCTTAGCATTTCTCACTGCTCTCGTGAATGGGTTGAAAAATTGAGCAATCAACTTTACTAGCTCCGGACAAGGGTGTACGGGTGGACACAAGTACCAAAATAACTACGAGTGATACGGAACTATCAACAAGCTTTATGATGTCACCCCATGATTTACTGCAACTTCCACATCTTGCCATAATTTTTCCACACCTTTGTGTGTTATCACATAGTCATCGATTTCTGCCATTGTGTCGACATATGGGTCTAAATCCACATTTTCATTTCTTTGGGCCTTCTTGGATTTAGACCCTCCTTCTCTTTTTCATGACCTCTTAGGCTCTGCAGCTTCTGTAGTATCTTGAGTCTCTTTACTTCACTTTCCCATTGTTTCTTTCTTCTAACAAATACCCTTAAAGCTCTCTGAAATATTTTGCAATGACAGTTCGGAACACAATGGTAGTAAAAAACTTAGAAAAATAAACTACAGGCTTTTACCTGGTCCTTTATATAGAGCGCTCTCCCAACTACCATAATAAATGCTGAGTTACCCTGGGCACTTTCGGGAGAACGTGTATATTGATTCACTCACTTGGCACTATTCCCAATGCTCTAACGGTATCACCTTTGATTCACTACCAAATTATCTTGGAAAAAGCACCCTTCTTCATCACGTAAATTTATTGTAAAATGTGCCCCGATCATTGAAGCCTTCTTGGAAAAAACAAAGCGACCGCCGAAAACCAATGATGTATATTTTTGTTCCTCGGGAAGACAAAATTCTTCTCCTATGCAAATCCAGGTGCACGTTCGAATTAAATGGCTTCAACACATTCTTCAACCTGCATGCATGCTTTCCAATCTCCACCATGCATCCAGGATAAAACCTCTTTTGCAAGCACACTTCCAAAAAGAAATGGGGCAATAACGATTCGAAGCGCACTTGTTTTCCTTCTCTAATTTTTCCCTTTCACTCTGAAGCACTTTCATCTCGTCTGGTAAATATTCACAGTGCACAACCCTCTTCTTTTAAAAAACTTCTCATTCTTCTTTTCATCCAGATTTAGAAAAGCTTGCTTTTATTTGAAAAACAACACTGCTTTTAGGGCTTTTATTTTTAGATTTCTTATTTCTTTTAAAATTACCACGAATTAATATTCGAAAGTCTTTTAGCCCAAAAAACTAAGGCACCAATGCATGTTGCATTTTAAATCTTTTAATCTTGTCACGATTTCTTTTACGACAGCCTGTCATATTTAAACCAACACGTTCACCTCATCCTTAGGTGAACAAACGCGTCACCTATTTTATGGGGTGAACACGATTTTTATCTAGATTTTTGGGTGCTTATACTTTTTTTTAACATGTTCACCCCATTTGGGGGCAAACGACCGTTTCGTCCCCTTTCAAGGGTAAACGCACTATTGACCTTTCTAACAAGGCGTTGATCCGGTGCTTTCCTCCATCTACTTTGTTTGTTCACCTTCAAAGAGTGCTTAAGGCCTTGCGCTCTTCTCTTGGGCGAAAGCGCCCAAAGGCCTTTTCATTGTAAATTACGAACACACCATTTGAGAGGGACAAAAACACTTCCGATTTTACTCACGTATCACCTATCTTTTCATTGACGCTTTCCTTACTAGGAACTTTGTAGCACTGTATCCTTAGCCCAATTTTTTTTTTAAATATATAAATAAATTTGGGACAACACTAATTTAAAAAGCAACACTTTTCTCTCATTTTTTTCTTTTTCTTTTCTTTTTTCCATATATATATATATATATATAAAGCAAATAAAATGCTAGAAAAATATATACATATTTACAAGATGGTACCTCTTTAAAATCAACTCATTGGATATAAGCCTTCAAATGAAGGCCATTCACTGGAATAGGAAGGTCCCATCCCTCCATGTCATGAAGATGATATGCATTGGTAGAATTTACTGCAAAAATATGAAAAGGGCCTTCCCAGATTGCATCAAACTTATGGTGTTTCCCTGGCTTGGCTTTATTTTCGTTCCATTTGAGAACTAAATCTCCCACCTAAAATTTGTGCTCAGTAGTTTTCTTTCCAAACCACCTCTGCATCTCTTTAGTGTGATCGGTGAATGCTTGATAAGCCTTTTCTCTATCCTCCTCCAACTACAAAAGTTGTGCCAATCTAGCACTCATCGGATCATATTCCTCGTCTTCGTCTTTAAACAACTACAATGTTTGGAGCATTGGAAGCTCAATGTGGGTAGGCAGGATCACTTCTTTCCCATACACCAAAGCATACGGAGAAGTCTTAATAGATTTTTTCATAGATATATGGTCTACCCAAAGAGCTTGGTTCAAAAGCAGATGCCAACTCCTTTTATTATTTCTAAGTGTCCTTTTCAAAATTCATAGCAAATTTTTATTGGTAGATTCGGCCAAGCCATTCCCTTGTGGGTAATAATTGGATGACGTCTTGAGATAAATTCCATATTTTCTTGAAAACTTAGTAATTTTAGCTCCAATAAATGGAGTTCCATTATCTATTACAATTGAATCTAGGACACCAAAATGAGTAATGAGTCCTTCTAGGAAAGATATGATAGTCACCTGATCAGCCTTTTTGGTAGGGATAGCCTCTGCCCACCTGGTGAAATAATCAGTCATCGTTAAAATGTATTTATGCTCCGTGGAGGAATGTGGATCAATAACTCCAATGAAGTCAAGACCCCACTGCTAAAAGGGTGCTTCTACTTGGATTGGGCGTAGAGGTAACGCTCCTTTCCTGGTCCTGCCAACATACCGTTAACATCTATCATAGTGCTAACTCACTTTATGAGTGTCGGTGAACAAAGTAGGCCAAAAGTAACCAGCTCAAATGATTTTCAAGGCCATAGGCCTTCCTACGTAATGGCCACCAGAGAGTCCAGAATGAAACTCTTCCAATATTTTCTCTTTTTTAGACTCCTTCACACATCTGAGGAGAACTCCATCAATATTCTTGTGAAACAATCCATTAGGCAACAAAACATATTTGAGCGCTTGCAACCTAAACCTCCAATGCTGTGAAGCATCAAGGTGTGGTGGACACTTCCCAGAAGTAAAGAAGTCAATAAGCTCTTCTGTCCAGTCACGATTGCTTGCAGTATGAATTGCACAAATGCTTTCACCAACTTATTCTTCTTGCATTATAGCCAATGATTTTGATGTTGCACTTTTAGCCAATTCTTGACAAAGAGCTCGTCCACGAACTAATTTTTTCGATCGGATCTCCACGTCATATTCTTGAATTTTTGAGACCCAGCCTGCCCTTTTATCGCCTAGTTCTCCTTGGAGTATGAAGTTTCAAACATCGGGATGTATAACATAAATGATAGTTTTACTCTGGGAAACAAAGTGTCAAAACTTCTTCAATGATTTCATCATCACGTACACTTGTTTCTCAATGAAATTGTACTTCTCTTGGTGAGGCACAATGACTTGGCTCAAGAAGGCAATTGGCTTCTCATCTCCATATTCTTGCTTCTATGTCAAAACTATAGCATAGCTCTCTTGCTCACCTACTACATAGAGAATGAAATCCTTTGAATAATCAGGATTAATCAACACTGGAGCCTAGGTGATTCTTTCCTTGATCTCCCAAAAAGCTTGTCTTCTAGCTTCTATCCATTTAAAATCAACATTCTTCTTTAAGAGCTCAGTCATGGGTTTCACAACCTGAGCAAAGTCGACAATGAACTTGCGAATGAAATTTATTTGGCCAAAGAAATATTGTAGGTCCTTTTTGTTAGCAGGCAATGGTAGCTTCAAGAGTGCTTCAGCTCTTGTAGGGTCAATTGCCAATCCTTCTTGTGAAATCATGTGACCCAGTAATTTTCCTTCTTTAACAACAAATATTGACTTCTTCGGATTAATAGAAATCCTGAACTCATGATATTTTTTGAACACCTACCTCAAATGAGAAATGTGGTCTTCTCTATGATGTGAAAACATAGTCATGTCATCAAGATAGATTACAATAATCCTATTCAATAACTCATCAAAAGTGATGTCCATGGCCCTTTGAAAAGTAGCGCCAATGTTTGAGAGTCCAAATGGCATCCTTTGGTAGGCAAATGTGCCCCACTTTGTAGTGAATGTCATTTTATTCTGGTCTTCATCCTTCACCCATATCTGATTATAACCAGAGAAACCATATAACAATGAAAATATCTGTGCACCGGCAACCACATGAAGGATTTGATCAATCTGCGATAGAGGGTAATGATCTTTTAGTGATGCCTGGTTTAGGTTCCAAAAATCAACACACAATCAAATATCTCCGTTCTTCTTTCGTACTGGAACTAGATTTGCCACCCATGTTGAGTGCTTAATTGGGTATATTATCTTTGCCTCTAGCATCTTCAATAGTTCTGCCTTCATGAGTACTTCTATCTTGGGATTGACGGTATGCTGTTTCCACCAAAAGGGTTTTACCCCCTCCTCTAGCTCAATGGTGTGTTGGATCACGTTCTTGTCATATCCCTTCAAATCTTGATAGCTCCATGCAACGATGTCGGGATATTCATAGCACAAGTTCTTAATGTCTTCCAACTCTTCTAGCATGCAATCAGTTCTGATTTTGATGATCTTCTCAGGTTCTAGCTGCAACTCCTTATACTCCTTTGCATCCACCTTGATTATGTGCTTCTCGGCCCTATCATTTTGATCAAATAAACTTTCCAGTGAAATCAGTCCCCTGGGAATGTGATTATTCTTCAATTGTATCATCCCCTCCATCTCTTCTTCAACAAGCTTTCTATCATCTGCGCTTGCAACTTCCTTGATCAGAAAATTGACTATTTGCTCATCATTGTCGAATACCTGCCAATAGATGTTCTTGTTAGGGACTAAGGGTCTATAGATCACCTTGATAGTCTTGGGATTTTTTACAACTTGTTCCATAGGAGAATAATTTCCACCAAGAGAGGCTAGAATATCTGCATGTTTATTTTGCTCATGGGAAATTGCTTGAATGTTCAAGGTTGTGAAGGACTCAAAAAAATCCCACACTTTGTTGCGATAGGCTTTCAGGTAATGCTTCTTAGACACACATTTATTTATGGTTTGATTGACAATGAGTTTGAAGTCACCAAAAATTTGTAGCTATTTAATGCCCAAATTTTTAGCCTTCTTCAATCCGAGGCACAATGCTTCATATTCGACTGCATTATTTGTGCAACTCCAAGTCAGTATGTAAGAATAAGTCTTCTGTAGCCCTGTAGGAGAGATCAAAATAATACCAGCTCCTACACCATTCTTACATCTAGCACCATCAAAATAAAGCTTCCATAACTGATCTGTGATAGGGTCTAGGAAATCAGGGACTTTTTCTTCAATCTGCTCTGGTTTGGTTATCGTATAACAACCAATGTTTGTTTCAATCATTGCATTAAAATCTGTGAGTGAGAATTCATCTTCAAGGTGAAGTTCACCAAGTGCTTCTTCCATCAAGTCAACCTCTCCTAATTCTTCAGTCATCATGTTAACTGCACCTGGAGATTTTTCTTCCTCCTCCAACTTCTCAATATGAAAATTTGATGGCTTTTCATTATATATGCAAATTCTCTTTCCTTTAAATGGAATCTCCAAATGCGAGTAGTCCAAGGAAAGGTATCCTCCCAGTTTCTTTGTGAACTCCCTTGAGAGGCACATGCTAAAGTATGGCTCTAGGTCAACCACTACTACTTCCTGGATGACAGTAATTTATGGTATGCTATGTAGGACAATGGGAATATCTTTGATTACTCCCACTAGTTTTGATCGGAGTCCCATCCAACTGCAATACTCTGGGGCTACTTCTTGTGTATTCCATCCCCATCACTTCATATACTACCTTTGGCATGATAGTAGTTGCAACACTAGAATCAATCATACAATTGTGTACTATCCACCCCTCCATTCTAAGTGACAAATAGAATGGGGGTGGCCTATTCTTTCTGGTGGCCGAAGTCGGTAGTGCTTGCACCAACACCATTTGAGAAGGACTTTTATTTTGGTCTTTAGCAGTCTTAAGAGATTCTTGCAATAGGTCAACTTGTCCAGGCAATTGTAGTGCATCATATAGGCTCACTTTCGTAGGTATCTTCTTCATTTCTTCCACAATGTTATAATTTGAGATGGTCGGAGCCTTTTCTTCTGTAACCCACTCATACTTGTCCCAATACTTTTGAGTAGCTTCTACCCTTTATCTCTTTGTCAATGATGGGTACTTGAGGTGCTCTTTGGCCTGCTCCTTTACCTCATTCTGTGTTTGAGCAGCTACTGTAGGTTATGATGTGGATGCCTTCGTTTGTGTCTTTTCTTGAGCTTGCTTAGGTAGTAAATATTTCAACATGACATAATCTTGTTGCTTAGCCATTGCACTAGGTGCTTTCTCTGGAGGTTGCCCTTTTTCATTTTGCACCTTTGGTTCCGCAGGCACCTTCAAGGGTTCAAGCTTAGTTGGATCTATAGTTACTGGCTTCTTTTTGGACCTCGTAAGAACTAAAACTTGCTCCAAGGATGGCATCATAAAATTGTGATCAGCCTCCCTGATCATGTTGACTTGTTCACCAGCTAAACTTTCTACAAGCGTCTGCACATAGTTCATATGCACCATGCAGGTTTCTTCTCCATGAGGATCGTTGCATGTTGAACACTAGTACGCCTTTTCTATCATGCTAGTCTCTTCATTTGCTAACATAGTTGTGCTCCTCTTAGGGCCTCTACTAGTAGATGCTTGCTCTCGAGTAATCAATGGAGTTTGAAATCTCCTTGACCAAAATTCAGCCTTGACTTCTTCCTTACCATCGTAAGCTCATTTGATATTGTCCTTAAGGCTGAGTTATTATATTTCACCTCTTGTAATAATTTCATGAATGGATCAGGGTTAGAAGGTGCGGGGGCTACCAATAAAGGTAGAGGAGCTGATGGAGCAGGTAATGGTAGTGGAACCAGTGGCACTTGCAATATTGGGAAAGGAATGTGTGCTGGAAATTGTGCCACTATCGAAGCGGGTAGCTGTAGAAATCTTGGAGCAGGAAGTTGTGGGATAGGGATCGAGGCGATTTGAGGCGGACCCAAGTTCCATGAGGGAACTGGGTACATAGAAGGCATGGGCTATGAAAATGCACTTGAATACAAATGTTGCGGGAGGTTGGGAAGAATAGGCATCATCATTTTTGGAGGAAGCTTACCTATGGTGATCAAGTCGAATTCAAATTTTTGGGCTTATGTATACAGATCAGGGAAGGTATTCACATTGGTTTTCCGAATAGCCATGCCAATGTCAGTGTTGAATACCCTAAGGTAATAGAATGCAACTTGTTCATGCATGGGCCGCAAACCATCAGGAACTCTTTGCCAGCTTTAGGTAAACCTGACATTGAAATCAACTATCTCCTCTTGTGGATGTCTTTGGATCATTGTAAACTGATGCAACAAGGAGTATGGGTCAACTTGTTCATGGAAATTTTTTATCAACAACTCCACCAACTGATCCCATGAGGTAATAGTACTAGGTTGCAATGATCGGTACCAATACAACAACTTTCCTCTCAGCAACAATACCAACAATTTTACCATTACATCTTCATTCGTTATTCCATGGATCATAGCCAAAGAAGCTACATCCTGAATATGTTCATAGGTCATTTTACCAGTGCCATCATAGGTCGGTAAAGCCTTCAAAGTTGCTTGAGGCACTGGATTTTGTGCTTGTAAGTTCAAGGTCCCTGAGCTATTCCATGCTAGGAACTGCCTTGGTGGTTGTGGCTATTGTGGTGGTGGGTTCTGAGCCATGTGAACTGGTGTGTGAGGTGGAGCTCGAGGAATGCTAGTGGCAGTACTAACTGGACTTGTGGGAGCAAAAAATACACTAGCTAGTCGTGAGGATGTGGTGGATGATATATGGGATGTATAAGGTAATGATGATGTACGATGTAAAGTGGCTAATTGAGGATGCTCCCCTAACCTTTGGATATCAAGCTCGTAGAACTCAATGGGATTTTTTTTGGCCTTTGATCTTGTATTCATGAGACACAGCTTTTGTTGTCCTCACGTTTGGAGGTTTTTGGGTATAATCGAGTCATCAGATGTTCTAACTATACAACATGAAGGTGAACATCAAACCTTAATATTGTCAGAAGTGGAACTTTTAGGGTCCCACCGGGTGTGCCAAAAATTATTGGTCAAATATCTGCCTAATCAAAAAAACTATGTTTGTGCACCCTAGACATGGCCAACATTGAATGACCGGAGGAAAGGAATGTCCTCCGTGCCAATATCTAGAGAGGGATGGCTCCCAAGCTAAATCCTACACTGGTTGAAGACTAGAGTTGTAGGAAAGAAATTAGAAATTGCAAAAAGAAATAGGAAATATGGCCATAGGCCGAAGGTGTAGGATTCGGGGTAGACTAACAATAGGAAATTCACCCAAGCATGAAATAGCATATAACAAAAGAATGACAGCAGAATTTACTTATAAACTGGAAATAACAACCTCCCAAGTAACACTCCAGCACTCACTCCCTCATTAGCAACATTTAAATTCAGATGCAGAATTCAAATTTAACAACAAACAAGGAACATGAATGTAAAATAGAAGTGCACGAATACAGAAGGAAATTGCACACAATATCCCTTGCAAATTCAAAAGCTTGGTGTCTTTTATATTGATGTAGAGAACTTGGAGAGTTTTCTTGCAAAGTGTCTAACCTCCTTTTACAATGAAAATTCAGTAGTATTTATAGAGGATTTTGCCTCTTTCATTAAATGCACATAGAGACAAAATGATTGTAGATCCAGAACCATAGTGAGGAAATTTCTCCTTGGAAATATTCAAAGCTTGTTGTCTTGAAACAGCGATCCGGTTTACAAGGAAACCTCTCCATGAGATCTACACTTCTAGATTCGGTGCATAGAAAACTAAGAGACATTCGCTATCTTGAAAACGTGCTCCCTCTTCGGAAATCATGAAAATCCTCCTATATTTTTAATACGGATTTCTTCTTTGCTCAGGATTCATGATTTGAGTTACTCCTTGCCTCCATTATTTAATGTTACCTACGATCTACTTCGAGCACCTTTGAAAATCTAGATATTAATGGTGAATACACTTTTCATTGACTACCTTCCTACCTTGACCATGATGACAACAATTCCTTTTATCCCTAGTAAAAATACTTAACAGCCACATTGCTTGCCTTTAAAAATCATGTTCACCCCCAAAAGGGGCACCAAATATAGTCGCCCTCCTTTTGGGGTGAACACAACGTTGACTATTCAATGTCGCCTCAACCCTCTTGACGCATTTGCCCAATATCCATTCTCTAGCGCGTTTACACGACTCTATTCCTAGGAGGACGTTCACCCATGGGAGGTGTGAATGGGTTGAGGGGCAAACGTGATGTTGACCATTCAGTCATGGGCATGCTATAGAATTTTCCTCCTTCCGTCATGCTTCACATTACGTTCACCCCAAAGTGGGGCGAATGGAGCTTTCACCCCATCCTTGGGGTGAACGCGATCCTTAGCCAAAATGATTTTCTTTATAATGGTGGGTGCACATTTTTTCAAAATTTTGTAAAGACGTTCACCCCAAAGTGGGGCAAATGGAGCTTTCGCCCCATGCTTGGGGTGAACATGCTCTTTCTCATCTCATCATTGGGTGCTTTCGTTTCCTTCAACATTTTTTAATATTTTCTATTTTCAGCGAACATGTCTCCAATTTACAGTGAGCTTTCGAATGGCACAAACTTGAATTTCTAGTGCAGTTTTCAATTTCTCTCCTTAAACATTCATCACCTCCAAGCTAAAAGAGTGTATATAAAAAAAAAATATAAAATAACTGCAACATATAAATTCAGCCCAAAATATTATATTAGGAATAATGTATGTCGTCGTATTACAATCAAAATGCTCCATTAAAATAAAACCAAAATCTCAATGTGGCAAAATGCAAAATTGCCAACAGTATCAAGTGCATATGGCAACTATAATTGATGACCATGATATTCTAAGACAACAATCACCACATTGCATGTTGAATATATTATTATGGAAATCAACATCTTGATACAGGAGTTGGACTCATGACTTCTTGTTCATGGATAGTTGATCCAATTCATGTACCTTTGGCAAGAGAAAATAGCAGGATTTATTAGATCATTTAAGTATTTATTATGGGGGAAGATGTATCATCTCTAATATCTTCTCTTCTTGGCCCCTTAGTTAAAATTATTTAGGGGGTTATTAAAATATTTGTAATCTAATATTATTAGGCCAAGGTTGACAATGTTGAAGTGTCTATGAGTGCTCTTTACATACCCTATGGGTAATTACTATGTAAGCTTTCAGGTATTCTCCATGTAAGCCTATGGGAATTTTGTATGTAAACCTAGAGGTATCCTTCTATGTAATATTATGGGTATTCTTCTATATAAGCCTATGAGCACATTTATTTAAGCCTACAAAATATTTGATGTACTCACCTATAGTGATATTGATTAAACCACCTCTATGGTTAACCTTGATTAAAGGGTTTAATAAGATTATTGTATTGTAATTTAACCTTCAATCCAAGTTATGTCATATTGAGGATATAATTTAATTAGGGACTAGTTATTACTATAAATAGCCCCAATGAAAGATCCATTATATCTTTTATGATATGTGAGGTCATGGATTTGTCTATGAGTGTCCATCCCTTATTATTTCTATCTATTTATATCACTTGTTTTGAATAGTACATATTCACATTAAGGTTATGGAAATTTGGAAAGTAGTTGTAACTAATAACCTTGTACCTTCTTTATTTCACATGCATATACTTTCATCACATCAATGCAAATGTTAATTGCCATGCATAAATCCATTCTATGGTTCTAAAATTTGGTATTAGAACAAGCTAATATCAAAGTGGATATTTGATTTGTGAATATGATCCAATTGTTGAGGAATAAGAGATACATGTTAGAGTTCATGAAAGCATGGTACTTCCAAATAAACTACAAAAAAGCAAACACAAGTTTGAGCAAGGATAAGACCTTTCCATTTGGGAATGAAAAAATCTTATTTTTATTCCTATTTATCTTTGCATGTGTTGTAGACATTTATTTCATCTCAGAGAAGTTGTAAAGATGTATGAGAAAAATTCAATTCATGTTGGAGGAGTTACCATCACAAAATGAATTATTGGTATCTAAAAAAAATGCTATTATTTGAGGCACAAAATAAGCCATTCAAAGAAAAGAATGAACCATATAGAGCATTATATTGGAGTTTGAATGTGTTAGCAATCATATTTTATCTAAATTTGCTTCCTTGAATATTTTGTGATCATTTCATTTAGATCTATTGTCATTAAAAGTTCTTGTTGTCCAAATTTATTTTCATCTAGATTTATTGTCATCTAAAGTTGTTGTCTAGAGCTACTACCATCAAGATTTGCAATTTTTTAAAGCTACTACCATCTAGAGTTGTTGGTTTCTAATGCTATTATCTAGAGTTGCAATAAAAAAGGAGTGCCACCTAATGTAAGGTTGGACTCTACCATCTATTGATTGGGTCGTCTAGCAACAAGTCATCTTTATGCACACAAGGATTGTCTACTATGCAATTTTTGTCCAATAGGTTGTATAAAGAGTTAACTTTTAGTAAATTATGTTGGCTAAAGGAATGCATTGGAAATAAATAAAAAATAAAAAATAGCTATTACTTGCAGTTTACTAGGAGAAAGTGTTGATTTATTGCATGCAAATAATAGATAGTCAAAAAATTAGAAAGAAAACACTAGTATATTTAAATAATAAATAAATAAAATCCCACATGATCCATGGGAAAGTTACTTAAAGCCTTTATTTTTTTATTTTTGATTGTTATTGAATATAGGTGACAAGATGGTGATTTAATTTTTTTAATACACTGGAACATTGATAGAATATCCCAAGAATTTTTATTGAAGATTCAAGTTGGAGGGAAAAGAACTCAAACCCTTGCACATGATTTTTTGCCTAGCAAGACCTTGTGGTTTTCTTGAATTTAGTGGCATTGAATATTGTATGAGTATAGGCTTATATATACTCACTGAAAATATCTTTTCAAGTCCATTCTAGTGGAAGCATTTATTTGCAATTTTATATTTGACATGGATTTTAATACCACAAAGCTATTTTTTCTAATTTATAGTTGTTGAAAGGTAACAAATATTCTATTTGGAAGATAAATTGAAGATTCACCTCGAGTTAAAAGACTTATGGTAAGTGGTATTTATAACTATACAAAGACATGTGACTATCCTAAATGAACAAATAAAATTTGATAGAGCTAATTAAAAATCTATATTGATTATTATTCTCAATTTATGTGATGAGATATAACTATACATTCATGATGCTATAACTACAAAGGATGTTAGAGTTAGAGCATATTACATCATTTGGGTCATGTAGATGTACCACATTAGCTACATAGTTAGAGTAGGAGATTACTTTAGGGGGAAGTTAGCTAGTTACTTCAAGCAATGTAATAAATGCACAAGTGGCAATGTGCAAGTTGGAATGTGCAAGGTGTCCCTTGTACAAATAGGTAGAGTATTGGCCAAGGAATCTATCTTCCTATATAAAGGACCTCATATATCAAGTCATTATCAAGTCAAGTTCTTATCTAGTGTAGTGTAGTAGATGGTGGTGCTCCCATATGGAGTACCATGTAGCTCTTTAGCTCATAGTAATGGAGTATCCATTTCCTATGTACTACATTATAATTTAATCATTTCTATTTATAGCATATTTTAGTCATATTGTAAACTCACTTTATTTCCTATTTATTACATCCTATTAGGACCTATGTTAGACTTATTCCATTGTATATATCCTCAAATGGTAAAAATGGTATCAGAGCCATTGTGAATTGAGATAAGAGGGCCTACATCCATCATAGTTCCTCTTTGGAATTTTGGAAACCAGAATTACCAGTGCACTACCACTTGCAAAATTCATCATAAGAGAAGTCCAGTAGGTCAAAAGGAATAGGAAGAGTTACTATTACTACTCATTGGCCTACATCTTTATAAATCAAATCTACCATTGTGCGTTGTTGCATGCAAAAGTTACCATTAGCAATCTATAGATAGAAATAGCCTTAGTAGTCAACAAAATTAGAAAAGTGAGGACTAAAATAAATCTTAGTTGTAGAAATTCTAAGATCACATATAGCTAGAGTCTTTCCATAGAGTTGTAGAAAATCTTGTGAAGACTAGGACTTAGTATTCATACCACTATATTGACAAATCAACTAGTGAAGATTATTATATTTAGATTTATAAGTTCTTTCATTCCATTTTCTAATAACTTGTTGCAGGAAAAGGGGATTCAACATATTCAAGAATCATTCCATCACTTACAAAAATGAGGAGAATAATGAATATTTCAAAGATCTCGAAGAAATATCTAATTACAAGAGTTGCAATCCTACAAATTGTAGAAGTAAAGAAAAGGCCACAGTTACCTTATAGTAGACTCAAGGAAGAAGAGACTCCAGAATATGATTTAGATAAGGAGATAGAATATTGATGATATCTATTGGGAGAAATTCCTGAACCCTCAATATATTTGTCATGCTACAATATTTCTTTGATCTAATCAGCACTATGGATACTGGTGGATCCACCTATTTAACTCAAGAAAATATTATCCTAAGACTCTATACATAATTATTAGGGCAAGTAAATCCTAGAGGTGAGACTACAATATTTATTATATGCTCATGCTCATCCAGATGTGCAAAATAAAATAAAAATGCAACATAAAATTTGACCAAGTTTGAAAGTAACTCCCAACTAGTGCTTCAAGCTGTAGACCGGTGCCTTATCTATTAAGAAATTGTAGCTAGACTTAAAATATTATAAATATAGAAGGGGGAGAAGATCAAACTGAGCCAATCACATCCATTCAAATGATGTAATAGAAATGATTCAACATGCCAGAAAAAGAAGACGCCATTTACACATTCAAATGATGTAACATCTAAATGGGAGAACACATAAAATTGCACATAGAATTGCTAAAATGAAGAAATATGATTGCATTAAAAAATATATCATTACAATGGGAGTCTAATTAGAATACCAGATCTTATTGAACCAGTACAAACAAATTCTACATTCAAATGATGTAATAGGGAACTGCAAATCTTTGTTCAAATGATGTAACAAAGAGCCTCCTAGCTTCTAGTCTCAGCCACTGGAAATAATCTCAATAAACTGGGAACCTCCTTAGCAAAACATGCATAATAATGGGAAAGAAAAAGGGGTGGCTAGATAAGACACACAAAGGAAAATATAATCAACAAGGATGGGCACATTGGTATACCTCTTGCAAAATTACTATGCAAAAAATTGATGATTTTTATATTACAATGACTCTCTTAAATATCTTGATCATTTGGTCCATAATTGCAAAAACTGTAACTACCTCGATGATGGCTCATAATTGGAAACGATCCATAATAGCCACTATCTCCATCACCTTTAGTTTTTTTAAGTGTTTAGGGTTTAAGGTTTTCATGTTTAGAGTTTAGGATTTTTAGCTTTAGGTTTTAGGATTTTTGCAACATTTTTACAATGTTAGAAACCCTAAAAAAAACCCCTACATATTAAAGCCCTAAAGATAAGAAAATACTATTTTTGGATAATTTTCCATTTTCAACCAAAAACAACCCTATTTTTAGTAAGTTGTCAAAAAAGCCTGGATAGGCCTCAAAATTAATACACATTATTGGATTACCCATATTAAGCCTTCTAGAAAATATCAACACCTACTCATGTCTAAAAAGTTTTAAATTCCAATTTTTTTTTATAATTTCTAAAAAAATACTAAATTCCATTTTTGAGGCACTAGATGAAGGAATTAGGGTCCGATGGAATCTTGTTAAATGAACCTAGACACCAAGAAAACTTAGCTATGCATTGTCCTACTCTTTATCTAGATCCATGTAAAATTTCAAGCCAATCCAATGGTCGGATCAAAAGTTATACCCTTTGAAAGATAGGCCCCTACATCAAACTTATTTGGGCCAAACATTTACTGACAAAAAAACTTAGGAAAACCAAAACAAAGGCCTGAACTTGGTGACATAAAAAAAAATCATTACTCTTGGGGGGTGAAAAAAGACTTTAAAAGGATAAAAAAATTGCAATATTTGGAAAGGATTGAAGGGGGTATTCCAAATTTTAAAAAGACCATAGGACATCAAAAATTCAAAAATTTGGGGTAAACTCAAGTTGGATTTTGAGGATCCAACATGGGATTTGACTGGGACAAGTGATGAAAAAGACTTTTGACAATGAATCACTTGAGAACTCCAAAATCTCCAATAGACCACAAAGACAAAACTTGCCTAATCACCTAAAAGAACACCTTAATCACCTATAGGAAACACCTTAATCACCTAAAGAGAACTCCTTAATCACCTAGAAAGGACTCCTTAATCACCTAAAGACTGAAACACATTTTTTTTTTGTATATTCTCAAGCACTTTTGTACAGAATGATACAATTTCAAATATTGGCCATTGATAGGAATTGAAAATTCCTTGCCATCCAGAGTTTTCAGTTTGTAATTATGTTGACCTACCATCTGAAGGATTTGATAGGGACCAAGCCTATTTGGTTCCCACTTATTTTTTAACCATGCTTGTCATTATTAGGATCCCAATACAAAATTATATATCCTTGAAAAGGTTTACCTCTAGCCTTCTTATTGAATACCTGCATTGTTTTGTGAGCATGCTCAGTTATCTTTAGTAATGAATCTTTTATATCTTCCTGCAACTTCACAATTTGATCAAGTCTTCTCTGTAAAAAAATTGGATTTTCATGGTATTGAAGAAGCAAATATAAAGCATGAATTTCTACTTGAGGGGGTAATAAAGCATTCTCACCATAAACTATCTCATAAGAAGATTTTCATGTGCTTCTTTTGATAGATATTATTTCAGCCCATAACGCAAACTTTAGTTCACTATCCCAACTTCTCTTGTTTTTTCTAATACTCTTTTGATTATTGTGATTAAATTCTTGTTTGAGGATTCTAATAATCCATTCCCTTGAGGATATTAATTTGCATAATGTGAAAGATCTATGTTGTACCTAGCACAAAATTCAATCATCTCAAAATAAGTGAAGTAGTTACCATTCTCTTTGACTAACTTCTTAGGGACCCCAAATCTTGTCAATATATGTTCTAAAAAAATGGTGACCACTCTAGTAGTATATTTCTTGAGAGGTGCTTCTTATACCCACTTGGTAAAATAGTTTGTTGCTATGATGATCCACCTGTGACCTCCAAAATAATTGGGGTTGATCTCACCAATGAGATCTATTCCCCATTAAGAAAAATGAGCTTCCACAATTATTGATCTAAGGGGTATGGCTGGTAAAATATTCTTCCCTATAAAAATATGATAGTTATGATAACTTCTAACAAAATGATAGACATATTTAAATAGGGAGGACCAATAATAACCAACTCTCATGATTTTGTGAGCAGTAGCCTTTGGAGCAAAGTGACCTCCATAAAAACTAGAATGATATTCTTTCAGCACTTGAGGGACTTTTTTCTCAAACAAACAGAGAAGCAACACTCCATATAGATGCCTCCAATATAGTCTACCCTCTTGAATGTAGTATTTTTGGACCAATTGCTTGATGGATATTCTTTTGTTTTTGGGCATGTCTTCTAGAAATGACAAATTTTGAAGGTAAAACATAATACCATCATACCATAGGAAATTAGAATTATCAAATGCTCTAGCTTATTTCTGCTCATCTACTACAATAATGTTATTCATATCTTCTCCTTCTTTGTTTTCCAATTATTTTTCAGTCCTTGTCCTCTAATGATATTCACTACCTTGAAATCCACATCACATTGTAGTATTTTATCCATCCACCTTGTAGGACTGCCTAAAGATTCAGGTTGAGTAAACATATCTTTAACAATAATATAGGGATATAGGCTATTACCTTATTGGACCCAAATATACATTTTAAATGATCTAATGCTCTGATTAATGTGTAAGCGTATTTTTCTAGAATGGAAAATTTTAGTTGAGCACCCTTCAATCTTGTACTCATAAAGGCTATGGGTCTTTCATTTTTCTCCTCATTTTTCTGAGCTAGAACTGTAGTGATAGTGTGTTTAGAATAAAATGAGTAGATTTTGAAATATTTGGAGTAATTAGGGTAGTTAAATACTAGATACTTATTAATTGTATCTTTGATATTCTAAAAAGCTATAGTATTTTCCTATGTCCATATTATTTCTCCATGTTTCTTGATCATGTCATTTATTGGCTTGGAAATCTGAGAAAAATCAGGGAACATCTTAATAAAGTTAATCTTTCCAAAGAATGATCTAACTCCCTTAATATTCTTAGGAGGGAGAATTTTAGCAATGGATTCTACTCTTTGTGGATCAGTGCTAATCCCATATTTTGAAACAATATGACCAAGCAGTTTACCTTGTGTGGTCCCAAACACACATTTTATAGGATTCAAAGATATGCTAAACTCCTTGCACCTATCAAACATTTGAGTTAGATGTGAAAAATGATCTTCAATATTTTTTGAAAAAACTGTAATGTCATCAAGATATACCACCACTATCTTGAACATCAATCCTTTAAATGCAACATCCATTTCTCTTTGAAATGTTACCCCTATATTTATCAATCCAAAGGGCATCTTGAGATATTTAAATGCTTTCCATGGTGTAGTGAAAGTTGTTTTGTGTCTATATTTTGGATTCACTACAATATGATTATAACTTGAAAAGTCATCCAATAAAGATATTCTTGATGATCCAACCACTGCTTGAAGCAACCGCTCCATATTTGGAAGTGGATAGCTATATTTGAAAGATCTCTTATTCAAATTCCTAAAATATACACAAAGCCTAATCTCACCATTCTTTTTTCTAATTGGAACCAGATTTGCCAACCAAGTAGAAAATCTCACCTTCCTGATTATCATGTTATCCAGTAACTTTTGTACTTCTTTCTTCATAATTGGATGCAAAATGGGATTGCAATTCATTTATTTCTGCCTAAAAGGTTTAGTATATTTTTGAAGAGGTATTATGTGAGTCATTACCTTCGTATTGAAGGTCTTAAAATACTTGTAACTCCAAGTAAAAATATCCATGTTATTTTTCAAATATTTGATATATTATTGCTTCTCTTTTCCTGATAGAGATTTATTGATCCTAATAGTATTGGGGTCTTTCTCTATTCCAATATTAACTTCATCTACCTCAGATTCCTAAACCAGATGTTTATATGGTCTATCAAAGTCATAAAACAAGATCTCTAAAGATACCAACCCCTTAGGGATCCTACTGGTTTTCAACTATATGAATTCTATAGGATCTCCAATAACATCCTTCAGTTTTTCTTCATCACTTTCATCACAAATAACATCATAAAATTCATTCTACATAGTCATAAAATAATTAATGTGTATATAATTATGAAAAAATTGTAAATATACCACATTATCAGGGACATGTGGCATATAAATAGATATGGTTGGAAACCTTTCCATAAACCAAGTGTCTATCTCAAGGTTTTCTACCCTAGAATAATTAATGGCCAACTTTTAACATTGTGATTCTATGCTCTGGGAATAAATTGCAGATCAAAATCCAAGAATCTTTCTATTTCATCCAACACTAACTCCTTATATTACTTTAATATAGGGTGTTTTATTTGATATTTCTCTTTGATTTATTGAATTATTAGTTCAACATCTCCACTAAATTTGAGGTAATTAATACCTAATTCCTTGGCCTTCCTTATCCCTAGCAATAAAGATTCATATTCTACAATATTATTTGTACAAGAAAATTCTAACTTGTATGGTATGCCAAGATAGCTACCATCAATGTATATCAATAGTACTCCAACTCCTACTACTGCTTTAGATTTTGCCCCATTAAAGGTCATATTCCATAACTCAAGTCAAGATTCTATCAGTTTCTATATTTGCTTCAACCTTTAGTTGTGTATCCATATTCTCAATATCAGGTACTTCCAACAAGAAAGGAGAATGCCAAATAGAGTAAACCCCCATATATTTTTCCTCAAAAAATTCATGACATTAACCATATTATCATTAGGATATCTAAATTCAATAGAATACTTGTTGAAGGGTTCTCTTTTCAATATCACTTTTTCCTTACCCTGCATTGGGATAGTAGCATATGACCAATCCAAATGAATAGTACCACCTAGATGCTTTGCCCAATGCCTAGAGAGTAAGATAGAAAATAAAGGATCCACATTCATAATTGCAACATCCATCACTACTACTTTCTTAGGATATTGTTCAATATGGAGAAGAAGTTTAGTGATAATACCTACACAAGGTACTCTACTATTATCCATGAAAAAAATAGGAGGGTGCTCTTTCTGACAAATCAAGCCTAACTGATGAACTACTTATTTTGATATTACATTCATGGAAGCACCACTATAAAGCATGTAGTTATGAATAACATATTGGTCCCCATAGCCTAATGTATACCTTAGTGAGATGTAAAATGTCTTAACTAAATATGGGTCTCTAATTGCATTATTCACAAGGTATATGGTGTTTTGAGGTTTTCCTCCTGATTGATCAATCAATTTGAAGGATTTACATACCTGATACTGATACTTTAAAATAGTCATTAAATTCCCAAAAGTGATGCTCACCTTCTTCTCGAAAACCTCCATACCCAGATCAAATTGATATTTCTTATCATCAATTTCTTTGATTAGCCAAGTCATTTTATTACTTTTGGATAATTTCTTCTACATTAGGCTCTTCAGAAATCATTTGCAGCTTCATATGATTTACCTTTTCTATGAAATCACTCTAGTAGATTTCTCCTTTTGTGCAATCCCTTCATCAAATTTGTCCTTCACTATTCTATTCTTGAGATTGATAGCATGTATTTTTTCTAGAGACTCAACCTCTCGTGTTGTAGGTGTAAGCTTCCCTTGCTTCATTCTATCAAATTTGGTATTAGGAGGCTTAATTGAGGTTGACACCTATATAAATTCTAAGGCTCTTTTATCAAGATCACTGGCACATATATCCATGTACCTTTAAAATTCTTGTTCTCTAGTTTCATCTTCTTGAGTCCAACATACATTAATTCTAATATCTTCATCTTCAAATTCAACATTCAAATCAACATTAGAATACATAGATAAATGCCATAATCAACAGGATTATCTGGTGCATCATATGTAGAGAAATAAAAGGGATGATATAATGCTATATTATTTGATGGTATAGGATTTGGAATAGAATTTAGATCTCTCTACTTCTTTCTTTTTCCAATTTCCATTCCGACTGTTGTTTGCCTCTTCATTTCCATAATTATTCTAGTTTCTATTAAAATTCCTCTTGAAAGGACGCCTATTATCTTCATACTATCTATTATTGCCCTATGAAGTTTTTGTAATGCTATCCTTACCTTTTCTAAGTCTAGCCAACATGATATTAAAATTAGTAAACATCTCACTCAACTGTTTAGCTATCTTGTTCATAGGATCCTAATCTATTTTCTTAGGGACAACGAACTCAACCTTCTTGGGATTTATTTCAAGTTGATTGGGGTCCAAGGAGTATGCTTTCATTTTACCACTATAAATCATATCTCTCTCTATTTAAATAACTCCTTTCATACATAAATCAATGGTGGTTTATGTTTGTTGTCTCAGCTCATAACTAAAATCTCTAAGGAAAGCATTTTTGTAGAAACAAATGGATTGGTCATCATTTGGCCTTAATGCTACTAGAATATTATTTATGGTATTAAATAATATTCTATCAAAATATTCCACTAATTAATTTTTATTCTTCTTCATGGTGACCAACTCATTTAGCAAGGACTGTTCATTCTTCCTCTCTCCATATTTCCTAAGGAAAGTATGCTCTAACTCTTGAAAATTATTGATAGTACTAGCTCCAAGGTTTTTAAACCATTCTCAAGCATCCTTCTCTATAGTTTGAAAGAAAAATATAAGGATAACATATTCATAATCCACCTCAAGACTATCCATAACATACAAAAAATCCCTAACATGATCTTCATTGGTGACATCATTGTTCCCTTGAAACTTAGGCAAGTACTTATGATCTTTACCAGGGAGAGGATTTCGATTTGCAGGTAAAAAAAAAGCTCTATATCTATTGGTCCTCGACTGATTAACATTAGTATTGGCATTTTGATTGATATTTTGATTAAAATTTTGATTTACATTAACATTTTGATTTAAATTAGGAGCTGCTATACTCACTAAAAGTTGATTCACTATAGGTACTTTTTTTTGGTAGATAAGATACTATAGCATTAATACCGGGTTTTACAGGTTGACCCAAAACCTTTTACAAAAATTAGCCCAGGGTTGTTGATGAACATATCCTGACTAACGATCCTATATATGTAAAATCTACATGCCGCCAAAGCCATTACATCCGGTAAGGCACATATCCTGTTATCAAAAAGAAACTTTGCATACAACATTTTGGGTATACCTCGAGAAAACACACATGCATCATAATTACAAAAAAGAAACAGACACGGATCCCTTCCTTGAGACAATGGAGAAACAAAAAGTTGTAGACACACATAGAAGAGTACTGAAAAAAACTCCCACAAGATTTGTATTGATAGTTACTCTTAATAATCCTTTGGTAATTGCTTTATTTTGTAATTGACATGCTTTGGTACGACATACTATCTTGGCCAATCAGCCTTGGAGAAGTGAACCTGTTGGCTAGATTTATGGCAATGGCTATCTGGTGGTCCACGTGGCTTTGGTTCAAAGTATTATATTGCCATTTCTTTCCTTCCATGTGATTATCAACCAATATAAAATTACTAATATGACTAGGAGCCATGTTATCTAACATGTGACTGTCCCCATTAGTCTTTGTGGTATTTCCAAGCAACATCCATGAAGACTAACAACTCAGATAATTTTTATTGTGAGTCCAATTCAAAAAAGAGATGGGAATACTCCTAGCCTTCGAACTTACAGTGCCTTACTTGTTGGTAAATTTGACTATAATTCTTGGAATTATTGTTAAATAAGCTCCTGTAATTCACTCAAGACACTATGTTCCCATTTGAAAAGTCCATCACCATTGACACCCAAATTGGCTAGCTTATCAACAATTTTGTTAGCTTCCCAAAAGACATGTTGGGATTTTCTGTCTTGTCTTCCATGGAAAAGGATCCTAGCCTCTTCAACAATTATTTTAGTCCTCCAAGGATGTGTTTTCCAGTTATTCAGGAGATTTATAACATGCATAGAGTTTCCTTCTACAATAAAATTACCTTCTAAGTCTTGAGTCATTTGAAGGCCTCTCCACATAGCTCTAGCTTCAGCTTTGTTGTTTGTCCTTATTCCCAAATATTTAAAAAATGCAAGCATCATATTCCCATTATGATATCACACAATGCCACCAGTGCTACTTTTCCAGGATTATTCTTAGCTGCTCCATAAAAATTAAGCTTAAACCAACCCATAGGAGGTGAAGACCACTTAACATTGGCTCTGGGGTTGACTACCCTAGGCACAAACCCATATAACAAGGTTAAGCTTAAATATTGAGCAATCGTGGTCTTTGATAGATGAAGTTTATAGCTATCAAAAGGTATAAGGTTCACATTCTCATTGGCAAAGGATAGGATCCTAGCAATGATAGTTTGATGATCATGAATAGACTCATTAAAGAATCTATGGTTCCTTTCTAACCACACTTGCCAAAGATAGTGATTGAGACAAATTTTACACATGTATCTAAGTCTTTGGATTGAAAAGGGGCAAGGCCAATGGATGAAAAAATCAAGTACGATGGCTGGTTTAACCCATGAAATATTGAAGGCCTAAAAAACCCCACTTAGAACAGTCAAGAAAAAAGGGCACTCAAGGAAAATGTGATAAATGGTCTCCCAATTAGCCCTACATAGATAACAACGATTAGTGATATAAATACCTTTACACATCATATTATAAATGGTTATAATTCTTCCTTGGATAACCAACCATGAAAATACTACAATTTTTGGAATTAAATTTTTTATCCAAACTAAGTCCTTTTGGAGGACAAAATCCTCGTCATCAAGCAAAAGCTTGTAAGATGATTTAACATTGAATTTCCCATTTTTCGTAGGAGCCCAGGTCACTTGATCTTCCTTGGGTCTCATGGGGATAAAATTTTGCCCAAGAATGTTACAAATATCATTTGATTCTACTTGAAATCCCTGAATTCTTATTTGTTTCCACTTCATTCTACCTCTATCCTTGACCATATAATAGGAGACTTGTCTGTCAATGAGTTCTTCCGTGATATCTCTGATTTGGGCTAAGTTAGGATATTGCATCAATGGTTCGTCCTTAGCCCACCTGTCATTCCAATAATTTATCCTCTCACCATTGCCTAAAACCCATATTAAACATTTTTTTATGATTTCCTTACAATTAAGAATTGCTTTCCAAAAAGTAGAACCTTTGATTGGAACTGAGTCACTTAGAAATTCCATATTTTGAAGATACTTTCATTTGATTATATTTGTCCATTCATTTTCTTCACCAAAAATGAGATGCCATGCCTGCTTAGCTAGTAAAGCTAAATTTATATGAGCAATTCTAGACCTAAGCCCCCATTTTCCCTGGGTTTGCACACTTTGATCCATCCTACAAGGTGTATCCTTTTTTTCTCCTCTAATCCAATCCATAAAAATTCTTTTTGGAGTTTCTCAATTTTTTGGAAAACCTTCACAAGGGATTTAAAAATGGAGAGGAAATAGATTAGAATGCTCTGAAGAGAGGCCTTAGTGAGGGTCAACTTTCCTGCTTGAGATAGAAGATGACCTTTCCATCCAACAAGTTTTTTTTGAATTCTTTCAATAACCCTATCCCACATTGACTCTCTCGAAGAACCAATGAAAATAGGGAGACCAAGATACGAAGTGGGGAGGTTTTCTATATCACACCCTAAAATTTCTACAATCCTTCATTGCCTATGCATGGGGTTTTCAAGAAATATAACTTGCTTTTCCTAAAATTAACTTTCTGACCAGCAGCGTCCTCGTAGAGTTGCAAGATGTATTTAATTATTTGAGCCTCAACCATTGATGCCTTAGTCAATATAAGAGTATCATCAATAAATTGTTGCTGAGAAAAAACCCTAGTGAGAGATGTTTCCTTGATTCTCGATATTAGTCTTGAACTGCAAGCATTTTTTATGTTTCTTCCTAAAGCTTTTGCCACAATGATGAATAACATGGGCCTGATAGGGTCCCCCTACCGAATTCCTCTGCGACTTTGAAAGTAATCAGAAGTTGTTCCATTAAATATAATCAACAACCATGCTTTAGAAATATATTCTTTGATCAAATTAACCCATTGGTGGTGAAAACCAAACTTAAGGAGGATAGCAATCAAAAAGTCCCAATTTAGCCTATCAAATGCTTTGTTCATATCAAGCTTGAGGGCAAAAATAAACCTATTAGTCTTATGAGTAGAGTGCAGAGTTTCATGAACTATGATAACTCCATACAAGATTGACCTACCCTGGCATGGATCTATGATGCGGGGTAGAATATCTCTCATTCTATTTGCAATGGCTTTAGTTAGGATCTTGTACGAAAAATTGCACATATTGATTGGCCTAAAGTTAGCCATAGATTCAAGGGTTTGCTTCTTAGGAATTAGAGAAATAAAATTAGAGTTGATAACTTTTGGGATATGATTGCTTGATTGGAATTCTCTAACACCAAAAATTACATCCTCACTTACGATGTCCCAAAAATATTTATAGAAACGAGGGGGAAAGTCATCGGGTCCCGGGGCTTTGTCTAGCTCCATGCTAAACAACACTTCCTTAATTTCCTCATCATAAAAGGAAGCTAGAAGCTTAAGGTTTATATCCTCATTTATTATGCTAGGAATGGATTGCAAGAGAATATCTTTGGCCTCCTCATTGCACTACGATTCTTGACCAAGGATAGAATTGAAATAAGTTACTGCCTCCTTTCTAATTTCTGTTAAGTCTTGAGTAATAGAACCATCTATTTTTTATTTTTAAATTATCTTGTTATTGTTTCTGTTTCTAAGCATGGTGATGTGAAAAAACTTGGAATTTGAATCTCCATATTTCAACCAAAGAGCCCTTGATTTTTTCCTCCAATAGATTTCCTCACAGGCCAAAATGTTATGAAACTCTGTTAGTTTTGTTAGTTCCTCCTGCCTAGTATTTCATCAGCATCACCATGTTGAATCCTTTGATAAATCATCTTAAAACTTTCAACAACCTATTTTTTATTTTTAAAGAGGTTCCCAAAGACCTCTTTGTTCCAAGTTCAAAGCCTTTCCTTAACAAACTTTAATTTTCTAGCAAGTTTAAAATCTGAACTACCCCTAATAGGTTGCTGCCACCACTGACTTAAGTTATCTCTAAAACTGGAATTTTTGATCCACATAGATTGAAATCTAAAAGGTTTCTTTAAGGACAGAGAGTTAGGAATCTCCAACAAAATAAGATTATGATCAAAGGAAATTTTAGGAAGGGCTTGCAGGGTAGAATCATCGAACAAATTTGTAGCCTCCTTTGATAGAAAAAACCTATCAAGTCTTTCTTGAATGAGATGACATCCTATCCACCGATTGCTCCAAGTATAATTCGCTCCTCTAAGTTTTACATCCATCAACATGTTGGAGTTCACAAAGTCATTGAACTCATCCATGCTCTTGATAGGTGGTCCATTTCCACCCATTTTGTCTGAAGGGTAAAGAGGAGTGTTAAAATCCCTATCCAAAATCCAGGGGACATTATGGAAGATTTCACTCAGATTGCCTAAGTAATCTCACAGTAGAGCTCTCCCTTGAATTGAAGTCGGGGTATAAATATTTGAAAGGATCCACGACCTGTTGTTGTTTATTTCCTTAAATAAAATACTAAGAACCCTATCATATTTCTAAATAATGGTGCCTTCTACTATCTAGGGATCCCACAAAGTCATAAGGCCTCCAAATGCTCCTCTGGATGATTTGCAAAGCATCTCCCCTTGATTCCAATTTATTTTTGTTATTTTTTTTACTGAATATCATTAGTTTTTGTTTCTTGCAACATGACAGTAGTTGGATTCACTTAATTTCTTATTGCACTGACTTCCCTGTGTTTGGGTAGGCCATTGAGGCCTATCACGTTCCATGAGAGGAACTTCATTTAGATTGTTTGGGATTTCTTCCTCTCCCCATCCCTTGAGGGGGTTTTCCTAATTTGTTGTCTTTAGAACCCGAAATAACCTATTGAAACAAGGTTTTCTATTTTCCATTGGCAATGTCATTATCAGTTTTAATTTTTTGATGCTTAGCATTTGATATTCTCCCTCTTATTTTTCACTACCAAAATATATAGGAGACTTCACAGTGCTCCTGGTTTATTTAGGACTAAACTGAGGGGAGGTAATTTGTTGCAGAACCAGACTGCCATATTCCTCAATCTGAAGAGTTTCACATATCTCAACCCCTACATCCAAATATTCTTCTTTTTTCCTGTATTTCCATGGTCTGTGGGATAACCCCTCAGTAGGATTCACTTAGCTCCTAGTGATGATGTTAGGGAGGAGATTTTTTATTTTCCAATGCCTCAACTTTCTTCCTAAGTTCTTTAGCATTAGGGTTTGGCTTTGGGATGTCCACTGGGATTGAAGTATTTCTAGCATTAGGGTTTAAGGATCCTGACATGGATGTGGATTCTAGAGATCGTGCATTAGGTTCTGGATTTGTGATACCCACTGGGCTTATAGTAATTTTAGCAGAAGGGTTTGAGGATCCTGATTTGGATGGGGATTCGAGAGAGTCAGAAAAGTTATCTTGAAGATGCTAGGCTTCCATGTCTTCTAATAATCCTCCTACTATCATATTGGATAGAATTAAAAATTTATTTGAAACTAGAGGATTGGAACTTACCTGAGTATTTTGGTTGCCAACAACATGTTGTTTTCCTTTGTCTTGCTGGGACCCTACACCCTCTATTTTATTTTTTTGGTAGACATAGTTTGCTTGATTGAAATCACCTCTACTAGGGAAACTCCTCAAATTTCCTCTGTCTAGCATTCCCTGCTTCTACTTTTCTCTATTCATTGCCAGGTTAGGGCACTGATTACATAGATTTCCTTGATTTGTACATTCTACACAGAATGCATTAATTATAGGTACTTGGTTTACAGTAGGAGAAAACTAATTTAAACCAATATTTGGGCTAGAAATAGAAATTGGAATTGAAGATTTTCTATGAGACTTGAAAATACCTTAGGATTTGGCACTCCAGCAAAAACTTCTTTACCACTTCTTATAGACACCAGATCCAACTTCTTCTTTTATTCTTTTAAATTTTTAGTTCATTCAGAGTCACCAGCACAAATGTGCAAAGAAAGAGCAAAATCTTCAACACTACTTGAGTTAAGATTTCTCAGCCTAATATTCATCCAATTCTCACAAATTCCACTCTAGGAGAGATCGAGAAATACAAAATACACAATAATACTAAGCTACCAAAAATGTTGGTTGACTGCTACCACTCAAAAAGTTCTAGAATCATCCTAAAAAATGATGCCAATTTTTTTTGGGGAAATTACTACACCTTTAATAGATTTGTCAAATTGCAAGACATCCCTGATCTAATCAACACTGTGGATTCTGGTGGATCCACCTCTTTAACTCAGGAAAATAGTATCCTAAGACTCTATATAGACTAAGTAGGGTAAGAAAACCTTGGATATGAGTCTACATAATTCTTATATTCTCATGCTCATCTAGATTTACAAAAATGAAATAAAACTACAACATAAAATCTGACCAAGTTTAAAAGTAACTCCTAGCTAATGCTTCAAGTTGTAGACCGGTCCCTTATCCATTGGGTAATTGTAGCCAAACTTAAAATATGATGAATATATAAGGGGAGAAGATAAAATTGAGCCAATCACATCCATTCAAATAATGTAAAAGAAATCATTCAACATGCCAACAAAAGAAGACACCATTTACACATTTAAATGATGTAACATATAAATGGGATAAAACATAAAATTGTACAAAAAAATTCTAAAAGGAGGAAACATGATTGCATTAAACAATAGATCATTACAATGGGAGTCTGATCATAATGACGAGATCTCACTAAAACAGTACAAACAAATTCTCCATTCAAATGATCCAATAGAGAACTACAACTCTTTTTTCAAATTATGTAACAAAGATTTTCCTAGCTTCCAACGTCAGCAATTGGAAATGATCTCAATAAATTTGGCACATCCTCAATAAAAATTACACAATAATGGGGAAGAAAAAGGGGTGAATAGATGAGACACACAAAGGAAAATACAACCAAAAAGGATGGGCACATTGGTATACCTTTTACAAAATTACTATGCAAAAACTTGATGATTTTACTGTTATGGAAACTCTCTTAAATATCTTGATCATTTGGTCCATAATTGCAAAAATTGTAACTACCTCGATGATGGTCCGTACTTGGAAATGATCCATAATAGCCACTATCTCCATCACCTTTAGAATTTTTTTAGGATTAAGTATTTTGATTTTAGGGTTTAGGGTTTTTCAATTTTAGGGTTTAGGTTTTAGGGATTTCTCCCCCCTTTTTACAATGTGAGAAATCCTAAAATAAAACCCTACATATTAAAGCCCTAAAGATAAGAAATTACTATTTTTGGATAATTTTCCATTTTCAGCCAAAAATAACACTATTTTTAGTAAGTTGCCAAAAAATCTTGGATAGGCCTCAAAATTAATATATATTATTGGATAAGCCTTCTAGAAAATCTCAACATCTACTCATGTCTAGAAAGTTTTAAATTCCAATTTTTATTTTTTTTTTGAAATTTCATAAAAAACACTAAATTCCATTTTTGGGGCACTAGATGAATGAATTAGGGCTTTATAAAAACTTGAAAAACCACCCTAGATATCAAGGCTAATTAGCCATGCATTTTTATCCTCTTTAAATAGCTCCACATAAAATTTCAAGTCAATCCAATGGTCAAATCAAAAGTTATGCCCTTCAAAAGACAGGCCCCTCCATCAAACTTATCTAGGCCAAACATTTATTAACAAAAAGACCTTAGGAAAACCAAAACAAAGGCCTAAAATTTGTGACATAAAAACTTTCATTACTCTTGGAGGGTGAAACAAGACTTCAAAAGGATAAAAAATTTACAATAATTGGAAAGGACTCAAGGGGGTATTGCAAATTTAAAAAAGACCATAGGACACCAAAAATTCAAAAAATTGGGGTAAACTCAAGTTGGATTTTGAGGATCCAACAATATCCATTCAAGATTGATACCTATAGAGTGTAGAAGAAGAAAAGGTAAGAGAAGCCTAGAAGCAAAAGAATACCATAGAAGACTTAATTCTAAAGAAAACTTTAGAGAAGAATTCTTGATTTAGAAGAACACTCCAAAGAAGAGTTAGAAAATAATTCCTTATTTAGAAGATAAATTCCTAATTCAGAATTAAAATCCAAAGAAGAGTTCTTGAAGAATTCCTAATTTAGAAGATAAATTATTGATTCAGAAGTAAACTCCAAAAAGGAGTTCCTAAAGAAGACTCCTAAGAAGAGTCCAAGAAATAGGAGATTGGTGATATCATTTACTAATTAAATACTTCTTTCAAGAGAATTTGAAGAGATCCTAAGTAGATATTATTGAATAACTTCCATTCCTAGAATAAATAGAACGAATAGGAGAGTCCTATACAAATTTAGAAGCAATAGAATCATAGATCCTAGAAGAAGATCTCATCACCAATACTTCTAGAAGTAGAATATTGAAGAAAAGGTCTTAGTTGGAAGACCATAGAAGTTACAAGATAGAAGGCCTTGGAGAGGTCTCAAGGAAGAAAAGAAGAAGGCTTAGAGAGCCTTGTTGCAGATTTTACAGAAGCATCATCAAAAGAGTTCCTAGGAGAAATCATTGGAGAAATCCACTACCAAGGAGAAGTTCCTGATAGTGAAGGACTTGGGAAAATTGTTGCCATCCAACAAAAAACCCAAGAGAAGAAGAATTTGGAAAGGAGTGCCAAGTCCAGAAGAAGGAGGGAGTGAAGACCTCAAATCATTTAGAATATTGAGAAGAAGATCTTATTTGAATTTAGAATTTGATAAGAAGCTTGAAGGGAGACTCAAACATAAGAAGCCTACCAAATTTGGGAGATTTGGAGATTTCCTCTCATAGAAAGAAGGCATAGTTAAAATAAAGGACCTCTCTAAATATATAGTAGAAAATTTGAGATCACTGGAAGGATCAAGCCACCAAATCTAAGGCTCAAGATAGAAAGTTCAAGGCTACATTTTGGTGAAGCAGGAAGCTATTCTGGATAGAAAATAAGAAGCTCTGAATTCAACCATTGAAAGGCAACAACTTGGTGAATCAAAACACCAATATCTATATCTACTTCATAATCCATCAAAGAGGTAAGCAACTAGGGTGTAATTAGTTGAACTTTAAATTAGGTTTCATTATCAAATTCTATTAAGCACCATACATGGATTAAACATTGCAAAAAGATAGATTGCATTATAGTCTTCAAGTGTAGAAAGGAAAAAATCATTTTAAGGGATATTTGCACATTAAATAGGAGTTGGACATTTTTGAAAGAAAAAATTATCATCTACATATTTTCTATTTAGAAAGCAAAAAAACTATATCCCATAATATTTATTGTAGTGAAAAATTGTAGAATATTCATTAAGGGTAAATTACAAATTACTCTTAAAAGTTGTATATAATATTAGTGCATCTAAAATTATTCTGAGAGTTCATTTACTAGAGCAATAAGATGATATTATTGTTACCATTAAAATTGCATTAGCACTATACTAGTTGATCTCTAAGTAGTTACTCTCAAAGGAATACTGTGTATCTTGATCTAAAGGCACAAAATCAACATATTATCAAGGTGTCTAGAAACACCATTTAATGCATAGAATATGCAATATTTAGTGGCCAAAATAAATCCACCATTAAAATTAACCAAGGAGCTAAGAATGGATACTTGAGAGTCTCAAATTTAAAAGTGCACTTAGGGTTTGATTAAAATAATAAGTGCAAAAATTTCTACTTCAAAAGGGTGCAAATTATTAGCTTGGTTTTACACTTTTACTTCATTTAAAAAGCAAAAGGGATTACTAAAATAAATGGAGCATGCCCAAAAAATACATTTGACCCATTATATTGGTGAAAAAATCTATCTAATACAAGCACCATTCTTGTCCATTTAATAAGGACAAAAGGTCTTAGAATACAATGGTCATCATTCAAGTAGGTACAAGGGTAGGTTTCAAGAAAGAAAAGAAAGCTGCCAAGGAGTACATATTGCTAAAGATCTAAGGTGTCAAAAGACACTGTTGCTCCACATCAAAGGATCCATAAGTAAGAATTCACTTGAAATATAAAAGCCCACATAAGGCCATTAATAAATTTGCATATACATGGATGAAAAGGATAATAGAGATATCCATACTAAAGGAAGCTCATCTACGTAAAAAAATGTGTCTATCAACATGGAACAAAGTTATTACAAAAAGAGCTATCTATAAAGGAGCAAAAAAATCAGCACGTGGAAAGCATAGAGAATAAGGGTAAATGTGCTACATCTAAGAATAAGAATGCCCACCAAAGGAATCACCAAGATCAAATTCTAAGCTTCCATTCGAAGCTCCATAGAATCGAGGAGCATCACAACTGGTGCCATCCAAAATCTTCATCAAATTTATTGCAAAGAAAATAGGTTTCTTGTTGTCCAAGAAATGAAGCAAGCCAAGGAACAAGCATATGAAAGGGTATGAGGAATTGTAAGAGTCTTTCTAGAGCATTATATTAGAGGTCTACATGCAAATACCTTGAGTTCCACTTGGTACAAACATTCTAAGGTGCCATCCCAATTATTAATGCTCAAGAAACTTTGAGTGCCTAAGTAAGAGGAGTTACAAAGAATATTAAGGAGGTTACGTATGTTATCTTGGTATGAGCATTGAATAATTCCAATTCATAACTCCCATTCACCACTTTTCCAAAGGGAGGAAGATTCCATTCTATTTAAAGCATCCAACTTGAAGAAAGCAATAGGGATCGAAGTCAAGACAAAGACAACATTGAAGAGAGTGAATTCAAGGCAAAGCTAAGAACTAAAGAGAGTGAATTCAAGGCAGATCCAAGCATTAAAGAGAGTGAAGTCAAGGCAGAGTCACATATTGAAGGTCAATTTCATACTATTATTAGGAGTTGAGCTCGTGGTAGAATTATACAACAACGTCAACATCATAGTAGCAAGAGGAAAAGAACATTGAATTATCCCAGTCAAAGAGATCAAGCATCCAAGCATTATAGTTAAATAAATTAGCCACCATCCAAGGTAAAGAAGAAGGCTACGCCCATAAATTGGAGATAACGGTCAAAATTACACTTAATAGTGTTGCCATCTATGTCTAAGAACCAACACCAGATACGTAGAGGTTTGGGGCATCACAAAGGTAAGACTATATATTATTCCAATTTTCTTTCATTAATAGGGATATATAAGGTATAATATAAGGTTGAAACACTAAGATAAATCGACTACATTTGAAAGCAATATAAAAAATGAAATATATATATATATATATATATATATATATATATATATATATATCCTAATATTTGCAATCTAAAGCATAGAAGAAATAAGTATTTCTACCCAGATAGATTAATTATCTAATATTGTAAATATCATTGTTTTCTAAATTTCCATATTAGGGATTTATAAGGAATACTACACCGAAATAGATAGTTGGAATTTAGAAACATAAAATATCAAATTATCAAAGGTTATAAAAAAAAGTTCTATAAGGAAAAGAAAGGGTTGGAAACTAATTGCTATACTTGTCTCAAACTTAAATTAAAAGGGACAAAATAATTCCAACAAATAGAACCTCATTAAAATAGAAAGTGCTTAAGTTCAATAGGAGAAAGAAGGTGTAAAAGAAATTAATATTTGCTATTTACAAAAATTTACAAAATCAACTCTATATTGAACTAATATTCTTAAAATCACTTTATCTATCATTCAAAATATCCAAAATTACTAGGGAGACATAAGTTATTCTACAAAACCTAGAATTTCATCAAAGCATCATCAAATCAATACTAGGGAAATTAAAAGACCGCAAGGATTCTACTAAATCAAAGCTCATAACTAGGGAGTTATAAGGTAAGCCACTTAGTAGATTCTCTCTCATAAAATTATATTCCAATCAAAGCACCTTTTTTAGATAAAGCTATAAGATGTCTATCCCAACAAATACACCAAACAAATACATGAATAATATCTCTAGAAGGGAAAAGACATTTTCCATAAAAATTGGAATCATGAATCTACTTATAAAAGGTGAAGCATATTTGGACCTTAATTCAAAAATAATTTATAGTGAAGCCTTAGATGATGACTTTGATACCATGGAACAATATATACAAGCTCAACTCAAAGAAGCAATTGAGAATGAAAAGGATGATACCTGACTTTCCCTATATTTCATAAGCATTTTGTATATGGTATTAGTTACATACAAATTCTACAAGAGTGAGAATGCAAAAATACAAAGTTCAACAAAAGATCATGAAATGAAATATGAACTAAGTGAATCATACTTAAAAAGTATATTTCAATACTCATGCAATATTGACACTTCAAGATCCACTAATCCAAGATCTTATCTTGATGTCTTAAAAAATATTTCTATACAGAGTAAGCACAAAGAAGGACAACCATCCTTATAGGGATATAGAAGCAATACTACCACCTACAGTAATGCATGAACCATACTCAAAGGAAAATCTAAAGAAGAAGATGGTTCAGATACAGGAGGACTCTAGAGTAAAAATTAATTGATGAAAGTACCTGATCAAATCAAAGACCATACTAAAGATAAAGATACATATTGAAGATTGAAATATTCAATACCCAAATAATATAATATAGGGGGGTGTTAGAGTTGATCTAGTAACAATTGGAAATCACATAAAGCATACAAGAATTGACAAAATTGAAATAAACCATAAATAAGGGTCTCTTTTATTAAATTTCCATCAATTCAAGATTACAAATTCGTCCCTCTTAGGGATACCCAATGTGATACAATGTTACAATCTTAAGAAATTCCTCGCAAGGGTAGGTGTAATCCGTAGGTCTTTTAGAATGACACGAACTGCTCCAAGGTGTCGATGATATTCTTCTCCATGATTAGAGGTATTTGTTGCCTTGAATGGCATGACCCTATTAATCCTACATTCAAGAAACAACAAGAAATATTAAAATTAAAGGATACCTCTCTTGATGAGGATTTTAAAGGAATCTTGCATAAAACATGTCATGAAATCAAGAAAGCTTGTGAATCTATCAATCTATGCAAGAAATGAGGAAATTGTAATAAAGCATGTAAAGAAGCATGAATCTAGCTAAGAAACATCCTAATTAACCATTAGAAAACTTGAATTGCATGAAATAACAAGACTATGCTAAATTGACAAATGCAAGGAAATGGAAGCAAATCTACCTCTAAATCCTAGAATTAACCTATCAAATATCTACTAAAATATTAAAATATGCTAGATGAAGCTACTTGCATGATTGAAAATTGAAATCTACTTCTAAAATGGAGGAAAGAAATCATAAAACTCTAGTTTTGGGTATGAGGCGTAGTTAGCTTTGTTAGTTGTGGCTGATAGCCATGGCTAAGGTGAAAGTGTCCTTTCTCTCGAAATCAGGGCCAAAAACTCTCAAATCCTCCAAGGAATTGATGATCAAGGGTTGCCTCAATGTTTTGGAATAGATTTATGGTTGAATTTAGTGGAATTTACAATGGAAGTATGTAAACTGTCAAGATTGCTCCTCAATATTCTGAGATCTCCATTGTTGCATGCACATTTTTCATTGGTCAATTAGACATCACTTCGTTATTCCTTAAGGGGATGTGAAATTTCTCTCTAATACGAAGGCTTCGTTGCATGCGATTGAAAAATTATCTAGATGGTTGCTCTCTAAAATTGGGGTCTTAAGTAGACTCCCAAAATCCTTGCTCTATCTTCATGGAGAAGCCAATAACAAGATTTAGCAGTTGGGAGGAAGCTTTTGGATGCTTCCAAGCTTGAACTGCTTTTGAAACCATCGCAAATGGTTGTTGCAACTGGTTTTACTCGGCTTTGGTCACATGAGTTTATTACAAGGCTTGTTGTGGGTCTTAAACACATCCAGAATGCTAACTACGGGTGACACAAGTGGCTAAGAATCCTAGTTGTGTGTGACACAAGCGACTAAGTCTAGATAGACCAAAATGCCCAAATTGAGTGGTTAGAACCACTAATTTTGCCTTTGAGAGGTCCAAGATGATAATATGGTCTACAAGGGTGTCCCATATGAGTAGTCGCCTACACATGACATGTTTTAGGTGTCTATAGATGCCCCTTTTGATATGCATTGTGAGATCGAATAACGTTGAACAAAAATAGACGTCCTAAAATGATTTTGTAGGTTAGATGATGATCATTATTTTGATCAACATTAGATGCCCTAGGTCCTGCAAAAGGACTCGCATCCTAGAATCATTGCTTTCAATTGGGTGAAAGAAGTATGGAAGGCTTACATTTGGTGCTTTGGCATTTTTGGGTATAATCGGATAGGAAAAATAGACGAAGTGAGAAAGGTTTAACTCATCATTTTTCCTTTTTACCCCAAAAAAGGGTAAGCTTATGATAATTGTTGGCAATGACTTGTAAGACAAACACAATTTTGACAAGATCTAGGGATCTACGATCAAGGGATATTCTATTGACTTTGATTATGATTTGATATTATGACTACCCCCTCAAGTGACGAGTCAATGAGGGTAATGACAATTAAATGAAGCGACAAGGTCACTTGACCACTATAAAATATTTGAACAAATTAAGATTTGGCATTTGAATACTTGGCAAGGCCTAATCAACTATGATGGCAACTGTTAATAGTAATTACCTATTTCTATTCCATGGAGTGGTCTATCCATGAAGGACTTATTAGGGAATTTAAATGAAAATAATTCTAATTAGGCATGTGTTGAATCATATTGTTGATGATCTATTAAAAATATCATAGAAGAAGTGATATGAATATCTCATTCCCGTGGAGTGGTCTAGCCTCAAAGGCCTTCTTTGAAATTGAAATAACAACAATTCTATGATGATGAATTTGCTCCAAATGTCCTTATGGTAATTTAATCATCCCGTAGGATTGCATGGAGCGCAAGTCGCTGCAACCACCAAGTGTATAGGGTAAATAACTAGGTACAAGGCACATTTGGCTTTTGAGTTATTTGATTTTTTTGTTATTTTTACATTTTTGAGATGCATGTGGATGCAATGCTTATATTGATTTGATGCTATATGATGTGATGTATGGATGGCATGCACTAGCTAGATGATAGTTGTATGATTTTAAAACACAATGATATACATGTGTAGGTATACTACTTATGATGACTATATATGAATGTAATATTTTGATGCTAAATACATGTATACTTTGCTTCACTTGTATGAATTTAATTTATGTTGTTATGACATAATCTATGCCATGTATGTACTGCATACTTTTATTTGTTTCTTTGATAATGTGTTAATGAAATGGACATGTATGCTTTAATCGTTTAAAACACAATTTATGCAATATGAGTTTTAATAAATCTAATGGATGACACCACTGAATGTATAACAATCATGGATTATAGTTGCTTTATATTTTTATGAAAGATAGTACACCCATATGTGAGATGTAATTATATATTGTTTCTATTCATGGGCTTTTGTAAATTAAAAGAATATGGATAACATAGTTAGTGGTCATTTAAATATCATTTATGACATCCATATGGTATCTAACATATATTATGAATAATTCTAATAAACAAACTCTCATAAAAGAAATTGATGTTTTGATGATTTCATTAAAAATTGTTTGTTGCTATCTAGGAATTTTTTAGGTTTTCCATGAGACTCAAACACCCTAGTTGATTTATCAAAAGTTGTATACTAACCATACTAGATTTCTGAAACATAAGGCTTTCATTAGGATAGGCCCTAACTATTAATAATCCCTATGTGTGCACATGAGTATATTAAGATAAGACATAAGCATACCCCGATGTCAGGTAGGATTCTTTAAGCCCATTGCTCATATTAGTGGTCCACAAATATTTATCCAATCCTAGGTTTATATTTTAGTTGGACTAGACCACTAGGCGATACAAAACACCTGATACTAGCTCTTCCACATTCAAACATTGGTATGCATGAAAGAGAAGTGCTAATGCACCAAAAATATTGTCATGCGTAAGGTATAATAGTGTTGGCAATTCCATGGATTCAAGTTCACTCCCTTATTTTCTTCAATTTTTTGGGATACTTGCTCATATAAAGTGATAAAAATCACTGTTTATTTTTGTACTTTAGTGAAAATAATCATTTTTTATTTTGTAATTTCCTTTTTTTTTCTTTATTTCTTTTTCCTTCATTTTCCTTGAGCAAGGGATTTAATACTGATTTGACTTTCCTTGTACAATTTGTCTTCATTTGACTTGACTTTTTGGAATTTACATTTGATAATTTACTTCAAAAACTTCCTTTGGAGAACTGTTTCTAGGATATCTATCTAGGATATCGATCTTATGATATCAATATGGGATATCAATCTGGTATGTCAATCTATGATATCGATCTAGGGTATCAATCTAGAGGATTGATCTGGGATACTAATCTAGGATATTTCTCATTTTAACGTAAGTAAGGGATTATGGGTAGGGAATGAACTTGTACTTTTGCCAATTACCAACATTTCCCCTACCGTGCGCATAGGGGGATAAGTGAAAATAACTCTTTTCACATTAGGATACCTGGTCCTACTTCATGGCTTTTATCTTCCCCTAGTCCTTATTAGGATTGTTAATTTTTTTGATTAGTGATAGAATTTTGATATGCTAAGGGCTATACTAACTAGACCTCAACTACAAAAGCAAAGCAAGCTTTCTATCAACTCTTGAGAATACCTCTAGGTATGGTTGAATGACCAAAAAACCCTAGTATATTCTTCATAGCAATATTTTGGGTTATGTTGAAAACCACAATTACTCACAAGGGTGATACATGATAATGATAGTGCATAAATGCATTATTGAAACACAAACATGGTGTCGTTTGTAACATTGTAAACACAATCTATTCTAATGCAAGCGCAATGGATGATAATACCTAATGCAATGCAAAAATGACATGCATGTGGAAAATGAGATGCATGATGCAAAATGTAATGCAATGATGTGAATGCAATGCAGTGATGTGAATGCAATGCAAATATTTTTTATTTTTGACATTTTTCCAAATTTTATGGATTTAAAGATTTGGTTTGACCAAAGAGCTTACAGATGTCTTTGGAGCCTTTTGGGAATGACCAAGAAGTTTTGAGACACCCTTGGAGTCTTTCAAGATTAACCAAAGGGCTTGCAGATACCTTTAGATATTTTTAACTGGGATGACCCAAGGGCTTACATATGCCTTTGGAGCCTTTTGGGATTGACCAAGTGGTTTTGATACACCCTTGGAGTCTTTTGGGATTGACCAAGTAGTTTTGAGAAACCCTTGGAGCCTTTTGGGGTTGACCAAGCAGTTTTTAGTAATCCTTGGAGCCTTTTGGGATTGACCAAGTGGTTTTGAGAAACCCTTGGAGCCTTTTGGGATTGACCAAGCAGTTTTTAGAAACCCTTGGAGCCTTTTGGGATTGACCAAGCGGTTTTGAGAAACCCTTGGAGCCTTTTGTGCAGTGACCAAAGGGCTTACAACTACCTTTGGAGCTTTTATGGAGGATATGCTACCTTAGGTACCCCCAGTGTGTGCCCCTCAATGAAAGTGAAGGAGGTGTGCTACCTCTAGGATCCTCACTTTGCCTCATTGAATTTGGCATGGATGGTGGGGAAGGTATGCTACCTTGAAGACCCCCACTATGCATGTTATCTACTAAAATATAATTAGTTTGCTTAGGAAGAGTGACATAAATCAAATCTCCTAATTGAGGTACAAAACTCAGTAGGGTTCCTATGTCTTGAAGGGATAGCAACAATGATACATATATGGATATGATCTTTCCATCGATAAGGTCCTAAACTATATGTTTAAAGACATAACAATCATTAATATAATGACCCCTCATTCTGTGTTAGAAGTAAGTCTATTCACTTCTATAAGTTTTAGATCTGGGTCTATATGGGTTGTACAAGGGTATATCCAAAAATGTGATTGTATTCATTTCTTGCAACTTACGAATGATGGTTTACATCAATTCAGTTAAAGGTGTCCAAACACGCTAGTCATGCTCCTAGTGAGAAATAGGATGTTGAGGCTTACAAGGTGACAAATGACCTTGGGGTTGCACATGAGAATATGAGGTCTCTATTTTAGTATGTTGAAACACTATGGGTGAATCCTATATGTGATAAACCCCACTATCTATGAGTTTTTGAACCACATGCTTGAATCCATAACAATCGTAAATGCCATGGCCCTCTATTCTATGATAGAGACAGTAATAATCCTCCTTGTAACCCTTATGTTTAACTCTGTTTGGATCTACAGGTTTATGTCAGGTAAAGTGATGACCTTAGCCTCTTGTAGATTTTGAAGAATATTAGACATAGACTCACTTAAAGGAGTCCAAATGCACTGTGATTGTCTTGGGTGCCTAACCCACATTGGTTCATTTTGATCACTCGATGATTGGGTTGGATGAATCAGCTCTTGCTTTTGTTGAGGCTTTTCTTGTGGTTCGGCCTTAGATGTGGGTTGCTTTTGTAATTCCAAGTTTTCAATTCTATTCATGATATTGTGCAATGCCTTATATTGATCATCAATTTGATGCTCCATTCTATCTATATGTCTTATAATGTATTGCAATGCTGACAAAGAATTCATGCATATTTCCAGCAATTGGTTTGAAATACCCTTGTCTATTGAAGAAGGTGAAAGAGTGGCTGCTAAAGATCCACCAGATAAGTGCACATCACCAATTTCTTTCCTTTGAGCTGATGTGGCTGGTTCTTGATGATTCACTTCACTAGTGTCATCCACATGCTTAGGCTCATGACTCAGTTCATTTTTTTGTTTCACTTTGTTGTGTTGAACTATGTCAGCTTTAGTACCCCCAGTTTGATATAGGGAACATACCTGTTCTTGTTCTTGAAAAGGTGCTATGAAAAATGAGTCAGGAGTGACTAATTTCAAGAGTTATGACCCCTTTGATGTGGAAGCAACATCTGATTGCACCACCTATTGTTTTATCTACTTTAGAATCACTCGATCCTCTATCTGAATGTTGACCATTCCCATAAACTCATGAGAAGGTGCTTTGGATTTCAGATCAGTTGTGTGTAAATCATCAATTGGTCAAGATGCTTATGTATAAGTCATTTTAATTGATGTTTTTTTCTCTTCATCAGGTAATATGATACCATTATTTTTTGTGATGGGATAAGGTAGCGATTTCTTGATGCAAGATCTAGTTTCATGTTTGATGATTTTATTCAAATAAATATTTTGAGGTTCACATGCCACTAGAGTTTCTTGTAGCTCATTAACTTTATTGTAATATTTTAATGGATCTAGATCATGGGGGACCACGTACACTTGTCCTTGGTATATGAATTTTAGGTTTTGGTGCACTATGGAAGGCACACATTCCATATCCCTCATCCATGGTCTACCTAGCAATATGTTATACTAATTTTCACCCCCCAATATATGGCACAATGTAGGAATTGTGTTTATCCCAACCTGTATAGGTAGGATTGTTGTACCGATTGTTGGGGATGTGGCATCATTGAAGGCTCTCAATGTGAATGTTGAGTCCTTAATGTGTGAAGGTGAAAAATTTAATATTTTCAAAGCTACAGCTATGATGGTGTTTATAGATGACCCGATGTCAATAAAGACTCTCTTGTACATGATATGATTGATGCTCACTATGATATGTAGTGTAGGATCGAGTTCATCCTTAGATATTGGGTTAATCTCCTATCTACAAAAGGTAATCACAAGGTCCTTTGGTGGTGAGTGAATTAAATTCACTATTGGTGTGGTTTGTGATATATTATCAACTTTAGTTGATATTTTTGGTATGTTGGACTGATCAAGGCATCTCTTACTTTGTGCTGTAATATTGATCATACTGATAAAACCCTCATCAGGTGGGGCTATGTGCACTTCATTGACGTGCTCAACTTGATTGTTATTGACCTTAGGGTTGTGTTGAGGGTTTTCAAATATGTTGATGTTTTTATTATTGATAGCTAAAGGGATTTCTATTTGCAATTTTCTCTTATCCAACATATTTTGCACTACATTCTTGAATGCAACACGATCCTGGATATCATGGCCATTTTGTCGATGATAAACACAATAGATATATTCTCTATACCCTTTAGGTTTGAGGCGATTAGGATCTAGTGTGTATACTTCAGGAAATATTATGGCCTTGGCCTCATAAAGGTGATTGAAAATTGATGCAAAAGATTTAGGAAATGACATATATTAACAATGTGGATGTCTCTGTTTGTCCTTGCCTTGATTCTTATGGCACTCCTTGTGATGTGCAGGAGGAGGTTGAGCATGATAGTTCTCTTGTTTTTGTATCTATGCTTCTTTTGGAATGTTTAACACAATCTGGTTGACATGTGCAGGCTAAACCTACTATGGTTGATATCATGCACTCTTGTTCCATTCTTTCTTGCTACGAAGCTTTAGGTCTCCTTCCTATAGCTTAATATCTTCAATGACCTTGGATTGTTCCAAAGCCTCTTTGCATGTTGTATATTGTTGCAATTGGAGTAACAATGATATGTGCTTGGTAAAACTTTTAGTAAACATTCGGGTAAGTTTAGTAGTGGGAATAGAGAATGGTAACTCTGCTATTAATTTTTACCACCTATTCCTATAATCCATGACTGGCTCATCATAATTTTGACATATATTGGCCAATTCAAATATATTAGCTTTATTTTTGGTTCCAAATGAGAAGTGCTCAAGGAAAACATCCACCAACTGTTCAAAGTTGATGATGTTGTGCCTAGGTAATTGATTAAACCATTCAAAAACTACACTTGAGAGGGTCATAATGAAAGTTATTAACATCAATGCATCATCATGTTGTAGCTGGAAATATGCATTCATGAAGCCTGTTATATGCTCTTGCACATATTCATTACCTTTAAAATTATCCCATTTAGACATTTCAAAATGCTTAGGATAAGCAGGGCTTGGCATCGATGGACACAATGGTTGATTGTGTATCTTGCTTAAAGTGGGATTTTGACCAGCCACATCTTGTTTCTTGAGAGATTTGACTATCTCAGTAAGCACCTTGTAGGCTTGAGAAGAGATGATGTCTTCCTCTCGAAGGGATATTTAGGGTGCAAGTGGAGGTAAGTTGCTTTAAGTACAAGTTGGTTGATTGTATTCATCGACCATGTCTACAGAAGATGGTTTAGGATATTGTTTATCCTGGTCTTATGAATTTGATCTTTCATACTACCTATGCTCATGCCTATTTGGAACTAAATGCTCTCATGGTCGAGAAGCATGTTGCGAAGTATGGCAAACATAATCATCTACTCTCCTATTATGTAGCTCAAGGTGTGAATTAACATGTATCTCATGGTGCTGCTACCTATACTCACTACAAAGAGATAGATCCAATTGAGCCAATCTGTTTGATCGCTCTTCTTGCTCCTTTAGATCAAGGAGGCATCGTTCTTCTAAGCGGTGTTCATATAACCGTTGTTGGTGTAACTATTGTTGCTTTGCACTTTATTGTTCTAGATTTTGTAAACACTCATGATTTTCGGGTCAAAATTTCATATTTTTGGAATATTTGGCAAACTGGGGCTCATGGGGAAATGCCCACTTTTAGGAATTTTTTGAAAATTTTGAACCATGAATAGTTAGGATCCAAAATTTCTATGAGAGGTGCACAAGGGTATAACTAAGATAAAAAAATAAATTTGGTAATTTTTGGAGTTGTCTAGACCATTTTATGATCGTTTTAGTGCGGTTTTTCTCTGTTTTCTATTTCAAAAATAGAGTAATCATAAAACCAAAATAACTTCTTTGTTATATCTCTAATTTGCATGATTCTTGATCTGTTGGATGCTGATTCAAAAATTAGAGGTGGCCCTAGATCAAATATCTTATGTTGATTGCCCAAATAATAACAAAACACACAAAGTAGACAATATGATTATCTCTTTTAAGGATTAGATGTGTGTCCTAAAATTGGTTTAGTGTGTTTTTGAAATTTGTTGAAAACTTAAAATACTCTCATCATGTTTAAAATTGTTGATGTAATTCTCAATAGTTTAAGGCTTTCACTTGTATACTCGTAGCTCGACAACCTGGTGATGAACTCCAAGCTATGTAATCTAACCTATAATGTGTGGTAGTGAAATCCATACATGGGCAGGGAGCACAGGTCCTGCTAGACCCTCATCCAATCTCACCTAGTCAATGTTATACCATTTTAAGAGAAGTACATGCAAATTTTCTAGGCTACAAATGGTTCTTGGGTCTGGTATTGGTCTAGTATCCAAGGGTCGAGGGAGTTGGGTCAACAGATGGAAATCACTACCGTCATCGTTGAACCTTACTAGTGGTTGGATGTGACTTCCAACTCACTAGCGTTTAAGTGTGTCATAGTGTGTGGGGTTATTTTTACTTTGCAAGAAATAAAAAAATGCATAAAACAACATTCACATGATTTTCCTACATGCTTTGAAAAAGAATGTTTCACTTTAAGAGAATGCAATATTACACTAGATGATATTCAGAGAATGCAACTATCTATGATGAAAATAGCCACTGATTGGGCCTCATACATGCAAAATATAAACAAACAATGGCCTAGACCACTAGAGACTAGGGTGGATTGCAATTAGAGATCCACTATTCCTAGCAGCGACTAGTAGAAAACTAAAAAAGCATCTAGAATTTTCCCATTTTACCTTTTGCTATATTTTCTAATTAACCTAACATTTTTTTGCATTTTGGAAAATAAACAGACAGATAGCAAAAACATAGGGAAATGAGGCCTACCTTAGATCCAATTATGATGGTGGTTTCTGATATATATTTTTTTCTCTATTGACCGTGTCTGTTAGGTGCGGCTATGACTGTTGCCCATGGGTGTCAACCGTGGTGACAACTGTTAACAGTGGTTAGCACCTACAACAAAAAAAATATAGAAAAAACATTAGTGATCATGAAATTTTTGGGGTTTTTGCTATGATCGCCATCTGTACGATCCTAAAAAGCATACACGCTTGATCTAGTAACAATTCAAAATCACATAAAGCATACAAGAATTGACAAAATTAAAATAAACCATAAATAAGGGTCTCTTTTATTAAATTTTGATCAATTCAATATTAAAAATCCATCCCTCTTAGGGATACCCAATGTGATACAATGTTACAATCATAAAAAATCCCTCATAAGGGTAGGTGTAATCCGCAGGCATTTTAGAATGACACAAACTACTCCAAGGTGTCAATGACCTTCTTCTCCATGATTAGAGGTATTTATTGCCTTGAATGACATGACCCTATTAATCCTGCATTCAAGAAACAACAAGAAATATTAAAATCAAAGGATACCTCTCTTGATGAGGCTTTTAAAGGAATCTTGCATAAAACATGTCATGAAATCAAGAAATCTTGTGAATCTATAAATCTATGCAAGAAAAAATAAAATTGTAATAAAGAATGTAAAGAAGCATGAATCTAGCTAAAAAACATCCTAATTAACCGTTAGAAAACTTGAATTGCATAAAATAACACGAATATGCTAAATTGACAAATTTAAGGAAATGGAAGCAAATCTACATCTAAATCCTAGAATTAACTAATCAAATGTCTGCTAAAATGTTAAACTATGCTAGATTAAGGTACTTGCATGACTGAAAATAGAAATATACTTCTAAAATAGAGGAAAGAGAGCATCAAACCCTATCCATGGATCTGAGGTGTAGTTAGCACTATTAGCCACAACTGATAGCTACGGCTAAGGTGAAAGTATCCTTTCTCTCAAAATTAGGTCCAAAAACTCTCAAATCCTCCAAGGAATTTATGATCAAGGATCATCTCGATGTTCTGGAATAGATTGGTGGTTGAATTCAATGGAATTGGCAATGGAAGTATGTCAATTGTCAATATTTCTCCTCAAGCTCTTGAGATCTCCATTTTTGCATGCACAGTTGTCATTAGTCAATTGGAAAACACTTCGTTACTCCTCAAGGGGATGTGAAATTTCTCTCCAATACAACAAGGCTCTGCTGCATGCGATTGAAAAATTCTCTAGATTTTTTCTATCTAAAATTGGGGTCTTAAGTAGACTTCCAAAATCCTTGCTCTAGCTTCATGGAGAAGTCAAGAACAAGATTTGGAAATTGGGAGGAAGCTTCTAGATGCTTTGAAGCCCATACTGATCTTGAAACCATCACAAATGGCCATTATAACTGGTTTTACTCGGCTTTGGTCACCCGACTTTGTTACAGGGCTAGCCATGGGTCTTAAATATGGCTAGAATGCTAGCCATGGGTGACATAAGTGGCTAAGAATCCTAGCTACGTGTGACACAAGAGGCTAAGGCTAGATAGGCCAAAATACCCAAGTTGAGTGGTTAGAACCACTTCTTTTGCCTTGTAGAGGTTCAAGATCATCATATGGTCTACAAGGGTGTCCCATATGAGTAGTCACCTACTCATGAAACATTTTAGGTGTCTACACTAAGAATCTAGAAGGTTTTATACAATGAATTTTTGAGTTTCAAGTCTTGTTACAAGTGTTAAATTAAACCATCGGTAATAATGTGCTTGTTCCAATAGTGCTACATGCATTACCACAAATATTTAGTATTTTGATAACAAATCTAAAAATGACAAATTAGAGTCCCACTTTTGAGACTTTGAATTTACTTCAATAGAAGAAAGTTATTTAAGAGATGAATATTGACTATGAACATGCTTTACTCGTGCATCAAAAAATAAAAGAAGCAAATGCAGTAAAAAAAGGTGGAAAACCGACAAAAAGCACCAACACTAGCAAAAACAACATTAAAAACATCAAGGAAAAATAAATATCACATGTATGATCTATAGGAAACCAAAACACATCCATTAGGAGTGCTTGTACAAAAAATTCTCACAAGGTTAATCCAAGAATCAACAAAAGAATTGATCGAGAGGTAAGTAGAAGAATTCTTAGTTGTAAAGGAGGAATGCACTTTAAAACCAACATGGCGATGTAGTTGAGGATAATTATTATGATTTAAAAGTACAAGGTTATGTTTTCTTAGTTAAATATCTTAATGCTATTTATACAACAAGCCTAGTTTGGTATGTTTATTTGGGACCTATCAGACACATGAAAGACCAAAAAGTATGGTTTTATAAACCTTGACCATTCACCTTACCATGGACAAGTAACATTTGGAGATAATTTATCATACACAATTTTTATAATTGGTGATGTTTGATTATATCTTAGAGAGGGTACCTATCACTTGATTCAAGTTATTTACATACCTAGCCTCATGAAGAACATGATTTTTATAAATCAATTTCTTGATCATAATTTATATATTGAATTTTTAAACATTGGTGCAAAGAAAATCTCTCATTTTAGAAAAATCCATAGGTTCAACAATAATTGCTCATGCTACTAGCATATAAAATATGTTTTAGCTTGTGGTTCTAATACGAGATAATCAAGCATTGGCTACCAAGGTAGATGAAGTTTCATAAATATGGCATAGGCAATTTGAACATCTAAGCTTTGGTCATTTGAATTCACTTCTACATCATGACATGGTATGTGGAATTCCATATTAAATGAAGCCTCATCACATTTATTCAAGTTATTTGGCTAGAAAGCAACATCAAGATCCATTTGTATCAAGTGGTCATAGAGTGGCTAGTCCACTCAACTTGGTACATATTGATCTATTCCCCATGGATTCAAGTTTTAGTGGTTTTAGATATTTTTGTTGATGATTACACACAATGACTATGGGTGTATTTCATGAAGATAAATGATGAATATTTCCACTATTTCTAAGAGTTCAAACCTTTTGTAGAGAAGCTTGTTGATTTTTCCATTCATATAATATACTTAGATTGAGGGGGAGTACACTAGTCATCATTTTTTTACTTTCCTAAAGTAACATCAAATCAAAAAATATCTATCAAAAATGAGTTTTTGAGAGGCAAAATCACACTATTCAAAATATGATGTGATGTATGTCGAGCGATACAAATTTGGAGCTAGCATTATGGGAAAAATTTATTTGTACTATAGTCTACTTGTTGAATTACACATCCACACTTCCATTGAAAAAACCTTCCATGTTAGATATTTGTATGTTTGGATATATTACATTCATGTATATTCTAAAGAAAAAATAGATAAAGTAAAAGGAGAAAGCGAAGTTATGTGTCTTCATTGAATATAATAGTAATTCAAAGAGATATTGTCTCATGAATCCTAATACTAAGAAGTTGTATATCAATAAAGATGTTGTGTTTGATGAGAAGAATGAGAGTAGATTTTCTTCTAATCCATATGTTACTGATAAAGCACCTATTATTTTTCTATTTTACGACAATGATGAATCCTCTAGAGAGAGGATGCTAATTTTAAATTTTTATGATTCATTGCCATACACTATGAGTACCACTCATAGACCTATGTGGTATTGATTAGTATAGTTTATGATGCAAACATAGATTATATTCTGAATACAACTAGTTTTGGACTAAGAACTTAGAGTTTAAAATGAGGTCAACCTATTCCTAATGAGCACTATGGTGAAAACATATAAACCTTCAATGGTGTATGAATATTGTTAGAGTATATTACACTATTTGGGTTATGTAAATGTACCACCTTTGGTACGTACCTAGAGTAGAAGATTACTTTAGGGTGTAGTTAGCTAGTTATGTCAAGTAATATAATAAATGCACAAATATCAATGTGCAAGTTGTAAATGTACAAGGTGTCCCCTTGAATAGCTAGGTAGAGTGTTGGCCAAGGAATCCATCTTCCTATATAAAGGGCCTCATAGTGAGTGATTATATATCGGTGTAGGTAGTATTAGGAGTAGTGGGTAGATCACCATATAGTTTGGTGATGGAGTACAATGTAGTTCTTTAGCATCAATTTTGGAGTGTTCATTTCCTCCATACTACATTGTATCATTTTTGTCACTTTTTATTAATAGTATATTTTAGTGTTATTATAGAATTCCATTATCTTAAATTTATACACATATTACATCTTGTGATTGCATTATTCCATATCGTCCATTATCAAAAATTAATAGTGGTATTAGAGCCACAATAAATTATTAGGAATAGGGAGAGCTACAAGAGATCACTACTGCTACTATCATCCTGAACTTTGTTGCACATTTAAAAATTGGATCTATCACTATGTGTTGCTACATGCAAAACCTATTGCAAGAGATATTAAGACAAGAAAAACAAATCTTAGTTCCAAAACTTTTGAGATTGCATTTGGCTAGATTATTTCCACAAAGTTACAAAAAAATTGTGAAGACTAGGACTCAACATCTATTCCACTAGATTGACAAATCAACTAGTTAAGTTTCATCATTATCAGATTTACTAATACTTTTTATGATTCATTGCCATCCACTATGAGTACCACTCATAGACCGATGTGGTATTAATTAGTATAGTTTATGATGTAAACATAGATTATATTCTGAATACAACTAGTTTTGGACTAAGAACTTAGAGTTTAAAATGAGGTCAACCTATTCCTAATGAGCACTATGGTGAAAACATATAAACCTTCAATGGGGTATGAATATTGTTAGAGTATATTACACTATTTGGGTTATGTAAATGTACCACCTTTGGTACATAGCTAGAGTAGAAGATTACTTTAGGGCGTAGTTAGCTAGTTATGTCAAGTAATATAATAAATGCACAAATATCAATGTGCAAGTTGTAAATGTACAAGGTGTCCCCTTGAATAGCTAGGTAGAGTATTGGCCAAGGAACACATCTTCCTATATAAATGGCCTCATAGTGAGTGATTATATATCAGTGTAGGTAGTAGTAGGAGTAGTGGGTAGATCACCATATAGTTTGGTGATGGAGTACAATGTAGTTCTTTAGCATCAATTTTGGAGTGTTCATTTCCTCCATACTACATTGTACCATTTTTGTCACTTTTCATTAATAGTATATTTTAGTGTTACTATATAATTTCGTTATCTTAAATTTATACACATATTACATCTTGTGATTGCATTATTCCATAGCATCCATTATCAAAAGTTAATAGTGGTATTAGAGCCACAATAAATTATTAGGAATATGGAGAGCTACAAGAGAGCACTACTGCTACTATCATCCTGAACTTTGTTGCACATTTAAAAATTGGATCTATCACTATGTTTTGCTACATGCAAAACCTATTGCAAGAGATATTAAGACGAGAAAAATAAATCTTAGTTCCAAAACTTTTGAGATTGCATTTGGCTAGATTATTTCCACAAAGTTACAAAAAAATCGTGAAGACTAGGACTCAACATCCATTCCACTAGATTGACAAATCAACTAGTTAAGTTTCATCATTATCAGATTTACTAGTACTTTTTTGTAGGAAAATGAGATTTTAGGAAACTAAAGGAATCCCTATTGCATAGTTACACATTGCAAAAGAAAAGACCATAAAATCCTTATTGCAAGATTTGAGAAGAAGACTCCAAATAAGAGTTCGTGAGATTAGGAGATTAGAGATCTCTTTTTATGATTGAAGATTTATTTCAAAATAATTTGAAGAGACCCATAAAATTTTTCACTAAAGAACTTACAATATTTGAAGATAAGGACTATCAAAATACTATTTCAAATTTAAGAGATCCATGAGAGAGATCTCATTGCCAACACTTCCATAGCAGAAGGTTGAAGAAAGGTCTCATTGGAAGACCAGAGAAGCTATAAGACTGAAGACCTTGGAGAGGTCTCAAGGAGAAACAAGGAGAAGGTTTGGATATGCTTATTGAAAAATTTGGATAAGTCATCAAAGAATTTCCTAGGAGAATTTATCAAAGAAATTCACTACCAAGGAGAAAGTTGCTAATAGTGAAGAAATTGGGATAATTGTTGCCATCCGATAATAAGCCCAAAGGAGAAATATTTGGCAAGAATTTTACCAAAATTTGAGGAGATTCATGAAGACCTCAATATTTTTAGACTCTTGAGAAGAAATCCATGTTTGAAGTCAAAATTTGACAATTATGTTGAAGGAAAACTTAGACATAAGAAACCTACTAAATCCAAGAAGATTTGGAGATTGCCTTTCATATTTAAGAAGGCACATTTTGGAGATAGGATTTGTTGGATCTACAAAAAAATATTATAGTGGTTCATAAAGAATATATCATCCATGATTTGGGGGAACTCCTTCCAAATTTCTGAGATTCAAGGACAATGTTATAGTGGGTAGATTATTTTCTAGAGGGAAACAATCAAGATAGTATTTCTAGCTGCAAAAAAATTAGAGTTCTAGGCTACATCCTTAAATAGAAGTTGAAGCCATCTACTAAAGTTTCAATCCAAGAAATTTGAAGGATCCACAACTGCAAGCAACCACCATTCAAGATAAAAATTTGGTGAATCAACTCATCAAGGTATTCATCATTTTCAAAAATCATCAAAGGTAAGCAACTTAGGTGAAAAAGGGTTCATTAGTTGAAAACTTATTTGGATTATTACTTAGCTTCATTAAGCACCTTATTAGAATTTAGAGTTGTAAAATAGAAGGTTGTATTTTAAGTATTCAAAGAAAGTGCAGAAGATAGTTTTTGTGAAGGGTTATTACCTATACGTTAATAGGCATTACATACATTCTTAATATTATCTAATTACAAAGAAGAAGACTATATTAAGCTGTAGAGATTATAGATCATTATTTAAGAGTTAGAATTAGTGCATATTACAAGTTAATTTTAAGAAGTAATAAGAATATTGGATTTGCACTACGTTAGTTTCTCTTAAAGCTTATTGGAAGTGCAATAAATATTAAAATGAAGATGAAAGTTAGTACAAAGATTAATCTCTCTAGCATATTGGTTGTATGCTTATTAGCTTGGATTCATTGATATTAAATTGTCCATGTTAAGGATTTAGATATTAGTTATCTAATAATAAAGGTAAAAATACATTGCTCTCATAGATTAGGAGCAAATAACTGCTATATCTCACTAAGAAAAGGTGAAGACTTAGATCCATATTCATACAATGAGGAACCACCATTTCAAAGGAAGAAAATAGCATAAAAAAGAGACAAGGATCACTCAAAATATTATTTACATTATATTGATGCATCATATAATAGAGGATGAAATAGAGAGTGTCTCAATACACTAGAACAACAAGTATCTATGTCCAAATCATCTAAGGTAGTAATTTCAAATTTTGGGTAGAGATGGTGAGTCAACTAGGGATCATAAGAACCAATTCCAGGTGTTCAAAAGCACTGACTTAGCTGCCAAAGTAAGCATCCATGAATGAAAACAACCTACATCATCGTAAATAAGCCTTGCATCCATTAAATTACTATTACACAACAAGGAGAATAGAAGCAAGTGAAGACCACGAAGTATTACCCTAATAAAGCGATGAGCTACCAGCTAGAAAGTGAGCCATTGAAGCATCCAAGAGAAAAAATCAAGAAAAGATGTATCATCTGCTACAAGAGCAATTTTTAATTCATAATTGGAGCCAACCTTGAAGAAATCATTGCTGGATATTGAAAGCTAGCACTCACTAGCACGAAGGAGAAAAGCATTTGAGAAAATATTGAACAACTAGCAATAGCTAGGGAATATATCCTAAGGGATAGATGAAAGTTGAATATATCTCATGCAAAAAATACTTGGAACAAGGAATAATAAGAGTTTAATGTTCATCTTGGAGCCCAAAATAGGTGTAATTATTCAAAGGGTAACACTCATCGTAGAGCATTGAAGGAAATAATTCTTACCTAGTGATAGATTAACAATCACCCTTGAGCGTTGAAGGAAGGAGTCTATCAAAGATGTAACACCCATATCAAAGCATTGAGAATAAATGACATCATTACGAGAATGTTAGGATCCTATCCTAACACCATTTTGTAATTCTAATTTACTTATGTAATGATCCACTTCCAACATGGGGATCCCATTATGATATTATTTTATAATAATTTGTAATTTTTGTGGCAAGTATGGTGCCTAGCCAAGTGGCACCATCTTATGTAACCATTTTTATCAAGATTGTAATTGATGGTAGGTGGGAGATTTTAGCTCAAGTGGCATTTTACATGTAAGACAACTCTTGAGCCCTTAGGTAGGGTTGCATGAAGATTTTTTTTAAAATATATGAAGCCATGTACGAATTCATCCTTTTGCAAGCTAATGAAATATTGAAGGATGTTGCCCCCTTGAAGAGGCTTGCAATTCTGTGTTATTATGATATTGTTCCATTTCTACATAGTGTTATTAGGTTGTTTGATGTATTTGATTTATTTTTTCAATATTTTGTGTGAGTGTGCTTACTATTAATAGTGAGATCATAACAAGTGGTATCAGAGCGCTTTATAGGACCAAGTTCTATTGCAACTGAGATGATTTTTACCATTCATTCCACATGTTAGGTATAATTTTATATGTGCTTTTCATTTTTATTTTTTCCTTTATTAAAAATCCAAAAAAAATATAGTCTATTTTTTTAGCCAAAAAATCAGAAAACACAAAAAAATATAGTCTCTTTTTAAATAGTAGTGTATGTTAGAAACCCTGTGCTGAGGGTTTTAAAATATCATGAAGGATCTATCATTATTGACTAAGCCAGATATCCCATAAAGCATCTAGTGAAGTGATGGGTGATCATGATCCAATACCTAGGCCTTATACAACACTTGCACATAGACTTGAGCTCCCACACATCTTTGGGTGTATTAAGAGACAATCTAGGTTTAAACAAATTTTTATCCAGTAGGAAGCTTTTCAACCTTATATTATCCATAGTCCACGAGACAACATCCATGATGATCACCCTTCTATATGGTCAGAGATACAGATAATATGCTCAAGGGTATGTGTGGAATCCTCCTTGGGTAGTGGCATGCAATATTGGTTCGAGCACTATTATTCATCACTATGGTATAACAGAGGGCCTATGGGTATTACATACTCCCTTACTTAGCATACCCTAGTTCTACAAAATATAACTTCCACCTACAAATCAACACCATATCTGTTCTGTTATCCTGCATTCACAAACCCAAAAGTGAGGATACGAAGAAGGCATTCCTTATCACAGAAAATAAACTTGCATGCACCAAAAGTTGGGATAGATTTTGCAAGTGTTTGCAAAAGTCATGTTTAGAGACAAAATAGTCTAGACAGTGACAAAAATAGTCTGGTCAGTAACAGTGATAGTCAGATCTACAATAACCCTCTGTAATAGTCCAAAATTACAAACCTCCAATTTTAGAAACAATACTATCATTGTCAAAGAATCCTTAGGCTCAGTAATAGGAACCATGTCAGTAATCGTAGTACAGGTGATAGAGTAAGAGATAGGATAGTGACAGGGTGATCAGGGGGCAAATACCAGTAGACTCATCAAGAAAAAAAAATTAAAATTTTGTTAAAACAGAGATATCTCTTCACACAAAGCTTAGACTGACTAAAAAATTTAGCAGATAATTCTACACTCTAATCTAGACAAAATTGTCCTTGGTAGCCCCTAGTCAAATTTTACACCGATTTTCTAATAATAATAATTTTTTATTTCTTTCTAAGGCCATAAATTTTCAATACTCAATCTTGATCCAAATTTTTGGGAATAGAAGCTACTTGTTATTCTGCACCAAATATGCTCAAGGAATAGACATCAACTTGCAACCAACCAGGAGATCACAAAAAGTCAAGAAATTTAGTAACCTCCTCATTGAGCACTCAGATCAATCAGCCACCAAAGTGGACCCTATCCTAAAATCAGTGTTGCAATCCATTTTCCAAATTAAAAAAGGTAACTCTTACTTGGACCCTTACTAAAAATAGTAACTCCTGAAACCCCACATCTATTTTTAGTAACTGAGCAAAAGAGGTCCCACAATGGAAAGTGGCACTCATGGACAAAAGGAGTTAGAACTTGCCACAATATTTTCTGATATGCAAAAATCTCTTGACTACTTGACCACTACAAACCACACCATAAGAGAAGATATTCAAGAGCTCCAAACGGATCAAGATACCACTAGAATCCACTTAGAAAAACAACTTACAAATGTGGAGACAAAATTGTAGGGTACTCTCACATCTGAACACCAAGCTGAAAAATCTGAATGAGGTCGAAGAAGGGAAACAAAATACTAAAGAAGGAGAACCAAAGACACTCACTATGACCATGATCTAGCCTTCAAAATGCCTAAATTGAATTTTACAAAGTTTAGTGGAAATGATGTCGATGGGTGGTTATGTCAGGTTGATCAATTCTTTAGACTCCATAATGTCCCTATATATCATCGATTCAGATGGCTTCCTTCAACTTAGAATCTGAAGCCTTATATTGGTTCCAATGGCTATGAACCACTACCCCTGATCTATCCTGTGAGGACTTTGAGTCCCAAATACTCACCCAATTTGGCCCTAGTGACTATGAAGACTTTACAGGAGCATTGACAAAGCTGAAACAAACTACCACAGTTCATGACTGCCAAACATAATTTGAGAAATTGGCCAATAAAACAAGGGGCTTAAATGAGGGATTTTTTATGAATTTTTTTCTTAGTGGGTTGAAATATGATCTTCAAGCTGAAGTCAATATGTTTAAACCACAAACCATGATGGAAGCTATCAGTTTAGCTCGATTAACCGAATCTAAACTCTCAACTCAACAATGAACAACATGATTTTCTTAAGCTTGACCTCCCTTTCCTCTTCAGTTCTAAAATAATATTGATCATAAACCTCCTACTCCTAAATTACTGACTACAGATGAAATGGATGCATGTCGCACCCAAGGGATATGTTATAATTGTGATGCAAAATTTGTGAAGGGACATAGATGTGCAAATAAGAGATTATTCTTAATAGATGTAGAGTAACCTAATAGTAGTGACCATAGTGATGAGAGAGTGACACAGCTGAAGCACCAACTCAACAAGAAGAGGAAACCCAAGAACCTCAAGCAAAAATTTCCGTCCATGCTCTTGCTAGGGTTACCACTCCACAAACCATAAAATTTGTGGGTTTTTTCAAAGACCAATGCCTTACTATTCTTATTGATTTAGGTAGTACACACAAATTTATTGATCCTCAAGTTTCTAAGCAGGACAATTGCTATATACACAAATGTAATTCATTTGAAGTGATGGTGGGAAATGGAGGAACTATACCTTGTAAAGATAAATATCGTAATGTTAAAATAGAGATGAGGGATTATGAACTCAAGCAAGACATGTTTTCTCTCCAATTGAGAGGATGTGATATTGTGTTGGGATCCCAATGGTTGAGCACCTTGGGCACTATCATTTGGAACTTTCCAAAAATCTGGATGTAGTTTTCATAATATGGATAAACACACACCCTCCATGGTGCCAAAACATGCCTTTCCCAAATTATCAATTTAAATCGTATGGAGAAATTATTGAAAAAGTCATCTCGACCAAGCACTTCCATAGTGGATCAAATTCTAGCAGATTTGCAATTTGTTCTAACCAAGCACGATGGCATTTTTTTAGAACCAACTACCCTACCACCTCGTTGCTCACATGACCATGCTATTCCACTACTACTAGGTAATGCACCACCCAACATCAGACTATATCGGTATCCTCATACTCTCAAGTCTAAAATCAAGAATATGGTACAATAATTGCTCAAATATGGTGTCATTTTACCTAGTACCAGCCCTTACTCTTCTCTAGTATCACTAGTTCACAAGAAATATGGCTCGTGGTGATTGTGTATAGACTACCGTGAGCTCAAAAAAATGATCATCAAGGATAAATTCCCCATTCCGATATTGGATGAATTATTGGATGAATTACATGGAGCTATATACTTCTCCAAGTTAGACCTTCATTCTGGCTACCATAAATTAGGCTCAAGGATGAGGATATTTCCAAAACTGTATTTTGTACTCATGAAGGTCACTATGAGTTCTTGGTAATGCCATTTGGTCAGAAAATGCTCCTTCCATATTTCAAATCCTGATGAACATCTTTTGCCCTCTCCTACAAAAGTTCATACTAGTTTTCTTTGATGATATCTTGGTTTGTAGCTGCTCGTGAGAGGAACACCTTATCCATGTGGATCAGACATTAGAATTGTTGGCACAAAATCAAATTTTTGCTAAGTTTTCCAAGTGTTCCTTTGGTCTGATTAAAGTGGAGTATCTAGGGCACATTATCTCCAAAGATGGTGTCAAGGTCAATCCCAAGAATATTCAATTAGTTCAGGACTAGCCAAAACCTCACTCTCAAGGGACTTTGGGATTCTTAGGGCTTACAGGTTACTACCACAAATTTATTCGTAATTATGGTAAAATAGCAGCCTCCATCACATCCATGTTAAAGAAGAAATATTTTACTTGGACAGGGCTTGTTGACCAAGCCTTCCTTGAATTGAAGCATGCTATGACCACAACACCAGTATTAGCCATGCCAAAATTTTCCAAGCCTTTCATCATTGAAAGTTATACTTCTAGTCGTGGCATTAGGGTAGTGTTGATGAAGGAAGGGAGACCCTTGGCTTTAACTAGTAAGGCACTATCTGATCGTTACTTGGTAAAATCTACATATGCCAAGGAGATGTTGGTAATATTATATGTCGTAATATATTGGTGACGATATCTCATTGTGTACCATTTCTCCATTAAAACAGATCATCAAAGTCTCAAATACTTCTTGGAATAATGGGTTGCTACCCTAGAAGAAAAAAATAGGTTTCTAAACTCATGGGATATGATTACGATATCACCTATAATAAGGACAAAGAGAATCTTATGGTTGATGCTCTCTCTTACCAATTTGAAGTCCTCAGTAAGTTATGTGCCATTTCCTCATCGGTTCCTTAATGGATAGATTTCTTATGATAGGAGGTACTTTAGGATACATACTTGTAAGCTTTTGTGGCCTTGCTCCAGGATGATCCAAATTCATTACTAGGCTACAATTGGTATGTCCATGACTTGCGTTATCATAAATACCTTGTTCTTCCTAGCACGTCCCCACTCCATGATATTTTCATGAAGGAACTACATATTGCTCCCTCTACAGGCCATTCAATATTTCTTAACACATGAATACCTCAAGCGCAAATTTTTTTGGAAATGTATGAAACTAGACATCCATGATTTTTTAGTAGCTTGTGATACCAATGAAATGCGAAACAATATGTTCTCTAGGTACTCTTCAATCCTTACCCATTATAGATCAGGTTTGGACTGATATTTCCATGGATTTTATAGAAGTATTACCTAAATCTGGTGGTAATTCTATTATTCTCATGGTAGTGGATCGCCTTTCGAAGTATACTAATTTTTGTTCCCTTGGAAATCCTTACACAACCTCCACCATTGCCCAAATATTTCTTGATTCTATTTTTTTCCTTCATGGTATGCCCACCTCCATTGTGTCCAATCGAGACCCAACCTTCACTAGTCATTTTTGGCAAGAATTATTTAAGTTGCAAGGAACTCAACTCAAAATGAGTTCAACCTACCATCATAAAATGGATGTTCAAACTAATATTGTTAATAAATGTTTGGAGACCTATCTTCATTGCTTTGCATCAGACCATCCTACTCAATGTGAAGTGGCTTCCTTTGGCTGAATAGTGGTACAACACTTCCTATTATACAAGAACTAAACTCACCCCTTTTGAGATTGTTTATGGGCACCCTATACTCACACCTTATTCATACATCCCAGGTAGCTCCAAGGTCTAGGTAGTCGACACTACTCTCAACCAGCATATGATGTTCTCCACTAGTTGAAGCAAAATTTGGACATGACCCAAAATCATATGCAATAATAGGCTGATCAACATCATTCTGAGCATAGCTTTTATGTGGGTGATATAGTCTTCCTTCACTTGCAGTTGTACAAAAAATCATCTCTACAACTCCTTCGGTGTCAAAAACTTGTTGTAAAATACTATGGACCCTACCAAGTTATTCAACAGATTGGTTCCACTGCTTACAAATTGGCTCTTCCGCCCACCTCCAAGATCCATCCTATTTTTCCATGTTTTCTCTCTCAAAAATGTTGTGGGTACACAGGTACATGTTTAGTAAACATTACCATAATTGGATGAAGAAGGGTCCATATTACTCAAACCTAATTAATTGTTGGATTGTCGAGCTGACACTCTCTACAACCATACCATCACAAAATTTCTTGTTCAGTGGCACAAGCTCTAGCCAGAAGATGCTACATGGGAGTCTCTCCATCAGCTCCAACACCAATTCCCTCATTTTTAGCTTTGAGGACAAGGCTTTTTGAATGGAAATGACATGTTAGGATCCTATCCTAACACCATTTTGTAATTATCATTTACTTATGTAATGACTCAATTCCAACTTGGGGGATCCAATTATGATATTATTTTGTAATAATTTGTAATGTATGTGGTAAGTATGGTGCCTAGCCAAGTGGTGCCATCTCATGTTACAGTTTTTATCAAGATTATAACCGATGGTAGGTAGAAGATTCTAGCTCAAGTGGCATTTTGCATGTAAGATAAATATTGAGCCCTTAGGTAGGGTTGCATGAAGATTTTATTTAAAATATATGAAGCCATGTACTAATTCATTCTTTTGTAAGCTAATGAAATATTGAAGGAGGTTACCCCTTCAAAGAGGCCAGTGATTCTGTATTATTGTGAGATTGTTCCATTTTTTCATTTGATTTCTACATAGTTTTATTGAGTTATTTGATGTATTTGAGTTATTTTTCACTATTTTGTATGAGTGTGCTCATTTTTAATAATGAGATCCTAACAGAGCATATTCATTATCGCTCATCAATCTAAGTAAAAATAAGCATTATTCAAAGATAAAATTGTTACTATAACACTTCACAAGGTAGCAACACATGGGTTTAAGTCTAAGGATAACATAAGCTACATAAGTTCCCAAGTCCAAGAAATTACTACAAACAACAAGTAGAATCAAGCAATGAGAGAATGTAAGATTTATTGGGATTCAAAATCTATCACAAACCTGCATTGAATAAGAACATTAATTGCTTGAATATATAAGTGCCATTGGAGGAAAGACCAGACAAGAATAACATAGTGGTAGCACAAATTTTGAAGGAGGAAGCATGTGGGTATCTATAGCTAAAGTCTCCTGCATAGTGTAGTCAAAGTAATAGTAGCACTGAATGTAGGTGAAAGAGCATTGGACGTTCATATGCACTAGCCAACGAATATGTTGAAGGATCAAACTACTCAAGGATACGTTGAGCCATAAGGATTTCTAAGGTAAAGTTCATCCTAAATTTGCTTGCATTAAATCGAAGTGACATTGGAGTTATAAGGAATATAATCAACTTAATATTTCATTTGGATAAACAAGCATTCACCAAAGCATTAGTAACTTATTAAGAAAGCTCATTCCAAGATATTTAAATTGGAGAACATTCTCATATTTGCAAATAACCAAGTAGGAGATATAAGGTCATTAACCTTGGTTTAATTCAAATAATAATTTGTAAATACAATTATTTTCTAATATTCCAAAAGTAGGGAGTTATAAGGCATACTACTTCAAATTATATACATAATTGGAATTTATAAAATTAATAAGAGAAGCAAATCTATTGCTTACATATTGAGTTGAAATTAATTGGTAAAAATTATCTCATACTCATTCTAAGGAGACAAAAAGAAATCCAACCATTAACGCCTACTTAATTAGGAGAGATAAGGTAAATTAAATGTTGATTATTATTCTCAAAGTATTGTAAAATAAACTTAGAAGGTGAACTAAATATTGCTAATATTTACACTAAATTCTATAGCATATCCTAAATTACTTGGGAGACATAAGGAAGCCTACAAAACCCAAATCTAAGAATTTTTTTCTCAAATAAGTTCACATATCTTAACTAAGGATAAATAAGGGATTCTATGAGAAATAAGACTTGAATAAGTCTTATCAAACTAATTCATATAATCTTAACTAGGGAGTCATAAGGAAGACTACTATAAAGGTTCTAAAAATACTCCATATTATAGTGGAAATAAAAGCATATTATCACAAAAGAATGTAGGAATAAAATACACACAATACATCATGTCACAAATGCAAAATCAGTTGTAACATAAAAATTTCTAAAGAGCAAAAGAAAATTTGGTATATTGACTCAGGTGCCAGTCATCACATGATAAGAAATCTGTAATGGTTTGATTGTCTTGAAATTATTAATGGTTATAAATTGAGAATTGCCAATAGCAAGACTTATGCTATCCATGGATATGGGTGTGTAACACCTAGAAAATCATTTTCAAAATTTTGACTACAAAAAATGATGTATATTCTTGGATTAACATTCAATCTTATTTCAATAAGCAAGCTAGTAGAGAGCAATAGAATGGTTGATTTCAGATACATAAATGGGATTTATACATATCTCATCATGAATTATGAAGAGATAGAAGCCACATGATCTCTCCATAAAAATACATACACTCTAGACACTATTGAGAACTCATAAGATATTATTGCATTTTAAAATAATACTAATACATATCCTTAGGAATAAGTTGTAGAAAATCAAGAACCCAATTATCATAAAGGTAGATAAATAAATAGAAGATTCAAGATTAGAAGGATGAGAGGACAAAAACACTATGCTCTACATGGACATCTAAAAACTACTAAAGAAGAACCAGATCTAGATGAAGATTTTTCAAGAGAAAATATCCCTATTGAAAACTAAAGTCTTCAATACCCAAATAATGTAATATAAGGAGGTGTTAGAGTATATTACATCATTTGGGTCATGTAAATGTACCACCTTTAGTACATAGATAGAGTAGAATATTACTTTAGGGGGTAGTTAGCTAGTTACTTCAAGTAATGTAATAAATGCACAAGTGTCAATGTGCAAGTTGTAAAGTGCAAGGTGTCCCCTAGAATATCTAGGTAGAGTGTTGGCCAAGGAATCCATATTCCTATAAATGGTCTCATAGTGAGTGATTATATATCATTGTACGTAGTAGTAGGAGTAGTGGGTATATCACCATATAGTTTGGTTATGGAGTACAATGTAGTTCTTTAGCATCATTTTTGGAGTGTCCATTTCCTCCATACTATATTGTATCATTTTGTCACTTTCCATTAATAGAATATTTTGGTGTTATTGCAAAATTCCATTATCTTAGATTTCTGCACATATTGCATCCTGTGATTGCATTCTCCCATAACATCCATTATCAAAAGCTAGCAAAGATATTATGAACATCAAATATCAAGAATTGATGAGGAACAAGATGTGACAACTTGTTAATCTTCTAGTTGATAAAAATCCAATAGTTGTAATTTGATATTCAAGAAGAAATAAAAAGCTAATAGGATCATGAAAATGTAAAGCAAGATATGTTACAAAGGCCTGTGCATACAAGGAAGAAATTGACTATGATGAAACGTTTGTACCAACATTTATGATCAATAATATTTGTAATGGCTACATAATCTGGATGGAAGTCACTTAAAATGGACATGAAGAGCATTTCTCAATGATGATATCAATGAGGAAGTATATATGATGTAACCAGATGGATCCATCATATTTGGTCAAAATAATAAGGTATGCAAGCTCATAAAATTTCTTTATAGGATAAAGTAGACATCCAAATCCTGGTATGTGAAGATTGATAACCATATTCTATGACATGGATTATATTAAAATCCATATGATATGAAACTCTACTTCAAAATGTAAGGAAGAGAGGTTGTGATCATCATTGTATATGTTGATGACTTGATCATCATTAGGAGTTCAATGAAATTTACTGAAGATATTAAGAAAGTATTATAACATTCATTTAACATGACTAGTCTCAGGATGATATACTATTATTTTGGTTTAGAGGTGTGGAAAATTGAGAACTATGTATTTATATCATAAATAAAGTATTCCAAGACATTGTTTAAGAATTTTTGGATGACATATTACAAGCCCATGGATACTACAATGGAATTAAAGTTATAACTATCATGCTATGATCCATATCCATAGGTGAATGTAACTCTCTATCACTAATTAATTGGAAGCCTCATTTATTTAATATACATAGATTTGACATCAATTATGCCATGAGCTATCTTTTATGGTTCATGCAAAAATCTAAGGTATGTCATTAGAAAGCAACAAAGTGGATCCTCAAGTATATCCATATTACAACTAAGTATGAGCTACAATACACGAATAATTATTAATTATTCTTAACAAGTTTCGTAGATGTGGATTATGTAGGATCCATTAATGATATAAGATCTACTTTTAAAGATGTAATATTTTTAGGATCTGAATTGATTTATTTTGAAAGTAAAAAGAAACATGTTGTTGCTCATTCTCCCACTAAGGCTGAATATCATGTCATAGGAGGACCTATCTATGAGGTAATATGGTTATGTTGTATCTTGTAAAGAATGGACATCCCACAAAAGAAACCAACAATCTTGAGTTATGACAATCAAAGAGTTCTAAATATTGTTTGCAATCCAATTTTTTTGAGTGCATAAAACAAATTTAGGTTTTATGTCATTTCATATATGAACATGTTCAAGAACACAACATACAAATTCAATTTTATCCCATAGAGGAGCAATGCACAAATATTTTAACAAATTATCTTGCATGTATAACATTTTCTAGTATGTACTTTGATTGAGCTTGATGTAATAAGGGGGGAATGTTGTGAATATTATGTATTCACCTTATGGTTATATAGGTTAAGGGAGGCTAGAAATTAGTTGTAACTCCAAAAATCATACCTTCTTGATTTCACATGTATATATACTTTTATCACATCAATACAAATGTTAATAGCAGTGCATAAATCTATCCTGCATTTCTAACATCACTTATCTCTTTCTCTATTTTCATCTATATGCTCTTCTATTTTATTGTTCTTCATTTTTTTACATATGATTACAATTAAAGTATATTTTGGAATGGTTTTGGAAATTATTGTGAATTTCAAAATTATGTTTCCATTATAAAATAACAAATATTAAATAATTATTAGTTATTATACCTATAAAACCTCTCTAAGGGATTGTGAAATACTTGTTTCCATTACACTTGGTATTTTGTGCTTTTCTTTTGTTAAATTGACAAATGGAATCATGAAGGTTCCATGGGATGTAATAAAATTAAACTTGATTGTTGTCAAATATAGAGTTTCAAGTAGAAAACTATTTTCTTTTTCATTAAATGTGTTCTCATTTGCTATAAATAATTTCATAAAAGAAATAATCTATCAAGGAATTCCTAGATAGTGATAAATAAAATTATACATATTTGTATACTTGTTTCCATTTACTTACTATTTTCTTATTTTTGCAATGCATGTTGTCCTGCCATAACAATTTTTACGACACTTGATGATTTTCTAGATATTGTTTTCATAATTTTTTTGGAATGAAATTGATAAGGTCCATATAATGATTAAAGTTTTAAAAAATTACATGGATGTTATCTCAAAGTACACTTATGGATAGAGCATAATATGATGATGCCACAACAATTTTTTAAAATTTTAGTGTTATGTTTCCAATTGCATGTCCCAACATATATAAGTAAAATAACATGTACTAATATACATAACTATTTTAAAAGTATATAGATATTTGATTTCATTGCAACAACTCTTGGATCTTATTCCACAATCAAATAATTGCATTGCTCTCTTCCAAAAAAATAGAAACTTGCTAAAATATTCTACAATTCAAATGACTAACAACCATAAATGATTACTAAATAGAATACAAGAAAATCTAGTATTCAACGTTAAAATAAATAATTTATGTTAACTCTATTCAATAGATAATTTAGGAGTAGATACAATACAAATTTAAAGTCAAAATAAAAAATATATATGGGTGTTGATAATGACTTTAATGTGCTATCATCATGTGGATCAAAACATAGCCATGCTTTTAAAATATTTATCCTCCACATTCAATGATCTCATTTCCACTTGTGATTATGACCTCAATTCATATATCATATATTTAGACCATGTGCAATATGTTAGCCAAGTAACATCTACATCATTCTTGCTATAAAGTAATCCAAAAAATGAGAGGATATGGAGGGTTTTTTATTACAGATAAAATCTTCTAAAAAAGAAATGAAATTTTATCATTGATCCAAAAATTCAAAGTTTTGAGTTAAGAAAATCCAAGAAACAATGAAATTCGAACAATAATAGAGTATAACAAATTAAAATATGATATATATTAGAAAAAAGTAAATGATTTTATTGCTAAAAAATAAAGTACAATGTAGGTAATATTTGAGAAGATCTGTGAAGCTAGAATATTACATCCATTACTCATGCTTTTTATAGTTAGGGGTACTACAATATTTGGTGTATTGAAATCCACCATTTTTTGTTGAAGTAATGCAAAGTATAATGGGTGGCATAGTTGGGACCACAATCGGACACAACAACATGTGGTCTCCCTCCTAATAATTTGAACTAAGGTCACCAAGATAAAACACCAATAACATAATGTTGAGGTGTCCCTGTAGGGATAAAAGCCACCATTTTGAATATAGAAGGTCACCCTTGTTTCTTTACCTAATTCTTGTAAGCTATTTACTTTTCCGACTAAGTTATCCTACCTTGAGCATTGTATACATCATAATGAATTGTTTCCTAATGTTCTAAGTCCATGCCTTAATAATTTGATCCTCCTCCACTAATGCTAAACTATTTAGATTGAGTTTTTCAATTTCAAATTGTTTTATTTCTACAACATTCTCTAGTAGGGTGGATGATGAGGCCTAAGAAGTTCAACATTGAACATTATATGCAAAGGAAAATAATATGGAAGATTAAATTCGAAATCACTCTCTCCCACCTTCTTGGTAATAATGTATGGTCCATAGCAAAGAGGTATGATCTTTTTATGGAGGTCCTATATGTATCTTCTTTTGAATACATAACCATACTCTACATCTAGCCTTAAACCGATGTAAATAACTGGTAATTTTTTAATTAAATTTTATTAATAGAGATAATAAATTTAATTTTTATTTTAAAATATGATAATTGTAAATTTGTTTTGTAATTAATAGATTTATACCATTATTAATAATGCTTTAATGAAGGTCCGAGGTGTAAACCAATTGGTTCATCCAAACCCCATAATGGGGGCGGAGGTCCAAGGTTCAAATCTCGGGCCTCGTCCGAACGCTTGTCCCTTTCCTGATGCTTTTAGCGGCGTAAAAGGTTTAAAATGATTGTGGCATGGTGGTTATAGGGACGGACTGCGTGAAGATCTGTGTGGCGGCTTCTGAGCGGACAGCGTAGAATACTGTGGAGACAATAAAAGTTGAACAACCTGCCCGAATTCGTGGTGGCTACGGATTCCACCATGTAAATTAAAAAAAAATAAAAAATAAAAATAATAATGCTTTTAATGAATAGACCCTGCAATTGAAGTTTAGTAAGAATGTTTAGTTTAAAATGAGCTCGTCACGGTTAAGATTCTATGGGTGTCATGATAATACAATTTTCTCTAATAATAATGTGGTTTATTGAATGACAACACCATATAGTTATGATGTAATATGAATGGACCTTGTTCCAATCCTATATAATTGATTTAATAATAATTCTTCAATAAATAATTAAACTATTTATATTATTTATAATTAAATATATCAAATGACATGAGTTCAAGTGATTAAAAATATTATAGAACTTGTTTCAAACTCATATAATTAATTTAATAATAATTCTTTAATAAATAATTGAATTATTTATATTATTAATAATAAAATAATTAAATGTGTCAAATGACATGAGCTTAAGTAATTAAAGACTGCTCAATATATAAAACCATATTCCAAACAATATATTGTTGTAATACCACTGTAATATGACAAAAACTATATATACATAACTATTTGATTATTATAATATTACCATATAAATACAATTTAAATGGATTTAAGGGTAAAATATTGAAACTTTATATAAAAAAATAAAATGCAACAAAGATTTAGGTTAAAATTGTACCTCTGAAACAACTTCCTTAATGAAAATCTTTGATATAATCTGTAGTGGCGGTTTAGAAAAAAAAACAAAAGGCAAGATGGTTTAAAATACGGTAAAAAATAGATGCCAGCTCGTACATTAAGTCGGGGTAGACGATCCTCCTTCACCAATTGTGAGAATACGTGTGGGAAGATTAAAGTGCTGATGTCATGGTTGGATAGTCATCTGCATCTAGCACCATAAGTGTCAAAGACCAGTGGTCATTGAAAGGTATGGTATACTTGGAAACATTGCCCAGAGGAAACTGAGAGGAAAAATGCGATATGTACAAAATGCATCAGTAAAGTCAAGCAAGTGAGTGGAAGCAATTGATTTGCGTTCAACGCCACATTCTACATTAATTGTGCTTTTTAGTGAGGAAGAGAATGCATTAAGAAGTAGAAAAATCTGCACTCACTTACAGTCTACTCTAATTGTGGATAGAGACCCGTTACCGGGTCTTTCGTTCTTCGTGTTTATGGGGTCCACACAAAATTTCTTAGTATGTCTCCATTTTATGTCGAAGGAGTAAAAATTTCAATAATGGTTGAAAGATAATGCTACCTTTAGCCTGGAGTTGTTTATATACTAGGTTAAATGTGAAGATGGAGTTGCCGGACAAATCTTAGTCCGCAACGCGAGGAAAGAGAAATATCAAAAGTGCCCACCAATTACTATTCCCGAGAAATTTCTTGGCAAAGTACAGAACTAAACTATTTGTGCATACTCCAAATTTTTCTATCTCCCTTCTCGTCCAACTTGACCAACAGAGGAGAAAATGCATGGTAGACTCTCCTTAAATTCTGGAGAGTTTTAACTACCATTTGCCATCGAGCGTTCCGTGTATTTTGCTTTCAAGCTCCATGCTAACAATTACGCTTCATACACGTGCCATGCTACTATTACTCTTCTGCTGCTGCAGCACCTTTCTGCTTCTCCCATGTACTTCCATCTCGGAGGAGGGGAAAATACTTCTGCAAATAAAAGAAGTGGATTGGATCAGCAAGCATAGTCTGGACGACTGGAATGCGTTTCATCAAAATCCCTGCAGTTGGAATGGTGTCCAATGCAATAGTTTTGATTCTGTTACTGCACTTAATCTGGCTAGTGCTTCAATTTCTGGAAAGTTGACGTCTGCTTTATGCAAGCTTCCAAGTCTGAGGACGCTCGTACTCCGGGAGAACTCTTTCAGCGGTCCGTTCCCGGACGGACTGTTGAAATGCAAGCGTTTGCAGAAGCTTGATTTGTCACACAATCAGTTCGCCGGAAGCTTGCCCAATCTTATCAATGAATTGAGTGAATTGAGAGTGTTGGACTTGTCACATAATGCTTTCTCTGGCCACGTTCCTGCAGCTTTCGGCCTCTTGCCAAAGGTCGAAGCTCTCTTCTTCCACGCAAATAGTTTGAGCGGGACGATCCCTGCCTTTCTAGGGAACTTGACGACGTTGACCAACTTGACCATTGGCGACAATCACCTGCATCCTGCGACGATACCCAAAGAGGTTGGGAATTTGAAGCGGCTGCAGCTGTTGTGGCTATACAACTGCAATCTCACAGGAAAATTTCCGAACTTTTTCGGTAATCTAACACAGTTGGATTGGTTAGATCTGTCCCAGAATCATCTGTCCGGCGATATTCCAACTAGTTTAATGGCTCTGTCGAAGATAACAGAATTGCTGCTCTGGCAGAACAACTTGTCAGGACAAATTCCACCAAACATTGGCGAGATGAGGAGCTTAGTAATTTTAGATCTTGACCTTAATCAGCTATGGGGAGAGATTCCTGAGAGTATTTCCAATCTGACAGAATTGGATACATTGAATTTGGCTGAGAATCAGCTTACTGGAGAAATACCTGCAGAGCTTGGCAACCTGCGGCATTTGCGTGAGTTGAAGCTGTTCAATAACAACCTCACGGGATGGCTGCCCCAAAGTTTAGGAACTTACTCGACTCTTCTTCTCATAGATGTGACTGCTAATAATTTGGAAGGCCCTCTACCCAGAAATATGTGTAGAGCGAAAACGCTTTTTTCGTTGGCTGTGTCTTCAAACAATTTCAACGGAAGTCTGCCTACTTCCTTGGAAGAGTGCGAAAGCCTACATTACGCACAACTCAACAACAACTTGCTGAGTGGTGAGATTCCTGCGGGGCTGTGGGGCGCTCCAAATATTGTTGAATTGTTTCTTCAGGACAATAAGTTCGGAGGGCAGATTTCTGCTGCAGTTGGCCGAGCAAAGAATCTGGTTCACCTGGACATAAGCAACAACAGATTTGGTGGGAGCATTCCTGCGCAAGTTGGACAGCTGAGAAGTCTCGAACGTTTTCTTGCAAGCAACAACCGTTTCTCCGGGGCCCTTCCAGATGAGCTTGCTGGGCTAAGGAAAATGAGTATCCTCCATCTGGATCATAACACTCTGTCGGGAAGATTGTTCAAGGGTGTAATTTCGTTGCAGAAACTCACCGACCTCAATCTTGCTGACAATCAACTTACAGGTGAAATCCCTGCATCTTTGGGCACTTTGCCCGTGCTGAATTCTCTTGATCTTTCAAACAACTTTCTTTCCGGGAAAATTCCTTCTCAATTAGGAAGTTTGAGATTAAACGTGTTTAATGTATCTGGAAATCAGTTGTCTGGCCCAGTCCCTGCCGCACTAGACTACCCAGCTTACAGTTTTCTCAATAATCCGGGCCTATGTGGTGGTAGAAAGTTGGGGATCCGCTCGTGTTCCTCTTCTACCAAATTATTATCTAAGCGTTTAGCTACAATTCTCGCGCCATCTTTAATGGTTGCAGCCGTCGCATTGCTCTTCATTTCTTTGTGTTGCTTCAGAATTTTCTCTCCCAAAACACCGATAGGCAATTTCTTGTGGAAATTAATACCCTTTCAGTCGTCTTTCCACATTGACGAGTTATACATCCTTAGAAACTTGACGGAGAATAATGTAATTGGATCCGGAGGCGCAGGAAAAGTTTACAAAGTCACTCTCCACAACCAAGAGGCTGTAGCGGTTAAGAAAATCCAGAATGTCATCAAATCAGCCAGATCGAAGAGCAAAGCACAACAAGAGAAGAATGAACTCGAAGTGGAGGTGAATACCCTGGGACTGATCCGGCATCTCAACATCTTAAAGCTTCTGTGTTGCATTTCAAGCGAAGAGGCCGACTACAAGCTGTTGGTATACGAATACATGCCCAACGGCAGTTTGTTCGATCGCCTTCATAGACCGGAAACGGCGTTGCTATGGCCCATACGCTATAACATTGCTCTTGGGGCGGCCCGTGGGTTGAAGTATATGCATCACGATTGCACCCCTCCCATTTTGCATAGGGATGTGAAATCAAGCAATATCTTGTTGGACGCTGATTTTCAGGCTAAAATTGCTGATTTTGGCCTATCCAGACTGCTCGAAAATTTGGGCCATGAGTATTGTGTGTCTGGGTATGTAGGGTCGCACGGATACATAGCCCCAGGTACAATTTACTCTATAAAGTATATATTTTTTTAAATTCATTAACAAAAAAATAGAACGTTATTTATATTGTTGTTTTATTTTTTTTTAATTTTAATTCATTGGGACAAAAATAAAACGTTATGTTTTTGAATTGTGGTGCAGAGTATGCGGAGAGATTGAAAGTGAACGAAAAGAGCGACGTCTATAGCTTCGGGGTGGTACTGTTAGAGTTGGTGAGTGGAAAGAAGGCTACAGAGGAGGTTGATTATGGGGAAGGAGTTGACATTGTGGCCTGGATCCGCAACACAATTTGTATACAGAGGAACGAGAAGGGAATTCTGGACTCGCGAATAGTAGATGTGAAGTACACGGAGCAAATGCTGCGTGTGTTGCGCGTGGGGTTGCTTTGCACGCACAGGTCGCCCAAAGAGCGGCCATCAATGAGGGACGTGGTGGACATGTTGGTCATGTGCAATGTAGATGAACAAAGAAGGGAGAAGATGACTTTACCGCATTTGAGGAGTCCGAGCGGTTCTGGATCCGTTTCTTGTACGACGCCCCATTACGAGAGTGAGAATGGGGAGGTCGTTTTTTCTAGTTAGATATAGACTTTTGTCGAATAGTTGCAAGTTTATTGTAATGGTAAAGGTTTTAGTTTATTTTTAAAAGTTTCAGGTTTAAATATGTAGTAATAAGGGTTTTGGCTTTTGTTTAGTAAGTCTAAGGTTCAAAACTCCATTTAGTTTTGGCTTCTGTTTAGCTATTCCAGTTTATAAAGGCTGTATTCATTGGCTGTCCTAATTTAATACCTTAAAGGATAGTCTCAGTTTATAAAAGCACTATCAATTGGCTGCCTTAATTTGATGTTTTGTTCTAATTTATAGAGGTAATATTGGTTGACTGCTCCAATTCATAAAAACCCTGATAAAATGTTGTGAAAGATTGGTCTTATTGACTTTGACTTATATAAAAACAAGATTCAACAATATTATTATTATTTTTATTTATAAAAATTTATGTATTTGTATGCCTAATGCGAAATTAGAGCTCAAAGTGTATTGCGCATATTAAATAGCTACATCCATCTATACTTTAAAAAAAAAAAATCATGAAAAGAATAATCGCTTGTGTGTATCACGAACGTGATACCTCATTATGGCGAGCAGAAAATGTTTATGATGCCGAAGCAGAAAATATTTATGATGCCAAAACACGGTAGAAAATGTGATGCAATAACGTTTTTGTAATGGCTTCGCGTGTATTGACACTTTTAGAGCATAACTTGTCTGAAAATTACCCAAATCTTATAACAGATGCACCTGTGAAAATACACATACAATTTACATTCAAGTAGAACCACGATTGAAATCGAAATAGGAGGTGTTGTCAGCTATGCTAAGGAACTCATATAATTTGATGGTATATTTTCGTTGATTTTCTTAATTACATCTGAGTGAAACTTCAATTAATCAATTATAATATATGACAATAAACTTTTTATGAAGGTTTGTTGTTTTTGTTGTAGATTGGTTGAATTTTTTTTTAAAGTTAAATTTTTGTTCATCAATAAAAAAAATATAATAATAACAACTCTTATTTCAATTAAAAGTTATTTTTGAGTCTTCAATATTATATTTATCATTTATTTTTATTTATATGTATTTTAAAAAGCATTTAGTATTTATATGTATTGAAAAATATTTGATTTTTATTGATAAGTTGAGACTTAAAAAATAAAGTTGTTGGATTAAAATCAATATTGATGGAGCTGCAAAAGGCAATATGGGTAGAACTGTAATTGGAGTGGTCGGTAGGAATCATGTTAGGACAATGCTCTATTGGAAATTGTAAGGTCTAAGAAGGATCACGAACAATGAAGTAGAAGCGTTACCTATCAAATTTACTTCTATCTAGGTACTAATACAAGGTTACAGGAGGATAATCCTAGAATCAAATTCTCAAATATTAGTAGGAGCTCTAGATTGCATGATGAAATTTGCTTTGGAGACATGGAGGTTGAAGATTCTTGTCACCCAAATTAATGAAATGTGAAGGGAATTAGATGATGTGATTCCGGTTTATGTGAGTAGAGATCTAAATAAAGTGGTAGACTTCTTGGCTAAGATGGGTACTAAGAAGGAGGTAGGGGTTCGTGGCACAATGACATGGCTATTGAAGATGAGAGGATTACACAGGTTGGTGAGCAAATCTAGTGTTTAGTTAATTTGGATAACCATTGTAAAAATATGGTTTAGGAGATTTAGCTCCAATGTAGATCTTCTTTTACTATTGTAAATAAATGGACAACCCTTGTAGAAATATGGTTTAAGAGATTTGACTTCAGTGTAGATTTTATTTTACCATTATAAGCAGGTGTTGTTATCGGCTAAGATTGGGAGAAGTCTCATCCCAACTTATAAATGATATTTTTTTAATATAAAATTTTCAAAAAAAATTCAATAAAAATAAATTTAAAAAATTGTGCATATATATTTATATAATTGTAAGATTTTTATATTTTTATATAGCTATACCAATACTAATCTTACCATCATGAGAAGTAATATACTTATATCTGTATGTGGGGTTTGTTGGCAAGGATACCACCAGGTTCACCCGGTAGAGAAGTATTGATATAAAAAGTAATAATAATAATAAGCTTATATTATGATAAATATATATAAAATATTGAACATAACAATTAATAATTATTTAAGAATATATATTTTTCTGTTAAGCTTCATCAAACAAGGTTATAGTAATGGAACCAATTCTCTTAAAATCATATTTATAAAATTGATTGAAAACAAGATTCATATTAGCTTTAATGTAAGATCTTAAAAATATTTTATTTCTATTTGAAAATAAATTTGGTGACAAAATGAATCCTAAAAATTGTATCATAATAAGATTTATAAATGATCACATGATATTATCTCAATTGGATATATTCCTCAACTTTTAAGTTGGAGACAAGTGGGGCCCGTTTCAATCCCATAAAATTGAGTAAGAAAAAACAAGAAATATAAATGATCTTAGCTTATATATCTCATATTAATAAGGTTATAGTAATGGAACCAATTCTCTTACAATCATATTTATGAAATTGATTGAAAATAAGATTCATATTAGCTTTAATATAATATCTTAAAAATATATATGTTTTCTATTTAAAAATAATTTTGGTGACAAAATGAATCCTAAAAATTGTATCGTAATAAGATTTATAAGTGATCACATGAAATTAGCTTAATTGGATATATTCCTCAACTTTCAAAGAGGATACAAGTGGGGCCCATTTTCAATCCCATATAACTAGTAAGAAAAAACAAGAATTATAAATGATCTTAACTTATATATCTCATATTAGAACATGCTTGTCTAAAACATGTTATAATATTTTTTCATCACAAATATTTTATTGAGAATTTTGTCCTCAATTATTTAATTAGTAAATATCATATACATATACATAACCTATTGAGTCTATGAACCACTTCATCCTTGGACATTGAATCTTTCCTTACTAGTATGTCCTTATTTCTAACTTCAACAACTAAGAACTTACTAAGATGATAATTATTTCCACTATTAAGACCAAAAGAAATTAGGTACAAAGAAATCTTCATTTCCTCTAATATATTTCCTTTATTGTTAATTTTATATATGTACTTAGAAGGTGACTCATTTTAAGTATCTTTTTAAAATACATTAGGAGTAGATTGTAACGAATATGTAACAAAATATTTTGAAAAAAATAATAAACCAAAAAAAAAAACTATTAAGATAACTATGGTAGAGAAAATCAAAATATAATAGCAGTAATAAAATTATAATATTTAATGAAAATATTGTTATTTAGATGTTATGCAAATAAATATGAAGCACTGACAATGTTTTTAAATGAAATAGAGAATGATAAAATAATTCATAAGAAGTATAAGAAGTATATACTCAATAAAAAAATAATTCATAAGTAGGCAAATCTACTTTAATTATTTTCTAAATTATTCATAGAACTACGTTTTGACTAAATAAACAAATATTACCAATGAAACACCACAAATGAAGAGAAACTACATAGAGATAACAAATACAAACAAGAGAATAAGTTATGGTTTGTTTTGCTAATTATTGGATGACCTTTGTGGCTTTGGTGGAGCACCTCAACATCCTATAATTGATACCACAAGCATAGTTGGTATAAGCATACCATATACACATGGGCATCAAAGCTTGTCCCTTCATCACAAAAAAAAGTTAGAGAGAGTACTTTAGAAAAGTAAAGTGATGCAAAACAAGTGCAAGAAAAATTTTGATATAAAAAATAATAATAGATGTAAGATAATGATTGTAGGATGAATGTAATATGTGTGAAATGATTACTAGATGTGTTATAGGAATGGACAATAAACAATAAAACCTTCCCCTAGATTAATGATGGAAAAATAACCTATTGACATGTCATCAAAAACCCTAAGCAAAATCAATAACATGCCATCATCATTAATTTTTTCTTAGATCCATTTTATGATTTGGGAAATAACATCTTATACATAACATATTTGTTAAATAACTTAGGGTTTAGTGTTTATTATTCATAATTTAACTTTTAAAAGCATAAATTGAAGTGAAATCAACACATAAAGGGCACATGAAAGGGGAAGAAAACTCCAATTAAGTAGACATGCATTCTAACAAATGTTTCAATATCATCATACCCAATGAGTAACTAGGGTAGTCCACCCCTATCCCATGTAGAGAGGTCAAGGCTCTCTATTAGTCACAACATAAAATTTAGTGATCTTTTTAATACATATTACTCTTTCTCAAGGACCACTTGTGAGATCAAATAACACAACGAGTCATGTGTTAATAAAAAGAGAAAAGTAACATCATACCACAATTGAAATAAAAAATACATGCATGAAAGTAAAGCAACTAAAAAGTTAGAATCCTTTTAAAATAAATGTTTTAATAAATAGAAATAATAAACAAAATAATATAAGAAAATATTAAAAATATTTTTATTGATAAAGTTTTACTCAACTACTTCATCCATGAAAAATAAACTTTTAACTAGAAAACATGAAAAGATAGCAAAAACCATACCCTATTCTAATATAAATAAAAAATGAAATAACCATTGTATCTAAAGTACGCCGAGACCCCTAGAAGCATGGTACTTGTGGTACCCTTGGAAATTTTGATAAAATTTACACAAGAAACCAAAATTTTGACAGTAAAAATTTTAAAATTATATAGATAAATTTCTATTTCATCATTAAATTTGTACACACAAGTGTACCCTTTTTGAGCACCTTTATTGCAATATTGAGCACATAGAATGTTAAATTTTTGATTGGTTAGACACCATGGTACATAGAGGAGGAGGTGTGTATCTTTACGTAGGCCTCCAACCATTCTTGTTCTTAAAAAAAAATCCCTTAATATTAGCAATAAATGAACCACGCCTAGTTAGATTGGCTAGGAATAGGTTAGAAGAGCATGATGATAGTTGTTGGAACCAGTGTCTAATGATGGATGATGAGTTTTTAATAGAACTATTTGATAAGGCCCAAAATAAAGGTTTTTAGCCTTGGAGGTTATGTCCAACCCTAGATTGACATTATCATTTGTTTTCAACTATGTGCATGTAGATCTAATTGAAACATTGGTTTAACAATTATCAAAATATGGCATGCTCACAATACTTTCTAGAGAATTTCTATTATTGTGGTTGTTATGATGGATGCACTACATTTGTATCATGGTGGTATGCTAACATTGAATTCTCATTCACCATAAGACATTAGATCAACATGGAAAATAATAGTTTATGATAGCACAATAGATGACATAATGAAAAAAGAAACTTTATTATAAGTACAAATTATAAAATTACATGGATGCTCGTTAGCTTACCTTTTGAGTGAACATGACCCTCCTATTTATCCTTCACCTCTTGTGGACTTGCCCAATGATCATAATCCACACCCTCCCTCTAACAATCTTGGTCACACCTTGGACAAAGAGGTATTTTCTCTAGTTAGCTTGGCTTACTCACTTTCACTCACCCACTAGACTCTCTATTGCTTTCTTGAGCTCATAGTTTCTCAAATTTCACTTCCATAAGGGTCTCTCCCTCATTTATGGTCTCATTCGAGCTATATATTACATGTATGGAGAATTCTTGATGAACATATGACAATATTTTCTAGAAATATTTTTGACTTCTTCCATAATACTAAGATATTCTAGATATATTTTTTGGACCTTTTCTAGGATATTCTTAGGTATATGAGATAGTAAAAATATCACAGGCTTCTATATATTTTACTTTTTGGATTTTTTCTATGATATTTATAATTACATGAGATAGTCAAAGATCACATGCTTCTAGAGAATTTCCTTTTGGAATTTTCTATTATTACATAAGACTTTCAAAAGTACCTTTGAATATCTTGGATTTCTAGATATTTTATTATTTACAACATATCTCCTACTTTACAAAGAAATTACCATGACAATGACATTTTTCCTATTTATTGTTACTTTTTACCATGACCTATCCCTATCATAATATTTTTTTTATCTCCTTATACAAACATTCTATTATAATATTGTTATTTAATAGTCGTCACAACATTTTTAATTAAGATACTACATTGCAAGCATCCTTAGCAACCTCTTAAGTCATAGTTTTCTCTAAAAAGCCATGCCATAATATGTTCTACATGCTCCTTATACTACTCCAAATGCAAATAATATGAAAAAAATCATGTTGACATATCTTCCCATCCTAATTTATATTCCATTCTTGAAGTAGTCTTAATCTATTTTATAGGATGAAATATATCGAGTTTATCATGGTTCACCCATTTCTTGATAGGTATTCCATCCTTAATATTGTAGGTCCCATTGTCATGCACAACAACTATGTGATAGGGGCCCATATACATTGGTAGAAATTAATGTGCTTCATGTTTTTATGTTGGGAATTGTACACCATAACCAAGTCATTACCTTTAAAGGGAGACCACTTGATTTTTTGTCTCAGTGCTCTTTTTTCTTCATCCTTGTCTTTGCATTGTGGTCTTATATCACTTGCCATATTTTCTATACCTAGTGTAGTTGTACTATTCAGTACTTCATAGATTATATTTCATTATTCTTATCTTGTATCATCATCCATGTGGTTGGCACATTATATTCAATAGGAAGGACATGATCAATGTTATACATTAACTAGAATAGAAAATATCGTATGTTGACTTGATTGTGCTCTTATAAGCCCACAATGCCATGTGGATTATTTTATCCAATGTGTTTACTTTAAAAGCTACATCCTTTGTAAGGATTTGATATAGCATGTGATTAGTTCATTCCACCTACTCATTGTTACTTGTTTTTGAATAAACACATGCTTATACTGAGAGGGGGGGTGAACAGTTTAAGATAAAACTTTTTCATCCAAACAATAACTGCAATAATATAAATGCAACAATGAATAAATACACATAAAACCACACACATAAGAGAATAATTTTACATGGAAACACCCTTTCGGGAGAAAACCATGGCTAAATATTACTTTTATTTCTTCAATAAATTTGTAGGCACCAACCCACAGGAGACACCAATCCCCTTATACAATTATGTAGGCACCAAAATACAGGAGACACCAATTCCCTTTTACAATTATGTAGGTACCAACCTATAAGAGACACCAATCTCCTTATACAAGAATGTAGGCACCAACCTACAAGAGAGACTTATTCAATTATGTAGGCACCATCCTACGAGAGACACCAATATCATTATTACAATAACATAGGCACCAACCTATGGGACACACCTATCTCCTTGTTCTAATAATGTAGGCACCAACCTACTAGAGACACCAATCTCCTTGAGGCACCAACCTCAGATTTGAAGGCACCAACATTGATCAACAAATAGAGGATGATATATTGGTGTTGGAAGATTCAAATGGCTAAAATTTCCTTCATATTTATTAAGTTTGTTGCTTCTACATGTCTCACATTGATCATAATTTAAAGGTATCTCTAGTCAAGATTACTTACATGCATGTTAAATTAGATATACTAATACATTGCTTTTCTTTCACTATCATGTGCATATTTTCTTCTTCTTGATATGGTTGAATTGTCCTTCCTTTTACTTGGATGCTTGGGTGAATACATGCACTAATCCTCTCACTCTATCCTTGCACTATTTTATGCCTTGACTTGTTTCAAATCAGTCCTTCTATTTGTATGTGGCCACACTCTTTTGTTGGTTTCTGCATGTACTCCAAAATAGTAAACTCTTCCTTCATTTTAATGCAACTTTAGCTCTTTCTTGATCTGTGTAAACTTTATGTTGGACATCCATTGTTGAGCGACTTATTTAGACTTGTCTTGACACCTACGATGCCCTGCATTCTTCACTGTATTTATCTTTAGATGCTTCATTATTCATTCATGTTGTAACATTTTACAATTTATATGGTGTCCAAAAAATTATTACTCCTAAGAGCTTTGATTGCAATCTCTCATTTGCTTCTTAACAATGATTCTTCATGAATCTGGTGAACGAATCCATTGGCTATCTTTAATACTAACAAATGTTGTATCTTTCCAATCAATAACGCTTTCTATATACACACTTATAAATAATAGATCCTCCTTTGGTGTTTTTTGTATGTTGTTTAGTCCTTTAACCTAGGAATTTCAATGATAATGGACAAGATTGTCAAACATAAGAAAAAAATATACACTTACAAACCTGCCTTATTCCTTGCTCGGGCTACACATCAATATTCTACTATTTTCTGCTAAATGATATGTCTTCCCACCATTTTACTTCGTGCACAAAATATAACTTCAAGTGATTCTAGATGATAATGTCCTTCAAAATTGCTCTTGATTACCTCTATTAGCTCTAGCAGATATCTAAATCTTACAACACCACCTCCATCAGCATGAGCTCTAATAAAATTTCTTAATACTACAAAACCATATTTATCGGCACAAGCTCTGGTAGTTCACATTGAATATCGATGATTTCACATTATGTTAAGCACATAGATTTCATGTTGAATTTTGGAAATTCACATAGTGGATTTGCTTTGCATCCAAAATGTATTTCTGACTTCTTTAACGAATCACTGCACAAGATATGATTATACCTCCTGACGAGTTCAACTATTGGTCTTTGATGAAATACCTCAGGTCATCCACCTTTTCTTCTCTCAACTATGAAGTCCAGAACATAATCTTGTCCAAGTCGTTTGCATCTCCAATTGGTAGGCACCTTATGTGGAGATCAAAAACTCCTTTTTGTTTCTATGAAAACTCTCTTCTTCTACTCTTATCTTAGTCTTTCCACCTCCGTCTTTATGTATCCGGTGCTACTCCCTTAATAATAATATTCAATTGAAGCATTGTCGCTCCACACTGCTACCCTATATCTGGCACTCCTTATGTTGAAGGCATTCGAATCATCACTGCTACCCTATATCTTCCACAATGGCATTACTAATGTATCTCCCAAATCTCATCTTCGAAATGAACATTAGGCTTGTATTTATATGCACAATTTCACCTCTTTGCTTTTGGCACCCAATTAGTCGGCCCATACTTTCAAACTTCCACTCCATATTAATATTTAAATATTTGATTTAAATATATCAAAATTTTATATTATATTTGAAACATCACTTTAATATTTAAATATTTAATTTAAATATTAAAGCATACACCTATAATTAAATCACCCTTGAAGATATATCTACCTTGAAGAATTTTCCCAAGCATACCATGGTTTGCTAGCAACCAAGTTGGCCTTTGAAATCAATGACAACTCAATAATTCTAACAATCTCCCCTTTTGTCATTGATGGAAACCCTACAAATAAACTATCCTTTACTGCAACAAGATCACAATCTGCTCCCCCTAACAAGCTACCCCCCTTACTCAAATTCCAAACTGATCCCCCTTACTAAAATTCTCCTCCTTTGACATCAATGGCAAAGGCTTATCGGGGCTAAAGGATAAGATACTTTACAATGCCCCATTTCTAACTGCTATAAGTAAGATTTCAATAATGAATTGGGAGTGAAATTACTCCCAATTTACTATGCTTATTTTCTTATTCTATTTTATTTTTCCAAAATTTGGAGGGCATATCCTTTTGAATAGTTTGACCAACCTCCTTCTTACTAGATTTTGGAAGTTTAGGAAACACCGTTCTACACCATTTAGTTGTATGCCCAAAATTATCACACTTGTAACAAATGATGTTGAAGTCCATGAGAGGTGAAAATGACCTGAAATTCCTCTTGGTGAAGCCAAAATAATTTTTAGCATGAACCTTGCAATGTACAACTTTATGATCAAATTGGTGACATGAAAAACAATAACCCCAAAAAAATATTGAAACCTATTTGATTTCCTTGGAGGATATGGTCGTATGGTTCTCTCATTGCTATTTTTGTGATGGTCCTTGGTCCATGATGATGCTTTGTTTTCTTCCTTTTTGATGCTTCCACTTCTCAATACATCAACATAGGTCTTAGGCTCTTCTTTAATTATTTTCTTTGATGCCTCTGTTCCTTTTGAGTTTGAATCCTCCTTTTGTTTCTTTTGACTTTCTTCGAAACGAAGTCCATTTTTTATAGCCGAATATATCTATGCTTTTCTAAAACATGATATTTTGTTGAGGCTTATAATTAGATTTTTCAACTTCCTTCCTTAGAGAGACAAACTCATGTTCTATTTTTTCACACTCCAACTCTTTTTCCTTTAACTTCTTAGTCATAACTTATCCAATCTACTTTGCCTCTTCAATTTTTAATTTTGAGTCGATAAGTTCTTGTGAAAATTGTGTCTTTATTTTCTCATCCTCTTGTACTTGAGTCTTCAATATTGAGTTCTTATTCTAATCATATTCACCTATTTAATAGCAAAAACAAGTTCCTCTTCTATGTCAACTATATCGTCCTCTTAATTTTATGGATCTTTCTCCTCTTCTTATTTTTCAACAATAGGAACATCTTCTTTCACCTCCATCGCCAAAAATAGGATTTCTTCTCTTTCACTATCAGAGAGAATTTAATTACTAATTTTGGAAGAGTTGCTTGTTTCCTCAACATAAATATTATTCTTATGCCTTTGAAATATCTTCTTCTCATGCTTGATTTGACTGTGCCTCTTTTTTCTTTTCATGATAAAATTTTCTTTCCTTATTTTTCTTGTATTCCTCTTCTTTTTCACTGCTACTACTTCCAACTTGTGGGAACTGAGCTGCATAGTGACCAATGTTACCACAATTAAAATATTTCATAGTATGTTTAATTTTATGTTTTCTTGGTCCTTTCTTATTTCTTCGCACAAAGTTAGCTTCTTATCTACTGCTTGATTCTTCACTTGACTTTGGTCCTTTATTCTTTGTCTTCTTTGAAGCTTTAAACGTGGACTCCCATTTGGATGTTTGATATTTTTCAGTCCTTATATCATAGACTATAATAATTCCGTGTAGCTCATCCATGCTTAAGGTTTTAAGATCCTTCATTTCTTCAATCATTGAGACCTTTGCATCAAACCTCATGGGAAGTGACCTTAAGATTTTCTGAACAATCTTAGAGTCATCAATATTTTCTCCAAGTCCATGAATGGTGTTGATAATTTCATCAATGTGGAGCAGATATTTGGAAATATCTTCCTCATATTTCATCTTTAAGTATTTGAACTTCCACATGTGGGTTTGAAGTTTTGCCATTTTAAGCTTGTCATCTCCTTCATATGTTCTTTGTAAATTGTCCCATAATTATTTTTTTGTGATGCATTGCATGAATTTCACAAACTCTTATTCACATAACCCACTTAATATTTCATTCATTGCCTTGGCATTGTTTACAAATGATTTTTTTCCATATTTATCTGTGGGAGGGGTTGTAGGTGGTTTGAACCCATACACGACGGATTTCCATATATCATAGCCATGTGCCATAAAATAGGTTCGCATCATCACACTCCAAAAAGTATAGTTAGTTACATCAAACAATGGAGCCCTACTTGATGAAAACATTCTTGGTAAGCCAAGTGTGTTCTTGTAAGATCTTCCTTCAAGTGGTCAGGCTTTCAAAAAGGAACCCACTCTGATACCAATTGAAGAAACACACACTTATACTAAGAGGGAGAGTGAATAGTATAAGATAAAACTTTTTCTTCCAAACAATAACTACAATAATATAAATGCAATAATAAATCAATGCATATAAAACCATACACATAAGAGATAAGTTTTTTATGTGGAATCATCCTTTCAAAAGAAAACCACAGCTAAATATTGCTTTTATTTCTTCAATAAATTTATAGGCACCAACCCATAGGAGACACCAATCCCCTTATACAATTATGTAGGAACCAACTACAAGAGACAAAAATCCCCTTATACAATTACATAGGCACCAACCTACAGGAGACACCAATATCCTTATACAATTATGTAGGCATCAACCTATGGGAGACACCAATATCTTTATTAAATTATGTAGGCACCAAATTACAGGAGACACCAAAATCCTTATTACAATGACATAGGAACCAACCTTCGAGAGACACCAATATCCTTTTTATAATAATATAGGCACCAACCTACTAGAGACACCAATATCCTTGAGGCACCAACCTTAGATCTAAAGGCACCAACCTTGATCAATAAATAGAGGATGATATACTAGTGTTGGAAGCTTCAAATGGCCAAAATGTCCTTCACATTCATTAATTTTATTGCTTCCACATGTCTCACATTTATCACAATTTAAAGGTAGCTCTAGTCTAGATGACTTACATGCATGTTGAATTGGAGACGCTAATACCTTGATTTTATTTCACTATCATGTGCACCTTTTCTTCTTCTTGAGATGGCTGAATTGTCCTTCCTTTTACTTGGATGATTGGGTGAATACATGCACTAATAATATCACTCTTTTTTTACACTACTTGATGCCTTGAATTGTTTCAAATCAGTACTTCTATTTATATGTGGTCACACTCTTTTTCTAGTTTTTGTGTGTACTCCAAAACAGTAAAATCTTCCCTCCTTTTAATGCAACTTTGATTCTTTCTTGATTTACATAAAATTTATGTTGGGCATCTATTGTTGAGTGATTTATTTGGATTTATCTTCACACTTGTGATTCCCTACATTTTTCGTTGTATTCCTCTTCATATGATTCCGTATTAACAAACGATGGTCAATAATATTTGACATGTTCCTTTTGCAATATTTTGCAATTTATATGGTGTCCAAACAATTATTACTCCTCATGGCTTCGATTTCAATATCTCATTTTATTCTTAACAATGATCCTTCATGAATTAGATGAATTAAACCATTGGATATCTTTAAGACTAAAAAATGTTGTATCTTTCCAATCAAAAATGCTTATTATATACACACCTGTAAATAATAGATCCTCATTCAACATTGTTTGTATGTTGTGTAGTCATTTAACCTAGGCATTACAATGATAATGGAAAATCTCGTTAGACATAAGAAAAAAATACTTTCTTACAAACCTACCTTATTCCTTGCTCGAGCCACACATCAATTCTTCAATTATTTTCTACTAAATAATATGTCTTCCCACATTTCTCCTCCATGCACAAAATATAACTTCAAGTGGTTCTGTATGGGGATGTCCTTCAAAATTGCTCTTGATTACCTGTATTATCTCTAGCAAAGATCTAAGTCTTATAGCATTGCCTCCATCCACATGAGCTCCGACAAAAGTCCTTAATATGACAACACCATATCATTTGCACAAGCTCTAGAAGTTCATGTTGAATATCAGTGGTTTTGCATTTTTTTAAGCGTAGAGGGTTTGCATTGAAGTTTGGCAATTTGTGTAGTGGATTTGCTTTGCATCCAAAATATCTTTCTAACTTCTAGCTCACTATGCAAGAGATGACTATGCCTCCTGATGAGTTCAACTATTGGTGTTTGATCATCCACATTTTCTTCTCTCAACTATGAAATCCATAACATAATATTGTCCAAGTCATTTGCATCTCCAATTGGTAGGTGTCTTATGTGGAGATCCATTGCCTCCCAAAAGGTAGTCCATTTTTTTGGTAACCTAAGTCACTTTTCCCTTCAGGGCACACAAGGTGGTGTGCTCTTATTCGACCTTGTGCACCCCACTCCCAGTGGAGCACAACAAAATGCCCCTGAATGCATGAGTTGTGTGCCCCAAGACAAATCCCTACACGCTCGGTTAGCGTAACATGCCAAAACCCCTACTGAGCACACAGGTTGTGCACCCACCTCTAGATCATGTGCCCCATTGGGGAATGGGGTGCACAAATTTCCCAAGGGGCACACAAGCCGTGAAACCCACAAAAAATCTATGCACTCCATGGGGAAGTGGAGCATGCAAGAGTCTATTTGGGTGCATAAATTTGTGCACCCCGAAGAAGCCCCATGCACTTCATTCTAGTGGAGTGCACGAAGTCTTTACGAGTGTGCACCCTTGTGCGCATACCCCGCATTGTGATCTCTACTTTGGTGGAGCACACTAAGTTTACTAAGGGGTCCATGCCTTCATGCGCACCCCAAAACCCATCGTGCACTCCAAAAACTTAGAGTGCGCATGAAGCCTTGGAGTGCACAAGTGGTACGCTCCTCTCCTAGTCAGTGAACTCTGCTCCCAAGATGAGTGCACAAACTTCCATAGAGGCACACAAGCTTGTGCACCCCAAATAGAGTCTATGCCCTTCATTATAATAGAGTGCGGAATAGTCTAGTTATGCACACAGGCTATGCACCCGCCTTCGGGTAGTGTGCTCCACAATCGAGCGTACAAAATTTTTGAAGGCACACAACCTGTACACCCTATTGGTTACCACATTCCCCAGTCCCTTAGGGTGCATGAAAAGTAGGTGAGTGTAGTAATCTGTGTGCTCAACTCATGGGCCGTGTGATACACCCCCCAATGGAGTGCACAAGCATTTAATTGAGCGTAGTCCATGCACATGATCTACTTGAGCATACACCATCCCAACCAACCCAAAACCACCATTTGTCCCTCTTGTTTCCCTCTAGCTACAATTTCCCTCTATAGGTGATTCGTTCTATTAAAACATGAGTGATGTGGCATGCTCAACCATTTTTACTTCTTGTTGCCCTCTAGTTGCAATTTCCCTTCATAGGTGCACTTTATTAAGAGGGTGGCAGATCCATTCTACGTCATTCATGCATGCAAGAATTGTTCTCAACGAGGTCGAGCACATTGTAGAAGAGAAGATGCCTTAACCATTTTTTGTCATGGATCCCACAAGCACGGCTAGAGAATGGCCAAAATTATTGGGACATGGCCGATAACAAAAAGTGTTACTGGTAAGCTTACCCTTCTACAGGTTACTCATAGTGAATATCAATTCAAGGATAAAATGCAGAAGGCCTTTAAAAACAATCAAACATTGGAACTAGTCTGGAGGATGGAAAATAGGTCTTACAACAAGCTTGAGGTAATTGAGGATTATGGCTCTCAATTAAGATTACATCGGACACTATTTGTAGACAAGGTGGTCCCACTAGTCCTAGCTGCTCCCCAAAAAGAATTTGAGGACCCCACATTCCAAGTTGTCCAGTAGGACACTGACCTCTTCGAGGTCATGATGAAAATTCTCAATGAGGCACAACTAGAGAAAGCAAAATCTCCTCTTCTTCTAGTTCTCCTACCATCACCTAAAAGGGAAATGAATTTGTCTCCTCCTCATCCTAGAGTATAGCATCATCAACTTTGATGCTGATGTGTCCTTCAAAAAAGATCGACCTGATGATAGGCCAACCTTCCTTATATTTTATCACCCTGGTTATCAATCAAGAAAAGCATCCTATTCCCACCTAGGTTCTAAAGAAAATTGTAGAAGCTGGGGGGATTCCTAACATACTAAGGGAGTATGAAGTACAAGAAAAAATTCCTACATGGTCTCCTACCAACAAAATATCTAGGATAGAACCTCCTATAGAAGACATCGATAATATTATGCTAATAAGGGTGAGAGACACCTTCCAATTCACTACTGATGAAGAGGATAAAATTCAATATATGGAGGAGAAAAGGTCTCCTAGTAAGGGGGAAATCAGGTCCTGAAGGACAGTTGTGCAAGAAGCAATTGATGTATCTACTACCACATTCTAGATCCCACTATCACCCAATATGAAAGAGGCCACCATCGATGTAAGAAAAGGTGTCATAAGAGTGGTAATTGCACCCACAAATATTATGAAATCACAACTGGCCTCCTAAGCATAGGTGGTAGAGTTAGTAGAAAAGGAACTAGAAGAGTGGAAATCTAAGGCCACAGAAGTGGGACAACTATAGATTAAAGTGAAACAACTTCAAAGTGAGATCAATAAGTTAAAAATGCACACCCCGTCTACTACATAGGCTAGTATCCAGTATGGGTCGATAGAAGAACTTAAATGGGATATGGAAGATAAAATAAGGGATAATATGGGAGAACTAGAGTCCATATTCATTGATGTCTATGCCACCAGGCACACTGTTGGCCTCTTGAAGGATCGACTACAACAAGGAGATCAGTTGGTAAATTCCACACTCCCTATCTACTGAGAGTTCAAAGAGAACTACGTACCCATTTCTAGGATGTCAGATACCCTAACAGATGATTCCCACTATTTCTTTGTCGAAGAATTCACCAAGGTTTTCATATTTTTGCAGAATAGACCAAGCTAGCTCAAATGGGATTAGGAAGTGGTAAACATCAAGCAGGAAGTTGATGATGAGCTTGAGGACTATGGTTTTAAGTTGAATGAGTTCATCCAGGCCCCCGATATCAAGGACTTTGTATTTCAAAAGATCCAGGACTTTGATCTGGATTTGGATGGTAAATTATCAAAGTGGTTTATGTCCTTGGTAGAGATGGTGGACCACCTATGTGTCTTCACTGATAATACTATACAGTAGGTAAGGGACTGGGTTAAAAACGCCACTCAAGAATTGAATTTTTTGTTATTATCATTAAATTTTTATGATGAGGCATGGGAGTTTATCAAGCAAGCCATTCAAAACTTGGAAGGGGGAGTGGGGCCCAGCTCGTCCAGGATGCACGCACTAGGATATGTACAGCCTCTAGCCTAGGGTGGTAAAGGAGATGATACGCAGCCACCACCTATGTAAGAGAGAATGTGTAGGATAAATGCCTATTTTTGATTACATCCTATTTTTGAGTGCAACGGGATTGATCCAACTAGAGGAGGCAGTTACAGCCCCACTCGAGCAACCAAATGCTATATAAAGGAAGACTACTATAATAGCAATTTTTTATCAAACCTCTAAGAGAAAAATCTAGGTATAACCTTTGTTTGTGGTGTTAGTTGAATTCTCCTTATGTTTTCTATTTGTGTCTCTTATCACCCTTTTTTTCTACCATTTCCAGGGACTACCAGAGAGCATTGTTCCTTGAGATCATTTCCTGTGGATGTGCCAGAGTTGGAGACCCTTACATCATTGTAATCAGGATGAAGGTAAATCACCCCTTGTTATGAACATTCAAACTAAGGTTTTATTGTAAATCATTGACATACAGGACCCAAGCACTCTACTGGGCCTGCTTTATGTAAATCTACTGAATATTAATATAAACTCCAACTCTTCCTTTGGCATATTCTATGTGTATGGTTTGTGTAATGCTCATTTATGTGTTCTTGTAATCAAAACATGTGGATGACACTTTCTCTTCACTAGTTAATCATTTTCTTTCATTACATCATTCAAATGAATTTAAATAAACTAGTTCTTCTGCATCTTTCCTTTTTATTTCATTTAATATAAATATGCTATGACTACCCAATGGATAAGGCATTGGTCTAGTCTTGATGTGCTTCATTACTGATAGGTTTGGTCATTAAAATTATCAAAGTAATATAAAAATATTTTATCTGGCATAGTGGGTATTTGCACCATAAAGGTCTAATGGATGAACCCACCGTTTGGGGGTTTCCTTACCCAACCTAGTTTGTCTAGATATTTCCAGGTAATCTATTCCTAGGTTAAAGAGGTGGATCAACCAAAATCCACAGTGTTGGTTGTGATCTTTAGAGTATCTCGTGACGTGACAAATATTTGAAGGGTAAGCAAGAAAAATCCACAACAGTTTTTGATGTCATTGTCAAGGAAGCCTTTTTAATTTCTTTTTGTCATTTTACTTCCCCTTGCAACATATATATTTTCATTTTTGTTATCCTGTGAGGTTTTTAGGCTGAGCAATCTTAGATAGAGAGAGCTTCCCAAATTTTTGTACATTGTGCTAGTGACTCTGAACACACTCAAAACAAGGAGTTGATCTGGCGGTGACGAGATGAAGTGATGAGAATATCTACCCCAAACTGTAGGACCCATAGGTACTTTTCAAAACAAGTAAAATTAAAAAGTGCACTTTGATTTTTGTTCCTTATAGTAATCAAAGTAGTAGTAGTTCTCAGTACGTTCTTCAAAATCCTCAAATTAGTACTTCCCTACCTATTATATCTGTTGTCCCGAGGGGCCCAATAACACCAATGGAAAACCCACATTTAAATAATTGGTGCTTAAATAGGTATAGGTATTTCATATTACCTTAAGTTTTGAACCCTCTACCTCCAAAGGCTCATAAGTATTTACCTAAGTTTTTAGGGGATAATACTATAACTAGAGAGGATCATGTTAAATATTTCTTGTATGATATGGATAGCTTGGAGGTAGAGCATGAGGATGTTTTCCTATAAATGTTCTTACAAAACCTAGAAAAATATGCCAGGGAGTGGTTTAATAGCCTGACAGCTAACTGCATTGGGACTTTTCATGATCTAGAATCTACCTTCCTCAGAAAGTATGGGGAGGATAAAAAGAATAGTCCCTGTTAACTGAATTGGCCACCATGAAAAAGAAATAGAATGAAACAGTCGATGATTTTAATAGATAGCTCACCAAACTAAGAAATTGTATCCCCGCTTCTTTGAGGCCTAATGAACACCAGTCTATTTTCTTCTATAAAAATGCCTTCCCTGACAATTTTAACTATGAACTAAGGCAATAGCCTACGCTCACTATTGATACCTGTATGGAGATGGCCATTGTGATATAAAGGGATATGATAGATAGTGGAAAGATGAAGGCTACCTCCATGGATCCCATTACTAGCCAACCTAAAAGAAAAATAAAAAGGTGGGGTTCAAAATTTAAAAAAAGCAAAACCAAATCCTATCAAAAAATTGTCATCACAAGTCATAGAAATTTTCTTGTCAATAAATAACTGGATGTCTCAAATTGAGAGGGAAAATAATTATAGTGGAGAACCTTACCAACCCCAGAGTGATAGTAGGCCCCCTTTCAGAAAAATTTTCAACATGAAATGGAACAATGGAGGGGATAGAAATTTTAATAGTAATTGGAAAAGGAAGGAGACTCAGAAAGACCAGGATGATATCCCAAACCCCATGGGCTCTTTTAATGTGTCTTCTAATTTTCCCTTCTTCTGCCCAGCTTGTGATTCTCCTCATAATCCTATCGATTATGGTTTATTCCATGGAATTCATTCAAATGTTAACCTAGAATAAGAGTTTGATGATGATATCAGGATTAATGCCTGTTGGACCTGGGAAGAAACTACTGATAGCCCCCCAATTCTAGAAGAAGTAAATCAGTCTCTAAACCCTAACAATTGGCCTACTGCCTTTGCCAATGATGATGTAAAAATATTGAGAAGACCCCAAAAAAACTACTTTGAGCAGATAAAGTAGGGTAAATTAACTCCTACAACTAAAGAGATTGAGACCTTGGAGAGAGTCCATGCTACCAGGTTACACAATAGGACCATACCAAAAAAAATCAATAATAATAATGAAAAGGAACTTGTTAATACGAAGGAAAAAACTAAGGCCTATCAACCTCCCCCTTCTAAAATAATGGAACCGATTAATAATGGAACATAGGTAAAGAGGATAGAGTTTGGCTTAGGGATGGAGTTAGCTAGACAAAAAATTAATATAAAATTTGGAGAACTAATGACTATCCCTAAGTACAGAAAATAAATTTGTAGAGACTTTGGATTGACTGACCAAGGAGAGAGCCATATTTTATCAACCTTGAGTTCCAATCCTTCAATTAGAACATCCACCTAAGTAAGGACATTTTATATTTCTCTCAGATATACATCCAAGTATGGTGACTGCTATGTAATACATAATTGCATGCTTAATAATGGGGTCTCTCACAATTACATGCCCAAACATGTGGCTAATCATTTGGGACTGATATGCACCAAATACTCTCATCCAATTTTTGTTATAGAAAACATGCAGGTGCCCTATGTTGGAATAAATAGAGGTCTTTTAGTCTTCTTGTACCAATATCTAAAGAAAGGGATTGTCATGGATGTAGCAGTGGTTGATGTAGACCATTTATTTTTCTTTTTGTTATATAAACATTGGGAAGAATAGTTATGGGGATCAATTCAGTTAGACTAGTCATTTGCTACCATCCCCCTTTCATCCAAATAACAGGTTACTTTAAGGAGAGATACTTTCAAAAAAATATCATTTAAACTCATAAAACCTGATAATACCACAATTAATGTGTTTAGCTCTATAGAAGAGAAGGAGTTAGGATTTTATTCCATTTGGCACACTCCCTTTCTTAAAGAAGTACCCAATGCTAAAGGAATGGATCCAAAAATTAGATCTACTATAGATTCTGAGTCATACAGGGTTCTTACCACTGAAATGTGGACCATGACATTTGATGGAGCCAAGTCACAAACAAGGGTAGGAGCTGGGATTAATCTAACTGACATAAAAGGTAATTACCTAGGGGTGCCTTACCGACTAGAATTCCCATGTACTAATAATGTGGCTGAATATGAGGCTCTACTATTGGGTCTAAGGAAAGCTAAGGAGTTGGGTATCAACTTCCTCACTATATATGGGGATGCTGAGTTGATCATACATCAGATCAAGGGGAGATATCAGACCAAGCACCCTAGGCTGAAGTAATACAAGTAAACTATTCTGGATGAAATCAGTAGATTCTTGGCCTTTAATTTATTGCACATACCCAGGGAGAAAAACCATGTTTCCAATTTGCTGGCTGTGAATGCTTCTGGGGTAGATAGCCTTGAAATTGATATAGAATATGTGGATAGGTTTCCTACTATATATGTGTACCATCCCTCTGTCCCTGACAATGTGGTTTACCTGCAAGTTTTCCAAGATGATGCTGATATCAAAGATTTTATGATAGTACAAAATTAATTTTCTAGGGTAATTTATGGTGAGGAAGACAAAGAAAAACTACATAATGTTATATGAACCCCCACGAAGGTGATACAACTTAAAACTAATAAAATCCCCATGGGGCTAGTGTCCTTGGAGTCTCTCTTTGATTATTTTGATAGGCACATAGAACTACATCCCATTAATCATAAGGTAAATAGGTCAATGTTGGGATAGCAGGGGATCCAAAAATGATCAAGATTGATAGAGAACTACCAGCCAAAGAAAAGAAGTTGTATATCCAATATCTAAGAAAAAAAAGATAGTTATTCTTGGCGCTACGAGGATTTGAGAACATTCAACATCGAGGTGATAACCCATATTATTCCCTTGAAAGAGGATTCCAAGCCTTTTAGGCAGAAGCAAAGAAATTTTAATCCTAATTTGCATCCTATCATGCAAAAGGAGGTTCAAAAGTTGCTTAATGCCAATTAAGAAGGTGAGGTTCTCTTCCTGGATAGCAAACTTGGTCTCTATAAGGAAGAAGAATGGAGAGATCAGGTTGTGTGTTGACTTTAGAAATTTAAACAAAATATACCTCAAGGATAATTATCCCCTCCCCAATATGGAATAGTCATTGCAAGCAATAGTAGGATCTTCCAGAATATCTCTACCAGATGGTTTCTCATGGTACAATCAAATTTGGGTCAATCCTGAAGACACGTTTAAAACTGCTTTTACTACACCCTGAGGAAATTTTGAATATCATAGGATGCCATTTGGGCTGATGAACGTTGGGGATACTTTCTAAAGGGCTATAGATTTTGCCTTCAAAGTATTGATGTTTAAAATTGTGGTGGTGTACCTGGATGATATTGTTGTATTTTCCAAGGACCCTACAGATCACTTTTCTCACCTATCCCAAGTTTTTCAAATATGTAAGGAGTATGGGATTTCTTTAAACCCAAAGAAGTATCTTTTTGGATCCACCCATGGTAAAATATTGGGACATGTGGTCTCAAAAGAGGGAATTAGTATTGATATAGAGATTACAAAGGTAATTGCACAAATACCATCCCCCAAGAGCCTCAAAGGGGTCAGGTCATTATTTGGAAAAATAAATTTTGTTAGAAGATTTGTCCCAAATTTTGCTGAAATTACAAAGCATGTAAATGATATGATTAAAAAGGATGTAAGGATCGAATGGTATGAAGACAATATCAAAGCTTTTCAGTAGATCAAAGAGGCTATTACCACTACACATGTGTTGACTTGTCCAGACCATTCTAAGAATTTCAACCTATATTATTTTGCCTCAGAACATACCATAGCAACTGTGTTGTCCCAGAAATATGAACAAGAAAATGAAAAACCAATAGCATTTATAAATTTAGGAATGAAGGGGGCTCAGTTGAGATATAAACTGATTGAAAAGAAAGCCTTTGCCCTTATTTAGGCCTTAGAACATTTCAAAAGTATTTTTGGGTCTTGTAAAGTTGTGGACTGTATACCCTTCATTGCCATAAAAGTATGATGTGGATTTTAGAGTGGTTAAAATTGTTAAAGGCCAAGGGTTGGTAAAGTACATGGCTTGCAAAGAAGAACATGAAATGAATAATGTTGTCCTGGTACAGGAATAACAATAGGGTGAACACCTTGAATATGAAGTATCTGAATGGTATAAGGATGTGTTGTTTTATCTGAGAAATCTATCCTTCCTACCTGGAAAATATGCCAGTAGAATCAAGAGTATTAAGCAACATACTCAAAAATACCACCTTCAAGGAAATTGGTTGTATTGGAGGTATCCCAATGGAGTGTTACTTGTTGAAATTACTCCTATGTAGCTATTTTTTAGTATTATTGTTAGCATAATAATCACATTTGATAGGATTATTGTTAGGCATTTATTTGTGATTGGTTAGCATCTTCTATTCAAGGAGTAGGTTACGCGAAATAATGTAATTCACTATTATGAGCATTTGTTTTGCTCTATATATTGTAACCGTGGCTCAACAATGAAGATATGTGAATTGAGAATTCATTTGGTATCAGAGCGGAGGTGAAGTGCTCTTTCTCAGTGGATTGCCCATCACGTAATAGTGAGTTCAGTTTTATTAGATAAGAGAGAGAAATATTTGCATTGAAGGCATGTTCGTTGCAAGTGTTGTGATGTTTCATTGCATTATGACATCACTATGTGTTCATTCTGCATGAGATGGTCATTGGGATAACACAAACTCTGCACTTTGAGGAGTTGTGTATCCAAATTGAGACCATGAACACCTGAGAGGAAAAGTAGAATGTGTGAAGTTCTCATTCGTGTTGTTGTGTAGATTTTGCTATGCAGATTCATTGGGTGATTCGATTGGCTCATGCTAAGTGTAGGCATAGTTGACATCACATACAGAGGAAATCAAGTCAACTGTTGAATGTTGTGTTATGAAGTGTTGTAGGCCTAGTTATTTTGAATGATGTTGAAACACTGAGAGCATGTTGCAAAGTTCAATCTCTAAAATGTGCATTGAGAAGATACAATCGCGTGACGTCGCATGAAGGATGACTTGTGGATAAGTAGTCCATGATTGTGGAAGCCTTCTGGCATGCCTTTTTAACACTTCCAAAAAAAATTGATTATTGAGAGATGGTACGCATTGAGTGGAGGTCTGTGTTGAGAGGAGCTCTATAGTAAGTAAAGAGGTTTGTGTGAAGCTGGTTACACAAAACAAGTGTTGAAACAAATTTAGCAACAGGAAGAACACAACAGCAAGTGTACACTACAGGAGGTGTTTGTTGAAAACACAGAGAGGAAGGCTAGTTTTACAATACCAGCAAGCTGCACAGATCTGAGAGGTATAACAAAATTAATATATATATATATATATATATATATATATATTGTTTGTATTTTTTAATAAATTTATTTCAATTTGTTTTTTAATAATTTAATATATTTTGGCTTAAAATCAATATCTTTGTTAGTATATTTGATTTTTTAGCTTAAAATATTTTATTATTAATTAATATTATTGATTAAATTTATTGCAAACATAATATAAAGGGGTAAAATATTTTTGCTAAGTTTTGTTACTAATGGCTGGTAACAATAATCTTCCTATACCTGAGTTTAGTGGCCTAGATTATGAGTACTGGTCCATCAAGATGAGGACCTTACTCATTGGCAAAGGACTATGGGATATAGTCGAAGAAGGTTATGCATAACCTTCATATTGGACCACCTTGAGTGCATCAAATAAAAATAACAAGAAAGATACCCATAATAGCAATTCTTATGACCTCTACCATCTCCAAGCAACTTTGGAGAAGAGCATCTTTCCAAGGATTGCTTCCTGTTTATCAGCCCAAGAAGCATGGAAAACCTTGAAGGATAGTTATCAAGGTAGTGATCAGTTGAAGCATGTAAGGCTTCAAACCTTGAAGAGGGATTTTGAAAACTTAAATATTCAAAATTATTAAAATGTTAGTGATTATTGTATTAGAGTAAAATCCATTTAAAAAAATGCAAACCCTTGGAGATAACATCAAAACTAAAGTAGTGGTGAATAAAGTGTTGAGGATACTTCTTCCTAAATGGAACCATATAGCTATCATTATTGAAGAGTCTAAAGATTTATCTACTTTATCTTTTTATGATCTAATTGTTTCATTTATGTCTCATGAAGAAATATTACAGGGTTCTACATCAACAAGCTATGGAGGTGATGAGAAAGAATTATCATCCAAAGAAGGTGATAATACACAAGGAAGAGGACAAGGACAAGTACAAGGACAAGGAAGAGGACAAGGAAGAGGCCAAAGAAGAGGTAAAGTAAGAGGATGAGGTAGATCAAGAGGTGTCAATCAGAGAAGAGAAAGAGGTGACAAAACAAATAAATCTTGTTACAATTTTGGTAAGGTTGGTCACTTTGCTAAATATTGTTGGTCCAAGACTTATCAATGTGGGAGAGATCAATATGGAAACTATGGAGAAGAGTAAGGAACTACAAATTTGTTTCTTTCATATGGAAAATCAGATTCCAATCTCAATAAAACTTGGATATTGGATATTGGTTGTTCCAATCACATGAGTGGCAAAGAGGAGCTCTTTGCTACAATGGATTCCTCCTACAAATCAAAGATCAAATTGAGAGAAGATAAACCACTACAAGTTGAAGGAATGGGAGCCATGGAGGTTCCAACAAAAGAAGGCACTAAGAAGGTAAATGACATCTATACACCCCCAAACTCCAACATTTTTTTTTGGTAAATTAATTTGTATTATTTCAAAAAGGACATTTTAAAGGCACCCTGTCGCATTTTACATCAAGGAACCAAGAGGAACGTAAAAGAGATAAAAGAGTCTCCTTAAACAGAAACAAACCTAGTAAAATTGAAAGACTAAGAACAGAAAGGACATAAAGGCTAAAATCCATTACATTCCTTTGACAAAAAGGAATAGAAAGGATCACCACCAAAAATAGAAACACAAAGGCGATCTAGAACGTAACATATTGCACACCAACATACGAAAATAAGAGCAATGCATCCGAGAGAAAAAACATAAGTAAGCCAAGAATTTCATCAAGGAAGGGTGTCAGGTTGCAAAATGTTGTGAACATCAATTTCCAGAACATTATCCTTCGCTACCTCCTTTAGGGTTTCTTTGTCCTTTAAATTTTCCTTCAAATTTTCTAGGCAGACATCTTAAGCAATTTCAACTACATCGTCTTCATTAGCACCCCCTTTGACATCAGAAGGGGGTTCAACAGCACATGGAGGAACCACTGAAACTTTCATAGAAGAAGAAAAGGATGATATTATACCTCTGTTACTTAAGTATAGCAATGGCATTATCAATGGCGATGTAAGCCACCTCCAGATGAATGATTGATGTTGTAGTAGCATGGATAACTATTTTATGGAGGAACTTGTCAACAAGATCATGTGAAGTATATTGGGCTTTAGGAGGTTTTCTAGTGATGGACGGTGGGGTTTCAACTACTTCCTTAAGCTTCAATCGTTTAGAGCTTCTAAAAGGGGTTGTTTCAACTTTTATTTTATTCCTAGCAACAGAGTGAGGTGTATCATTTTTTATTTTCCTTTTTTTTGGATTAGAATGTTGGGGGATAGAAGTATAGGAAGAGTTATCTTCTCCAAACTCAGACTTAGGGATGTTTCCACTAGGGAAATTAAGGAGGAGGTAACGGTAAAGGACTTTGAAAATCCCCTGGTGATTGGGAAGGACATCCTCCTTTTTTGTGGGTAAACGTAATGGTGTAATAGATTGACCAAAAAGAATGGTGTTGCCTTGTGAACATATGCTTTGGGAACATAAAGCCATTAGCGTAAAAGGAATGAAGACTTCAAAAATCAGGGATTGGATAGGAAAAAGGTATGATTTGCAAATCAATATTAGGTTAAAAACCCAGCCAATCACTTGGCGACACTCTAAAATGATAGCTTGGCAATTCAGGGTGCAAGAAAGGCTTAGCCAACAAGATATCCAAGCACGAGACCTCGAAAGGCTTGGTATGATCACCAAATTGATTATGGAGATGATACTTCGATCGATAAGGCTGAAGATGGTTCCCAAAAAAATAGGATTACATATATCAAAGCACACGAGATTCAAATGATTCAAACTCATGTGAAAATATAGCTTGGGATAATAAAAATAAATGGTCACCCAAAAATGATTAAAATTCCTAAAAGAGGCAACGTGGAAATGTAAAATAGAGCCTAGGGGAACATGAATCCAATATCCCAAGAAAGGCAAGGTGTTTGAATGAAGATAAAACTAAAGGTCTGGCAAGTAACTCTTGGGGATAACAAAGGACAAAAAATGTTGATGACTAGGAATGATAGGAAAATTAATGCTCATCATGGAAAACGTGAGTTTGGTCCCATTTGAGAAGATAATCCACCTTAGGGGGTATACTTTTTGTCCATGTTAGAGTTCCTTGGGCATTGACCTCAATATTAGCTAGCTTATCAACAACTGTATTAGCCTCCCTGTAAGTATGTTGAATAATGCAATTATGTTACCTCTGAAGGATGTGCTTGCAGTCCTTAATGGTTGGTCTAATACTCCAGATGGAAGGCTTAGAAGACTTTAAATATTTAATGATATTTAGGGAATCACCTTCCACAATGATGTTTCCTGGAATATCTTTGACAAATTGGAGGCCTCTCCAGACAACCTTTTCCTCAGCGAAGTGATTGGTAGTCACACCTAGAGGCTCCGAGTAGAAAAAAATAGAGTTTCCTAGATGATTGCGAAGGATTCCACCAATCCCCCCTATTATAGGATTTCCTTTGGCCGCTCCATCCAAATTAATTTTGACCCAACCAATAGGAGGGGGAATACATTTGACACTAATTCTAGGATTAGAAGAATCAGTACCTTTGAGATCATCAAGATTTACATTATAGGACTTTAGGATGTCTTTCTCAAAGGGATGACAAGGATGCAAATTTAGAGGAGTGACAAGAACATTTTTTGTGGCACAGAGAATAATTTTATTGGCAATGTATTCAATTTGGACAGCTTTCTTATTGAAAACTTTGCGATTGTGTTCAAGCCAAATTTATCACAAATAATGTTGAAGACTAAATTTACACAATCCTTTGAGCACAAAATTTTTAAAAGGATTAGGCCACTAACTATGGTGACTAAATAATGTTGTTGACTTCTCAACTATGGTGAGTGGACTTCCAAGATTTGAAGAACACAAGGATGTGTGTGAAGGATGTGCTTTGGGAAAGCACTCAAGATCAAAGTTTCCAAAGGGACAAGCATGGAGAGCAAGCAATCCACTACAATTGGTGCATTTGGAAATTTGTGGTCCAATGCAAACCAAAAGTATTGGTAACAACTCTTACTTTCTCACTTTCATTGATGATTTATCTAGGATGTGTTGGATTTATTATTTGAAAACTAAATATGAAGATTTTGATTTTTTCATAGATTTCAAAAATAATGTAGAGAATCAAAGTGAGTTTGTTGTAAAGATTCTAAGGACTGATAGAGGAGGAGAGTATTCATCTAATGTATTTCTAAAATTTTGTAAAGAATGTGGGATCAAAAGGCAATTCATAACTGCCTATACCCCACAAAAAAATGGTGTGGCTGAAAGAAATAACCGCACTATAGTAGAAATGGCTAGATCAATGCTTCAAACTAAGCATCTAAGAAATATGTATTTGGCTAATGTTGTAAGAACTAGTTTTTATATTTTTAATAGGAGTCCTACTTCTATTTTATATGGGATTACTACTTATGAAGGATTGTATGGAAAGAAGACAAATGTAAAACACTTTAAGATTTTTGGTTGTCTTGCATATGCCCACATTCCTGATGAGCAAAGAAAGAAACTTGACCCCAAAAGTCAAGCATGTATTTTTTTTGGATATTGTGAGTCTTCAAAATCATATAGGCTCTACAATCCCAAAATACATAAAATTGTACTCTCCAGGGATGTAATTTTTGATGAAAGGGGAGAATGGGGTCATCAAAAACTTTTTGTTGATGATGGATTTCATGATGCAAGTTCCTCTCAAGTGCAGCCCAAAAACAGTAAAGGAAGTCCTCCAAGCCAAGTATGAGTACTAATTCAAGTACATAAAATGCTACTCCAAGTCCTTCCCCACAAAATATCAGTAAGTTATTCACCAATGGATATTTATTCTCCATCAAGAGGTAAAATAACACTTCAGCACCATCCATATTTTCAAATGTTGGATAAGAATTTCCAGAAAAGATACACTAGAAGTCAAGCTAGTGAAATGAATGGAGTTTTGAAAAGACTTGAAAATCTGCATATGTATGGTGATTATGATTCTCAAGAACCTAAGGGTGATGTTGTAAATTATGCTTTAGTGAATAGTGTTGAGCTAGAGCAATCTAGTTATGAAAAATCATGTAATTTTGATGTATGGAAACAAGCCATGAAAGAGGAAATGACCTCTATAAAAAAGAATGATACTTGGGAGCTAGTGAAGATTACTAAGGGCAAAATATGTGTTGGATGCAAATGGGTATACAAGACCAAATTCAATGTTGATGGAATCATTGAAAGACACAAGGCAAGACTAATACAAAAAGGGTTCACTCAGAAGTATGGGATTGACTACGAGGAGATATTTGCTCCTGTTTCTAGATAGGAGAAAATCAGATCAGTACTTTCTTTGGCTGCCCACAAATGGTGGAAAATTTAGCACACGGATGTTAAAAGTGCCTTTCTCAATGGGTACTTTAATGCATGTTTTTTTGTACAACAAGCTCAAGGTTTTGAATAACAAGGTAAGGAGAACCTTGTCTACAAACTGAAGAAAGCACTATATGGCCTCAAACAAGCACCAAGGACATGGTACTCATGCATTGATGGCTACTTTCAAAATTATGGATTCACTAGGAGCAAAAGTGAACCTAATCTCTACTACATGAAACAAGGTAAAGATATTCTCATTGTATGCTTATATGTGGATGATATAATATTCATGGGTAGTATATCTAAGATGAATGAGGAGTTCAAACACTCCATGATGAAAGAATTTGAAATGAAAGTTCTAGGTTTAATGCATTACTTCCTAGGCATGGAGGTACATCAAACAGGTAAAGGGATATTCATATGTCAACACAAATATGCTCAAGATATGATCAAGAAGTTTGCTATGGAGCAATGAAAGTCAGTTGCAACTCCAATAGGTCATGGGATCCAATTGAGAAAATATTATGGAGCACCAAAATATGACATGACCACTTACAAGAGCATGGTTGGGAGTCTAATGTTCCTCACCAACACAAGGCCAGATATTCAATATGTTGTTTCTCTTATTTCAATTTATATGGATGATCCATATGAACTTCATTTAAAAGCAACTAAAAGGATTTTGAGATATGTAAAGGGTACATTGGATTTTGGAATCCATTACCACAAATGTAATTCTATAAAATTAGTTGGCTTTAGTGACAGTAATTGGGGAAGCAATATAAATGATATAAAATCTACTTCAGGGAATTATTTTAGTCTTGGGTTAGGACTAATTACATGGAGTTACAAAAAGTAGATTGTTGTAGCATTATCATCTATTGATGTTGAGTATATAACAATCACAAATGCTAGTACTCAAGCTCTATGGTTAAGAAAAGTGCTTGAAGAAATTGGAGAGCAACAAAGTGGTCCTACAAGATTATAATGTGACAATATGAGTGCCATAAAATTGGTACATAATCCTTTACACCATAGTAGGTCCAAGCACTTTGATATGAAGTATCACTTCATTCGAGACATGGTGGATAAATAGGTGGTTGAGCTATGACATTGCAGCACTTTGGACAACATAGTAGATATCTTCACCAAAGGAGTTGCTAAAGCTCAATATGTAAAGCTGAGAGACTATCTTGTCAGTCCTCTCAACTTTAAGGGGGAGAATGTTGAAATTACTCCTATGTAGCTATTGTTTAGTATTATTGTTAGCATAATAATCATGTTTGATAGGATTATTGTTAGGCATTTATTTGTGATTGGTTAGCATCTTCTATTCAAGGAGTAGGTTACGTGAAATAATGTAATTCACTATTATGAGCATTTGTTTTGCTCTATATATTGTAACCATGGCTCAACAATGAAGATATGTGAATTGAGAATTCATTACTACTATGTGCAATTTAGGAGAAAGCCCTTGGGATCATTAATGAATTCCATATAGGGTTCTATGGCAGCAACTTTACTCCCAAATCAATAGCTAATAAAATCATGAGGGTAGAATATTATTGGTCGTCCATGTTCAAGGATGTATATCAGTCCGTAAGGAGCTGCTATAGCTATCAAGTCTTCACTATAAAGAAAAACCTATGTGTAATGCCACTACAACCAATGATCATTGAAACTCCTTTTTCTTAGTGGGGGATAGACTTAATTGGAGAAATCAACCCCAATTCTTTAGGAGGACATAAATGGATTATAACTACCACAAACTATCTAACCAAATGGATTGAAGTAGCCTCCCTCAGGATATCTACAACAACAACCATTATTAATTTCTTTGAGGAAAATATATTAACCAGATTGGGGCACCCAGGAAAATGGTAACAAATAATACCAAGTACTTTACCTCCTATGAGATGGTTGATTTTTACACTAAATACAGTATTGAGTTGGATCACTCCACCAATTACTACCCTCAGGGCAACGGGCTAGATGAATCCTCAAATAAGAATATCATTACCAGGATTAAAAGGTCATTGGGGAAGAACAAAAGAGGATGGTACAGTGAGCTTAAGTATATCTTGTGGGTGGACATGCTTTCAATAAAAAGAGCTATTGGTAAGTCACCGTATGAATTAGTGTATGGATAAAAGTCACTATTAACTCCTCAGCTAGAAATAGCAACTCTCTCCTTACTATTGTAAGATCATGAAATACCAGATGGGTTGCAAAGGAGAATGGATCAACTGGTGCAATTGGAAGAAGACAGGAAGGAAGCTGATAGTGGAGTTATTCAACAAGAAGGCCAAGGGTTAGAATTTTTCTATGGGTGAAGTGGTGCTCTATTGGGACCCCAAGAATGACAAACCTGGGGAAAAATACAAATTTGAACCTAAGTGGTTGGGACCTTATCAAATTGCCAAAATAGTCGGTTAGCACACTTACAGGTTAAAAGACATGGAAGGAGAATAAATATCCATACCAGTTAACGAGCAAAACTTGAATTCCTTTAGCCCCATTAGGTAAGGCATGGTTAAAAGAAATGTATGTATGCGTAATTTGGTTCCTGGTCCACCCAAAGAGTCTAGAGTTCTTAGGTTCGTGTCTTCCATCCACCCCACTATCCTAGTCAAATCCAGTGTTTCCTCCCAAAAGGCAATCCATTTTTTTGGGATCCTAAGTCACTTTTTCCTTTAGGGCACATAATTCGATGCACACTTATTTGACCTTGTGCACCCCACTCCTAATGGATCACACTGAAATGCCCTTGGATACCTGAGTCATGCACCCCAATCCAAAGCCCTGTACACTCCATTAGTATAACATGCTAGAACCCCCATCGAATGCACAAGTTGTGTGCCCACCTCTAGCTCATGCACCCCATTGGGAAATGGGATGCACAAAGTCCCCAAGGGGTGCAAAAGTCATGCACCTTGTAAAAATTCTACACGCTCCATAGAGATATGGAGCGTGCAAGAATATATTTGGGCACACAACTTTGTGTACCCCAAATAAGCCCCATGCACTCTATTCTAGTGGAACACACAAAGTCTCCATGAGCACGCACCCTTGTGTGCCTGCCCCCACCTTATATGCTCTACTTCAGTGGAGCACACTAAGTCACCTAAGGGGTCACACCTTTGCATGTGCCCCAAAACCTACTGTACACTCTGAAACCTTAGAGAACGCATGAAGCCTTGGAGTGCACAAGTGATACGCTCCTCTCTCAGTCATTGTGCTCCACTCCCAAGCTAAGTGTACAAACTTCCATCAAGATGCACAAGCTTGTGTACCCAAAATAGAGTCTGTGTGCTCCATTATAATGGAGTGCACAACAATCTAGTTGGGTGCACAGGATGTGTGCCCACCTCTGGGTAATGCACTCCATAGTCGAGTGTACAAAATTTTTGAAGACACACAGCTTGTGCATCCCATTGGTTCCTGCACACCCCACTCCCTTGGGGCATGCAAAAAGTAGGCGGGTGCACTAATCTATGTGCTCTCCTCATGGGCTGTGTGCTCCACCCCCAATGGAGCATGTAAGAATTTAATTGAGCATAGTCCACATGTGCACTCTACTTGAGCATACACCATACCGACCAACCAAAAACTACCATGTATCCCTCTTGCTGCCCTCCAGTCATAATTTCCATCTATAGGTGCTTCATTCCATTAACACATAAATGATGTGGTACACTTGACCAATCAGAATGGAAAAGTGCATAAGGTTCCCCTAATAAATTTAATGCATGTGTTTTATTAAAAGGGTTACGGATACATTCTGCGTCATTCGTGCATGCAATAATCATTCATGATTTATTAGAAGAGACCTTTGCCATTTTTTTGTCATGGATTCCACAAGTGCAGCTGCACCAAAGGTCTCAATTGTTAATGGAAGGATGGCAAAAATTATTGGGGCATGGCTAGTAACAAAAAGTGTTTCTGGTAATCTTACCCTTCTGTAGGTTACTCATAGTGAAGATCAATTCTAGGATGAAATGCAGAAGGCCTTTGAAAACAATCAGACACTAGAACTAGTCTGGAGGATGGAAAACAGACCTTATAGAAAGCTTGAGGTAGTCAGGTATTATGGATCTCAATTAATATTGCATTGGATACTATTGATATATAAGGTGGTCCCACTACTCCCAAATGCTCCCCCGAAAGAATTTGAGGATCCCACATTCCAAGTTATCTAGCAGGTTACTAACCTCTTTGAGGTCATGATGAAAATTTTCAATGAGGCACAATAAGAGCAAGAAAAAATCCCATTTCTTCTAGTTCTCCTGCTACCACCTCAAAGGGAAATAAATTGGTCTCCTCCTCATACTAGAGTACAACATCATCAGCTTTGACATTGATGTGTCCTTCAGAAAAGACCAACCTAGAGGTAGGCCAGCCTTCCTTATATTTTTTCACCCTGGTTATCAATCAAGAAAAGTTTCATGTTCCCCCAAGGCTCTAAATAAAATCACAACTGGTCTCCCAAGCACAGGTGGCAAAGGTAGTATAAAATGAACTAGAAGAGTGGAAATCTAAGGCCGCAAAAGCAAAGCAATTGCAGATTAAATTGAAACAGATTCAGAGTGAGGTCGATAACTTAAAAATGCTCACCCCATCCACTACACATGTTAGTATCCATCTTGGATCGATAGAAGAACTTAAATGAGATATGAAAGATAAAATAGGGGAGAAGATGGAAGAATTGGAGTCCATATTCATTGATGTCTATACCACCAAGCACATTGTTGGCCTCTTGAAGGATCGACTGTAGCAAGGAGACCAACGAGTGAATGCCATACTCCCTATCTATCGAGAGTTCAAAGAGAACTACGTACCCATTTTTGGGATGTCAACCACCCTAACGGATGATTCCCACTATTTATTTGCTAAAGAATTCACCAAGGTTTTCATATTTTTGTAGAATAGACCAAGTTGGCTCAAATGGGATCAAGAAGTGGTAAACACCAAGAAAGAAGTTGATGATGAGCTTGAGGACTATGGTTTTAAGTTGAATGAGTTCATCCAGACCCTCGATATCAAGGAATTTGTATTTTAAAATATCCAAGGCTTTGATCTGGATTATGATGGTAAATTATCAAAATGGTTTACGTCCTTGGTAGAGATGGTGGACCGCCTATGTGTCTTCATTGATAATACTATGCAGTGGGCAAGGGACCGGGTCAACAAAGCCACTCAAGACTTGAATTTGTTGGTATTCTCATTAAATTTTCATGACAAGGTATGGGAGTTTATCAAGTAGGCCATTCAAAACCTAGAAGGGGGAGTGGATTCTAGTTCACCTGGGACACATGCACCAAGAGATGTACAACCGCTAACCCAGTGCGGTATAGGAGATGATATGCAACCACCACTTGCATAAGAGAGAAGGCGTGGGATACATACCCATTTTTTATTACATCCTATTTTTGAGTGCAACGGGATTGATACAACTGGAGGAGGTAGTTATAGCCCCAATAGAGCAACCAAATGCTATATAAGGAAGACTACTATAATAGTATTTTTTTATCAAAACTCTAAGAGAAAAATTCTAGGTATAAGCTTTGTTTGTGGTGTTAGTCATATTCTCATTTAGTTTTCTATTTGTGTCTCTTATTGCCCTTTCTTTTTTCCATTTCTAGGGACTACCACAGAGCATTGTTCACCGAGATCATTTCTTATGGATGCACAAGAGTTGGAGATCCTTACATCACTACAATCAGGATGGAGGGAAATCACCCCTTGTTATGAATATTCAAACCAAGGGTTTATTATAAATCATTGACATACAAGACCCAAGCACTTTGTTGGGCCTACTTTATGTAAATCTACTGAATATTAATATAAACTCCAACTCTTCCTTTGGCATATTCTGTGTGTATGGTTTTTGTAATGCTCGTTTATGTGTTCTTGTAATCAAAACATGTGGATGACACTTTCTCTTCACTAGTTAATCATTTTCTTTCATTATGTCATTTGAATGAATTTAAATGAACTAGTTCTTCTATCTCTTTTCTTTCTGTTTCATTCAATGTAATCTGCTATGACTACCCAATGGATAAGGCATAGATCTGGTCTTGATGTGCTTCATTACTGATAGATTTGGTTATTAAAATTATCAAAGTAATATAAAAATGTTTTGTTTGGCATAGTGGGTATTTGCACCATAAAATTCTAATGGATAAACCTACTGTTTGGGGGTTTCCTTACCCAACCTAGTCTGTTTAGAGCTTTCCAGGTAATATATTCCTAGGTTAAAGAGGTGGATCAGCTAGAATCCATAGTGCTAGTTGTGATATTTAGAGTATCTCGTGACATGACAAATATCTAAAGGGTAAGCAAGAAAACTCCACAACAAGATTGAAAACTCCTTTCTACTACTACGAAAACTCTCTTCTTTCTCTCTTACCTTAGTATCTGGTGCTACTCCCTGAACAATTATATTCAATTAAAGCATTTTTTCTCCATATTTTTGCCCCATATTCAGTTCTCCTTATGTTGAAGATATTTGAATCATCATTGTTGCCCTGTATCTTCCACAATGGCGTTACTAATGTATCTCCAAAATATCATCTTCAAAATGAACATTAGGCTTGTATTTATATGCACAACTCATTCTCCTACTTCCAAAGTATATAGGATGATCATACCTATTATTATCTTGGATCAATGTGCTCTTAAGTGCTATTTTATATGCATCTATGTAGACAATAAATGACTCACTCCAATCTAGATTTTTTTAATATTAGAGCATTAATCAGGGCTTTCTTTAGTTCCTCAAATGTAGTCTTAGATTTTTCCCCTGATTCATAGGGCATATCCTTCTTGAGAAATATTTTTAATGGTAGTGTAAACCTTTATAAATTCTTTGTGAACTTCATATAATATCCCACATGGCCTACGAATGATCCCAAATTACTCTTGTATCTAGAAAATGGTAGCTCCATAATCTTGATAACCTTTGTAGGATTGGTTGCAATCCCTTTTTGGGAGACTACAGGACCCAACAAGACACCTTTGGTGCATACAAATATGCATTTTTTTGGATTGCATGAGGCCTTGGCCTCATTCAACCACTAAATTTTTTTCTCAAGAGAAGATAGATTATTTGCCTTCCTTTCAAAAATACAAAAATCATCTAGAAAAACTCTACAAAAATTTGCAATATAAGGTTCATATACCTTATTCATAAATTTTTGGAAAGTCGCAGGTGCATTACACAACTTGAATGGAATCACTTTATAGGAAAAGGTGCCCTATGGAGTGGTAAATATTATCTTCAACTAGTCTTTTTATACAACGCAAAATTGATTTTAGCCACTATATCATATTTGCAAAGCTATAACACTCTTGTTCTCCAACCTCATCAAAAATTTTATCTTACCAAGGGAGTGGATAATGGTCTTTATTTGTAGCATTATTCAACTTTTGATAATAAAAATAGACCCTTAGCTTCCCATTTCTCTTCCTTACAATAATAATTGAAGACACCCACTCTAAGTTGTCTATTGCAATAATAAAACTTACATCTAACAACTTGTCTATCTCTTCCTTAATATACTTAGAAAAATTTAGATTCATCGGATATGAGATTTGTTTTACAATTTTAGAATCATTGATCAAATCTATCTAATGCCTAACAAAATCTACTAATATTAACTCTATATTATTAAGAGTGAACAAATAAATATACCTATGAAAGAGTTGGAATTAATCCTCTTTCTTGTGATCTTCTATTACATGCCCAAAGTGTAATTTTTATAGCCTATTCTAAACCTTTTTCTAAAAAAAATTATGTGTGTGATCTACTAGAGAATCAATAAGGATGTCAACCATTAAGACATCCATATTTCTTTCTCTTATTCAAATCTAGTATCCACATTTATCATACTAGCATAACCTAAGGTTGTCCACTTGCATTATTCCTTTGTTTCTATTATCCTTAATGTATGAGGTTGAGGTATCACATTTATCTTCACTAACTTGGGACCTTGACCAATTGTCATGTGCCATTCATACCAATAATTATGAGCATGGTAATTTGTAAACCATGATCTTCATAACAACATTGGATAGGCTACTAAACCATATTTTATGAATTGAAAATCTACCATATAGGTGATGATTGAAACTACTACATTAGAGATTACTGCTATTGGATTTGATTTTTAGATTGACAATATACCTTTAGTCCTAATAGTTTCAAAGTAGATTCTATCATTATACTAACAACGACTCCACCATCTACCAAGACATAAAGAAGAGAAATACCTTTGCATAAAACTTTAGCTTATGGAGCATATAGGCAAACCTTTGCCTATTAGACAATGTCTTTAACTTTCATTTTTTATATAGCTTTGAGTATGCTATGCAACTTATTTTGGTTTTCTAATGATAATACCCATAGCTACCCATATGAAATATTCGTAGTTTTCTTTGACAAATACTCCATGATTGAGTATGGTGCCTAGCCTACTAAGATTAGGACATTTAACTCCCAATGTTCTTCTCATATTTTTGGGGTCTTCTTTCTTCTTTTTGGCTCCTTTCCTTCATTGGGAGTCATATCATGAGCTCACTTCATAGCCATAACATCAAATTATTCTTCATTATCTTAATCAAGATCAACCATGTTATTTGGATCTTTGTCCCACTCATGACTCTTTGTTCCTAGATTATATTCCTTATTAGGTCAACTTGTCTTGTAATGCCCTTTCTCCTTACACTCATAGCATACTACCTCAGTCAATTATTTTCCTAACACTTCTATATTTAGATTGGGTTAATTGAGTTCCTATGTCCTTTCCTTTTAATAAGTTTATTATAAGTTATCCCATATTTTAATTAGATCTTCTACTTCAATTACATAAGTAGGGGAATATGGATTTATCACTACTGCTAGTATTGCTAGTTGTGGAAACTAACTAGAAGCTATTATAGCAACTAGTGTTCGTGGAACTAGCTCCTCCTCTAGAATATTGTCTTGTTGCTTTGTAACCTCATACACATATTTGGTAATGGAAAGTTTCTTATACTTAACCTTAGCCTAAACATGTAATAAAATAGTTATAAATCATCTTATCCACACCTTGCATAAGGCCATTACACAATTTATTCTTTGTAACTGGACCTCCACTTTCTTCTAAATCTCTTTCACTCATGCATAGTAGTCATGAACTTCTCTTCAAATCCTTGGCTTGAAATCCACCTAAGTGAATGATATGTTCCATCAAGACCTCAACCAAGAGATTAGGTGGATAAAAAATAGAGGTATTTGAGTCAACCTTCGAAGAAGACTAGTTCCTATGTGCCTAGCTAATCTAACTAACGGGGGGTTGTAGACTAGAGTAATAAATATAAAGGGTCAGAGAACTAAGCTAAAAGTGATGTGAATTTGGAAACACCAAGAGACATAGTGCAACTCAATACAAATTTAGATTAAATTACCTACCAAAACAACCTACTTTACTCATGCTTTAGAACAATTAAACATGAAGAACTTTGAGCATTTCTAAGTCATTGCAAATATATAATGGTAAATCTAGGTAGAAATATAGAATTCAAAATAATTATATTCAAATTATCCATTTCTAGCTTTAATAGAAATTCTTAACTACTCATTAAGGTATACATACATTTTTAGCACAGTAAATGAGCAAGAGTCTAGCCAAAAATCTAATCTTCATTCAAAGGGTTTATAGTATCAATAAATAATGGCTTACATTTTTATATATAGATTTACAATTATAGTTTGGTTATGCTATCACCATAGAGGTATTTAAGTCAACTTTCAAAGAATACTAGTTCCTATGTGCCTAGCTAATCTAACTAATGGGGGGTTGCAAACTAGAGTAATAAATATAAAGGGTCAGATAACTAAGATAAAAGTGATGCAAATTTGGAAACACCAAGAAACATAGTGTAAAGAGTCTCTCAATAAAAAATTAGATTAAATTACCTACCAAAATAACCTACTTAACTTAAGATTTAAAACAATTAAACATGAATAACTCTGAGCATTGCTAAGTCATTGCAAAAATATAATTGTAAATCTAGGTAGAAATATAAAATACATAATAATTATATCAGAATTATCCATTTATAGATTTAATAGAAATGCTTAACTACTCATTAAGGTATACATACATATTTAGCACAGGAAATGAGCAAGAGTCTAGAAAACAATCTAATATTCATTCAAAATGTATATAGCATCAATCAATAATGGCTTACATTTTTGTATATATAGATTTACAATTACAGTTTGATTATGCTATCACCATAGAGGTCTTTGAGTCAACCTTCAAAGAAGACTAGTTCCTATGTGCCTAGCTAATCTAACTAATGGGGGGTTGCAGACCAGAGTAAGAAATATAAAGGGTTAGAGAACTAAGACAAAAGTGATGCAAATTTGGCAACACCAAGATACATAGTGCAAAGAGTATCTCAATTCAAATTTATATTAAATTACCTAAAAAAACAACCTACTTTACTTATACTTTAGAACAATTAAAAATGAAAAAATTGAGCATTGCTAAGCCATTGAAAAACTATAATGGTAAATCCAGGTAGAAATCCATAATGCAAAATAATTGTATCTGAATTATTCATTTCTATATTTAATAGAAATGCTTAACTACTCATTAAGGCATACATACATGTTTAACACAAGAAATGAGCAAGAATCTAGACAACAATATAATATTTATTCAAAAGGTATATAGCCTCAATAAATACAACTATATCAATTGTAAACACAAAAGAGTCGACCATCATAATGACCTACATATTGGTATATATATTTACAATTATAGTTGGTTATGCTATCACCATAGTTTGAGTGGATTGCAAGTTTGACATGTTACTACTATGTGTATGCTCTCTCCTCTAGTTCATTTCATTGTAACCAATTTAGAATTATGGTGTTGATGTGGCTTGCTCTTGTTCTATCTCAGGGAGTGATGGCCACTACATCTTCATTTGGTACATATGATATTCTAATAGATTTATTTTTCTCTAGTTTTTCCACTACCTCCTTGACTATAATAGTACAAGTGTCTATTGGAGAAGCTTGAGGTCATTAGAATCTTCTGATAACATATTGAGTTTTTTAGAGCATGTTTGGGTAGTTTGGTGCATATGTTTGTTTGAAATACTTTTTAGTTTTGACTATCATTTTCTAGATGCTAGATACGTTATTAATCACTAATAAATATTTTTTTAACCCATGATGACATTGGCATTCAAAACTATTCGATGCTCTTTTGGTTCCTTTACTTGGTGAGGCACATTATCAGAAATTTAATGCAATTATTTCCTTAGGATTTTTCATTCTATTTATTTATTGAGTTGGGTTTTTATAATTTTCTTGCAAACATAAGAATTCAAAACCATCTGATATTTAGGTCTACCATATCCAAAAAATTGTGTTGTGTTAGATGCCAAACTCTCATACTTAGTCAATTTTTTGTTTCAAGGAGCCAGATGCTTTTCCATGTTAGGAAAAATAGTGCATGCTCTCCTATTGACATCAGCAACATTATTCCCCTAGGGTATCACATGCATAACACCAATTTTAAATTACCCTTCTACTGACATCAACACTCAAAACTATCTAGCCATCTTACTTAGACAAAAATTAGCCTAGGCTTACTTGATTCAACCACTAGATGCTAAATATTTTCATGCTAGTCATCAACATCATTATTTTAGGATTTTTGGCAATGCTTCGATACTTAGAAAAATTTTGCATATTTTATTACATGCTTTGTCATTTTTTATTCAACCACTATTCCAAGTACCCAATGTCCTCACTTAGCAAAGATGCAAGATATTTTTTTGACAAAATTCATCTTCCTATCTGGAGATGGATGTGAGTGGAAAATTTTACCCACATAATTGGAACATTATATGGGGGATTTTTTATTGTAGAATAATAGAAACCATCTAGCCTTATCCACTTAGGCCATGGAGTCAAAAATTAAAATAAAAACAAAACAAAATTTTAAATTTTCTGGTATAAGGGCCAACCTCTCAGATACTATCCATCTCTAAAGTTTCATCTCTATTATTGGTTTTCCTTTCTCTTCTAACACTGGTCCAAATGTTTCTCCCTATTTATTATTTTCTTGAGCTACTGAATGCTCTCTTGGTAGCTAAAATAGGCTATACATTTTGTCTCATGTTATTTAAGAGGGAACATTTATTACCCCAAATTCTTGGAGGTCCTTTTGTAGCTAATAGTAGTAGTCATAAGAGGGTTCCTTGTATCTTCGCATCAATTTTGTAGTCTTTGTTAGAAATATAATAAGCCTATGAAAGTATAAAATGATTTGATATATCATCAAAGGCTCAGGAAATGTTTTAACTTCACTTCCTTTGTTCAACTACTAATCCAAAAGTTGACTCAACTTCTCCTTAGTGTAAAAATACCCATTTGCATCCCAAAATATTGGAAAGATAATATCTATGAGTTCTTGACAACCATATTCACATTTTTATTACTTTATGTAAAGAAATTAATCACATATCATCCATCTACTTTTAGCCAACTTCCTTCAATGATTTGGTCAGTACGAAACTTAGATTTTCCCAGGTACCTTTGTGAGTGTTTGATCATTTATGGGTATTCTCCTTTGGTTATAAGAATCTATTAGGTAAATTATACCTATTATATTTTGATCATCAATTTTTCCTTGGATCTAGTGAATTCTACCTTAGCATCCTATATTAATTTCATCGTACTAGTTGTTTTCCTCATAAGAGGAAATGTATTGATTACAACATTCTTGATCTTCATCCAATATTGGATCTTGAATTTCTTCAACATATATCTAGAGATAGTTTGGACCTTAGTTTTATCTTTATCCTTATCTAGTTTTACTTGTACTATTACCATGATCTCTTCTTGGATTTGGAGCTTCATTTTCACTTATTGTAATTACTTTCCTTGTGCATGCACTTTATTGCACTCTTGTTGGAACTTATTAAATTTCTAAATATTTTCATCCTTCTAGTGCATATGTTCCTTCATGGAATATTTATCTATTAACTATTTTAGCTCCAAAATTTTATTTTTGAAACTATATTTCTTTATCTTCTCTTTGATAATTCTTTGCTCTAGATTATTTATCTTTATTTTTACATCCATAAGCTTTACATTTTAGTGCTTGCTTCATAGAAACAAAGTATTTTCTTTAGTGTGTAGAGCATAAAGTGTATCTATATTTGAAATATTATAATTTTTATATTTATGCACGTTGACATTATAGTTCTCTTCTATCATCTCTACATCTGGATTTTTTACTTTTGGGTGAGCAATCATCTTAATGCATTCTTCTACAATTGGATCTATAACATTGTATTTCTGGGTGGTCACCAATTATATTCCATCTTGCGATTGTTTTTTCTCTACCCACTTTTATGTTTTTGCTTCGATGTCTTGAATCATAAAAAAAACTTTTGAAATAGGGTTTTTAGTACTAGGGGAAGGTGTGAAGATGAAGTGGAAGGGTGAAATTTTTGAAAATGAAGGGTTTACTTCTATTGTAGTAGGATTTATATGGGTTTGAATACATACCTTGGTTGAGGCCACTTGTGCCTCCTATACATGTGGTGTGGCTTCTATTTCTAATGATATGGTAATCAGAGGAGTGGCTTTATTAGTAGGGAGAGGTGGTGGAGGTGGAAATTTAGGTAGAGGCTATTGAGGTGGTGGAACTATTTCATCAAGAGAAAAAAGAGAAGTAAACATACATGTTCCTTTCACTTTCGACACCAATTTCTAGATTTTTCATCGACTAGTTTAATTTGTGTATTAGACTATTACATGAATTTCTCCAACTGTAGTCTTTTGGACGATGACATGGAAATCAAAGTGAAGCTATATTATTCATTATACCAAATGGTTAAATAGTAAAAGACAAAAAATAAAATAAGTTATAGGGGTTACAACCACCTACAATAATATGCTATGCAGAGACAACCACCTATAACAATATGGATACAGATAAAATAGTGTCATGTTAGAGACAAGAACAATCTCAACAGTATAACCAATGCATTCTAACTACTAACAATCCAAATCCTAACATGGGTATACTATGTCTCACATGAATACAAGGTAAGAAATATTTTAGGCTTAAGGATAAGCTTAAGGTACAATGATAATATATTAATATTAAAGAGAATTCTAAGGTAGAATAATATCATCATCACTCCTCCAAACCATAGAAGCATTGGAACCCAATGCTCTCAACAAATTTTGAAATTCATGAGCCATATATGGAAGCTAATCACAATGGGTGACAAGGTATGAGCTGAAAGATCCTTGTTGTGTGTGGTGAGTCTTCATGTCAAAAAATCTATCTATATCAAGCAAAAGCTAGAAGTCATGTACTATATCTACTAGGTAGCTGATGAAAAGTTGTCTCCATAGTAGAATCCTAAGGAGGAAGAAGTCAAAAAGCAGTGTGGGCAGTAGTGGTAGACAAGGATGTGGCCTCCCTAGGCTATCAATATTATTGATTGTTGATACACCATGTTTAGGTATGAAAAATATGGCATTTTTATGATGTCCAGGGAAGAGAGTGATCTAGTCTAAGAAGATCTAAGGGTATAAATAAGATCCTATGAATTGAATGAGTACAAATCTAGGGTGCAAAGTCATCATATCAACTAGTTGTGGTAAAGAAAATTGAAGCAGGAGCTCCAAATCAAGTTTTGCCTCTTCTTATTAATAATATTCTATTAGGTAAATAGTAGTAAGAATTTCTTTATCTTCAATTGCATTAATGAGGCTATCTTAAAATACTTCATCAACTTATTCAAGTTTTTTTATTGCTTCAATAACAACAACATCAATTTATTTTTTAATATGAGCAGTAGTATAGTCCAATGGAGGGACAATGGGCTTCATGCCTATAGATCCTAGTTCAATTCCAAGTACTGCTACTTCATGAATTTAAATAATTTTTTAGTGTTCCTTAGAAATATTAGTATATTATTTTGCTTTAAGAGTAGCATTTTCTAGTGGAAAGACGATGGGATTTTCTCATAGGCCCTGGTTTGAATCTACATGCTAATTTAATTATTTTATTTAGCATTTTCTTCCATTTTAGTAGGAATAATTTTCCTTCAGTAGATGCTTGTTATTTTGCTACCATTTCTTTATCCAGTTGGGCATATCGAACCTATTGAAGGTTAACAATGATTATTTTGAGTCGTTGAGACATATCTTCAAAAATATTATCCTAGAAAAGCAACATGGTACCCTACCTAGATCAATAATATCTAGGCAGTTATTAGAAATAAATTTGAGGGTTCTTAATACAACAGTTACCTAGAGTACAAATTATTTTCCTTCTAAATTACAAAAAGGGTAAAATTTAGTGCTTTCAAAGTTACACAATTTGTGTAATTACAACTTTTACCCTTCAATTTGAAGTGGTAAAATAAAAATTTAGCACTAAAAGTGAAATATAACCCTTAAAATTTACAAAAATTGAGCTTTTGGAGGTAAAAATAAAATTTCTCCATTTAAGAGAATATTTTTTTTGGTCAATGACAGTGATTGATCAACTACACTACACACCAACTCAACTATGGTCAATGGTCAACACATGTCAAATGTTCATCAATCTACACATGTCAACTATCTGACTAGTCAACTATCAATGGTTAGCACTTGACAACTAGCAATTTTTACCTTTTGTCATACATGCACGTGCAAAGGCTACCCTAACCACTGCTTAGTGGTCACTCTAATAGGCATCCTCCACCACTTTTTAAAGCATTCTCAGGCTATCCCATGAGAAATTTGGGACTAAAGAGCTTGACTAAAATTTAAAACAATGCTTGCACAAACTCTTTCTTATCAAAACTACAATCTACCAAGTGAAACAACAATTCTCTACCACGTATCCAACATGTATTGGGCATTTTTTATTCTCATTGGTAGGTTGATATTGTGCTACATGCCATGTTATAACTGGGGAACAAGCTAGGGTTTAAATATGTGATTTGATTGAGTGATTTAAAAATCTTGGGAGCAGTTTTAATTATTCATCTACTATGATTTTATCTTGCCTATGAATGGTTCTATCCTAAGTTTATGAATACCTACAATGTTATGGTAGGGTACCCTAGCTTATAATGCATAGGATAGAAAATATTTTATAGGCCTACAAGCCCTTGGTATTCTATATATGGCATCTATCATCACCTTCAGGTGTGTGGCTATTGTATCTATGATCATTGATCGATTGTGGTGATGTCAAGCGTGAGCCCACTAGGGACCATAAGGTGGGTTGGGAGTGAAGTTAGGGGTAGAAAGGGATATGTGGGGATGAGAGGGGTAGGGTAAATTTTACCTCCACTATTTGGGCTAGATTCTAGTTGTACAAGGATACCAATTAGTAGATGACTTATTGGGCAAGGAAGGGATGGGGTGGGGGGCAATCAAACAAGATAATTTGATCGAGTAAAGGAGAACCTATTAACCCTCCATGAATGTAAACTAATATTATAACTCCTTCTACTACTAAGACCTTGTTTTGTTCCACTACCAAGACCTTTTGCACCCTCTATTTGGGAAGTTACTCTCTCAACAAGGAGTGCCACACATTTCTCATAGCCATAAATTGACCAATATCTTATGGAATTTAGTCCTCCTATAAGCTTCAATCAGTTATGATATCCTCTTGACTAGAAGATCTTTGCCTGAATAGCAAATCCCATTCTTTAATTTTTTTGCCTTCCTTAGAGCAAGTTCATTTCTTTGCAATGTCATGATTCCTAGGCTACCCTCTGATGATATAGGGGTACCTAGAGTAGGGGTAATTTAGAACCCTATAACACCTGTTGAACTTCTCAAAATGTTCCTATAAGTTTTTCTAAACCAATTCAACATAGCACCTAGCCATGGAATGTATGCTCTAATTGGTAATAACTCAAACTAAGCATCGAAGTAGCAAATGAATTTGGAAACCTTGCCACACCTTCTTTCTAGCTCTATTGTAGCTCTAATACCAATGATATGGAAATAAAATTGAAGGTAGATTATTCATTATACATAATGCTTAAATAGTATAAAATAAATAATTAAAGGAGTTACAAGGGTTACAACCAACTGCAGTAATATGCTATGTAGGGAAAACCACATGTAACATGAATGAAAATAAAATAGTTTCATGCTAGAGACAAGAAAAACCCCAAAAACTTAACCAATGCATCTAACTACTAATAATTCAATCCTAATGTGGTATACTATGCCTCACATGAATACAAGGCAAGAAATATCTTAGGCTTAAGGATAAGCCTAAGGTACAATGATAAGAAATATCTTAGGCTTAAGGATAAGCCTAAGGTATAATGATATCTTGATTAGCTAGTCATATTTTCTCCTCTCCAATGTTTGGATGTTATTTTCTCCTTTGCTTCTCACCAGGTCCTTGCAAAGTCAAAGGTTTAGATTTTTTACACATATCACATTAGATTTTCTCTTTATGGATGTTGTCTTCTATGCTTCTTCTACTTTAGCATATTATTATCTTGGTTATCCCTTAAGGTATTTTGATGCTACTTCCATAACCAAAATATCTTAAGACACCTTAGATGTTTTGGCTTGTTTACCTCTTCTTTTTAGAGGTGCTTCTATACTAGCATCATCTTCTAAGTCTACATGATCTATAAGGAGTTCTACCCATAAGGGAGCTGCATAAGGTATTTCTTCTTATTCTTCTTATTTTTCTTAGTTTATTTCCTCTTCTTCATCCCTTAGTATCATAAGTCTTGAATATATATCTCTTTTGTGTTCACTCATCCATATTTAATAACTATCTTTGAATTCATACTCAAACCACTTATCAAAGGTACTAGGGAAGGTATTTTACTGAGTGTTGCACTCATAGCACGATATCTACCATTATATGATTATGTTTTTGTTCCAATCTAGATCCTCCTTAATTTTTCTTATAATGTCTTCATGTATCCATCATAATTTTTTTCTTTTCAAATTATAAATTCATACATACTCATAGCATGTCCTCCATGGTACAACCCTCATCATTATTTTTGAATTGCTCAATTTTTGACCATAGAAAGTGATAAAATGCAGGTGTCTTATTGTTTATCTAGGCCAATTTTACCTTGAATTTACCTTTTGGATCATAATTCCACATGTTTGGCATAATTGGCAATTGAAGGGCATTGAACTTATCATTGAGCAATTTTACTTGTCCCCTTATTGTCATTCCTATATATTCAAACCTATAGGGGTAGCAGTAGGTGTAAGAATTTTTTGCCTATAAGCAAAAATGTTCATATATTTTATATATTTGTTTACACAACTCCATGCAAAATATCCAATCTATGATGCAGTATGGCAACAAATAGGATGTTCTGAGAAAACCATAAACCTAGATTATTATGTCATTCTACGAGAAGTTCAAATCCTCAAATTTGTTTGAGGTGGCATATCTATAATGGCCTTGACCTTATCGGGGTCCACTTCAATGCCTCACTTGGAGATAATGAATCCTATAAGTTTTCTTGATGTGATTCCAAATACACACTTCTTAGGATTCAAACTTACTTTATGTTCAAGCAATCGATCAAAAACATTCTCTAGAACTTCAATATGCTCAAGACATATTTTATATTTTGCAATTAGAACATACACATAACATTCAATGATTTTATGCATATAATCATGGAATATGTATGTCATGGCATGTTGATAAGTAGATCCTACATTATTAAGACCAAAATGTATCACCCTATAGAAAAAATTCCCCCAAGGTGTAGTAAATATTTTATGTTTGTCCTTAGGATTAATTTGAAATTGATTGTATCGTGAGAAATCATTCATTAATGAAAGCATTTCATGGCCTATGCAAGAGTCTATAAGTTAGTGCATACATGTATCCCCGCATTCAAATTGTGAATGGGTACCATGTTAGAGAGCCACTTTGGATAATCAATGGGTACTATGAAGTTCACATCCAGTATTTTTTGTAGCTCTTCCTTGATAATTAATAACAATTGGATGAAGTTTCCTAAATTTATGCTTGAAGGTCTTAGCATTAGGAGCTAAGATAAGGTTTTGGACCACAAAATTAGGGTCAAGGCCAGGCATGTCCTTGTATGACCACACAAATATTTCCTTCTTCCTTGTTAATACTTTTATCATATGCTCTTTATCTTTTATGGATAAATATTTTGAAAGTTTTACAATTTGTGTATTGTCCACGTCTTAACTAAGGTTCACATCAACAAAATATTTGATAAGAATATGAAAACCTTCTTCTAGTTGATGTGGAGTTGATATGAGATGGATATCATCCTCCACATGCTCAAATGACTCAGGTGACCCCTTCTCTACTTTGGTTTGAAAAATAAAAGCATATGAGGGTGAAGGTTGTTATGGGATGTAAGCATTTGAAGATCATAGCAACTATTCAAACAGGACAAATTTAGCAATGGAATGCAGGGATGAAATCCTATCCATGGAGATAAGACTAGTATCGATTGGAATCAACTTTGTCAAATCGTATGGGTTATAGAGTGGGGCAAACAAGTTAACAAAAATCATGTTAAATTTGTGGAAATGAGGTGGTTGTGATTTGAGGAGTGATTTCTCACTCTTTATAGGTTGCAAATGACCTAAGGTGTGTGAATGGTGGTACTATAGGAGAAACCAATGTGGTGGTGGTAGATCTATATCAGGGTACTCATGCTCCTTATTGAAGTGAAAGATGTAATTTATGGGAAATATTTTGGTGTAACACTCATCTATCTCGATGGGATTTTCAAGAGACACATGATCTTGGGGACCATCAAAGATGCAAATGATTCAGTTTAGATTTGATTCCATCTATTAAAATTTTCCAAAATCCTAATTGAAGATATAATCGTAAAAAATGTAATCAATCATGGTTGTCTACAATATAATATTTGAGAAAGCCTCATTCAAATAAGGTGTAAAATTGGGGTCCAAGTATTCATCATCACTATCATTGCAATCATCGGTCTCCCCATCCTCTTCTTCACACTCAAGAGTGATTCGTTGGAAGGTATGCTCGAAATAAGAGTTTGAGTTAGAGGGTCTATATCCTAAGCCAGAGCGACCATGCGCTTCTTTGTATTTAGGCTCAATAATGTGATGTAAACCCTATTCATGTCGTCCAAGGTTGTATCCCTACTAGTTAACCCTACGAAAACATCACAAAGGGAAATTCGGGTTGGATAGATATTCTAAATTGGCAAAAAAATCTTGTAGGGGTTCCTCATTAGGGGTAGGTGGATCAGACGAAGAATCTGTTGGCAATTTTGGGTTTGAGATCCTAGCTTCTTGTCTATGAGTTGTCATTGATGTCAAAAGGAAATGGCATTAATGTTAAGAGGATGTGTTGGCTTCAAAGGTGGAAGATTCCAAGAGAATATTTTTAAGAGAATCCGGAGAGATTCCATTGGCATAGGGTTTTCATTAAAACCAAGTTAAATGGTTTTTATTAAAACCAATGGAGGTTCTCTTTATTATTTATTTAATTATTATTTAAAACCCTTCAAGGTTTTAATTAATTAATTATTTAATTAATTAAGGGAGAAATTATTTTTAATTTATTAAAAATACTTAAAGGTTTTTAAACCTTTTTTTATTCTTAATTTATTAAAATTATTTAAGGGTTTTTAAACCCTTTTTGAAAAGACTTTTGATTAATTTCGAAATGGTCTTTATTTCCGTCGACGTCAAGGTGTCTTCGAAGAGACTATTTATTCTCCAACTCCTAAGGTTGGAAGGCTAATTAATTCGAAATTCCCCGAATGCAATTTGCGGTGTTTGTGCTCTGTATTCGCTGCGATCGAAGGAAGACTTAGAAGCACGTGCGGTTGAAAAGTCTTCGGGAGTTTTTTCGAGGGTGAAGTGGAGGGAAGTTCACTTGTGAACTTCGTAGCCCACGTGGGCTAGTGGCAGCGAAGGCTGTTGTTGGGCGCTGCATTGGCGGAGGTCGCCGTTTCGAGTCTCGCGGGGGTGCTTTGCTAGAGTAACACACGTTTTTATTAAAACGTCTTTATGCCACGAAATTCGGAGTTTCTTGGACAGCGATTTATAAGGTGTGATTAAATTTTATGAGTTTTGGCTTTTGTGATTAGCATTGAATAAAAGCTTAGGAGAAATAAGGGCATATTTCTTTGGATGTATTTTTAAGATTATTCTTTGCTATGCTAAAATTAAAAATGGAGGTATAAGGTGTGAGTCTGTGATTGTTGATTTATTGGCATGTTATGGTGGTTGTGTTTAAAGAAGTGGAGCTAAAAGGTGTAATAAAGGAAGTTTATATTATTGCTCATTTCTTTTTATTCTAACCCTAACTTGGTTGGAAGTTTGAGAGTTGTGTGTGGTGACAGCTTGAAGGTTCAATTATCTTCTACTCCAATAAGGTATGGGCACATTCTTCTTATGAGTATGATTGGTGTATGTTTTCTGAAATAAGGTTGGAGTGAAAAGGTATTCTACTAGGTATCCTTTGGCTAGGTGTAAATCCTATTTTCTGGTTTGTTGAAGACTACTTATGCATTGTTATCCTTAAGGAGAGTTTTTGGTGAATGCATAATTTTTGGTTTGAGATAGTGGAAGCTTTGTGCACTAGGGTTTATATTTGTGAGTCTAGCTACTTGCATTGAGTTGGTGGAACCCTTGGTTGGCTGTTTTGAGTTTGATGGTTGAGTTGCTTCCATAGAGGTTGTTTGATCAAGTTATTGCTTTACTTGATTCATGATATTGGGCTTACTCCATTGAGTTGATTTGAGCAAGTTATTCTTTGCATTTGGTGATATTGTGTTGGTGGCTGTTTTGTTCAAATATCTTTGGAGGGAAAAGGATTTCTACTTGTTTCCTTTTCTTGTGATGATTGGTTGAATGCTTCAAGGTTGATGTTGAGTTGAATGGTGTTGGTTGACTAAACCTTGTTTGATGAGCATTGTTGTTGAAACCCTAATTGATGGTGAAAAGAACATGAGTATCATTGTTATGTGATTCTTTGCATAGTTGGCAATTGTTGGGGTTTCATGTTCTTGAAAGAAAACATTCTATCCTATCCATTTCGGATATTGAGTTGAGTTTTCAGATTTGAGATTGAGATTGAGCTGAGTTGATTTGAGTTGAGTTTTGAGATTGGGATTTGAGTATAGAACATATTGAGTCTCTAACAATTCTCTTTATGCTTCTATGAGTTTGACAAATCACATTGGGTCTCTAACAATTCACTTTGTGATTTCCTACTAAGAAAGTTTTTCTTGGTGAGCTTGCTGAGTTTTTGGACAGGTTTCGGTGGGGACTTGTGAGCAGTTTTGGATAGGTTCCGGTGGGGACTTGTGAGCAGATTTGGATAGGTCCTAGCAGAGGACTTGTGAGCTGAGTTTGATAGTTCTATCAGAGAACTTGAGGACAGAGGTGCATTGGTTCTATGAGAAGAACCTGAGGATAGTTGGCAAGTCTTTGAGAAGGCTTGTATGCAGAGGATTGATTTGTTCAAGAGTTGGACAGATCTGACAGATAGAGGAAGACTTGTACTAGACCGACTGACTATGTTTGGTACAGGTTGTTGAGCTATTGTGGACGTGATCATAGAAGGCAGAGGTCTCTTAGGCTAAGCATTGAGGATAGGAGGTCTTCGATGGAAAGGAGTTCCACGTGCTGGCAAGAGGTAGAGGCAGTTGATCTTCTGAGGGATCATTTCTAGAGCAGAGGGGAAGGTATCTCCTTTGAGCAGAGGCTCATAAATTTTGATTGGGGGAAGGTATCTCCTTTGAGCGAGAGGCTCATAAATTCTGATTGGGGGAAGGTATCTCCTTTGGGCCGAGGCTCATAAACATTGTAATTGGGAAGGATTCCCAAAGAACTTTGAGATAAATTTTAGAGAAAAGTTTTGTGGACGTTCACTTTGTGGATGATATTGTGCATTGCTTTGATATTGCTTTGGGTATATTGCTTTACTATTTTGAAGTATAAAGGAAAAAGTAAAAAGAGGTCTTATACTATTCACCCTATCTGGTTCAAAAGGAATATAAAAAATTAAAAATAAGAAAAAAGTTAAAATTGAAAGGAGTGACCTTAAGGTATGTTTGAACAACTAGATGAAGATGATGAAAATATTAGTGACTACATGTGTATGGATGAGGTGTTAATCCATGAAAGATTAGGTTGAGCTTGGAAAATGTGTTGTGATAAGATTTTAAGATCTCTTCTAATTGATTTAGTGAAAATATTTGCTATTGAGGAAGCTAAAGATTTGGATAAGTTGAAAAAGGATGAGCTCCATAGTATACTTGAGATTTGAGTTGAGAACTCAAGTGAAGGTTGATGTCAAGAAAGAGGCACTTTCAAGGTACCAAGAATTCAAGTGTAAATGACTTCAAGATAGTGATGAGTCTTCTAGTGATGAAGAGGCATATTACAGTAAGAAAGGCAAGTTCTCTAGAAAGCACAAAAGTATGAAAAATATAAGATGTTTCAATTGTGGAAAGTTTGGTCATTATGCTACTGATTGTACTGTTCCCAAGAATGAAAGTGATGAAGATAAACAAGATTCTAAGAGCAAGGATTCTGAAAAGCACAAGCATCACAGGAAAAACAAATATGAGCACAACAATCAAGGAAAGAGGTATTCTCACAAGCACAAGAAGAGTTTCTACCTAGACAAAGCAAGTAAGTGTTCTAGTAGTGATAGTGAAAGTTCTTCAAGTGATAATGAAAATGAGATGTTGTTCATATCTAAAAAAGAGGAAGACCAGAAACATAGATTCATTATCATGAAATGTCTTAGATGTGGAAATTTTGGTCACCTTGAGGATGATTGCACAAATAATGATTTGGTTTCTAGTATGTATGAGGATGCTTCAGAAAACTATAAGGAAGATGCATGTATGGTTTTTGAAAAGGGTAGCACCTCTAGTGATAAGAAATCTGAAAAAGGCTTTGATGATTCAAAAAGCAAACAAATAAAGGAAGATGAGGTGTAGATCTTGAAGGTGAACTTATTAGTGCTCTTAGTGCTTTGAAAAAGGAAAGAAAGAAGAATGCTAGACTCAAGGATAAGTTAGATGAATGTTGTATGGAGAGAGATGATCTTATAGAAAGTCTTGACTTCTCTATGGCTAAGACACAAGAACTCAAGGATGAGTTAGAGTCTAAGGTTCTTGAGTATAGTGAGTTAGAACAGAAAATGGCTTCTTTGAAAGAGGAAACTAAAGAGTACAAGGATAAGCTTTACGAGGTTTCAAGATAGCTCCAAAAAGGTTAAGTCACTCATCAAAGGTCAAAGAAAGACAACGAGATAAAACAGGCCTTGGTTTTGTTAAGCCACACAAGGAACAAGTTGGAGAGTCTAGTAAGAGACTCCAAAAGGAAGAGAGTTCCGATGAGGAAAGTATTTCAGAAAAGGAGTCCTTGAATGATAGATGCACAGAAATAGAAAACAAAATTCATAATGATAAGAAGAAGTTTTAAGAACCTAAGAGGTCAATTAAAGGAAAGTTTCAAGGCATATGTTTTGCTTGTCACGGGTTTGGTCACATGGCTTCACATTGCATGGCTCAAGTGAAGGAGGTAAATGACAGTTTTAGAAGTGCTAGTTACTTTCAAGGGTATTGCTACTCTTGTCAATAGTTTGGGCACAAGGCAGTTTATTGCAAGGCAAATAACAGGAACAGGTTTGGTCAGAACGAGGTTTGGCGAACAGGTTTGGTCAAAACAGGTTTGGTCACTGGTGGATTCAAAGATCAGGTTTACCTCAGAGAAACAACATCATCAAGTGTTTCAAGTGCAACAATGAAGGTCACACAATCAGACAGTGTAGAGCTGAAATTCCAGAATACAGGAACAGGAACAGTGGCATGATCAGGTCCAAGGATCAAGGCATGGACAAGAACAGGGATGAGAACAAGAACAAGAACAGTGACAGGAACAGGAATATGGACAAAGAGTTCAAGAGAAGGCCCGGAAAGGAAGTTATAGACGCTGATGATGATCAGTGCCTAATGGGAGTTTTACTCCCACCCAAGAATTAATCACCTCATCAGGAGGTGGGGGAGGGACTAAGCTAAGAGGCTCATTCTTAGTCCCGAGCCCCAAAGGTGACCCTTTGCCATTGATGACAAAGGGGGAGAGATTTGAGTAAGGGGGAGAGCCTCAAGACAGGGGGAGCTGTTTATGTTGAGTTTCTATGTTGTTGAGAAGCATGGTTTGCCATCAATGACAAAGGGGGAGATTGTTGGCAATTTTGGGTTTGAGATCCTAGCTTCTTGTCTATGAGTTGTCATTGATGTCAAAAGGAAATGGCATTAATGTTAAGAGGATGTGTTGGCTTCAAAGGTGGAAGATTCCAAGAGAATATTTTTAAGAGAATCCGGAGAGATTCCATTGGATAGGGTTTTTATTAAAACCAAGTTAAATGGTTTTTATTAAAACCAATGGAGGTTCTCTTTATTATTTATTTAATTATTATTTAAAACCCTTCAAGGTTTTAATTAATTAATTATTTAATTAATTAAGGGAGAAATTATTTTTAATTTATTAAAAATACTTAAAGGTTTTTAAACCTTTTTTTATTCTTAATTTATTAAAATTATTTAAGGGTTTTTAAACCCTTTTTGAAAAGACTTTTGATTAATTTCGAAATGGTCTTTATTTCTGCCGACGTCAAGGTGTCTTCGAAGAGACTATTTATTCTCCAACTCCTAAGGTTGGAAGGCTAATTAATTCGAAATTCCTCGAATGCAATTTGCGGTGTTTGTGCTCTGTATTCGATGCGATCGAAGGAAGACTTAGAAGCACGTGCGGTTGAAAAGTCTTCGGGAGTTTTTTTGAGGGTGAAGTGGAGGGAAGTTCACTTGTGAACTTCGTAGCCCGCGTGGGCTAGTGGCAGCGAAGGCTGCTGTTGGGCGCTGCATTGGCGGAGGTCGCCGTTTCGAGTCTCGCGGGGGTGCTTTGCTAGAGTAACACACGTTTTTATTAAAACGTCTTTATGCCACGAAATTCGGAGTTTCTTGGACAGCGATTTATAAGGTGTGATTAAATTTTATGAGTTTTGGCTTTTGTGATTAGCATTGAATAAAATCTTAGGAGAAATAAGGGCATATTTCTTTGGATGTATTTTTAAGATTATTCTTTGCTATGCTAAAATTAAAAATGGAGGTATAAGGTGTGAGTCTGTGATTGTTGATTTATTGGCATGTTATGGTGGTTGTGTTTAAAGAAGTGGAGCTAAAAGGTGTAATAAAGGAAGTTTATATTATTGCTCATTTCTTTTTATTCTAACCCTAACTTGGTTGGAAGTTTGAGAGTTGTGTGTGGTGAGAGCTTGAAGGTTCAATTATCTTCTACTCCAATAAGGTATGGGCACATTCTTCTTATGAGTATGATTGGTGTATGTTTTCTGAAATAAGGTTGGAGTGAAAAGGTATTCTACTAGGTATCCTTTGGCTAGGTGTAAATCCTATTTTCTGGTTTGTTGAAGACTACTTATGCATTGTTATCCTTAAGGAGAGTTTTTGGTGAATGCATAATTTTTGGTTTGAGATAGTGGAAGCTTTGTGCACTAGGGTTTATATTTGTGAGTCTAGCTACTTGCATTGAGTTGGTGGAACCCTTGGTTGGCTGTTTTGAGTTTGATGGTTGAGTTGCTTCCATAGAGGTTGTTTGATCAAGTTATTGCTTTACTTGATTCATGATATTGGGCTTACTCCATTGAGTTGATTTGAGCAAGTTATTCTTTGCATTTGGTGATATTGTGTTGGTGGCTGTTTTGTTCAAATATCTTTGGAGGGAAAAGGATTTCTACTTGTTTCCTTTTCTTGTGATGATTGGTTGAATGCTTCAAGGTTGATGTTGAGTTGAATGGTGTTGGTTGACTAAACCTTGTTTGATGAGCATTGTTGTTGAAACCCTAATTGATGGTGAAAAGAACATGAGTATCATTGTTATGTGATTCTTTGCATAGTTGGCAATTGTTGGGGTTTCATGTTCTTGAAAGAAAACATTCTATCCTATCCATTTCAGATATTGAGTTGAGTTTTCAGATTTGAGATTGAGATTGAGCTGAGTTGATTTGAGTTGAGTTTTGAGATTGGGATTTGAGTATAGAACATATTGAGTCTCTAACAATTCTCTTTATGCTTCTATGAGTTTGACAAATCACATTGGGTCTCTAACAATTCACTTTGTGATTTCCTACTAAGAAAGTTTTTCTTGGTGAGCTTGCTTGAGTTTTTGGACGAGGTTTCGGTGGGGACTTGTGAGCGAGTTTTGGACAGGTTCCGGTGGGGACTTGTGAGCAGATTTGGACAGGTCCTAGCGAGAGGACTTGTGAGCTGAGTTTGATAGTTCTATCAGAGAACTTGAGGACAGAGGTGCATTGGTTCTATGAGAAGAACCCTGAGGATAGATTTGGCAAGTCTTTGAGAAGGCTTGTATGCGAGAGGATTGATTTGTTCAAGAGTTGGACAGATCTGACGATGACAGAGGAAGACTTGTACTAGACCGACTGACTGTGTTTGGTACAGGTTGCTGAGCTATTGTGGACGTGATCATAGAAGGCAGAGGTCTCTTAGGCTAAGCATTGAGGATAGGAGGTCTTCGGTGGAAAGGAGTTCCACGTGCTGGCAAGAGGTAGAGGCAGTTGATCTTCTGAGGGATCATTTCCAGAGCAGAGGGGAAGGTATCTCCTTTGAGTAGAGGCTCATAAATTCTTGATTGGGGAAGGTATCTCCTTTGAGCAGAGGCTCATAAATTCTGATTGGGGGAAGGTATCTCCTTTGGGCCGAGGCTCATAAACATTGTAATTGGGAAGGATTCCCAAAGAACTTTGAGATAACTTTTAGAGAAAAGTTTTGTGGACGTAGCCCGACCATTACGGGTGAACCACGTTAAAATTGGTGTCACTTTGTGGATGATATTGTGCATTGCTTTGATATTGCTTTGGGTATATTGCTTTACTGTTTTGAAGTATAAAGGAAAAAGTAAAAAGAGGTCTTATACTATTCACACCCCCCTCTCAGTATAAGCTTGTGTTCTTCAGAATCCACTCCCCCATATACAATATTAATCCTATTTGGTTGGGAATCCATTGCATACAATACACCTATAGCTAAAGGTGGATTGCACGGGTGACTATAATATTTGACTAACTTTATAGGTGATGTAAATGTTATACTTTCAATAATTTAGTCACCAATAATTAGATTGATGAGGTAAACTACAACTTGGGTCAGTTGGGATGTGGATGGCTCATTGGATAAGGTGGACACTTCGATGGTGGCTTACAATTTGGATGGAGGGGACGATGCACTTGGTGATGGCTACTCTCGAATAGGTGACTCTATCTATGAGATAATGGGTGGTGAGGCTTGAGGTAGATTGGGCTTGATGGGATTGTTAATAGTTTATGGATATGGATTGGGTTATGCTAAAAATGTAAAAGGTATTTGTGAAGTAGAAGGTGTGACTAATGAAGTTGATGGCTGATTTGTAGGATGATCAGGTATGGTTGAGAAATGAAATGAGTTGGATGCTGGTTGATTTGTCTTAACAACTTGGGATGCTAAAGCTTGGTCCACTATTTGCAAAGCCTCTAGGATGGGTGATTTAGATGATGTGATGTTAGTGGGAGTATTTCGGATGATGAGGGGTTGAATTAAGATGTGGATGGATGGAAGCAGTGTATCATAAGGATTTGAGATCAAGTTTCAATACTTAAAAGGCTTAGTGTCTACTTGGATGCAATGGAATTTACCCTCATCTACATATTACAGACATTGGTGTAATTTTGAGAGCACACACTTCATTTCCCTAATCTAGGGATGTCCAAGAAGTATGTTAGATTGCATCACCCCTTATAATATGTGGAAGAGTACATGGATAATCTTCACCCCCATGGTGATAGGTAGAAATACATTCCCCACAATAGAACACAAGGCATCATTAAAGGCCATCAAGATGAATGTGGATGATGTGATATGGGGTGATAGTAGGTTTAGATTCTTGATGGTGGGTTTGGTAATAATATTTATGGAGGAACTGATATTAATGAGGAATATCTTGAATGGTTTTCTATCAATATGAGTGACTATATGCAATGGAGGATTTGGTAAATACGATGATACACTCTTCTCCTCAAAGTCATAAAATGCTATTGAGAGCTCCATGCATTTTTGTACACTCCCCACAAAAGTTTTAAATGCATTAGGGTCTTTCGATTACACTTCGATTAATTTTAGAATTTACATCAATGCATCATGATGTGGGGGAGAATTTTGTATTATATCATATATTGATAGTTTAGTTGATGCCATTTTTAAGATCTACATCAACTAGATTCTTAGGGTGATGATTGGGTGAGATGGATGATTTAGATTATGGATGGGTGGAGGTGGAATGGAATGGCCTAGTTGTATGGGCATATTAGGCTAGGCTACAAGAGATTGCACTGCTTGGGTTATTCAATTCAATTGTATTTGCCCATGGGTGACCACGCTAATAGCCCCTAAAAAACCTTGGTACAACTACAACACATGATTAACTTGGTTGGGAGGGACTGTAGAAGTTGATGCTCTCGTTGTTTTTTTATTCACCTCATGATGAGGCAAATGTGTCTGATATATGCCAAGGTTTTGATTGGGTTGGGATAATGGGTTGTCATTGATTTTCATCTTTCCTACTTCTAATAAATCTTACAAAATACCTTTAAACCCATGGTAATTTTCAATATCATGCTCTTATATCGATGAAAGATGCAGTATAAATACTCTTTGTAGCATTTTTATTTTGACTTATTTGGATACTTTTGATTTATTTTTGGTAATGTGAAAGCTTGTGCCTCATACATTTTTTGGAAAATAGATGAATAGGATTCAGGTAATGGAGTGTAATTACGTTTGGACCTGAAATGATGTTGTTTCCTCTCTGCAGGTGGATCTTGGTTTTGTCCTTGCTGTGGGGTGGAACCTCTTGATAATTCAATTTTTGTGGTTGCTATTGTTGATGTTGGGGTTATTGTACTTATACTTGGGCATGTTTTATTTTTTGTGAAGGTTGGGCCAAGACTACTTGGTTAACCTAAGTGGCCTTATACTAGCCATGGTTATTCCCATTTTGATTTTTACTTTGCCACTCTTTCTTTCTAGGATTGATCTCACCCTCTTGAATATTTATTTCCTCTATCACCTTGGCCTGGGTGAGTGCCTATTCAAATGTTTTGTATTGTTGTAACTGTAGAAACAAAGAGATGGGTTTGGCACAACTCTTTGTGAAAATTCTCATTAAATATATCATGGGGAGGGAGAATGGTAATTTGATCATGACTGCCCTCCAACGGTTGCCAAAATCATGGATTGATTCATCATCATATTGTTTCAAATTAATTAAATCTATCAATGTGGTCTTCTTTATAAAATTTAAGGTGAATTGTTCCAAGAATTGGTCTACAAGTTGCTCAAAAGTGTAAATACTCTGATGCAGTAAGTGGTTGTACCAATCCTATGCCTCTCCCAATATATCATAGGAAAGGTGTATAGCATGATTTCATCATTATTATTAATCTTGAAGCACTCATTGATGAATCCAGTTACATGCTCACAAGGGTCCTCATCCCCTTTGAATTTGTCAAACATCAATACCTAAAAATCTATCAAATAGGGAAGTGCTGGTATCAAAGCATGAATAGGGTGATTGAGTAGCTACCTCAAAGTGGGATTTTGGTACTACAAACCTAGTGTCTACATGGCAAGGCTATCCATATGACTCTATAGAAATTATATCTTAGGATCCTATAAAGGATTAAAACCTTGGTTTATTTGTTGTTGTTGGTAATACCGTGCACCATTGGTAGGTTTTAGATGATGTGGATTGTTAGTGTGGAGTGGATTGTGGTATGGTTGTTGATGAGTAATTTGGTAGTGATGAGGTGATGGGGGTATGATAGCATGTTGACCTGAAGGATTAGCATACACTTGATGATATGGATCAACGACCATGGCGGTTGGGGGTGCATCACCCAAGACATATATTGAGTGAAGAAGGTATGATATTGAGATGTAGGTGGTTGGTTTTGGTTAAATTCCTATGACTAATGTAGTGGGTCAAGATTAATGCTTCAATTAGAATTATCTAGAATCATTTGTTGTAATTACAAGAAGGCTTTATATATGGCAATTACATATGAGGAGGGTATAGCCATGTATGAAGTGGATGGTCTGGTTGGTTGCATAGAAACCATGTTGACGAATGTAGGTGGAGGATAATTGGAAAATTGTGTTGTCGATGAAGGAGGGAGGTTATGAATCATGGAATTTACGGATGCAGTGGATGAAATTGATGTAGGGATTTGTGAAGCAACACTAGGTGGTGCTTCATAAATGGGGTTGGTGCAAATTATATTTTGGTTTGAAAATATTATGGATGATTATGGGTTAAGGTGGCAACAGTCGGTTCAAATAGTGGGTTCACGAAGGTTTGGTTAGACTATTGTGGGTGTGAGAATATGGCTTATTGATGGGATAGTGGAATGGCATGGGGTGGAATGGTAAGCGGTGGTAATTATTGAAATACCATACTACATGCATTTAGGTATAGCCTAACGGTGTCCATGTCTACGTATGTAATATGACCATCTTTTGGTGTAAGTGGCTCACTCCTAGGAGTCTTAGGAATAGTGGTATGGGTAGCTCTATGTATAACATCTATGTATGAAATAGGGGTACTACTGGAGGGCCCTACATTTAGGTTTTGGGACATAGTAGGGACTATACTAACTTGTCCTACCATCAAAGTGTTAGGAGCCTAACTAGACTGAGATGGATCCATGGGAGAAGATAACTAGCACTAAACTAAGGCTAACCTTCTAGCCTAACCAAGGATTGTTACCATACGCTATAAATATGGAATGAGGTGTAATATGTATATGTATGTGTTTGAATGCATTATGGAAGCACAAATAAAAACAATACTCAAAGCAAACAACCAAACATGTCTTTGTTCCTAACTTTGCGCAAAGTTTTTTTTTTGTTTTTTTTTGGGAAAGTTTTTTTTTGGGAAAGTTTTTTTTTTTAATATTTTGGTAAAAAGAAAAATCGATGTGCAAATGTTTAGTCCTAAAATGATTCTATGAATTTCACCTATACATTCTCACACACTAATCTAGTGATGAAGTCTGAGTTGTGAAACCCACTAGAACTTGGAGATGAAACCCAAATTCAATGAGGGAACCTAGGTCCTACCAGTCATCACCAAATCCACTGTCGATAGTGATACACCCTCCAAAGATGTTATTAATGCTATTTTCCATGGCTAATATGGTTCTTGGAGCTAGCCTTGGCCATAAATAGGATAAAAAAAATTAGAGATCGATAATGAATTCCAACCTTATCCAATATTCATGTGAGTGTGTGATGGCTTTGTTATTTATTGTGTGATGCAAAACTAATATGTCATTCTATTTGTTGCCTAATACAGAACTTAGGAAATAAATAAAAATAGATCAGGGCCTAAAATTGCTAATTTCAAGCAATATATGATAAAGTTCTGTTATCAGATCCAACCATAGGTGGACGATTGGTTTTGGTAAACTACATTTATGCGGTTCACCAACCACGTTTGAGTGTTTGAGAAATTCTAAATGTGGATGCATGGTTTTGAATGAGTAATTAAATAAAGGTAGAACAGGCATGAACCCCGAATGTGCCTAGATAATTTCTAACTAGGCTATGCACATGATCTGTTAAATACTATAAAATTTAGATTTTTTATTTAATTTTTTTATGAATTTTTAATGTATGCCTAGCCTATGAACTAAATGAAAACAAGGACATACATGATAGAGAATATTAATCTAGCCTAGATGAAATACTAAAAATTTAAATAGAAGAAATCAAGTTTATAGACCTGCTATCCTTTTGTCTCTCCTTCCAATGTTCTCAATCATCGATTTGTGGTTCCATATTTTTGAAACCACTAATGCACGATTCCTCAAGGATCCAACCACAAGTGCATGGTTCTATAGATTCGTAACTACATGTGCATGGTTTCTTAGTCACAGGTTTGAACAGATACAAGTTTCAGATCCATATATCCTGATCTTAAATCTTCACGTGCTCGATTTCCAGGAACCTACAACCATAGAAAAACTAAATCAATAAGAAAATTTAAGCAAGGTTTAAATAAATAGAACCCTTAGGGGGTCCCACTATGATTGCCATTTTTTGTAGAAAATAATCAACACCAAAAAAATAAACACAAATGAACACTTGCAATAGAAGGAATATCTCTTTTGTATTAAAATAGGGGAGCCTAAATCTCCCAATGTTACAATGCTTTTAAATTTCCCCGAGTGTATTGGGGGTAATGTTACAATGATATTATACAATACAAGTATCCAAATGATGATGATGATTTACAATACAATAATGGTATGACTTGTTATTCTGCTATAGATTTAGAGGGGTGACTGGGATTTTGGTATCTGATGTAGGGACTACTCCAACTTCAAAAAATTCTCCAAGATACCTACTTTCTGCACACACATGAAAAGGAAAATGAGGGTTTAGTAGCACCTATATACAAATATAGGAAACTATGACATCAAACCCTTGAATGAAATAACAATGTAGAAAAAAGAGAACATAAACCAGATGCCTTACTATAGATAAAACTTAGTGATCATATTCATGGCATTTTTTTTGGATATAAGAAACTATAGATGCACTGTGGGACTGGTGAGCCATACACAAGCAGTGGAGGAATTGTGCAAGGGTAGTTCTAACTGCATAACCATGTATGGGTGGTTTAGAATGAATGATAGATTGTTTCAAAATGTGACCTCTAAGATTTACATCTCTCTTCTTTTTAATATGTGTGTGAGTTCTTTGTCCTATTTTGGTAGCCTAAGGGTATGTGTACTTAGCCTCCTCTATTTTTTGAGGTGAAGGTGCCTTTATAGGATCCTTAGGTTTTTGGAGAGAAATGGGAGGTGGTAAGATAGGATTGCCAAGTTGCAATCTAGGAATACCAAATGGAGGGTGCGGTTAGAGTGAGTCACCCAAGGTGTCTCACACAACTAGGGTGATGTGGTTGCAAGTGGAGTGAGGTGTAAGGGTTATCCAATGTTCAGGGACAAAGGGGACAAGGGTGTATGAGATGTGATAATGTGGGATAGTGAGGTGTCTAGGACACATGTTTAGTGGTTAGGCAGGGTATCCTAGGCACATTTTTTAGATTTAATATATATAGAAAATGGATTAATGTGTATGATTCTATATACCTAATTCTAAACTTAGGTATATCATTTTACTATGCAGGATTTGATGTAGGGTGCCAAATGTGATTTTGTGGATGTCTACGTTTTGGTGTCTACAATTTCCTCTAATTTGATTAAAGATATACCAGAAATTCCAATAATATTGGTACATGAGTGGAAGGTCGAGAATGGTTTAGGATAAACCTAATTTGTGAATCAGTGTTATCCTATGACTAAAATCACTTTACCCAATAGTACCACCATTGGTTTTTTGTATGTAGCACTGCTACATACTTTTTATATAGTCTTAGTAATGGATTGGTTACAAGAAAATAAGGCTGTCATCAATTTTTAGGAAATATGGATTAAGTACATGAAAGATGACAAGAAAACATAGAGAGTGTACCGCATGTAAGGGGTCTTTCAACCCCAAATCCTCTCAGTAATGCAAATTAAGAAAGACATAAAAAGGGGAGGAACAATTTATGTAGTAAAACTGAATGAGATAGAAAATGAAAATAAGGAAGAGGTGTTTGGAAAACACCCAGTACTCCAGGAATTCAAGGATGTATTTCTATAATATTTACCTGGATTACCTCCAAAATGTGAATTTGACTTCACAATTAAGCTTAAACCTAGGGAAAATCCTATTCATAGGGCTCCTTATAGAATGAACCCCATTGATATGCAAGAGCTAAAAGTACAATTGCAAGGGTTGCTAGAGAAAGGTTTGATTAGACCAAGTGTATCACCTTGGGGTGCACCTATTTTATTTGTAAATAAAAAGGATGGTTCCTTGAGGTTATGCATAGATTATAGAATGCTTAACAAGGCAACTATTAAAAATAGATATCCTCTACCCATAATTGAGGATCTATTTGATCAGTTAAGGGATGCCACTATATTTACAAAGATTGATCTAAAATTTGGATACCATCAATTGAGAATCCGTGAAGAGGATACTCATAAGATAGCTTTATGAGTTAATTGTATTACCTTTTGGTTTAATGAATGCTCTAGCAGTATTCATGAATTTGATGAATAATATTTTCATGAAACACTTGGATCGATTCATTTGGATGATATTTTTATTTATTTCCAAAATAAGGTAGAGCATGATAAACACCTTAGTATCATGCTAGAACTACTAAGGGAGAATCAATTATATGGGAATATATCTAAATGTAACTTCTACAAGTTGAAAGTGCAATATTTAGGACATATTATATCAACTAAAGGGATAGTTGTGGATCCCAAGAAGATAGAGGCCATACTGAATTGGTCGACACCTATAAGTATGATCGAAGTATGATGCTTCATGGATCTAATTGGATACTACAGATGCTATGTGAAATACTACTATATGATAGTAGCTATAATAAAAAACCTTCAAATGAAGGGAAAGGAGTCCAAATGGATGAAAAAATGTGAGGCATATTTCAATTTACTCAAGAAAAAACTCACTAAAACTCCCATAATATCAAGGTAGTTTTTTCTGTGTATAGATGCATTATTACAAGGTTTGGGAGGAGTTATCTCATGGAATTAATTAGTGGTGGCCTATGGATCAAGGAAGATCAAAATAAATGAGGTCAACTATGCTACCTATGACTTAGAATTAGTATTATTAGTGCATGCCCTCAAGATCTAGCAACATTACTTAGTATGAGGAACCTTTGAGTTGAGAATAGACCACCAAAATTTGAGATACATATTTACTCAACCTTTTCTAAATTATAGGTAGAGAAGGTGGATGGAGTTCCTCACCAAGTATGATTTTGACATTGAGTACATCAAAGGGAAAGAAAACAAGGTTGTCAATGCTCTTAGTAGAAGGAGACACATAGTTTTATTAACTCACATCCATGTAGATTTGATGGAATAGGTCAAGAGGATGCAACATTAAGATATGTATGCAATTAAATTCAAGAAAATATGGAAAATAAACCTAATGAAAGTAAGGATTTCAGCATCAAGGATGATTTCTTATTTTTCAAGGAAAGGGTAGTTATTCTTGAGGCTAGTGATTTAAGAAAAATGATCATGAATGATGCACATAGATATCCATACTTTGCTCACCTAGGAGAGGTAAATATGAGAGAGAATGTGAAGAAAAACTTCTACTAGCCAAGGATGAAAATAAACATCATTGAATTTTTTGCCCAATGTCTCAAATATCAAAAAGTTAAGGCTAAGCATAGATATCCCGTAGGACTATTGTATCCTCATGATGTACCTACCTAAAAATGGTAGGTGATTTCAATGGATTTCATTGTAGGTTTTCCAAAGACCAGGTTCTAGCATGATGTAATCCTATTTTTTGTTAATAGACTAACCAAGGTTACATATTTTATACCTAGAAACACCAAGGATGATATCATGGTTGTGGCTAATAGATTTTCCAAGGAAATATTTAGGCTTCATGATTTTTCAAAAGTGATTATTTTATATAGAGACTTGAGATTCACATCCAAGTTTTGGTAAGCTTTACATTGTGCCATTCAAACCAAGCTAAACATCAATTCTTCATATCACCCAAAAATCGATAGTCAAATTGAAAGGGGTAATTAGGTGTTAGAGGATATGCTTCACATGTATTTTATGGATCAAAAGACCCGATGGGAAGATTATCTACACTTGGTAGAATTTTCCAAAAATAACTAACATCATTCAACCTTATGCATGGCCCCATTCAAAGTTCTATATGGTAGAATATGTAGGACACCATTATCATGGGATAATCTAGAGGACCGGGTTGTATTTAGACCATACATGTTTAGAGAAATGGAGAAATAGTTAAGGACAATTGGAAAAAAGGCTTAAGGAAGTCATGGATCATCAAAAAAGTGTAGACACCTAAAAAATGTCACGTTGAGGAGACTACCTATATGGACACCTTTTTAGGCCATATGACCCACATTGGGTAGCCCTAGAGATTAATAGTGGTTTTCACCACTCAAATAGGAAGGAATTTCCTTTGTAGCCATGATCGTCTCACCCCAAGAAAACCCCAAATCATAGTCATCCCACCTTGATATGGACCATAGACATGATCGTATTACCCTAATACAGTCATACCAGAAACAAGTTTTTGCACTATATTTCAAATGGTTACATGTACCGGATGGATATAATGGTATAACAAAGTCAATTTGCATGAAGGTTATCAATAAGCAATTACATTTCTTGATCCCAACCACTTATTGGATTCTATTACAAGATTTGGACTCCCATTTGGAAGTCTATTTAAAGGCATTTAGCCTTCATTAGAAAGTTTGGAGTTTTCATGCAATGAAGTTCTATTGAATTGAATAACCAAAGAGTTCCTATTCTCAAAGAAACAAAGTGCTACTGAAATTCAACCATGAATCTTCCACGAATGCCAATGGACCATCTCAAAGGTTGAAGAATGAATTTTTTCTTCTTGTACCATCCAAAATCCTTTTTTTGGTGTCAAATTCTACCCCTAAGTCATTTCTCATGAGTGCATCAAGAATGACAACTAATCCATGGATCAAAATTTATGTTGCCTCGCATTCGCCACAAGGAATTTACTCATAATTTAGTGGTCATCTCTCTCAAATATGGATTGTAGGCATGACCCTCTCACCTCGATATGACCAGTAGGCAAGACCGTCTGCACATGGATGGTATCCCAAGATTAGATCAATTTCATGTTTTCTTGTTTTCATCAGATTTAACAACATTTTAATTACTATTTAACATAACTTAATCTCATTTTTTAGTTTATTTTTTCATATTTGATCTTCTTTATCTCTTTATTTATCATAATTATGGGCCTTATCTTGGAAGTCTCTTCATATTCTTTTGATGTTTTTTATAATTTCTTGTGTGCAGATTACATGTCTTTACAATGGATCAAATGACATAATTATTCACACCTCACCATCATACATCATGACCGTCACCAAAAATATGTCAATAATCAGTTTGTGAGATGCAATAGAGATCCTGCGAGATACACCTTGGATTAATTTTCTTATTGTAAATTTATATCAAAGTGGTAGCAAATCCCTCAACGAGATCCCATTGTAACCCTCTTGAAGGAACAAAAATGATATTAATAAAAAGGGCACCATTATTGCATATCTTGTTTTGTCATTATGGTTACATAATTTGGTATCTATATTGTTATTTATTTCATTGCATAGGTGTACAATCTCTTTTAAACCATTTTTAGTGGTGATCACAGTTGGACCTAGTCCACATTTCACAATTTTATTGCTAATTACTATATTTCTTGGTGTTTTTGAGTTGTAAGTATTGCCATACCTAACAAATATGGTCAACAAGTGCAACTGTCCCTAACATATATGATCAGTAGGTGCCACCATACTTCCTAGATACAACCTTAGACCAAATAGCAAAAACACCAAAAAACATCATCTTCATAGGATGTAGGCTATGTCAGTAAGCCACCCTAATTTTCTTTCTCCATTTTAGTAAATAAAAATAGATTTTGTATGCTTAATTGAAAGAATTTCGAAGGGTTTTTATTTTTTAATATATTTTATCTATGATTGTCCCTAGGTTAGACAACCTTTTTCAATGGCCATCCCTGCCCTAGATGGCTCCTATTTCTAACTATCTTTGTGTCAGATGACCTCTTCTACAAATTATCCCTCATAGATATAGTCTCTATCTGATTAATGTTATGGTTTGATTACTTTTTTTATGCTTAAATGTTACTCATATAGGATTCTACATATGATAGGTTTATAAAATAAAAATGTTCATTATTTAGAAATTTTAATTTTGAAATATTATATTATGCATTAGTGAAATATCATGGAATGCTTCTTTATTTTACTTTATTTTTCATAAAATAAAAGAAAACCAACACACCATGTTTCATTTTAACATAAGTGAGTTGGACTTCATCACCAATTGTTGATCGAGACCAACGACGGTGGGCTTCATATCCATCCATTGGATCGCACCCTAGAAACTTAGTGGCAAAAAAAAAGTGGATTTTTGGACTTCATCACCAGAAGATCCCCTAATATTAGGTGCACCCAAAGTGGGAATATTAGTAGATATTTTTTACCATGGTACTCTTTAAAATAATCAGTGGATGTAGTTGTCATTATTGTCCATGCCTTAAACGTGAGGGTTAAGGAAAAGTGAGGCTTTGTTGGTACCAGGACATTAGATAATGTGACTCCTTTAAAGGGGTAATTTTTTTCCATAAGGTTACGTTGAGCCTAAATCCAAATAGAAAGCTAATTTTTACCATTTGAGTTACATCCCTCAATAAGGGGTGTTCTTGGACTACCTTTTAGTAGTTTTCTATTATTTTTACCCTTAGTTTTATAGAAATAAGGGTTTTTCAACATCAAAACACATAAAGAAGTATAGGTATTCACAAATAAAAATTAAAAGATATAATCACATTGTATAATTTATTTTTTTATTTACTATTTACTTAATTAAAATCATGCTACCCACACACAATCGAGCTCATTCATGAGTTGATGCTGCTGAAAATTTGCAAAGGGTATTGAACATCTTCAATTCAGCCCTAAGAACATGGTTATTCCACTATGGCATCCTGGTATCCACTTAGCACTAACACCACTCCCAGAGAATCCAACCTTCAAGATGCCCCTATATAGGATCCAATTATGGTCCTACATATGATCAATAAGATGAACTTCTTGGTTGAATACAGTCTTGTCCTACCAGTAGACATAACCTACCCACTGAGGGGCCTAGTAAGGTGATGCCATGGATTTGCATTCCAAACCAATCCATCCAATATAATAAATATTATACTTCATCGCCTATCCTAGACTAGTGAGCTACTCCACTTGATCATCCATGGATGAGATAAAATTTTTCTCATTTAGATAGGTATGACCCTCACCATCATAATAAGATAGCCTCATTAACTCATCTCTATCTTGAATATGAAGAAGAGGAAGACATAGGTCATCATGCCTTTCACCATGGAGAGTTTTCCATGTAGGCACATTTTTTCTCCACACCCTCCCAATATATAGAGACCACATTCAAGCCTGAACACAAAGTTAACTTAGCTTCCTTTGATCATAGGAAATGGGTAGCCAACCCTATTGGACCTATTGAACAAGTGAAGTCCCTTTGTATTGATGCAAGGGCTTTCAAACCTCACACGATTGACCTTCTACCTAGGAAAACCACAAACCAACTATGGCTAGATAGGTTACAAAATAATCAAGAATACCTATATAGAAGTCAATTAGAGTATCAAAGGGTGCACTTACAAAGGTTTCATCAAGAATGAGTATAAAAAGTAGCGTAGGAGGAGGTGTGCACACCTAGTACATATAGGAAACCAAACCTTCAAAGATACATTGTACAACACTATGATGTGCCTCCTAGGTGAACTCAAAATTGCCCTCCCCATGTGCCCATCCAGCACCATAGGTCTCAACAACATCAAACGCAAAACCGCCAACTAAAGCATGAAAACTATGAGGAATTAGAGTTCAAATATCAGGAACAAGGGTATCATAAAGTCACTTTATGAGGATGTAGTTGATGACTATGATAATCCACCTAGCCCCCTATTATGTAGCTTCCACCTCCAAATCCTCAAGGAAAAAGGTGAAGAGATGAGATCATTTCTTCTAAAGCTTACAAGGTGCTCATCGAGCACATTCGATCACTAGAAAAACAAGATTTAGGAATGGGTCACAAGAAACCCATGCTAATTCAACTTTGAAATCAACCACTTCAACCTTCTACCTTGTTTCCACCATATCTAGAGCATTTTAAAATGCCTAGGTTAGATAATTTTAAAGGGGATGAGGATGCACAAGGGCATATCACTAGTTTCATGAAACTATGCTTTTATATTTAAGATGATGATGCCTTGTTACTCTAAATTTTATTGATAACACTCTCAATCCTAGCTCTAGAGTGGTTCAATATTCTACCTAGGCACAATATTTAAATGCCACCCCATCCACATCGTAATTATACACCATTGCCACCCCATCCACCTCGTAATTATACACCATTTATTGAGTCTTTGAAGTCACTCTTTAATCGACTATGCGAGGCAAAGGCTATCACTTTGTTGGAGATTCACCCCCTATATCCAAATAACCAAAAATATGAGTATAGAGAGGATATTTAGTATGTATATCATCAAAATAATGACCATGATATCTAGGCATTTTATGCATTCAAAAATGTAGTACAAGACATGCTCGATAAAAATCAATTACAGATTGATAGTCCTCTTGCCCCCAATAAACAACAAATAATTATATTCAAATATCCCTTGCCTACTCATGAGGTGAAGGAGTATCAAATAATATAGGTAAACAAAGTTTATACAACCCCATCCGATCAGGCGCTTGTAGGTATGGTCAATATTGTAATGAGGAATTGAAGATATGATCAAGTTGCACCACCTATAACCCTTGTTAATATTTCTTCTATGTCACATCCCTTGCTATCTCAAACTCTTGTTCAAGGTCCACCACCTCAACCAGTTGTAATCATAAGTAGGCTTACTCAAAGTCTATGTATGAAATTAGCTAAAATATCCATCTTCTCGTTAATACAACAATCACCAAGACATAGAGAAGCTTTGATGGATATTTTAAGATCAATTGAATTATAACCCTAAGATCCTAATGCTTTTACCAATTTTGTAGGTCATATTCAAACATGTAAAGATCCCGTTATAACCTTCCAAGAACATGAGATCAAATCAATACCTACCAACATAGATGATCCTCCATTGCACATTATTGTGTGCATAAACAAGATTCCTTATAAGCGGGCATTGATTGACATGGGTTACTTCATAAAAATAATTACCACAACCACACTAAACCATCTCATTATTTCATCATCACATATTGTAAAATCCACCTTCACTCTTCGATAATTCAATGATACTCTTTACTCAATGATTGGCACAATAGTCCTTCCTATCTAGGTTGGACTAAATATGATTCCAGTATTGTGCCATGTTATAGAAGTTGTGTTACAATATAACATATTGCTTGGATGACCTTGGATTAGAAAAATGAAGTGCATCCCATCTATAATGCACCAGTGCATCAAATATTCCCATGAGGGACAAGTTTATGTAGTCCCTTTAGACTTTAAACCTTTTAAATGCGTTAATATGGTTAGTAATCTGCAAGAATTAGTCCTGTTATCCACACATATAGATATTCATCCTGATGACCCTATTAAACATCCAAAACCCTTATCAAAACCATCACCCCATACACCAATCCCTTATTCATCATTGGGTCCTACAAGTAAGGAGTTGAAGGCACCAATCGAGGAAACCCAATTATTCATCTCCACTGTCTTCACAGTAGATATTCCAATTCTCATAGAGGAAGAATAATTATCTACTATAATAGATGAACCACCTCATGTTACACATCCTTCACCTCCATCCTCCCCCTTATATTTAGTACAAGTTATAGTCCACTTGGCTAACCTTAGTGTCACCGAGTACATGGTATAGAATTTCACATTCACACCATTCATAAATTTCATTCAAGATATGGGTATACCTCATGTGTCATATTTACCCATTGGTACCATTGTATCCTTGGGGGTACCTTCAAATAAAATAAATTTAATTTATGGGTGCTTCGACGACTCTACGAATTAGTTTCCCATGATAAGACACAATGATGAATATTTCTTGGGAAACATTGGGTATATGTCAAACTTGAAGTTCAACCTTTTATACTTTCATCACTACCATTGGCATAGAATTGGACTAGTATGATATGAGTAGGGTCTTCACACACCCTACTGACTACAATATCAACTTTTGATAGATAAATTTGGCTTAGGGTATTCCATACATATGCCATATGAACTCCTTGCAGATTCCCTTCAAAACCTGACCATAGGATTTAAGGAGGAAATTGATGAGAATTATTACACCAACCTAGGCTATTTTCATTTTTTGAGAGATCATATTCCTAGTACGATGGTTTCTATTGAACCTTTTGAATCCCTCAATGAGACATCAAAAGAGTATGAGGACAAAATAGAACTAGCATACCTTGGTCATAATCACAGTTGATAGCCTCCTAACTTCATCAGTGAGGGATAAAATGAGTACGAGGATGATATGGAACTCACTTACCTCAATTATTTCCATGGGTGATAGCATATTGACCCAGTCATTGAGACACCCAAATATTATGAGGATAAAATTAAATTGATGTATTTAGGTCCTTGCCACCTTTGGTAAACTAACAATGAGAGAATAGAATTTTATCCCATAAACCTGGATGAGCTTTATCGTAGGGCTTAGCCCACCTGGAGGGACCTTATACCTCCAAAATATCCAATCATCTTGGCCCCTCCTAAGACTCACCCATTCATTCCACTACCACCTCAACTACCTCCAACATATCTAGGACCTCTCATATGTGATAGTCCTTATCCACCTACAAATGGAAACTATTCAACCATCAATATGTTTTCCATCGATTTGACCATGCCACTCCACAATCCTAGTTACCCCTCAAAACATTTTCACATCAACCATGAGGCTATCAATTTTGATCATGCTGCATCACCACCGTCATCAAAAGAATTCTTCCCTTGTGAATAAATGCTACAACCATTTCATTTCTTCCAAGGGCCATATGAACATGTTTGTCAATTTGATATTGAGCTAGATATGATTGATTATCCAAACCTAGCTAATGACATCCACTTGATACCTATGACTCATTAGCTTAAGGAGGGATCTCAAATGTCAATAGAGGAAACAATTGATGTTAACATTGGCACTGATCCTGAGGTTACCAAAAATATAAAATTGGGACAAAGTTTATCCCTTGAAGAGCAATCCATTTACACATCTCTATTGATATAAATGATATAAAATTTTTCTTGGTCATACAAAGATATGTCGGGTATTTATCCAAAATTGGTCATGCACAACCTTACACTTTATCTAAACATAAAATCAATCAAGTAAAATCTTCGTAAAATTCATCCAAAAATAGCCTTGATGGCAAAAGATGAATTATAAAAATATTTGTATGTTGGTTTCATCCAACCTATCGACTATCTTTAATGGGTTTCCAACATGGTATCCATAGGAAAACATGATGGGAGGATTCACATATGTGTCTACTTTCAAGACCTTAACAAAGCAACTCCTAAGGATGAATTCCCCCTTCCAAGCATTGATGCGCTAGTTGATGCCACTGTAGGCCATGATATTTTGTCCCTCATGGATGGTTTTTTAGGCTATAATCAAATCCAAGTCAAACCCGAAGATCAACCAAAGTCAGCCTTTACCACATCTTGGGGGATTTTATGCTACAAGGTAATGCCATTTGGTCTTAAAAATATTGGTGCAATATATCAACGGGTCATAGCATATATATTTCATGACTACATGCATAAAATTTTGGAGGATTACATAGATTATTTGCTAGCCAAATATCTATTGCATCATGAGCACGTTGATGCTCTAAGGAAGGTCTTTAATCACCTCATTGAGCATAATGTCAGACTTAATCCCAAAAAGTGTGTCTTTGGAGTCACATATGGAAAAAATTTGGGTTTTATAGTCTCCAAGTGAGGGATAAAAGTTTATCCCGCTAAGGTCAAAGTAATACTTGAAATTCTCCCTCCTACCAAAATTAAGTAGATTAATATATTACAAGGGAAAGTAGCATCTATCTGATGCTTTAGAGGGTATCTTTTGAATAAATTTTGACCCATGAATTGACTTATACAAAATGGGGTCCCATTCCATTAGGAGGAGAAGATCCAAAAGGCCTTCGATGAGATAAAACAACACCTGGCATCATCACCAATTTTAGCTCCACCCCAACTAGGTGTGCCATTTTTGATATACATTTCAACCATCGATTTTGCCTTAGGGACCATGCTGGCCTAAAAAATGAGGTAAATAAGGAGCAGGCTATATATTACATCAGTTGCACCCTAGTGAGATATGAGCTCAAATATTAATACATTGAGAAGCTTTGCTTGGTAGTGGTATTCACCACCAAGAAGCTTTACATTACATGTTGAATCACATAATGTATGTCATTTTCAAAGAGAATCCTTTGCGGTACATGATGATTCACATGTATCATAATAGTTGTACTATAAAATGGATCATGCTACTAATTGAATTTGACCTTGAATTCATAAGTCAAAAATCCATGAAAGATTAGGTTATTGCATATCAGTTAGCAAAGGATCCTCTCCAAGGTGATAAGCCTCTCACTATCGAGATACCTGATGATGCAGTATTTGTATTATCCGACTCACCAGAACCTGAAGAACCTAAAAAAAAAACTAACATGAATTTGTTATTTGATGATTCTAAATGTGACAAAGGGGGTGGTTTGAGATTCATTTTTTTTACACTACAAGGGGCTCCTATACCCTTGTCAATTAAAATTAACTTCCCATGAACCAATAATCATGTTGAATATGAGGCTCTCCTTTTGGGTCTTTAAATAGCTATTGCCACGAAAATAAAAAAGCTTAATATCTTTGGAGAATCCTTGCTCATAGTAAATCAAGTCAAGGAAGTCTATCAATATTGATGTTTGATATTAAAATTGTACAAGGATATTGTGGATAATCTATTGGCTAAATTGGAATGGTGCAGGATTGAGGTAGTCCGTCACTCATCTAATATTTTTACACATACAATGGTCTCTTTGGGATATTTATTCCACAAAACCATTCTAATGATATCACAACCATCCATGTAAAAATTCTTTCATAATTAGTGATTTTAGATGAAGTTTCAAATGATGAAGAAGTTGTCCACATGATCCAGATTGAACCAAACCAATATCAGTTCTCTCAGGTACACAACTTTCTAAAACAAGCATCCTAGGGGACCTTAATCCCATAGGGTGCTTATGGTAATGGAATGGCCATTCATATTAAGGTAATCTCCCAATATGTATTCATGTGCAATGAGTCACAATGAGAGCAAGTATTTCATTCAGTCGAAACCCAATCATATCAATATTGGCATACTCAGATAAAATATTTCTTGAAACTTGGTAGTATCCCTTCGAGATTATCGTATTCCATAAAATTAAAATTCAAGAAAAAATAAAACAAATGTCTTGTTAGGATATAACCTTTATTTTTATAGCTATGATGGTCTTCTCCTTCATTTTCTAGAGCCCCAAGAATCTACTTGGGTAATTTTGCAAGCTCACGGGTACTTGTAGCAACCATTTCAACAACATGGATATCGCTAAGTGCATCCTATGAATGGGTTATTATTGGCCTACTATGGAGAAATATGGTTGCACTTACATTAGGAAGTGCATGAAATACCAACATAATCCTAATATTTTGCACTTACCTTATCAGGCCCTACAACCAATTCAATCGATATGGTCTTTTTGTAGTGGGGCTTTGATTTAATTGGGAAAATATCCCCCCTCTTTGGGTCATCACATATTTATCTTAAATACCACATAATACTTCACCAAATGGGTGGAATATATCCTTCTTACCACTATGACTAAATATTGCATTTTGGAGTTCATACTCCATAATATCATATATCATTTTGGTATTCCATCCAAGATCATTTTGGATAATGGGACTTTGTTTAAAAACAAATATGTGTGTGCTTTAACTTCCAAGTACAACATTCACCACACTTTTTCCACACCCTATTATCCATAGTCAAATGAATAAGAAGAGTCATCCAATAATACTGTAGTTGCCATACTTAAGGAAATCATCAAGAAAAACTACAAAGACTGGCATATTCAACTACCTTTAGCATTATGGGCTTATTGAACTAGCATTCGAACATCCACTCAGGCAACCCCATTTTTACTAGTCTATGGCAAGAGTTGGAAATCCCTTAGAGTTGGAAATCTCTACATTGTGCATATCATTGCAAGAGTGCATAGATGATGAAATTGCACGACAAAATTACCATAACCAATTGATCCTCCTTTATGAATGATGAATTAATGCTCTAGAGCATTCATGTTTATTAGGATCACCTTAAACAAGCTTACAATATGAAAGTCCACCTAAGGTACTTTAAATTTGGAGATCTTGTGCTCAAAGAAAATCAACAAAACTCCAACTTATCACTGCACTTGCAAGACAAATCTAAGGTAAACTGGTTAGGCCCTTTTATCATAACATAGAAGATAGGTCTAGGGACTTACTGTCTCACTTATATTGAGGGTATTGAGGAAATTGAATCTCTCAAAATTCTCCACTTGCGGGTATTTCATAATGCATCAAAAAAAATAAAAATACATAAAAATACAAAAACAATACAAAGCATCAAAAATACAAAAACATTTACATTATGCCATCATGCATTTTATTACATTCATTTATTAGTTGCATTAGGCATATTCATTCATTTTAATTGCACTAGAAAAAGTTGTGTTTGCATTACTAAAAATAGAACCATGTTTGTATATCAGTCATGAGCCTTAAATCAACCTTATCCATCCTCATCATTTGCAATTTTCCTTATGATATTTTGCTTATTAAGGGGTCCTCATAAGATAGGCTTGATACTGGATGAATATCAACAATGATATTTAGATGCCCACTGAATATTTTACACACACCTTTTAGTTTGCAAAAGAGCATAGGAAAAATTCCCATATTCTACATACCAGTACCATCCATATTCCTCATTGTGAGTAATTGTGTTTTTCAACACAACCAATAAGTTGTTATAGGATGTTCACTAGGGTTTTCGGTCATTTAGCCATCCCTAGTTCTATTCTAAAATTTTGTATAAATATATCTTGGATTTTATAATGTAAGGTCTTGCTTTGATAGTACCTTGCATATGTCAAAATATCAACACAAATTCAAACATTTAACACCTGAGGTTGAATAAGGAAGGATGACACTACAAAGTAATCCTTGTCAAATTGAGTGAAAGGTTTCCATTTTTCATCCTATCATGCACATGGTATAGGATTATGATAATTGATAAAATCTCTCCCCTACCCAAACAATACCCTTGCTCTTATGCAAAACAAACAAGTTCCTAAAGAAAAAAAAACAAAAAAAAGAATAGTGGTTTTCACCACTAATCAAATCCCTTGCACCTAAAAGGGTGGTTTTCACCACTAAGAAAATAATAATAATGAGAAATTATCCCAAAAAATCAAAATAAAATAAGGGGGTAATGAGCTTGAATCCTTGAAATTCTCAGTTAACTAGAATCCATGGGGAAATCTCCATTACAACAATGGGTTGAATGAAACTTGCTTGGCAATGGAGGAACCTTACGTGTTGTGATATGCCTATCACATTAATGACCTTCTTTTATATAGAACAATGTCGAATTGTGGATGATCTAGATTTTTCAGCTTGTATTGCCTAGTAGTCTAGTTCATCTACATCCAAGCTCATGATAAATATGACCATATGGTGATGCTCATTACAACAATGGGTTGCATGAAACCCACTTGGAAATGGGATAATATTATGCATCATAATACATTCATTTTGCACACATAGGGATATTGAATATATGGGTCTTCTTAATAGACTTATATCCTTTAGAGTCTTGTGTAGCCAATATACAAATTTTGACAAGTCAACTAGGGTGTTTGAGTCCCATGGAAAACCTTAAAATTCCCTCATAACACCTAACTATATCATCATCATTTGTAGTTTTCCTTATGACCTTTTACTTATTAATAGGTCATCATAAGATAGGATAGATATCGGATGAATATTAGAAATGATATTTGGATGGCCACTGACTATTTTACATACACCTTTTAGTTTGTAAAAGATCATAGGAAAAACCCCCATATCCCACACATATATCATCTCACACATTCACATCCAAATGTATGACTTTTGTGACAAGGTTAACATTTTTATTCATGAATTTTATACATTCTATGGTATCTACCATTAGTTTTTTAAACACATTTAGATTCATTCATTATGTTTCAGAGTAGTTAAAATATATATTCACAATTTGCATTAGAACATCTATACAAAAATTCATACATCTCATACAATGAATTTACATTCATAATAAAATAAACAAATCTAATCATGCATATAATCTAGGTATCACATCCATACATCACATAATATAGGCATACATCCATTACTGCATCCATAACATACAATATAAAACATGCAATAAACACATGATAGGCCATAATCAAAATATCATATAAATATATCTCAAAGTCTGGTAAATCATGATACAAAAATACCCATAGGCTACAATAGAGTGGGTCCTTAGACCTCACACTCTCAAAATAAGAGCATACATAGATGAGTCAGGTTGACTCTACACCACTGCTCTCACCTTCACCCTCAACCCCACTCTAATGAGGCTGAGAAGACCCACTAGCATTTGACCACTGTGGAGGATCTTTGAATCTAGGAATCCACTGCATCACTAATGGGTGCCCTAACTTAGTACATTAGATCTAATGTGATGACCCTAATGATGATCATGTAGATAGTATACCTTTGCATCACTCTACCTCATCCTCCAATTTCATAATGTATGCTCTATCTGACCATTGAAGAGAAGAATATCGAGCTACTTGTGCCTACAGTATTTCCACATCACCTATGGCTTGGATGCCTGTCCCTGCCTACCCCCGAGTTATGATCAAGGATACCACCTATTCCTATAGTGAATCCTTCTCTTCTATTTTTTCCACCATCTAAGGTTGTATAGCATCTCGTTATACTATCCTACTTACCATTTATTTCTATAGAGCATCTCGCTCTACAATTACCCTGTCAATCATTGTTTGGGCATTATCTATATAGGCCTTAAGTAGATCTCTCTCCTCATAAAATCCTCTCCACTACTACCTCCCTCTTGCTAGCTAGCTTTAAAGGACTACCACTGTAGTATCCCACTCAATGATTTATACCTATAGAGTCTGCACCTATACCCTAAGCTAAGCACCCTCATCTTGGGGATCCTATTCATCTCTACCCGCATCTTGTAGCTCTATCACTCCCTCTGAGTATTGGCCCCACTACCCTTATATCTAGTGATGCACTCATATCTTCCATCATCAATCTCATATCCTAAGTCCTCCCTTATCACACCCTCTTATTCCACAATCCCATTATGCTTGCCCATAGACCTACATTTCTACCACAGTCAAGTCACCCACCATGCATCGTACTCTATTTTAGTACCTACATCCTCCATACATAGATATTATAGCAATTGATATGCCTCATCTCCCAATAGCACTACTTGCAACAAATCTAGCTAAGTCTCAACCCCTCAACATCAGTAGATAACATGCTCACTAGGTATGTCCTGACAAACCCCAAACTACTAAGTAATGCAAGAGTGCTAGAAATACTCTCGCTCCATCCCATGCCACCCAATCAACCACCACTAACATCTCACACTTCCTAGCTACTCATTTGCTTATGTCCATAGAGAGAAATATTGATAATGCTACCATATAATCTGCTCTAACCTTTGTCCCTTCAAGAACCCTATATAATAATCCAACCCACCCAAATGAGGTCAGCTACGATCCACCTCCCGATCCTACCTCCATAGACTTGCATACCCTATCTTTTTGTCCTCCATCTAAGCTCATATTGACAAGGAAGTCCATATGGTCTATCCACATGAATATACTCCCAACACTAGATATAGAGTAAGAAGTTGTATCCTAATCCATGCTTTTACCTATGTGAACCTAGGAATCACACACCACAACTGACCCTACTTGTAATATTGCTATTATAATATCAAATTTATAAAGTAAAAGAAACACACAAGCACATATAATACGAAAGTAAAAAGCAAAGAAATGTTCTTTTATTGATGCTTCCATATTTTGGTTACATGTACGTCCCTCTAAGGGATACTCATTTTGATATAATCTATTACAAGTGGGGCAACGGTGAATATATCACCTGTAACGGGATGGTGCATATTTACAAGCCTCCCGATCTTGCACACCAAACTGTTCAAGGGCTTACTGGTGCCTCCTCCCGATTTCATCCTAGAGGGATATCGTGCTTTGGATACTTTGAATTGATCCTGTGAACCTGTATCTATAGGCATGGAAATAATAGAACATAGTAAGTAGCCCAGGCTACCTCCCTGAATGAAGCTGTTAGTATTAAATCTAACAAGCAAGATAAATAAGCATAATATGAATAAATGCAATGCAACTAATGAAAATCATGTGCATATCTCAGGGAATAATAATGTAAATGCATAAATAAATCAGATATATACTAGAAATAAATACTGAAGCAGAAAGTAATTTGATCTAATGCTAGAAAAAAGGAAAATAATGTCTAATCCCTAGGTTACTCCTACGGGTCACTATCCAGGATAGCAGCTGCAAAATAAACCTCTCTTCTCTCGATCCAAGCTTTGTAGCACTCAATTCCTCACTCCAATTTATGTTCAAGGGTTACTGGTTGTATCTCAGTATAATGGTTGGTGGTCAATAATAACGGATCTGAATAGTAGATGCACAGTATCTTCTTATCTAGATAGCACTTTGTTGCTCCTCAAGGGTACGCCAAGATTCGCTCTCCAATCTAATAGGGCTTCATTGTATAAACTCTAAAAATTGTAAATCCCTTTTGCTCTTTGTGGGAGATTCCATATGTATACTTCCATCTCTTTCAGATATAGATCTTGGCTTCTTAGAGAAGATTCAATCTAAATTACATGTGACTAACCATCACGGGTGGAAATCATCAGTCACAAACTGGCATTAAAGGGAAATTTAGGAGGAAATCAAGGAGTTCCTCACCAAAATATACCTGCAAACAATGCAAAGTGCAGTTAGACTACGTGATCTGGATCTATATTCATGACCAAACTATGCATGGTGCTATCCGCTATTAGGTTTAGCAGCTAGGTATGTCCATTGCAGGCTTTAGTAGCCAGATGTAGCAATCATTCTACTTGACAGCGGACATGCTTGGATGGGCTAAAACTACCCTTTTTGAGTGGTTAGGAACATTGCTTGCTATTGGATAAGTCCAAGAGTATTCATATGGTCTACGAATGTATCCATATGGGTAGTATCCTAAACATGACACATTTTAGGTGTCTATAGATACCCATTTTTGGGATGCATTGTGGGAAAACTTAGTGTGGAGCAAAAATAGACCACCTAGGGTCACATTGTAGGTTGTGTGATGATCATTGATCTGATCAATATTGGATCCCCCAGTCATGCAGAAGGCGTGCATCCTAGAATCATTGCTTCCAACAAGATGGAAGGCTTAAATTTTCAAAAGCTTACACTCAATCATCAAACAATCGGGTAGCTTTATCATTGCTATATGCTTCAGTGTAACTATAGATCCGAAAGGAGGAGAGCTACAAACTTAATTGTCATGTTTGATTTTTTCCCTACAAAAGGGTAATCTTATGATAGTTTTTTGCAATGATTCATAAGACGAATGCAATTTTGCATGATCGAGTGATCTTTTGTTGACTTTGATTATGATTGTTTGAAAATTTTGACTACCCCCTAAAGTGATGAGTCGATGAGGAAAGGAAAATTAATAAAGAGACGATTCGCTTGACCAAGATGAAATATTCGGACCTCTTTATAGGGTTGCTTTGTTGTTATAGGGTAGTTCCCATCCAAGTGTGATTTCAACCATTTTTGGTAATTGTACACTTCTATCCCATGGGGTGGTCCGGCTGCAATGTCATTCTTAGGGAATCAAGGTGATAGCAATTCTATTATAGCTTGTGTTGAATCACTATTTGTTATAGGAGAAATGAGATAAATCCTCACTCCTGTGGGGCAGTCTAGCCATCCTAGCCTTCTTTAGGTTCAAAGTGAAGTGTCTGAATTTGACCATAACTATTTTACCCCAAGTGGCCTTATGGTATTTTACTCATCTTGCCAAATTTCATGGAGTGCTAGTCGCTACAATTGCCAAGTGTATAGATCAAATAACTGATTACGAGGCTCACTTGAGATTTTGTTTATTTGAATTTTTTTTGTGTTAATTTGAATTTTATGGTGTTTTTGGATTTTGCATTATGTTATTTATTTTTTTAATTTTTTTTGGGTATTTGTGCACATTTTGGTTTTTTTGGATTGATAGATGTGCTTATTGACCCATTTTGAGGTGTTTTATGGTGAGAAATTAAGTGAATTTCTCCTTGTTCCTTGGCTGTTGTCAGGTCCAATGATCCCCAATTGCTGCTTCATGGCTGCTGTCAGGTCCATTGGCTAGAAAGTGTGGGCCACTGATGCCAGTAGTGGCCTAGGCATGACTTTAAAATATTAAAGTAAATTTTAAGGGTTTTACCCCTCATTATTTCTAGCTATCAATTATACTTTTCAGCTTTGAGATGAGAAAGTGTAATTGTGATACAAAGTGCTACCAAATTTGTTGTTTACTGTACACAATGGCTGAGTAGGGGGAGGCATCTACGAGCAGAGGAGCTAGAGCTTCATGGGTACTTTGCCAACCTTTTTTTTAAGTGAAAAACCCCTTGCAGGGCTTCCTTGGTATGAGAGACCACGAACAGGGGGTTCTACACTATAAAAGTCACCCGGGAGTCGCACTCGACCCTGTCCACATCAACATTATCAATTGGATTTTGGATACTGTTGTGGCTGATCCACAAAACACCCAAAAATTGGGGACCCACATTTTTGTATGCTTTCCTAGAAGGTTGCACTGGCTCAGATGCTCAAAATCAAGGAAAAAAGCAAAATTTCACAAAAGGGAAAAAGTTGTCGCGATATCGCGACATGTTGCTCCGTCGCGGCTGAAAATAAAAAGTTGTCACGATATCACGACATGTTGCTCCGTCGCGGCTGAAAATAAAAAATTGTCGCAATATCGTGACATGTTGCTCCGTCGCAACCGAAAATAAAAAGTTGTCGTGATATCGCGACGTGTTGCTCCGTCGCGGCCGAAAATAAAAAGTTGTCGTGATATCACGACGTGTTGCTCCGTCGCGGCCGAAAATAAAAAATTGTCGTGATATCACGACATGTTGCTCCATCACGGCTGAAAATAAAAAGTTTTCGCGATATCGCGACGTGTTGGTCCATCGCGGCCGAAGATGAAAAGTTGTCGCGATATCGTGACATGTTGCGTTTTCGTGGCCCAAACAAGCAAAATGCAGTGGAATGGAAAAAGTGTCAAAATGCAATGGAACGGAAAAAGTGTCACGATTTTGTGACATGTCACGTTTTCATGGCTAGGAGCAGCATAATGCATCATGAAGAGAAAATGTCATGATATCACGACATGTGAAATCATGGAGCAAGGCAGCAAGAGAAGAGTCAATGCAGAAGTTGTCACGAAATCACGACATGTCACATTTTCGTGACCTAGGAGCAGCCAAAGTGAACATATAGAAAAGGCATCGTGATTTCACGACAAGAAACAGCGAGATGGTATGAAAAGAGAAAGCGTCACGATTTTGTGATAGGAAGCAGCCAAGGGGTATGAAGATGAAAGGCGTCACGATTTCACGATAGAAAGCAGCAAGATGGTGCAAAAGAAAAAAGCATTGTGATTTCGTGATAGAAAGCAGCGAGACAGTACGGAATGAAAAAGTGTCATGATTTTGTGACATGTCACGTTTTCGTGGCTAAGTGCAACAAAACATAGCGATAGATAAAAACGTCACGATTTCGTGTGGATTGGTCAAAGTAGAAAAATGTTATGATATGGGACATGTATCATTTGGATGCATGAGGACGAGGTGGGAAAAACTTCATGATTTCATGACAGGTTGCATCCATGCGGCTGCTGGCAGAAAAATGTCATGATATTGCGACATGTCTCATTTTTGCGATGTCAGAGGAAGGACAAGACTACTGGCAAAAAAAATTCATGATATCGCGACATGTCTTATTTTCACGATGAAAGAGGAAAGGCTAAGTTGTGACATAAAAATGTCGCGATATTGTGACATGCTATTTTTTTGCGGTCCGATGAACTTACGGAACATGAGGAAGCATCGGAACATGTGGCATAAAGGTGTAAGGGTTATGATAATGTTGATGAATTATTGAGAGAAGACTAAATGTTTCATGATCAAGTAGAAAGCCAGAATAATGAAGGAGCAGGAGACGAAACGAATTGATATGGAAGATGAAACGAAGCATCACAAGGCAAATTAGAGAGCCGTAGAAAAAATTTTAAAGGCACAAGCAAGGACAGGTACGGGGGTCAGAAACCGTGACGAGCAGAGTTGCAGTGCTGAAGGCGAGAAGCCATTCTGGGCTTGCTTTGGAGTGTTTTTCTTCCCCTTTTTTTGGTTTTGAGAAAACTAGAGATTCTGTTATTGTAAAATGATCAATATTTAATACAGAAAATACAGAGAGTTAGCATCTCATTGACAAGAAAGAAGGAGTCATTTTCTGCATGCAAGATTTAATTGTTTTATTTTCCCCTTTCAGATTTCTAGGCTTATAGGTGAAGTTTAATGCAAGTGCTCTTGGTTGCTTCATGCGAATGTCTAAATCTGAAAATTACAGTGAAAACCCCAGAAACCAGCACCTAGCTTATCTGGATTGTGCATGTTGCAGGTTCAATAGGTTAGGTTGTGTGCAGAAAACCTCATATCTTCGGTTTTGTCAAATAGGATCGTAGCACTTTGAATGCATTTTAATTTTAGTTTCTGCATTTCATTTTTTACTTTCTGTTTTTTATATTTTTCCAGAGGCTTTAACTTTCAAGGAATTAAAATAAACATCTAAAAAATATCAAAATCTAAAAAACAATGAACAATCACTAAATTTCATGGTGAAATAAACCACAGTGCCCCTTGTTAACAGTTACTTGCAATCACTAAGGTGTTCCAAGAATTTAAATTGAATATCTTTTATTTGAGATTATTAATACATATATGCAAAATGCTAACATAGTGGAACCTTGGAGAAGTTATTTATTTAATTTCTTTGCAAGAGAGGATTTAGAACTCAAATCCTATCGGAGAGTGTGTTTTCACAATCGGGTGAAAATACCACTCAATAGATTGGCGCTAGAAGGAGGGCATGAATGGGTTTATTTTAGTGTGATTTAAATGCTATAGGGGTTTAAATTTTGAATATTTCATGCCCTATTGGTTATTATCTTTAGCCCTTTTAAACATATGTTAAAAGGAGGACATGAATTGCTATGCACTTTCCTAACGCTTTGATTGTTCATACAGGAATAATGTGATTTGATTTGATTTAAAAAAAAATAAAAATAAATAAATAAAAAAATAATTTTTGGGTATTAAAGTTATATTCTTTAAGATTCACTAATGGCTATGTTTACACCGTGGATGACAGGTAGCCCATTGAACATACCAGGAGTTCAACATTATTTGCCCGTTGGTTTTGAGAGATGTCTTCCTCGATTTTTGTCTAATGGGACAAATACTGCAGAAGAACATATTCAAGCATTCAAATTTGTTGTGAATCACTTAACAAGTTGGTATGATGATGTTGCTTGTAAAATGTTCCTTTACACCTTGGACAAAGTGGCATATGATTGGTTTACAAGTCTGCCTTTAGGGTCTATCACTTCTTGGGCTCAACTAGAGGCAACATTTCTTAATCAATTCAACAAAAAGCGAGTTGACCCAATCCTCATGTACGATCAGTTGGTCACTATTAAAAAGAGACCAAGTGAAAATGTGAAGTCATTTTCTGAAAGGTTCTTTGGATTATATACTCAATTAGTGACATTTTATGTTCTTCAAGAAGAAGTGGCTCTCCAAATATACATCAATGCTCTTGACCCACTCATTTCCACATATTTGCGAGGGATGCCTCAAATCACATCTTTGTCACAAGCCTATACTCAAGCAATGGCAATTGAGCAACAATTGAGTTGTCAAAATTATGGTGTGGGTTTTGGATCATATAATCTTCAATCATTTAATACCTCCCTTACCCACCCAATGATTTATCCACCTCAACCAAGTTCAAGTGTGAATCAATTTCAGAATCAACAATCATTCCCAAGCTTCAATCAATTTCAAAATCCTCAACCTACTATGCAAGATCAACCATCTTTCTTAAGTATGAATCAACTTCAAAATACTCATCTTGATTCAAAAGATGTTTCTAAAATCAATTTCAATGATTTTCATAAGAATATGATTTTAGGCAAGGGAGGAGTACTAGATCCAACTAGTATGGAAACATGTGACAGATTGGAAACCCTTGACTCACCAAAAGATGAATTCTATGAGGATGAATCTGATTCGGATGACACATTGGATGACATTGTTGAAAGTAATGGCCCAAAAAATTCACACCTTCCAAATTATGTTAAACATGAATCATGGGTTACACATGTGGATTATGATAACCTTATCAATTTGAATACAAGCAATAACCCAATTTTGGAAGTAATTGAACCATCTAAGGAAGGAGAAGATAAATTTGATGAGAAACATGTTGATGAATTAAAAGATGATGAAGAAATAGTTGAGCATCACAATTTGATTTTGAAAGATGATCATTATGATTCTTGGGAAGAGTATGCTCACTCCAAACCTTCTGATGAAATTTGTGTGCCTATTGATATGCAGGATAATACAATTGCCCTTTCATATGAGGATATTACAAGTCCTGTACAATCTGAGAATGTTTTGGAAGAAGGGTTGGAATCTCATCAAAGGTTGGAGAAGGATAATGATTCTACTACCATGGATGAAGAAGGAGAATCAATTGTTTTTGTTCCCCTTGAGGGGCAAGAAATCGAAAATCTTGATCCACCTATTGTTTCTACAATGTCTATGCCATCTCAAAATGATGAAATTACAAAACCTAAGTGGTGTGGGTTTGATGCTATTGATGATCCTAATGAAAATATGGATTTTGAGGCAACTCAAGCCATTGATCATGGAAAGGTGTCACGTGACACATATCTTGAAAAACTAGGCTCTTGTTTTGAAAAAGATGGACGCATGTTTGATTGGGTGCCTAACTTTGGTGTTTTTGAACAGGTGTTGGATGATGAAGAAGACAATGAAGAAAAAGAAAAAGCTACTAACACTCATCAAGTTGTGGTAAATTCTAACCATGATGGGTTGAGTATGGATGACAAGGTGAAATCTCTACCTTTGGTAGTAGCTACAAAAATTTCAAGTGACAGGTTACATGATGTCCCTTTGGATGCTAACATCATTAATGAGGAAATGCCAAATTTTGTTGATGCTTGTCAAGTTTGGAATGATTTTGATTGCTTTAAAATCCTGGAAAATGATTTGAATTCAAGACTTTTAGAAATAGGCTCTTGTTTGCAACATCTCACATTTGAAAAGGAAAGCCTACTTCTAAATCATGAATGGAATGATGAAACTTGCACTCTAAAGAATAGACAAGATAAAATTGAATACCAACCATTGTCTAATCAATGTGATTTGAATCTCACCTATGATGTTGGTAATAGAACTAAATCAAATTGGTATGGTGAGCATGGCAAGTTGAAATTTGTTGCATTGCTTGGTTTGATCTTATTATTGTTGGATTCCTACAAAATTTGGCATGTGTATTGTGTCATATGTTTTTTGAATTGTTCTAATCATGTTTGGGATCCAGGAAAGTGATAATCCAAGCTTTGCATCATCTTGTATTATATTGTACATTTGTATATAGATTTTGGTTTTTGGGTTTTGGTTTGTGTTTTCAAATTTTCATTTTTGGATTGCAGTTTGGTTTTGGATTGAATAAGTTTTAATTTAAAGTTATGTGTTGGTCCTATGGACATGCTTGGTTTTTATATATAAAAAAAAAAAAGAGGAAAAATTTGAGATGTCAACTTATGCCTAAGATCAGGAGAATATGAAACATTGGAATTGTGTTGTAGAAGCTCCACAAGTAACACAAACATTTTAAGTAATATCGTTTGAATCTTGTGATGCATGAAGTTGTCAGTTTTGCACATTATGGTAAAGTAGATGATATATTCCAAAAGAAGCAGTGCATTCACATCTCATGTCACATTCCACATTGCATATACATGTCATCTCAGTTACATTTTCATTTCATGTGCAATCATTGAGAAGGTGTCGAATCCTCTTAGGGTTATTCTATAACATAAAACATAAAAAATCCTAAGGTTGGGAACTGTTGCCCGAGCTATCTTGAACCAAGCACATTCCATGCACATTAAAAAGAATCTTGAGCAAAATGGTCAAAACCATACTTGGATGAAAAGGTGAGGTGAAAAGAATATTTCATGTCTGTCCTATCATGCAACATAATCCTTAAAACAGTGGTTTTTACCACTTCCATCAAGCTTAAAGTCTAAAACCAGAGTAGTAAGGATAGGATTAAATCCTCATCGAACTTAGGTTGAGGATCCAACTCCCCAAAGCTCTGATTTGACCTACATGGAGTAGTAAGGATAGGACATAATTCTCATCTCGCTTAGGTTGAGAATCCGATTCCCCAAAGCTTCCATTTTTCCCATTTCATCATAAAGCTTGGATTGGAAGGATCGTACTACATGTCCTCTGCAAAGGATGGGTAGTCATCCCAAAGGTCCAAGAAATAAAATTAATATTTCCCATTTCATCTCAATATTGGATTGGAAGGATCGTACTACATGTCCTCTAGCAAGGATGGGTAGTCATCCCCAAGGTCCAAGAAATAAAAATTAATATTTCCCATTTCATCTTAATATTGGATTGGAAGGATCGTACTACATGTCCCTAGCAAGGATGGGTAGTCATCCCAAAGGTCCAAGAAATAAAAGAAAAAAGAATGAATGAAAGCCAAGTCATGGATTATGGGGTTAAGTATGCTCATGCGTGGCAACATGTCTTGTCTAAAAGCAAGACCACTGATTGCTCATATGGATAGACTAGCTTGACCATTTCATCCATAACAGGTTAAATCATTTTGTTCAAGATGAGGTAATGAACTCCAAATCAGAATAGTAAGGATAGGGTTAAATTCCCATCTCGCTTAGGTTGGGAATCCTATTCCCCAAAGTTCTGATTTCACTCACACTTGCACATGGGTTCAAGATGGTAGTGACACATGACCAACTTTGGGATCTAATGAATTAATTCAGTATACATATATTTGGTCTTAAGAGGGTTTGATAGCTTTGATATGTTTGTTCATGATATTAGAAGGTTTGAGCCTTTGCAATGCAGGTTGTTATATCTTTAGCATCTTCATCATGCATTAAATCCTGCACAAATTTTTCATAGCCTTGCATACAAATCATAAGTGAAACTGACAATGGAATGTTGATCAAGTTCAAGTGATAGGGAATGAAACACATTGCACACACTGAGTTGATACTTAATGATTCTGATGTTTCATGTATTTCTGATCTATCGGTATTTGTTTATCTTTTATGTGCTGACGCTTGTATCTAAGCTTGTATATTTCAGGTTGGGTTCTCACCAAAATGCTCAGGAGCATTTGATAGAGAGTCACCATTTGTTGTGGCTGATCCACAACACACCCCAAAATTGGGGACCCACCTTTTTTGCATGCTTTCAAAGAAAACTACAGTAGCCCAGATGCTCAAAATCAAGGAAAAACCAAAATTTCACAAAAGGAAAAGTTGTCGCGATATCGCGACATGTTGCTCCGTCGCGGCCGAAATTGAAAAGTTGTCGCGATATCGCGACATGTTGCTCCGAAATGAAATGTTGATATCGTGATTTTGTTTTGTGTTTCTCGTAAAATAAAAAGTTGTCAGGATATCGCGACATGTTGCTCGTCCCAAAAAGTTAAAAATGTTGTTTGATGTAATTTTGATGTATGTAGAGCGAGAATGCATCATGAAGAGAAAATGTCGCGATATCGTGACGATGTTGTGAAATCATGGTAGAAGAGAAGAGAAGTAGATTGTCATGAATCGTGACATGTCACTTTTGAAAAAAATGAAAAAGATCAGATTTGTGATAGAAAAGGAAAATTTTTTGAAAAGAGAAATGAAAGGATGTCACGATTTCATGATAGAAAGTAGCAAGATGGTGCAAAGAGAAAAGTGTCATGATTTCGTGATAGAAAGCAGCGAGATGGTACGAAATGAAAAAGTGTCATGATTTCGTGACATGTCACGTTTTCGCGGCTAAGTGCAACAAAACACAAGATAGAAAAAATGTCATGATTTTGTGACAGGTTGCATCTACACGGTGAGTAGAAAAATGTCACGATTTCATGACATGTTGTGCATGAGGACGAAGAGGGAGAAAAATGTCATGATTTTGTGACGGTGAAAATGTCAACGATATTCATGACATGTATCATTTTTGTGATGCATGAGGAAGGACAAGGCTGTTGGCAAGAAAATGTCACGATATCGCGACATGTCTCATTTTCACGATGAAAGAAGAAAAGCTAAGTTGCATGCATAAAAACGTCGCGATATCGTGACATGCTATTTTTTTGGGGTGACGAACATTATGAAACATGCAGAGAAGCATCGAACACGTGGCATACAGGTGTAAGGGTTATGATAAGCATTACGTTATAGTTCACGAGAATATCAAACGTTTCACGACTCAAGCATAAAGTCAAGTAATGAAGGAGCGAGAGATGAAACGATGCAATCTAGGGAAGATGAAACGAAGCATCACAAGGCAAAGTAGAGAGCCATAGCAGAAAGTTTAAAAGTAGAAGCAAGGACAGGTATGGAGGTCGAAAACTGCGAGCAGAGTTGCAGTGCCGAAGGCGAGAAGCCATTCTGGGCCTGCTTTGAAGTGTTTTTCTTCCCCTTTTTTTGGTTTTGAGAAAACTAGAGATTCTGTTATTGTAAAATGATCAATCTTTAATACAGAAAATACAGAGAGTTAGCATCTCATTGACAAGAAAGAAGGAGTCATTTTCTGCATGCAAGATTTAATTGTTTTATTTTCCCCTTTCAGATTTCTAGGCTTATAGGTGAAGTTTAATGCAAGTGCTCTTGGTTGCTTCATGCGAATGTCTAAATCTAAAAATTACAGTGAAAACCCTAGAAACCAGCACCTAGCTTATCTGGATTGTGCATGTTGCAGGTTCAATAGGTTAGGTTGTGTGCAGAAAACCTCATATCTTCGGTTTTGTCAAATAGGATCGTAGCACTCTGAATGCATTTTAATTTCAGTTTCTGCATTTCATTTTTTACTTTCTGTTTTTTATATTTTTCCAGAGGCTTTAACTTTCAAGGAATTAAAATAAACATCTAAAAAATATCAAAATCTAAAAAACAATGAACAATCACTAAAGTTCATGGTGAAATAAACCACAGTGCCCCTTGTTAACAGTTACTTGCAATCACTAAGGTGTTCCAAGCATTTAAATTGAATATCTTTTATTTGAGATTACTAATACATATATGCAAAATGCTAACATAGCGGAACCTTGGAGAAGTTATTTATTAAATTTCTTTGCAAGAGAGGATTTAGAACCCAAATCCTATCGGAGAGTGTGTTTTCACAATCGGGTGAAAATACCACTCAACAGATACCCAATTCAGCTTTTTGGTAGGGTGGAGATTTGAACCTGGGACCTCCCTTGGAGGATTGCCCTCTCCTATCCAACTCACCTACAAAACCTGGGTGGTACTTTACCAACCTTGAGTTGCTTATCTAATTCGGTAAAATGAACCTAATTAATTAATTGGCTAAGTGAACCTCACTAAGCCCATTGGAAATGAACATAACTTGTCAATATGTCTAGACTAGGTTTAGTTGTAGTGGGTCCAGGCTAGATTTAGTATTTTGTTATTTTTTTTATGATTTTTGGCCAAGGGGGAATGTCATTGGTGTATTTCCCACTAGCCACTACCACTTATAGAGGCTAACCTGGGCTAAGGCTAGTCGTTATTATCATCAGCGACCAGTTTAAAATCCAATGATCAAAGTTTTTACCATTGTAAACTAACCACTGCTAGCTTCAGTTGCCGCTTCGTGGTCACTCCTAGAGTGATATGTGGGATTCTACTATTGCCTCGCTTTAGGCATAGTTTGCATAGGTTACTATAAAAAAAGACACCACATTGATATAGCTTGCAATAGCCACTCCTAATGTATAGGGGCCTACAAGTTTAGATACAAGGGTCAAGGTAAGACGGCTTCAGGGGATCATAGAGGAGTAAAAGGTCTAGATGGCATCAGACATCGTCTACATCGTCACTCTGAGGTCTCAGGTTTGGATACTAGGTGATAATCCTAAGGAGAGATCTATAGTAAGGGGGTCACAACACAACATGCATACTACATCAGGGTAATATTTAGTTTATCCTAGCCAGAGGACCAAGACCTGTACAAAGAGGACTGTGGAGACTAGCTTCCATCGTTCGTACCGGGATAGAGTTGACGAAAAAGGTGAGGTAGGGGGTATAGGCCCTGGTTGATGGTATTATTGTACAAGTTTAATTTTTAAGTGTAAGGTCAAGTGACCTACATAGTTGTAGCCTTATGGTAATTTTGTACCTACATGTACTTATTTGACACACATTATATGATATATAGACTTTGAGACTCATTATGTGTATATTTTATGATTATGTTTTTATGTTTATGTGATGTAGATATGATGTTATGCTATATGATGTGACATATGACATGCATTAGCTAGATGATAGATGTCTAGATGCCATGATATGGATGCGTAAATGGACTACTTATGCTTTTGTGTTGTAGGATGTATATATGATTTTATGCTATGTGATGGATGTATTATTAGATGTTGTGATCTAGATGTGTATGCATATATGGATGCAGTGCTTATTGTCAAATGCATGCTTAATTTTGATTTTATTGTATGCATCTAACTTATGGTGAATGAAATGTATGCAATGCATTATGTTGATGATCTAATGTGAATGAACCTGTATGCTTTAATCACTTAAAACATAAGGAATGTATGTGATATGTGTTCTACAATCTAATGGGTGACACCACATAATGTATAAAATTCATGAATAAATAACAACTCTTATAATAATAATTAATCATTTAAACATCCAAATGTGAGATGAGATGATGTGATATGTATGTATTTTCTTGATTAGCTTTTGTAAATTAAAATATATGCACAAAATAGTCAATGGTCATCTAAATATCATTGTTGATATTTATCTGGTATCTATCCTATTTCATGAACACCCTTTAATGAACAAAACCTCCTAAAGAAAGTTGATTGCGAGTGATGATATGAATTGTTGCTATAAGGGGATTTTTGAGGTTTTCCATGAGACTCAAACACTCTAGTTGCTCCATCAAAAGTTGTATACTGATCATATAGAGCTTCTAAAGGATAAAGTTCTATTATGAAGACCTAGATATTCATTATCCCTATGTGCAAATTAATATTTTAGATAACACATAAGCATAACCCTATGCTAGATGTGATTCATTCAACCCATTGTTGTATTGGGGATCCTCAAATGTTTTATCATGATCCTAAGTTGGACTCAGTTTGATCAGACCACTAGGCGGTATAGGACACCTAAAGCTAGCTCTTCCACATAAAAACATTGGTCTGTACAAAATCGGGATGCTAATGTGATAGACATATCATCATGCATAAGGATACCTTATGACTCGTCCATGCTGAGAATTCCAGGGATTCAATTTCAATACTCCCTTATTTTTTTCATATTTATTTGGGATACTTGCTCATGTTTAGTGATGAAAATCACTATTTATTTTGAATTTTTATTTTTCTTTTGAGCAAGGGATTTATGTAGTGATGATAACCACTATTTATTTTGCTTTGTTCAAGATTTTTGCTTGTTTTGATCAAAGAAAGGGATTTCTTTGGGTAGGGGTGAACTTGTCCTTTTGCCAATTCTCAACATTTTCAAACCAATCATACAGGGGGATGAGCAAGAAAAAATTTTCACCTTAGGATACCTAATACCACTTCGCAATGTTCATATTTCCCTTGTTCCAACTAGGTTTTTAGTGTTTTGATTAGTGATAGGATTTTGAAATATACTAGGTGCTATCAAAAATAAACCTCACCTATTAAAAGCTAAGATAAATTTCTACCAATTTTGATAAAACCACTAGGTATGGCTGAGTGACCTAAAAACCCTAGCATATTCTTTATAGCAACATGAGGGGTTGTGTTGAAAAACACAATTACACACATAGGTGATGGATGATGATGGATTTTGATGATGCATGATTGATGTACAAATGTGGTGTTATTTGTAGGATTGTGAACACATATGTATCTAAATGTAAATTTAGTGGATGCAACGTGCCTAATGCAATGCAACTATATGGATGCAAGTGCAAATGCATAATGCAAATATTTTTGTATTTTTTATGCTTTCAATTATTTTTGAGTTTTGATTATTCTGAATGTTTTTGAACTTTTTGATTTTAAATTGTTTTGACCAAAGGGCTTTAAGATGCCTTTGGAGCCTTTTGTGAGTTGACCAAAGGGCTTTAAGATGCCTTTGGAGATTTTTATAAGTTAACCAAAGGGATTTAAGATACCTTTGGAGATTTTTGTGAGTTGACCAAAGGGCTTTAAGATACCTTTGGAGGTTTTTGTGATGTGACAAAAGGGCTTTAAGATGCCTTTGGATCTTTTTGTGAGTTGAAAAAAGGGCTTTAAGATGCCTTTGAAGCTTTTTGTGAGTTGACCAAAGGGCTTTAAGATGCCTTTGGAGATTTTTGTGAGTTGACCAAAGGGCTTTAAGATACCTTTGGAGATTTTTGTGAGTTGACCAAAGGGATTTAAGATACCTTTGGAGATTTTTGTGATGTGACCAAAGGGCTTTAAGATACCTTTGGAGCTTTTTGTGATGTGACCAAAGGGCTTTAAGATGCCTTTTTACTATTTTTGTAATTTTAAAATTTATTTGAATGTTTTTTATATTTTATTAGGCTTATGTGTGAAACACCTTTAGATGAATAATGTTGAGAGGCTCTGGCTCCTCAACACCCTCTAGTGTTGCTAGGCAATATCCCCCTGGTCCAATATTCTTGGAGATGATATATGGACCTATCCAATTGGCCATAAATTTTTCTCGTAGATGCGGAAATAAATTTGAGTTCTATTGGTTTTATTTAAGCATAAGATCCCCAACTTTAAAGTCTCTTAGGTGGACTTTATTGTTATAAGCTTGTGTTAGAAAATCTTGGTAAACACGAAGATGCTTGAGAGCATTGACGCGATGTCCATCTAGCAAGGTCAACTGATCCAAGCGAGCTTGTTGTGTGGTGTCATCATTGATGAACTCTTTCAATGTGACACGCAATGTCAGAATTTCCAACTCTAAGATCATAATGGCATCGACACCATATAAAAGCAAAAATGGTGTTGCCCTAGTGGGAATCCATACTCTAGCCCTATAGGCCCAAAATGCTAGGGGTAATTGTAGATGCTAGTTCTTATAATTTTCTTTCATTGTCTTATTTAATATGGTTACTATTATCTTGATAAAGGCCTCTACTTGCTTGTTTACCTGTGGATAGTATGGTGTCATAAAATTGTGTTGAATTTTGTATTTGGTTGTTAAATATCACATATTTTTTGTTTTTGAATGATGAACCATTATCCAAGATTATCTTGAAGGGTACCCCAAAATGACATATGATGTTATGAAGTATGAACTCTATAATTCAAGGTCTAATTTTTGAGGTTAAGGGGACCGTTTCCACCCATTTGGTGAAGTACTCAATGGTTGTTAAGATAAATGTATGTCGGATCAAATACGAGGGAGAAATATTTTTGATCAGATCAAAACCCCCACTGAGAAAATGGCCAAGTCGCCTAAATGGGTTGTAAGGCCTGATATGGAAAGTGTGTCAAATTTGCATGATGTTGATATTTAATGCATTTCCTAACATACTCGTAGCAATCCTTCTCCATGGTGGGCTAGTAATAACCCATTTGAAGGATGCGCTTGACAATGGCCATATCACTGAAGTGGCCACTGCATGTATCATCATGAGCTTACAAAATTTCTCAATATGATTCTTTGGCCTCTAAGCAATAAAGGAGAACTCCATCATAGCTTTGATGATACAATATACCTCCTAGAAAGATATATATTATCACTTTTTTCTTGAATGCTCATTTTTTGGTATGCGATAGTCCCTGTGGGATAATTCCAAGCCTCAAGAAATCTTGTAACTGGGATAGCCAATCTTGATAGGCTATGACCTCAATAGATAAGATGACTTGTTCCTCCTACAATTTGATTTGCACAAATACAGATTGAGAAACAACCTTGTGGTGAATGGTGGTACCATTCTTCGTAGGACCCTGTGAGATCAAGGACCCGATACCTTCTTTAAGAAGTTTGTGGCTTTATAGAACCAATCATGGTCTGGATCTATATGGATCATTTTGAATGATTTCTTGTTATCAAAAGCCTCACATTGCATCATTGAGTGTGAGAGCATTTTCACATGAATGGTAGTGAAATCAATAGATGGATTCTGAGGGATCAAGGATCCTAGAGATGCCATGGTGTCTACAAATATTCTTGATGAATGAGGGATTGCCTCGATGTCATACCATTCTAGTTTGGCTATATATGTGTCAACAAGCTCCTTATAGGCTTTCAGGATTGGATCCCAATATTGAAATAGTCCCTTGACTTGGTTGACTATTAGGAGGGATTCACCAAAGATATTTAGCCTCTTGACTCTCATGGTGATGGCTATTTAGAGACCCATGATTAGAGCCTCGTATTCGATGTTGTTATTGGTGTAAGGGAAGTCTAGTTTAAATGACAAGGGAATTGGATCACCTTGTGGCATGAAAAAGACAATCCCTACACCACCTCCTTTCTCACACTTTGAACCATCGAAGAATAGAGTCATGTCAACTTCATTTTTTGATTCTTCAGGTTTGGGTGCTTCTGATAATGCAAATATTGCATCATCAGGAAATTCTATGGTGAGGGGCCTACTATTCTGAAGAGGTACCTCAACCAAATGATCAGCTATGACTTATCCCTTGATGAAATTTTGTCTTATAAATTCCAAATTGAATTCTATCAATAGCATGATCCACTTTGTAGTATGTGTGTTATGATATGTATTGCCCATCATATACTGGAAAGGATTTTTTTGGATATTACATATATCGTATGGCTCAGCATGTAGTGGCACAATTTCTTGGTTGTAAAGACCACTGGTAAGCACAAATTTTCTATGTATGCATTTCCTATTGCGTAGCTCACCAAGGTGTGACTGATGTAATATATTATTTTCTCATTATTTTGCATATTCTTTTGAGCCAACATGGTGCCTAGAGAAAAATTGGTGGTGGATATATATAAAAATAATGGCATGTCTATCCTTGGTGGAGCTAGGATTGGTGACATTGCTAGGTACTCCTTTATTTTAGCAAAGGCTTGCTGACATTCTTCATCCCACTAGAATGGGACCCCCTTATGTACTAGTTGATTCATGGGTTGATATTTGTCCGATAGTTATGAGATAAATCACTTTATGGATGCTACTTTACCTTGTAAGCTTCTTAGCTCTTTGATTTTCATGGGTGGGGCCATTTCTAAGATAACCTTTACCTTTTATGGGTCTACCTCGATGCCTCATTTGGAAATTATGAACCCTAAGAGTTTTTAAGAAGTTACACCAAATATGCATTTCTTGGGATTCAATCTGACATTGTGCTCAATCAGGTGATCAAATACTTTTCTAAGGGTCTTAGGGTGCTCTTCTCATAGTAATGACTTGGCCAGTAAGTCATTGATGTAGTCTTCCAAGATCTTGTGCATGTAGTCATGGAAAATGTATGTCATAGCTCACTGATATGTGGCACCAACATTTTTAAGACCGAATGTCATCACTTTGTAATATAATGTCTCCCATGGTGTGGTGAACATGGTTTTATGTTGGTATTCAGGTGTAATATGAATCTGATTGTAACAAGAAAAATTGTCCATTAGGGAGAGCATCTCATGACCTACAGTTGCATCTACCAGAGTATCTATGTTGGGCAATGAGAATGAATCCTTTGGTGTTTCCTTGTTGAGATCCTTGAAATTCATGCAAATATGGATTCTTCCATCAGGTTTTCCTATTGGCACCATGTTTGATACCCATTCTGGATAGTCAATGGGAATAATAAAGACTACATCCAATAATTTTTGCAACTCATTCTTAACCATAAAAGCGATAGTTGGATGCATATTTTTGAGCTTCTACTTGACCGATTTCTTCATGGGGTCTAGCGAAATGTTATGGACAACCAATTTTGGATCTAGCCCCGGCATGTATTTGTAGGTCCAAGCAAAGAGATTTGGTCTCTCTTGCAATAGAGGAATTATGATGGCCTATTCTTCTAGAGATAAGCTTTATTCAAACTTGAATTTCTTTGGATTAGAAGGATTATTACTTATGTCCACCTTGAAAGTCTCCTCTATTGCCATATGTGACCCCTCCTCAAGCTTGTGAGGCATGGGGATTTAATGGATGATTTCTAGTATATTTATAGTTCCCACTAACTTAGGATCGAGACCAGTGTGATAGACATCATGTGTGCAACCTGGTGCAAAATGGAGCAATTTTAGCATATCTTCATTAGGAAATAAATCTTTAGGATCTAGGGCTGAATTAGTGCGATCCCAATCAATAGCATCTAAGTTAAGACACAATGGTTTTGAAGGATCTGCTGGATTATGGAGTGGAGTGATCAATTCAATGGAGATCATGTTGATGGATGTAATAAAATCTCCAAGACCATGCGGGTGCAACTCTACATCAAAGGTGTGCCCTTCACACTCACAATGAGGTTCTAGGGGCATGGGAATATTAGGATCTTGTCTATGGATAGAAGAGATGATGGGATTGTTAGTAAATAGTTGCTCTCTAAATTTTGGCAGGTCTGGGAATACCACATGATAGATGGACTCTATATTAGGGGGTCATCATAGGAAGCAAATACCATGATCTATGGTGTGGAGAATCACTTCTCTCTCAAAAAGCATATCGACTAGATGCAAATGATGAGGCCCAAGATAAGCCATATCAATATCATCCTCAAAGTCATCATCGCTTATGAAGAAACCATTGGCATTTGTTTTTGGCCCTAGGATAGGATGGTGACTTTCTTGCTGATGCCCAAGATAGGCCATCTTAGTCTCATCTTCATAGTCATCATCACTTATGAAGAATCCATTAGCATTTACTTGTGGCCCAACGATGTGGCTTGCATGTCTAGGTCATAGGTAGGCCATCTTTGTTGAGTCCTTTGACTCATAGCCACTCTCATTTGACATATATCCACCCTCATTTGAGATGTATCTGCTCTCATATAAGATATATCCACTTTCTATGTGGCCTATCCAAGTAAGGTTTTGCACATATCGAGGCCCATGATAGGCTAGGATGACTTCATATTTTTTCTCACTTGGAACATAATCATACTCCTATCGCTCATATCCATGAATTGGATCTTCCTCCCATAGGATGGCTCCTAATGAGGTCACTTCAAGAGATGATTTAGGGTGATACTCATTAGGTGGTGTAATATTGATCATAGACACCCATCCATAACCTAAGTAGTTTCTGCTAGGGGGTTGGTAGGGGTTCCAATCAACGTCCTCCCCAAACCCTATGCTTAACCTATCTAGGGTGGCTACCAAAGAATCATCATGACTTTGTATTTGATAGCCTAGACCTCCCCTATCAGTAGGCAATTGGTATTGTAGATGGAATGGTAGTTGTTGCCTTTGCTCATGCAAGCCTAGGCCATAGCCATGCCAATGGAACTACTTAAAGTACCTTAGAGTGAACTTAGGATTTGACAAGTAATGAATATTCATGGTGAATGGTTCATCCTCGACTTTTTCAATATCGATAGCAGTATGGGCGTAGTCTAGACTAGCATAGATGAAGTTGGTTTGGTTAGGGGGAACCCCTAAGGGGACTATTGTACCCACTGGAAAATTTGGGACCCTTGGTCATCCCATGTCTTGTGCAGACTCAACAATAGGAATGAAAGTCACATTCTACACAAGATATTCACCTAACCCTATGTTAGCTAGGAGGACTATCACTTGGGGTGCAAATGATGTTGTTGATGATGTAGGTAAGGTAGGTTGAGGTACCTCCTAAGCTATATCTCTTGAAAATGTTCCTTCTTTATGGGGTTCAATTTTTTTGTAGCTGCTATATTTTGATGCTCCTTAGGTCCTTCTTTCACTAGGGGTGCTTTCAGATTATGAGTATCTTTTCCCTTAGATGTTGAAGGCTTTTTAAAAGTACCAGTAGTCTTAGAGGTAGGAGGTGGTACCGATGTGGATGGATCACCTCGTGTTGATCTATTTTTTTTCTCTAGCTACATGGTTGGTGATGAAGGCTTTATGTACAGGTGCATTGATGGAAGGAAAAAATACCCTAGTAAGTCAACCTGATTCATGTACTTGAATGGCTCTTCTTTAGATATGGACTTGTCCCTCCTGCACATACTTGATGCATTGGTGTAGGATTGAGGGCATGCATTGCATGTCCCTTATCCATGTATGTCCTAGAAGTATGTTGTATTGCATCACCCCTTCCAACATGTGATACATCATGGGGATGGTCTTATGTCCTACCTTTATAGGTAAAATGACTATCCAAACTATGGAGCACAATGCATCGTTGAAAGCCCTCAACATGTAGGAGGTCAGGATAATGTTGGACTTGGGGATATTTAGGTGCCCTATAGATTTTTTAGTGATAATGTTGATTGACGAGCCCGTATCTATTAGAACCCACTTGAAGGGTATGTCATTGATTGATGCAATAATATGCAATGGCAAGTCTACTAGGGTAGTAGGAACTACCTTGATTTTGTGATCATAGAAACAGATCACATGCTCTTGGCACTATTGCACTTGCCCCACAAAGTGTGTGAACACATATGGGTTATGGGGCTGGAGCTTGATTGATCTCAAAATATCCATCAAGGTCTCCCTATGCCTAGGATATTATTGTATGAGATCGTAAATGGACAACTTGGCTAGATTCGTTTGTAGATTTTTTTCCAGTCTACTCCGAATAGTTACCATAGGTTGTGCTGGTGGACCTGGGGGATTGTTTTGCACCTATATCTATCGAGGTACAACTAGGTACATGAATAGGTTTTTTTGGAGGCTATGGTTGCCCATATCACCAACTCCTAGTTGCCATATTTGCTAACTCAACCATTCTAATGCATCCCTAAACGGGTGGCTCAACTCGAACTTGGTTGACTTGGGTGCCCTAATATCTAGGTGCTTCATGATTTGGAAATGGGTTTCTAAATATACCCATGTCTCTATTATTGGGATCTAGTGGGTTTTCAACTTTTAGATCTCCCTTTTCAATCATGTTTTATACCAAATTCTTGAATTCGATGCATGTCTCGATGTGATGCCCCTGTATTCTATGATATGGACAGCATTGATCTTTCCTATATCCCTTTGTCTTGGGATGGTTAGGGTCAATAAGTTGTACATCAAGAAATCTGATCCTATGTGCCTCACTCAACTGATTAAATATCGATTGCATCGATTCAATTAATAGCTTGTAATAGTGAGGTGATCAACGTTCCCTTTTCTAGCCCTGGTTGTTCTTAGGGTCATAGTTGGATGGTGGAGGATGAGCTTGATAATTTTAGGGTTGTTGTCCATTCCATTCCTTTGGTGTGGAAAATATAACCTGATTAACCTGAGCAAGCTTGGCCTGCTTCTATTTATTTTTGTCATTCCAATTGTTCTTGCTCCACTCTTTCTTATTGCAAAGCTTGAGGTCTCCCTCATTGACATTTATGTCTTCAATAAGCTTGGCTTGAGCCAAGGATTCTTTGAATGATTCATACTATTGTAGTTGTAATAACATAGATATGTGTTTTGCACAACTCTTTGTGAATATTCAGATGAGTTCTTTAGTGGGGACGGATAATGACAGTTTTGCCATGATTTTTCTCCACTTGTCCCCATAGTCGATTACTGGCTCATCATCATACTGCTTTAAATTATCCAGATCGGACATGTTCACCTTCTTCTTGGCATCGAAGGAGAAGAATTCAAGGAATACATTCACCAATTGCTCAAAATTGGTGATGTTATGCTTGGACAACTAATTGAACCATTGAGTCATTGCACCTGAGAATGTCATGATAAATGTTCTCAGCATTAGGGCATCATTCTACTCAAGGTGGAAGTATGCATTCATGAAGTTGGTAATGTGTTATTGCACGTCTTCATCTCCCTTAAAATTTTCTAGCCTAGGCATATCAAAGTGCCTAGGATACGTAGGACTTAGGATTGAGGGGCATAGGTTCTAGTTGTGTATCTTGCTCAATGTTGGTTTTTGTCCACCCACATCCTATTTTTTAAGATATTTGACCCTCTTAGTGAGTATCTAATATGCCTTCGAAGAAGTAATTTCTTATTCTTGAAGGTTCACTCATGGTGGTAAGGGAGGTAATTTCGTGTTTACCTAATTTGGGCATCTATACTCATATCCCATAACCATGGATGGAGGTTCATGATATGTCTATTCTTGATATTCTATCCCTACCTATTCCTCATTGAATTATATTTGTTTGAGATCTAGGTGTTGTTGATGCTATAAAGCATGGTGAGTATGCTCATTTCTTTGTCTAGTGCTTCTCTCCTGTTGAGAATCAACACATCTCTCATGTTGATATCTCTCACCACCTATGTGTGCATTTTCTCAAGGTAGCCTCTCCACTAGCTCTTTGTGCTTAGTTATTTATTTTCTCGAGTGTTGCTCTTGTAGGTGCAAATGCATCTTCCTTAACTTATCTTGATCAAGAGCTTATACACACTCTTGCTCGATGCGTAATGCTTCCTCTAATCTATGTATACGGTCAGACCAACCTGCTACTAAAGGTTCATGCCTTTCTAACTTTGTGTGAGGAGTTCTAATGTTTAGGACCCTCGAGGAGGCTCTCATTGTGCTCTTGCCTTTGTCCACCAAGGTAACTTTTTCTATGTACTATATTATGTGTTGAATACCCCCATGATTGGAAGTAGTGTATGTGTTGTGATGTCTCTTTGAAACTTCCCTTGGTTCATTGGTGTGTCTAGTAGCTATGCTACACAAACTTCCTAAAGTAGAATATTCGATAGCAATACTTCTTGGAGCTAGCCTCGAGGGAACTTGATCCAACTCATCAAGTTATCTGGTTCTCCATGATTGATCCCATAGAGTCCCATTGGCACCAATGAGCTCATAATCTAAGGGTAATATCCCATCTATAGGGAGGCTATAGGATGTCCTGGATCTATGACTAGGTGCAACCCTAATGTCTTACCCCTTAGTGGGTTGATATTTCCTATGTGTATCATGTGAAGCTTGGGGTCTTATAGCCCCTACATGGCTATGCGGTGATAGAGGTCTTGATGCCTCCTCATATCAACATGATGATGAAGGTCTTGAGGCTTTCACATGTCTATGCAATGGGGGAGTTTGTGATGCCTATGCATATCGATGTGATGAGGGATGTCATGATGACTTTGCATGTCTATGTGATGAGGAAGGCCTTGAAGCTTCCTCATATCTATGTCATGAAGGAGGTTGTGATGCCTTCATGCGTTTGAGTGATGAAAGAGTCCAGGAGGTCTCCTCGTGTCTATGTGATGAGGAACCAAGATATGGCTCTCTCGTTGGGGTTTCTCAAGGAGTCCCCCCAAGGGTTGAGTTGTCACCCCTAAGACTTTCCAAACTTCATCCGGTGACACTATGGGTGGGTGGCTCAATGCCAGTGTGATTGTGAGTGTGTGGAGTGCCAATTTCCCCCTGAGTGGTGGACTGAGGTTGGTTTCTCTAAGTGTATACCATGGTGATTTATGAGTTATCTTCTTAGGTAAATTTCAAACCATACAAACAAACAAGTAGATGTTTATCTCGTTTAAGGATTTATGTGTGTGTTCCCTAAACTATTTGGTGTGTTTTGATTCGTTGGATATATAAGCTAACTCTCATCATGTTTTGCACTTTTTGTTGGATGGTATACTTAAATTGTTTAAGGGATTTCACCTATATACTCACACAAGCCGAATATGGTAGTGAAGTCCATACTCAACGAGGTAGCATAGGTACTACCAACCCTAACCCAACACCCCATACGTAGCGATACACCCCTCAAGGAGGAGTGTGTGCTATTTTGCACAATTAGGACAGTTCTTGGGTCAGCCTTGGCCATAGAAAGGTCCCAATGATACTCTTTCTCATGAGCCAACCAAGTGGTAATGACCTCCACTGTTGGTCTCTATCAATGGATTGGATGTGAGAGCCCAATATTGATGATGTTAAAAATAATACGTGATATGTATGGGGTTCTTTTCAACCTTGCATGTAAACAAAAATGCATCACCCAAAAAACATGATCTTTCCTATATGCCTAAGATAAAATATGTTTTATTTCAGAAAGATGCATGTATTCAGCTAATATGAACCTCAAATAATGCATTATATGTTATAAATAAATGGCCACTAACTGGGCCGCATGTAAGCCAACTAAATACACAAAAGCCTAGCACAAGCAGAGGCCCGCTGTTCCTAGAAACGCCTAGATAAAACTAAATAAAATCCTAGGAAACCTCAAATGCATTTTATTTTTCCATTTTTCTTTATATTTTCCTTAAAAAAGAGTGATTTAAGTTGCTATTTTTTGGGAAAATTTGCAGACAAAAAAATACAAAGAAATAGAGAATGCAACCAACCTCAAATCTTGATCTGATGATGGAAATTTTACCCTCTACAAAACTTTTCTGTCGGTCACTATTGACTAGAGTGACTATTTTTGGTCGCTGACTACAAGAGCCAGCTAAGATCTTCTGGTTGCTATCGACCAAAGTGGCCAAAACCTACTGGTCATTGTTGACCAGAGCGATCGAACCCTCATAAAGAAAACCCATAAATTTTAGTAAATAAAAAAAATAAAAACCTGGTGGGGGTCCCATCGTGATTGCCATATGTGCGACCCTAAGAAGCGTGCACCACAATTGACCCTACTTGCAATATTGTTATTATTATATCAAATGCAAAAAGTAAAGGAAGCACACAAGCACATATAACGTGAAAGTAAAAAGCAAATAAATATTCTTTTATTGATGCTTCCAGATCTCGGTTACATGTACATCCCTATGAGGGATACTCATTTTGATATAATCTATTACAAGTGGGGCAATGATGAATATATAATATACAAGGGGATGGTGCACCTTCGTAGGCCTCTTGATATCACACACCAAACTTTTCGAGGGCTTATTGGTGTCTCTTTCTCTCGATTTCATCCCGGAGGGATCTCATGTTCTAGATACTTCAAATTGATCCTATGAACCTGTATCTATGGGTATGGAAACAAAAGAGCACAATAAGTAGTCTAGGCTACCTCCCTAGATGAGGTTGTTAGTATTAAATCTGATAAGCAAGATAAATAAGTATAATATGACTAAATGTGATGCAACTAATGAAAAGCATGTGCATATCTCAGGGAATAATAATGTAAATGAATAAATAAATCAGATCTATACTAGAAATAAATACTAAAGCAAAAAGTAATCTGATATAATGCTAGAACAAAGGAAACTAATGTCTAATACCTAGGTTACACCTACGGGCCACTGTCTAGGACAACATCCACAAAATAAACCTCTCTTCTCTCGATCTAAGGGTTGTAGCACTCAGTTCCTCACTTCAATTGATGTTCAAGGGTCATCGATTGTGTCTCAGTACATTGGTTTGTGGTTAATAATAACGGATCTGAATAGCGGATGTGTAGTCTCTTCTTAGTCGGATAGCACTTTGTTGCTCCTCAAGGGTGCACAAATTCACTCTCTAATATGATAGGGCTTCGTTGCATAAACTCTAAAAATTGTGGATCCCATTTTTTTTGTGGGAGAGTCCATATGTAGACTTCCATCTCTTTCAGATCTCGACCTTGGCTTCTTGGAGAAGCTTCAATCCAAATTACATGCAACTGACCATCCTCGGTGGAAAGCATCAGTTACAAACTAGCATTGAAGGGGTAGTTAGGAGGAACTTAGGGAGTTCCTCACCAAAATCTGCTTGTAAATAATGCAAGGTGCAATTAGACTATGTGATATGGGCTCGTATTCATAGCCAAAATGTACATGGTGCTATCTACTATCAGGTTTAGTGGCTAGGTGTGGCCATTACAAGCTTCAACAACCAAATGTGGCAACCACTCTACTTGAGAGCGACCAGACCTAGATGGGCTAGAACTACCCTTTTTGAGTGGTTAGGACCACTGCTTGCTCTTGTAGAAGTCCAAGAGGATTTATATGGTCTATGAATGTGTCCATATGGGTAGTCTCCTAAACATGACACGTTTTAGGTGTCTACAATCCCAATGACAAAGTTTGTATAAGTCATCATACAAATGTGCCAGTAGAGTGCTCCCCCATGCCATAATCAATCAATATTGAATATTGCACTTCACAAAATCATGTACTAACTTGAGGAGGTTCCATGGGAACCTCACTCCAAAAGAGTCAGATAGTAGGATGTTAGATATGAGTGACATCAACACTACATGTCTATTGGTAAAAATAATTGTGGTATACCAAGACTCAATAAGAACTTTGTTTCTATCCATGCACTGCCTCACAATCTTTGCATCCTCATCGAATATCCTTTGAAGCACTCTACTCTACTGAAAAAAGGGAGTGGAAGTGATAAGGCATCCCTTAATTAGAACGTGAAGAATATTATACACATCCTCCAAAGTGACTATCATCTCACCCTTAAAGAGGTGGAAGGTGTTAGTTTGGCTATCCCATCAGTCAACCAATGCAGTTAGATAGGCTTGGTTAGCCATCACTACCTCTAGCCTCATAAAGTACTTAAGGCCAATGGCCTTAAGCCACTTCCAATCATCCCTTAAGAGGCATCCTCACACCATATCAAAAACCATTGGAACTCTATGATGAGCCCTCAAAATTTGAGTATACCAAGCAAACAATCAAACAATCAAGTCTAAAAAAATCCAAAAAAATCAATAAAAAACTAAGGCATCATGCATTTTTATTGAGGTCATACCGACCTAAGATAGACTCTTCCACGACTACCCTAGGATGAGATGGTCATCGTAATGGTTAAAAATGTTGTTGTCCCATCCTAATATGGCAACCAAACCCCACAAGAGGGATTGTCCCTCTGAGAGACGACCTTGGAATTGGGGCATGTACATACCAAAAAAAAAAAAAGAGGAAAAATAAACACTAAATCAAATTTAACAACCTATACTACATTTCCTAATCTAAGATTTGTTCCTTACATTAAATTTTTAGGTGAGGTTCACTTTTCCACATTAATTAGTGAGGTTCATTTTAAAATTGCAAAATAATAAGGAAGAGAACAAAGTGACTACCTTTCTCTCCCTAGCCCCTCCGCTCGTTGAAGTACCAAGTTGGTCCATGGTAGCAATGGGTGGGCAATTTAGTAACACTTCATGTCAGAATTTGCTCTCCTCCTCCTCACCTCTCCTTTTTCCACAAATTCGAGTAGTGAAAATGATGTCAATTTTTTTGAAAATTTCTCTTTTATATTTTCAAATTTCTACGAATGTCTTTGTGGTAGATGACTGCATTTAGTGTGACCATCCTATCATGGTACGACCCTAAAAATTTCAAAAACTCCAAAAAAATCCAAAAAAAAACTAAAACCTGTTGGTCAAAACCTCTCAAGTAATCCTCGTACCTAGTGATTTACCCTATACACCTAGTGGTTGCAACGACTAATTATCCATGTAATCTGGTCGGATGGGTAAGTTACCATAATATCACTTAAACAAAAATAGCTCCTAAATGAAGAGAAGTGTCATTAAAACTCCCTAAGAAGGCCATGTTGTTGGACTCTTCCATGGGATAGAGATGTATGTTTCCTTCTTCCACTCAGCATCAAGTGATCTATGTATATAGTGATTTAATTCCTGAACAAATTGAATTGTTATCTCAATTCCCTAAGAAAGCCATGCGACTGGACTGCTCCAAGGGATAGAGGTGTACAATTACCAATAATGGTTGAAATCACAACTGTAATGGGATTTTCCCTCTTCCACTTTTGTAAAAGTCCTACAAAACCCAAAACAAGTCATCTTGGTTAAGCAACTCATCATTTTCATCACTTTCCATCTCCTCTATCGACTCATCACTTGGGGGGTAATCATACATCACAAAATTTATAATCAAAGTGAATAATCAAACACTTAATTACGTAAATTGCATTCATTCAAGAAGCATTTCCAACAACTATCATACACTTCCCTATTTTTTGGGGCAAAATGAAAAAATTTCAACCAAATTCTTGGTATGGCTAAAAACCCCAAACTTGTAGAATCACCTACCTAGAAAGTTTTTAAAGTGCCAAGATCAGGTATACCTAAAAGCCCAGACTAAGTCTCTCTCTTTGATCAAAAGGCTTACCAAAACCAATTCCACCAAAGTGTTGGAATAAATGATTCAAAAATGTATGCTCTTTCCATGATTGGGGCATCTAACATTGATCATATCAATGAACACCATCAACCCTCAATTTGACTTTAGGTCATCTATTTTTGCTCTGTGCTGTGCTTTCACACAATTCATCCCAAAAATGGGCATCTATAGACACCTAAAACACGTTATGTTGATGATACTACCTATATGGACACCTTTTCAGACAATATGATCCACCTTGGATAGCCCTAGGACTTAACAGTGGTTTTCACCACTCAAATAGGAAGGAATTTAATTTGCATCCATGATCATATTACCCAGATATGGCCCCCAATTATGGTCATCCCACCCTAATATGGCCTGCAGACACGGTTGTCTTACCCCAAGATGGCTGCACCGTAAGCAAGTTCTTGTTCTACAATTCTAATGATTACATGTGCTAGCTAGACATAATGGTATAATGAAGTCAAGTTGCATGATAGTTATCAAGAAGTAGTTATGTTTCTTGATCCCAAATACTTCTTGGATTCTCTTACAATATTTGGACTCCCATTTGGAAGTCTATTTAAAGGCATTTAGTCTTCATTAAAAAGTCTAGAGTTTTCATGCAACGAAGTGTTGTCGAACTAAAGAACCAAAGAGCTCTTATTATCAAAGCAATGAAGTGCTACCAAAATTCAACCATGAATCTTCCAAGCATGCCAATGGACCATATCAAAGGTTGAATATTGAATTTGTGCTTCTTGTACCATCCAAAGTCCTTGCTTCAATGTTGGATTTCACCCCTAAGTTTTTCCTCACGAGCACATCAAGAACATCAACTAATCCACTGATCAAACCCGATGTTGCCTCGCATCGGCCCTAAGGAATTTACTCATAGTTTAGCGATCATCTCACTTAGAGATAGCCCCTAGGCATGATCGTATCATCCCAATATGACCAGTAGGAAAGATCGTCCCGCACAAGGATAACCTCTAGGGCTAAGATCTATTTTTTGTTTTCTTGCTTTCATTAGATTTAGAAATATTTAATTACTATTTAACATAGCTTAATCTCATTTTTATGCATGTATTTCTCATATTTCATCTTCTTTATCTCTTTCTTTGTCATAATTATGGGTCTTATCTTGGAATATTCTTCATATGATTTTGATGCTCTTTAGATTTTCTCGTGTGCAGATTATAGTTCTTTACAATGGAGAAAATGACATAAAGATTCACACCTCACCATCATACATCGCAACAATCACCAAAAACCTATCAATAATTAGTTTGTGATATGCAAGAGAGATCATGAGAGATACACCTTGGATTACTTTTCTTATTGTAAATTTGTATCAAAGTGGTAGAAAATCCCTCAATGTGATCCCATTGTAACCCTCTTGAAGGACAAAAATTGATATTAATAAAAAGGGCACCATTTTTGAATATCTTGTTTTATCATTATGGTTACATAATTTGTTATCTAGTTTGTTCTTTATTTTATTGCATAGGTGTATGATCTCTTTTTAAAAATTTTCAAAAAATTATGCCGATCTTAAGAGGTTGCCAAGAGAATTTGTTGTGGGTGAAAAAGTGTTTCTGAGGGTGCAACCAATGAAGAGCGCTATTAAGTCCACAAAATTGGACCCTCGTTTTGTTGGACCCTTTGAAATAATAGAAAAGATCAATCCTATGGCATATTTACTTGCATTACCACCCAATCTGTCAAATATTCACAACACCTTTCACATATCTTTGCTTAGAAAATACATTGCTAATCCTGATCATGTTTAGGATTTTCTAATTTGCAAATGGTAAATCCAAAGGCTATAGAGGTATGTCCAATAAGGATCCTTGAGTTCCACTCCAAATCGATGAGGAAAGTAACTCTAGAGCAATGTAGGGTATAGTGGGACCGCTATTTCGAGAGGAAGGCTACTTGGGAGAAAGTGGTAGATATGTAGAGGCATTTTCTATTTCTATTTGAAAACAATGTGTAATTATTAATTATGTGTCTGAAACTTTGATGAAACACATGGGACTATGTTAATCCTAAGGGGGGAGGATTTCATGACCCTCCCTTGGCAAACTTATTCACATGATGGATTTGTCAATTAATATATTACCTTGTTGTTAAAATGATTGGCTATTTCATGTTTTGTTCATTCAAGACTAGCATATTATTGAAGAATATGGTGTTTTTGTTGAAATAATAACTGATTATTTCTTAAATCTTGCAAATCATATATGTTATTAGAAAATATAAAGTTGCTAATGGATTTAAATTTTTGTAGGAGTAGGTTTCTCCTTGTCGATGTGAGAATGGATTAACCATCAAGGAGGAGATGCTAGGGATGAATGTCTTTTGGCATATATATTTTAGCATATCATAAATATCAACATGAAGGAAATGTATTAAATAGATAAGATTTGATGATGCATGATAATATTATTAGATGAAATTCTAGTTGATAGACTAATTGTAGGAGAAATAAATGCATGAGTTTATTACTTCTTTTAACATTTTTGAATGAAATAGATGAATTTTGTTCTTGGTTGGCATCAATGTTTTGAGTAAATAAAGGATATTTTGTTACTTGCTAGAGCTTGATAAATGAAAGTTTATCCCATTAATATTTTTAATAAGATCTTTCATATTTTCTCACCATAAAGAAATGATTGCTGCCATAATAGGACGCTTGTTGAAGGATAGTGTCTGGGTTTATTTGAGTATGAATTGACATCCCATCGAAGGGCAAGTGGGTTGTTCATTTAGCAATAAAATATCTTGGACATCGATCTTAGAAGAAGGTCCTCGAAACCTCCATGATAGCATATTGTTAGATACTTGCAATGATTACTAGGGATAATCTGGTTAGTTACTATCGAGATCGTGCTTTGGTAGTAGGATGGAGGACAAACCACCTCAAAAAAACTCAAAAAAAGAAGAAAAAAAAGGATGTGGTTCGGGGAGGAGAAATGAAGGGACGAGGAAACCAAGAAGAAAGTGGGGAAGCGAGTTTCATTTGAATAATTTGGTGACCACGTTTTTAAGGTTGGTCTTTTGTTTACTTTCTTGATGTAAGGAAATGGTCAAGATGTAGACTAATTAAACCAGTTGTTGAAATAGGAACAAATGACCTATAAACTCCTTTATGTTCTTGAACTTATTTTCATTGCTAAAGAAAATGATGAATTAATTCCCAGATAACACCTTCTAGTTGAAATGATCTATCTTGAAACACCTTTAAACTAGCTAAAGAACATGTTGCAAACATATAAGGTTAAATCAGGTGATCATTAGCTGGTGTTTACCAGATAAATTAAGAGATTTAAGGCAGTGGAAACCTTACTCCATGTTGGACTATGTGTAGAGCATAGAGAGTAAGTTTGGGTTTCGTATATTTGTATCATAGGTATTTCTTTTAAATATTCTAGGAGTCGAGTGAGTATTGAAATATTTTTACTCCTGAGGGTAGATTTCTAGGGCACGTATGTGTTCATGAGTAAACATGTACTTGAGTGACTTATGACTTAGGTTATGGCTAGTAATAGATTTCAACTAAGACATGTAACTAAGCTCATGCTGCAAGGACGAATGCTCGTATGAAGTGCTTGAGTTTTCCATTAGTTTTCCTCTAATTTGAAAATAGCTAGTTGCTGGTCTTTTGAAAACAAAGTGAAACCACAAAGAGCATCTCTTGATAATGTTGACTATAGGAAAAGGGACCCATAGGAAATTCTATTGGATTATTTTTTTACTTGGCTTCTCCAATAGTGAAAAAGGGTTTGTTCAATGTTCGATAAAGATACTGTGTTTTCAAGATGAGTTGTGAGTATTAAATTGTTTTAGATACGTACCTAGGTTTTACGTCTTGGCAATTATGAAACTGTGTAGAGGCATAAACATCATATTCAAGTGAAAAGGGTTCTCTAAATGGATTCAAATTTAACTATGAAGAGTTATTGTTGTTTTACCGCTTTCTAAAGCTTCAATTATTTTAGAACTTGTGTGTGCGCTTTAGTATTTTTGGAATTGAGAAAGGAATTAGAATTTAAGCATGTGTTATCCAAATGTTATGGTTTCTTCAACTTTGAAACATTAGTAAAGGTTGCTTGTATGTGAAACTTGAGATAGAATAGCTTAGAGATTCTTTTGGGCAGTATTAAATACATTTGAAGAGAACGTGCTTTGTGTGGATGTATATATAACTTAAGATTCGGCTTATAGGGTTTTTAACGAATAGAAACAATATATGGTCTTCTTTCTTAATCCTTCTATGTCAATGTTGTTATTGGATGATGCAACTCCAAATTTGGGACTAGATTGTAGCTATGAAATCTAATCCTTGCCTCATATATGGTCTTAAAGAATAAGATAAAATTATAAGTATTCCAAAGAAAATATGGAATCTCTATATGTGAACAAGAAAGGCAAAATGATCCGCCTCCACTTTGGTTTATGGACAACATTAAATACATGGACCTAAGGATGGAAAGACTCATGTTGTAAAGTCATTATGACTATGAATATCCTTAGTTGGGTGTATTATTATTATGGGGTGTTTAAACCCAATATAAGAAACCGAGCAATTTATGAATAATGAAGGAAACCATGTTTTAAGCTAGGTTTTCCCTAGATATAATTTTTTTGTTGTGGATTATTTTGTGGTTTAATTTATTAATGAATGCATCTTAATGAATTTGTTATCCTAGGATATTGATGGATGCTTTTAATTTGTTATGCATTAACTTCTTGTTATGGAATTCATGGGATAATTAAGAGCTTAATTTGTCATGCCTAAATGATGTATATGTTGTGGTGTTTTTCCTTGTAATAGAAATAAACTTGAATAATTTCTCTTGCCTCCAATATAGAAGTGGAATGTAATGGCAACATCATTAATAAGCGAAAATGTGAATTATGAAGTGGGATTGCATGTGATAAATGCTCATGCTTAATCTAGTAATTATATTAAAGAGTGTAGAAAATAAATGAATGGATAATGTTTGAATGCCCTTATTAAAAGGGGCATGATAATATCTAGTATATGGAAAGAAGAGGAGTTAGGCTTTGGGATTATTGAGCAAAACTTATTTAAGGAAAGGACTAGCTCGTCCTAGGAATGAGATTGATAACCTTATCCTACCATGCTTAGTGTATCTACATGAAAGGACTAATGTATGATGTAAAGATTTGTGTATTTCTTTCAATGAAATGAAGGAATTAAGCTAACTCATTAGTATAATAAGAGTGATAGCTTAATCTTGTCTGCTACCTTGCATACCTAAAGATAGGTATGCTACATGTCTTAAAAAAAATAGAGATTGTGAAATACCTCGAGAGGTGAATTGATTAGCCGAGTTAAAGTCATCAATACTTGAACATTTAGGTCAATCAAAAAGGAAAAAAACAATTAAAAGTGAAAATTTTGGGTTGTGACACGCCCGCCCTTTCACACCACGCAATTTCTATCCCCTTGCCAACTTTACCTGGAATAGGTTTCCTTAACAACAACTTTATTTACTTTAAACTACACATATCATTAAGTTTTATTTTCATTGCATGGTTTGCATGGCCACTCACTTACCGAGGCAAAGCATGCATCAACTGCCACTACTTTTAAAAAAAAAAAAAATTTAAAAAATTAATTTATAAAAGTAAAAATAAAATAAATTTATCCTACGAATAAATATGATTAGATGGGTTTAATAGCTAATATTGTTCACATGATATAAAAGATAGATGGTGGGGTGCGAAAAGCAGTGTCCGTGATGGAATGCGCATAGAGAAATAAATATGATTAGATGGGTTTAATAGCTAATATTGTTCACATAATATAAAAGATAGATGGTGGGCTACGAAAAACAGTGTCGGTCATGGAAGAAATGGAAGTGTCATTGGATACAAAAATTTGAATTTGAATTTGAATTTGAATTTGTATTAATGTTTATTGGTGACCAAAAGAGATTAATAGGACTGTAAAGTAAGATATATACAAAGCAACGGTAGTGCTTAATGTAACTTCATAGAAAATAAAATAAGAAAAGAGTGCTTAATGCAATTCTATAGAAAATAAAATAAAGTAAGAAAAACAGTAAACAGAATGACATATGATATACAAAATTTGTGGATCAAGGATTACTCTCAACATTCAAGGCTGAAAAGTAATATGAATGATGGAAAGCGCGTCCATTTCTACAACAGAATTTCTATGGAGTGTTGGAAAGATTCTAGGAGTGCTTTTACTTTCACGTTGTTTATGAAAAGATTCTACAATAGCTTTTAATTTCAAGTTGTTTATCTTTAAATTAAAGTAAGATAAAATAAAAATTAAATTAAATTTATTTTTTAAAATATATTATTTTTAATTAATATTAGTTTTATTTAATAAGATAAATATATTTTAAAAAATATTTTATTTAAAAAAATATTTGAATTTTATACTATAAAAATTTTCAACTTTAAATTTTATTTAAAATTATTTAGCCTTTTTAAATGTTTATGGTTCAAACTCTGTGTAAACTTATTAAATTTTTTTAATATGAAAGAAATAAATAAAATTTTAAATCTAAAATCATATTAAAATAATTTTAAATTTATTTTAAAAAATTTATTCAAAATAAACAAAAATTAATAAAAGTGATATTGAGTTTTGTGAAAGAGTTTTTTTTGTTATATTATAAAATTAAATATATTGTTTTAAATATTTGAAAATGTATTTTTAACATTGCTCCATTACATCCATATATTATTTTGTTTGTCTTTGAAAAAACTTTGTCAAGTATATGCTAGGATTTAATAGAAGATTCATTGCTAATTTGAAACCACAATTCATTTAAAATTGTTGAACCAATAAGACTCCATGTTTCATCACATTTGTTCAACCAAATATTCTTCTTGTCTATATTAATAATCTCTCAATTTTTTGTTTCCATAAACCCCTAATGCATAAGAGATCCTTAATTTTTTTTTTTGTTTCATATAAAATATTTAATAAATGATATGATGGTAAGATTAAAAAATTGGCCAAAAAATTTAGTGGTCTAAAGGTCAAAGAGTATATTAATGTGAGAAACAACTCCAAATAATGGATTGCTTGCTAGTAATAACCTTGTTGAAAGAGACAAACTCAAAGAAGTAATAGGTGAACCTAAAAAGTATTTAGTTTTTTTTTTTTTTAAGAAAAAGGTCCTAATTTTATATTAAGCAAATATGAAATTACATTCTTCATATGCTTCTCTGGCATTTCTTGAGAGCTTCAATAATAACCTAAAAACCTAAACAACAGGTCCTTTATACATTCATAGCTAATTATCTGTATGAGGTTAAGTTTTATCTTATACACCTTTCCAAATTGTTAACCAATATTCTTTAAATCATTGATTTTCAAATTTAAAAAAAAATTAATTATTTCATTGTCCTCTATATAAATACAAACCACCTAACTGAGTTATCATACTAAATCACGTATCTAATTCGATTTAACCTCAATTGAGTTCTTATACTAAATCATGTACGTAATTCAATCTAGAGTCCCTCCTTTGAAAGTCCATATGCTTCCCTATTTAATTATTTATGGTTGTGTCGAAGACATGCCATTGTTGTCAACGAAGAAAGGAGAGGGGTCATGGAAGTAAGTGCTGAATCACATCCTGGGAAAATGAGACAGGCACATTTTCCCCTCTGAAAACTACTGATTGTTGACAATTAAAATGAGACGGGCACATTTTCTCCTCTGCAAACGATTGATTTTTGACAATTAAAATAGTGTTTCATATGATTTATGGTACCCACCCATACCCATATGTCCACGGCAAAAGCATGTGGCATCCATCAATCTATTTCCTCCGAGGACTCTGAAAAGTTTGCAGAGCCGTGTTAAACAAAGTTGAACAAGTGAAAGTCCCCATTTCTCTTTAAATTGACTCACAGACAAGCTATTGGGAGAAACGGCAAGTACGAAAGTTATGTTGTGTGCTTTTTCTCCTAGCGTTCCGCATGGCTTTGGAAAACAAAGGAAATATGACCAAGACTTGGTTAACGTATTTTAATGTGGAATTATCGAGACAGGAGCAGCGAAAGTTTTGGGAAACATATTTTATTGGTAGTCACAATAGTCGCGAAGGTTTCGGCCTAATGAGGGCTAATTGTTATTAAAGTTGGCATTTTGCTCGCCGGTTGGCCTTTTCCCTTGTGAATGTAGACGGGTTTATTGTCTTTTCGTGGAAGTTACCACGATATTGTATTTTCCACGATATATTTGCGAGCAGGAAACACAGAAAGAAAGTATGAGGTTTGTTTAGTGTCATGAATGTTGTCATGCACGTCTTCTTCAGGAGCACATGGAAGGCCATCAAGTCGTGGAAACGCAAACATTGTTTGATGTCTTTTTTGTCTTTTCCACCATAATTTTTTCTCACCGATTAACACAATCGGTGTTGAATCGGTGTTCGTCGACCTTTCTTCTTTTCATTTTCCATCACAAATAAAACTGAGTTTTGATACCACTAACTTATTTTAAAGTCACATGCAAAGATTTTTTATTTGCTACCACTAACTTATTTTAAAGTACATTTATTTTAATTTTAAAAAGATTTGTAGAATTATTTTTATTTGATAAAATATGGATTGTAGAACTATGTTTTCCACCTTAAAAATACCAAGTATTTAGTTTATTACCACCTATGAGTTTTTGTAAATTTAGATTTTTTGTATTCCTTATAGTTTTGTTAACTAGTGTCATAATTTCAACATACTTATTGGAACCTTCTTCTAGTCTAACCTTGAATTTAAAATAATAAGAATCATAAATATATAGTAATCCTCTTACTCCACAAACTCTAGGGACCTCCTATCTAGCCTCATCAAAAAAACCTTAGACCTCTGATTTATTGATTTTTGGAGGGATGATTTGTCTGATTATCTTTGTTGTTGTTGAAACCTCATAGTTATTGAAACTTTTGATGATTTAGGAGGAGACCTACCAAGTAGGTTTTTTTTTTAATCCTAAAATATTCCTACATTCCTAGATAACCATATTCCTCATAACACAAATAGCAGGAGAGCTATATAAAACCTTTACATGATCTATTTTCAAACCAAGATTTCAATCACTCTCCTAGGGAGTGTTCTCACCAATCTATATGAAGCTTTAACTATGCTATAACCTCCCTCCAAAATTGTCTAGTAAAGAAGAAAGCTACTAGTAAATGATCAATTGTTTCATTGTTTGACTTACATAAATGACATCTTCCTAGACCATTTCAACTCCTCTTTTGTAATACTTCCCATCTTAGAACATTATTTTTATGGTAATCCATAGGAAAAGGCTTATCTTCAATGGGGATTTTTGCTTCCAGAGTGACTTCCACCACCATGTTGAATTGTCATTTCTATCTTCCAAAAAAGTCTTATACCCCAAATCTGGAGTATACTACCTTGTAGCTCCATTATTTGTTCATGTCAATTGATTAAATTCCTCTCACAAGTTGATATATTTAGCTTTAAGTCTCTCCATATATTCTTCCCACATGTGTGTCTTCTAGTCTTGAAGCCCTAACATTATTTCTCCCTTCCATCCTTATCTCCAATTTGTAGATGATTCTAGGTTAGCTACTTGGATGAGAGTTCCAATCCCTTGAGCTCTTAGGATTTAAATTACATTATTTGGATGCTTGTGCATACCACCACAAGCAATCCAAAGGTCTAAGCCTATTCTTATCATTGAATTACCCCTTATTTTCTAGGTAAGCTAATTACCTACAATATAAAAAGCTTGAAACATTGCCTTCCTACAAATTGAAACATTAATGGTTTGCTTCATTGGGGTCTTATCCACTCCATGATTGTGAGTGACTCCAAATACTCTTCCTATATGATTTTATTTCATAAGTTTTGTTTGATATTATCTTCCAAACACAATTGGTTGTGAGAGCCTTGCTAAACGGGAAGATGTTCTTAAATTTCTATCCTCCATTTTTCTTGGACTTGGATAAGGATTACCATTTAACCTAGGAAATAACTTCCCTCTCTCTTTTCTATAATACTAAAATATTGTATCTTTTTTTGTCTAATTTTATCCAAAACTCATTTTGGTATATAAGTCAAATATTGCCAATATATTGGTATCTCATCTAGCACAAACATAACCAAAATAAATATCCTCCCAAAGAGAGACATTTGTTGCACCACATATTAATTCTTCTTTCCACTTTCTTTATCAACAAATTACATTCTTGATTTGTGTAGTTATTGGGTTTCAAAAAGAACCCTAGATATTTAAACCCATTTTTAAGATCCAATCTATTAAAGAGGAAAAGTTGACTTATTAATATAGTATGATCATAATCCATAGGGTCAAAAGAGATGCTTGATTTTTATGTATTAATATATATACATGTTGCTAGAAAAAAGAACAGGTCCTTGGATGGAACCGTACCCTTGGGTATAGTCCAAGATGATCATACCTATACTTATGGTCAACTCTATGCTAGCCAAAAAAAAAAAATCTTTTGGTGATTACTACTTTTTTGGAAGCTTCTATCTGAGTTTGATGGTCACGTAAATTTACATCTACATGTCAGTTTACAACACAAAAAGGGGTAATAAAACATACAAAAACATCGATGGGGGTTGGAAGAAAAGGAATTTTTTAGTGCAAAAGAGGCTAGAGTGATTTTTGTAGAGTTTTATTATGTAAATGTATGATTCTCTAAAATGAAGGAAATAACCTTCTATTTATAGAATTTGGCCAAGGTCATGGGTTTGAGGTGTCTTGTGAGGTGGCCTATGAAGTGGAGGTGGCCTCATGAATTCCCTTGGGTGGAGGAAAATCCTCATCCATCGACATGCATTAAATGGGTATTGGTGCATCATTATTTAGTTTACCTATTAATTTAAACCCAAAAATACCAAGAAGAACCATATTCATTGGATGACACAACATATACCTTAAGTGCATTATCTTCTTGGAATTATTCATTCTATTTTAGAAAAATTTCATATAGCCATTTTCATGCAAGCATGCCTTGTAGTTATAATTTCCACTACTAACAATGCACCATGTATCAATACATGAAAAGTAGTAATAGTCTCTACATTTGAAACAATAAACAACTTCTTTTTTATCAACTCCACAAACTCATCATAACTATCATACTTCAATTTTTTTCAATCATAAATTTCATGATCTTTGCGATGTCCATGTCCAGTTCACTTATTGGTATCTTCTAAAGCTAAATGTATGCTCATGCTTGCTATTCATTTGCTATTTCAATAATGGCTATAAAATTTCACATTTTAAGATTCCATTAATTTGATGATAATAAAGTAACATCCCCAAAGTTTGCTAGAAATCATGCATTATCTCAGTGCTCTTTATTCTTGATGTTAAATTTGTATGCTCTCTCTTGTTCAACCTTTAAGTATGAATATTGCTTGTAATTTTTTGTGCTACTCTCACATATATTTATTCCATTGCTACTATCTTAGATGGATATCTTTAGTATCTTTGGATGTATCTTCAAATTCTTTGGCTTCATATGTAGCTTCTTCAACATTCTACAATATCTGCTCTTCTTTAAATAAATTTCTTTAATAAAAAAACTCCACAATAACTTCTTTTGTAATTTTAATTTCTATCTTCAAATAATTTTCTCTCTAGAAAATTTTTAAATAAAATCCCTTTCTTCTATACTCTTCTTCACTCAATTTTATATTCTTTCTCAATTTTCAATCTTCAATTTTTCCTTCAATTTACTATTCTCTCTATATAATTCTCACTTCTCTTTATTATTATTCTTCTTCTTTTTATTTTTTCAAATATTATTATCTCAATTAATTCTTCTTATAACTCTCATAAATTATTCTTCTTCAATTTTTATTCTTCTATTCAATTCAATGTCTTCTTTCATATTTTCCTTCAATTAATTTCTTTCCAAAAAATGTTCTTCTTCTTATAAATCCCTTCAATTTTTCTTATTGCAAAATATTTATTCTTCTTCTCTTTAATAAAATATCTTCCTTTCAATAAAATAACTTTCTTCAAATAATTAAATTTTTCTTACCTTGGCAATTCTTCTTCAATCTTCTGCAATTTCCAATGCTCTATTCAATTGGCTATCTTCAACTATGGGTGATCTATTCAGCCCTACTACTCTTCAATATTCGAGTGCACTCAGCCCAACTTCTCTCAATATTTGAGCGCTCTTATCAAGTTGACTTCTCTAAATGTTTGGGTTACCTTATCAACCTAAATTCTTCTTCTTCCTTCTTCTCATTATAGCTCTATTGTAGCTCTGATACCACTATTAGCAAATTACCCTTATTCTCACAAGATAATTTCCATAGGATCTCATAATATCTCACAATATATCAAATGCATATTCCACACAATAATAAAATTAAAACTCATAGAATATTATTGAGAACCAATCTACTATAATAAATGCATTAATGTAATGCTTCTTCAATACATATTACAAGGTTTTATCTTCAATATATACATACATGAGTCTCTTCGTATACACATGACTCTTGACCTTTGCATTTACATAGATTCTTCATTTCCTCATACTCATTGGAGATCTAACTCTTCACATTTCTCTCATATATTTACATAAAGATAAAGTCCCTCACGAGTTTCCATAACTCCTAAACATGATACTTCACTTACATAACTCACACTTACTAACAAGACACCTCACACACATAACTCACAATTACTAACATGACACCTCGCATACATAACTCACACTTATTTATATGACACATACTATAGAATAAAATATTAAACACATATTTTAAACTATTTTCACACCATAAACTAATTACAAAATATTTACAAGGTACTTGCATTAATCATTCAAGGTACCAAATAATGTAATACCTCCAATAATCATCTTTACAAGTTATTCTAAGATGGTTAAAGGAGGCTTGTCTAGTTGGGAGTACTTCCTCCTAGGTTTTGGTTGTTGTGGCTTCCCTAAGATAATATTTTGAAGGTTCATTATAGCACTAATGCTATTGGTTTAGCATGAGTCCATAAATCCATTACTTACAACATATTTTCTTTTGTACTTCCTTTTTGGGTGGGAAGAATACTTTTCTTCCTTCTCATGGGATTTGGATTTCAATTATACTCTATTAAGGAAGGTAGTCTCTACTCTCTTAGCCATATCAATTTCATCTTAAAAATAAGTACATTGGTTGTCTCAAAATAGAAATACAATTTCTCATTAAGGTTACCTATGAAGATATCTAAGAGGTCTCTTAATGGGCATACATACTGGAGTCTCCCCATCAAGGCTTACTATATTTACAAGAAGTTAGCATAGTTCTCATATTTTTATGTTTGATTTATTATAGATCATTAATCATTTTTTCTCCTCAATATAGATAGAAAATTGTTTGACAAACATATTCACAAGATAAATAAAGCTCTTAAGGGAATGCCTTGGTATTTGGTAGTACTATTCCAAGGAGGTCTCATTAGGTCTCTTGGAAAATAGTTTGAGAAGAGATATTTCATAATAATAAATATTATTACATGTATTTCTAAACAACCTAATATGTTTAATGATATCTTCCTTCCCTTTAAACATTTGAAACTTGGGGGTTTCAAATTTGGGAGGAAAAAGGAGACTAGATATAAAGGGATCTAGAGGTTGGTTGCATAAGTCATCATAAGAGTACTTGTGACTAGAGGAAGAACTTGGATTATGATATTTCTTTGTTTTTATAACTCTAATTGAGAGGTTGAAGCTTAAAATTAAGAGAAAACTATATGTGATTGCATAAAAGGGATGTGCTAAAAGATAAGAGGGAATTTATAATTGATATTAGGAGATTATTGATATACCTAGGGGTATGATATTGATACTAACATTGTATGATTTTCTCCCAAGGCATTTAAAGTGAATGAAGGATGAAAAATTTTGATATTAGAGTTTTGATTTGAGATTATAATGAAGGCTATGAGTTTTATAAATTGGAATACTTGAGTGTACATTTGGGTTAGGAATGTAACTTGTACCCACTTGTTGAGATAGAGGGAAATAAACATTATCCTACAATAATTGTATAAGAGAAGGAAAATATGAATGATATCTTGAGGAAGATGAGAGGTTTCACATCCTAATATCAATAGACATAGTGATGATAGGGGATTAGAATCAATTAAATTAGAAATTGATGTTATAATATTTGCACTTAAAGATCCAAAGGATGGTTCCACTTGATTTAAAAACAAAGGATTAGAGCTATATTGTTGGATACGGTCCAAGAGTGAACCTTCCCCTACAAAATCACCTAGGTTATCATGAGCTTCATTAAGAAATAATTCCATGAAATCTCTATGCTTATGTAAAAATAAAGCCATATGATTAGTGGATTTAAAAACCACTCTCTTGATCATCAGGGATAAGGGTTAGAGAACCCAAGGGGGAAGAGTCCTCATATTCTTCTTAAAAGTTAGGGTTCTTAAAGATGAGTTTCTCCTTAGGACATTATATTGGAGGGTTAGGGTTGATGTCTAATTAATGAGAAACACTATGGGTTAGGTAGCATCTCTTGGCCATGGGTTGGAAGGAAAGGATGGTTTAATTAATTAAGTTTTGATATTTATAGAGTTGATTATAGAAGAAAGAGAAGATGTTTTAGCAACCTTATATCTCCTTCCATAAATATTATAAATCTAACTTATATACCTCAAGGGCCTACCAAATATCACTACCCAATTCCTCTCTATATACTCATAAATACATGATAGAAAATTGATGCACATATCATCAATGATACGTGGAAGTGACTGCTTATATACATAGCCAAGATGGTACATGAAAGGTAATAGTATATCTCTGTATGACTTCCACTAGCCCACTATAATATACTCCTTTCTAGGCATAAGTACGCATGAAAACCTATATAGGCAACTAGTGGGCTAGGCTCTCTATATACCCAATATAGCCTTGTAGCTTGTATAGTAGTTTTTCAAAGGATTATAAAGACCCTTAGTAAGACTAGAAATTGGTTAAGTTCTTATAATCTAGATTTAATGTGATTTAATATAAGTAAACAAGAGTATATGATATTGAATAAAGTTTGAACACATTTTATTTTGATTAAGGCTTAGTTTGACAAAGAAGGATCTTGGGACTCATCGTAGTGTTCACATTGGATTCACCAAAATGTGAAAGGTAAAGATGGAAAACATTGTGAACGACCTCCTTGCAATGCTTTTTTACTCTTTCCTCCTATCACTTCAAGACTAGGGGAAGTTTGTTAGTTTAAAGATTAGTTTTATTATATTAGTTAAAGAACACCTACATTTCTCTTGAGATACTTGTTTGTTTAAGATTTTTCTTAATATAGCCCTAAAACACATGCAAATGCAACAATCAAGGCCTAAAACTAAAATATTCTTTTGATTTTGATGAGGAAGTAAATAATAATTTTTCTTTTAAGGTGCAAGGGCATAAGAAAATACAAAAAATAAATCTTAATATGTAGCTATATGTGATTTTTATTTTATGTCAAAGCTTAAACATTAAGTTGATCCCCTATACGGTTCATACTAAACTAGTTCTTTCTTTTCCTTTTGTTTATTTTACTAGTAAATAGAAAACAAAACCTAATTTCCATAGAAAACAAATACAATATAAATTATAAATGATTAAATGATAAATATTAGGGACAAAATGACTTATTTTTCCATAGTAACAAACATATTGCTAGTCTATAGATTTTTTTGGTACTATTGCCTATCGATGGTATTATTGCTTGACCTACAAAATAAATTTAAAAAATATACAATTAGTGGTAGAGGGGCCAGTTTGAGATGATAGAGGAGGTTATATTTTATTTAGTAGTAATTATGACCTTGTTTAGACATATAGATGATAAAAATGATAGAAATTTAGAAATAAATGCCAGATGGTTAAATTATCACTGATGTTTTTGCTTTAGTGTCAATACCTTCACACTATGTAAACTAGAGAGTGATAACAACATTGACTTATAGTCTGGTAATGCTTTTTATTTTGAGAGCATAAAACAATATTGAATACAAGATAATCTAAGGTTATGATGACTATTATGGAGGACCCTAATGTAAGAGTACAAAGGCCCTATCCAACAATAAAAAAAATAGATTTATTTACTTAAGATGAAGAAAATGACAAAATGAAAGATTAACTAAATATGAATGCAAAATGTAAGATTATATCTAAGTGTAATAAGCTAAAATACCTAAATATATTAGGACAAGGAAGAGCTAAAATCAAATATGGATAAGAAGCACAACCCAAGACACAATGCCATTCCCTCTTGTTGGAATCTAGCTACCTTACTTGCTTTCTTGTTGATGGCTATTGCATGGTTAAGCTTGGAGGCTTGATGCTTGATGATTTCTTGGAGACTTGATTGGATGCTTGGATGCTTGATAGAATGATATCTTCAGTGCTTGCAAATATGACCTTCACAAGATTATGGTAATATTTGGATAATCTTGCTATGAAAAATGCTAAAATGCTATGATTCTAGAGAAAATTTGGCATAATTTTATTACTCTAGAACTCTTGATGAGAAATGCATATAAATTTTAATAGCATTTTGCTACTACAAAAACTATGATGGAATGGTCACCCTAGGTGTTGGTTTTATAGGAAGCCATGGCTCCTTGGAAAAATAATTGCATTAAATATGACACGTTTGAAGAAGATAAGAACTTGAAAAGGGATAAAAAATCTATTAATGGAAGATCATGAGAATAGTAATTCATAGACTTGGAATGTCTATAAGAGCTATAGATCAATTTTTGGGGGGTTTGGTTCATTAATGGTGGGTAGCTTGAAAGAGACAAGAAGTCAAAATTCTTGATTTTGATGCATGAAAATCAAAAGCACTAGGAGGTAAAAGTACCAATGGTGTTTTTGTGGTGGATATTTTACCTCATGATCATTGGAATTTAAAAATATACAAGAAAGTTAAAAACTATAATATTTAGCAAAAGCATCACTATGTCATGATAGTGCTACCAACACTATCTTTCATGTCCTATCACTTTTGGAGCAATAAGTGCTCTAAATTTAGATCCAAAGGAGGTCAATTTAGTTTTTCTAATTGAAATGATGATTGATTAAGGGATTGGCAAAATTGAAGATTAGCCCTATGGAAATTTGGGTGTTTATAGTTGTCTTCTATTATGCTTTCAAGTCTTTTTTTGTCATGCTAAAATATTTTCAAGCTATTTTATCTATGATTATAAAATATTTTCAACATGTCCAATGTTTTTCTCCTGTTTATCACATCCATACAAAAATTATTTTCAATTTTTTGAAAGTGTTATATATATCAATTTATTATAAGATAATATTAAAGTGTAAACCTTTATTTTAAAAATAATAACAATTATTATTTAAAGAATTTTTTCACATTATCATTATCATAAAATAAAAAATGTACTATATAATTTTAATCTTCATCATATTAAATAATATTTTACAACATAATAATTACATAAAAAAATTTCTCCTCTCATATCTCCATAATTTATTAACAGTTATAAAAACTTAAATTATTTCCTATTAAGTCTTCTTACATTATTCAATGAAATTACTAGTACAAAATAAGTTGGACTATTTATTGACATATAAATGCCTAAACTTTTGCACTTAGCATTCAAAATATCCATGGAAGCCTACATAGATGTAAAATTTTGATGGGTGCCATCTAAAAACAAGAGTTATTATATGTTATTCTTTGATATGGTTGATGCCTCAGGCCTCTCATTGTTAATCCATACAATATGACATCACACGTATCTTTTGCTAATTGTAATTTGAGGTCTCATCTAGTCACACAAAATACTTCTTCATCATCCATGGTTTTTATAAAGGTACTTTTAACTTTTTTTTCTAATGCAAAGTACCTATTTAATATGTAAATCACTCTTTGATCTTATCTTTTTATTTGAGACATAGAGTATAGTACATTAAATATGAGAATTAATTATAGGGAATACTCAAATATGAGCATTTATAATGGATTAGAGACCAATTGTACTCCTCATATGTGGATGTGTGATGCATGCACCATATTCTACATTGATGGTTGAGCATCATATGACCTACTCATGCAATCAAGCCAATGCACAACATATGCAACATTTATTGTATGCAATTATCATCTAATATTTGGTACACTACTTGATCTCCCCTACCCATGTAAAATGTGTTGCAATTCTACCTCATCATGTCAAAACCTCCTATAAACTCAATCTCCTCAACATATTTCTTGTCATTCACCAACTATAACATCACCAATCCAAAGATATACATATCACTTTCCTAGTTCATATTCCATCTCTCTATATTGGAAAAAATAACATATTATTTTATCATGAGGAAAATACAAAAGTAAAAACAAATTTAAATTATAATGAGAAAATTGCACTTGGGTTATATACCCAAAATGGGACATACTCACACTCATACTCATACTCAACAATTTTAGGTTAAAAATTCATGTCCAACAACTTGATTTCACTTCCTTGTGCAAAATGGAAGGGAAGTGATTGTAATGCATACACTTCAACTTGCAAGTTACCTTGACAATAATGTCACCATGTTTGGGCCATTGTAACATTGTTTTTAGTCTTTGTAAATTATTAATGTGATTGAAAAAACTATCACCGATGATATAGCCATATACCAAAAACTTATAATCAACCTCTTCACTTGGAATACGATAGATATTGACATATGAACTTATTACTAATGTGTCTACCTCCATTCCAAACTCATTATTCTCCTACTCAGCATTGGTGCTAGAGTTGTTTGATCTCACGATATTTTGAATCTTCTTAATTGCCATAACCTATTGATTCTAGAGAGATACCTTGTAAACTTTGTTAGTGCCTCTTGATCCTATTACATTAGTTTTTTTTAAGATGTCTAACTCATCAAACTCCAAGGAAAATTAGAAAGATTTTAATTTCCACATTAGATTGTCTATTAGTTTTTTGTGTCAAAAAAAATCCAGCGAGGTAAATATAAAGGAGAGCAATGTGGCAATTGTTAAAGATGGTGTCAAAATTATAGCCAATCATTGAGATGATAACTTGCATAAATAAATTGGTTTTTCAAATGCTAGAAATTCTTTATCATGTTAATTTTAATTTGTTAATTTTAACTTTGCATCTTTACTTTAACATGTTGTGAGTGAATGTTTTGTCTATAAACTTCTAGGAAGAAATGAAGTAGAATGAGGAAGCTAAATAAAAATATCATACTATTTTGGGTTCTATCGAGACTTATTTTAAGATGAATAATGAAAATATTGATAGCCTTAAGAAGAGATATCTACGACCACGAATTTAAATTATGCCAAGTAGTTAACTAATATAAAAGATTATCTACTAAAAATAATATTATAGTTTTAGAATTATAAAACCTAAAAGATAAATTATGGTCTTATAATTGCCCTATTCTATTTGATGTTATAGACCAAAACATTGCTAATTTTAAATTTAAAACTTTATAAATTTTATACATTTTTTTTAATCATACAATATAAAATCTTAAAATAGGGACTGCTTTGACCCGACGTGAGATGGAGATCATGGTAGCTCGGGGTTTGTACCATCTACTACCTTTGCTAAAGCTCACAGCGTACTCTGAAGTGAAAAACTCAAATGTAAGACATTTAATTCATCACCTGCCTAGATAATAGGTTTCTTGAATTTTGATTTTATTCATCCAACCTAGGTTGTGAAGAAAAAATTAATTCAATAATATCCTATGCTACCAATCCCAAGAAAAATAGATTAAATTCTTAATGCTTTCTAAAAAAAGACATAGTCCATTTTTTTTAACCGTGACTAGACTTTCAGTGATGACAACTTCCACTAAAGACGGAAAAAGAAAAGTATGCCCGAAGGCCACATAAGTTCCACAATAATTTTGGTCTTCAAAAATATATGCTCATATATCAACATCCCTATGTTTTCTGGGCGCCTTCCTAAGAAGATATATGCGCAAATGACAAAGAAGACACCTCAAGAGTGTTTGGAAGCAGGCCTAGAAATTTGTCTTTAGGAAAATTCTGAAACTGGGCTCTGTAGGCACAATTGAAAGATTGCTACCCTCCTTCTGCCGTCATTGACCCGCAAAAGAAAATGAGCTAAAAACACACTTTAAATTTCCAAGAGATTTTGCGACATTTCCCTAGTGGAGTATGTGTTTTTTCTCTTGCGAAATACATGCAGCAATCATGTTTCGTTCTCTTCACTCTCGCCACATCTTTGGCATCTTTTTTTTCTAGTGCTGCTGCGCCAATACGTTACTTCATCTCTCAAGAGGCAAAAATTTCTTCTTCGCCTTAAAGAGGTGGACTCGATTGACACACCTAATGCCGTGAGTCGTTGGAATGTCTCTCATCAAAGCCTCTGCCGTTGGAGTGGTATCCCAATCTTTAGCACCTGTTGTTGTCAACTTAATTACGGGCCATTATTTTTTTTTCTCTAATCGTTGTTCCCAGTGAGACTGACGAAGTGATGCCACCTTCCTTGCACCATATTTTTTTTTCTAAGCAAAAAGTTGGCAAGTGACCATCAATTTCGCAGAAGTGAATTAAAACATTACATCCAAAATCATTTCATATCCAACGATAATATCTATTTGATAAACAATAATATATTGTTACATTCCACCAAGAATAAAGGTAGTGGAACAACTTGTAAACCATTACTCTATGTTGTTTTTATAATATCTCGTATACATGTATTCGTAGGAAGGTGTTCTTTAAACGATTGTATCGTTTCATGACCAACCGTTTATAACCTATTATTATTATATATATAATTATTATTTAATTTGGTTAATGTGAGAAATTTTTATGATGGATGCACAATGCTCAGCAGTCTCCTCTTAACCATGATCTCTCGTAAAGCCGAGAACTATACTTATCAATAGAGAATTTAACACAAAGCCACCACACACCCACACCCTCACACACTCTCCCACGCCGTGGTTTGATATATAATTATCTTATTAACAAAATCAAATAGTTTATTATAATAAGTTTTAGTATACTTAATTTTAATTATAAAATTGATTTGTTTAATAATTATGTATAAGGTGAGATATTATTCACCATTCATAAATTAATATTCAATTTATCTTTTAGGTTTCATATATTGTTAACCAAACTCTATTCTTAGATATTAAATTATGCCTCAATCATGGATATTGACCCATCACCTTACTAAGAAAGTCACACATTACTACTTGATTTGCACTTAAGATGGTGATTATATCTCCTCCAAGCACAAAGTTATAGTGATCCACATAGATCTACTAGTGTTCTTTATTTATCAATAATGTCTTATAATTGTTTAGAACACAATATATATTTTTAAATGGTTAAATGGGATTGAAATGATTCCCATTTATATTACATCATGGCCACTTAATGGTATCACAACAATCTGGCTATTATGCATGTTTTGCTTGGCAAGATTGGAAACTAAGTTTCTTCTTTAAAGTCAAGGAATTTATCTAATTTAGCTAACTTTATATTGAAGGTACTATGTGATATATTACTAGGCGTGTCACCTTTATTAAGTGTGCTAATTTATTAATATGTTGAAGAATAAAAGTCCTTTTTTATGTAGTTGAAAAAATGACATATATTCTATTCATTTTTTGATTTGGTAAAAGAAAGAGTTTTGAAAGTGTCCCAAACCTTTTACAAAGTTTTTTCGAAGGGTCCCCTAACCTAAACATAAATATATTCCATGAGCACCAATAAAGAAACAAAACCGATCTAACAATCGATATTAGTAAATTGAAGTTAGCGCCTAGAAAAGAACAAGCTAATGGGTCCCAAGGCACTCAAAAGAGGACATAGGGCCTTACCACTTAACAAACCAACAAAACAACCACAAAAAATGGTTCATGAGCACCAAAATATGTAAATTTAAAATTAAGCTCTTGCTCAAATAGAAAAAAACCAATTGAAATAAGTTTCAATTTCTAGAAAATCTCACCTACTAGGAGAAGAGTAGATCCAACATATCAGCACTAGTGAAGCAAAATTGGTAGAAGAAACATTCCTACCTAGCAAGAATATGAGACCTAAATCTTGATAGGCTCCCAAGAAGAACAACCAATATCATGAGGTCTACAACTAAAAATACCAACCATAAATATTAGAGCCTTCTAGGCCAACTTCAAGAATCTAAAAAAATCTCACAGTTTAATACATATGAATCTTGCAAACCCTTCAAATCCAATTTTAAAAATGAAACTAAGTGCATAGAAATGAATAATCTACAATATATTCAAGAGCGCTAAAAAAACAAGGAAAAGAACATCATCACACTCAACGAAGGACCTAAGATCCAAAACTAGGCATCTTGCATTGCTCACCCAACCAACATTTGGGGTTTAAAGATCAATCATCCTTAATAGGACACACAAAGGATTTGAATCTTAAAATTTTTAAGAAACTATAATTGCTCCAAAACAAACTAAAACACCCAAAAAACTTCTTTTTGGGTCCAAACCAAGAACCAATAGGTAAAATAAGCCTACAACTAAACCACCCTAAGAAGAGTAGTGTTGGAAATTTGAGTTAATTTGAGGTATCTTATGTTGTCATTGATATCACGTGGATCATTGATGTCACATGCATCATATTTGGTTTTGGTGGCAAAAGCACTTCATAGATAATCATCTATGATATTTCTGAGAGCATTGATATATACAAGGTTTTTATGAAAACCAAGGCAAGTAAAATAAAATATTTTATTTAAAACCATGGGGGGCTTATATGGAAAGGGCTTTTCTTAAAAGCTAAGGTGGAATTTTGTTTCATCGAAAAAGGACCTCTAGTGATGGAGATATTAAAGTTTAAAGTTTAAGTTTAAATTAATAGAGGGCTGACCTATGTGCAATTAATGGAGGCTGACACATATATATATGTAAAGGTTTCAATTTATTTAGGAAAGTGGGCATATTATATATCGTCGAAAATATTATTTCAAGGGCTATTTGACTAATTAATTTAGAAGTAGAAATACGGTGTGTGTAAATATATATTTCTGATTTTGCAAAGGGGTTCCAAAAGTGAAGTTTGTCTTGTTCTTTTTCAAGAGGATTAATTCTTTCATGAGGTGACAAGGTATGCAATATTGTGATTTATTTTATTTTATGGTATAAGTGGTTTTGGGAGTGAAAAGGTTACGCAATGTTTTGATTTATTTTATTTTATGGTACAAGTTGTTTTAGGAGAGATAAGGAAGTTGTGCAATTAAATGCCTTGGTGATGATTATTGAAAAGTGGAGTAATGTTGATTATTTTGTGATCTACTAACCCTTGTGAAGATTGGCAAAATAATTTTATGATTGTGGCATATTTACAAAGAGATTTTTTTTTCATCTTCATAAAAGGT